>JAOEGL010000004.1:177853130-179098130 GCA_034509955.1 Urosaurus nigricauda
GAATGCTGATATTAGAAATTTGGATCGCACAATTTCTAATGGTGCAGACTTGGGGAGGAGTCCCAGCTGGGATCCATAGACATGCAACTGATTAGTTTGAGTGCTACCAGAATATAATGCCCTCCTCTTGTTATAAATAAATAAATAAATAAATAAATAAATAAATAAATATTAAATAAAATAAATAAATGAGGATGTCTGCTGAGCTCCTCTGTCCTTTACCAGCAGCATAGTCCCTATATGCTTTCCTACTTCCGGTAGCATGGAAGATTAAGTTAAGTTCTAGCTGATCCTCTTTGCAATACTGTGTTAATATTCTTAGTGCTCTTTTTAGGTCAGTAGGTGTTCTTGAAATTATTGCTGCATCATCTGCATAAAGCAGAGCAGAGATATGCCTTCCCTCTAGTTTCGGAGGATGGAAATTTGTTTTGTTGAGATGTTTTGTTTTCAGTTCAGCCCACAAGTTACTGATTTGGGGTTTCTTCTTCATTGGGGGCATGTAGACATTTATTATCAGCAGAGTGAAGTGGTTAAATTGGGTTAACACTGCCATGACATATGGTTTAAATGTGTGAAGAGGCTTTGTATGTGTGAAGAGGCTTTGTTATGGCATGTAGGCTGGTGGAAAATAGGATTCCCAGGCCACCTCTTGCACTTCCATGTTTTCTCCTAGGCTTTGCTGCAGCCAAAAAATGTGTGAAGCCATTTACTTCCACATCTTTGATTGCCCATGTTTCTCAGATCAGAAGAATATCATATTGGGCAAGGAAGTCAATAAAGCAGGGATCTCTGGTAGATGTGTAACATCCATGTCATGAGGGCAACCTTATGCTGGTCAGTTGATTGTCACCCAGAGGCAGTTGGATTAGATTGTCCATTGCTGATATGTTTTATCAATGTCTTTCTAGCTTGTGGTGTAACATATTGCATTCCCACTCCCCCTGCTCCATCTGTTCTGGGTGCACCAGGGGGACTGGGTGCACCAGTGCACCATGGACAGCAAAATGCAGATGAGAGCCAAGCAAGGATCCCATTGGATTGGTGATGGGAGCATCCTTTGGCTTGACCTTTGAGGTAGGAGATAAGTGGTGGTGAGGGCTGTCTTTTCTGTTGGCATGGTTTACACAAGGTTTGAGACCCCTGTAACTTAGTTGTTGATGAGGATGTATCATTATTACAGGTAATTTTGAGAGGGCTATTTGCAATCTGGGTTTTCCTAATTTCTATGAGCCCTGATAGTGAGTCATCGCTGCCAGATTCACTGTCTGTGTCTGTGTTGAGAAAATCTGAATAAATAGACTGACAGCTTCCTTTGTGTTGTTAATTTTGATGGGTCTGGGTTACTATTTGCTTTTTGCTGTTCTCTAGGGGAGGGGATGCCCAAGTGTCTGTTGAATTTTCCTCTCAGTTTATTTAATTTTTGTTTTATATTTTGGAGTTTCTACGTTGAGGTAAGTCCTCACTCCTGGATGTGGCTGGCAGATTTGCTATCTGAGTTCTCACATATTTTTGTTGCTTTTCTTGTGGTGAGATCACAGATCATCTCATCTTTATAAATTCTGATAATTTTGATATAGTGTGTTTACCAAAGGAATGTACTCATTTGAGTTAATCTGTTTGGGACTGATGCCTGATTGAAAGTCATAAATATGTTCTCATATTGGGTAAATAATTACAATCTTTTAAGTCAATTTCTTTGGTGTGGCAGTTTATTAGCTGAGAAAGGAATCTGGTAATTGATTTACCCGAGTTCCAAATGTGTGTCTCGAAACAGACTTCCAAAAGAAGCTGTTTTTTCTGTAGAACCTGACTATATTTGGCTGCAGACGGATGTCTGGAAGAGATTGAGCAATCTCTCTCCATGTGACCAAGATCAGCTGCCTTTTTAACCCTCTGTTTGCCATGGGGAATTTTCATAGGGAAGCTTGTTGGAGTTTCTCCATCTTGTCTGCAATATTATTTAGGTTCTGCAAAATAAGTGTTAAAGTTTCTGCACATAAAAGGCAGACTTCATATAAGGACTGCACATTGTTGTTGCTAATCAGTTTCGGGAATCTGGCTCCTTTATCTGTTTTTTTTTTTTTAATTCTCCCTGTTCCAGGACTAGTTTATATTTGGACTTTGAGAAAATGGGGAGGCTGTTTTCCTTAAAAAGTTAGGGAATAGAGAAAGATCTATAGTTGCATATTTGTTACTCATGTAGTGCACTGTTTCGATTGCTGCAAATAGTTAGTCAATCATCATCTGTTTTTCTGCTTTAGAGGATTCCAGGTTCTCAGTCCTGTTTTGAGGGCTGGTCCAGTTTCTTTCCTTTTTTTCCCCTTTGATTAGTTGTTTGGAGGTGATAAGGCTAGATAATGTTAGGAGGCTAGTTCTCGCCATCTTGCCCCACCTCCCCCATTTCACAGATGAAAACCAGTGCCCACTGTGGACAAGCAATATCAGAACATGGTCAAGATGACAAGAATTATTAATGAAGAAGATACAAACTAGAAAGGGCTGCAACAGTTTGCTTTTTCCTTAGCCTACTGGAGAGGGTAAGATTTCACCCTTCATCTTCTCTTTCCCTCCTAAGATAATCGAGTGCAAACTACTTTTTCCATTTTGAACTCAGTTTGCAGCACTTGAGTAAACTGTGGTCAAGAGCGGAAGGGGGAGTGAGAATCTGGAATATTTAAAAAAACATTTGAAAAGGAGAGATGACAGAGGATTAATTAGGACACTCCCTGCAAAATCTGGATGATTGGAAATAAGCAACATGAAATGATAATATTCAGAGGATTTTCCTAGCCTCTGTGGAAATGATATAGACCCCAAATTGTTCCTACTAGGTCCTGCTTAAAACAGAAAGCATTCCTTCATGATTAAAAGCTTGCATGGCTGGCTAGCACCAAGGCCTTCTAAATTTGCATCTTAAAGAATTAATGCAAAACAGGGTCCAAATCAATCAGAGCTTGGAGCAGGGATGAAAAATGTGTGCTTGACTATGACTCCCACCAGTCCTCATCTTTCACAATGCTGGCTTGGTCTGCTGGCAGTTGCAGTCTAACAACACCTGGAAGCCCACACAATTTCTACACTTGGTCTAGATAAGGCCTATTAAGCTCCACCTGTCTCAGACTTTCACGTCTCTTGATGCACTTATTGGTTTTATGCTTTTGTGTTTCTAAGTAAGAATAAATTGCTCTGATTTTGGAAGATATATGGTATGTCCTGCTATCTTCCCCTGCACAATAAGGCCAGTGCCTTTACTCTCATCTCTGAACTTCCTGAAGACGAACTCTGGGTGGTCGCTGAGCACTGTATATTGACAAGATGGCAGAACAATAAACATATTTATTTTAGCATCACACATAATGTATTTACCATCTGTAAAGATTTTTTTGTGCTGATTAAAGGTCAAAAGGTTAACCTAAAGCATTCTTTAGCAAGATTGCTCTTTATTATAATGAATGCAGAAAATGTGCATCAATAATGCAGTGTTTGTTTTTGATTCTTGCTAGCGCTTTTACGAAAAATACAGTTTTAAAAGCTGAAAATGTCTCCTGGTTTGTTGAGAAGTGGGTTATTAGCAACTAACATATCATTTTCTTTCAGCTATTTGATTTCTCATTAATTGATTTAATGTAATAAATTAATTAGCATTGCCATTTTATTTGTTTTCACAGCTGCTTAGCTGCAATGAATATTATTTTCTTAAATCCAGCCATCATAAAGTGTTAATTATAAGTGTCTCTTTTAATAATAATCATTTCTATGCTAGCAATAAAACCGTTGGGAAAGCAAAGCCATTGAAAAAATCTACAAGAATATTAGGTTATTTTCACACAAAGAGAAAATAGGGTTTCCCATTAACTATAAGCAATAATTTGTTTCTTTAGACACATCTGCATATTTTATACATTTACTTGCATAAGTAATAAAGCTTTTCAGCATTTGTATCATGCTTCATATCTCATTTTGTGCATGCAAACGTAGGCCTGTTTGGATTCCTTCAACATTATAAAGAATGTAATAGTTGAAATGTGCTATCTGACTCTTAACAGAATGATATGACTTTTGTTACATTAATACATTTTATCCTAATAATTTTCTTAATATTAATTTGGATAGCAGATGGGCCTAGGCAACTTTAGTAGATCTAGGGGGAGACACTTTTTTGGCATCTAGAACTTGCTGCTGGCCACAGTCAACCCAGAAATCAGGAAAGATGGGTGGTGGTGGTGGTGGTGGTAATCATCATTATCAAAATATCATGACATAAATTTCTATTTTTATTATTAGGGTTGAAGGAGGTGGGTGCCTCTCTCAATCTAAGCAGAACTGGTATGGATGAAGGAGAGCTCCATGGAGTCCTAAAGGCATCAGGAATAGCCTCTAAGGTCTGCACCTTGCCCATCCTGGTTTACAGAAGTGTATGTGGTCCCTTTTCCTTCTCCACAAACATCATCTTTTTATCTCCATAGCTAGGTTAGGCAGCAAGGAATCATATATCCTCCCATATTTCATATCTGGAAAATAGGACACATGTAACCAACATCAGAGTGTGTTCGTGATGGCAAAAGCTGTTAATGAGAAAGAGCAGAGAAGCTAGGAGAGGCTTCAGCAGTTCGCTTCTGCCAAAGTCTGTAGGGAAGGGCAAGACTCTCCCTCTTCCTCTCCTTACCACCTGTTGAATTAAATGAATACTACTACCTTTGTAATTTGAGCTCAGTTTGTAGAAACTGAAATAAAGCTTGGAAAGTATTTTCCAAGGAGGAAAATGAGAGGAAAAGAGAGAAACTGGGACATTCTAAACACAGTTGAAAATGTGGGATTACAGAGGATTAATCAGGATTGTCCCTGATGGATCAAGACAGCTAGAGAGTATGGTGACTAATTCCACAACAGTCCCTAGTTTCCTGGTTAAACAAGATAACAATATTTGGGTTTCTGGGTAACACTCTGTTTGCTATGCCAAATTACCATTGCTACCTAGTATTGAAAAGTACTTTGATGCTGTACTCCCTGTTCAGGGCAGGTTCTGCAATGGAGGCATGGCTATTCAGCCATCACCTAAAGATCTGTGAAAGACTGGGCTGGAGGGTTGAGTTGCAGAAGGAAGTTGTGGGGTGGAGAGTTGCTGAAGTTTGGCAGATAATGATCTAGTTTCTATTTTGCCCACAACCTCCCTTCCTCTAACCCCTAGTCCTGACAAAAGGCTGTAAAAAGACATTTTAGCATCCCTTGAAAGTCTGAGGTCATTCTAGAATTTTGCCTTGCTGATACCATCCATAGTGATTTCAGCTAATGTACTTCTCTTTGGTTATATTCTCACCTTGAATTTCATGTGTGTGTAGATGGTGACTCCATTAATTTCATAGGATTTTCCTAGGTTTTCCTGTTCTTCAAACTGTTCCAATGAGGAAGAAAAATGGGAGGTGTCTCAGGAAGTCAGGAAGGAACTTTCAACTGAGCTAAGTTTTAAAAAGAAGATGTATAAGAAATGGAAAAATGGGGAGATTACCAAAGAGGAATTCAAACAAATAGCCAGCACGTGTAGGGATAAAGTCAGAAAAGCTAAAGTACAGAATAAACTCAGAATTGCTAGAGAGGTTAAGAACAATAAAAAGGGCTTTTTTGGATATGTCTGCAGCAAAAGGAAGAAGAAGGAAACAGTAGGGCCACTGCATACAGAAGATGGCAAAATGCAAACAGGGGATAGAGAAAAGGCAGAATTACTCAACACCTTTGTTGCTTCAGTCTTCTTAGAAAAGGCAAAAGGTGCTCAAGCTGAGGATAATGGAGCAGAGGACAGAACAGGGAAATTTCAGCCAGAATAAGTAAAGAGACAGTACAGGAATACCTGGTTGATCTAAATGAATATAAGTCTCCAGGCCCAGATGAACTACATCCAAGGGTACCAAAAGAAATGTAATATCGGAACCATTGGCAATAATCTTTGAGAACTCCTGGAGAACAGGAGAAGTCCCAGCAGACTGGAGGAGGACAAACATTGTCCCTATCGTCAAAAAGGGGAAAAAAGAGGACCTCAACAATTATTGTCCAGTTAGTCTGACATCAATTCCAGGAAAGATTCTGGAGCAGATCATTAAACAGAGAGTTTGTGAACATTTATAAGGCAATGCCATAATCACAAAAAGTCAACATGGGTTTCAGAGAAACAAGTCATGCCAGACAAACCTGATCTCTTTTTTTGATAAAATTACCAGCTTGGTAGATGAAGGGAATGCTGTGGATACAGTATATCTTGATTTCAGTAAGGGTTTTGACAAGGTCCCCCATGACATTCTTGCAAACAAGCTTGTAAAATGTGGGCTGGACAAGTTAACTGTTACATGGATTTGCAATTGGTTGACTGGCCGAACCCAAAGGCTGCTCAACAATGGCTTCTTTTCAAGCTGGAAAGAAGTGACCAGTGGGGTGCCACAGGGCTCTGTCCTGGGCCCGGTCCTATTCAACATCTTTATTAATGACTTGGATGACAGAATTGGGGGCATACGTATCAAATTTGCAGATGACACCAATTTAGGAGGAGTAGCTAATACTCCAGAGGACAGGATCGAAATTCAAAGTGACCTGAATAGACTAGAAAGCTGGGCCAACGCTAACAACATGAAATTCAGTGCGGAGAAATGTAAGGTACTGCACTTAGGGTGGAAAAATGAAATGAACAGATATAGGGTGGGGAACATCTGGCTGAATGAAAGTACGTGTGAAAGGGATCTAGGAATCTAAGTAGACCACAAGTTGAACATGAGTCAACACTGTGATGCGGCAGCCAAAAAGGCCAATGCTATTTTAGGCTGCATCAATAGAAGTATAGTGTCTAGATCAAGGGAAGTAATAGTGCCACTCTATTCTGCTTTGGTCAGGCCTCATCTGGAATACTGTGTCCAGTTCTGGGCATCACAATTCAAAAAGGATGTGGAGAAATTGGAGCATGTCCAAAGGAGCGCAACTAAGATGGTGAAGGGCCTGGAAGCCTTGCCCTATGAGGAACGACTTAGGGAGCTGGGGATGTTTAGCCTGGAGAAGAGAAGGTTAAGAACTGATATGATGGCCCTGTTTAAATATTTGAAGGGATATCATATTGAGGAGGGAGCAAGCTTGTTTTCGGCTGCTCCAAAGACTAGAATGCGGAACAATGGATGCAAGCTGCAGGAAAAGAGATTCCACCTCAACATTAGGAGGCACTTCCTGACAGTAAGGGCTGTTTGACAGTGGAACACACTCCCTCGGAGTGTAGTGGAGTCTCCTTCCTTAGAGGTCTTTAAGCAGAGGCTGGATGGCCATCTGTTGGGGATTCTTTGATTTGGAGTTCCTGCATGGCAGGGGATTGGACTGGATGGCCCTTGTGGTCTCTTCCAACTCTATGATTCTATGATTCATAGAGTTAATTGAGCTAACTGAGAGGTGGTTTTGCCAGTTCCTTCCTCTAAAATATAGCCACAGTACCAGGTAGCTCTCCCATCCGAATACTAACCAGGGCTGATCCTACTTAGCTTCCAAAATAAGAGAGGAGCTGATGCCTTTAGGGTATTTGGGCCTCCCTATACAAGTCCCTTTTCAGTCTCAGCTCATCAAGCAGCTCCCTCTGCAAGCTCACTTGTTTCTTTAAAAGTCTAGCATTTCTCCTCATAAGAACAGTTTAAAATTCTGCTTTCAGTAGTTTACCATCTCCCATGCCTCTTGAGTTTCATCACCTTTTTCAGAATTTCACAGGCTCCTATCCAATATTTATCTGAGGTTTTGAAATTAGCTATATATATATATATATATATATACTATATGAAGTTTATGAGGTGCAGTTTTTTTCCCCACAGCCACTACTGTCATGAATTCCAAGGTGATGTGGTAGCTTTCTCGGAAGCCCCGACCATTTTTAACTTCATCAACCAGTCCTTCTCTGTCTGCTAAGATTGCCTTGCTTCTTCTTCCATCTTCTGAAACCCTCCATCTTTTTATTCTTTCTTCCACTTTCTTTCACATTGGGAACAAGACACTTTTAAAATATGTATTTGAATGCCAATTGATCACAGAGTGCAGATGCATTCAGCAAAGGATCAGATAATTAACAGCATCCTTACTACTATGGATTGCTTCTGTAAATGTTTTATCACATTTTCCAGAGAAGAGCCACCTATGTATTTGGGCTGGCCAAAAGATGTCTGATACTATCTCAAGAATATCACTCTTGTTTCTCATTGCCTTTACCAAGGTGCTTTCAACAATGCTTCCATTCCCTAAATTTTCTATACAGTTGCTTACATGCCTTACATCAAAGTTGAGGATGGATTTGCTTCCAGCTTAGCCAAGAGTCTTTTGCACTTTGTTTTCAGATGATCTCCTTATAATGTTGTTGAAATACTGTTTCAGTCCCTTCAGCGGACTTTATTTAAAACTTGAAAACTGAGCTCTGGTGAACAAGAATAACAGCCCAGTTTTTTTCAATGTAGCAGATCAAAAGATTAAAATTAGTTTGCAGTTCCAATGCCAATCAAATAAAATCCATACAGCAGCCCAAATATTGCTACCAGTGAGCTCAAGGACTTGGGATGCCTAGTTAATTTTGTTGACTTTTCTTGCTCACATTGGCTACCACTGGAAAACAAAGCAAAATACAACACAGTGTGAAATAATTTTTATGTCTTTGTCAGAATATACGTCTGAAGAAAATGCTGCCTCTTTAAAATATTATTACAAATTGCAGTTAGATGCAGGGATTTCTGTCCTGTGAGTCTTTAAGGTTTTTTTTTTTTTCCCAGAGGAGTCACACTTTTTTTTGTTTTTTGTTTTTTTTTGTCCCAAGGAGATACGGATCACTGCACTGATGCATATTAGATTTGTTGTTCCCATTGTGTTTTTGGTTTGCGAATCTCTTTGGCTCATTGTGACCCTTTTGTTATTCATGCATGCCATCATTTTGGGATAAAAAACATTCCCTTGAATGATACAGAACAATCAAAATCAATGTGAAGTCGAAGGCTTTCATGGCCAGCATCCGTAGTTTTGGATGGTTTTTTTTTTTTTTGGAGGGGGGGCTATGTGGCCATGTTCTACCCTCTTTCCCCAAAAATAAGACATCATCTGAAAATAAGACCCAGTAGAGGTTTTGCTAAACTGCTAAATATAAGGCCTCCCCTGAAAGTAAGACTTAGCAAAGTTTTTGTATATAAATATATATACAGCATATAATAAATGTTCATTTTTTTGTTGTTGTTGTTGTTCAACAATAAATGTGAATTCTTCTTCATGGAAAAATAAGACATCCCTGGAAAATAAGACCTAGCACATCTTTAGCAGCCAAAATTAGTATAAGACATTGTCTTTTGGGGGGGGGGGGGGAAACATGGTAGAAGAGTTTATTCCTGATGTTTCACCAGCATCTGTGGCTAGTGTTTTCAGAGAATACTGGCATGGAAGAGAGTGGGTTTGATTATCCTGGGCTAAGTGGGGGGGGGGGGGTTTGCCAGCCCCCCCCCCACCCCCAAATGCATTGAGTGCATTTGCGATGTCTGTGAACAACAAGCATTCAACCCGGATTCTTCCTGGATCATTTTCATTGTGTGAATGGGGCTGTGTCAATGGAACTGTCCAGCAGACAGGCTGAAATGTTCATCTAAGCCCACACATTAGAACTTTTCATCAGGTAACCAATAAACACACAGATGGAGAAAGTTAGCAGGTTCTGCCTTCTACTGACCATAAGATAAAAGGCATGTTTTGAACAAACACCAAGTGTGAAGCTTGTGAGTGTTACCTTTTTTAAAAACAATTGTTTCCCAAATCCTCTAGCCAGCATCCAAAAAGTATTTTTTCTAAGCTCTGATCAAGTGCACATAAGTAGGACTCCATATACATGGAAAGAAATTTATTTCTAGGTTTTGTGGTAATGAGTGTTTGAAAATTTCAGCATTCTCTCTCCTCTTCCTCAGATAGATAGGATTTTCCTGCATGTGAACTCTACTGTCTTTCCGCTTTAAAACATCCCATTTGGTCCTACTGAATCACAAATCACAAACTTCCTTTAAGGAAGTTTCTCTCACACAAAGAGACTCCCTGCTACAATCCGCATCTTCCATCTCCCTATTCTTTCAACTTTCTTAGGTAAGATGGTGAGATAAAGATTTCATTTTTTTATCTGAACTGTTCATTAACTAGGTTAGGATATAGCCTTTATGCATATGTAGATTCAAGCCATTAGCAAACTTTTATTACTTAAACTGCACTTGTTTTGTTTTGAGTCAGTCTAAGTTTTTAGAGAAGCATCATTAGGCAAGGACACATTTCTGCGACTCTGCTGATTTAAAGCCAGACCAGAACAGACTTGTCTTTGATATTTTTGATATTTTGATATTTTTTGTTTCCTTAACAAAGGCTGAAGCCTTAGAAAACCTGAATCTCCAACAATGAGGAATTCTTTGTTCTTACAGATGCTTCTGCACACATAGAGGATTCCATTTCATCATGTAAAAATAATCATAGTAGACATGGATCCTCTGTCAATAAATGGATCAAATGTCAACATAGGTTGGAGCAGTAAAACAGGAAATTATGAATATTAAAAGTATTTTTCCCAATTTCATTCTAATACTATTTTGAAACATCCATCTTCCGAAATCCAAATGTCAATGGAAATGTAATTATAGGGCATTGTTGGGCAGTATTATAACTATTAAAACCACCTAAAGAAAATGCCACAGCAGCGCTTGGATTTAATGCTGAACAATACTGTCATCATGATTGGTGTGGTTAAAGAGATTTATTTAAATGCAACAGGTATTATTTGCCACTGGTTTTAATTCCTTACTATTAAGAAAGGCAATGGGAAATTGAATTATTTGGGATCCTGTTATTATTTTCAATGTAAGTTACTTTGCCACTCTTTTCCCTCCTCCCTTTTCATTTAAACAAAACAGCTTGAAGGTTTTATTGCCCAAATCTCTCAACTTTGATTATATACTTACATAACCGACACAGTGGATGATTTTTATGGCAGTTGTTGTATGATTTGTATTTTTATAGTGAGTTGAGGACAACTGAGAAATGTCCATTTGTGCTGAGGATCAAAACCTGTGTTTATTGAAGTTGGCAGGAGGTTTTCCATTCATCTGAGAGAAGGTAGGGGGGAAATAATTTTGCCCCTAGTTTGCTGAAGTTAAAAGAGTGGCTGAACATAATGGTAGTTAATAAAGAATTATTTGCTACTACTTGTAAGAATCCCTCCCCTTTGTTTATCACAACAAATGCTAAACCAAATTAAATGCCTTGACAAGCCATTGCAGGAAACATTTGGGAAGAAAACATTTGGAAAGGAAACAGGTGTGCCGGAAGAATTTTTATTTACATAGATGATGATGATGATGACGATGATGATGGTGATGATGTTGTTGTTGATGATGATGATGATCATCATCATCATCATCATCATCATAGATGATATCATCACCTATAAAACCAGTAGATATCCTGGCCTATTGAATAAATTATCTTTTAATAAGGTAACTACTGATTTGATACAACACTTTACTTGCAAAGTTACTGAAGGTTTCAATAGCCAAATGTTATTCCCCACTGCATGCTCCCCACCCAGTTAGAACACCATGCTTACATTGAGCCTTTTGGAACGTATCTCTGAAGTGATCACAGCAGTAAATTGCTTGTGCTTGTCTGCTGATTGTGAAGGGAAAGGGGTGGTTAAGGGTAGAAACTGAAGAACTCTATTTATCCACAGGCTAGCAAGATTAAGTGCTGCTGGATAGGAAACTGGCTGAGTCACAGCTTGACCAGTGACCTCCAACTTGACCTTGAAGTTGACCTTTGCTGTGGTTCACTTCCACTGTGTAAGAGGGAAAGAAAAGGCATAATACAGCCCAAAGGCAGTTTTATCTCTGCTTGGATCGAGAGAGGCAATCAGCTCTAAATAGAGCTAAATACAGCTACCTGGTATGCTTAATTTGGGACCAAGCTTTCAGTTCCATAGCAGGATGGTCTGTTGCCTGGGTAAACCACCATTAGGAGTACTAAATCCATTGTAACTTTTCATCACCCTGCCATACACACTGTATTTGGGTAATGATTTTGTGACTACTGACTTTCTCACATCCACGTGTATGTTCACCGCCATTTTTTAATCATCAAATGAAAGTTTGAAATTTCTAGGTTTGTGAAGTACTGTACTTAGAATTCTCTGCCAGGGAACACTAGCACCTCACCAAACTACAAACCCCCAGAACTCCATAGGATGAAGCCATGCAGATAAAGTGCTGTTAAAGTGCTATGACTGTGTAGTGTGAAAGAGACTTGTGTCTGACTGCCCTACCACACTGCTCACGTTGAAACGAAGAACCAGGTAAAATTATCAGTGTTGTCTGTCTTGACAGAAGATATTGGTATGGGCAGGATCCACGTAATCCTAGTGGCCCTATGTGATGGTTTTATCTTCATTACATACCTATATTAGCTGCATGTTATGTTAAATATTATGGATACATCCTGGGATCTGTCAGTCGGTCATTTCAGAAAGGGGGTTCTCTGCTCGAAAATTCTGGTGGTATAGTTCAAGGGAATGGATTAGATCTTTTTGCTAGAAAGTTCAGAACACCTCAGCAAACTGCAAATCCCAGTATTCTGTAAAATGGAGCCATGTTGATATGGTATGAACATGAACATAAGTATGTATTGCAGATACATTCTTGGTCTTTCAGACATAATTGAGGTTAATGTGTTCTAGCCACAGGGAAATGGCAATGATTTACTGTACCCATGGAACAAACTGGCCTTGTGACATGGATATATTTAAATAGCTCTCGTAGTTTATATACTTTACCTTCACATAGCCTGTTTATGATTGGGATGGAATAAAACAGCATCAACAATAAAAGTGATAGAATAGTTGCACTATTTTCTTATCTTTAATCATCAATATCCATGTTAAAACCTGAAAAAGTTTCTTTCGGGGGTAGGTATAATTCCCAGAATCCCCTAGGCAGCCTGGCCATACTAACTCGAAGATTCTGAGAGTTGTAGCCCAAAAATTAATTTGCCTAAGCTCTGGTTCATGCATGTCCTGCAGGCAACTATAGTCTCTCATTTTAACTGGATAACACACACACAGGGTATGCTGTCTATTTACAAGTCCCCAAATGGCACATTATTTTACCGGAAATGATAATGTGAATTTCTGTGCTTATGGGCTCCAGTGTTTTCCAGATGGAGCACAATGGAAGTTTGACTTGCCAAACTGTGTTCCCTCCTGGCTCTTGCCTGCCAGCTTATTCAATAAAGGTGTGCATGGGGCCCAGTATCTATGTCTCAAGTAATTGTATTTGGTGGGGTGGTTGTTTATTTTTAATGGGATTTTTTATTGCCATGGAGAGATAAAGTGAACATGGTGTACACTCAAAATAAATCCAATAAAGGCAATGTAACACATTTGCCTTGTGCCTGAATCCATTATGCCTTGCTTATAGAAGTAAATACATTAAAAGAATTCTTTTTTAAAGTAAAAGTAAGAAAAATTACAAATATTTCTGAAATCACAGCCTTGTCATCCAAGTCCCTTTATGTTGCCAATAATTACATAAATGATGTGTGTTAGTACAAAGCTCACACAATGTGATATCCTTGTATACAGGAGGCAGGCTCAGTCAGGACCACAGAACTGGCCTACCACACCTCTGGGAGTGAAAAATATACTGGAATGTATGCAGTAGAAGGCAAATCTCCCAGTTTGGTCCACCAAAATAACATAACAAGTATTTCAGGGGCTTCACTTAAATCAGTGGAAGTGTAACGGTTCTTTATGAAGCCTTAACCATAGTTTATTCATGTCTTTTATCCTCTAGTTTAAAAAACAGAAAATTATGGAAAAAGTACAAGAATGAGCACACTAGTTCTGCATGCTTTCCGTCTCTATTCAAATTGCTCTCTATGTAAAGATATACTGTAAATCTTCAGTACATTTCTTTACAAAGGCAGCAATGGTAATTTTTAGCAATTCTCACTTCAAGAAAGTCTTCAAAACTGCAGTTTTACAGACTATTTATAGTTTAAGACTAATTTTGTGTGAAATTCACATACAATATTTTAAACCAGAAGACCACTTTCTTTTTCTTTTCTTTTCCTTTCCTTTCCTTTCCTTTCCTTTCCTTTCCTTTCTTTCTTTCTTTCTTTCTTTTTTTGTTTCTTTTCTTTCATTTTTTCCACAGGAAACAACACCTTCTGTGTGGAACATAATACCTCTATACAGAAACAGAAAATGTGTAGAAAGTGCTGTTTTCCGTGAAAAAATACCATGGTTGAATTTTGTGCAGAATTCTCAAACTGAAGATTCTCTTCAATATAGGTTTTCTTGACACTTGAGAAATACATTTTTTTCACTATTTTAAAAATATTTTTGAATATTCCTCCTACCTCTACCTCCATGTGTTGGGAGTAAAGTTCCACAGTGCCTTTTCTATTACTGTAGACTTCATATACAATGTAGAGCTGATATTCAGTTTTATGTCATTAATGGCCATTTTCTTGAAATCTATGGACACATGGCTAACTAAACATTATGATGAAACACACAATCTGCCAAAAAAAAAAAAATCAAATTTGCAATTTTTTCATAAGTCAATCCAGTGTTAACATGTAAACAACCATAATAAAATATGGTTATTTGTATGAAAGAAAGAAAAAAAAACACTCTGGGGAAACAGAGAAACCTTGGAGGAGGTAGATCTGCCCTTCTGGGGTTACTATCCTAATTTAGACTTCCTCTCCCCATTCCGCCCCCCCCCCCCCCCGCAAAAAAAATTTTCCCCCAAATGTTGAACCAAAATGACTTTCTTGGTGATTTATGACTCTTAAATACAATGCACGGTAAACTGTTATTTAAACTAATTATGTCTAAAAATACCCCCTAAAAATTGCAAGTTAAAACATTATCATCAATGGCAAGAACTATTAGCAAGGTTAAGGGCATTAGGATCTTGGTGTACACCCTATTTGGAGAATGTGTAAGAGCTGCCTCAGTGTGACAATCGCAGGACTTTGACAGCTTTTTGCCATCTGCCCGGACCTTCTCTTTTACACAGGATGTCTGTATACATTCATCTATGTACATCTGTGCATGCGGAACATCCCAGTCATTAGGGATGCAACACTACAGGGACCATGAGCCATTCCTCATATTTGTATTCTGTTCACACGCTTGCCCTCTTCTGCCATGAAGCTTTGTAATATATACTCATGCAGTAGTAGCCTCTGTTATAAGACATGGAACAGGACCAGTTCTGAGCCCCATAAAATCAGTGGTATGGTCTTTCCTGCACATGAAGAGTTGGATTGCCTAATCAAGATTTTCATTCTGATCCAAATCAAATTGGGCTACCCCTATAAGGCTGCTTTCTAGCAGCATCCAAACTGAATCTTATAATCAGCTGTTGTTGTTGTTAACTGTCTTCAAGTCGATCCCAACTTATGGTACTGTGGATGAGACATCTGCAAGAGTCCCTGTCCTCCATTACTTTACTCAAGTCCTGCAACTTTATAACCATGATCTCTTTAATAGAGTCCATCCATCTAGCATATGGGCTTCCTCTCTTTCTACTTTCCTACATCTTTCCTAGCATTATTGTCTTTTCCAATGAGTCTTGCTTTCCCATGATGAGGCCAAAGCACAACAGTCTCAACTTTATCATCTTGGCTTCAAGGCAGATTTCAGTCTTGATTTGTTCTAAAAACGCATTTGTTTGGGGTTTTTTTGGCTTTCCACAGTATCCTCAGCACTCTTCTCCATCACCACATCTCAAATGAATTGATTTTCCTCACTGTCCAGCTCTTGAATCCGTATATGGTAACAGACAATACAATGATTTGTATGATTCTAACTTTTGTGCACACACCTAATGGAAAAGTGTATTATTCTTTCTGTGGAACATATTTCTTGCTCATTCTGCCCTTGGCATCTCACCCAAAGTCCTACTTGACAGTGCCCCTGCTAGCCAGTCTTTGGAGATGCTAAGGTTTGAGCCCAAGTCCTTTGAATCTGGATCCTTCTACCCATCAGCAAGAACCCATGCCATCATCTCAAGTATTGATCTGCTCTCTGGAGCTTCAAATTGTGCTTTGAGTGTAGGATTTAGAAATTGCAACCCTATGCATATTTCCTTGGTCTCTTTTGTGTAAGCAGGCATAGGATCAGGCTGTAATACCACTGTTTCTTTCAGTGATTTCTCCTCTTTACGAATCACCTGAAGGAGCAGTGCTATAGCTGGACAAGGTGGTTGCTTGTCACTTATTGTCAGGGAAAATGTGCCCATTGCTGATTCCTGTGCTGTTTGCCATTAGATAATAGACATACAAACTTCTGGCTATTTGGACCTTGCAATCTTTCATCCCCCAGAGAAAAACCATTGATCTTTTTCATCAGAACATACGTCAAAAAGCGGTAGCAAAATACCCATGATGTCCAGCATTCTTTTCCCTTGGGCTGTCTGTGAGAAGAGCAAGATTGATTTTTTAAAACTTTTTAGGGTGAATGTGATCTTAAATTAGCTCCCTTTTTGTGCAGCATTAGATTCTATAAAGTTGCAATCATGGGACAAAAGTGAACCTACAATGAGAAGTGGATGAAATAATCAAATTTAAGTTTCCCCTTGCTGCCCTTAGTTTGAGAGGAGTTCTGAGTAAGTATAACTGCTAAGTTTCCAGTGTAGCTTAACATTGCCAGGGAATCTTAGTGGCCTTCCACATTAAGAATTGCCCACTTGAAAGCCAAACAAAAATCCTCCAGTTTCTCATAAGAAAAGCTCATGAAATGCATGAATACCCAGAGGGAGAGCCAGATAACTGTTAGATATAGCCTCTGAGTTAACTAAGGGCAAAGACTGAACATACATCCAACCACCATACTTTCCTATTATGAGCTGGGCCATATTCCAAGAAAAACAAGGCGTTAGCCCAGCACAAGTCACAAGAGAACAATTATTCATAAGTGTTTACACCAAAAGCAATAAAAGGAAGACATGTGTTTGCCACAATGTCAAATGCAACTTGCTTGCTATCATGCACCATTGCTACCATCTTGTCATCAGCAGGCAAGCATGTGTGCTGAGCATACCACTATTCAAAATAGCAAAATATTTTAGAGTCTATCTGATGTTGGATGAATTTTGGCCAGCTCTGTTATGAAGAGGACCAGGCAACTGTAAATCGAGGCTATACTTCTCTAAAGTGCTGTATTTTAATATATCCTTGATGATCCTCCCTAATTAATACAAAATTTTGTAGTCTTCCAAACTTTTCAGACTGAGCTGAAGAAAAGCATTGTTCATAATCCAACAGCCCTCCTGATGTTGTTGGACTGCAATACCCAGCAGCCTTTGCCTGCAGAGACCATAGTGAAGAATGTTGGGAGTTGCAGTCCAGCAGCATATGGATGGTAGCATGATTCCAAGTCCTGCTTTAGGCAGTGCTAGGAACAGAGCTTGGGAAAGTTACTTTTGTGGATTAAAACTTCCAGAATTACCCAGTCAGAATGCAGTCCCAAAAGTAATTTTTCTAAGATCTGGGTAGGACTGAGCAGTTTACTCCATATCACTTTTGCATGTGTAAATTCATGCTATAAATACATGTTTTAAAATCATGTAGTATTGCATTGGAATTGTGCATATAAATACATCCACAGGGAACTCCTGTATGAGGTGAAGGAAGCTTATTGGCCAGGGTTCAACACTATGTGTCAGGATTTCCTGTAGATATGTTTGTGCATATCTGATGAATGTCAATCAGACATTGATTTGGGGACTGTGGTGGTGGTTAGGTGAAATCTTCTTTGGCATCTGCATCTACTGGATTTTCCTTGTTCCAAAGGTGACTCATCCTCACAATACCATACTGCCTTGTCTCAATGGAATCTGTGGTTGGGCCAGAAACATCTGCTACCTGTGAAATGTATGAAGACAGTGACTCTTGAAAGTGATGGATGATGATGAAAGACATGCAAATAAAAGAGTAAGGAATTTTTTGTGCTTGCAAATGCATTTAAGTGGGTTTGTATTAGTGTGCTTTTCAGAAATATATGTATAATTTTGTGCATTGATTTCTACTCCAAATCCACTAACAGGAAAAGCTGTAGATGATGGAGCCAACAAAGTTCCTGACCGGCTGAAACACTTGTAGATTAGATTATATCTGATTTGTACTTCACTAAAGTAGGTCTAAGCTACAGCAATGGGTGAGCATAGCCTGAGATTCTCTAATAAAGGTACTACCCTAGCATCATGCTCATGAAATGATCCCTGATTGATTGGGATCATCAAAGAAAATGGAAAGAAGCCTGAAGCAAAGGGAATAGCAACAGTGTAAGATGTAGTTTACCTGAACTGGAAAATTGGTCAGTTGCTCCTCCACCAGGTGACACAACTGCCAGCCTTTGGATTCAGAACTATTGCTGCTATTGGAATATGTGATAAACCTCTCCTCCTGCTTCGGCTGTCATGTTGATTCACGATTGCCTAGAACATTTAATTCAGTTTCAGTCCTAAACTAATAATTAATACTCCTGACGATTCTGGAATTTGACCCTTCTGGAATCTGTGTAACATAAACAAAAAAGTGAAATCTTAGGTTTAGGGGAGTTTTTCATGGAACAATTCTAAAAACTGGGGAACCATCCATGGACTACCAATTAATCATAGCAACAAGCCAGTGTGGTGAACTGGTTTGAGTACTGGACTATAATTCTGAAAACCAGAGTTTGAATCCCTGCTCACCCAGAAAAGTCCCCTGGGTGACCATGGGCAAGTCATGCTCTCTTATCATTAGAGGACAGCAAAGACAAATCCCCTCTGAATAAATCTTGCCAAGAAAACCCTATGATAGATTCACCTAAGAATCTTAGAATTGGAAGGCACACGACAATGAAAGATACAAAAAGAAAGTGTGGCAAGGCAAAGGATGTGGGGTCCACTGAAGAGGGTTGCTCTGGAAAGAGAGGGTCGCTGAAGACAAAAGCAGAGAGCCACAGATGGGAACTACAAGATCCAGCAGCCCCTGGGAAAGAAGAAAGAGAGACAATGCCTAAGAGGGAGGGGCCTAAGGAGGGAGGGGCCCGTGTATTAAAGGGAAACGGGTGAGGTGTTCGTGGAGAGGGAGAAACACAGAAGAATTGTCGGTGAGGCGGATGCTGGAAGAGAAAGAAAAGTACACTCAGGAAAGACTGCAGCTCTAGCCAAGAGAGAGGCCCTGCCAGGAGGGGAGGTAATTGACTTTGGCAGGCTCAGCCCAGAGGAAGGGCTTCTGGCAGAGCTGTACTCTCCTCTGAAAAACCTAGAGCCAAATGAGGCTGGACTAGGACTGGGCTATTGGTCTCAAGGGGATTTCTATTGGAACCTTCAAGGTCGGGCTGGCCTGTTGAAGAAGAAGGAGGAACTGGGAAGGAGGAACTGTAAAGAGGAGAGAAATAAAAGGCATAGGCTGCGAGCCAAAAGGGAGAGTGTGAAGCAACATCTCTCCCCTCTCTTGGGAACTGCCTTGTGAATGTAGTTTTGAGTTCATTAAAAAGTTATAGAGCATCCATCTAGAGTGG
The DNA here is from genome assembly GCA_034509955.1 of Urosaurus nigricauda. Classification (NCBI taxonomy): domain Eukaryota; kingdom Metazoa; phylum Chordata; class Lepidosauria; order Squamata; family Phrynosomatidae; genus Urosaurus; species Urosaurus nigricauda. The sequence goes on from JAOEGL010000004.1 coordinate 177,872,713, forward strand.
TCTGCACTTCCTTCTGTCCTTTTGGATACAACCAGAAAGCATGGAGTGGGAGGTGTCCCTTGTGGCCCCGCCACAGAAAGATACCAAAGAGACAATCTCTTCTCCCTATCTCCAGTCACATCTTTTAAGATCAGCTCAGATGAGTACTTTCCCAATTATACCATCCATCAACCTCAGTCACAAAAACACCAATTTAAATTAAAAGTGATCCCTTTCCACTGGAAGGGAGCCATCAGTTTATTCAAAATCTAACCAAAGTGTTTGTGAGGGCAGAAAGATATGGTATGACCACTTGTCCCTGGACCTAATAACCTAAAGATACTTGATCATGTCTGATTTTGGAAGTTTAGGAGGGTCCATTCTGGTTAGTAGATGAATGGAAGACTGCCAACAAATACCAGGTGCTGTAGGCTATATTTCAGAGGAAGGAACCAGCAAAACTACCTTGAATACTCCTTCCCTAAGAAAGCCTTCCAAAATGTATGGGGTTGCCATAAGTCAACAGGCAACTTGAAGGCACATTTTGTGAGTCCTCCATATTCATTGATTCTGCATCCATGGATTCAGCCATCCAAGTCCTTAAAAGATCCCCCTTCCCCCCCCCCCCAAAAAAATAAAAAAGACCCTTGATTTTGCAATTTTAAATAAGGGACACCATTTTACTACACAATTGTATATAATGGGATTACAGCATCCACAGATTCTATTATCCATGGGGGTTCCTGGAACCAAACCCAAGTGGATCCCAGGAACCCACCTTTCAGACACACACACCACTTGCCCCTGCGAGACCCTATTGAATGCAAGGTGGCTCTTGTAAGCAAGATGGCAAAGTTGGAGCAGAGGTCAATGGAGCTGAGAATATTTTTTTAAAAAAAAAGGGGGGGGCTTGCTTTGTAATCATACAAATCAATTTGCCACAGTTGTCCTTCCCTCTAAATAGCTCTGTCTGGACTCTTCCCCTTCTCAGTTTCAATGAATTTTTTGCATGCCTCATGTTCTACCTGTGAGAGGCCCAAGTACAAATTGTTACCAATTGTTCATGCAATTGAAAATAATATTAGTAAATGTTCTGTTTGTAACCCCTTTAGTATAAGTGCTGTCCTACCCTCACTTCCTTGGAACTAAGTCCTAAACCCACCCGAATTCACTGGGGTGTTCTCCTCTGCAGAAATCCATAGGATTGCAATGTCAAAGCTGTTGAGTTCCAGAAATACTGGGATGTTATTTGAATTAATCTTTCTGCTTGAAAAATGTATTATCCAGATACTATTGCCTTTTACATTAAGAACAGAATTACTGGGTTTATTTTTTTAAATCTCCCATAACATTGCCATTGATTTTGTTTTACACAGTTCATATGTCATGTTGGCATTTAGCCATAAGAACTCCACAACAATTTCAACTGTTTCATTTCCTGGCATGCTACCAAAAATTATGAACATCATGATGATACAAGAATAACAACTCAGAGTTTGTTTTATTCACTTCAGACTTGCCATAAGAAGAGTGTTCAGACTCTGTTAACTCTGGTAGCTTTATGGTAACAAGTTCAAAACAGAATAAGACATCATCTATCTCCATAGATTGGAAAACCACCATGATGTTGTTTTTGTTTCTTAATATCAGTAACAATATGTATTATGGAGACATGTAATATTTTCCCAAGCAGTATGAAACATAGCAGTTCATCAGCTAAGTGGTTTTACCATTAGGTAAAATGTAGCACATGTTTCATGTAGATGATGTTTGGGTGCTGATAGCTCCTTCCAATTTGGCTCCCAAACCATTCTAAATATACTTCCCTACATTAGAAGCTTGGAAATGTTATTTTGGAATATTATGATTTTCAGAATGTCCATGCCAGTGGATTTGCCCTGTCATCAGTAATAAAACAAATATGTAAAAGTTATTCTTAAACTGATCCTCATCATCACTCAAGATCTGGCCAAAAATACATCCCATTTTGGGATTTCTAGGTTGAAGATGGCGCTGTAGTGACTCTGTGGAGGGGACCTGTACTTGACATGGTGATTGCTGGTTGGAAACAAAACCAACTGGTGGGAGTTGACTCCCTGGTAAGAGAGATCTGGAGGATAGTTCTTTGTGGGGCTTTTGGGCTATGTGGCCATGTTCTAGAAGAGTTCCTTTCTGACGTTTCACCAGCATCTGTGGCCGGCATCTTCATTTCTCTGAAGATGCCATCCACAGATGCTGGTGAAACGTCAGAAAGGAAGTCTTCTAGAACATGGCCACATAGCTCGAAAGCCCCACAAAAAACTTTGGATGCCGGCCATGAAAACCTTTGACTCCAGATCTGGAGGATCATCACTTGTGTCTACTTCCCATTCCTAGTGCCAATATGACAAGTGTTATTGCTACCGAGATGCCGGTGGAATGCAGGAAACTAAGAGGTCATTAACCCGTACTAGCTGATGGGGGCACTGAAACTTCTGCAATTCAAATACTGAGTAATTAATGTTCATCCTCCCTGATGAGGGCAAAGAGTCACTCTGAGCAGGCTGAGAAATGTAACAGGGGAAATTGCTTTCCAGTTCATAGTGCATGGAATAAAAGTTAACATGATGGACATGGAAAAAAACAAGAGACATATAGTGGTGAACTGGACTAACTACAACAGAAAAAAAAGAATTATTGTTTTCTACCATTTGAGAGCTGTCATGATCATTTATGGATGCTGGCTGGAGTGTGTGAATGTGAGGCAGAGGTTGAGGTGACTGCAGGTGTGTGGGTATTTGCAGGCTCTGGCGGAGGTCAACGTCAAGAGGTGATGTGACTGAGGCTAAGTGTTCAGAAGGTGGTAAAGGTTGCTTTCCAACTGCAGAGTGAATGTGATGGACTGGTGGACTTTTGTGAGTGGGAGCAGTGGATGTTGACAGGTGGAAGATTGGAGATGAAGTTGCCGGGCAAAAGATAGTGGATGTGTCAGGGATTATGGTAATAGATGGTAGTGGAGGAGCCTGATCGCGTAGTATGTTTGTGTTTCCCTTTCCTGAAGGAGAAGTTCTTCTGAAGGTGTGATAGTCTGAGGGCTTACTGAAAGAAAGGATAGCTGGGTTTTTTCAAATCTATACATGACTGCAGGGAAAACCTATATACAGCCAGCTGGGGGTACTATTAATAAAGACGATAAAGATAGCAGAAGTTTATTTATGCTTCTGTAAGATCTTTTAGAAACCAATAAAAATAAACTTAAATAAAAAATTAACTTAAAAAATAAACAGTGACATATGCCATTGCAACTCACGAACAGAATGCCAGACAATATGTGGCTCTCACAATCACTAAATGTGGAAGGGCTGTGAGGAAAATATTTACTATTGTGGCTTCTAGAACAGGAGTAGGGAATGTGTAGTTCTCCAGATCTTATTACAATTGCAGCCTCTTTCACTACTTTCCATTGGCTATGCTAGCTAGTCTGATGGGAACTGCACACTAACAGCACCTGAAGAATCATATATTTCCAGGCCATATTCTCAATCACAATGTGCTAATAATGCATGCAATTATGAAAATTACACCCCAAATTTGAAGTGTGGAAAAATCTAGGGTTTGGGATTTGATGAACTGATGCTGGCCAAGAAAACACTTTTCACTGCTGTTGTTGACCAACTCTAGATGTTGTTGCATTTGCCTCATAATGGTGACAGTAGAATGGAGGGTGAAAGAAATACCATTTATATTACAGTTATTTGCAATCTAATTTACCAAGCCAAAGGGATAGCTGCAGTGATCTAATTCCCAATATACTATAGGACTCAGGTGAAGTACAAATCATCTTAGAGGATCCAATAATTTTATTTCAATTGATCAGTTTCTTAGATGGTATCCTTCGGTGAGGACTTTGCAGATAAGTGAAGTAAATTAGGTTCTAAAGGAAATGTTGCTTTCTCAAATGTGTGTGTGTGGGGTGGGAGGGGAAGTGTGCCATGTTTTTTTACTCCCCCAGAAGCCCACTACCCTTAACTTGATCTGCTTAGGGCCTTCTGAGCTCCTTTTACTGTACTCTATCAAAGCCCGGTTCTTTGCAGTTCAGTGAATAAAATACTGCAGTTTCTCCCATTGACTGACTGAAATAAAATAATCTATGATGCATGAACAAGTCTAAATGAAATAATAATATCCTTAGCAGTGAAAAACGGATTGGTAATACAGTAATTGAGCAGATTTATTGCCATCTCCTTGAGCTAGCCTGCTGAAACAGCCTGCTATTTTATTTAATCTCATATCAGAGGAATTACTGGCTGGTAATCCATTGTTAAACATCATTTAGAATGATGGATGAAAATGTCAGCTTTTCCAACATAATCAATTCATATCTCATTAGCACATATTATTTATGATTCTCATAATGGGACCTGCAGGGGCCTCCAGGGGGAAATGGAGACCTCAGCTGTTGTTGAAATGAGATGAGATATACTGTAGCTTATGAGTTAATAACTGCATATAAAAATACTTCCCCACCATATTGATTGTCCTTACCGTTTTACAAATGAATTGACTGCCTCGGCCTTCCCTCTTGCTGTGTGCATGGCAGATCTTCCTACCCTTTTCAGAGGCAATCATTCAGGTGTGTGTGCGTGTGAGGGTTTGTGTGTGTGTGTGTGTCACACAAAGAGAGGGCATGTTAGAAAGACTGTTCAAAAGAATAACTTTTTTTAAGATGCTGGGACTGGGAAGGGGGAGAATGCCTTTGAATGTGAAGTAATAAGAAACACTTTACTGCTCTGTTGCTGTTTGTTAAGGATGTGGGGCCTTTTCCCTCCCAGTACCTATGAAGACAAATCGACATATTTCTTTAGCTTCAGCAGAGTTGCATTTTAAGGATACTTTCCACTGCCTGCTGCCTCCTCCAAGCCCAGTGAAAAGCAAACCTTAATGTAGTTGATGGTGCAGCTGTAATCATGGTCATAGTGTCAACTGCTGCCTCAATTAAACTACATTTGAGGATCATTTTATGCTTCAGCTCATAAACATCAATAAAGGAAAATGAGTAATAAATGACTGTCTAGAGTACAAAGGACCAGCTCATATTTCAGATGAAAATGAAGACAAAATGTAGCTTTTATTTGCCTGTGGAATTCCCATTAACTGCATCACTGACAGGAGGGAACTGGATCAATAGTTGGCCGGCTGCAGAAAACAGTTTCTGGCTGTTCAGCAGCCAATGCAAAAGGAAAAGTGTCATATTGTGATCTTTATCAGGTAATCTTCATTACACCAGACCAATGATATATGTATATACCGGTCAGCTAGGGGCACTTCTAATTCTTGGGTCTATTTGTGTCCTGAAGTGCAGAGAGCTCACAAATTATTTGTTTACAACCATGAAAAACCTTCAGTGTTCATCTCTTTTATTCTTTTATAGGTAATCCATAACTGGAAAGTTTCTCTCAAGACTACTTTATTCACTCAGAATTTCCAAGGCAGCACTTCTTTACAACTTATCTTAAGGAACAAAAATCTTGTACAACTTTTTTTTTAATTTCCTCTTCCTCATCTCTATCACCCTGCCTTTTTTTAAAGTACTGTTTGAGTGAAAGATTTACAGCCTGACCTTTGGGAAAGATTTATACCCTTTGGGGGGATACCAGATTTCCTTTTCACTTTATTTGAACAAAGAAGGCATGTGGCTTGTGATGAAAAAAGCAAACCTACAAAGAGGCATGGTGCAGCTCTTTCAGTTCCCATTTTTACACAATAAAACCAGTGTGAGTAAAATATTGAACTGCATTTAATTTCACTTTATATGAATGTCCAGATAACCAAATGAGAGAGAAATGATCACAGACACACAAGGACATCTCTGCCAGTGTATGAAGACTCCCATTGGAAGCAGGACTACATTAATGACTATGAAGGTTCTGTGCTGAAATAATTTCTTCTAAGGTCTCACCTTAAACTACATACAAAGAATCATATTTCCACAAATGTACCCCATATCTTTACCCTCCTAAAATATCATCAATGTGATTTTCCCCTCTTACTGTTCCCTACATGAAATATAACAAGTGACCTTCTAGAAACTGTAGGACAACAGTTCCTATTGTCCCTGTCCGTTGTTCCTGTTGGTTGCTGGAAGGAGTTGAGAGTTGGAGAGCCATAGTTTCCCCATCCATGCTGTAATATTAATCAGCTATGGGTACAGCCATATGCATATAAAGCCCAAGCCCCCCACCCCATCTTTTTGATAGAATATTTGTGAATTTGGCCTACACATGAATGGTATCCTAAGTATCAAGTACTGGAATGTTTCAAAAGCTGTAACTGATGGAGCAAAATAACAATGATGCTTATGGCAACTTAAAGACTAACAGATTTATTATATCAGGAGTGTGGGTGCATCTACACTGTAGAAATAATGCAGTTTGACACTACTTAAAATTCCATGGCTCTATCCTACAGAATACTGGGATCTGTGGTTTTGTGAGGTATCTGTACTCTTTAGCAGAGAAGGCTAAAGGCTTTGTAAAACTGCAGATCGCAGGATTCCATAGGATTGAGCTACAGCACTTAAAGTGGTGTCAAACTGTGTTATTTCTACATTATAGATGCACACATGTTATCCTGAGTGAAACCTCTGGAGATAGATTGGGACCTCTGAATGATTTGGAACTCAAGGAAGGATGTGTGCACTTTCTGAGCAAGAGTAATGCAAGCAGAAGTGGTTGTGAACCTTCTGCTTCTATATTAGAAGAGAATCCATAGACCAGCCTCAGCCAATTGCTAATGTCCTCTTGAGAATACCCTCAACTGTGTAGCTGCACTTGAGTTTATGGGCACATAGCAGAAGGCTTTATATTCTACTGCTCCAGATTATTGAACACACTCCTCTCAGACTGATCAGTTGTGATTTTGCAAATGGGAAAAAGACAAGCTCCATGTGCTCTAAAATGATCAACTGCTTATTCAGTGTTCATGTCAGTGTTTTAAAAGCCCAAAGCATTTTGGCCACACTATAAGCTTTCTTCAGACCCAACAACAGCCTGCTGTGATGAGTTTAACACCTTCTTTGCAGACAAAATCTCTCGGATAAGGGCCGACTTGAATGTCAATCTTTTGTCAGAGCCCATAGGTGAGGTGTCCGATAACTCCGTTGCTGTTTCTTTACTGGATGAATTTCAACCTGCAAGTACCGAGGACGTGGACAAGCTCCTTGGAAGTTTGAGAAAGACGACTTGCCCTCTCGATCCTTGTCCATCTTGGCTGGTCGCCCAGGGAGGGGACGCAGTGAGAACATTCCTTCGGGATGTGATCAATGTGTCCCTCAGGGAGGGTTCTTTACCATCTTGCCTAAAGGAGGCGGCCGTTAGACCCCTCCTGAAGAAACCCTCCCTTAATCCCTTGGATACAAACAACTACAGGCCAGTCTCCTTGCTCCCATTTTTGAGCAAGGTCATCAAGAGAGCAGTCGCCTCCCAACTCCAAGCTGTCTTGGATGAAACTGTTTATCTGAATCCATTTCAAACGGGCTTCAGGACAGGACATGGAGTTGAGACTGCCATGGTCGCTCTGGCCGACGACCTTCGCTTGAGCATTGACAGGGGTAGTGTGACCCTGCTCGTGCTCTTGGATCTCTCAGCGGCCTTTGACATGGTAGATCATTCCATCCTTTTGGGTTGACTGAGAGAGTTGGGGATCGGAGGCACTGCGCTCCGGTGGTTCCAGTCCTTTCTCTCCGGGAGATCCCAAAGGGTGAGGCTCGGGGACAGTTGCTCTTCTAAGATAGAGCTTAATTGTGGCGTCCCTCAAGGCGCCATCCTGTCCCCGATGCTGTTTAACATCTACATGAAGCCGCTGGGTGAGATCATTCGGAGGCATGGAGCTCAGTGTCTTCAGTACGCTGATGACACTCAGATTTACCTCTCCATGACAAGATCGTCGGCTCAGACTTCAGATGGCGTCTCTCCTCTCAATGACTGTCTTATGGCAGTAATGGATTGGATGAGGGAAAACAGGTTGAAGCTCAATCCGGACAAAACGGAGGTACTAACTGTCACAGGACCGAAGCCAGGATTGGGAATACACCTCCCGGTCCTAGATGGGGTCACACTCTCCTCGAAGGACCCTGTTCGCAGTCTGGGGGTACTCCTTGATTCATCGCTTCACATGACTAGTCAGGTGAATGCAGTGGTCAGGAGTGCCTGTTATCAGCTTCGGCTGATATGCCAGCTGCGCCCTTTCCTGGAGCCAAAGGACCTGGAGTCAGTGGTACATGCTTTGGTAACCTCACGATTGGACTTCTGTAATGCGCTCTACATGGGGCTACCCTTGTGCCTAACTCGGAAACTTCAATTAGTTCAGAATATGGCAGCCAGGCTTGTCACGGGAACATCAAGGAGAGAGCACATAACACCAGTGCTCAAATCTCTCCACTGGCTGCCGATTAGTTTCCGAGCACAGTACAAGGTGTTGGTTTTAACCTTTAAAGCCCTACATGGCTTGGGTCCATCTTATCTGAGGGACCGCCTCCTCCCATACGAACCCCTCCGCACACTCCGGTCTTCTGGGAGGAACTTATTGCAGTCTATGAAGACTAGACTGACGCAGACCTCCCAGAGGGCCTTCTCGGCTGTCGCTCCCAGGCTATGGAATGGCCTGCCAGCTGAGATGCGTCTTATTACATCTTCTGATTGCTTTAAAAAAGCCTTGAAGACGCATCTCTTCCGGCAGGCCTTCCCAGAAAGTTCTTAACCTCCCGGCTCTGTTTGGGTTAAGCTCTCCCATTAGCATTTTAACATCTTGACCCTGATCTCTATGCAATGGGTTGCCGTTTTAAATTGAAATTTTTATTATGTCATTTTAATTGATGTTAGTTTAATTTAATTTTAAGGGGCGGGTGGTTGGGTATGGGTCATGTATATTTTATCTTGCATTTTTTAATTGATGTAACCCGCTCTGATGGGATACAGAGGAGCGGGCTATAAATAAAACTTTATTATTATTATTATTATTACACACACACACACACACACACACTTAAAATATAGTATTTAAAAAGACAGGACACCGAATAAACACTGAATAAACAGTTGAACATCTTGTCTCCTTTCTGTTTGCTGCTTGGCTATGTGCTTTCAGTTCCTTATTTATACGGTTGTGATTTTGATCAGTTCCTAGTCTCACTACTTTTAGGAAGGGAATGGAGACATATTTCTTTAAACCTGAGGACCTTCCACACTGCAAAATTATAGCACTATAATCCTACTTTAACTGCCTTGGTTCTATCCTTGGTAGTCCTGAGATTTGTAGTATAGGGATGGATACCTCAAATTCTGAGCCAGAGGGCTCAAGGGCCCCACTGAACTAGAAAACCTGAGATTCCATAGAAAGAAGCCATGGCAGTTAAAGTGGGATCAAAATGGTATAATAGTCTAGTGTGAAAGGGCCCTACACCTCTGAATTTTACTGCTTATTTTTAAATATTTGTTTTCAGTATGTTCGTTACCCACCCCAAAAGCTATTTTTAATGGAAAAGGAGCATTAAAAAGTAATAAATACTAAATGAATAAAAAAATAAGTTCTGAGCAATCATCAACTTCATCAGGAACAGAGGTCATGTAGCACAGAGCTCCCCTATCCCCTGAGAGAGACTTCCATTAGACTATGGGGCTTATCGCATGGACAAAAAAACCAATTGCACCGCACAGGATGCAGCCGGGTTGGGGGATGCAGGTAGGAATTATCACACATAATTTGCCGCCAGTTCTGCCAGGTGAGTGCAACCTGGCTGCAGTCCAGGTTCTAGGCACGCTTCAGAGGCCACTTTTCAAAGCTTTCCAACTTTGAAAAGTGGCCTCTGAAGCATTCCTAGGACCTGGGATGTAGCCATGCTATACTTGCCCAACAGAATTGGCAGTGAATTATGTGCAATAACTGCTGCCTGCATCCCGCAACCTGGCTGCATCCTGTGGGGTGCAGTAGGGTTTTTTGTCCATGTGATAAGCTCCTATGGCTGCATCTGCACTGCAGAAATAGTGCAGGCCCAGTACAGACTGTTGGTTTGTGGCAGCCTCGGGCCAAAATTAGGGTTCAGGAGTGCACAGCATCCGCATATTCCCAAACCCTAACACATAACAGTGGCACCATAATGGCAGCCTCCCATGGGGCCGCCATCATGATGCAAGCATGGTGTGGCATCCACACATCACATCACCATGGTTGCATCATCTACGTGCACCAATGCACCCATGATACAGTCATGGCACCTGGCACACACAATAAAAAGAACCTACTTTTAGCAGGTTCTTTTTACTTCTGATGGAGACTGCACTGTTTGGCTGCTGCAGCCTCTGTCAGGAGTAAAAAGAGGCAGCTCCAGCCTGCCTTTTCAGGGCAGTCTGTCTGGCCTTGCAGTTTGACACTGCCTCACCTGCCATGTCTCAATGTTATAGAATTGTGGGATTTGTAGTGTTGTGAGGTATTTAGCCTTCTCTGTGAGAGGGCTCTCGTGCCACAATAAATGACAAATCCCAGGATTCTGTAGCATTGAGCCATGGCAGTTAAAGTGATGTAACTCCATTATTTCTGCAATGAAGATGCAGCCTTTCTGTCTGTAAAAGGGGCATAAACATCTGTCTTACTTTGTTACATTTTCCAGAATTCTACAGACATCGTCACCCTGGTTTTTGTTGCTGTTGTTTTGTGGGAGAGGGCTATCTTCTGAGTAGTGGTGGGCAAGATACAGAGAAAACCAGACAGAGGAAGAGAAGAGATGGTCTTCATCCTCTGGAGGAAAGGAGCCAGAGAGGGCTTTAGTTGCAACTGTGGAAAAAGGAAAATGGTTAAAAGCCAACAAGAACAACTTAGAAGACAGGAAAGGGCTAGGAGAATGAAGCTGTGAATTTAAAAAGTTAATAAAAAGCAGCAAGGGGAGGAATCAAGGAATGATGGATTTTAAAAAAATGGTTGTTGTGGGTGATGAGAGCCAAAGAAATGCCAGAAAAAAAAATCTGGAGAGTCATGTCAAGGAGGGAGGAAAAAAATACTAAATAAAAATTCTTCTCTTCGAGCTTCTGAATTCTGTATATTCTTCTGGAAATAGGGAAGATAAATTATGCAACTTCCAGAGCCAATGTCGATTTTTCATATGAGGAAAGTTAAGTTCCCTACTGCAAAGGAACATCTGTGGCAAAGCATTTAGCAATTACCAAAAAAAGTGACTGGTTATCAATATAGAATGATATTAGTAATTACCACCTGATTACACCAGACTCTTCCACCATTTTTGGATTGGCTCCATCCCTTCACAAATATTTTCTGGCCAGTTGGTTTTGTCATTTTCAGCTCTGTTGAGGAGACCCTATAGGCAGAAAGCATGAGAATCTGGACTAAGAGAAGAGGGTTGCAAGCATCCTTCTCATAAGGCAGAAGTGATGAAAGGCACACTTTGTAATTACTGCAACACAGACTGTATCAGAACTGGGGGGAAAAGCAGTTTGACACCATTGATCAACGTTATGGAATTCTGGGACTTGTAGTTTGTTATGCCTTCTTTCTGTCTCATCGTTATCACAAGTAGATCTGCTGGAAATATAGGGGATGGCCTTTTCAATGGCTTATACATTGGTGTGTATGTGTGTGCTCGTGGGTGTGTATGTGTAGAGAGCCAGTATGATGTTGTGGCTTAAATGTTGCACTGTGAATCTGGAGATCAGAGTTCAATCCCCACTCAGTCATGAAAACCCACTGGGTCCCCTTTGTCACACACTCTTCATCTCAGAAAACACCATGATAGGTTTGCCTTTCAGTCCCAATAAGTTGGAAATGACTTGAAGTAGCACAACAAAAACAGCAGCAGCAACAACAACAATAGCACACACATATACACACATGCATACTTTTGTATGAGATGGATCTTTTTAGTTGTATCTGTCTTAGTAAACTTTAATAAACTGATTTGCATAGCAGACTGAGCAAAAGGAGGGATAAATAAATAAACAAATAAATAAAATAGCAATCTCTCTTACACAACCCATCACTACATGAAAGTTGTTTGAGTCAGCTTCAGTTGGCTCATCTGTACACTATCCCACAAAATAAGTGGCATTGAGAAAGTTTAGGAGCCACCAGAAAATTAAGACATTTGTCTGAAATATAATGGCAAATTCCTTTGCAGTGTACATTGGATTTTCTTGTTCTCTACTAGCTCATAATCATTATCTGGACTAGTTTTATCACAAGATTTTTCAGAGCTTCTCGTGATGTTTTCAAACTGAATGTTTGGAGTACTACTCCCAGAACTTTCCAGTCAACATGATTGGTAGCCGTGCTGCCTAAGGGGTAGGAGACTCTGGCAGTTCTAATGCAAGAATACCGACATTTTGGGTATTCTGTACCTGTGTTTACAGCTAAGGTTTTTTTAAAAATCCTATTGACATTGATATGAGAAAAGTACACGACAGGCATAAAAAGATGTTTAAAACTGACATTTAAAACACACAGACAAATGCAGCTCAGTCTACTTAAGGTGAATCTACACTGTAGAAAATTTAATACAACTTTAAGGGATGTAGCTTCATCCTATCAAATCTTGGGATTTGTAGCTTCATCCTATCAAATCTTGGGATTTGTAGTTTTACAAGGTCTTTAGTCTTCACTCCCAAAGAGTGTTGGTGCCTCATAAAACTACAGATCCAAGGATTCTGTAGGGTGGAGCCATGGTAATTAAAGTGTTGTTAAGATTCATTATTTCTACAGTGTAGCTCAGGGGTTCCCAACCTTTTTGACTTGTGGAGCCCTAAGGGCTCCACAGAGCACAGGTTGAGAATCACTGGTGTAGATGCACTCTAAGAAACAAGTCCCATTTGCAGTTCAAAATATGGCTTTGGTTCAAAGCACCCAAATCAGATTAGGCCTCAGTAGTTAAAGTTAACCAGGTTTATCAGGGTCTTGTATTATATTTAGTCTTCATAGAGAATAGACAAGAACTGGGCATGTGTTCTACTTTCCCATTTACTTTAGAAACAATCATTCCCCAGTGAAAAAATGCTGAAATACAAACATTTACTACCATTTTGTGGCATATATAAATTAGGAATGCACTGACTTCCCAACCCCTTTTTGCACTTAGTGGATGTGTAGTTGTTATTTTTAATATTGGATGGAAGTGCAAGTAAAACCATCCTGCACTAACAGCTATCAATAACATGTACTTAATATATTGAATGAAAGACTTCATAAATCCTAAGTTATACAAGGGATCATACCATGCTTTTAGCAAATTTCCAAAGACTCATAAAACCTATAAATCAATGGATTTTTGATTAAGCAAGTCATGCTGTCAGTTTTTGGTGTAAGCTGCTTCCTTCATTTCAGATGTACAGTACTGAAGATGGAGGTTGGGTTCAATGAGAAAAAGCAGGCATTCCATAAAAATGACCATACTCAGAACTATATACTCTGAGCCACCATTGGAGGAAAAGAGAAAGCAGTACCCTCAGAATTTAATCTGAAATTAGCTAGTATATCAATTAATTCCATCTTTACCCATCCTTTTCATCCAAGAACTTGTTTTCCATATTATTTTTAAATCTCATACAGTTTTAGGAAGCGTGTTGGACTTAGGCTGGGCCTAGGTCACTCAGTGAGCATGGTGGGTGCATGGGGATTTAAACCATAGTCTACCTGGTTCAAAGAATGTAATATAGTGGGCCTTTGGTATCTGCTTGGATTTGGTTCCAGGACCTCCCATGGATTCCAAAATACATGGTTGCTCAAGTTCCATTATATCCAATAACATATTAAAATGGCTTCCCTTATATAAAATGGCAAAATCAATGTTTGCTTTTCGGATTTTAAAACCTAGTTTCAAGTTATGGATGGCTGAATCTGGATGCAGAATCCATGGATACAGAGGTCTAACTATATTACAATCAGTGCTGAAGTTCTGTTCAAACAAAAGTAGAACTCAGCAAAAGCTGAAAGGGGGATGATCTCCTCTTCCCACTGTAGTTCCTCCTTGCATTCATGAAACCTGTTCTCAAAGGCTGAGAAATCCTCTGGAACTGGGTTTCAGAGGTTGAAGGGAAGAAAAGAAGAAGGCAGTGGAATTGCATACTGGTGCACTAGTACTAGTGTTTGTTAGTTAACAACCTTTGCATGCCTATATCGATCCATTGTGAGTTTGCTTGCTATTCCCTGGAAGTTTAGGCACATTTATGATCACTTCCAGTTTTAGGGTTTGTTTTTTACACTCCTCTTGAATCACTCTAACCTGAAGTCATATGCCTTCTGTCTCTGTTCTGCTTTAGACCACATCTTTGATTATTAATATTATTATAAGTAAAGCTACTTGTGTGTGTTCTATAAGGAAGACACAGAGATGAAGCAAACAATACAAAAGGTTCACGTTGGGACTGCACCATCACCATTGGCCCCAGGATCACAGCAGCCGCATGCACCCAGCCTTGATCCGGGCTGCTGTCACAGTCCTGAATCAGGAGCCAAAAAGGAGAGGTATGTTACAGCTCCTTTTGGGGGTGGTTCTTCAGGAAAGATCAACATCTGGTGCAGCTTCTAGCCGCATTCAAGGTGTCCATCATCAGAACATCATGCCCCCAACATGGCCCAGTGGCGGCCCTTTTGGGCCATCTGTTTGAGGCCTAAGCTGTCTTCTTTCTCTGAAAGACCTTGTGGATGGGTTTAGGACCAGCTGTTGTTCAGCTTCTGCCATACCAATTGATAACTCTGCTCAGGGATCCACTTCTATGTCTCATATTTTCCAATAGTGCGAGGTTGAATTTAGCCTCACATCAGTTATGATCTACTGTATATAGTTCAAAATTAGGATGTTTAAGGCCAGTGAACAACATCTGATCAACCACACACACACACACACACCCTGGAGAGAAGGGCAAATAGCAGATTCTGAAACAGTAGAAGGGGATCTGTGTACAAGAGGAAAGCCTTGATAGGACAGATAGTTGAGGTGTAACACTCAAATATTATTAGTTAGAGTTTATGCATGGAAGAATTTCTTGTAAAAATTAAAATGGCTCTTGATTAGTTATCTCTGCGCACTCTTCTGGATCATGGTGATGTGGACCAGCAAGCACCATTCTGATGACTACGTCTTCTTTCTAGATGCCCATGTGGTTTGTATGGGCTTTGGGAAGCAGCAGGAAAATCAGCCAATGGCAAATGAGGCCATTGGCTAATGGGCAGCGCCATAGGAATCAGGCCACAGGATTCACTCTGGTCAGAGGCTGGTCTATTTAACCAATCCAGTGTTCATCAGAGCTTTGTTGCCACCCACCTTCCTCTTTCTATTTTATAGTTTCTGCTGCCATACAATTTCTTTCTTTCTTTTTCTTTTTTTAACTTTGTCACAACTTGGGTGGCAGTATTTCATGAGATTCAGATCCAGGTGAATGGACACAGGTGTCACATGGCCACTTGTCCTCTTATGGGACCTTGGGAGTGTGTTAATAGAATCATAGAATCACAGAAAAATGCAAAGGTCCATGCCCCTACCATATAATTGGGAAAGACAACCAATGATATTATCCCTTCCCCACCACTAATCCCTTATCCTTTTGTGCTATGTCTTTTTAAATTGTAAGCCTGAGGGCAGGGAACTGTATTGTAAGCCCCCCTGAGAACCTTTCTGGCTGAAGAGCAGGGTATAAATACAATAAATAAATAAATAAATAAATAAATAATTCCTGAGTGATGGCTAACCAGTTTTTGTTTAAAGGCCTCCAAATAAGAAGGGCTACTCCCTCCAAGACAGTCTATTCCACTGACAAGCAAGTTTTACAATAAAAAGTTCTTCCTAATGTTTACATCAGATCTCTTTTCTTATAATTTGAATGCATTGGTTCATATTCTAGAGAAACAAGACTGCTCCATCTTCTACATGGCATCCCTTCAGATATTTAGATGGCTATTATATCATCATTAGAATTAACCTCTTGACAGTAAGAGTGGTTTTGTAATGGAATAAATTACTTAGAGTGATGACGGGATCTCTTTCACTGGATGTCTTCACAAAGAGGCCTGGGAATTACCTGTTGGGGATGTACTATCTGGAGTTCGTCCACTAAGCAGAGGGTTGGATTCAATGGGCTGTGAGGCATTGTCCATCTTAATGTTTCTATGATTCAGTCTCTCAGATTGGTCTTCTCCAAGCTAAATATACCCAGCTTCCTATGACATTCTTCATAGGGCTTGGTTTCCAGACCTCTGATTATCTTGATTGTCCTCCTCTGGTCATGTTTCAGCTCATCAAAGCAGCAAGGTGTACCTTAGGGGCTTCTGGCTTTGCCCTACTCTCATGTGGCAGGGGAACCATGCAGCGGCCTCCATCCATGTGAAATGTCTTATCTGCCATCCCAGATGGACGCCTGGTAATTGGGCTATATGAAAGCCAGCTCACTGACCAGCAGGAATGGTGGTTTCTGCCAGGATCCAAAGTCATGAAAGTGACTAGCTTATTTGTGGCTGTGGCCAAACAAATTGTATTTATAGTGGCTGAGATCATTGTTAAGTGAAGAGACAATTGTCACTGAGCTCATAATTCCAGTGGTATGCTGAGAGAACAGTTCCATCAGACTCACCCTTTCACTAAAATATTTCTATCCCAGCTGCTCAGTAACAACCATGTGAAAACTGATCCCTAAGTTCACTCTTTTATCTCCTTGTCCTTCTCCATGCCCTTTTAGGATTTTGGTCCTGCCATTTAGTTTTAAATCTATTGATGTAGCTTCTCTTTTGTTGTTCTTGATGATGATGATGATGATCCTGATGGTGATGGTGTATAAATATGTATAAATTTATAAATAAAATTACAAGCATTAGATCATGGCAAATGGGAGAAACAATAACTTCAAACATACTGTGTGACGTTAGAAAGTAACAAGCAGTCTTAAAATATATGGAAAACCCATTTGGGCCAATTAATTTTTTAAAAAAATATAAATATAAAAACCAGGATCTGATCAAAAGTAAACAACGTGCAAGAAAAAATCCATCTAAGAACATCCTTTACAGTTTTTAAGCAAAAAGCACAGATGATAAATTAGCCAAATGGAAATGCTCTTGTGCAGAATATCCCCATTCTCCTTGTTAAAATAGTTTGAAATCAATATTTCATTTTATTAGTTATCCCAGGAAAGTGATGGAGTGTATTTTCAGTACAGATCAGTATTCAGCAGACCTTGTTCATGTGATTCACAACTCTGTACAATTACAAATTATTTTCTGAGGTTACAATATTGGTTCATAGTACTGCTATTGTGATCAGTATATATCCTAGGTGTTCAGTTATGATAAAAATGTCATGAGATTTTGTCCTATTTTTTATACGTTCTCCCCTTTTTTAAAGAATGTGACAATAAAGGTAAATTATGGTTTTGGCATCTTGTACAGACCCTGTAATTGGATTTTTCTCCCATGAATACTGTCTTGAAATCTATCTCTGATTGAGACAGTGCAAACAAATATCTGTTGTGCTGGGGGAGGCAGAAATCTGACTTACATAACAAAAGAATGCATGAGGGAACATGGGACCATTGAGCTATAGCTCCAAAATATAAGATGTGAGAATTCAGTCTGATACAGAGCTTATGTACATGTCTTATATATTTTAATAAAATTGTCACACAAGCCAAATCATCTCACTGCCATTGGGGAAGCATCCTCATTTAGCTCAGTGGATGCTGACTAGATGCTTTTAGGGCACTTGATGATGCAATCTCATTCCACTGAAATTAAGGGACACATTATCATTGATGTTGCTGGAATGCTCCTTGCATTACTCAGAACAAGTATGGTTGCATCTCCATTCCCCATTCTCTACATTCAGCCAGAAGGGCCATTTTGTGACCCTACATATAGCAGTATCTCCCTTAAAAATGAGGGGTCAAAATTGCTCCCCCTATAACCATTATCTTCCTGTTTGGAACCATAGCTCCTCTAATCGGTTGCCCCAAAAGATTTTTTTTTCTTCTTGATCTGGTCATTTCCTTCCTGCTTGGGAAAAAAAACAGTCTGTCTTACCAACAGGCTGCTCTGAAATATTGTGAAGGACACCAAAGCATAGCAAAATGACCAAAAATCATTGTGGATAAGCTTGAAGGCATTAGAATCATAGACTCATAGTGCTGGAAGAGAGCACAAGGGCCATCCAGTTAAACCCTTGCTTCACAGAAATACACAATCAAAGCACTCCTAAAATATGCCTTTCCAAACCTCCATCTCTGTCACCAGGCACAGAATTGCTGGGGGCTGCAGTAGCTCTACAGCAAATCAGGGTTCATGAATAGCATAGGTCTGCATGCAGAACTGTGCAGAAGTATTAGCCTAGGTGAAGCAAGACCAAGACCAAGACCAAGAGAAGTCACATTATTGGGAAATGTGAGAGATAATTATGGATAAGTCAAGCAGAGTAATCTAGTGGTGGTGGCAGGAGCAGCACAATTGGCCCTCCATATCTATGGATATAGGGGGGCCAACTGAACAAAGTAGGTGCTCTGCCACTGAACTAGTTATTTGGTTATCTAGGCAACTAATCTAATCTAGATTACTAGTTATGCCACCACAGATTAGATATTTATGAAGTTACATTATATTGGATCATAGAACTAGAAGAGACCACAAGGGCCATCCAGACCAACTCCCTGCCATGCAGGAATACACAATAAAAGCATTTCCAACAGATGGCCATCCAGCCTCTGTTTGTAAATCAGCACTCTCTGAGGCAGATTATTCCATTGCCAAACAGTTCTTACCATCAGGACATTCTTCCTAAGGTTTAAGTGGAATCTCTATTCCCATAGTTTGACTCCATTAGTGTTTGTGTTGACTGATTGCTCCCTGATCTTTGACTACAGATACTGAGGCTTGCATATTGGCTCTTCTCTAAGCAAAGCATAGCTCTATCCACAGAACTGCTGTCCTTTTCCCGAGAAACATAGAGCACAAACATACACCCTTGTGGAGTGTCCTCATTTTCTTCATACCTAGAATCCCAGTAGTCTCTCTGTCAGTGTGAATACAAAGAGGTTTGCAAATTAAAGCCACAGGCAATTAAAATCTGAAAATACTGAAATGAAATTATCAGCATAAGCATATGGAAATTGTCTGTGTGCAGGTGAGATGTTCTGGCAAATCTTGCTATGGTCTCTGCTCAGATCTTTCCTGGCAACACAGAATAGTCTTTTTGGAATTTGAGGCAGTTAGAGGCTTTTGTGAGCAGATGTCTCAGAAAGGTAACTTTTCCTTGCTCTAAGAACCTTATAAAGGTTTTTATCTTTCATTAATAGATAATTGCTGTGTAATTAAGGGAGGGAGGGATTGCTGTTTTATGTCTCTTCCCCCCCCCCCAACCACCACCTAATGTGTGTGAATCTCAATTTTTTTTAAAAAAATATTTTTTAACAACAAAAAAGATTATGCCATGTGAGGTGCTATGCTAGAGACCTTCTAAAGCCTAGAACCAGCCCAGTTTGAGACAGAATGATCCTATTATCCTATTATTTCCTTCATCTCCTTCTAAGACAACCTAGCAATATGGCTGGACTAAAGGACAGATACCGCCAATGAAAATCTTCCCTAGCAGGAGGAATAATAATATTCTCAAAGAATGGGAATATTCCGGTCCACTTTCTTGGTACAATAAAATCCCTGTGCTTTTATGCAGTGAGTTGGATTAGCATGAGATTAATGAAATATTGATATCACTCTTTTTTCTTTTCTTTTTTTTTTAAAAGAGGTTTTTTTTATAGAAATAAATATCAGAATCTGAAAATGCTCCCCTCTTTTTAGGCACAAACAAAGAATGAAGAGCAGCTAGAATGAAGAGCAGCTAGGAGGCTTAGTCTGTGTGATCTGACATCTTTTCCTCTGGTTTCATTCTTTTGGCTGTCTCTGTACATTACCATTCAGTAACTCTGAAGACAGAGAAAGCAGGTGATATACTGAAAAGAATAAAGCCTTTCCCCTGCAGACAAACAGCATTACATAAAATGATGACCATGAAAAACAAGAAGAGCCACAGGTTCCAAATAATACTAATAATAATATCTTTTTAAAAAACCCTTCTGCTGAAAGGGTCAAATTTAGGCCCATCTAGCCATTTTATTGCCGTTTCTAGCAAACTGTTCATAAAAGTTTGTTGCTCCAGCTGACCCCCATAACTGTGCTGGCTTTTAATGTATTGTTCTTGAAATGCTGGAAATTGCAAGATACAGCTTAGTTATAAAACAAAAGGGTAATATTCCAGCCTGCCAACTTTGATTTGCCCAATGAAAAGATGGTGTAAATCCTTCAATACCATGACAGGCTTGAAAAGGGACTCAGTATATCAGTCAGTCAGTTGATTTATACTCTATCACAGCCATATTCTTCAAATCCAGCCTAACTGTTCTTGAGTAGGTAGCTCACAGGTATAGTAATGATGGAGCAAATGAGGGCGTTGCCCCCCAAATAAGAATCCTCCCCACGAAAATGAAAGTTTTAGACAGTCCCCAAATTTTCATCATTGCAATTGAGGATTTAGAAAAACTGCTCAAGTAAAAGGGTATGGTAGAATCTTGCAAAACTCCAACAGGCCATAAGCTTACAAATGGGACCACCCGACTCACCGGGACAGTCCTGTTGCTGGGGGGTGGGAGAGCTGGGTGGCTCTCCCAGGCATCCTGGTGGTAGTTTTCCTCCTGCACGGCAGTGCAAGCCCCAGCTCCGTGCTGCAGTGGACAGGCCTGTGGCCCTCCCAAGTGGCACAGACTCCAACTTTCAGGGTGCCTCAGGAGCAGAAGCACCATGCCATTGGGTGGCCTGGCCACTTCCAGTCCTAGAGGACTTCAACTCCCAGGTTCCTCTGAGGGTGGAAGTGGCCTATGCTCAGGTGGAATCTCTTCCCTGGGATTGGCCAGAAGGCCGGGAGAGGGCAGTCCCCTGGCTTCCTGGCTCCTGACTGGCCAGCCAGCCTATTTAGGGCCATGCAGCATCAGCATCAGCACCATTTTTGCTGGCTCTCCATCCTCCCTCCCTTTTTGGGGTTGGTGATTTGTTGTCACAACTTGTCAAGGTGGTAGCATAGGTATCAGATCTGGTGGACATGTTTCCTGTGCTGCAGAGCACTGGATCAGGAGTCCCATGCAGACTCAGGGGTGCTGAGGCCTCATGATGTCGCCATTGTGGGGGTGGCATCAATTCAGTGTTCCTCGGTGACATGGAGCGAAGATGCGCATATGAGCATAACCGGTTCCCAAAGTGGCATGCACACTTTAAGCCGGTTTCCCCTCTTTCATCCTGAAGCCTGGCCATGACCAGGCATTTCAGTTCATTGACCAACACAGGTTGATGGAAGACAGATCCAAACCTCATGCTTTTGGGCAAACCCTCTTTAGTTGTTGTTGAATTCAATAAAGTTGTAGCCTTTTTCTGCCAAATTTGTTGTCAGTTTTCTTTTTGCACCGGCTCCCCTTCCTCAGCAATTGTGTTGTATTTGTACAAGGAAGCCTTTCTATGCATGTACACTTTGCTGCAGGTTTCTCCTTTGTTGTGTGCAAATTCATTCTCAGCTTTTACACAGTACTTCACCAGAGAAAACCTTTTTAGTAATCTTGGCTTTTAAAAGAAGCATCTTTGAAGGAATTTAAAGTTGATCGTTTCTCTGTAAATTTGCAGAGAAATTGTGCCATTAAATTTTAATAAAAGTTAAAACCATTATAGTAGGATGACTTGCACACTATGCATTTACTACCCAGGATGCATCTATATAGTACAAATAATGCAGTTTGGTGCTACTTTAAGTTCTGTAGCTCCATCCTATGGGATCCTTGGATTTGCAGTTTTATTAGGTCTCTAGCATTCTCTGCCAAAAAAAAAAAGTCTAGTGCATCACAAAACTAAATCCCAGAATTCTTTAGAATGAAGCCAAAACAAAGCATGTGGAAAATATTGTAAGTTAAATTGATTTGCTTTTGTGGGGGAGGTAAACAAAAAATAAGGAAAGTCCTTGTGTTATGAATTTCCTCAGCCTAGTGAAATGGCTGCTAGATATCAATTGGCACAACAGAGATGACTTCTCAGAGGAACTGGTGTTGCCCATGTTTTCCTTCTCTCTCCCTCTTCCTTAGCCTGGGGGAATTATGTAAAATAAACATAAGATCACCACCACTGCAAACATCAACAGTTCACTGATGATTTTGGTGAACATGCTTAGTTCTAAAATCTTGATTCAGAGTATTTTTGGGAAGATCCTTGTTGTTATGCTGTGGGAAAATCTCTAACTTATTTTTTAAAGCTCCAGCATGTATTTGGATACAAATGTTTTTGGAATCACTTGTCCAGAAGTTATTGGTCTAGCAGTTATTATTTTGTATGCTAGTCTATAGGACAAAGATACTAAATCAGGCTCATGGGAAGCTGCCTGATTGTGAGGCAGATTAAAGGTCATCTCATCCAGTATCTTTAGTACTGACTGGCAGTGCTTCTCCAGGTTTCTCAGGCAAGATTCCTTCTAGATCTTCCAGGAGACCCTTGATATTGCTTCATAATCTTCCAGTATAATACATACCTAGCTGAATCCTGCTTACAGTCCAAAATGAGACAAGGTATATTCAGGGTGGTATGATATAATAATAATAATAATAATAATAATAATAATGTAATAATAATAATAATAATAACAACAACAACAACTTTATTTATATACCACCCTTCCTACGATCAGGGCGGTGTACAGGATATACATAGTTAAAAACATTCCAACAGAGGACAGAACAGCGTTAATGTCAATAAACCTACAGTGGCAATGTGCTGATAGAAGAATATGTCAGCCAACTCAGGATGCGGGGAAGGGGGTGGAAATCACCGTAGGGAAGGGGGGGTTTCAGGGGAAGGCTTGTCCAAATAGGTATGTCTTTAGCCCCTTTTTAAACAAAGTAAGGGAGGGAGCTAAGCGGAGCTCAGTGGGCAACGAGTTCCAGAGGCTAGGGGCCAAGATGGACAATGCCCTCTTCGTAGTAGTTGATAATTTAGCCTTTAAGTAACTGTTGCCCAATAGATCTAAGTGTGCGGGACGGATTATATGGGGAGAGGCGGTCCTTCAGGTACTCTGGGCCCAAGCCATTTAGGGCTTTATAGGTAATAACCAGCACTTTGTACTGCGCCCGGAAGCGAATAGGCAGCCAATGAAGATCTTTCAGTATTGGTGTTATATAGGAGGACCTGGGAGCACCAGAGACCAACCGTGCTGCCATGTTTTGCACTAGTTGAAGCTTCCGAGTATGATACAAAGGCTGCCCCATGTAAAGCACATTGCAGAAATCCAATCGAGAGGTTACCAGAGTGTGTACTACAGTTTCAAGGTCCCTCCAGTCCAGGAAGGGATGCAGCTAGAGTATCAGCCGAAGCTGAAAACAGGTGCTCCTGACCGTCGCATCCACCTGAGAAGTAAGGTGGAGTGACGAATTAAGGAGCACCCCCAAGCTGCGTACGGTGTCCTTTACGGGAAGCGTGAGCCCGCTCAGGACAGGTGGAACCACCTCCTTACCCGGGCCGGGGGAACCTATCACCAGTACTTCCGTTTTCTCTGGATTCAGGCTGAGTCTGTTTTCCCTCATCCAGTCCATTACCGATTCCAGACAGGCCACGAGAGGAGCGACGCCATCCCTGGTCACTGCGTCAGTCGAAGACATAGAGAAGACTATTTGGGTGTCATCAGCGTACTGATAATCCCGCGCCCCATGCCTCCGGATGATCTCTCCCAGCGGTTTCATGTAAATGTTAAAGAGCATGGGCGACAGAATAGCTCCTTGAGGGACCCCAGAACTGAGGGCCCTCTTGTCGGAGCAAACGTCCACCAGCTGCACCATCTGGAACCTCCCAGAGAGGTAGGACCTGAACCACTGGAGCGCAGTGCCTCCGATTCCCACCTCTGCCAGGCTTTCCAGAAGGATACCATGGTCGATGGTATCAAAAGCCGCTGAGATGTCCAAGAGCACCAACAGGGACACGCCACCCCTGTCGATGCCCAGACGGAGATCATCGACCAGGGCGACCATGGCCGTCTCAACCCCATAGCCCGCCCGAAAACCGGTTTGAAATGGATCTAGAAAATCCGTTTCATCCAAGATCGATTGAAGCTGGATCGCAACCGCCCTCTCGATGACCTTCCCCAAGAATGGCAGCAGTGAAATTGGCCGATAATTGTTGTATGCCAGGGGGTCAAGGGAGGGCTTTTTTAATATTGGTTTTACGATAGCCAATTCAAGGCTATTGGGAAAGTGCCCTTCCCTTAAGGAAGTGTTTAAGATCCGGGATAACAGAGATGTTACCACAGGTCCCCCCTGTGCTGTTAGCCATGAGGGGCATGGATCGAGAGAGTAGGTTGTTTTTCTAACACTTCTAAGGATCTTGTCCACATCCTCGGTACTAACAGGCTCAAACTGATCCAGTACAACCGAGTCTACGGAAGCTCTGGATGCCTCTACTCTGGTTTCTGCTTTGACACTGGCATCCAGACCTTCGTTTATCCAAGAGATTTTATCCATTAAGAAGTTGTTAAATTGGTCACAGCAGGCCTTAGTAGGTTCAAGGATCTGGTTCGGGGCAGGGGGGAGCTGAGTTAGCTCCCTCACTACCCTGAACAACTCTGCTGGACGCGACTCTGCGGATGCGACACGAGCAGCGTAGAACGAGTTCTTTGCTGCTCGTATCGCCTCTCCATAGTCCTCCAAATGGTGGTCTAGGAGAGCCTTGTCGGATAAACGCTGGTGTTTCCGCCAGGCGTGCTCTAGCCATCGTAGAACCCGCTTCTTGGCCCGGAGATCTTCCGTGTACCAGGGCTTCTTTTTAGGAGCAGGCCTAAGAGGGCGCTTAGGAGCGATACTGTGTATAGCCCTGGAGAGATCCGTATCCCAGGTGTTAACTAGGGCATCAACAGTATCGCCGTCACTTCCAACCATATATCCCTCTAGGGCTTCTTGGAACCTTTCGGGTTACGTTCTTTCACAAGCCTGTGTTCCAAGCAGTTGTTAATGAATTGCATTCACAAATTTCCATCCTAAAGCATAAAGGGTCCTACCTCCAGCCACAGGAATTTAATCCATGAAAGCATTTCATTTGTTAGAATAAGGCACTCTGTTCCTACAGAGTATTGTGCCTCCGAAATATGCTTCCAAGAGCTGGGGGCCCTCTTGAACAGTGTGGAAATAGCACTGCAGAAGTAAGAGGGGGAAAAAAAAAGCTTCTCCCCACCTTGAGAAACTGAGAAGAACCACTAGTTAGGACAAAGCAATTGGGTACATGCCAATGTTAGCTGCCTGGGTTATAATGAGCCAGGCAACTGCTCCATTTAGTCAGTTGTCCACACAGGTTAGAAGAGGCTTTCTAGGTTTTACTACACCAAATCATTTTCATACCTGGAGTTTTCACAATGAACTAATAAGATAAAGTACAGCAGTGCAAATTCAACTTGTCGTAAACTCAGCAGCAGAAACATGTAATAGAAGAATCAGAGAAACATTGAATTGGAAGAGACCACAAGGGCCATCCAGTCCAACTCCTTGCCAAGAAGATTGGAAAAAAAAGTTTGTGTGCTCATGCCTTCAAGTTTCCTGTCAACCTCTAGCAACCCCATGAATTCCACAGAGGTTTCTTAGGCAAGGAGTACTCAGAGGTGATTTTGCCAGTTCCTTCCTCTGAAATACAGGCTATAGCACCTGGTATTCATTGGCAGTCTCCCATCCAGAGCTAACCCTACTTACCTTCCAAGATAGTGGAACCCAAATCAATTCCCATTGTCTCAACATCACTTTTCAAACTGCTGCAGTTGCAGAAGGTGCTGTCATTCTTCCAGTTTATGAGGCTGATCCACACACCACCAATTATTCAAATAGCTTTGTATCAAGTAAAGGATCATATGGAGAAAATAAGCTCTGTCTGCGGGGGGTGAGTGGGGGTGTGGTTGTGTGAAGAAGTCCAGGCAGCATGTGACCCCAACTTTATACTCATTTTCAAGCCAGGGCTCTATAGGTAATATTTGCCTGGACAGATTTCAGTAAAATGATATCACTTGTTTATTTAGAATTAAGAACACAGACTTAGAGTGCAATTATATATACACTTACTTGGAATTAAGCCCCATTGACCTAGTATAGATTTACTAGTATGTAGACATGTATTTTATGCTGTTATTCTATTTTGGATAAACAGGAAATACTTAAAATTGGTAATTATGGTAATAGGTGTTTCCTTGTGCATCCCATAGCACCTTTGAGACTAGTTGTGCGAAAGAAGTTGAAGCATAAGCTTTTGTAGACAGTCCTCTCTTCACCATGCTGAACATAACCCATGCCTTCAAGTTTTCCATATATTTTGTTCTCCATACCTCTTATGCTAATTTGATTTACTTTTAAGGGGTGGGTGGCTGGGAATGGGTTGATGAAGTATTTTAATCTGTATGTTTTAATTCGCTGTACCCCGCTCCGATTGTGCTCTACAGAGGAGCAGGCTAGAAATAAAGATTTATTATATTATTATTATCATCATTCTTGTTGCCCTTCTCTGAACCCACTACAACTTGTCTGTATCTTTCTTAAAATAAGGTGCCCAGAGCTGAATACAGCACTGAAGATGAGGCCTAACCAGCACAGAATTTAGCGTAACTATCACTTTCCTTGACTTGGAAACTATTCTTCTATAAATGGAGGATAAAATAGCATTTGCTTTCTTTGCTTTTGCATCACTGAAAGTGGGACAACAATTAAATTTGACACTGATGATGGAGGCCATTGCCAAAGAATGACTCAAAAGGAGTACAGCTGTTAAACCACCATCTTCTCCATATCTACAAATCTTGTGAGTGCTAACATACAGAGATGCACACTTTGATATTTCTGACAAAGCACTGCATCTGATACAATAAAGGACATTCATTTGATTATTACTATTTTATTTCAGTTATTTGTCTGATAGTATACTTTTTTTGATGATGGTGATGAGGACAGTAATGATGAATAATCCTTTTTTTGGTAGTACTTACATTTTAAGGCCACTGTTTTCAGGCTCTCAGTGTAAAGAAGGTATATATTTAAACTAAATGCATATTTTACAGTTGTGTAAGGGAAGTTCTCAGTACCAAACTGCATTCAGTATCCATCCTGTACAGTTTGTATTGTACCAAGTGCAGATATAGCAATATGGTAGTCCAGTTCTATGTCTTCAGTGAAGCCCATTCACAAGTATGTGCACATAGGATTACACTTAATAAGATGTCACATTGAACTCAAGACAGACATGCATAAGATCAAGCAGCTGCTGTTGTCAGAACAACTTACAAATTTGTACCCATATACACCAAACAACAGGTCTCCAAAACACTTAACAACACTGGAGACCCTCTGTGAGATCCACATTCACCCAGACCTACATTCAAAGAGTGTAAATAGTTTTAGAAAGCTATTGCCTATGCAGTAGTGAAAAGGCAACTTGGATCAAATAACTGCTATTCATATCAGTGTTTTGCAATACAGCCTTTTGTGCTCAGCCTTTTGTTGTGCAACTAGAATATCTATGCATATATTTTCCCAGTTTTATCATTCAGCTTTAGCTCTGTGCAAGGATAGTTGCTTTTTAAAAGAAAGCTCTTAAAGCCCTTTCATTTATTTAACACAGCTCCTGGGAAAACCTGCTGAAATTGCGCTTAGCTCCTTGAAATTGGTGCAATGCTGCCCCCAAATGGCAGACAACAGGTCAAACAGCAAAGCGGCTGGAAGGCAGCTGCCTTGATGCTTCCACCAAGACATCTGAATACTTAAGATCAGCCAAGTTAGTGCATACCGTTATAAATACCGGGCTGAAACAAGCTGGATCAAAGATTCCAGTAAATGAAGGCATGCTGTGGTGGGGTATAGTTGTCTGCCTCCTGTAAAGATCATTATGCACTCTCAGCATTCGACACTAAAATTATGCAGGAAGAGGATAGCAGGAGAAACTTTCCACAAAATCCAATACAGCAGTGGGAAAAGTTTGTCAAGGATTTGCCTTAATTGTGGGATGCAGAAGAGTTTTGCAACTTTTCCATGGATCCCTACCTACAAATGGCACAAGTTATTTATAACTGCTTTCTAATCCCTCTGTTTACTTTATTCATATGTTGGCAAACATCATTATTTAGCTGTAATTCACATTGTAATTTAAGTAGAGTGACAAGGAAAAAAATGATACATCAGCAGAACTATCTATCTATCTATCTATCTATCTATCTATAAAATCCTGATGTTTGCCAGATCAAACACTGAGGTAGTAGCAGTTCCATTCACTGGCAATGTTGTTGGAACTCAGACAGCTATGCTTAAAAGTAATTTGATACCATTGTAATTCCAAAGCCACTAATAATTAATTGTCATATTAATTAGAATACAGAAAAATAATTGTATGCTTTCATATTTCCCACCTGTAATATAGAGATCAACAATAAGACATGCTTCAGAGTTTAGGGAACCCTTCTCGATAATGTCCTTCTATGGCCCTGCCTTGGTGCACACACTATCAGTTGATCTTAGGAGAATGGAACATGAAAGAGATATTAAAAGGTCTTAGTAGTTTTTTACATCAAATATAGAATCCTGAATTTTATGCAGAAGACCAAAGTACATCTAGTCCAGTGATGAAATGTGAATTTGATATTCCACCATCAAGAGGTAGGTACAACATGTCCATTGATAAGCTAGAATATAAAAGTGGATACTTTAAGACATGAAGTGCAAAATATAACAGTCAAAATATAACAGTCAAGGGCACAAATGATGTTCTAAATATGAAATAGTGGATATAAATTGCAGGAAAAGAGATTCCACCTCAACATTAGGAGTAACTTCCTGACAGTAAGGGCTGTTTTACAGTGGAACACACTCCCTCAGAGGGTGGTGGAGTCTCCTTCCTTAGAGGTCTTTAAGCAGAGGCTGGATGGCCATCTGTCAGGGATGCTTTGATTGGGAGTTCCTGCATGGCAGGGAGTTGGACTGGATTGCCCTTGTGGTCTCTTCCAACTCTATGATTCTACGATTCTATGACTACTCTCTGTATAATTCCCCTCCCCCCCAAAAAAGTAGGAATGGTTCAAGATCAGTTCATTCCTCTGTTCTACAGCATAGCATTTGTGCTTAGAATCAACACTGTCCTACTTGACAGACAAATTCTAAGAAGGAGTAGAAGATGCTCTTGGTAGATCCAAAAAAAGTTTACAAGCTACACTATTATTCACCAGTTGAGGCTTCAGTGATATCATTATTCAAACCATAGCAAAGCATTCCCAAAGGGGTGAAAAATTATGAAGAAATGGATGACAACTGTTAACTCTTGAACCCAGAGAATCATTCGTAATTTTATCACCATATAAAACTGTATGTGTTTTACATGTTAAATGCACACATTCATTCCACTGCTAGTATATTTGCATGGCTTGCTGATATTTAATCTAAAATATCCCTAGATATCCCCAAATTGCTTTATCAAGAAATTATAGTAATAATAATAATAATAATAATAATAATAATGTTTTATTTATACCCCGCTCTTCAGCCAAGACTATCAGAGCGGCTTACAATTTGTTAATTAGACATTTCCCTGCCCTCAGGCTTACAATCTAGGGTTGGATACAATCGTAGATCAAAATAAGCTTACATTTGATTCAAAATGTTTTAGCTAATGGAAAACTAAAATAGCTCCTTTCAGATTTTTCATGACCTTTTAACAATAACATTTCAATTTATAGTACAGTAATAAGGTGACCTGAGGGGAGAGAGAGAGAGAGAGAGAGATGTTGAAGCCATTGTATCTAGGCACTATTGTTGAAATCAATTGGGTGCATTATTCATGATGCCAGACAAGTCTCATTGCCTGCATCTACCCTGCAGAATTAATGCAGTTTGATACCACTTTAACTTTCAGGGCTCAGTGCTATGGAATTCTGGGATTTATAGCTTTGTGATATATTTAGCCTTCTCTGTCAGAGAGCTCTGATGCCACAACAAGCTACAAATCCCAAGATTCCATAGCATTTAGCCAAAACAGTTCAAGGGGTATCAAAATGCATTAAATCTGAAGTGTGGCAGCAGCCACTGATTTCAAAGAAAACTAATTTCACCTAAGTTAGGATGTAATTCCATGAACACTTATGGAAGCAAAGAATTATGGACATGGAAGAGATCCCAAGAGTCATTGAAATCAACTCCTCTTACTCAAAAGTATGTCTCCTCGGGTTAAATAAGATTTACATGTAGACAGATGTGTGTAGGATATTTCTGTTAGTCCCAGTTCAATTCAATAATAATAACACTTTGGGTGACATGTCCCACATTTTATAAGCCCTTCAGCATCATTTTATACAGGCCTTGAATGTTTTTAGAAAGATAAAGGAAAGACCAGAGTCTGAAATGCTAAACCATATGCTCCTGTTTCCACCATATTGTTTCTACAAAGCTCCTCTGAGCTTTCCCTCAAAGGGGTACTTTAACTCAGTCATCTAAGCAGAATGCTATCAGCCGTGCCTTTCCTGAAACTGCTTAAATGTAGTTGGGATTGCTTCAGTAGCTGTAGTAAAATGACACAATGGTTTTAAGTGGCCTTTGGGGAAACTAGGATCTTCACAAACTTCTCTGGGAAGATTGTGGGTGGTGCCTGAGCATTCCAAATAGTTATGACATATGATATGTTCCTTCCTGTGCAACACTTTGGTAAACACTACTTCTAATTCTTTTAATATTATGAAAAGGCACATCAGTGTGCTTTTTACATTTAACTGTAATCAACATGACTGTTTCACATTATAATTTCATGGGCTGCACCTCACAGTCTTTTCTTAATAAAAATGATTAACTTTCACTTTCCAGGTATACCTCAGTATATAGAACCATGTTGCTTGCCTTTTTATATCAATGTTGCTCTAGTTAACAAAATGGTTGACAATTTTATTTCAGCTCATTTTACTGAAATTCATAATGCTCATCATATTTGGGATGTAATGACTTTGTAGCTACCTGAGTCTCAGAGGTATAGTGTTGCAGTGCTTCTAGTTCTATTTGAATGTCCAATATTGGCCATGGGGAATTATGGGGTTCAATATGGTTCTGTTTCATGTCCCATGCTGTTTTAACAGACGTATCTCTTGAAAAATCACTGCACAGTTGTTGTTTTTAAAAAGAATTAAAATGTTGCAGTTTGGCTTTATTTGCCCTCCCTCACAACCCCACACCTGGTCCTAGGTGAAAAAATAGTCCAAACCAGCCACAAAAACAGCTAAGTCAAAAGTGGAAATGATGAAAATAAATAAACGTCAAATTGATGAAAACCCTAGCCTAGTTGCCCATCTTTGATAGAGAATTTAAAAAATAGTGAAGACTTAGGACAATTACTGAAAAAAAGTAAAGGAAGAAAGTGCAAAGGAATGTTAGCAATTGATTTACATAGCCTTAAAGCAGAGAAAAACAACATTGAAACAATTCAAGATTTTTCATATTCAGTCATTAACCAGAATGAAGACTGTAGTCAAGAAATCAGAAGAAGGCTAGGATTTGGAAGTTCTCCTATGAAGGAACTAGATAAGTTCAGAGAGTGTAAAGATATATTAATGAATACTAAAGTTAGATTGTCCATGCCATCTTATTTCCTATTTCTGTGTATGGTTGTGAAAGCTAGACAGTGAGGTAGTGCTGGAAAAATTTTCTGCAGATCCTGTGAACAGCTTAAAGGACAAATAAATGAGTCCTGTTGCAAATCAAGCCTGAACTTTTCCTAGAAGCTATGATAATTAAACTGAAACTGTTCCCAGCTATAGCAGCCAGATTGTGGAATGGCCTGCCAGATGAGATCCATCATATTACCACGTTAAATAGCTTTTAAAAAGCTATAAAGATGGATCTCTTCCAGCAGACTTTTCCTGAATAGTCTCTCTGGCTATTAGAAGAACTCTAAGAACTCTGACCTTACTTTAGTCACAAGCTAAAGTTTGTTGTTGTTGTTGTTGTTGTTAATTTATTTTAGTTTTTTTTAAGTATGTTTTAACTCTTATATTGTTTAATTGTATTTTAAGAGGGGAATGTATGTTTTTAATCTTTGTAAGCCGCCCCGATTGCATCTTGTAGAATGGTGGGATATTTATTATTGTTGTTGTTGTTGTTGTTATTATTATTATTATTATTATTATTATTATTATTACAGGGTCACTGAGTACACAAAGGGTTTGAAACTTTCATCTCTTTTCCTGTTTACCCTTGGAACCACTCTAAGACTATATCTAGCTGCCTTTGTTCAGTATAAATATTCCTAGCAGACCCTGCTGTGGTGTGCATCATCCTGATTAATTTATAAGTCAGGGAGGCAAGTTTTTTAATTGATAGTGATTAGTGAACTTTCCAAATCTGTAAAACTTCATTGTGCTTAAGCTTCCAATAAATGGCAGTATCTATTTTTACATCGCTGTTTCCATTTAACAGAAAAGCAAATACATCAGTGGGCAGCTGCTGATTCTGCAAACACCCCCAAAAGTCTATTATTCCACCTACATTCTAGTAGGAGTGTCTCCCAATAGCATAATTGAAGGGTTATTATTGATTCTTTTTTTCTTTTTCTTTTTTGTATACTTCTAAACAGATACTTCAAACAAAATTTCAAACTTCAAACAAAACAGGGGAAAAATAGACTTTTTTTAATATATAAAAGACTCAGTTCTACCAAACCCCCATAGCAGTCCAACTATCTTCAGTGACGGACAGTACATTTTATTGAATGCAGTAAATAGCAATTTTACATCAGTTTTTAAATGTGATTGTTTAATATTAGCTCCAATTTTGTCTGATACCAATGTGGAAGAAATCCAAATACAGTCAATTCTCATGTAGGTACAGTGTCTTGGGTAGTAATAGAGATGATCTCGGGAATAAAAAGAATAATACTTTTGACTGATTTACTGCATCTTGCACTTATATACATTCTAATAAGTCCCTTATGCAGTGACATTAACTGTGCCTTGTTATTTATAATTTATTATTTGTTTTTGCATTTTGTTTTTGTTTTTGTTTTTGCCCCCTTTCACCAAAACCAATCTATCCCAATGCCATCCAGGTTATTTTGATCCATGAGGCAGAACAGGTCCCTCTCCCAATCTCTGACAATAAAAATATAACAGTGACAACGATAATAATTAAGAAAGTGCTGTCCTTTCACAACACTCAGTATCCGCTACCTCAGCCTGAATAAATTTTTGAACATTTTTATTTAGCTCTTAAATGGGATCCTTATATTAAAGATAAGGGTGTGTAACTTGTGGCTCTCCTGATATTGTTCAGTTACAACTCTGTCATTTGTCACCAGAGGAAAATGATCCTTAGGTTACCCAACCTCTAAAAAGAATCCTTTGAGCTAAACAATTCTCCAAACATTTAAAGATGCTGACACAGTTGGTGGGGACCATCAGTCCCCCGCCTTTTATTTTTGTGTAAGAAGAGGGGATTAGCCATTTCCTTCCTCTGAAGACAAGAGAGTGTGACTAACCCATGGCCACCCTGTGGGTTTGCATGGCAGAGCAGGGGATCAAACCCTGGTCTACAAAGTCCCAGCCCAACTTAAACTACTATATCACAGTGACTACTGTAATATATTTATTTATATCTTGCCTTTTTCCCATTTCAGGGTTCAAGATGGCTTACAACAAATTTAAAAAAACCTGCATAAACATTCACAAAATACAAAAATTAAAGAGGTTAAGCCAGTTATAAATATAAGCCACAAAAAATCCAGTGTAACAAAACTAACAAATTTAAAATTCAGCATATTGCTTATGTTTACAGGCCCTATATAACTCAAAAGCATGTTGGAACAGTATAGTCCAACTTGTCTATACAAAGAGACTAGTTAGGGTGCCAGCCCTCTTCAGGAAGGGAGTTTCAGAGCCTAAAGCTAATGTGTGTCCCAGAACATCTACAAAACCCATGTTCCCCATCCCTACTTTCCTCTTCAATTGACATTATTGCTCTTCATACCTGGGGAACTGTGGTGAGATGCTTACCTTTTCTGCAGACCTTTTGTTTCAATGCCCAGCTAATTTGGAAAAGACTTGCCAGTCTGCATAAGAAAAAAAATAAATAAAGGAAGACCAAAGCAAAATGTTCTAAGTATCGTCAATCCCTAACAAGAATGTTCCTGCTGAGGGCAGTTGACACCATCAAATATCAACAGCAGAGTATTGTCCAGGGCTTGTAAGACAGATGTTGTGTTTAAGGTTGTTTAAATGGTATTATTGTTATTACAACTATAAAGTTATTAGGAAAGAAAATGGGAAATGAGCTGAAAATGTTTTTTTTTTAATTTTATTTATTTAAATACCCAACCCTTTGGGGCTTTGTTGGTGCTATATGCTTTCAAGATGACTCTGACCTATGGCAACCGATAGGTTTTGTTGGAAAGGTTTATTCAGAGCAGGTTTGTCATTGTATGGCAAAGGGCAGTTTACACTGCCATCTATAGATCATTGAAACTAAGTATGTGCTATAAAAGTATAGCAGACATTAAAATGAGCAGATAAAGGTTTAAATAAACAAACCCTAAAGTAATCCAAAAGATGCCTAGTTTGAAATAGGAGTTCTTTTTTAAAAAAATCCATTAGGAGCATGCAGAGAGGAAACATTTGTGGTTGTTCTTGCATCCTGCTCCAGGTCTTTTCCTCCTTTGGATCCCATTTTAAAGGAATTTTAAAGCCTCTGGAACACCAATTTCCATTCCTTTTAAATGAAACCTGTGTCCCGACAACATTCTTGGAAAAAGATATCCACCCTCAAAAATTCTCATTAACTTCAGTGAGAATGTTGCCTGAATAGCGATTGCTCTGAACAATTGCTGACAGAAGTGGTCTTTGCCCACAATATAGAGCAAATTCTAGTCTGTTACGTTTTCTTAAATGGCCATAAGTAAGAATGATCTTTCAATAGCAGAGACACAGGTGTCTGACCAAACTCGCAAAGAGGCTGACATCCTGATGTATATTTTATGTTCAGCACTCGATATTGAATAAAACTAATTTACCCAGTTCTTGTGCGGACTACAATAATAAATTGTTGTTCTAGCGCACAATGTGGCACAGAATGAAACACAGCAAAGACGACATGGGTCTTTCCATTTGTTTCAGTGATGACTGGAGCAGGCCAAATGTTACACTGTTGAAGTTGGATTGCTGTAGTCAACATAGCTGACGAAGATACTGGTTTGAAGCACAATGCCTTCAAGGTCAACATTTTCAAAATGTTCATGAAAGTTTCCCTAAGGAGCAGTGATAATGGTTAGCTGAAGGGCAAACAGAGAAAGTGGGAAGAAAATGAGAAGAAGAAAAAATTGGTGAGGGGAGGTATATAGAAGGCTGATGAAAAGAAGAAAATAACATGAGGACTAGTAAAGAATCATAACAGATTAGTCAATTTTGAGGCACCTTCTCCATGTCACATTATTTTAACATCTGCCAGCAACAAGGAAACCATGAAGAATTCTTTTGTTTTTAAGTTATGGAAAAGTTTTAATGACATATTTAGTACATACATTTTCAGAGACAAAACCAAACATACAATAGAACCATAAAGACATATAATAACCATAAATTATAGAAAAGGAGGGAGCCTAATTCTATTCTTTCCACCCCATTAAAAGTACTTCCTAATTTTCTCTGACTGGATTGTGTCAAACTAACTATAGTGTTAACTTAAACCCAGAGGATTTCTGATATATATGTGGTTTTTCCACCCTGACCCTTACATATAGATAACAATTCTTCCTATCGTTCATCCTCAAAACAGATACAGTGGTCCCTTTCCTTATGCAGTGTATTTGTTCCAGCCCTTCTCCCCCCCCCCCCCCCGGCACGTAAATGGAATTCCTCATATGCTCAAGCCCCATTAAAAATAATGGGGCTTGTGTTTACAGTGTGATGCGCACACCATGGATGCACGTGCCATTACCCCTTCCAGGGCACCTTGAGGCTTCTTCCGGTGCATGCTGCAAGCCATGTATGTTACACCTGGGTATGATGTGGGTGCACTGTATATGTTGTAGTATTGCTGCCAGCATGCCCGTACCACATGTAAGGATTATAGCAATTGAAGTCTATTTTTCATGGCAGAAAGAATGCTGTTTGACTCCACTTTGACTGCCATGGCTCAATGTTATGAAATCCTGAGATTTATAGTTTCTTGGGGTACCAGATCTTTCTGACAGAGAAAGCTAAATAACTAACAAAAAATTACAAATCCCTGAATTCCATAGTATTGAGCCGTGGCAGTTAAGTCAAATAGAATTATTTTTGCAGTGCAGATTAGACTTGAGTCAATTAAAGTGATGTGAGAAATCCATGGTTGAACAGAGTCTCAAAACCAGACCTTTCAAATATAAATTAAACGTCTTTCTGAATTTAACTATTTCAAAGTTTACAGTTATACAAAACACCAGATACATGGGAAACAACAAAAAGCTGAAAGACAAAGAATAAAACAAAAGACAAATTCTGATATAAGGAAGTTGCTTCCACAAATAGCTTGGAGTAGAAACAGAAAGAATGCAACACAGAGGCACTCACTATATTATTGTATTTATACAACAAAGTCTTTGCTTCTGACCCAAATCCTATTCTAATGTTTACTCACAAGTAGGTCTCATGCTGCAAAAGACCTTGGTAAATTTACTCGTATTCTTCCTGTATTTTTTATTCCTGTTGGTCCCCATTGGGGAAGGGAAGAACATTTCTTATTTGTCCTTTGGAGAGCCTTCCCCAATTGCCTAATGTCAGTTTTTAATTACTGATGTGCTCTCATTACTTTTTTTGTAACGTGTTTAGATAACAAAATAATCCAAGAAGAAAGAAAAGAAAAGAAATTAAGTACAGTTGGCCTTCCATATCTACAGATTCTGCATCCACAAATCATGATTCAAAAATATTCTCAAAAAAAAATCCAAAAAGGAAAGCATGATTTTGCAGTTTTATACAAGGGATACTGTTTTACTATACCATTGTATATAATGGGATTTGAGCATACATGGATCTTGGTATACATGGAAGGGAGAGGGCTGGAGCCAAATCCCAGTGGTTAACAAAGGCTCACTTTAACACCACAGTTAACACCACAGTTGGGACATTGTCACAATCCTTCTCACCTTGCTACCACCACCACCCAGTTTGGTTGAACAGGAAAGTAAACAATGTAAACATGCAAACAAGAAACATTAAGCTCAAAAGACAGTATCCCTGAAAAGCCTTAACAATGCTTTCCTTTTTCACACTACCAAACCTGCTCGCTTGCATTAGAAGATGAAGGAAAATAATTCATTTAGTTTTTCTGCAGTCTGCGTATTCTATTTCACCACACCCTTTCACTCTTCCCTAGGTGCAGTCAATAGATCCAAGTAAATCCATTCTTGATTTTACCAACACTCCTCTGGGAGCTACTTTAACTCAGACTTAACTGTATTGCCCAAAATTCTCTTGACTCCACAAGGTTTTCCTTATCTCCACTATATCTGTATTCTTCATGAAATTAAGCACTTCAGATCCCACATCTTGGCTTAGAGGCTTCTAGCACTGGCATATAAAAGTAACTCTATATGGTACCCTGTTTCCCTGAAACTAAGACATTCCCAACAAATAAGACCTAGTAAGATCTAGCAAAGTTTTTGTATATAAATATATACAGTATATAATAAATATTCATATATATTTTTTGTTAAACAATAAATGTGAATTCTTCTTCATGGAAGAATAAGACATCCACTGAAAATAAGACCTAGCACATCTTTGGGAGGAGAAATTAATATAAGACACTGTCTTATTTTTAGGGAAACATGGTAGCTGTCTCCAAATGTCTCTTGCATGCTATTTTCCCTTTCAACTCTTTGAGCTCTTTGACTGCCTATTAGGTCCTAATATATATTTATTGACTAGTTCCATCCCTTTCCAGATTGGACCATCAGAAACATTTTCATCGTTATTGCCTACAGATGATTAATCCTGGACCAGACATTCCCTAGCTCCTACCAGTTTCCTCCCCAAGGGTCATTTGAAATGTTGCTCTGAAATTTTTCCATCTTAAACACCAGCACTTTGGTTCTATTTCGGTCCAGGTGCAGCCTATTCCTTTGATAACTGATCTGACTTGTTGCAAAATCCCCCCCCCCCCCGCCTGCTTCACAAGAAGCAAAATCCTACTGTTGACACCATAGTCTCATCCAAATCATGAAGCACCACTAGCAAATTTCAAGTTCATTCCCACTTTTAAAAATTATTTCTGTTTGATCTAATTGTATTGTCTTCCAGCCTGATTCTCTAATCTAGTCCTTGGCTGCCTAAATGCCTGGAATCCAATGTTAGTCTTCATTATAAATCTGCTAGTGGTGGGTAGTTTCTTCCATGTTGGCAGGATGGCGAATCTCCTCTAGGTTCTAATCCAAACTTTCAAGGTGCAAACCTGTATGCCAAAAATAGGTTCAGGCACTTTGGATAGCTCCTTTAAATTTCAGACTCAAAAACAGAGTGGATATGCCACTCTGAAGGCAGAGAAGCTACCAGCCATTATTGAAATCTGCTCTTTATAGAGATTGTCCCACTGAACATAGTGGTTTTATTTTTAAGTAAATGCAGATCACTTGGGGATACCTGGATTCCAGGTGTAATATGTGATCACAACTTTGTTGGAATTTGTCCTGGCATCTGATGTAGTGCTTAGGCTTAGCTCCAAGAATTCAAGCCTCCTTTCTAGACAGACGGGAATGCCTCACCTTGATATCCTTCTGTTGGTAGGTAAAGATTTTTTGTTCTGTGAAACTCTTGGAATAGAAGGTTCTTACGGGATGGGTTTTTGAAAGTGTCCCGCACTCAGTTTTTATTGTCGTTGTTGTGTGCCTTCGTGTCATTTCTACTTATGATGACCCTAAGGCGAAGCTATCATAGGGTTTTCTTACCAAGAGTTGTCAAGGGAGAGTTTGCCATTGCTTTCCCCTGAGGCTGAGAGCATATGATTTGACCAGTGTCAACTATACTGGGAATACTTTCATTCTGAAGTTTCAATAATTCACAAATTGTCACCCTTCTCTGCAATAATGGTACTATATCAGAAGGGATTTTATTATTACTTTAAAAAGAAAAGGAGATATGAAAACTAATAACCCTGTTGAAACAGTTCCAAAGTGTATTGTAAGCAGAGATGTCTAATTGGCAAAGGAAGCTTCTTTAAAAATAGACAGCCTTTTGCCTGACAAGGAAATATTTGACACACTACTGTAGCATGCAGGTGCAATTATTAGAAGGATTTGAAAAGTGAAATCTAAACATTAGTTTACTGTGATGCACAGGTATCCTCTCCCATCCCTCCTTCCAGTACTTTCTAAAAGGCAATTTTTGGTCCAGCACCAAAAGGAGAAAATCCACAGTGTATTGTATTTTTTGTCAATGATCCATGGGGCTGGATTAAAAATACTGTCAATAAAAAAAGATAAAGTTGCAGGTTCAAAAGGAAGAAATCTGATAAAATTAAGGTGTAATAGACACTTCAAACTGTGTGATCTGACCTAATAAGTTATTAATAGGGAACCATTACTCCTCATACATTTTTTATTAGCAAGGCATTGCCTTTTTGTCAAGATTAGTGGATTATAAAATATTTGTGCTACACAATATAAATGACCCTACCTATTAATAAGTCTCTGGAAAGATATGCTTAAATTGAATTACATTAAGGGGGAAAAGTGCCAACCGAAAATTAGGCATAATTAATGGGAACACATAAATAAACCAGAGATAGAGGGAAAAGGACATTCTCTCCATTGATCATTGAGAGGATTAATTGCCAATATGCTCTAACGACATCCCGACTATTACTGTTTTTATAAGAGTCATTTCAGAGGATGAAATGTTCCTGGTGGCATGAATGTCATGTGCAGAGTGAGAATGAGATGGATCATGTGAACCCCAAAAGTCATCTCTATATGTTTTGAAATACTGGAAGCACCCACATCAAGTATCACATGCAAGAAAGCTGTATTCACATTATTATTTTTTACTGAGACAAACAGCTTTGATAATATGCAAGTACTAACCATTTCCTGCAAGCATGGATTACAAGGAAGCAGAGCTATCCCCACCAAAAGGCATGATGAAGGCACACTCCTTTGTTATTTTCCATGGGTTGGAGCCAGATCTTCACTTAGTGCAGTGATGCCTTAGAGATAGAGGAAATTATTTTTCACATCTCATTCGCATAATGGATAATGTGAATTGAGTTACACCCTGAATGAATACCCTGGATCTTCTCTAGTCGCTAGCATATATATAAGGTTTCTCAGGATCTCATAGCTGTGCCTCCAACGTGCTATTGGGTAACCAAAGCAAAGTTTTGCTTCTCTCAGGTTCAGATAACTGCACTCTCTTTGCAGACAGGTTGTACAAAATGAAATGAGTTACATTACATACAAAATGTCAAAGGTTTTGTGCTTTCTTTGAAAGCTGAAAACAAATACATCAGTAATAGAATGATTCTAAGTACTAGGATATTTTATGGAGTGGGAAATAAAAGCACAAAACTTTTGTGAAGCACCATGCACCACTGCAGTAAAGGAAGATATTGAGTTAATTGTAGATGGAATAATTAACAATCATAATAAATAACTAGTTTGTCAAAACGTTCCTTGTGTAAAAGAAACACAAAGGCTGTCATCTTATTCATTCAGACTTGGGAATATATGTAATTTCATTCCATTTGAATTTGACTTACATTTGAGTAGACATGTACTTGATTGTGCTGTCAGAGTCATAAATATAAGGAATTCTCTTCATAATTTTCTTCCTTCTCTACAACCAAATTCTATCACTGATTTATTATCCTTGTAATAATGTTATCAATACAATATGGCTTAGTCTGAGTTTTCGGGTATCCAAAATTTTTAATGTACAAGCACATTAATATCATTGCTTGAGAACATCACAATAATCTTGTTGCTTGAAAAGATCACATATGATGATGATGATGATGCTGTTGTTTGTAAGTTTTCCTTAGCTGTATTTTAAACCTTAAGAGATACTTCTACTTTTAATTGTTCTAAACTCAGTGGTGCAAAGACTGTTTATTTCACTTTGCAGTTGCAGCTTAAAATAGTTTTTACCACAGTGCACACAAGTTCTTCCTAATTGTGGTGCCCAGAGGGGAAATAATTGAATCTCACATGAAAACAGAAAATAAAACAGAAAACATTAATCACTGGCTGGTAGTATTCAAGGTAAGATGCTATTAATATGTATGCATTACATTTTTTCCAGCTATTATATTCAATTTCACATACCATTGTTCATAATAATTCTAAGACACCATTTTTTCAAGGAAATCAGGGTGATGTACATCAGGAGTCAGAAATTGTGTACAACATGGAGGCCGCACCCGAATTATTTTCCATGACCATCCCTGGACCAAACCCAGAAGTGACTGAAGGGTTACTGGGAGTTTTAAGAAAAGGCTCTTAAGAAAAGTTCCCCACAAGGTAGAGCAGTAGCTTTTTTAAAATATACACATAAATGTGTGTGCCTGTGTGTGTGTATGTGCATGCATGCAAACACACATACAAACAAACGAAACAAACATTGCTGATGTTTTGTATCTTTTTTAAAAAATCTACCTTTGTTTTAATAAATTGTAAACCACCTTAAGTCCCATTACTGAGGTTGGCTTATGACCCACTATAAATGAATAAAATAACAATAACTAAAACTGTTCAAAGTTTTGAAGACACAGTTCTCTAATTTTGGATGCAAAATGATGGGGGATTGGGAGGACCATACAAGGGGCCCTGGTGGACCCTTTGTAGCCTTCAGGGTTTGCACCATAGTGTATATGATTTTCACAATTGTCCTGTATATTAGTTTCATGCCAGCAAACAGCACTTAATGTTCCTTTGGTGTGCTTCTAAAAGCTCAGCCAGACTGATTTAAAAGATCAGAAATTCACAGGTTTTGTTCCTGTTCTTGACAATTTGATTTTGGAGATCCATACAGAATATTTTCTGTCAGCTTCCAGAACAATCAGAGCATTTTCATATCAGTTCTCCAGATTTGTTTATTTTACCCCATATAAAAACCAAAAGAACAAGGAACAAAACGAGTTTCATAAATACATCATTTATTGATGTGTTGAGCCCAAGCTGAATCATTGAATTGACATGAGTATGACTTGAGTCGTCAGTCGACTCAAGTCTACATCATAGCCTTGGACAGGGAAGAATAAGATCCCATCCTCTTGCTAACCAAATTCTCATCCTTCACACACACACACATAGTTCAGCACATCAAGACAATTAATTGAAAAATGCTAAATCACTAGATAATTTTTCATATCTTAGTTTTTTTCTGCTAAACATACAAACAAACAAACAAACTTTGCACAGAAGAAGTCATGCAATCGCAGGAAGATTTTCACACACATTGTGATTAAAGAGGACTTATCCCGGGAATAACCAGGGAATAACCAGAAACAAATCATTCACAGGATTTCCCCCAAGAATTATTTGTTGCTGATTATTACCTGGTTATTGCTGGGCTAAGTCCTCTTTAATTGTGACACTGTGTGAAAATCTTGAGCACGATCGCATGACTTTCATGGGATAATCACAATTTAAACCCCAATTTTCCCTGTGTGATAAACTCCTCAGTTACAACTGTGTAATTCAACAACATCTCGGAGTCCAGTCCCCCAAATGAACCTTAACAACCAGCAGCCACACTTTGTGATGGAAATCTGTTCTGTTGGCCATTAAGGCCATCCAGACACTCCTGCCACTGCGCAAGGCTTCATTAATCAGAAACAAAACCCCAGTCATAATTCCTCATTGGAACCTCAGTCACTGGCAGGAAGGGGCTGGAAACATCATCCTGCTGCATCTCAATTGCCAATCTAACATATTTCCATCGCTTGATGCAGCTGCTTGCTGCTGGTAGTTACAGCAGGGTTTCTGGGGAGGTATTTAGGATCATGGAAATAAGGTACAAATCATAATTTGTTTGCACAGAAGAATCTCAAAATGTGAAAAACTGTTGGAAAAGATTATAGTGTCTCCCAGTGGATGAAGGAATGGATTTCTGTGATAAAATCATTGCATCTTTAGACCACTGTAGTTCCATAAGATCTTGGTGAATCTTCTTCAGAAGACAGTTTGAAGCCTATGATACTAGTAATAAAAGGTCTTTGTCTCTGGTACCCACCGACCTAAAACTTATAGTAGGATCATAGTACGTATGAACATACAGAGAATATACACAAATGAGCTGTAGTCAGTCCACTACCTCTCCCCCTTATTCTTCGATTTAAAACATCACAACTTGTGCCATCATGGAGATGCTGGGCACCAGAAAATGAAACCCATGTCACATGGGAAGCAATCGAATCCAGATTGCTTTAAAAAAATAGTTTAATACAGTACAAGAGGAAGCTGTCCTGCTCTTGTTTTTTAAAAGCAATGCTTCCCAGAACATCACCGTTCAAAAAAGATAGGATATCAGGATGATTTTGAGATCCACACCTGCTCTTTTGCTAAGCAGATTAAGAAAAAAAAAGTAAAGCCCATTCATTTGATATAATCCACCTGAAACAAAACACCCAACACTAATCCCCTAAAAACCTTATCTACTCTTTGACACTGTTGTAACAAACACTTCCAAAGTCCTGTGCCAACATTACTCATGTGTTCAGTGGATTTTAATTAGAGCTCTGAGAGGTTGGGAAAACTGGCTGACAGGCCATGCTCACTTCTTTCACAAGGTACCGTCTGTACCAGTCTTCTCATCCAGCTTGTTATAGCTTGAGGAGAGTAGAGCAAAATGTAAAGATAATACAAAATGCATCTTTGAGACACATCTCAAAGTCCTGCAAAGTGCAGGAATAAATTCTCTGGAAATGGCACTTTGTTAATACAGAGAGATAAGTCTCGCAAGATA
Source organism: Urosaurus nigricauda (assembly GCA_034509955.1). Taxonomy (NCBI): domain Eukaryota; kingdom Metazoa; phylum Chordata; class Lepidosauria; order Squamata; family Phrynosomatidae; genus Urosaurus; species Urosaurus nigricauda. The sequence goes on from JAOEGL010000004.1 coordinate 177,916,691, forward strand.
TTTATTTAGATCTCACACTTTAGTGATGGAGCAAAAACATTCATTTGCAAAGTATTCCTGTAAGAAGTCTGAAATATGGTAACATATAAGCCAACACCATAACAAAGTGAAAGTATCATGAGGGTTTCAAGTGTCATCCTGCCATAGAGGTACACTCATGATGTAAAATTAAAAGAACAGGAGGCAAATAGCTCTTCATCATAAATGCCAAGTGATGACATCTATTTTTTTTTTCACTCATCTCTCCCCTAGTAAAAGAATTCAAAGATAACCAGCTATATTTTTTCAATCTAGATTAACATTCAGGTCCAAAGAAGGCAGTGCTCAAAGTCAGAGCATAGAGCAGTTTTACAGCACTTTAGACAGTTATGATGCTATCCTGTAGAATCCTGGGATTTGTAGTTTGATTATGCACCAGAGCTCTTTGACAGACCAAACTATATAACCCACCAAATTACAAATCCCTGGATTCCACAGAATAAAGTCATACAGTTAAAGTGCTGTCAAACTGCTTTATTTCTGCAATGTGGAAACTAGGATATAAATCAATCAGACAGGCATATTAAAGTCTAATGAAGGCATTTCAATGTTATTCTAGACATGTCTATCCTCCAGAACTAAGTCCCACTGAATGCATCAAGGCTTACTCAGAGGAAAGCTAGACAAATTCAGGCATTGAATCACTTTAGTTTCACATATATTCCATCATCTGTTTTGTCAATTTTTCTGCCACTCTGCAAATTAAACGCATACACATACATTCATATTATTGTTGTACTCAGTTTCTTCTAACATGCACATTTTGTACTCAACTTCCCCAACATACACATTTTTCTATAGGTTTTTAGGTCAGAATTGCAATGGCCAGTACAAAGGATAACTGTCCTAACTACTCAATATAATTGCCCAATATTATTATGCCCAATATTATTGGGAAACTATGTTCCAATTTGCATGCTAGTCTAGTCTGCATCCCTATTAAGATGTAAGTGCTGTTGTATTATAAACTTACATTTAAGAATATCCTTATAACCCTAAATAGGTATTACATTATAAAAATGATAAGTTTAAATTTAGGAAGCTACAGTGATGTGAAAGAAAAGATAAAATTTCAAGAAGGCAGAGGTTTAGTGTCTTCTTACATGTACATACACTATTTATGAGAAACTGTAAACTATAATGTTGACTTTCTAAAGAATTACTTTTGCAAGTTTTTCATTTTTTTCACATAGAAAGCAAGCTGAATTAGAAGAATTGGCTTCAGAAGACCTCTGAATTAGTTTCAGGGATTTTTTGGTACAACATTAGTTTTCTTCAACATTAGACACTTCCTTGAGAGCACTGATGGCCTCTAGCCAGAAGAATGTGGTGTCTTCCTACTGCTGTGGGATGTGGTTTCCCCCTTTTCTTAAGTATGTCCTGTCTTATGCTTCCACAACTAGAGAGATGTATTGTAGATGTTTTGTGTATTCTTTGTACTAAACATCTCATGTAGCAGATAATGCCCTGAAACAGAAAGTAACTAAAATGAAATGGAAATGGAAGGTTTCCAGGACAAGGGATAATTGTCTCTAATACCAGTTGCTAGGGAACATGACCATGAAAGTGCTACTCCACTCCTGTTTTGTTTCTGGGCTTCCCCTAGGCATCCAGTTGGCCATTGTGGGAACAGAAGGCTGGCTTAGAGAGGACTTTCATCTAATCCAGCAGGACTTTTAGAAAAAGAGCTATGGACAAAAAAGAGCTATGGACAAATTCAGCTATGGCATGAATATCTTGAATTCAAGATATAGATATATAGATACCTCAGTTAAGAAAGCTTCTGCCAAAAAAAGCTCCTTTTTACATAAGTCTGGCTGTATCTGCACTGCAAAAATAATGCATTTTGACATTGCTTTCACTGTCATGGTTCAATGCTATGAAATTCTGGAACTTGTAGTTTTGTGAGATATTTAGCCTTCTCTGTCATAGACGTCTGGTGCCAAAATCAACTACAAATCCCAAATTCCAAGCTAATGATGAATGACTGGAAGGTAGCGAATAACTGGATAAACAGACTTTTGGTTGCCAGATTACAAAAGCATGTCTTCAGTAAATAGTGTTGTAAACCTTGAGCTGGGAAAGAATGAGATATTTCTCAGATAATTCTACTCTAGTTGTGTGTGCCTACATACAACAGGTCAAGTAACTGTACAACAGGTCACAACATACAACAGGTCAAGTAACTGTAGCTGTCTCTAAAATCCCTTACCAAGCATGCACGAATAGAAAAACAAAGTGCAATAGAGAGAGTCAACCTGTCTCACTAACTCCCAACAATAAGTTTTAAATGCATGTATCTATATTTCCAGCATGGAATCCTAACAAAATCAGAGGAAGTTGATCACCAGCATTGACATCCTAACAAAATCAGGTACACGCTCTGGTAACCTCACGTTTGGATTACTACATGGGGCTACCCCTATGCTTAACCCGGAAACTTCAATTAGTACAAAATATGGCAGTCAGGTTAATTTCTGGAACATCTGGGAAAGAGCACATAACACCTGTGCTTAAAGCTCTCCACTGGCTGCCAATTAGTTTCCGGGCAAAGTACAAGGTGTTAGTTCTAACCTTTAAAGCCCTACATGGCTTGGGTCCATCTTATCTCAGGGACTGCCTCTTCCCGTGTGACCCCCCCCTCGCGCACTCCGGTCCTCTGGGAGGACCTGCTGCAGCCCATGAAAACTAACAAAATCAGGTACATGCTCTGGTAACCTCACACTTGGATTACTGTAATGCACTCTACATGGGGCTACCCCTGTGCTTAACCCACAGACCTTGTCTGCAAACTCTCCCAGACTATGGAATGACCTTCCAGACAAGATCCTTCTTATCTCCACTCTTGATAGCTTCAAAAAAGCTGCAAAGACACATCTCTTCCAGTAGGCCTCCCCGGAATAACTTCCTGGCTCCAAACTTTTTCTGGCTTACGGGCCCCTGTTACTACTGCCTATGCTGCTTTAAGTAATACTGATTTTATTGTATTGCTGTCAAATTTCTATTTTAATTCTGTATTAGTTTAATTTAATTTTAAGGGGTGGGAGGGTAAGGGATCAAGTTGAAGGAATATTTTAACAGTTGATTATTTTAATCCTGTTGTACACTGCCCCAGTTGCCTTGCAGAGGGGCAGTCTGGAAATAAAAATTTTTATTATTATTATTAAAATCAGAGGCAATTAAAAGAAAAATAAAATCTCTAGATGCATTTTGGAGGAAGCCTTCAAGTGGTCTGTAGAAGGCTCAAAATATTTTTGTTTACTTATGCAAGACTTACCTGATCTTGGTTGTTTTATATCACATGTTCAAATTGCTAGTTTTGAATGAACAAATTGATGAACCATACTGAGCTGCTCTTCTTTTCTGTGGTACAGGACCCTATCCCTATTCTCTCTGTAATGTGTCTATCTCTTGTACCAAATTTTCTGTTAAAAATAATATCCAGGAACATACCTACTTTATTAACTGAGGTATACCTGTAGGTAAATATGTATAATGTATGGTGGTAACTCAGAGCTTCATATTAGGAAACCAATAATTGGGTCCAGTTTTAGAGTAAACTCTGAATAGACCCATGTAAATCTATTGGATTTAAGATTGCCACAAGAGATTAATTGGAGTCCCATATTGATCTGAGTGGATCTGCTCTGAGCATAATTTTGTAGGGATACCACTGAGGCATATGTTACTAATTATGTCTATTGCTAGATATAAGTGCACTATACCTTTCTAAACAGAGGTTAAAGAATGTTTCTTTACATGGCAACAATGTGACTGCTCCCATGGATGAAATGTATGAGGTTCAGAGATGAGCTGGACAAACTATCTTCTTGTTTGCGGGCAATCAAAACAATACAGAAAGAGAAGGGACTTGTGATAGACCTCATGCTTGTGTCACTGGAACAGAACTGGATGTGCTCCTGCAAACCTTTCTGCGCCCTTTGGTGGCTCTGGCTATGTTCCTGTCACTCCTTGGGAACTTAATTTTCCCATAGGCCCTCCAGTGCCCTGGACAGAGCCATGAGCACAGTAGCAGCATTTCAAACCTAGTGGGATTGTTCCAGTGTGAAAACCAACAACAATACTATTCTTTCCCTTACCTTCCAAACTTTGTGAGATATCTTGGAATGTTTGCATTTAAGTGCTCAGAATCTAAAACATAACGAAGATCATTTGATTGTTTGCTGGGACATCTAACTTGGAGAGTTTCTTTCTGAAGCTTTCTTTGCACAATCCATTATCTTTTGCCCTCTCACATGCTTCACAGGAGGGGTCTATTAGGGTAAGAAACTGAAGCCTGACTTAAAAGCTTCCAGTCTAAAATAGAAAGTTCCAGTGCATGTACTTCTTCCATATTTTGTAGCAATCAATTGTTAAGCTATGAAGTTGATCTGAAATCTCACACTTCTGAAGTGAAAATGTAGTTCTTGTTATACCTCACTCCAAAACAGAGAGACAAACAGACAGACACAAAAACATTAAAAAAAATAGTAGGCATCATATTTATTATTTAGTTATTTTTTTTTAAAGTATATTGCCCACCCTCTATTCAGAGATCTCAGGCCACCATACAATAAAACCAAGCTGGCAATTTAAAACAGTACACATAATTAAAACATTTTAAAATGATAAAAACATTTTTTAAAAAATAAAAATAAAAATTGATTAAAAGATTTAATGAGTTCTAAACCAATTTAAAGAATTAAAGAGTTTAAAACAAATGCTGAAGTAATGCTGATACAGCATAACTTGCAGATATAAACCTGCTCATCTATTGTGTTGCTTTTTATCATGATTCCCATCTGCCTGCTTCCTATTGCCCCTTAGAAAGTAAAATTCAACCAAGATCGTTGTTCTTCGTCGGAAATCAATTTCCTCTGTCCCTCAAGACTGGTGAAAGTTCTGGAAATGTGGTGTTATCCATAGAGCAAATGGAGCAAAGCAGTACTTCAGGAGCTAGCCAAATATTGTCAGAGAAGACAATGCTGCCATCCATTGAGCAATCAGGGAACCACAGTTTTCAACTGTAGCAGGATTTCATTAAATGACAATTTATTTGAGGATGTAAAATGCTGAACATATAGGTTTTCTAGGAGTTTCCTGTTGCGATATAGCAGACAATGGCTCCATAGTTAAAATCAGTTTGCCACATACAGATAGCAGAGTTTCACAGAGTCCGATATAGCTGCAGGCCCCACATTGAAATACCTCTGTAAAAAATGTGGTTCTTAAAAATTAAAATTGGTAAAGATTTTCTTTGGCAGCTTACATGTAGGAGATGCTACTTCAAGGGCACAAACACACAGAGAGACAGACACCCACACCCAGTCAACATTTTAGGCTGTTCTGGGAATTTACAAAATGCTATACATAGCAAGGGGTTATACCCAAAGCTACAGAGAACCCCATAGCAATCCTGACAATCCTGTTGAAACTGATCCATACAAACCCACTGCTGAAATGAACGGTATGTCATTCCCTGTAAAAGTGAGGTGGATTGATTTAGTGCCTATCAGCTTGGAAGAAAAACAGGACCACCCAAAAGCAGCAAGCAACAGCTGGTTGCTTTCATATCAGAGGGGTGGTCGATCTGCTTTTCCTCTACTTCAACATTTGCAAGAGCTGTCCAAGGTGTTGAACCTATTTGGGAAGACACTAGATCTGCCACACTGTTAATATGAGAGCCACCAGCCACTACTATCCCACCACTATATGAGCAAGTAATAGAGCTTTTTAATTAAGGCTGATCTTTAGAAAATCTGATCACTAGAAAACATTGTTGTCCACATGAAGAAAGCAGTGAATACAGTAATGGAGGGAGCCAGGACTTGTGTACAGTGGCTCTTCACATATATATTTAATCTGTTCAGACCATTAATATATCTGGAATTTTTTGTTCATATGTAAAAATAATCATGTTGATATCACCAAGGGGCACAGCCACTTTGTGTTGCTTACTCTGACAGTTGTTGCTGTAGCACCAACCTCAGCAGAGGATGCTTCCAGCTGAGTAAGTAAACCTCAGAGGAATAAAGCACAAAATAATTGGTGGAATCAGCACCTAAAAGTAAGTATGTATTCTTGTAAGTGTACATGAATATATGAAAGGCAGAATCATGGAATCACTCCTTGAGTCAAACACAGACCTCGTGCAAGTAGACATCTGCTGATATGAGTAGACTTTTTCTTCCTTCTCTCCATCCCATGGCAGTCTGCATGCCCCCCCCCCCAAATCTGTCCACCCAGCACTGCAAATGACACAGACAGGGAGGATAATTTAGAATCCTCAGCTCTAGGGCCCCACTAAACTACAAACTGCAGGATGTTGTCATGTCCGTTAAAATTGAATTATAGTATTATAATTGTGTAGTATGAAAGGGCCCTTTAACCATTTCAATGCACTTGTCTATTCTGCTACCATCTCTGAGTATCTTTATCCTCTCTCTCTCATCCCACCATCATCTCAGTGCCTTCTACTGCTAAAGTGCAGTAACCCTAGACACAGTCAGTGACACTCTGAAGAAATAAAGCCGCCAAACTTTAACTGCTGCCTTCCAGACGAGATGACACAAAGAAGGATGGCTGCTCTAGAATGTGTTGTCCTTTGAAACCACATGATGCATTCAGAGAATTAAATTTTCAACAAGTCATTTACTGATAGCCGCTCAGTGAGCGCTCCTTCTCCAGCTTAAGTTTCTGTGGTTCCATAGACATTTATAGGACAGGGCTGTGTTATGGAATAATGCCACACAGGAGAGAGAGAAACACAGTCTTTCTCTGCCAATGTTTGTTTGCAGGAAACAAGGTCAGGTTTAAATGAAATAAATAACACTTTAACTGTTTAATATGCCTCTTCAGTTTTCTCATGGATTGCCAGTTTTATAGTAATAGAATTTACACATCCCACTTTCTTAAAAATACTAATCTTGTAACTCAAAATGATTCATTCAGTATTGATGGTCAGAATTTTTAAATGAAGATGCCACAGCTCAGCATTTAATGAGAGTGGAATGTATTTATCCCTGACTAGACACATCTTCTTTTCTTCTCCTGCTCTCTTTCTCTCTCATTTTTAAAAGATTGTTATCATTTATGTAAAGTAAATTGCTAGAACAACCTTTTCAACCAGAATATGTTTATCAAGGCATTTTTAACCAGGTTATATTACATTCTGCATCAAGATCATATCATGTTCATCTTGTTTCCAGGCTGCTGAAAGGACTGTCATTACAGTTTATACTTTCCATTCTTATTTATTCATAATTTTAAATTACTAACTCTTTCAATAAGCTGTAACCCAGGCTTGAGGCAATCTGTTGTTGAGAACATCTTTGAACATCTTTGAGAATACAACCACACAGGGAGGAAAGCTATCTTAACTAGCCATTTCCAATGTCTTTTTCTTCTCTAGGCCAAACAAGAATCACAGTTGTAGACAATTTTTAGGCTGGCTGGCATATACTTCAGCAAAATGCGATGACCTCTATAGGGTTATGTGTTTTTTTAAAAAAATCGGTGTCTTGTAGACCCTAACATTAGATTTTGAGTATCCTGCCTGAGAGCCTATGAAATTAGGATCAGGCTTCAGATGATTCTTGGCAAGACGTGTTGCGATGTCTGTCCTTAGTGTTTGTGGAACAGCTTGTGAGGTTTACCTCTCTTGTTGGCTGCTCCTTGAGTGACCTTGTTTTCCTTCATTGTGTTTTAGAAGATGAGTTTATGTCTGAGGCAGAATGTGGGAGGTGGGAGCATAGATATCATCACAAAAGTACGAGAGCTGCATTGTATTGGGGAGGACATGGCCACTACCATTGCAGAAACATTACAGCTGATAGATTTTTATTTTGCAGGAACATTTGACAGACTTTAATTCAAGTTCCAGGACATTTTCAAAAAGAAAAATTATAGATGCCTGGAGAGTGTAAGCATTTTTTTTAAATGTAGTGGGGAATCAGAGGCCCAGTAGGATAGTTCCTGTTAGCAGCTTGGGTTCTGTTGTCATCCTGAGGATAGTTTATTTGTTTGTGAAATTACTATACTGTTTTTCACTGTTGAGCTCTGAACAAGGATGGTGTATGAATCCAGGACAGTGCCTATATAAATAATATATAGTTGGAAGAAAATAAGACAGTACAATGGCCAGAGTTGTTCTTTTGGTGAAACTGCTATTAACTGAGGTTGCATCTCCACTCTAGGAATGATGTAGTTTGATACCACATTAACTGCCATGGCTCAATTTCTACAGAATTCTGGAAGTTTTAGCTTTGTGACTTTTTGACAGTGAAGGCTAAAGACCTTGTAAACCTACAAATCCCTTGATTCCATCAGATGGAGATACAATTAAACTGGTGTCAAACTGCATTATTTCTACAGTGTAGATGCACCCGAGTTTCCAGCAAATGATTCGTCCTCACACTGGTTATGATGCACCCTCAAAACCTGCTTTGGAGAGCTGGAAGATCTGGAGGTGGTTGTCAGTTGGCATAAAGGACTGCAAGAAGGGAAGGGAAGGAAGCAGAGGAAATCCCATTGCATTAGCAGACAGCTAAAAATAATAGCCAGTGGTCATAATGAAAAAAGCAAAATAAAAATGTCAGTTACAATTTCAGTTTCAGAACAAGACCAAGATGGATACCACATGGTAGTTCCAGACATGGCACTCAAACATGGCTGTAGAATTTGTATGCAAATACCAAGCTTAAACACCTTTCCTACTCAGTCAAAAACTCTTGGGGGAAAGTCTAACACCATAGTAGTTTGGATTACACCACAGAGAAAGAGATTCCCATTGCAACCATTCCATTCCTTGTGTGTGTGTGTGTGTGTGTGTGTGTAAACAGTACTGGAGTGTATAACTGTCAATGCCAAAAGCATGTTGAAGCCAAAATAAAATTTTAATAGGACTATCCTACTATACTGTGATAGATCAGATAGTATATTACAGACCTTTGTGTAGTTACAGACCTTTGTGATAGATCAGATAGTATATTAGAGACCTTTGTGTAGTTACAGACCTTTGTAGTGTTGCTACAATAATTATTTAACCTCCCCCATTTTATTAAACAAAAGAATATTCACTATACCTTATAATGATTCTTGCCATTCTACCTTCTTTGTCAGGCAATAGGTACTCCTAGCCTGACCTTGACCTATAACTAGACCTTGGCATTTAGTCATACTGTGGTTTGTGGTAGCAATAACCGCAAAACAGGATCTTCCCAGTGGCTTCCAGCCAGAGTGTTACTCACTAGCTAATGGTTGGAATGGACTGATAAAAGATATGGGTGGGGGAGAGCCACACATCTTGTGTTTGTTGGCATGAAATGAGTGAGAATAAGTTGATAAAGCTACACATTGGAACCAGTGTTGCTTTGGTTATGCTAAACATGCATGATTTTATTAATATAAAATGGTTTTAATTCTCCCTCTCTCTAGATATGCATGCGCATACACACACATTTGAAAAACTGCATAGTTCTGAAAATGGAAGACTCCAGAATCATGTCTAGAAACACATACATGTGTGTGTGCCTCTGTGTGTGCATGTGCTTGCACATGCACACACTGCAGTAGAAGCTGAGCAAAATTCCAGCACTCATCCACAATTGCAAGAATTGTGGAAAGCCTTAAGACACTGACTTGCTATGTTTATCCAGTGTGAATTCACAAAGAAAAAATTACTTTTGGAAGATAATTCATGATTTTGTAATGAAAAGACCAAGAAATAATACTGTAAAATGAATTAGGCTGTTTATAAAAGGTTTGCAGCTGTGTTGGTCCATTAGAATTGAAAATAAACAAGGCAAAGGTAGTTGGTGCTGGTCTGTGAGCAAAAGCAAAATCCACAGTTGAGAAATCTTGTGTCAGAATTACCGCAAAACTTTCTGTCCTACCTTTCTCCAGAGCTCTTCCTCTACCAAAAAAGATAGTGAATTGAAGAATAAATAGAAATGCCCTCAAATTAGACCAGATGGTGTGACCATGAGCTGTACAGATAAAATTAGTCCTGTCCCAAGGTGGAGACTGTGGGCATGGAATGATTCACTGTTTAGGTATTCTGGCATCAGGTTATACACAGAAATGTATATAGCAATAAAGAATCAATAGCCACTCTCCATTTCTGAAAACACAAGACTGGTTGAAACTCCTAGGATCCCAAGATGGCAAGAGAAAAAGCAGAGAATAATATCAACATCCAAATACATATGACTGCACCTCTGGATGCTTCTAGCTGACTGATGAAGATACTGCTATTCTTGCAAGCTCTTTTACCACTAAGGTTTTCCATGTATTTAGAAGTTGTTTCTTTATATAAGGTGGCTCTTCTGTATTATCCCTGCATGCACATTTTTATTATATTCTTAATTGACTGTATGGCTCTAGATTTTATTGTGCCTTAGAAATGGTTTTGTTTATGTAGTTAAATGATGGTTGAGATACAGTACTCTGCTAAATATCAGTTGTGAATCTGTGCAGCGAACTGTGTAGCTGCCAATGTGTCTGCTTATTGTCTCATTTTGCAACGAGGAATGCACAGTGGTTGTTTCTGCAATCCAAGTGAATAAAGTGGCACACTGAAGACACTGAAGAATAGTTAGGCATCATTCAAGAGTATCCAGTTCATTGGAAGGAATACAGTTGGTTAATCCCATTTTGAGCAGATCTATTAATTTGTTGATGATGAGGAAATTATGTTGGTAAACTCAACTGAATCAACAGCTCTGCTATAGTTGGAATTATTAATGGGATTTTGGTCCATTTGAAATATTCATATGTGTGGGTTTCAGCCATGAATACGTTAATTGCACCATGGCTAAAAATATACAACTGCAGGTATAAGGAGGCTTATATATGGGTAGGAGGCTTATATATGAGCCTAGGCCTCATGCTAAACCAACCAACCAACATACACAAAAAGGCACGGGAGAATGGTGGGGGGAAAGCCTAATCAAAGTAGTATACATTTCAGAAAACAACAACAACAATAAAACATAATTTCAGAATTAAAATTGAATCTTTTTTTCTGGATTCATATCCACATCAGGATCCATGCATGAAGGGAGTGATCCCCTGTTAGAAATTATAGTTCCTTCACAAATGATGTCTGGATGTTCATTAAAAGAACACAGGTGAAATAACATAGCCTTCTGGTAACATCATAACATGCCTGTGCAGGTAAAATCCTACACTGTGCAACTCTGTGTGTGTGTGTGTGTGTGAACATTGCGCCTTCATGTTGCCTGATAACTTACGGCAACCTCATCAATTTCATAGGGCTTTCTTATGTAAATGTGATAGCAGACTGAAAGATCTTTGCACAAAACTATCATGCCAATAAATAATAATAATAATAATAATAATAATAATAATAATATGATTTTATTTCTATACCGCCCTTCCATAGATCAGGGCGGTGTACAGCATATAAAAAACAGTAGGATATAAAAACCATTAAAACAAGCCGGTAACAATAAAACAATAAAAACAGTAAAACCAGTAAGCAATAAAGTCACAATAAAATCACAATTCTCAATACAAGTGCTAGTGCATATGCAGCAGCAGAACAGTGGGCGGCATTACAACAGGCAGATAAATAAAAGTCCATTCAGCGGTAAGCCTGGTTAAATAAATAGGTCTTTAAGTCCTTTTTATATTGAGCAAGGGAGGGGGACAAGCGGAGATCGATAGGTAGAGAGTTCCAGAGACAGGGGGCAGAGATGGAATATGCCCTCTTCGTCGTACTCGCCAATCTAGTCTCCGGAACTATTAATAATAATAATAATAATAATAATAATAATAATAATAATTATTTTATTTATAGCTCGCTCCTCTGTCATCAATCGGAGTGGGTTACAATAATTAAAAGACATCAAGAGAAAACAATTCCAATAACCCAAAACCCCACCTCCCAGTCCTTAAAATTAAATTAAACCAATATCAGATTAAAATCCAAGAACAATTACATACATACAACATAGAACATAAAAAGCAGCTAGTCAGTTCTATAGACAGTACAGATGTAAACTTACTGAATAAAGTGCTGGGAGCTGGTAGGAGTACACACCCCGATGTCGTAAACCAGTGTCAGGGCCAGGAGTTAAGATGTTTCTGGGAAAGCCTGCTGGAAGAGATGTGTATTTAAGGCTTTTTAAAAGCTATCAAGGGATGTAATAAGATGCATCTCATCTGGCAGGTCATTCCATAGCCTGGGAGCAGCAGCAGAGAAAGTCCCCCGGGAGGTCCGTGACAGCCTCGTTTTCACAGGCTGTAATAAATTTCTCTCAGAGGACCGGAGTGTGTGGGGGAGATTGTACGGGGAGAGTTGTTCCCAAGATAAGATGGACCCAAGCCTTGTAGGGCTTTAAAGGTTAAGACCAGCACCTTGTACTGCGCCTGGAAACTAATTGGTAGCCAGTGGAGGGACTTCAGCACTGGTGTTATGTGCTCGCACCTTGATGTACCAGTAATAAGCCTGGCTGCCATGTTTTGGACTAGTTGAAGTTTCCGGGTTAGGCACAAGGGTAGCCCCAAGTAGAGCGCATTGCAGAAATCCAGTCGTGAGGTTACCAAAGTGTGTACCAATGACTCCAGGTCCTTCTGATCCAGGAAAGGGTGCAGCTGGCATATCAGCCGAAGCTGATAGCAAGCACTCCTGACCGTCAAATTCACCTGACTAGTCATGTGAAGCGACGAGTCTAGGAGTACCCCCAGACTGCAAACAGGGTCCGTCGAGGAGAGTGTGACTCCATCTAGGACCGGAAGATGTATTCCTAGACCTGGCTTCAGTCCTGTGACTGTGAGTACCTCTGTTTTGTCTGGATTGAGCTTCAGTCTGTTTTCCCTCATCCAATCCATTACTTCCGCAAGACAGTCATTAAGAGGAGAGACACTATCTGAAGTCTGAGCCAATGATCTTATCAAGGAGAGGTATATCTGAGTGTCGTCAGCGTACTGAAGACACTGAGCTCCATGCCTCCAAATGATCTCACCCAGGGGCTCCATATAAATATTAAACGGCATCAGGGACAGGATGGCGCCCTGAGGAACACCACAATTAAGCTCGATCTTAGAAGAGCTGCTGTCCCCGATCCTCACCCTTTGGGATCTGCTGGAGAGAAACTACCAGAACCACCAGAGTACGGTGCCTCCGACCCCCAACTACCTCAGCCGGTCCAAAAGGATGGAGTGATCAATAGTGTCAAAGGCCGCTGAGAGATCCAAGAGCACGAGGAGGGTCACACTACCCCTGTCGATGCTCAAGCAGAGCAACCATGGCAGTCTCAACTCCATGTCCTGCCCTGAAGCCAGTTTGAAATGGATTAAGATAATCGGTTTCATCCAAGACAGCTTGGAGTCTTATGTACCATCCAGGTTTCTTCAATATATGTTTGTTGAAATTATGTTGTTGAAAATTTGCCACTCATTTTGGATACTGTTGTATTCTCCAATACTTCACTGTTTTGCTAACTTGGGAGAATAAGTTTTGCGTCTCATCTCATGGTAACTGCCACAGAGCAGGGGAGACCTGGTATACTGAAACAGAGTATGTTTCATTAGAAAAGAATATGTACTTCTTCTGAGGGAAGCACATCCAGTTTAGCTTTTCTCCAGCAGCCATCCCTCCCCGTGCATCCACAAAACCTACTCTGGAAGGCTAAAAATGTTCCAGATCAATTTTTGTGTAGAATTTAAAAGAACTGAATTGGGATAAGTTGAAAAGTTTATTTGTGGCTGCTAGCAAGTCACTAGATTCAGGACAATAATTAAACTATTTGTTGAGATTGACTTTGGATGAAAGATTGCTCCAACAGGTTTCAGAGAGACATTCATATGTCTATCAAGGTATCAATGAATGAAAACACCGCAGATAATCTTGATGGTGAAATATAAAGAAATTTTGTTGGCATATTTCTTACTCTTCCCAAAAATCCAAGGAATGGTCAGGATTACAACTGCTTTGTGCAAACTTCTGCAGCACCAAGTTTTATTCTCCATTCACAAAGCTCTAAAAATCAAAAGCTGAAACATATCCCTTTCTATCAAAAAGATTAATATTTTTCTGCTGATAAATAATAGTGCTAATTTTAAGAGTAAAATATTTTTCATGGATCTTCCAAGTATTGGCAGAATGATTAAAAGACAGATTGCCCCATAACATAAAAAAGACATTGATTAAACATTTTGAAGGTTCTTCATATGATACGAAAGTTGTTCTTGGGCATTTTCTTTACCCATTATGCAAATATGTCAACTCATTAATAATTTAATAGTGGTAATACATTAATAATTAGGATCCCCATTAGAAATCTGACCTTTAATTGAATTCTATAGAAAGGAGACTGTGAAAAATGAGCCTTGTGATTTATGCTAAGAATAAAGGTTAAAAAGCGTTTTCCTAGTAGATCTGATTTTTCCCCATTATTGGTGAGGCTGAATTTCTTTTCTAAAAGAAAACTTTTTTCCTCACAAAATGAATTTTTTTACTACTACTGTTTCAGAGAGAGCAAAGTCATGATGCTCCAGTAGGTTAGGTTATTTCCCTATATATTTGTGTTTCACATGCAGCTGAAGACATTTCTCTTTAAACAAGCTTTTCATTCTGTTTTTGCTTTTGCCTGTAATCCTATACACAATTTTCTGAATGTGAGCCTGAATTTACTTCTAAGTAGCCATGCATAGGATTATACTGCAAGTAACCTCGGCTCTTTGCATTTTTGTTTCTTGATGTTGCTAGCAATTAGATAACTGCATTTTATTGATGAATTGTTGGGGTTTTTTAAGTTTACTTTTAATATAGTGCCTAGCCTATGATTATATTCTACCAACTTTCTTACTTTCTTCTCTGTTTTCTCCCTCTCTCACTTTTTGTATTTCAACATAAAAAGGTAAATTTAACAAATATTTTTGTGAGGCAGTTTGAGTAATTTTTTCCTTGAGCCAAATCATTGTTGTTGCTTCTGCTGCTGTTGTTGTTGTTAGAGTCACATTTTTGTATATATATGATTGAACTCCTTCATTTATGTGGCTGCCTATTTGAGGAAGGGGGGATTTTTCAGTCATTGCAATGGTGCCATGACTGTAAATATGAATTTCTTCTACAGTAAGGAAAACACTACTATTTTTATTTGTCCCCACATGGATGGATGAAATAATCAAGGATTTACATGATCCATACGATCTACTAATGAATGGAGCAGCTGAAAAAAAAGAAAAAGACTAGGCTTGGGAAGGGCAGCAATGAAAGAACTAAACAAGATCATAAAATGTAAAGACGTAACTCTGAACACTAAAGTGATGATCATCCAAGCTATTGTATTCTCCATCACTATGTATAGATGTGAAAGCTGGACAGTGAAGAGGGTTGTTAGGAAGAAAATCAACTCATTATTTGACTCTCCGGTTATATCTGCTCTGATTCAATTAGATTAATTTTGGGGAATACTGTAGTTCAAAACACATTCAGTATTATCTACACACTATCCAGATGGGCTCTGGAACTTTATAAAAGCATGCAAGAATTCCTGCTCAAAACACCACCACAAACTTCCAAACATTTTCAGCATAAAAAGCTTTTTTATGTTCCTTGCTTTTACCTCTCCAATGCATGTATCAGCAGCACTGCAATAGCTAGTACTGCTATACCATTATTAAATATTAAAGACATATTAAGTGTCTTGCTCAGTGTTTAGGTAGGAAAGATGCTGAAAAATGTCCATTTAGAACCATTTATATGTTTACTTCATTTATATCCTATTTTCCTCCAAGGATCTCAAAGTGGCATATTTATTTCCCACCCGCTCATCTAGTCCCACCACTATTTTGTCCTCGAAACTATCTAGGCAGGTCAGCCTGAGAAAAGTTTGACTTGTCCAAACTCACCTAGGAGTCTGTGACTGAGCCAAGATTTGAGCCCCTGTCATGTGAACTCTAGGCCCACATTCTAAACAATGTTTAGCTTTTCTTAGTATAAAACTAATGTTTCATTGTGACCAGAACTTACAGTGTAATTTCTCTCCCTTATGTATTATTAAACAAAGTTTTGAGAAACACAAATGAGGTAAATAGTACCAGATAATTTACTTTTTTAAAAAGACCCTTTTACAATGTATTTGTCTTCCTAGTAATATTTGGCTTCTGTGGACATTCCTAATCCCTAAAATGTCCCCTGTGTCTTTGAAATCACAGCATTTTACAAAGAAAAATGCAACCATCAAAATGGATTGCCATGTTGGATATGGGGCAGGGCTCCTGTAACTTTAAATATTAAAGTCCATCTGCCTTGGTCCTGGCCCCAGAGAGAGAGAAGAACCACTGGACCTCATCCCCTTCCCACCACCTTCCCCTCTTCCTTTTGTATTGTCTCTTTTAGACTGTAAGCCTGAGGGCCGGGATCCATCTAATTTAAGACTGTATGTACAGCACTGTGTAAATTTACATTGCTATATTAATAATAATAATAATAATAATAATAATAATAATACATAGACCATGGAGCAAGATGAAATGACATAAAATGTCCAGCTGCAACCATTCCTTCCCAAAATGATTCATTCTTCCTTGCTGGAAAGTGAGGGGGCATAGAAGAGTGCCCAGGTCTGCTCTTGTTACCAGCATCTCTCCACCAGTAAGGCAAGAGCCGTGCTGCTGAAAATTGAAGCTTGGAAGATAAGAGAGGACAGGTATCTTCATTCTGTTTGACAGAGTTTTACAGTATCTCATCTTGCTCCACAATCTATCCAGGATTAATGTTTCAAGTGCCCTGCCTCACATCAATGTGGTAGCCCTATAAGTATACCAGGAGTGGGAATCAGGCAGCTCTCCAGTTTTCGTTGGACTATGAATCCCAGCAGTGCTCACCAACATAGCCGATGGTGAGGAATGCTGGGGGTTGCAAGTGAACAACGTGTGGAGAGTCACACAGTACCCACCCATGTTATTGGATACTGTTGCCATACATAGATCCTCATCTAGTAAAATTCATACTGAGGTCTACATACCCTGGGCTTTTGGAAAATCCTGGCCTTCTGAGTCATAGGATGAGACAGCAGAACCTAAAAGAATTTCTGATGATTTATGTAATAAGAAACAGGGTTGGAACTTAAAGGATCAAATAAAAAGTCTGTCTAGTCCATCATTTAGTTCTTCCAGTGACCAACAATGATCCAAGAAGCCCACAAGCAAAACATGAGTGGTACAGCACCTAAATTTTTCAGAAACTGATACAGAGAAGAATACTACCTCTAACACCAGAGATATAGCCATCACGACTAATTGCTACTAGCCATTGATAGTACTGTTACAAATCAAACTAGATTATTATGATATACTTTCACAAGTTGCAAAACAGTTAGAATTCCTAGTGCTGTGCTCTGTTCCATTGGGCCATTAGCATAGTGGTGATGAAGAAAAACAAAACAAAGATCATGAATAAAAAAACATTACAGAGTGCCCATCCCCTTAATTCTTTTTAAAAGCAACAACATCACTTCTCTTTTCTAGCTTCGTTGTAACTTCTTTCACAGCCAGTATCACACTGCAGTTAGAGAACTGTAATAAGACATGGAACATATAAGCTGTAGTCATCACCACCACCACTGATCCAAGTCATGAAATGCATAGTATTATCTTGGCCCACTCACCGTGTCTCTCAGCCTGATCAAGTAGTTGGGGCTGGCAACTTCCTTGCGGATGGTATAGTAAATTGCTCTTGGGTTTAGTTCAGACATTAATGGAACTATCCAAGGTACTGAACTAATTTTGGGAACATAGTTCTCCAGGTTGAATAGATAGGTTAACATTCAGAGTAAAACCCATTCATTCGCCACTGACATGGAAGCAACGAACCACCAATTCCTCAAAATGCTGCTGTGAGGAAAAGATGGGAAGGGGCAGAGATCATTGTAGGACTGGCAGGATACAAATAAAACTAATAAAATAGCTGAAGATCCTTTCTTCTCCATATTTCTTCAAATTCTCTATATGGTTCAAGAGAAGATCCCAACTGTATTATTATATGCCTGCAAAATATTGCTTTTAAGCATATACTGTAAGAAAATCATAAACATGCTGAACATCTTGTTGACACTTGTAAGAAGTTTTCTGAGCATCCAACTGTACAGGAAGACAGGCTCTGTACACAAAGAAGCAGGTTTCCCATTGAGGTTGTTTTACACAATTAATATGAATATTAGACTTTGATGCATAAGGCAGGAAGATGTCTGTTGGCAGAATCTGCAGAGATGTTGGGTAACCCTGGATTTGAAATTGCCCTGATCATCAAAGAGTCATTATCAGTACCTGAAGGGCATGCTCACATCTGCCCTTTTGCACATTTCAGCTGGTAAGGTGTTGAAGAGGGTTAGTGCCCGGAGCAGCTTTCCTCCCCCCCCCCCCAAAAAGTAAGCCCAGTGCTCTTAACACTCTCTTTATCTATATATTCATAGTGTGAACACAAATGTCTATTGAATATTTGTCAAGGAATGAGGAAGTGTTATACAGTTCTGGTAGTAGGCAGTGATAACCCATGTGGCTTCAACAAGCCCTCCATCAATCCCCTTCAAACTAGAGACAGAATGCATTCACAGAAGGATTCATGTGAACAGCTTACATAGAACTTAGATGGAGATCTGCAAGCTTTTAGAAGCTCTTTGAAGATCTGATATGGGAATAGTGGACTTTGGCAGTCTGCTGGACCTCAGAGGTTCTCCACCTCTCTTCAAGCTGCACATTTGTAAATAAATGCACATATTGCAAAACATCAGGAAAGCTTCATTGGCCTTGTCCCAGAGAGAATAAAAGTTTCTCACCACTTGTAGAACTTTCCTGAACATAGCTGGACTGCTCAAAATAGAAAACCAGATTCACAACTTTGTTTTGCTGGGAGATCTATTACAGAAACTGTATTGATTGTACAATAGAGATTATGTAGTCTTAGTATTTTTGATGAAAAATATTTAACTTTTTCTATCAGTTGTCATGTGTAGCTTTTAAATCAAAAGTGAGCAACACATGTGTCTACAGGTATTTCTGCAAGTGGATTAGGCACTGTCTTGTTGTTATCCAAAATTGTTACTGAAGTAGTCAAAGAAAAAATGCCTTCCCTTGAAAGGCACACACTTCCTCTGTCTATCTATCTGGGTTAATTTTGGATTGAGATTTTTCTGAGTAAAAATGGGAATGGCAGTGGGCAAAAATCTGTCTGTGAGAGCCCAGTACTCTCTGCGTAGTTGCGCTGATCATATGATTAAAGACTCAAATGTTTATGCCTAGGAATACAACATGTTCAATTACACCTGTGGTCCTTGTAAATAAGAGATGCAAATTGCTACTCCATCAGTCACCTGTGGTAAGAAATAATTGCCAAGCAAAAAGGTGGCAAATAGCACAGGCCTCTTCCAGACGCCTGCATAGCAAGCAGCCACTATGGAGACCAAATAATGTATGTGCATGATTGCCTATTCAAAAAATTTCCTGTGGGAAAGTTACTCTCCAGTAAATCAGCTGTTTTTCCAGAATCTGTTCTGGAAAAGGGGCCTAAACTGGTTTGGGAAAGAGATGCACAGGGCAACATAGGGATTTACTTTAGAAAGTACTCCATCATTCTAGAAAAACACTAATTGTTGAGATCAGTGACTAAGCAGGTAAGCAGAGGAGTATACAGTTTATCACTTGCATCTCTACTTTATTGAAAATAAAGTGAAGCAGAACAATTGTTGGAAGAGAAGGACATCTAGTGATCAAATGCAAGTTTGCATCTTAATCCACATGCTGTTGTGCTATTCCACTAGAATATAATTGAAATGGGGAAAAATTCCTTAAAATACAATTCAAACAAGGGAGGGATAATGATGGATATTGTGAAACAGAGGGTTTATTAAGTATCTGAAGAATTCTCCCCAAACATAACAATATCTATATGAAGATTTTTTAAAAACAAAAAAAACCTTTCGGTGGAAAAGAATAAAGGCCCCCACAAATGCAATCCACACTTTTAAAGGGCATAGTTTGGGTTTTAACTAGAGTACGAAACAGAGACTATTTTAAAGATGAAACTAGCAGTTTCATAGAGACAGCTCCTTGGCTGTGGAATTTCTTCCCATAGGCCTCTGTTGGCCTCATTTTTTCTGCTATCCTTCTGCCAGCAGGCAAAGGCCTTTTCATTAGGCCTTCATATTTAACTGGTAGTGGCAAAAGAGTTTTTAATAGGGAATTCTGGACCTTTATCTGTATAATATTTAGCCTGGAGAAGAGAAAATTAAGAGGTGATATGATAGCCATGTTTAAATATTTGAAGGGATGTCATATTGAGGAGGGAGCAAGCTTGTTTTCTGCTGCTCCACAGACTAGGACCTGGAACAATGGATGCAAGCTCCAGAAAAAGAGATTCCACCTCAACATTAGGAGAAACTTCCTGACAGTAAGGGCTGTTTGACAGTGGAACACACTTCCTTGGAGTGTGATGGAATCTTCTTCCTTGGAGGTCTTTAAGCAGAGGCTGGATGGCCATCTGTCGGGGATGCTTTGATGGAGAGTTCCTGCATGGCAGGGGGTTGGACTGGATGGCCCTTGTGGTTTCTTCCAACTCTATGATTCTATGATTCTATGTACAAAACATATTTCTAAAATCTTGAAAACTATGTCCTGGAAATGACTATTTTCCCTTTATTTTCCAACAGAAAAGCTATCAGTACATGGGCTTCCACTCTCCATAAGAGTCAGGTTGGGCTAGAAATAATTTTGTTATAGAAGGTAGGAACCTATGTACTAAGAGTCTAAAGCCATATAAGGGTCATACATTCCCCATTCTTAGTCTACATATTCTCTACAATTTTTTTAAAAAAATGCTTCTTGTAAAACCTCTGTTTGTCCAAGCTGCCAGTATCTAAACTTCTCCCTTCTGTATCAGGCCTTCTCCCAATGCAGCCAGTTTGTTGTTGTTAACTGTCATCAAGTCAACTTCAGCCTATGGCAGCCCTTGCATCAACTGCTGTGCTCAGGTCTTGCAAATTTGAGTCTTCTTTGATTGATTCTATCCATCTCGAATGTAGTTTTCTCCATTTCCTATGGACTTCTACCTTACTAAGCATTATTCTGTTTTCTAGTGAGTAATGCCTTCTCATGACATAGCCAAAATATGTTTGTCTAAGTTTAAACCTCATGGCCTACCAGTTTGATTTGTTCTAGGACCTATTTATTTGAATTGTTCACAGTCCAGAGTATGATCTCGTATACATAGAGGTCTTGTCCACCAGCACATTTCAAATGAGTTTATTTTCTTCCTATCAGGTTTCCTCACTGTCCAGATTTCACAACCATGTGTAGAAATGAGAAATATGATGGCATGAACAATGATATCTTTAGCATCCAATGATATAGCTTTACACTTCAGGATCTTGTCTAGTTCCTTCAAAGCTGCTCTTCCAGGTTATAGTCCTCTTTTGATTTCTTGACTGCAATCTCCATTCTGATTAAAGACTGAGCCAAGATATGGAAAAACTTAATACTATTTCAAAGTCTTCATTGCCTACTTTAAAGTTATGTAAGTCATCTATGGTCATTATTTTTGTTTTCTTAATGTTCAACTTAATGTTTTGTTAATGTTCAACTGTAAGCTTTAAAGTGTGGGAGTGTTCCTGGATCCATCTCTCCAAATGTCAGCTCAGATAGATGCAACAGTCAGGAATGCCTATTATCAGCTTTGGCTGATATGCCAACTGTGCCCCTTCCTAGAATTGAGGGACCTAAAAATGGTGATGCATATGCTGGTAACTTCATGGGTGGACTTCTGCAATCCACTATACATGGGGCTACCTTTGTACCAAATCTGGAACTCCATCTGGTTCGGAATATGGCAGCTAGACTGATTACTGGTATGTCCAGGAATTATCACATTACACTGGTCTCAAAATCACTCCCCTGGCTGCTAATTAGTTTCTGGGCAAACTTTTATTACTTTTAAAGCCCTACATGTTTTGGTTCCAAGTTGCCTACAAAATCACCTTCTCCCATACAATCTGTCCTGTACACTCAGTATCCTAGGAAAATTTTGCTCCAACTGGCCAGGACTAGACTGGCAATAGTTTTCCAGACAACCTTTTCGACTGCTGCCCCCAGACTGTGCAATGACCTGCCAGACAAGATATGACAACTGAAAATGCTGACAGCATTTAAATCAATATTAAATACATGTCTCTTCAGTTTTAATTCATAACTTTTTAATTTGTATATTTTTAAAGAATGTACTCATATAAGTGTACTTTAATGGTTTTAAACTATTGTATTTAACCATTAGTTTTATGTGTTTTCTTTTAAAATTGTGTTTTGTATTTCAACATATTGTACCCTGCCTTGAGAGCCAGCATGGTATAGTGGGTTCAATGTTGGACTACAACTCTGGAGACCAGGGTTCGCATCCTGGCTTGGACATATAAACCCACTGAGTGGCAAGTCACTTGCTCTCAGCCTTAGGAGAAGGAAATGACAAACCCCATCTGAACAAATCTTACCAAGATTGCCATAAGTCAGAAATGTCTTGAAGGCACACAACACACACACACACATACACACACACATTTCCTCAAGCCTTTCATTATTATTATTATGCCTTTACACTTTCTTTCTTGAATTTCTTCACTAATCGTTCTGAGTCTGTGCTATTTTCAACTAGTAGTATGATGTCCTCTGCATATCTTAAACTGCTGGCATTCCTTCCTCCAATTTACACACCTCCTGCCTCTGATTCTAGTCCAGCTTTATTTATAATATTTTTGGCATACAAGTTAAACGGATAGGGTGACAAAGATGCAGCCATGTCTGATCTCTTTGCCAATTGGAAATCATTTCATTTCTCTATATTCATCCTAACAGTTGCCTTTTGTCCTAAGTACATCAGGATAATGGTGATGATATTATTATTATTATTATTATTATTACTATTACTATTACTATTACTATTATTATTTCGCTCTTCTCCCAAGATTGGGACTCATGGTGGCTTACAACTTTTTAAAAGTACAATTAAAAACATACAAAAATAGAAAATTAAAATAGAGTTAAATTACTACAATAATTAAAACAAATTACATGTTAAAATATAAAATACTTTTAAAAGATTAAAAAAAATACATTAAAACAATGTAGCACCCCAGGTCATTCTTTCAAAGCATTCTGTTTTGAAAGCCTGTCTGAAGAGGAAAGTCTTCTCCTGCCTCCCTACCCCAGCAAGTGAAAGCATATGCAAATACATACATACATACATATATACATACATACATAAAGGGTGAGTGGGAGATCCCATATACCTTCTCCTGTTCACTCTTTATTTTCATTCTTGACTCAGGCTGTCAAAAATAAATTGGGCTGGATAAAATGTGTCACATAACATGTGAGATTTTGCACCATCTTTACACTTTACATAGAGGCAAAAGCTTTAACTTACTATTGACACTATCTAAATTACTAGTGAATTTGAAACAGATTTCCTTAAATCAAAAGTGTTTGGGAATGCCAATTATTTGGCTTTTATATATCTTATTCATTAGTCTGTTTTTTAACAACTATGTTTTAAAACTAGTTTTAGTTTTCTGTATAGTTTAATATCTTTTTTTAAGTTTTGTATTTTGTATACCGTTTAACTATGGTTTCTTGGTTAGTTTCTTTTTTAAGCTGCCATGAGTCCCAGACTGTGAAAAAGTTGAGCTATTTAATATTGTTATTATTGTTATTCTAACAAAGGAGAGAAGAAAACATTTTTGAAAACTATACCTGCACTGAAAAAAAAACACTTATAAATTGTTCTGTTCTTAATAGAAAACTAAGGAAAGGGAAGTTAGAATGGATCTTCTGCACTTCACTATTAATTATATGTTGCCTAGCATTTGAAATTCTCAGACTTAGAATTGAAATACAGAATTTGCCTGAAAGAGCACATTGAGATAATTTATAATATATTGTAAAAGTGCCATTATTACTTTCATTCAGTTACAGAATGTCTCCTC
This sequence comes from Urosaurus nigricauda, assembly GCA_034509955.1. Classification (NCBI taxonomy): domain Eukaryota; kingdom Metazoa; phylum Chordata; class Lepidosauria; order Squamata; family Phrynosomatidae; genus Urosaurus; species Urosaurus nigricauda. The sequence continues at coordinate 177,940,726 of JAOEGL010000004.1, forward strand.
TGGTTGGAAGCAAATAGCATTATAACATATATATTTAACCTGCCACAGAACCGTAATACATGAGGAAAAGTATTCTAACCATATGTATTATTGAAATAAAACTTTCTTTCCTTTTGCATTGACAGTATTCTTGTTTACAATAGGCGGTATCCACTTAAAGGCTTCAGCATTTGTCTGTGACAGTTGCTGAACAATATTGATCATGGCACTTTCTGATTATTTGTCAGGCTTCTTACTTTTAATATTTTCTCCTCCTGACAGATTTATTTCTTCCTGAATAATAATAATATAAACTTTCTTTGAAGAAAATATAGCCTCCTTATTTCTTAGGTCTTCAAATTACCAAGTGCCAAACTGTGAACATAGAGAAATTGAAGACCCTTGAGTGTGACCTTAAGAACCACAAAAGTGCAGAATTGTGATATAGCGGTTTAGGCAATTTCATTGTAGCTGCTTGGCTCTGGAAAAATGAGAAATGGGTTTTCCATTACTAAATATAATGAATTCTCTTTTTGTCCTGTCACAAATTGTCAAACTTTATTAATGAAATGAAAGATGTGGTGCATACATACAGAAATACCATGACTGTACATATTTAAACTGAACAGTGGATAAAGGCACCAACAGGCCTTTTCACCAAGTTTTAGAATGCTTTCAACATGGAAATGCTCAGATCATAAAGTGTTGTTGATATCTTTTGAACTTAATGTTGGCTGTTAATTGAGTTAAAATAGCATGTCCTTTGCTACTTTGAACTATTTAATAGCATTAGAGTTCCTGCTAGGTTTCACATAAACCTGAATTTCCAGATAAAATTGAAAGGGTTCTCCTTAGCTTGAGAAATTTGAGTGATGATAAATGAGTTTCTGTAAGACTATAATTTCTCAAGGGAAGATCATCATTAAATTGCATGAGTATACTCCCTTGCAATTTATAAGACTCATCAGACATGGAAAGCATTGATATGTTTTCTTCTCTCTAGGTTAGGTATTTACAGGTATCTCTTTAGTGACCTTTGACAGTGAACAAATGGCCTTTGCTATCAAATTTTAACAAGTCTTATGCACAAAAGAAATATAGGCTATCCTTATATAAATGATCCTGCAAGGAATTACCCTGCAAAGAACAAAAAAAGAGTTTTAAAACTTTTAACATACTTTCAAAATACTTTAATTAGTTGATATGAAACACAAAATCAGTTTAAAAGCACAAAAAGAGGGTGCACTGAAACATCAGCATCTGCACTTTATTAAGATTAACAACTGAATTGATAAAAGTATCAAATATGTGAAAGAATTGTGTGTGATACAACATATTTATGGTGTTCTTCGAATTCAGTACCCAAAACCATATCGTAAAAGGTGTTATTATTTATTTATCACAGGCCTGTATTACCTACAGATTGAAGATATGACAACAAAACTTCAGAGAAGGGTCCTCTCATACCCCAGTGCTGGAGCGTTGGTAATAGAAGAACTTGTCTAGGTAGGTGTAGTGCCAATGTTGCAATTATATCAGTGTCAAGACACTTTTTTGTGTGTTGTTGTTTACTCAGTAGGGATAATTTTTTTCTCCTTTTATTCTCAAAGGAAGCAACAAGTTTTTCTAGTCATTTACATCGTGCTGTGAGAAAGTTTTCAAAATCTTCTGCCAATTTCATAGACTAGTTGTACTTCAGCTGTGCAAAATTTGCGTTTGGCTTTCTTGCACAAAAGACTGCATTTTCTGCAAGAAAACAACATTTTCTAGAAAGAAAAGAGAAATATAATCTTCTGCTAGAAAATTCTATTTCCTGTGAACAAAATCCTGTAGTTTTGGATTGTGCAAAATTCAAATACAGTATTTTCTGCACACAAAAAGAGCCAAGTGCCAGTTTTGTATGGATGTCAAATTTCAAATATTTTGGTCACTCCAGGATTTTTCTCTTAAGTGATTTTTCAACTACTGGGGAATACTTTTGAATATCCTTTTTATCCCTACAACTTGGTCTAATTTAAGTGGTTATTAACACTATCGTTATTTTATGAGGATGAGACACTGTCCTGAAATCCTTAAATAGAAGTGAAAAAATCCAGTCCAGGAACCCAATGAAGGGCTGTACCAGTGATGTATTAATGGAGGGGCACTTGGCACTGGCCACTCCAAATGTAAGCGAGAATGGGTTGCGTTGTCCCTAATGCCAAGTAGAAATGGGAGGAAAGGAAGCTGGACTCAGCTAGTGATGTGGGTACAGGCATTGGCTGTTGTTGTTACAGCTTCTCTCCACAATGGCTTTCTTCAACAAGATGTTTTCTGATGGGCAATAGCAGACTCCTCCTAAACCACTCTTGAGTAATCTGAGATGCTACTCTCTCCTCCCACACCTGATTCCTTTGATTCCTCTTCCCCTGTCTTATTGGCTCACTCCCATGTATTGTTTCTCTGCTAAAGCATTTAGTAACCATAGATATCTAAAAGGTTGGTGTTGTGAGCTATTTTTCAGAACACAAATATTTTGACTGGAATGAGCAATACAGCCTTGTTCCTCAGCAATTTACGTGACTCAAGGCATCACTCCCATCTCGTCTTCTGCACCTACTGAATTTGATGTCCTTGGCTTCCTGAATTGTTAACATCCCTGGCTATCGTTTGGATGTTTTGCCTAGAATGAGTTGAAAAATGTAATTTTTGTGGAATTTTTGTCACTTTAAACTAATCATAATTAAAAGAATCAAGATTTAAAATACATTCATTCAAAGTCCCCTGGAAACTGATCAGCAACCAGTGGAGAGATTTGAGCACTGGTGTTATATGCTCTCTCCTCGATGTTCCAGTGACTAGCCTTGCTGCCATGTTTTGAACTAGTTGAAGTTTATGGGTTAGGCAGAAAGGTAGCCCCATGTAGAGTGTGTTACAGTAATCCAGAAGTGAGGTGTAGCATGTACCACAGCCTCCAGGTCCTTCATCTCCAGGAAAGGACGCAGCTGGCAGATTAGCCGAAGCTGATAACAGGCACTTCTGACCACCACATTCACCTGACAGGTCATGTGAAGCGATGAATCTAGAAGTACCCCCAGACTGCAAATAGAGTCCTGTGAGGAGAGTGTGACTCCATCCAGGACTGGAAGATGTATTCCCAAACCTGGTTTCGGGCCGGTGACTGTCAGTATCTCATTTTTCTCAGGATTTAGCCTCAAACTATTTTCCCTCATCCAATCCATTACCGCTGCGAGACAGTCATTGAGAGGAGAGATGCTTTCTGAGGTCTGAGCAGATAATCTGGTCATGGAGAAGTATATCTTAGTGTCATCAGCGTACTGATGACACTGAGCACCATGCCTCTGTATGATCTCACCCAGAGGCTTCATATAAATATTAAATAGTATCGGGGACAGGATGGCACCTTGAGGAACGCCACAATTTAGCTCAACTTTAGAGGAGCAGCTGTCCCCGAGCCTCACCCTTTGGGACCTGTCAGAGAGGAAGGAACGGAACCACCGCAAAGCAGTGCCTCCGATACCCATCCTCCCCAACCGGTCCAAAAGGATGGCATGATCTATAGTATCAAAAGCCGCTGAGAGATCCAAGAGCACCAGCAGGGTCACACTGTCGATACTCAAGCGGAGGTCATCTGTCAGAGCCACCACGGCAGTCTCAACTTCATATCCTGCTCAGAAGCCAATTTGAAATGGATCAAGAAAGTCAGCTTCATCCAAGACTGCTTGGGTTGTGAGGCGACTGCTCTCTCAATCACCTTGCTTAGAAACAGCAGCAAGGAAACTGGTCTGTAGTTGGTTCTGTCCAGGGGATCAAGGGAAGGTTTCTTCAGGAGAGGCTTTACAGCCACCTCCTTTAGACAAGGTGGAATGGTGCCTTCTCTGAGGGACGCATTTACTACATCCTGAAGGAATGTCTTCAATGTATCCCCTCCCTGGGCGACCAACCATGATGGACATGGATCGAGAGAGCAGGTCATCTTCCTCACGCTTCCAAGGAGCTTGTCCACGTCATCAGTACTTATAGATTGAAACTCATCCAACAAAATGACAGTGGTGGAGTTGCTGGTTACCTCATTTGTGGACACTGAAGAAATATTAGCATCCAAGTCGGCCCTTATCTGAGAGATTTTGTCTGCAAAGTGGTTGTTAAATGTGTCACAGCAGGCCGTCATTGGGTCAAGAAGGGGGTTAAACACAGGGGGAATCTGTGTTACCTCCCCAACTGCCTTAAACAGCTCTGCTAGACGAGACTCTGAAGACACAATGCATGCAGCGTAGGAAGATTTTCACGCTGCACGCAATGCCTCCCAATAGGCGCAAAGGTGCTGCCTATGGTGAGTTCTGTCAGATGAGGACTGAGTCTTTCGCCACTTGCGCTCTATTCGTTGTCCAGCCTGTCCCAAACTATCCCTGGTCTTCAGACTAAGGTACATGCACTCGATGTGGGTTGTTTTCCAGATAGGTTCTCTGATCAAGGGTAGATTAGATTTATGAACTATAGCCACACCACCACCCCCGCTCACTTTCCCTTATCTGCTCACTGACTGTGTAGCCAGCTGGGAGAGCCTGCGCCCACATGGCTGTGCTGGCATCTCCCAGCCAAGTCTCAGTGAAGCATGCCAGGTAGGCTTTTTCATCCACGAGAACATCGTGGATGATATGGGTTTTACCTTTGGCCAATCTGACATTGCAAAGGAGCAGATTAAGGGATTGTGGAATGGTTTGTACATTCTCCAATTTATCCCGAGGAACAGAATGAATTGAAGAGGGGATAGATACTAAACATCGATCCCTACTTCTTTTGTAACATGTGTTCACTCTATTACCGCCATACCTCCCGAACCCCCATATCACGTCAATGTTTGCTCCCAGGGTGTTCCCAATTTCGCCTGAAGAAGTGTTAATGGTAGCCAGGCTGTTAATAGCACTATCTAAACTACTACTTAACATCATCAATATGATGTAAGTAAAGAGGGAAGCCTTAATGGTCAGAGTTGTCATCTGATCCATAGGCTAATTTTGCCTTAAAGATCAGTTATCCTGGGCACCGGATAGAACAAAGGGCCCGAATAGGCTGCTCTCTAATAAGTATGGCCAGAGACACTCCCCCTCCCAGTTCCACCCCCCACTGCCACTGCAGTCATTCTGTCAGCTCTATTTTATAGATTCGGAGAGGCCATGGGCGGTGCTAGTCCTCAGCTGAGGGTGGGGCTGGTCTGCTCCCCAGAAAGCTCCCTCTCTCCGCTGCCTTGCCACCACTTAAGGTCCCAATGTTGAGGGGAATTGAGAGACACAGCTCCTGGCTTGCAGTGTGTCTCCTGGCTTGTAGTAAGGTCTTCCTGAAGGGAGGGAGGGTGCACCTTGAGTCTGCAGCCCAAGCCATGCCCCCTTCACCCAGCTGCCTTGCCAAACACTGTCCTCAAGGTCCCAGTGGTGAGGGGAATGCAGAGGCACAGCTCCTGGCTTGCAGCGTGGCTCCTGGCTTGGAGTAAGGTCTTCCTGAAGGGAGGGTGCACTTTAAGTCTGGCTCCTGGCCTAGAGTAAGGTCTTTGTGTAAGAAAATATAAGAACTAAAGCAAGCAACAAACTAGTGTCGCACACCTGATTTCCCACACACTACCTGATAAATACAAATATATAACTCGTATTTGCTTTAAAGATCCATTTAACTTAAAGAGTTGTGTATCTGAGGGTTCAAAAGACCACACATCAAAAACAAGGAATGTGGAATGAACTTCATTTATTATATTAAATTACTTACCAGAAATCTAAAACCCAAAGTAGACATCTAACATTTTACAATGACCATCTATCTTTCCCCTTCTTGGCTTTCTCTTGGCTTCTTTCCATTTCAGAACAGTCAGTGAATCTCTCAAGAAGTATGGGGAAAGTATGATAGAGGGACAATGGCCCGTTTTAGACGGGCAAAAAAATGCGCGATTAGGGCTAAAAAGCCCGTCTTTAGGGTTAGGGAGGGCGTAGCGTTTACACTCTCCCTAACCCTAAAGCGTATGGACGCCGCCATTTAAAGATGGCGGCATCCATACGGAGGCGCCGCAAAGGCGTCATCACGTGCGCAGCGTTTTGACATGCTGCACACGTTATGACGTTTTTGTGGCACGGGAGGGCGCCAATCGCGCCCTTCCCACGCCGCAAAAAAAGAGCTCCATCGCAGAGCTCTTTTTTTGTGGCGGATCTTTGCCGCGGCCTTTAAATGGCTGCGGCAAAGACCCAGGGAGAAAGGGGCCGTGGCTGCGGCCCCTTCCTCCCTTCAGCCCCGCCGAGGGAAGCGGGGTGCAGCAGGCTCCCAGAGCGTCTGCTGCACCCCGCTTGGAGGCCGTGGGGAACCGGCAGTTTCCCAGTTCCCCGCGGCCTCCAAAAGCAGCAGGATGAGGCCTTTGGGGCTGCCCGTGAGGCAGCCTAGGCCTCATCTTGCCGCCAGAAGGGGCGACTATGAACCGCCCCTTTTGGGCAGTCTAAAAAGCCCCAGTATGTACAGCCCCTAAGAGATGCCAGGACACAGCCTCTTTCCTAGCTGTATTGGGGACAAGGCAACCCAAGATCTATTCTGTCCTCTAATATGCCCAGCTACTCTACATTTCTGCAGCTAGTGGCCCTATTTTGCATGCCTCATGGGCACCAGCCTGTAGGTACATCCAGGAAGAAAATGTGCCACCACCCAGAAAGTGCTTAAGGAACATTTCTCCTGTACACACCAGCCTTAAAAGCCGGATTTAGGGCGGAGTCGAGGCATAGCACCTACACAACACATGCCCCTGCTCCAGCCCCAGGGTGGCGTGATGCCACACCGCATGGAATATGGTATCATGGTGCTCCTCCAGAACTGAAGGAGTGCCATAAAGCCATGCTCTTGCACCCTTTCCAAGGCTCAAAAAGGAGCCACTTACTGAGGCTTCTTTTTGTGCCCTGGAAAGGCCAGATTGGGGCTGCATTGTGCAGTTGCCACAGCCTTGATTGGGCAAAAATGAAGGTGCCTGCAGGCCACCCTTTAGGGGTGGTCTGCAGAGCCCTTTTATCAAGATAGGGAGACATAGCACAACAATTATCCAGTTACCTGATTTGGATTTGATTGTCAGCTACTCACTAAACAGATAGCAGAGGGACACTGGATAATTCCTAGTTAGTCCTTCTTAACTGAGAGAACACCTTGAAACCACTTCTCATAAATCTTTCTATGGTCTCACAAGGCATTATAACTGGCACAAAAAAGGAGAGCCCTGGTGAACTTCACAGCATCACTGACATGGTGGCCACCACTTGTGGTAAAAATTCTACCACTGTGGTAAAGCATTTACAAAGTCAGAAGCTGTGGTTGTCAGTCACCCAATTTCCTATGCCCCTCAGTCTCAGAGAAAGGCAAAAGGCAAATATCTTCTGAACAAATCAAAGCAAGAAAATCCTGTAATGGGTTAGCCTTAGGGTCTAAATAAGTCTCAGTAAGGGTCTCAATAAGTTTCAGAAATGAGATGAAGGCATAAAACCAATTATGTAGATATGTAGTTGGATGTTTAAAATATGTTGAATTGTTTTAAATTAATGTTTCAGTTGGATAAGTTGTCTAAGGGGCTTTCTAGATTGGCAGGAAAGTGTGGCATGAAGTTGCCTTTTCCTTAATGCTTAGCAGCTGCACCACAACCTTTAGATGGATCTGCGCTGTTCCGCAGTTTTTAAAAAAGAAGCTGGGAAAACCAGCACCTTTTTAAAGGTGCTTCTTCTCCCCTAAAACGCAAAAAAAAAAAAAAAAAAAAAAAAAAAAAAAAAGCGTTTTCATGGCACACTTTCCCTTTTTCTCATCTAAAGGCTAGAGTTTCATGCAGCCATGAACACACTTCTTTTTGCCAATCTAGAATGGCTCTAATTGTTTTTAACTTTTGCAATATATATTATTTTGGGTTCCTTGGCAGGAGAGAAGCTTACAAAATCATATCAAGAAGAAGGAGGAATAGGAGGGGAAGGGGTAGGAGATGAAATTTCCAGAAAAGATAACACTTTCTTGTGAATTTACAAGATGAGTTCAAAGCCCCACTTTTGACTCTTCAGACCTATGTCACTTGTATTCAGAGTGCCTACCTTGTCCAAAGCTTGTGCACATTCTTACTGGAAATCCTTCTGTTGACAATTCTTTTAACCCGGACTTCCTATATTAAGGAGATGGTTGGATGAAATGATCTACAAGTCCTCCTCCAACTTTCTTTAAGCAAGAAAGGTGAAAAATACCTGTGGCTCAGCTAAATTAATGGCAGAGCTGTTATAAATTAAAGATCCAGCAGATGGCAGCAAGTTCACTGTGTTCTGCCTAGAAGAAGACTGATACAAATTAGTAGTACTATTGTAGTAGTACATGCTTTCAAGTCACCTGTCAGGTTGTGGCATCTCCGTGAATGTTACTATCTACAAAATAGCAGAATAGAATTAAATGTTATGCATGTGTGTTATTATATTCCTGTTGAAATACCCAATTATTTTCACATCCATCTTTATCCACGGTATGTTTGTTTGTGAACAATACTACAAATATGTCTATATAAAGTGAATAACCGTGACAGAAAAATGGCCTATGGAAAAAGGGTAAACCCTGGCCAATTCCAATTCAAGCTGTACTTTTCCATGGTTGTTTTTCTTTGTTTTTAAGCCAGAAAATTATTATCAGATATCTACAGGTAATAATGTAAGATTTGACCCATAAGGTATCTTATGAAGAATATCCCTGTTTAAAATCATAAATTGCTTAGAATCAAATTAGCCAGCAAATAATTTGACCTCAACCTAATAAAACTGTCAAAACATTCACGGGCATGGATGAAATATGCCAAAGTGCCTACTGATATCTTATAGGGCTCCTATTTAGACACCATCCACCTTATCTATAAGGTCTCATTTGCGAAAATGGAGAAAAGAATAGTTGTGAAAGAAAGGTTCCCAATTGCAACCAGAGACTGCACATTCAGAATGCATGGATACACATACACACATACTTATACATGAAGAACAAAATCCAGTATTCTGAGAATCTCAGTCTTCAGTTAAACACAAAGGTGATGCCCATTATGGTATCAAAAGGCATCAAAGTAGTAGAGGTGCTCACTGGTACATTCACAAAGGTAAATTATCCCTCATGCATTAAAAGTTAGGACAGAACATTTCAGTTGTGTTAGTCTTTTATCATATTTTGTTGCAGAATCCACATAGATTTCAACCTGCATTTTAGGCACTTTATAAAACTATCACCTGCATGAACCCAAGCTGCAGCCATGTGCCACATTTTTTTCCCTACAAACTAAAAAACTACATGGATGAAATTTGTTCTCATAACTATTGATTTTTCCCATTGTAATACTTTTTTAGGTCCAACCAATGTAACATATTTGACCATAAAATATAGCAGGTACTTTAGAGAGCCAGCATGGTGTAGTGGTTTTTGCATTGGACTACGGTTCTGGAGACCAGGGTTCAGCTCCCTGCTTAGCCAAAGAAACCCACTGGATGACCCCAGACAAGTCGTACACTGTCAGTCCCTGAAAACCTCATGATAGGTTTGTCTTAGGGTCACCATAAGTTGGAAACAATTAGAAGTCACAAAACAACAAATTTTAGGTGAACCATGATGCAGAGACAGAGAGGATAGAAGTATATTGGCTGCATTCATACTAAACTGTTATCTTTTCAAGAGTTTGGGGGTGAGATTAATTGAGTTATAAAATGTCCCACAATAAATGAAGTGCAGACTCTTGTTGTTGTTATTGTCCTATTTACTTTATTTCATTCTGTTGTACTTTGTAAAGCATGTTTGGTTTCAGAGTGTTTTGATGGAATACTGGATTCAGAGGGAGCGAACCAAGCACTTTATTCTGCATACACAAATACTTATTTGGACATGGGGCATTTCTATCTTCCATAAGACACTGGTCTTCTCCTGCTCATCATACAAGTTTTTATTACCCTTGTGCATATTGGTTACAATTAATCCATGAACAAATATGAGTTAAACCTGAACTCCACTAAAACCCGACTTAATGACTAGGGCCTGGCCCAAAAAGGCATTGTTCTCTGGTGCCATCATTATCCGTCTCAACAACTGTCCCTTTTCTTGTTCCCAAACATACTTGGCAGTAACTGACACACTAAGAGAACTTTATAAGAGGCCTTACTAGCATCTGGATATCTTTATGTGCCTTGGGTGTCCTTGGGAAAGTCATATTCTCTAAGCCTCAGAAGAAAGCAAAGTCAAACTGCCTCTGAACAAATCCTGCCAAGAAAATGCGATGATAGGGTTGACTTAGGGTTGCTATAAGTTGAAAATGACTTGAAGGGGCACAACAACAACAGTGCATTTGGGATGATGAAATTAGAACATCCCAGGTGCCAGGAATACTGGGGCATCTTTTTGCAGAGCATCTTCACACACACACACACACTTAGAGATATCAGAGCAGGGATGAAAAAAAGAAGTCTGCATTTTCTAAGGAAATATCCACTTTGTACATTTAAAAATATATACAAAGAGCAGGGTAAAATGCAATTTGCCTTGGAAATCCATGCATTTCTAAGGGAAAAGATACACAAAAATAAATATTTTAAGACCAAGTTCTCCAAGCTAGATGATACTTGTTAAAAAAATCTTCTCTGGTTTGGTCTATAGGCCTAGATTTTTTTATTTTTTTAAAAAAATATCTCCCAGACTTGAACTCTCCTATGCACAGGGGGAAATTTGCCATGTCAAGAAGATTCATGCCTTAAATTCCGAATTTGGAGGAATGATTCCTTTGATCATTGTATTGAGAAAAATTATATTTTCAAGTTAAGCCACTTGATGACAACACTGAGGTTTCTGTGCAATTTTTTGAGCACTATTGATAGTTCAGGACTTAGACCTGCACTGGCCTCACAGTTTCTCCAAACCTGTCCCCATTACCTGTGTCCCTGCTCCCATGCTGCCAAGGCTATCTGAATGGATATCCTGCTGAGCCACCCATTACATCCATCAATGCTGCAAGTCACTCAGTTTTGAGACCTCATGAAGTGACCATCAATCTGAAAGAAAGTTGTAAATCTGGGCAGGATCTGACAAAGGCATTTTATCAAGCACCCCCTACCAATATCATCCAACAACACATCCATACCAGTGGAAGCATGGCTACTTGGATGTTAATCAGTAATGTATTTATATAGTATTTTCATGAATTTTAATGTGTTTAGGTTTATCAAAGGTTTAATCATTTTAAAATAACTTTTATATATATACCTTTACTGAAACTTTTGTATAGTTTCTAATCTGTATTGTTCTTAAATAAGTTAAATACACTCCTTGAGTCTTATTATTAAAAGAAATATGAGATATAAATGAATAAAAAGCAGCGGTACCAGCACTAACAACTCAAAATTTATATAGGGTGAGAGTCATGTAGCCCTCCAGCTGTTGTTAAACTGCAACCACAGAAAGATAGATTGGCCCCCTCAATGTTTTCTTTCTACCAGCAGACAAAGATCTTTTGATTCAGACCAAGGTTTTGCCTATTAGGGATGGAAAGAGCATTGGAAAACATTTGAAAAATGGTTGAAAATGTGTTCCTTGAGTGTCATGAAACCACAAAGAGGAGAATACTGAGCTCAGATTGATCTTGCCAGCTCAGGATTTATTCTGCAAAGTTAATTAAAGTTGTTTACACTGAAGTGTTTTACTTTATTAGTCTCTGGCTAGAATTCTATTAGAGAGATCCACATGCAGATGTTTCCTTGACATGTGCAAATATCGTTTTTCAGGTGCTAAGTGGAATTGGTTCCTCCCTTCACAAAACCAAAAATCCTCAGCCCCCATTTACTGAAAACCTTCTGCAGCTTCCCCGCATGGCCATTTCCTGCTTTGCAATGAGCAGTTATAGCCAGACTTGAGGTGATGATATCAGTGTTGAGATCCACCAGGGTCCTCCCCAGGTCTCAGTGCTACTGTGATCATTTTGTATCTGGCTATGGGGATATGAAGGTTTAAAAGCTTGATAGCCTGAAACTTCTCTGAGCCCGCCTGCTTGTTGTCAAGTTGGAATGGCCTTGTTGGGTGGATACAGGAAATTTGCAGTGGGAGGGAGTGTAACCCTAGGTGCAATATAGGTCCACATGCAGATATTTACGGTATTCTGAGGGCATGTAGGATTGAGGCCATTGAAAGCTTCAATTTCCAGCACAAAACCATATCCAAAATCCAATTTTAGTAACCCTCCCACCACTCACAAATCACAGTGAACAAGGCTGGTGCTTAGATGTGGGGCAGAAACAAGAACCAAATTAAATTTCTTTAACTAATGATTGAGAGAATTGGGCACAATCAGTGTTCTCAATATTTTGTCCAGGTCATATAAGACACAGCAATTTACAGATCATCTGAAAGAGACTCTGAAAAGCAATGTGAGTCAGAACAGACATCAGCAAACTAGATGAATAAACAGAGTAGGAGTGCAAGGAGTTAAGACTAGAGAGGTTCTTTATGTGCTCCTACAAGGCAGCCTGGTCTAGAGAATATTGACAGAACACAATGGAAGCTCATTTCATGTTCTGAGCTAGAGAAGAATTTCTGAGGGAAATGAGACTTGGTTCATAAAACATCCAAGCATTATAAAGTGAATAAATTCATATACTATACCAGGTCATTATGAACCACAGCAATATCACTCATTATGACCCTGCTGAATGTCCTGAAGCTTGAATAATAGGCCAAGGGTTTAGAAAATCTTATAAACTCTGAATCCACTAGAAACAGACTGGAGGAGAATTGCCCAAATACTGCTCCAAGAAGGAATTAGCAGACTGAATTGAGGCATAATTTCATAACACCAGAAGATGAAATCCTGTCCCATCCCCCATCAAAAGCCAAGGACCTCTAAACTCAAAACTCCAGAGATAACAATGCCTATGGAAATAATACCTTTCACACCAGGGACTAGAAGTTGGAAATTGTATCATTTTGGAGTACAACAAGAAGAATTTTCCACCTAGTATAGTACCTGCTGCTGGCTGAGACTGACCAAAATGATGAAAGGTCTGGAAGCCATGCCCTGTGAGAAGTAGAGTTTAGGAAGCTGAGTATGTTTAGTCAGAGGTGATGATTTAGAAGCCACATCATAGCCATGTTTAAATTTGAAAGAATGGCACATTGAAGAAGGAGCAAGCTTGATTTCTGCTGCTCCAAAGATGAGGACATTGAGCACTGGATTCAAACTACAAGAAAAGAGATTCTGTCTAAATATTATGAAGAACTTCCTGTTGCTAACAGCTGTTTAACAGTAGAATATGCTGCCTTGGAGTTTAGTGGAGTCTCCTTCTTTGGAGTTTTTTAAACAGAGCATGGATAGTAATCTGTCAGAAGTACTTTGACTGTGTTTTAATTTATGGCAGGGGGTTGAACTGGATGGCCATTGTGATCCTTTCCAATGCTATGGTTTTATAATTCTGTGATTCTAAGAAGACACTTTTTGAGACTAATTTTCAGTCAATATTTTACAACTGATTTACTGTGATACAGATATGTATAACACATATAGTGGACTCTGCACTGAGATCTCTTCAAACCATCTTAACTGACAAAAAAGGTAACATCTGAGACAAAATATAGGTTTCTGACTCTAACATCACCACTTTTTTTCCTCCTCAATGGTTTTTAACATCTTTGCCTGATGAAGAAGAAGCCAGTGAAGCTTCTAACATTTGAATGATGAGTGTATGTGCATTTTGGCTGGCCAATGAAAGTATCACTGTTTTGCAGATTTTGAATTTTGTTGTACCTAAAGCTATATGAGTTATACATTCAACCTTTGTATGCTTTTCTAATTATATGATTGTAGAATAATTAATGTGTTTTAGAACATATTTTTTTAATCTCTCACATATTCTCTGGGACCAGCAATTATTACAGTAGGTAGAGATATGGTGAGAAAAGTGGTGGACCTACTAGATTTGATGAAAGATTCTATCCTTTCCATCACTTTTCCCTTTTGAATTGTGGGCCCAATCACAAAAAATCAATTATAGTGTTATATTCCACTTTAATTGTTGTGGTGAAATCCTGTGGAATCCTGGGGCTTGTACTCTGGTGAGACACTAGAACAATCTATCTGGAAATGGTAAATGTCCCTACTTAAAAGTCAAATCACAGGATTCCATGGGATTTTGTTATGGCCATTAAAGTGGAATATATGATTGGTAGTGTGAGTGGGCTACATGTCTTTTTAGGGTATCGTTTATTTATCATATATAAGCTTCTGTTGCAGACATTTGGGCTGAGAGATAAGATAAAAATACTATAATCCAATTAATCAATAAAAATAGTACTAGTTGTGGTAGTAGCCATGGTGGTGACATATGATCAAATAAATTTGAATAAATACAATATTAACACTAAAAAATAAACAAGCTAGTTGCCATACTTCCAGTAGATAAATAAAGATGACTGCACTCAAAGCAGGCTAAAGAGAAATGAAAAGATGACAAAGATATAGTTGCCATGACAATTCATCAGGCATGTAATAGTCTAGTAGCATGAAACAGCTTCATACATACTTAGTCTCTTAGCTAAAGTTTATTCCTCTTAGATACATCCTACCTCTGGAAGCAATGTGATCTTCTGATTCACAGAGAGTAATCGTGCAGGTGAGATCAAATTTACATAGCTAAAAAATAATGAAATGCTGTGTGCAAATTACTTTGTATTGTTAGTGTTTCCTAATAAAATGTGTCTTGGATTGAGCTGGGAGCAAGAAAACGAAAAGTGGTTGGCATCCTGTTCGATATTTACAAAACATCATAAACTGGAATTACAACATCATATATTTTGGAATTCAGATTTACAGCCATTGCACAGTTGCAATGACTGAAGTTACACTTCAAAACATACCTTTCCAGCAGTGCAGCCCTAACAACAGCAAGTTTCTCAAGGTGCTGGAGAGCACAGCAGTGTTATGAGATTTCCAGCCTCCTAGCCACAAAGTACTTTATGACAGGCGGCAGCAAGGATGCCTGTAAGATCTTATTGTAGTCTCTTGCTACTCAGAGAGGCCTGAAGGCATCTTAGCACACTCCTTACTCTCTAGCACTGTAGAAATCCATGCAACTGAAAAGTAGGTGTCTGGGTGTAGTTTTGGGAGACATAATTATTACAACAAACCTTCATTTTCAAGGCTACATGTCTCAACACAGGAGGTTTCACACATGCATACCATTCACCAAATCCTTATGGAATAGAATTGCACAAGTACTAATCAATAAACATATACCTTGATCCAGTAAGCAGACCTCACAATAAACCTATGCATCATAGAAAGTTCAATAAAATGCATGTATGATACAGAAATAAAAGTTTAGCTCAAACATCTTTACTGACTGATACAGAAAGCCAGAATTACATTTAACTGTATCCTATATTTGCTCTAGACAAACCATAGATAATTATTTTGATAACAACTATTCAGGTGATTTATCCAGACTGAATTGAACTTAGTGATCTCAATAACAAAAAATAAGGCAAGCATAGTTTACTGTTTCCATTTCCTCAGAGACATGGCTGATTGATCTTTTGGAATAAGAAGCCCCCTTTCTGTGCAATTTTATGGTGCTTTAACCTTGGAAGAGAAATGTAATCTTGGACATACACACCACCAACACACACTATATGGATTTTCCATTGCCCTTCCCTCTCCCATGAGGAGCTCTAACCTTGAAGCAGGGGAAAGTGCTGAATGGTGGCACAGCACAACAAGAAAGCTTCTAAAATCACAGTATTAAAAACCCTCATAATCCTCACAAGGAGAGAAATTTAGACCAACCTCTGAGCTGGTCTAAATGTTTCCCTACTTTTATTTCTGATGGAAAGCATGTTTTCCCCCAAGAAAACTGTGAAGAAAGGAATGGCAAACATCTTTCCAGTTCTTTGGCAACAGCATTTCTTAGGCCATGCTCTCATTTGATGATATGATTTCCAAATACATTTTCCATTGCAAAGAAGTTGAAGAAATACAGGAGCTGAAGGAATACAGGAGGAGAGCCCTTGATCCCCATGTTAAATCCTGGCTGAGTGATCCAGAAATTAAAGAAGCCCGTAGACAAAGGATGACTCAGTGCTTGGAAATATAGCTTCACAGACTGCTTGGGATATTCTGGAAGTTATAGTTCATAAAAGTAACTTATCAAAATTCTGTATGTGTGAGAATTATGGTACCTGAGAACATTTATTTTTATCTTATCTCTCATGGACAGCATAAATGCCTTAAAACAAGCTAGAATCTGAAGTACACACACATCCACGTAATGGATGAGCATCAACATTTGTCTTTTGCTTTAAAAACAGCTGTTCTCATTTACATCAGTACATGATACTGGAAACCCAACTTAGATTAAATGGTCTCTGGAGATGTCTCTGTCAAGATGGGATAGAAAATGCATCTTTTGGGACAAAAGTAAAAACATGTAAACAGTAAAAACAAATAAATACTGCAAAAGAATGAAAGAAAACCCTTCAGCAATTGAGATGAAGAAGGCAGATTAATCCAAAGTAGTTCGCCTAGTAACATTCTGTGTGAACTTCAAGTACAGATATATTTTAAGCTATGCTTGTATAAAAGTGTTCATCAGTGACTATGAAATTGAATTTGCAGAAATGCTTTGGCCTGTGATTACAAGCTCAAACAGTATCAAGACAACTACAGGCTTAGCTGCTTTTTATTTCTATTAGCTCATTTTTAAAAAAAAAAAAAAAAAAGACATATTTAAAATGGGCATTTTCTGTAAAGAATCTAAAAGGCTGACAACATTTCCTCAGCCACAGATTTTCAGTCACTGTTCCGTAATATGACATGGCATTTCAGAAAAGCAGCATATGCTTAGCAGTCTGTTTATTCTGAGAGGTTCCCATTGCAATGTTTTTCACATCCAAAGCAATTGAAAGAAAATAATGATCCCACGAAGCCAGGACAAGCCCAGAGCTGGGATATTTTAAAGATGGAAATAGTATGCAAAACATCAGCTAAAAATGAAAGCCACAAGTCCAGAACCTCAGTATCCAGTATGTTTTCTCCTCTCTTGATATACAAATTGAATCATGGTAGACCTGGCCTAAAACACTATTTTACTTTATTTTTTTGTGACTGTAAAAATAATGTCCACAGAATATCATGGATAATGTTGAGGTTGCTTTTTTTAAATGATTCTTGGAGATTTGAGTACCTCCAAACTGAAGCTTGGAAAAGTTACTTTTTTCCCTGGAGTAGAGGAAAAGACAATCAGTCTTTTGAGATAAATGGGACACATCTGAATGGCACCACTGAACAGCAAACTGACATCCAATCTCAACTGTTCCTACCATCCCCAAAGGATTTGATAATCAGTTGTATCAAAGAGCTCAGAAGCAGGGCTGTAGACAAAAATATTGAAGGGTATTGCACTGAATGTAACGAGGGTGGCCAGCATTGTTAAATGAAAGGCATTTGAGATGCAATACATATAAATATAGTATGTCCTCTTGACATAATCATCTCTACTTCTTCCACCAGGAAACACATTTGTGGAAGAAGGATAAACCATCTCTTGTTGTCTTTTTTAATTTAATTTTTAACCAAACAATAACAAAAACAAACATACATCACAGCTCAATAAACCAAAAAAATTAAAATAATATAATATAAATATCTAAACTAAAAAAATACACATATCTATATACAAATGACTTCCTCTTTCCCTCCATCTGGTTTATTACTGCCAAAATTGTCTTTAAAAATTTACAACATATAGTCTATTCCTTTCCATTACTTTCAACTATAGCAATAAACTCCTGTTTAAAATATTCATTCCCTTGACTTTTTCAGATTGCTCAGTTCCCTAAAAATTGTATAACTGAAACCCCCTTCCCATCTTTCTTTCCAAATTATCTCTGCCCTTTCTTCTAACTTAGAAAATTTACCATCTCTAATCATAGAATCAGAGAGTTGGAAGAGACCATAAGGGCCATCCAGTCCAACCCCCTGCCATTCAAGAAATCACAAAGCATCTCTGACAGCCTCTGTTTAGAGACCTCTAAGGAGGGAGATGCCACCACACTCTGAGAGTGTGTGTTCCACTGTCAAACAACTCTTTCTGTCAGGAAGTTTGCCCTAACGTTGAGGTGGAGTCTCTTTTCCTGTAGCTTGCATCCATTGTTCCATGTTCTGTTCTCTGGAGGAGCAGAAAACAAGCTTGCTCCATCCTCAATATGACATTCTTTCAAATATTTAAACAAGGCTATCATATCACCTCTTAACCGTCTCTTCTCCGGGCTAAATATACCTAATTCCCTAAGTCTCTCCTCATAAGGCATGGTTTCCAGACCCTTCATCATTTTAGTCACCCTCATTTGGACACACTCCAGTTTCTCCGCATCCTTTTTGAATTGTGGTGCCCAGAACTGGAAACATTATTCCAGGTGAGGCCTGACCAAGGCAGAGTGGTACTATTACTTCCCTTGATCTAAACACTATACTTCTATAGTTTTTTGTGGAGCTTTCGGGCTATGTGGCCATGTTCTAGAAGAGTTCCTTTCTGACGTTTCACCAGTATCTGTGGCTGGCATCTTCAGAGAATGATTGGACTGGGAAAGGATTGGAGATATATATCCTGTGTGACCCTGGGAAGGAAGGAGTAATTTGCAAATGTATTGTTCTGTTGCTAATGTCAGTCCTCAGGGTGGGAGGCTATGCAAACAAGGTTTAATGTCTGCTTACTGGTGCTCATTGTCTGCTGGGAATCCCCTGGACTTAGGCTGTTTCTCATTTGCATAAGTTGAGTCTTGACCTTGCTGTCCTTCAGGGCTGGGAGCCAAGCCTTGTTTACTTTCAGGGTTTCCTCTTTCCTGTTGAAATTGTTCAGGTATTTATGGATTTCAGTGGCCTCCCTGTGCATTCTGACATGGTAGTTGTTGGCATGGTCAACAATGAGCACCGGTTAGCAGACATTAATCCTTGTTTGCATAGCCTCCTAAAGTCTAGAATGATTATGTCTGGCTGCACCTTTCCACTGTATAACAGACTCCAGGAAAACATGGTCACTCCCACCTAAGGATCCCACCATTTGCACCCCATTAACCAGGTCATCTTTGTTGGTTAGGACCAAATCTAAAATGGCTGATCCCTTTGTTGCCTCTTCCACCTTTTGGACAATGAAATTGTCTTCCAGGTAAGTGAGGAATTTGCTAGACCTCAATGTTTTAGCTGAGTTTAATTTCCAATAAATATCAGGATAGTTGAAATCTCCCATCACTACTACATCTCTAATATTTGAGAGAGTGGTCATCTGTTCTAGAAAGGCATCGTCCAATTCCTCTGTCAGTCTTGGGAGTCTGTAGTACACTCCCACAATAACATCCTTGATTACCTCCCCTTTAATTTTTATCCAGATGCTCTCCACCTGGCTTCCAGGATTTAAGTCCTAGATCTCTTCACAGGTGTGGACATCTCTGACATATAATGCTATTCATCCCCACCTCAAACAGCTTTGTTGGTTTTACTTCTATATTTTTTCATAATTATAAAACACTTCTCTCTTTTATAAGGCAGCTTTATATATTGAAAATGATAATAAAGATAGATGTTATTTAAAATGGGGTAGTGGGACCTTTTGTAATTGGAGCCTTTCCACTAATAAAAATCAGATCTAGAATTTAGTCCAAACAATGTATACCCCACCTTTCAAAAACACCTTTTAAATTCCTCAAATGTCCTTATTTTATTAATTTCCAGGGGGATTGCTGTGATAGAGAGCTTCTCGGCCTTTTGGCTAAGATCAACTGTATCTGTGATAGACCTCTACAGCAAAAAATAAAAATAAAAAATGTGGTACTTAAAGGCCAACAAGTTACATCTGGCATTTTATGGTATCTAAAATGTTTTTTTTAAAAATACAGGAATGTGCTGTGTTAAAGAATTTGTTCCAGCAAGGGAAAATAAGTAACTTAATCAGTTTTCTCTACATTCCCAGATGTCTTCAAAAACTTGCAGGTTTCAAAAAAATGTAATGGTGCATGGGAGTTTCCAGCTGCAGATCAGGGGGCTCCACCCAGCTCACCCTCAACTGATGTCAGGAAGGTGTGGGAAGGAAGCCAAATATAGCCTTCAAGGATCCTTTTCTGAATTTCCCTGTTAATGACATCATGGATCATCAGAAGGGTTAGGGAGGTGGAAACTGTAACCTTCCAGGATCTTCTCCTCATCCTCCATCCCAGTCCCTTCAGTGAGGACATACCTTTGCCACCTGGTTCACAATAATGCAGATGCTGTTGTCATATATAAGCTATTAGAACACAGTCTGTGTTGGGCTTACTCCTCACTGAGCTGCTCTTTCCATCTTCCCAGCTTGAGATGGCAGGATATAGGTGAGTATGGAATGGGAGAAAGGAGTAACCCTCAAGTCTATCCAAAGAATGAGGGGCAACAAGAAATCTGATTGAGGAAGACTCTGCTCATCAAAGTAATCAGATGTTCTTAAAGCCCCTGGCTCATTCCTCCTCAAGTAGTTTTAATTTTGTATTTATTCATACTTATAATACACTCCTCTCTCTCAATCTCTCTCTTTTGAAAAAAAAGAAAGTCTTGGATTTGCCCCTTGCTCATTCCTCAAGCCAGTAGCTTTTTTA
This sequence comes from Urosaurus nigricauda, assembly GCA_034509955.1. Lineage (NCBI taxonomy): Eukaryota > Metazoa > Chordata > Lepidosauria > Squamata > Phrynosomatidae > Urosaurus > Urosaurus nigricauda. Next base: position 177,961,366 of record JAOEGL010000004.1, read on the forward strand.
TTTCTACATTTATTTATATCTACAACATCAACAATATTTATTGATTAGTTGGCTGACCATTTCAACAATAAATACAAAATACCAAAATACATACACATATTTATACCTATAATATACTTTTGCCTTTTTTGGTGGGGGGTTAGTCTTGGATGTAAACAAACAGCAGATGGCTGTGCTAAAATGATTAATATTCTGATGTAATATGGATGTAAACTTATGTGGATGTAAACTATATCCATAAATCTTCCTTAGTATGTAAGATTGACATACAGGTAACTTGAGGCTTTTGCTTTTTTAAAAAAAGTAATAGAAATTGATCTTGCTTGAAATTTTTAATTATGGACTTATTGTCATGTTGTGTAGACAAATTTTCACAGGGGAGAAAACCAAGAAAGTATGCCATGGTAGCTGAATAATCCCAGAAAGTGAAAAATCAAAATGATGCAGAAAACTGTAGAAATGTTCACTGAATGCATATATGTGGTTGATTTGCAAATATGGAGTTTATGGAAACAAAATAATCTGTCCTCCAGCAGAGAAAAAAATGACTTGCTGAACTCAAAATAACATTTAGGATGGAAGGCTGCTTTCTTGAATGCGAGGCAATGGTCTGAGATGTTTTTGTTTTTTTTTAAGTATAGTTTTAAAAAGCAGAGTATAACAGTGAATGTTAAATACCAATTCAATATAATACCCCATTTAAAACATGTTTGAATGATATATAAAAGGGTTTGCTAAATTAATGGACCATTTGAACATAAAGATCTCAAGTCTCATTAATTCAAGCACCAGAGGCTCTGCTCAGCTCCTTGGATATCCAAGGAACCGGGGATGATGAAATGCCAGAGGAGGTGGTAAGAAAGACAGTGGAGGAACACTCATGACATATCCCATGGATATGTACTACACTAGACCAAAACTTATTTTACAGTCAACGGTCTGGAAGTAATTACAGAAAGCATTTTAGTTCTTCATCACCATCGCAGCCATGCACAGTTAGCTACTACTGAGACAGTAAGCAATTGTTGTGAGCAATTGTTGTAAGCAATTGTGTCAAAAAAGTCAAGGAGAGACTGGAAGTCATAAGCCAGAGTATATGTGTTCTGTTGTAGGCTGGCAAGTGGCCAGTTTAGTGTACCAACAGCCACAAGGGGCTGGCAGGGAAGAAATAGACCAATCCCAGGGTTGCATTTATTTCCTTATTTACTAAAATATTTATTAATATTCCTATATCAAGAGATCTCAGGGTGGCTCTCAAAAGCATATAAACAAGCTAAAAAACCAGATAATTTAAATCTTTTAATTGGAAAAAAAAACCACTGTTTCCAGAAGTACATTGTTGTGTTGAAAAATGGTGGAGTTTGTATATATACACACAAATCCATGGTTGGCACCTGCTGAGCAGTTACAAATATGTAAGCTAGACTTTGTAACTGTTGAGTATTCCTGCTGTACAATCATGGCACTATTGCCACAATTGCAAATGCTTCAGCCATAACAGTCAGAACCTGCATTGAGAGACCGAAGTATGTTCTGCTAGCAATTGGGAAGCAGCAGGATGGCCTATCCAGCACCCTCCTGACAGTGAACCCCAGTTCAACCTTCAGAAGCAGGACCTCTTCACAATTCCTCATCACACAGCAGATCACTGGCAAGAGGGGGCTGGAAATATCCTGCTGGACCCTGATCACTAGCACAACAGACTTCCATCACTCAGGATGGTCACTGACTGCTAAACTGAGTTTGGAGAGTCAAATCAGAAGACAGTATGTGACTACATATTGGAACTACATCTTTTATGTAGGTTCTCAGCCCATGTGTGTATCTGGAAACAATGTTACTTGCATAGAAATTGGGGTAGTCCCACAAATAACATGTTATTTTTTTAATGGAAAAACAGGTTTCCAGAATTTTATGTGGTACTTTTGTTCTTCTTTTTCAAAAATCATGGGTTTTAGATAAATAATACCAATTTGGAAAACAAACACATGTGACTGAGAATAATAATGTTTTTTGCAAGAAAAACACGGTTTTGTTTTTCATGCAACAGCACTACTTTAATGCACCCAACCCCTTAATATTTCTGAATAGACTAATTGTTAGGATTTGAGGCCTGAATATAAAAAGTACAGCTGTGCACAAAAGGTAAAACAGGAATTATGGGTAATTTACTCTTTGCTTGCCTGGAACTGGATGCAGCTGAAGGCTGGAACCAGACAGTTCTCAAGGTCAGATATGTGCTTGCTGACACGTAGGCCTAATGCAAACAACATGAGTCTTCCTGAAAGAGGGGATAGTATTGCAGATGGCACAGGAAAAAGGTCATCGGAAGAGGCTGGGTATTGTGGTCTCATGGCAAAAATCTATAAATAGCCTGCACATCACAGTGTGGGTTGTTGGGTAGTTGGAGTAGTTGGTGGATGGTGGGTTGGAGAGATATGCCAGATGAGCGTGCAAAAATTTGTAAATACAATAACTTAAGAATAAAACCTCTTAGGAGAGAGTTTTGGCTCCAGTCTGTTTCATCAACAACTGGGAGGAAGAATTCCTGATAAAACCGAACAGCTCCAAGGTCGCCGGTAGTTCTGAAGGCATTGAAGATTGCTTGAACTGCGCACATCTGCTTGTTTACATCAACAATAACATCCTGAAATACATGGGGATGTGCAAATTGATGGGGATGACAGAGAATTTCACATCACCTATCATGCTTTTACAATTAACTATGGTTAGGGTTGTGGTTGGACTTTCAATGCTTTGTATTCTGCTTTTAAGGTTGGTATGCAGTCTTCTAATGTACTGTAATTTGAAGTTTACAGTTTAACTCCATAAATTGTTTAATTGCTTTTTAAAACTTTTATTTATATTTTTAGTATTTTAGTATTGTTTTGAATTTGTATTATTTTAAGAATGTTGTTAGCCACTTTGAGTCCTATTATTGGTAGGAAGGCAGGATACAAATGAATAAAATAATAATACTAATAATATATGTGCAATATTGATATCCCTGTGACTAATCGGGGGCAATCCAGGAGACAGATGTTTCTTGAATTATCTCCAGAAACATCCAAGCTTTAAAGGCAATAGAGTAATGATTGAGTTCCAATACACTTGAAAGGATGATAATAAATAATCACTAATCTGGTTCATTTAATTTATTGTCTTTTTCATTGAAGGAGTTTCCATTGAACTGCTTGCAAAGGGGCATCTATATGAATGCAAAAGTAAACATGTAGGTATTGTCTTTCAGGCCTTCAAGCCTCTATGCAGAGGTCTAAGAGAAGAGCCAGTGGGACAAAGTGATATATGGGCTAGAGAACAGGCACAAGTCAGTTCCTACAGAACTATTTTAAATGTGAACAGGCTTGGAAAGGAAAACTAATATCAAATCAGTTTCTTAAACTGAATCATTTTGCATTTTTTCTCACTGTAACTCTTAACTCTTGTTTCCTCGCTACCGATGAAATTAATTCTTCAGCTTTGAGATATTCAAACAAATTTGATTGTGTCTACTCAAGGGAGTAATTACTGAATTCATTATAATTCATTTATAGTTAATTCATAATGTGTCACTTTGTAGAAGTGGTTTGGTTCCTTTTAGCCTCATAATACAGCCTCTTTTTATTTCATTTCTACCACCAGTCCTTCACACATATTTCTTTGAAAATTTATTTCTTCATTCCACTTGTTATTTTTATTATTGAGAACATAGTTCTCAGGGCCACCTCAAGAAATTTTCCAACCTGAAGATGAACAAGATGCTAGGATAAAAATAATTATTGCCTATAGTGTATAGCCTGCCTTTCTTCCAAAATGGGATTTAAGGTGACTTACAATAATTTTAAAGAAGTCCAACTAAAACATTAATTTACTAAAATTAAAAAAAAAATCAATGTTATTAAAAACAGCTAAAACACTGAAAACATAGACCCAAGCCATACAGACACTGGTAGCCAATGCAGCTGCTTCAAGGGGGTGGGTGGGTGGGTGGGTGGGTGGGATCGGGATGTTCCCTGTATCCAACCCTGGTTATTAACCTGATCACAGCATTTTGGACCTGCTGAAGTTTCTGAACAGTTTCCAAAGAGGGCCCCTTGCAGAGCATGTTACAGTAGTCCAAATGGGATGTAGTCAAGGCATGTGTCACCATAATCAAATCTGACTTCTGAAGGACCAGCACAGCTGGTGCACTAGTTTTAACTGTGCAAATGCATTCCTGGACACAGCTGAAAACTAAATATCCAGCTTGGATTCAACTCCAGGATCATACCCAAGCTGTGAACCTAAGATTTCAAGGGGAGTGTATCCCCATCACCACGGGCTGATTCCCTAAATGGCAGTGGAATCCTCCTTCCTTCACTATTGATGATGGGACAACACCTTTGCAGTACAGCAGGCAGAAAGCAAGCTAGTGTAATGAGCACATGGCAGTCCATGTGATACAGTCCACTACTTGCAGCAACTTCCAGATGGGAACATAAAAATTAGTTACAACATTTCTCATCCATGATGGTCAAGTGCCATAACCATTTGTTTGAATATTTGGTCACATTCTGTGATATTTTTTACCCAAATAATTAAAATAACAAATTAAAAATAAACAATGATTCTTCACCAAAAAGTGTGTTTTTGTTGCACAAATTATATATATATATATATATATATATATACACACCGCTCATAATACCATGCAGCAGGGGAAAGGCTTCTAAAATTATTTGTTCCTATATGAGTGAAGTAAATAAAAAGTGAAGTTTTACATTCCTAACTCTAGTTAGGGGTGGAAATAATACTGGGGGGGGGGGGGGGAATAAGCAATTTAAGAAACCAGGGGATATTCTATAGAAATCAGAATCTTCACATTTGGGGAAATACACTGCACAAGAATTGCATATGGGTTTTGTGCAGGAAACAGCATTTTACCAACAGGAGATAAAATGTCTGTGCAAAAAATAAGTTTCCTGCAGAGACAGCATTTGTTTTTGTTTGGTTTTTGCAGAACATGTTTCCAGTCAAAGCAAATCTCTTTGTAATTTTTGACATTTTTGCCTTTCTGTTTTGATATTTTACCCACCTCCTGATTTTTATGCATCATCCACCCCACCCCACCCCATTTGCCACACACAATCTGTCTATACATCAGATTCCCACAGTAGTAGGTGTAAATCAGACTTGTCTTGAGAACCAGATAACAAGATAGATGGTTCTGTTTACCTGTCTCACGCCAGATGCCATGTCTATTGTTTTATTGTATTTTTCATTTAACACCACCTCTTATGTGTAAAGTGAGCATCTCCTGGTGAGGCAACTTATACAATCATAGAATCCAGAAATGCTAGCAGTGTGTATGTGATATGCTTGCTTCAATGGCAGCTGGTCTGCATAATAGACCATATAGGGGATGTCCATATTGATATCAAAGAGGAGGGGTGATTTCAGGCCTGCATAGGGAGTAGCAGTTGTTGTAGTAACTTTTTAATAAGAAAGCTGCACTCATGTATAATGAAATTCATCTGGCATCTCGGTCAGTCAATTTCCAAATGTAATTTTATATTGCTTTTAGCACACACCTGTTGGGGCAATCCAATGAGACCTAGCCTAATTCTTTGCTTTCATAACTATTCTAACAAGCTTCTGCCCTAGTTGCCTTGCTTTCTTGATACAGCCTCAGCCAGCAGCTAAATTTGCTATTTGTTCATCAGGTGATGGTGGCAAGATTAAGGAACAAGTACTTAAGACAATCCAGTTTCATCCCACAGTTGGTCCTCTTTATTCACAGATTCTGTACCAATAGATTGAACCATTCACATACTTAAAATATTTTTTAAAGAAATTCAAAAAAGCAAATTTTGATTTTGCCATTGTATTTAATGGGACTTGAGCATCCACAGATTTTGGTATCCATGAGGGGTCCTGGAAACAAATCTCAGGGAATACCAAGGTCCCACTGTATATAAATGTCAAAGGAAAACCAACACTTCTTGCAGGGCCGTAAATTACTCATCTAACAATATTGTTTGGCATACTTCAGGAAATAGAGGTGAATTACAAGATCTATCAGCAAGTCACAAGAGTCTTTTGTTCAATTTCCATTGAAATCATTGACCCCACATTTAACAGGGTTCATCTAGAAGTATTTTGCAGAATATATCTAGATTTTTATTCCAATATGAATGTTGCATATTCAGAAGTAAGGCAACAGCAGAACCGGATCTAATCTGCACCTTTACAAAATTGGGGAGTTCAGAGTATGCTGTCTTGGTTTGACCAAGCCTTTTCTTAATTAAAGTGGGAGTTCACTGTTCCCTTACTCGTTCATCATCTGAAACCCCTCAGTCCCAACAGGAGCACGATTACAAAGTCTGTTTACAAACAGGCATCTGCAACAGCCATTGCTAGTTGGCCTGAAATTTTAGCATTTGCAGACTGATGGAGCAGTGGAAATACTAGGCTGTAGAGGGATGTATTGGATTCCTATGTCCGGCAAAGACTAATGTAACGAATTAGTAATAATAGCTTGAAGAATCTATTTAATTGCCTTGATAAATTTATTGTGTACTTTCTTTTTCAAGTGAAAATCTTTCTTAGGGCAGTTTCTATAAAAAGAAACAAAACCTAATTCCACAATAATACAATGCAATAAATGGGCGAAACTATTTCACAAGAAGCATGGTGAACAATTTTAGTAGGTTTGCATGTTTTCACTTCCTGAATAAATATATGGACCACAATGCAGCTGTTCATTATTACTTGCAGCTGATGGAATGTTGCTATGTTCCTCTCCAAGAAGAAATGCATTGGAAACTGCACACATTAGATGAAAGAACCATTTCTGAATATTCCTTGCTTAAGAAAACCCTACAGAATTCATGGGGTTGCTATATGTTGACAAGTGACTTGAAGGCATAGACACACACATACATGTACTGGTGAAAGAAATGCACCATGGAAGTCCTCTGGGAAACCATTGCCAGTGTAGTCATGGCTCGTTGGAAGAAACATTTCCCAGAAGACCTGGGATTTCCTGGAATATTTCCCAGAAGACCTGTACAGGGCAACTTCAGGATCAATTCGGGTAAGACCGGTCAGTGATTTTTTAGTGTTGAACTGGGACTACAGCTCATCTAATTTGGTACCATGGCTCCCAGGAAAAGTAATGTAGAGCTCAAGGGTAAAAGGCCAGCTAAAAGCTAAGTGTGCACATCTTAACTTGTCTCAGTCATCAGATGAAGAGGAGGAGGGATGGTTTGGCAGCCATCTTGACTAAACTGGAGGCTTTAGAAAATGCCAAGGCTACTCTCAAGTGGTCTGTTGTCCCACCTAAGAGGGAGACCACAGCTGAGTGTAAAGCAAGCCTTAGTAAAGATTTTGGTTCGTTAGATGAGAAATGAAGACTGAGGGAGGATAGCACTTTGCCAGAAAAGTTGGCAGATTTCGGTGACCTTGGCAGTTAGAGATGGTGGTGGTGAGCTGGCATCAGAGGTACCTGTTTCAGGTAGGCCTCATGATATTACCACAGTCCCTCCAGGCTAATAAAACTGGTCTTGGTAGGGTGGGGTCTGGAGCACTCCCGGTGGGCTGGAATCTGTAGGTACTGATAGTGTGGGAGTAAGTCTTGTGGGTGCTGGACATCCCATGCAAAAGGGTTTAAATTTAGGACAATCCTAAAAAGTTTCCTTGTTATTCCACTCCTCTGTCTCTGGTCTCTTTACTCCACAGTTGGTCAGAATGAAGCTGTGTAGTTACTGTGATGAAAAGTGAAAACATGACATTTCCATCAATATTCTTTCATCCTCCTTCTCACTTCAGACTTATCCTCCATTACATTGGAAAGGAAACAACTTCATATTGACCATTTCTCATGTACCTCTGACATTTTTACAGGCCTCATTGTAATCTTAGGGCTAAAGAAGACATGACATTAAATCCATCCTTATATTTAATGTGTAGGGCATGATTTTTGCTGTTTTGAAAACAGCATCAGCTGTGTGGCTGCTAAGTACTGATTCCTCGAGGACTGTAGTCAGTCTGAAACATCACATCATATTTAAATTCCTTCCCTCTTCCCTTTGTTCCTCCACAGTGGACTTTCTTGTCATTCTTACCTTTGTTTAACTTCAAATTTGCCCAGCATTTCATAAATGCTAGCAAATGTACTGTATTCAAGTGTTCTTCATTTCCTAGGAAAGGGATAAAACCTGGTGTGAGTGAACTCCCATTCCCTATCTTTCCCCTTCCAAATAACGCTTCCTTCCTTCCTTCCTTTCCTTTCCTTTCCTTTCCTTTCTTTCTTTCTTTTTTACATTTCCCTTATCGCTGTTATGTAAAATACAATAACATGCCAAAAAAACAACAACAGTGATACCTTTATGGGAACAACCAAAATGCAAAAAATATATGTTGCAAGTTTTTCAAGCCTCACTGGCTTCTTCATCAGGCAAAGGTGTTAAAAATAATACAGGAGGAAAAAAATTGACTTTTTTTCCACAGGCCTGCATTTTGTCAAGATGTTTCTGGTGTCCTGTTGTTCTGAGTATGGAGGATATCTATGCAAGCAGACCAGTTTTTCCTCCTCCTGGCCATGTGGAGACAAAGTATTGCCAAGCCCAGGAAATAAAATTTAAATTCCATTATGTATTTAGCCTTGCATAGGATTTTTTTTTTGGCACTTTCACTCCACTAAATGCACTCCTACCCAAAATCCTGACCAAGCTCCTGATTGTAGGCTTGTTGTTTATAACCACCATTTTATCACTTGACGCTGCTAAAGCCACAGAGATTTTCCTCCCCTTTGAAGTAGCTGGTGAGAGCTGCTTATGCACACCAGAAAAGATGCAGTTTGACAGCACTTTAAATCATGGCTCCATGCTATGGAATTCTGGGATTTGTAGTGTGTAATGGCACCAGAGTCCTTTGACAGAGAAGGCTAAATATTTCACAAAACTAACAATCCCAGAATTCCATAACACTGAGCCATGGGAATGGTGTCAAACAGCATTATTTCCATAGTACAGATGCAGCTGAGGATTAAGTAGTTTTTCAGAAGACTGTACTGGTATCAGCCAGTAGAGATTACTTGTTAGCCATAAAGCAGGGACAGGAAATCATAATCTTTCTAGTGAAGTGTATTCATGCTAGTGGTGGATACAGAAATATAAAAAAAAATGAATGAGGGCAAATCATGCAATACAGTCTCCCTTTCATGCACAGACAATTCCATTCATCATTTCCAGATTCTTTACTACTTCTCTCCTCCCTGTTTTTTCTTCAGCAATGAACGCTTTTTCATGGGAAGAAGTGCATCAAGTAATTTAGAGGAGTCCCTACACATGGGAGATTTAACTTTTCTTTCACTAGCTGTAATTTCTTCCAAAAACACCCAGCCCATTACAATTAGCACCTATGTCTGAAGAAGGGTAGCATTGTTATTGCAACTTCACACTGTTGCAATAACCATACTGCCCTGGCTTTAGATTCTTTTCATTAAGTAAGAAAGATGGCATGGAAGATGGCATGCCAGAAAGATGACATGACAAAATATATAGGTAGTGAGGCGCTGCAGAAAAATTGCAAACTAACTTGAAGAAATTTGTTTCTGTTCATTGCCCTCTGTCCAGGTGCTTTTTTGCAGGGTTAACTACTATGTCACTAGACCAAAATATTTTTAAAAGCATTTTTAAATCCATTTTCAAGATACACTTCAAAAAGCATGTCCATATACCAGTGCAAGGTATCACAGTGTTTAATATAAAACCAATTATTTATGGATGAAAACAATCTGGCAGAAAGAGAGCTGGTTTTTTCCCCCTTGCATTCTGGCAATCCAGGATGTTGAGTTTCCTATTCCATTAATGAACAATAATGGCACAATATATAATCTGTGTAGTTTTCTCCATGGCTTTTGGCATCTGTTAAATTACCCAAGAGTTTATCAAAATTTTGAGAAAAGCGTATGATCACACTTTTCACATTAAAAAAATTGGAAGGATGCTGAATATGTTTATTTTTTTATTTATAGAAGCATTTTATATACAAAAACAATAAAAAACCTTCAAGTTACTACATATTATCAGAAAATATATTGAAGTTTACAGATAAATACTTCCAGAGTCACATTAAAAAGGATGCTGAATATGTTGAAAATGTTAAGAAAGCCATGCCACTGGGTAATTTTTTTTAATTCCTCACCATGCATGTGCAGCATCACACAAATACACCACATATGACCCCGAGTATCTCCCACTGCCCACCCAGATGCCATGCCATTGGATGGTGCATGGGTGATACATTGGCAAAGCACCATCATGGATGCCCCCTATACATGCCCCCTGCACCCCATGCCCCCCTGTTGGACTGTGTGGTTTGTATATATTGTAATTTCATCCATTAGAGTTGGTGCATGTTCATTTATTTGATTTACCACATCCCCACATTTGTGTCAGGGTGCTTATGTGTAGCAGCAAAAATGTACATCTTCTGTGCTAAGCTGAACTATCCTGGGTTCTGTTTGTTCTGGTTTTTGGTCCGGTTTGTGCCTGCACTTGAGGCATGCATCATCTCAATGCTCAACTTTCAAAGTGGTTGGAAACCACTTTATTTGGCCCACCGCAGAGTCTTGAGCAGTTGAGGTGCCTTTTGTCATCAAGATAAGAAAATGTGTGAATAATCTTTACAACCTAATTAAAAATCCATTTTGGAACATATGCATAAAAATAATACCACAACATCAAGTAGAAATCTGTGTTCTCAGCACCAATTTCCAAAATTTTTCTGGAATAAATTTGTTTAATTTGAAACTGAAGGCTTTCACAGTAGGAATCCATAGTTTTCTGTGGGGTTTTCAGGCTATGTGGCCATGTTCTGGAAGATTTTATTCCTGATGTTTTGCCAGCATCTGTGGCTGGCAACTTCAAACAATGCTGGCATGGAAGTGAGTGGGGTATACATATACTGTGTGACCCTTGGTTGAGAGCAAGTCATTTACCTGTTAATCTCTGTGTTCATCTGTTGTTGAATGGCAAGGCCTGACCCTGGGTGGTTTTTATTTGCATGGGCTGGGTCTTCATTTTGGTGTTTTTAAGGACTGGTATCTACAGCATGGGCAGGATGCTATTCTTGGATGTCCTGGTCATCTGCAAACCGAACCAACATTTAGTCTACACAATATACAGAAAACGTACAAAGAGACAGATACCTAAACAAGAACTCCAGCCAGCATCCAGGACAAAAAAGAAGCACAATAAAATTACTGGTAGACCAGGCAAAAAGGTATCTGTGAACCCCATTTCCTGGAAGATGAATTGAAGCATCTGGACTGGGCTCTACAGGCTAATGGTTCCTCCAACTCGGACATCAGAAGGGCTGCCAGACCCAGAAAAAAACCATAAGAGTGGAGACAAGCAACCACCCAAAGGGAAGATCTGGAGGAAACACAACCTCCAGATGATCTACAAACCAACCAAGAAAATCCAGAAAATGCTACATTCAGTGAAAGACAGGAAAGACCCTCTCATGGCCACAGGAGTTTACCACACCAGTTGTGGACAAGTCTACATAGGGACCACCAATCTTAGCATCCAAACACAAATAAAGGTACACGAGAGATACTGCAGACTGGGTCAGGCAGAAAAATCATCAGCAGCAGAACACATTATAAACTATCTGGAGCATAAAATAGGTAGGGTGTTTACCAGCGTGGAAACAGGTACTATAAAATCCCTTAACAAAAAGGAGGGCTTCCACCAAAGATTTCATGGTGTGGAAAGGCTCATATGGGATAATTCAATATGCCCTTCGGACATATTGAATATTAATAGTCAAGGCCTTTATAGTTCACAGCTGACACATTAAATTGTGCTTGGAAAGAGATGGGTAATCAGAGAAACTGTGATTAAAGGGGAGCAGTGTATTGAGCACAAAGAGGCCAAACACTGTGTTATGAGTTAAATGGGATGGCCATAACTTTAATCCAAATACAACAGTTGCCAATCAGCTGCACTGTTATATTTTTTTTCCTTCTGGTAGACAATGGAGTTTCCAATGTGTAAGCAAAGTAAGATAGAGGGGACACCAGGACTGATGGTTTCCAGACCAGCAAATAGCTGGAGTTTTCATACGATTATCAAGGATAACTCCATTACAGAGATCATTACAGCAATCCAAATGACACATGTGTCATGAGGTGTGGATCACATATCTCAGAGTCATAATTGGTGAACTTGCTTCATTGATGCAAATACACTCCTGGCCACTACTGAAATCAACGCTCAGCTGGAGGGCAATATCCAAGTATACACCAAAACTGCAAACCTTAATATTCAAGGGGAAAGGAATCTCATCCTGCAAAGGCTAAATTCTTATTCCCTGATCTTTCTTTCGTACTAACTAATTTTATTTGGATTAAACTTCAGTTTATTCACCTGTTCCTTTACTGACATTTGCATTGGTCTGGAGTTAGAAACCACTTCATTGAATTTGAAAGGAAAGGAGTGATAGAGCTGGATATCATCACCAAGTGGACAGCACTAAAACCTCAACTCTGCACAAACTTCCCTAGTGGTTTCATGTACATGCCAAACAGTATGTGAGCCATCATAAGAATGTTGAGTACCCATAGTTCAGCAGGCATGGCATCAAATAGGAGTCTTTCAATACAGAATTTGGGACTTGTCGCTCTAAGAGCTACTAGAATCTTCGCAAAACAATTATCATAATAGATAATGATGGTCTCAAAAGCAGCTGAGAGGTCCCACAGAAACAATATGAACACACAGTTTCCCTAACCACTTCCCAGTGAAGATCATCCACTAAACTGACATCATTTTAAAACGCATGATTTTAATAACTATCTAGTTAGGAGGAATATCATGTTGACTGTGTCCCTAGTGACAGAGTTAAAGGCACAGTCACCATTTGCAGTTATTACTGGTCCAGTGGTACCATGGGCAGAAAAAATTGCACCCCCTGGCATGGGGAGCTCAGAGATAGCTCACAAAGGTCTGTTTCCTGCTCCCATTGTAATGTTGTGAAGTTAGCAGAACATGAGGGGCAAATGGGACCCCAAGCAAAGAGATTTCTTAAAAGTCTGAGTTTAAAGGGCTTGACAGATGGGCAGCTCAATGTCGCCCATCTTTGCCCCAAGTCGGTGCTGCAGCAGCTGTACACAGCAGCACCAATGCACCGCCAAAAAGAAGCTGCCTAGAGCGGCTTCTTTCTTGTGGTGTCATAAAGGGGAAAGGGCACCACCATGATGCCACTTCCTGGAAGTAATGTCCATTATGGCACTGCTGGCACCTACTACAGTTTGTGAGCATATGGTTGGTGCATGCTCCTGAACCCTAGAATCAGGCCTAGGGTGCCACAAATCGCCAGTTTTTACCGGGCCTACATCATTGTGTATTTAACAATGTAAACATTAAATTAGGGTTGCCACCTGTTTTTTCCTGAGAGATTCCTCTAATACACATGTGATGGTCACCTCCATGCAGAAAAGACCTGTATCTGTAGAATCTGTCCAATGCTAATGCATAAGAATTTTGTTACATTTTGTTTAGGAAGAGTTTGTCAACATTCACAATTTCTTCATACTCAGTAGAGAAAGAACTTAATGTTGAAACATTTTAAATGCAAAAGAAAGCCATACTGACAAAAACAACATGTAAAGTCCCAGGCTCCCCACTACCTTTCATGCTCCTTGATAAAATGAACTATCCAACACTAGGCACTATCTTGTAATGGTAGAACTTAATGCTAAATTCTGTCTTAAGTAAACTTTTTGTTATTTAAATAAAAAAATGAATTTCTCTGTTGTATACAAGTGATAAGAAAAAAAATAGTATTTTTGTAAAAAGAAATTACTGAATATTTTTAATAATGAATAAAATACGTTGTCTCCTATTTTTCCTGTGTGTAACAGACCCCTCTCCATGGTGAAGCTCTCATGAATACTGTGGAAATATACAGTGTATAAGTATGAACTGAGAAGATTAGGTTTATTCAAAATTAATATTGGTCTGGCCACCCTAAGTCAAAATCAAATCGATATGATGATATACTCAGATGGTAATTTGGTTAGTTGCTTCATTAGAAGCAAATTTAGACAGTGTGGAGACCATTTTGTCACAAAACTGGCATGTTTACCTTAAACCTGGAATATGGATCATATGACTCTCTAGGTATTGGTGGGCCACATAATTCTTCTTTGTTTGTTATCCTGGCTAGACCTGGCAGGACGTGCAGTTCAATATTGGGAGGGCCACCTGATTCCTACCCCTGCTAGAGATATCACTGCTTCCCATTCCTTTATCATTGAGACCATCACCAATCTAATCAGCAAGTTCACACAGCAGATACTTAGCATGGCAGGTATTTTGTCTTACCAAATAGATTTTGTAGTAAATAGTGCTGAGCCCAAAGTCTGTTGTTATAATGAGGATGGTGCCTGTGGGCTAAATTGATTAAAAACTCAGGAGCTTGGCATTTGAACTTCGATAACCTTAAGATGGGCAGCATTCAGCAAATCATAGACAGAAAAATGGGTGCCAGTGGGAAACTCACCTTAGCAATATGAAGCCCATAATTCATAGCAGTGGGAGAAAAGGCAAGTCAATTTGGCATGCATGTTACATGCTGTATTCTGACTTGCAAAGTGGAAAAATGTGACACTTCTAATGAGTATCCTGGTGCGAATACTTGCAATTATGAAATCAGGACACTCTCTCCATTAAAATTTTTCAATATTACCACTTAAAATTTAATATTGTCATGAATATGGCTGGTACAGAAAGGTTTTGTATTCATACAGCGCCGAATCAACATTTTCTTTTGTCCCTTTGATAATCCCATGAACAGGCTTTGAATTTTTTGTGCCAATGTGCAAAAATTAATTAATCTTAATTAATTAAGCTCTTGGATGTAATGAGGGTCAGAGTGCATCAGCATAAAAGCAGTATCAGTTTTTCTGTTGTTGATGCATGCTCTTCTGGTGGCTGAATCAATGATCCAATTTGAGAGAAAAGGTTCCTCTTAGGTGGATGGAAAATGAAAAAGTGTGTGACTTATGAAAGCAGCCCACTTTTTATTCTTTTTGATTTCACTTGAAGTGGTTTGCAGCACCTCATGAAAGTGTTATTTCTCTCTATCTTTTTAAAAGTAACTAATTCTAAAGTTAGATCTTCAATTCCAACCATATTCATAAATCTCTCGGGCATATTGCCATCAATACATTGCAACTGAACCTATCTTAACATATATTCCACTCAGATGGGCATCCACCATATTGTGAATTTAATCAAAATTTCCAAAAGCTTTAGAAGGCCATTGCTGCAAGTCATGAAGGACTGCATCTGCACTGAGTTTGGCACTAACCTTCAGGCAGGGGAAGACAGCTGCTACTGGCACCTGATTTGGGGTGTCATGAAAGGGCAGCAAAATTGTTAATTCATGGTTGTGTTTTTACTGCAAGAAATGCTTGTGGGATTTTCTACTTCATACGCCAACATAACTTTTCTGGCTTTAAGTAATATCTACCTTACCTTGAACAAGAAGTATGGTGGTAGTGTATCTGTAATGTGTATGCAAGTGACATTTGCTTCTCCATCTCAGGCAGTTAAATGCCTTGGACTGGCCATGAACTGAAAATATTAAGTTTATTCAAAATTAATATTGGTCTGGCCACTGTTCAAGAGTGATTGAAGATATTATTTATTATCTGTTGTTCTACCCAACTTATACAATCATTAATTTATTGTGATAAAGTCAAATGTGACCTAAAAATATTTGAAGCCACACCTTCTGCCCTTGTTGTGTGTGTGTGTGTGTGTGTGTGTACCTTCAAGTACTTTCTGACTTATGGTAAAATTCAAAGATATAGCTATATTAGTCTGTAGAATCAGTATGTAGAGAGATCTTGTAGCATCTTTAAGACTAACTAAAGAAAGAATTTGGTACCATGAACTTTGGCAGACTTAAGTCCACTTCTTTAGATGCATATGGTGGAATAGAAGCCAGGGACAGACTTATGTCTGTTCTAGGTGTGTGGAAATGTCAGTTGGAATTCAGAATCCTTTGTATATGGAAATGAAGTAGCAAACCTTGTTGTGATGATCTTCGTTTCTGAACAATGGCATAGTGAGCTAGATTTTTTACATGGAAATGAAGTAGCAAATACAGTTTGGCAATGGGGCTAGCCTGGTAGGCCCACTTTGGGTCTCAGCAGCACTTTCAAAGTGGCTTTATCATAGATCTCTTTGCTGACCTTGACTTCTGAAGGCCCATACATACAAACAAACAGCAAAGTGTTTCCCTGCATCCTGGAAGCAGAGCCATCAGGCTGGGAATGCAGCTCTTGCTTACAGATGATCCCCCACAATGAACAGAGTTTACCAGAATCAAACCTCTTTGGCTTACTCTCCATCCCTTCTGACTTATGGTGAGAGAAGGTGAATCCATCACAGCATTTTCTGGGGCTGAGATTGTATGACTTGTTCAAGGTCACCCAGTGGGCTTCCATGGCCAAGCAGGGAACTGAACCCTCATCTCCACTGTTGTTGTCTAGCACTCAAACCACTATGCTAAACTAGTGACTCTACCTGCTGTCCTATATACTCCATATTTTGAGATCTCATGATAGGCCCTTTTAATGGTGTCATGATTGTGAGAAGTTGGAAAGATTGCATCTTATTCATTTTTATGTATAGTTTGAATTTGTTAATATATATGTTGTACACTCCCTTGAGCACTGCCTGAATGAGGTGGAATCAGAAGATGGAATTTATTCTAATAAACAAGCAAAACATATGCATCTATCAGAGTATTTGGGGTAGATGTTGGGTAGATCACTGCATAACTCCTCGCAATCTGTTCAGTTTCTTGTTAAGTGTGTCTTTGAAATATACAAATATACAAAAATAGCTACAAGCTGTTGTTTTAAATTCTGCTGAATACTTGCTTCAGTTATTATTTTATTATTACTATTATTATTAATTTTTAATTATTCATATTACAAGTGTGTTAAAATATACAGTTGTCATTCTATTCATATTGTTCCCCACTTTAAAGACTTTAGAAAACAGTCTATAAACCCCTTCTATAAACTACCCTAGAGCAGAGGAGCTGCCATGATAAATAAAAGTCCCATTTTGGGGGGGGGGGGGGGAATCTGTCCATCCTGAAATGGCTAGACCTTGAGTGTCTGTACCTTGTGTTCATTAGAAAAAAAGGTAGTTTGCAGATATTACTGGTGTAGTATCCACCCTGCTGCCTAATGGGCAGGCATTGATTGAGTGTCCAGGACAGGCTGGGCATGACATTGAGCTAGGTGAGATGGGATGCTAAAACTTCTAGTATTTAGATCCTGGGAAAATATCAGCATCCATGGGGGGCTGCATTAAGAGTATTGGCTGAGGTATTCATGGGTTCTGCACAAACCATGAATTTCTCTTTGTGTGCATACCATAGGTGCATAGGTGGTGTAACATAGCCCAGTTGTGTCCTGGAAGGTCAGAGAATGTGGCAAAAATGTTCACTGCCACTGTGCTATGCCAAAGCCACTGTAACTCTGCTCCATCTTATCCATCTTACTTGTGTATTCAAGGTGTTCCATTGGCAGATGAGAGTATAATATCTCATCTTACATGTTCACGGGTGAGGTCCACTCCACATGAAATAGTTGAAGTGCAGAAAAAGGAGGCCACAATTTTTTATTTTTTTTATTTTGGCTACTACTGCAGATAGAGTTGGTAGATGCATGAGTCTGGATCCTGACAATGGCAACTGATCATTCTGGCTATCAGCCAGATCACTAGGATAGCAAGGAGGATTCAGCTGGTATTGGCCCGCATGATCCCTCTGCCACCAAGAGGTGCATGAAATGTGACCACCCCTGTCTGGCCCTCACTCATTTCTATGTAGAAATGGGTAAAAAATATTCCAGACCCATGACCTGTGCCTAACACTTACAGAAAGATGTCACAAAGACAAAGCTAAAGGCAGTTCCTCATACAACCCCTAACCTGTCCAAAATGAAGTTTGCAGCTGCACTCCAGCCAGATATTCCCCAGCTAATAGGTTCAAATCAGGAGTTTGATCCTATTGACTGCTGGTTCCATCCATCTGGATGACTGCAGTACATAGTCTGATGGGAGGAAGAAAGTCTGACATTCCGAACATAGAAGGACCACCAGAGTTCCACTCTTGCCCTGGACTGCAAAGTAGTCACTGGTAAATCTGACAGCACACTTTCACTAGTAGAGTTGGTCTTGTGCCAGTTCTGTAGCTGTTGAACTGATGGAACAAAGGCATAAGATTACATCCAAAACATTTTGGCTTTGCTTTGGCCTTTCTTCATGTTCAAGGAGCAATAGAGTTCTGCAGTCAGTACCTACCCCAGCTTTTCACTTATCCCCAGCTTTCCTATAACAGATGTGATGAGCCTTATGCGTATTGGTGTAATGGAAATAAACTATAATTTTATTTTATTTTCTCTGTAGGAGAAAGGGAAAGAGAAAATGAGATAGCACTGACTGTGGGTGAGTCTTCATTGTATCTGAAAGAGAACTCTACAGAGCCCATGTAACTATATTTTATTTCTCCTACACAAGCTTACGTCAATAAAAATTGATCAGTTTACCCATGTTGTGTCTCATTTCTGGGATGAATACAGAAGTGATCTTGATTTAAAGACTTAATGGGCTGAATGACTGAGGGAACAGAATTTTTTTCAGTGGGATTATAACATAAAATGAGTAATTGTGATCACCAGTTTCAGTCATCTTGCAGAAGCAAGTCTGATTTCTTTTTTAAAAGAGTCCTGCAAAGGAAGGATTTTATTTGCATCAACAAATAAAAATAATTTATTTGTCAGGAAAGCTTAGTGGGAAGCTGAATTTTCAAACTTATAAAATCCTTTGAACACTGACAACAGTTACTACATGTTGACAACCCTATTACTTGCTATAAAATGAGAAAACATACCTCTTGGCTTTCCTTAGACCTAAGTGTCTTTACATAACCCTTAAAGAAGAAACAAAACAGCAGACATACTTCTGTCCAAGAAATGTCAAATAAGTGTGTGTGTGTAAAATCTTTTAGAAACATGTTTTGTTTTAAATGGTGCCTCCCACCCTGTGTGGGCAGGTGCAGTTGCTGTGGGGTGGGGGAGCCCCAAGCTGACCATTGAGGATGTGCGCGGCACTTCCCACTGGCAGGAAGCCTGCTGCATGCCTGCTTCCCGCTGGGAGCGCACCCGCTCGGCTTCTGGGCTGCCAGATGGGCACATTAGGGATCGGATCGGCCATCCCACCTCCTCCTCCCTTGGCTGGTTAGGCCTCAGGAGGAGGGATGCTGGTTGGTGGCTATTTCGTTGGCCGGTGCAGCTGCGTTGCACCCAGTGTTGTTGCTTGCTCAGCTCCCCACCCGCCCTGCCTGGGATTGGTGCTGCTTGTCACAACCTGTTGGGCTGGTGGATCTGGTGTGCTGGTTGCCAGGCGCAATAGTACTGGATTGGGAGTCCTTTGAACCCATAAAACATCACAGTGTGATGTGGCCAACGGTGGTCACATGGAGTTTATCCTGGTGACAAGAGGCTTTCCTCCGGTAGCTGCGTAACTGCATAATTGCTCAAGGGCATTGCGTTGCCTCAAAGTCATCCCGATGCTTGGCGTACAAGCAACCTCACATCAGTCCAACCTCAATGTTGGTAATGTGCAGATCCAGTCCTCGTGGTTTGGGCTAAACCTACCTTTGGTATTGCTGGAATAAAGTTGTGGCCTTTCTAATGCCAATCTGCTTCAAGTTTTTCTTGGGGCGTACTCGCCTCCACTGCAATCTTAAGCAACATTGAACAGATAATACTTCTTGAAATATTTAATTTTAGGAATAGTAAGTGATGTATGATATAGTCCTTTGTGTGCTTATTCAGAGGGGAAACCTGAAAATAGTATTTTTTAGGAAATTTATTTACTTATTCATTGATTGATTGAATTTATATTCCACCTTCCTACTAATCTTATTGAAGCCTTACATCTTCCCAAGTGAACTTTCATTTGTGGGAATTAGAACTGTGCAGTTGCATAATGTCCACATCCAGTAGACCGGTGCTCTTATGTTTCTAACGCACATTGGTGAAAGATGCATATGCACGTACAATGCATATTAGTCCACGATGCACACAAGTGCTGTGCATTACACAGAAATGCACATCATGCAGTGATGTGCATTGTGCACCAATTATTGTACACCAATACACATCACACATCAATGCATGGTTGTATCCTGGGAGTATAGATTTTAATATAAAAAGATAGCATTTCAATATTGGGGATTCCTGCCTTTCCAACCCTAGTGCTCAGACTATACTAGCAGCCATAAGACCAGTGGATGCTTGCCAACTCTTTGTAAAGAGTCTCTGATTCAAAATGGTAAATGCAAGTAGAACATGGTTGGATTCTTTATGCCTTTTGTATTCAAATCCTTCATGCAGTTGACATTTTTGTGCAATTCAAATTTATAACTGTAGCATGATTATCCCAAAAGTATTCATGAATGGTGGGGACATGATATTCGACATAATAAATTTCAGCTATTTTCTGCACACCAAAACTCAGTGTCAGTGCAGCCTGGGAGAGAAGTCATTGTTCCATGAAGGAGACTTGGATTCCACTAAAATGTAAGAAGGCTTGACTTGAGAGTGCAAATTGAACCTAGGCATCTAATTCTCACCTACATTCAGTGGGTGTGTTCACTGCCTGCATTCTATTTGCACCTTTGAATAATCTAACCCATGTCCCTTTACACACAGAAAAGTCTTCAACATTGTCAGATCTAAGAAAATTCTATGTGACAAGGTATTGGAATAACACAGTAGTACTTTCCCTACTGGATATGCTCTGATCCCCCCTGACCCCCCTCCCCCAACATGTTCAGTTAAAACTTCTCCTTGGTTTACAGAAACCAGAAATCCTAAAATGTATGTGCAACTTTATTTTAAAGTCACAGACCCATTCAAAAGACAAACTGAACAGCAAGTCATATATACTCATATATAAAACCAAGCTAAAACATAGAACTGACAATTTTAAGTTACACATACACACACACACACACACACACACACACACACTTTGGTCTGCACTGTCTGCAGTGGAGGTGCCCAGAGGTATATCCTGGTTCTGGTGTTGAATGTACAAGACGTTCTCCAGTATGTTCACATAAAAACTGGGATTTGGGCCATGCATCATCTGGTCCACCTGCCAAGAGGAGGGTGGTGGTGGTGAGCAGTTTATTTGGTCTGTCCAGACAAGGCCTTAAACTGGAAATAAAAATATTTCTGAGTCTTTCTTAGCCACTTGTCTCTTACTATTTGTTGACAGCAGACAAAAAAAAGGGGCAGATGCCACTCAAAAAGAGTTTGGATATTTTAAACATTGGATATTTTAATAAAGTAGGTGTTAAGCAATCTTTTAAACTCTTTTCTATAAAAGTTATTTGCAAAAAAAAAAAAAAAAAAACAGAGAGAGAGAGAGAGAGAGAGAGAGATAGATGAAATGACCAACCAATCCTTGGAAACTGTTAAGTTTACCAGTTGCCCTGACCCTTAAAGAAGGAAGACAAGAAAAGACAATGAGGTGGAGACCAATTATTATGAGCTGCAGACACAGAAGAGTGGACATTAATCTAGTTAATCTGTAATTCAAGAATGGGTTTTCTCTGATATTAATTCCAAGTGTAAAAATATGCAAAAGGCTCTATAACTGTAATTTACTACTAAAAGCTTTTGACCACAGTCTAATGTGACCTTTTAGGAACAAATAACCTGAAGAAACATTACTGTCAATGAATTTTAACCAAAATCTGAATACTAGGTTGCAAGTACTGCATCCAACAGAAGATGAGCCCTAATCCTCAGAAAGAAATCAGGTAAGCAGAAAAGGAAATGGGTAAAAAACAAGAATAGACAATTTAACACAACATTTCAAAAGCCAACATTCACACTGAAAATGTCATATAATATATTATATTATTATAAAGAAGTAAAGAACAATCAGCATTTGTAAATGAGAGCCACCATTTGAGCATGGGACTGTGACTCAGAAGACCAGGGTTTGAATCCTGCTTGGCCATCGAAACCCACTGGGTGACCTTGGACATGGCACACTCTCTCAGCCTCAAAGGCAAACCTCCTCTGAACAAATCTTGCCATGAAAACCTCAGATAGGTTTTTGCTTTAGGGTTATCATATGTCAGGAATGACTGGAAGACGTGCAAAAACAATTCCATAAGACAGTATTGCCATTTCTGTTATTATTTAAATAAGCTACATTCTTTTACATTAACTTTCAGACAGGCGCTATCCATACAAATTCAAGTAATTTCAAGTAGCCTCCATGCTACAGATCTACTTAAATTAAAAAGCATATTGTCTGGGCCTACCCAAGACATTTTATTGCCTGAAGCAAAGGACAGAACGTCTCCCTCTCCAGTTTGTACAGAGATACCAATCAGTTTGACAGTTGAATTTATTACAATATCAGCTATATTTTAGAGGAAAGAACTGACAAAATGACCTCTGAATATTCCTTTACTAAGAAAACTATGAATTTCATGGGGTTGTTATAAATTAACAGGTGACTTGAAGGCACACACAACAGGACAATATCCTTCAATACACTTGAGGATAGGACTCTAGCATTGGGACAATGGATAGATTGCAAAGGCACATATAGTTCCTCTTCTGCCTCATTCTGTCCAACATTAGAACCATCTCTAATGGATTTGTCACACTGACAACTGCAGTGTTACAGAAATTTACGAGGAAATAATTTACATTGTGTGTCAAATGGGGCTTATGTCCTGACAGTATGGAGGACTGCAACCTCAAAGTCACTTTGATTGGCTATCCTGTGTTTTTATGAGGAAGACTGTCTTTATTTTGTCAATGGCAGAGGTTTATGTTAAACTGTGAAGCAGTCAAGTCATTTCCATCATTCAGTTGACATCTTCAGCTCTTTATAAAGAGGAAATGAGCTTTTAAATCAGAGCATCAAATGGGAATCATAGAATAGAATCATAGAGTTGGAAGAGACCACAAGGGCCATCTAGTCCAACCCCCTGCCATGCAGGAACTCTCCATCAAAGCATCCCTGACAGATAACCATCCACCCTCTGTTTAAAGACCTCCAAGGAAGGAGACTCCACTACGCTCCGAGGGAGTGTGTTCCACTGTCGAACAGCCCTTACTGTCAGGAAGTTCCTCCTAATGTTGAGGTGGAATCTCTTTTCCTGCAATTTATATCCATTATTCCGCGTCCTAGTCTCTGCAGCAGCAGAAAACAAGCTTGCTCCCTCCTCAATATGACATCCCTTCAAATATTTAAACAGGGCTATCATATCACCTCTTAACCTTCTCTTCTCCAGGCTGAACATCCCCAGTTCCCTAAGGCGTTCCTCATAGGGCATGGTTTCCAGTCCCTTCACCATCTTAGTTGCCCTCCTTTGGACCTGCTCCAGTTTCTCAACATCCTTTTTGAATTGTGGTGCCCAGAACTGGACACAGTATTCCAGGTGGGGCCTGACCAAAGCAGAATAGAGTGGCACTATTACTTCCCTTGATCTAGACACTATACTTCTATTGATGCAGCCTAAAATAGCATTGGCCTTTTTAGCTGCCGCATCGCACTGTTGACTCATGTTCAGCTTATGGTCTACTTGGACTCCTAGATCCCTTTCACATGTGGTCTCATTCAGCCAGGTGTCCCCCATTTTATATCTGTGCATTTCATTTTTCCTCCCTAAGTGCAGAACCTTACATTTCTCTGTGTTGAATTTCATCTTGTTAGCATTGGCCCACCTTTCTAGTCTATTCAGGTCATTTTGAATTTTGATCCTGTCCTCTGGGGCATTAGCTACTCCTCCTAGTTTAGTGTCATCTGCAAATTTGATAAGTATGCTCCCAATGGATGTACTGTTTCTGAAACTGTCACCCTCAACATATAATTGGTTTTCTATACTAGGAATTATATTGCATACTTGAAGGCTAATAATACCATATGAGTGATTTTTCAGTCTATTTTAAGAAGAAACAGAATTATTATTATTATTATTATTATTATTATTATTTTCATATATCCCACCTTTCTGAAGCCCTGGTGGTGCATAGGAGCCCTGGTGGCACAGTGGTTAAATGCCTGTACTGCAGCCACTCACTCAAAACCATAAGGTTGTGAGTTTAAGACCAGCAAAAGGGCTCAAGCTCGACTCAGGCTTGCATCCTTCCGAGGTCGCTAAAATGAGTACCCAGATTGTTCGGGGCAAGGAGCTTACAATTGTAAACCTCTTAGACACTCCTTACGCAGGTATGAAGCACTATATAAATGAAGCTGCTTGTTTGTTTTTCTCCCAGTACAGGGACTCAAGGTGGCAAACAACAAATATAAAACAATACAATATATACAATACAGCATAACAGCACTAAAATGTATAAATATAAAATAAAAAAAATACAAATCTTAAAATTTATATTGCACAACATTTAAAGCCCAACCCTTATCAGTTAAAAGGTCTGACTGCACAAAAATGTCTTTACCTGGCACCAGAAGGATAGAACTGATAGTGCCATCCTGGCCTCTTTGGGGAGGAAGTTCCCAAGCTTGGGAGCAATCACTGAGAAGGCCCTCTCTCTTCTTCCCACCAAACACTCCTGAGAGGGTTCAAAATGGTAGAGAGAGAAGGGCTTTCCAGACAATCTCAACACTCTAGTGGGTTCATACAGGGAGAAACGGTCCTTCAAATAACCTGGACCCAAGCCATATAGGGTTTTATAGGTCAAAGCCAGCACTTTGAATTGTGCCCAGAAATGGACTGGCAGCCAGTGGAGCTGTCGCAACAAGGGAGTTGTATGCTCCCTGTAACTAGCTACAGTTAACAGCCTGGCTGCAACTGTTTGAGCCAGCTGGATTTTCTGAGCACTTTTCAAAGGCAACTCAAGACAGATCACATTATAGTAATCCAAACGGGACAAAACCAAGGCATGTACCAGATCTGACTTCTCCAGGAACAGGTGCAGTTGGCACACAATTTTTAGCTGTACAAAACCACTCATGGTCACTGCCAGTACCTGGGCTTCTAGGCTCAGTGCTGAATATAGAACTACAAACTATAACATGTGAAGAGATACTGTAGCACTTTTGAGACTAAATAAGCAAAAGAAATAGTAGCATTAGCTTTCATAGATTTGGTCTATAAGCCAAGGCTGATGAAACACTAGAATTAATTCAGTTTGACACCAATTTAACTGTCAAGACTCCATCCTATGGAATCCTGAGAATTTTTATTATTATTTTATTTCTTTATTTTTTATTTCTTTATTTCTTTATTTTTTGAGCTCTCTGACAGAGCTATCTGACAGAGAAAGCTAAATATTTCACAAAACTTCAGATTCCAGAATTCCATAACATTGAGCCATGGCAGTTAAAGCAGTGTCAAACTGCATTAATCCCAGAGTGTATCTGCAGCCCAAGTCTGCAAAAGCAAAAGCTGCAATTTCTTTTGCTCAGCTCCATCTCGAAGATTCTACAAGATCTATTAGCATGCTAGTATTCCAGACTAACATGACTATGTGTCTTTATTCTATGACATGATTAGTTTGACAAGTTTCCCTGCAAGGCCCTAAATCTTTATTCTAAGTTGCCTCACTACCTACCCCAAGAAGTATAACAATTCGTTGTACTGAATTTTATTGCTGCTTTCAGACTTGTAATGTTTTGTTTGTTACTATGTCCTTTTTAATCTTGTTTGCTGTTGTTTCTAGCCAGTTAGCTATTTATTAAGTTTATTTTTATTTTCACCGGTAAGGCAGATCAAAATGTTTAAAAAGAGGCAGGATACAAAATTGTCAAATAACTATAAAACAATAACTCAGAATGAATTCACACAACATTATTTCCACTATTTAGTTTTGTGCAGTCATCACCTGGTGAAGTTGAGTTTATGGATACTGAGTTTAAGGATACTGAGTGATAGTAGAGGTGGTGCCTTGGTATTTGACTCTGTACCAGAGGTATAGTTTCAGCGGGGCAGAAATGAAGGTATTGACACCCCCCCCCAAAGGAATTCTGTTGCCCAAATGAAATTTTGTTTCAGTCTCAACATTTCTAGCATTGTAATAAACTAGAACTTCAGTTGAGCATTTAGATATACAGTTTAGGTGTTCAAAGAAAAGGGGTAAGCAACTTTACTGAATGTAAACAAAATGAAAATTTATGAGTTCTAGGTGTGAACAATTTTCAATACCTCTCTGTCTGCAGTAATTGGGTATTGAGGTAAATTTGCATTTGAGGGACAAAATTTGGGAGGAGGGATGGGGTTCATATCCCAACCACAGCTACTTCCCTCTACAGTACTATCCCTGTTATTTTTCTAAAAAGTCACCAATGTGGAAGATAATCGGTTTACCCCAGCCCTGTTTTTATTATATTTGTTTAGCCCATGCATTCAGAAACAAAAAGTATCAACTGATTCCTTCTGGATGAACCTCCTTATGTGAACTATCAACAGCCCAATTTTATTTTATTATCTTTTAAAAATTAGAGAATGGTATTTGTTAAACTTCCTAGATATCTGATTAAACTGTAGTCTTAGGATTAGCCTTAGTATTTAGATCATTTTTTAAAAAAAAAAATTGTAGCTCTAATTACTATTAGATATTCTGGAGTTTTTAGATTTATTTGTATATCACATGACTAGCTGATTTATGATCTGTAGTTAGTAAAGTATTCACTAGCTATTTCATTGATTCACTCTTGCCTCTATCCTGCACTGTTTCCTGATGCTGAAGATCAGTATTGGGCATTTCCATTGTACTTATTATGAATTCCAAACATGATTCTGACTGTGTTTGTATGCTTCAGAAGATTAATCTATTCAAAGTCCTTGTCAGCCTGATATATTTCAAGGAAGGAGTTTTGTGTGTGTGTGTGTTTAATGTCTTGAAGTCCACTAGGTAAATCTTGAAAGTAAATCTATTTAACACCACTGGTAGATTATTTTGAGGTGTAAACTAAAATCAACTTTTTTCAAGATGTTCTGCTTATGGAGCTGTTTATCATCAATTAAGGGGAAAATCACCCCTCCAACATTTCACCAATGAAAGCTGGGACACATGCGGCCAAGCTTTTTGTCTGAATCTACTGTGAAGGGGCAAAAAGAACATCAAAGAAGAAAGTGTTTAAGTAGGCTTAATGTTGAACTTTAAGAAAACAAGAATGATGACCACAGAAGATCTTTAATTATCAGAAATTGAAGCAGTCAAAGTTTTCCATACCTTGGGTCAAACATTTCAATCAAAATCTGCCCAATTGTAACTTAAAAGCATTAGATCTAGTTCTGTCCTCAGAAGCAATAGAGAACAAGCCTGCACCCTCCTCTTTGTGGCAGCCCTTGAAATATTTAAAGAGTGTGAACATGTCACACCTCAGTCTTCTCTTCACCTAGCTGAATATGCCCAGCTCCTTCAATCTCTTCTTATATGTTTTGTTCTCCCCACCTCTTACCAACTTGTCTGTATCCTTGTTAAAATGAAGCACTCAGAACTGAATACAGTACTCCAGATGAGTCGTGACCAGCATATAATTTAGGGGACTATCACTTCCTTCAGTTTTGAAACTATGGCTCGAATTATGGAATTGGAATCATAGGCCCGATCTAGATGGGCCTTAAAGAGCTCGATAAGGGCTTTTTAAGGCGCCATTAGGGTTCGTGAGTGCACGGCTTTCACACGCTCAAGAACCCCAGCATGTGATGATGCGAGCGTCATCATATCAAAACTTTTAGATGGCATGCATATGCACGCCAAAGCAACTGCGCAGCTTCTAGAAAGAGCTGCACAGTTGCGGCGGTGGAAAGGTGCCAAATGGCGCCTCTTTTGAAAAATCGCACCGCAGCTGCGGTGCAAAAAAGGAGCAGGGTTTGCCTGTTCCTTTTTTGCTGCACAGCTTCACTGTAGCGTGTAACTGCTTTTGGGCAGTCTGGAAAGCCCCATAGAGTTGGAAAAGATCACAAGGGGCTTCCATTCCAATCCCCTGCCATGCAAGAACTCACACTCAAAGCATCCCCGACAGATGGTCATCCCACCTCTGTTTAAACACCTCCATAGAAGGAGACTCCACCACACTCTGAGAAAGTGTGTTCCACTGCCAAACAACTCTTACTGTCAGGAAGTTCATCCTAATATTGAGGTGGAATCTCTTTTCCTGTAGCTTGTTCTGTGTTCTGTTCTCTGGAGCAGCAGAAAACAAGCTTGCTCCATCCTCAATATGACATTCTTTTAAATATTTAAACAAGGCTATCATATCTCCTCTTAACCTTCTCTTCTCCAGGCTAAATATACCTAACTCCCTAAGTCTCTCCTCATCAGGCATGGTTTCCAGACCCTTCACCATTTTAGTCACCCTCATTTGGACACGCTCCAGTTTCTCCACATCTTTTTTGAATTGTGGTGCTCAGAACTAGACTCAGTATTCCAGATGGGGCCTGACCAAACAGAACAGAGTGGCACTGTTACTTCATTTGATCTAGATACACAGGCTAGAATCGCATTGGCCTTTTTAGCTACCACATCACACTGTTGACTCATGTTCAACTTGTGGTCTACTTGGACTCCTAGATCCCTTTCACACTGAGTCTTGTTAAGCCAGTGTCCCCTATCCTTTATCTGTGCATATCATTTTTCCCCCTAAGTGCAGTACCTTACATTTTCTCTGTATTGAAATTCATTTTGTTAGCTTTGGCCCAGCTGTTCAATCTATTAAGGTCATTTTGAATTTTGATCCTGTCCTCTGGGGTATTAGCTATTCCTTCTAATTTAGTGTCATCTGCAAATGGTTCTGTGAATGATGGCTAAAATGGTATTTTCTTTCTTTGCTGCAGCATCACACTCCTGTTTCATGCTGCCTGGTGATCAGCAATAATCCCAAAGTGCTTTTCACATGTACTACAGCTGAGCCAAGTATTCTCCAGCCAATACCTGTGCATTTGGTTTTTGTGGTCTAAATGTAAAAAATTTTATTTGCCTCTGCTGGATTTCATTTTATTAATTTCAGACCACTTTTCTAGTTTAACAAGGTTCTTTTAAGTTCTGTTCCTATTTTCCAACACATTAACTGTTCATCCCAGTTTTGTATCATCTTCAAATGTGATAAGGATTTCCTCCATCCCATCCCCACACATTGACACATTAACACAAGAAACTCAAATTTAAAAAAGGTAAAAAGAAACCACATAAAAGACAATTACTTTCCACTAATTCTTCTCCTTATCTATAACACAGACATAGCACATCCATAGCACATTAAAACAG
This sequence comes from Urosaurus nigricauda, assembly GCA_034509955.1. Taxonomy (NCBI): domain Eukaryota; kingdom Metazoa; phylum Chordata; class Lepidosauria; order Squamata; family Phrynosomatidae; genus Urosaurus; species Urosaurus nigricauda. The sequence goes on from JAOEGL010000004.1 coordinate 177,990,716, forward strand.
ATCATGTGATATAAAATTACTTCTTAATCTCTGCTTGTTGGATGTAGTTGTTAACACTATTTTATATTAACCACATTTACTTTTACAGTCCACTGTGCATATGCTAGCCAGGAGTGTTTGTGCAGAATCCTGACAACTAAAACAGGAGTTGCACACTCCAAACTTTTTTGTTGCAATTTCCTCCTTTCACTTAAACTCACACTGTTGTATTGCAGATGATCTGACAGCTATTACGCTATTATAACTGGTATCAGAGCAAGACACAATACAGTTCCAGTACAGTTGCTAGCTGGATCAGGGCAATTAGGATACAGTTTGAAATGAAATGCACTTGACTTTGGCATTAAAATATAATCCTGCTAATCAATGCCTTTGAGTCAGAACGGCAATGTAAAACTTTAAAAACTTCCAGTGAAGGAGATAGTGTAGAAGAGTACAGTTCAAGATATTCCATCCACTGTTTAATAGAACTTACCGTCAGAAAGTTCTTTCCTCACAGTCAGTGAAAATTTCATTTCTTATCATTTGAATCCACAGATTTGGTTCTGTGCTTAGGAAGCAGCAGGAAAGAAACTTGCTCCTGAAGGACAGCCCTTCAAATGTTTTAAAATGAATGTTAGGTCATCTTTCTAATCTTTCTATTGACTAGATGTACAGAACTTTGTCAATTGTACATATCCATCATTTATAGAGACATTTAGCATCATAGGACAAAAGCACACCAAAAAACAAGGAACAACTGGTTCTTGTGCTCTTTTGAGTACAGTTAACTAACCACCTAAAATTAATCTAACAGCATCATGTAACCCACATTTTAGCAGCTTATCCACAAGAACGGAACATTTGTTGAAACACTTGCTGAAATCAAGATGCACTACATCTTGATACATCTTGAAATCATTCCTCTAACCCACCAAGCATGGATCTGGATGAGGTGGGGGAGAGATTGCCTCTTAGTAATCACTATGTTTACTGTGGATAATTTTTACTTACTTTTTTTAAACAGAATTAGCACATTGTGTTCAAGTGCTCACTGCTGTCCCTCAGCAATGTGAAATACCTTTTCAGAGTACACATTTCAGGTAGAAGGATACAGAAATAAGTTAGCCTAAGTGTCTAAATGTTTCTTTGGAAATAAATTGATGGTAATAGATATAATATAAAAAGCAAATTTTATTTATTGAATTGAGTTGCAGTTATGTTTCTCTCTTTATGAAACAAAATCTCTCTATAATTCTTGTACAAAATGGAGAATAAAATTTCATTTAAAATGCCTTTTAAATTACAAAGTATGTATAGAATTGTGAATATACAAATGTCATGTATAAAAGGGAAAACTTCTCTCATATCATTCTGCAGTTCCCTTTAAGTAGTAAAAGTGTGGAAAGAATCTCTAAAAAAAATTGACCTAGCCTTTTGTAAAATCTTTCATGATCCAAATACAATCTTTGAAGAAATATTAATAATACAGTGAACCAAATACATTGGGAGATGACTATACACATCTTTTAAATTGTGATTATAATAATAAAATAGTGCCTTTGGTGATATGTATTACATGATGTCACCTCTGGTCCATACCTGTGGTGTTTGCCAAGTATGGTTAGGAAAAACCTGTCAATAGCTCCCAATCACATGGCAGTCTCAGCACCCCTCGAGTAAGAAACATTGCTTCTAGGGCAGTTGCAAGATTGACAGTCACAGTCTCCTTCTCTCCCCGTGTCCCCTTTCCCCTCACTATTATCCAACAGCCTGTTTCATTTTTTTTGTACTTCTTTTCTTTCCTTTTTTAAAACTCAAACTGCATTACCAGAACTATGAAATCATGTTTTAAACATTTTTTAAAAAAAAATGAAATAAAATGAAAAACCTGCTGGGTAGGGAAGGGTAGGGAGGTGAGGTTAAGGGGGAGTCAGGAAGAGATCATAACTGTGTCAGCATCTCATGGGGGGGGCAGGGATAAGCAATCCAACTTTATTGTATTGAGATTCCAAAATCGTTAGTGTTGCATTCATAACAAAACTCAAATATTCTACTCAAACATTGGAGAAACTGGAGCATGCCCAAAGGAGTCTGACTAAAATGGTGACGGGTCTGGAAACCATGCCCTATGAGGAGCGACTTAGGCAGCTGGGGATGTTTAGCCTGGAGAAGAGAAGGTTAAGAGGTGATATGATAGCCCTGTTTAAATATTTGAAAGGATGTCATATTGAGGAGGGAGCAAGCTTGTTTTCTGCTGCTCCAGAGAACAGGACCCAGAACAATGGGTGCAAGCTACAGGAAAAGAGATTCCACCTCAACATTAGGAGGAACTTCCTGACAGTAAGGGCCATTCGACGGTAGAACACACTTCCTCGGAGGGTGGTGGAGTCTCCTTCCTTAGAGGTCTTTAAGCAAAGGCTGTATCCTTTGATTGGGAGTTCCTGCATGGCAGGGGGTTGGACTGGATGGCCCTTGTGGTCTCTTCCAACTCTGTGATTCTATGATTCTATTAAACTCAAGAAAGGAAAGCAAACAATGGCAGGTTTATTAGAACACTGACTTTTAACTGGTGGCTCTTGGGTTGAACAATGCAACAATAATGTCAAAATAAATTTGCACTACTATAGCGGAGATTTGCTTTTGGTTTCTTGTTTTATGATGGAACAACTCTGTCATTAAATTATAGCTGGAAAAAAGTTGCATGGTACATTTTGCCTGGCAACACTTTTTTGCAGGAACAGTAAGTCTTTTCTAGTATACCAAATAAGTAATGAAATCTCAGTAACTATAACAAAAGAGCAGAATGACTGAGAAATAAAACATGAATAATTAAGGCTCATGTGGAATTTAGGAATTTAGATTATTCTTTTCTAACAAACTCGTATTTCACAGTCATTCTGCTGGTCTCTAGCAGAATGGTCTGTAAAGTGCATAACAGTTCTATAATGTCCTATTACAGACTTCACTTTAAAAAAATACTTCATAAGTATGTAGAGAGATTATAATTTAGTGTGTTGCCTTTCTTATTCAACTATCTGGTATTATTCTCTCTCTCTCTCTCTCTCTCTCTCTATATATATATATATATATATATATATATGAAGCAATCTGAAATCCTGATTCTGTATGCAAAGCAATTATAGAACCCTTACAGTCAGGTATACGAGTACAGTAACACAGTAGAGACAAAACAAAACAGAGCCATACTTGCTGCATATAAACAGAAGCAACATTGCTGAAAAAAACTAGGTCTCTGTTCTAGTAGTTAGTTTTAACTAGAATGAACATATTGAATAAATTCTTGACCAATAAATCAACACATAAGTAAATTTCACTAATTCAATTGGTCTACTCTTGTGGGAAGAAATGATAGGATTTGGGCCCTTCATAATCCTTCAGATTCATCACACAAAGAACATTATTATCTCCCTGGTTGCTGAAGAGGATCCAGGATAATGAATCCAGTTTCCAACTTCAAAAATTGGCTGACTGAGCGAGGCTTCAACCCAAGATGCATCTGTGTGGTGGCATCCCAGCTAAATTGGTGGTGATTTAGGTATGATAACATCCATGGGCATCCAGGATCCAGAACTGAAGCCGCAAAAGGTAAGCCGTCTTATTTGCCCAAGCAATAAGCTCGTATCTAAACTTCCAGTTGAAGTTTGGTGAGCCTTCCAGTTGAGATTGGCTAGTTGCTGTAACAGAATAGGTCCTTTGCTCTGAAAAACCTAACCATGCATCCAAATTCTAAAAATAGCCACCGAAGCAGCTAAGATGATCCAGGATGGACCTGGGCAGCTATTCAGCAGCAATTTATATGTGATAGGAACTGGCTGTCTCCCGAATTAACACTGAAATTGGAAAATGTAAGCTGCTTTTTTAATGCAATAGGATCCATATTCTGTGAGGAAAAGGTGATCCTGCTTTACTATAGTGAAGGACTGCTTTAGACATTTTGTTAGCTAAGAGGTAGAAGCAAATCCTTCCCATCAAGATGTGTAGCATCCAAATTACTTTGGCATCCCCTTGACCAGCCTAGTCCAGGAGTCCTGATCAGGAAGCAAAGAATAAGAGTATTTCACAGGTTAAAGGGCAGGCCACAACCCTGAAAATATCAAGGCAATCCAGAAACACAGTGTCGCAAAGGGCACTAAGATAAAACACAGTGAGCAGTTCAAAGGACTCAATAGTCATTAAATAAAGCCAAGCACTCTGAAGCAGTCCAAAGGTAGGCAGTACACAAAAGCAAAATATGAAATCAGATTTAGATACTAGACAATACAGGATGCATGGCTGGGTTTTACAGAGCAAAGGACCCGTGCTGTTCCAGCAACTACCCAATCTCAACTGGAAGGCTCACTAAACTTCAAATGGAAGTTTAGATAGTCTGATGTCTGAAATCCAGGGTATAGCTACAACTTTTTAGCTAATTGCCATTGCTCCATATTGTCAGTGCTTCTGATCAGATTCCTTAATCCCAAGGGATCTGGTTACTTCCCTTGGAATTTTATCAATGAAAGACTGCTGCATCTTTGTACATCAATACTCCCTGGGGCTGAGAGATACAGGGAAGGCAGCTTCTGTGGATGACAGAAGTCAAGCCTGCCTTTGAAACTGAGCCTGTTGTGGCACAGATGCTGATTGTACTTATACTATCTGTGAGGTTATCTGGCCTCATTTTAGAATCATCTTGGTTTAGGGTCTGCCTTGGATTAGGAATAATATGGTGAAGCCCCACGAATAGCTGTCTATTTCTCTGCCAATGAAAATACAATAATAAACTAAATCACTAACAGTTTGTTCTCCTGTCAGCGTAGCAGCTGCCTTACTCTGCTTAACAGCAGGGCCGGCTTTGGATTTCATCAAGTCTGTTTAAGCATTATTAGAGTAAGATTCACCCACATATGACTGTTTGTAGGTTTGATCAACATGTAAATCAGTCCCCATATCTAAAATGAAATCTCAAAGTGGTGTTATTTGCTCTTGCTGTCTCCAACATGCTCTGAATCCAGAAAAGGCTGAGGAGAATGACTGTGTCAATATTCCATGGCAGGCACCATTAGCAAACTGACCTGGAACCAACATGTTCCACTTAATATGCTAACTGGCTTCATTAATTCATCAACTACCTCCTCCTCCTCCTCCTCATCCTCCTCCTCCTCCTCCTCCTCCTCCTCCTCCCCCCTTCTTTGGAAATTCAAACTGGAGTGTACCCAAATTAGATTGGAAATTCACCTAGGAGTACAAAATGTTCAGTTGCCTTGGTCAGGGAGTCCCTAAGGTCCAAATCTGGATAGAGCTCTTTACCTCTAAATAATTAGGCATGGAGAAGGTGTTGTTTTTAGATATAATAATGGCTTGACAAAAGTGTTTACGGATACACCATTCCTGGCAGGATTAGAGTATGTGAATTCCAACAATGGTAGTAAGAGTTTCCCAGACTCTTGTTGTCTAGCCTAAGAAGACATGAAGAACACTTTATTGCACAGGTGAGCAATTGCAGAAGGTGCACATACCACTCCTTGAAGTCCTGCTTCATTTTCTGCCCTTTGGCCCCTTATGGGCCCACCCATTTCTTTCCATGATCAGGTCTCTTCTATATTATTTAAATGCTATTGTGGGGGAGGAAGAATAAATGAGAGAATATATGGAAGGTTTCTGTGGGTGTAATTTTGGGACCAATTTGGAGGGAGTGATAGGATGCCTCTGGGTGATCAAGCAGGAGGAGAAACGACAACAAAAAAATCTTGATAGGCCACATTTGGCCCACAACACACACTAATTCCACCTCTGATTAACTGGGATTATATTTCACTGTCACTCATACTTATTTTTTAGCTCTTTTACAACAACAAAAACTATCAGTCTCTGGATGGCATCCTGTTGGTTGGTCCCATCTAAAGTAGAGCCATTGCATCCATTGTTAAATCCCATTGATTCAGTGTCTCCTATTTTAATCAGGGCTAACAACAGGATTTAGGCCTCTTTGGCTGTGTCTGCATGGGCATAATAAATCGGTGTCCCCACATCCTCTCGGTGAGGTGACTGCATGATGCACAGCCCAAACCCTGAATCTGGGGCAAACAGAACAAACAACATCTGGAGCATTCAGTGCCAAACTCAGGTATATGCCTGTTAAGGTGCATTTTTAAAAATTCTGTTTGCTCTGGATGTTCCAGGAAGTCTTGAGGCTCTTCGTTCTGATGCCAGGTGGCTAAAACACATCCCTCTGTGCTGCCTAGTGTGGCTGCTGCCACAGTGAGTCACTCATTCTGAGGTCAGAATGTGAGTCATTTTTGGTTTTATGATCAAGCCATGTGATCAAGGAGTGAACAACATGCTGCCACTGCATCAGGCGGCAAAGTAGGACACTGATGTGAACAGCTGCCCAGCATCAGAATGTAACAGAGCAAGGTCATGGTAGCTCCAGGGCCAGGATACTGGAGAACTTCCAGGTGTTCCTCTGTGTTTGTGAGAGTGTGTGTGTCCTGTGCAGAAAAATATTACGTTTCATGGTGGAACAAGACCTTATAATGAAACCAATGCTGGGTCTTTATCCAGTTTGATTTACATAGCAACCTATGACTGACTACTGGCCAGGACTTGCTGCTCCATCACACAAAAAATATTTCTTTACCACCAGTGTCCTACAATCCATATCTTTCCATTACATTCTATATTTTTAATTACACCTACATTCTGTCTTGCCATTTCCTATAGCAACACCCAAGAAGCTAATATCCAGATAGTTAAAACCAATGTACTAATAATCGGCAAGAGCAACACTAATAAAGATAAATGAATAGACAGAGAGATATTAAATATGGCCAATCGATAACAGAAACAGTAAAAATGTAAACCTACGCATGAGAGTAATATTAGCAGTTTTACAACCATCATGTAATAACCATAGGACATTTAAAGATTATTGCTACATTTTAATTTGTGTGTAGCTATGTTGCAGAATTAAAACATTTTCATACTATTTTAACTGCCATATCCTGTGAAATCTTGGGTTTGGAGTTTGGTGAGGCTGATGGAACAGGATGAATTTCTAATCAAACTACAAATCCCAGGATTCCACAGAATAGAACCATGATAGTTAAAGTGGTGATAAACTACTTTGTTTCTACAGTGTGGCTACATCTAATTATAAATATTGAAAAACATTTACAAAGCAAAACCAAAAATGACACAGAACTCACAATAGTCCAGTAGGCTGTTGCAGATGCTGGATGCTCTAATCTCAGAGTGGTCTGAGTTCAACAAAAGGTTCCTTGCTTGGACACTGAAATGCAAAGTCTAGAAGCTCATTGAAGTAAAAAGATTGTTCCATGGCATCAAGGTGCCATCAGGGAGCAGGTTAGGCAGAATTCCCATAGTAAGGAATTGCCATTTCTGGGAACATCTACAGAGAAGACACCAGTCTCACATACCCACCTGGAACATTTCTGGTCTTTTATATTTTAAAAATCTGCATTTTTAATAGGGTTAGAATGAGAAGATTGGAAATTAAGTTGCTGTAATAATGGAACTTGTGGTGTATCCACTCTGTAGAAATAAAGCAGTTTGACACGACTTTAACATTGTTTCACCCTTGTCTCAATGCTATAGAATTATGAGGTTTGTAGTTTTCTGAGTTATTTAGCCTTTCCTGTCAGCGAGCTCTGGTGTCACACCAAACTATAAATCCCAGAATTCCATAGCATTGTGTCATGGAAGTGAAAGTGGTGTCAAACTGCTTTATTTCTGCAGTGTGGCAGCAGCCCAAATAGAAACTAGTCTTACTCTCCTTTCTGCATTTTTCACTACCTGATGTTCCTGAGTACTTTTCAAAGGTTAACACTTAAAGAACCTGATATAACTGGGACATGTGTGAGCCTGGATATGTCCTCCCTTTCCTGGAATGGGCATAATATACTTTGATGGTTAACACACTGCATTGTTATAGGACTATATCCCACTTAAACTGTCATGGCACCATCCTATGTAATCCTATTAGAATTGTCAATCAGAAAGTTCTTGGGCCTCACTAAACTATAAACTCCAGGATTCCACAGGATGTTGTCATGACAGTTAAAGTGGAATACAGTGCTGTTGCAACATAGTGTAGACAGGATCTTTCTGTCAGGCAGGTAAGGAAACTGCAACCCTTCAGATCTCATGAGCTATCATTCTCATCACATCTCACTCTCACTATTAGTCAGGGTGGCAGTTGCTGGTAGAAAGGAAACCCACAAACATCTGGAGCTTCTTGCTACACATAAAAAAATAAGCCAGTAAAGTTTTACCCCTTTCGAAAATTAAAGACAGGTGGCCACAAACATGCAAAAATGTATATAATAATAGGAAGAAAGAGGTATAGACATTATTAATTCCTCAGACATTACAGCTATTTCATTCTAAGTGGCCTGTGGAAAATTCTACCCTACCTTCAGTGTATATTCCAGATGATTCTGAATGAATTTCAGCTCATTTTTTGAAGAAGAATTATCTCTCTCCTTTCAGATTCTGGTCGTGTTCTCATCCCTGTCCTAAGGCTAGATGGTCATAAGGTCTGGCTTTATTAGTGCAATAAATTCAATCAGCTTTAATAGCACAGTTTTTAGGAGTGGGATATGTACAGTATATTCCATTCAGGCCTTTTCAAAAACAAATGATCCAGTAGTATGAACAATACTGAGATCTAGCCAAGGGAAAATAAATCAGATGGGGAAAACTTATTATTTCCAAATTTTATTTCCAGATTCTTTAAGAGCAATATAAAACTCATATTTCTTCTAATTCATTTTCTAAACCAATATGCAGGATATAACACAATCAATCCTAATCAGTTACTTGTACAAATACCCAAGAGCTGTCAGAGAGAGAACACTTTTGACATTGCCAGATAGCATAAAGTGTAATGAGCAACGAATAAGTATACTGTATCTCCTGTGAAATTGACAAAAGCTTCAATTAGGTTTGTGTAAAATGAAAGCCTACTGTATATCTGCCATGTTGAATGCAAGCTAATGTCACAGATTCTTTATTTCTCTTCCATGCTTATATGGTAGAGTACCTCCAGCTGGAGACCTCTTAGTATTATGTCAAAAGATGTTATGAGGATAGTCCATATTTATTTTCTTAATAGACAATGCAGTAAGGAGGGGGGAATAGGAAGTGATGATACTCAACAGAAGAAGGAAGATGGAGATGAGCTCTTTCTTACTATAGAATTATAGCACTGTGGTTCCATTTTGCACTATCATGGCAACATCCTATACAATCCTGGGGTTTCTAGTTTGATGAGACACTAGAATTCTCTGGCAGAGAATTCTAAATAATCATCCCTGAACTGCAAATCCTAGGATTCCACAGAATGTTGCCATGACAGTTAAATGGGAATCATAGCAGAAGGGCCTTTTCTTCCCTGTAAAGCTCCATGAGTGAGGCAGGACAATTGCATCATAAAATCCTCATCTGAAAGCACCTGTACTTCATTTTATTTAGGGGACTGGTGGACCGTGGTTTAATTCCTAAACACCCATCAACATTAGTTATTGGATACTTCTGATATGGATTTTGGATAGAATGGCAGTATTGTACAAATCAACAAGAACTCAGAGGCAAGATGGATATCCATTCAGTTCCTTCCTATAACTATACATCATTTTTTTTAAAAAAAGATCTGTCCCTGAATATCATCTGTTTGGAATTGCTTGAAGTAAGTGTGTGTGTGTGTGTGTGTGTGTGAAGGAATTAGTAATTTATTTTTTTAAAAAAAATGACTCAACACTGTTTACTTAGGACAGAGGCAAGGGAAGTGCGGCCACTTCTACAGCCTGCTCTTCAACTATGCCAGTGTGTGACAAATGCTTTGAAGGAATCAGAATCATTGAGTTTCTAGTCCAACCTCTGACCATGGAGGAACATACACTCCTGAAAGATGCCCATCCAACCTCTTGCATAAACATCTATTCCACTGTCAAACAGCTCTTAAAGAAGGCCTTCCTTGTAATTTTAACCCCTACTTCCTTCCTTGCATTATTGTCTTTTCTGATGAATCGTGCCTCCTTATGATGTGGCCAAAGTACAACAGCTTTAGCATAATCATCCTGGCTTTTAGGGAGAGTTAAGGTTTGGTTTGCTCTAGAACCCATTTATTTGTCTTTTGAGCAGTCCACAGTATCTGTGGGCTCCATAGAGTAGATAGGTATTCCTTTGATACTTTAGCTATTTTGTAGAGTAGACCTCTTGCTGCATGATTTATTCTATTTTTACCAGTTATACCTTTGTTTTCCTTTTGGGAGAAAACTGAAGCAAAGAAAGTATGAAACAGCTCATTTAATCATGTTGTTGGATTGCAACTCCTTGTCAACTCTGGTCAAAATTGCTAGTGGTGATGAATGCTGGGAGTTCCTCACTGCACTTTGCCCAACCTGAATTAGGGGATAATAGAAGTCATGGGAGAAAATAAGTATAATTCCTGATGTCCCTACCCTTTCTCCTTGAATCACCCTTTAAAGAGGACATTTTAATTATACTGCAGGTATTATATTGCTCCACTGTAATTAACTGTGAAGCTAATGAAGTGACAAAATTACTGGATAATGAATATATGCCTCTTGTTTTAATTGACTGTAAATCTTACACTAACTCTGCCTGCCTTTAGACAAATGGAAGACTAACAAAATTAAACTGAGCACATATTACTATGACTGTGCCATACAAGACAGTCCCTAATTGAATATTGTGTTCACACAGAAATGCCTTTTTTTAAAATTGCTCTATTAATAGGCACTTTCAGACTCTGTCACAAAGAAAGTTTCTGTGCCTTCCATACTTCTCATGTAAATATGTTAATGAAATTTACAGGAGCATGAGGTGGCAAATGTTTCTGGACATTAAAATCAAGGCTCCTTCCATAATGTACAGTATCAACTGTTTTCCACACTTCTCAATTAAAGTAGCAATACACTCATTAGTTTTTTCCAAAGGTGTTTGGAAAGGTATTCTAAACATGTTCCACAACAAGAAGTGATTATAATCTGATTCCAATTAAATATAATTCATTTCAATTTCTGGAGATGCAAATCAATTAGAAAAATAAGACAGGCCATCCACAATATGCATTCAGGTGCATTTTACTTTTAGCGTGCATTATTATAGGAATAATTTTAATTATAGCAGTAATGAGTGTCCATTTAATTATAGCAAATTACCTACTCCCCAAAAACCATCACCTTAGGGACATAACTACATGAAGTGTGCGCGCGTGTGTGTGAAAACATTACAGTAACAGAATGATTTATTTGAAATAGGTAATAACTCATCAAAGAGAAAGCAAAAAGTAATCAGAAATAATAATAATTAGAAAAATGTGAAAACCACCTACTAATCTATCCTGCAGACAGATTTCACTGTTCTCATGTGCAGAAAATGCAAGATACAGCTACTGGGCAATAGGGACATTATTTCATTTAAGCCAAGAATGAGAAAGTGCCATAATTAGCCCTATAGAACCCAAAAAATCTGAGGAAGAAGATCCAGCATGCATCTACATTATAAAAATAATGTAGTTTGACATCACTTTAAGTGCTATAGAACCATCCTATGGATTCCTGGGATCTGTTGTTTTACAAGGTCTTTAGCTTTCTCTTCAAAAGATTACTTCTGCCTCACAAAACTACAAATCCCAGGATTTTGGAGGACAGAACATGGCAGCTAAAGTGGTGTCAAACAGCATTATTTCTGCAGCGAAGATGCATCCTTAGAAAGGTCTCCAGTTTCCACAGATGGCTTCACACCCCTCTACAAATCTGAACACCCAGTACCAGATACAGCTGATAAGAAACTTCAGAAAGATATTACCCTACCTCAAACAGCATTGGTGGACACTGAACAGACTCCCCTATAATTTGCAGCCTGTTGATGGGAATGGGAGTAGCATCAGAATAATCAACATCTCCTTGAAAAGCTTAAGCCAGAAATGCTAACCAATTAACCACCTGAAATCTCTCAGTTAGGGAACTATATAGCTTACAGCAGCTCTTGGGCGTTCTTGTTACTTGCAGCTGTTTGTTCTACCAGACTTTCAGTACTCTTAATGTTTGTGGTTTTATTTTGGATTCCTAACCTCTGGACTGGCTTAAGTTTTACACTGTCTTTTCATTTTGGCTTTTGGTTATCATGACTTATATCTTCTTGTGACCAGATTCCAAATGGCTGAGCTCTTCGCCTTCAGCTACTTCAGTGTATAATCTAGGATGTATCCATACTGTAGAATTAATGCAGTTTGACACTACTTTAACTGACATGGCTTTATCCTTAGATTTGTATTTGGTAAGGCACCAGAGCTCTCTGACAGACTGTGGTAAGTCAAAACTTACATATGTTCCATTGATCTGATAGACCTCCTCTATTTGGGACTAACAACTGGGTTTAAGCCATGGTGAGAATCATGGAAACCTCCAGATGCCGTTGGATTATAACTCACTGGAGTCCTAGCCAGTAGAACTGATGGTGAGTAATGCTGCAAGTTGCATATGGAGAGCTCTATAATTCCTACCCCTGGCTTAAACCTGTATTTTCTCCAAGAGTTGATAGGAAGAGGGAGAAAAGCCAGCATCAGTTCCAACCCAGAACTTTTAATGGGTTGTAATGTTACAAAGGGGACTATGCAGGTTTATAAAATAATTGCTGAAGCTCTATTTGCAATGATCAGAGAGATGTTTTCTAGCAAGTAGTAATTACATATGTCCCTAGTACCTCTCACTCCTAGATATCTGGCAATTCAGGCCAGACCCCAGGGGCCACTCTATCAAAATGTTTGACAGGATGAAGAATGATTAATCATTCATAATGCAAATTATGTGTTCTGTAAATATGCCTGGGGAGAATGATATGCAGAATATTGAAACTGATCCAACCAACCTGCATAAGTCACAGCAGATTGAAATCAATATTATGGGCTGTTTAGCATTTTAAAGCACAGGAGGAATTCCCTGCTTCTGTCCATGTGCTATGTAAAACTTTGCTCTTTTTTCTTAAACTGGCATCCTCAGGAGCTGTATCATCCAAAACCATTGTAGCAGCTTTCACTACTGTGCACACATTGTAGTAGTCCTCACTATTGTTGTTAACTGCCCTTGAGTTGGCCCAACTCATGGCAAACCCATGGATGAAACATCTCCATGCTCCCCTGTCCTACACTGTTCTGCTCAAATCCTGAAGATTCAGGCTTGTGACCTCCCTGGTTGAATCCAGCCATCTGGCTTGTGGTCTTCCTCTCGTTCCACTGCCTTCTACTTTTTCTAGCATTATTATTTTTTTCTGATGAGTAATGACTTCTCATGATATGGCCAAAGTATGACAGTGTTAGGTTCATCATCGTGGCTTCCAGGGAGAGTTCAGGATTGATCTGTTCTAGGATCCATTTCTATGTCTTTGGCAATCCACAGTATACTGAGCATTCTTCTCCAGGACTACATCTCAAATGAGCTGATTTTCTTCCTATCTGATTTCTTTACTGTCTAGCTCTCACATTCATGCATAGTAATGGAGAATACAGTGACTTATTGCATATAGAACAATAGGAATCTTCTCAGAGAAGGTTTGGAACCCAAGGAAATAGGGTTTTCCTAAATAGATAAATAGATTTATTGCTTTCACACACCAACAGTAATTGGCCACTGTAAAGATCTGAAAGACCTGTATCACCTTGCCTAGTCCTTTAAAATGTAAGACAAGGGACATGATTTGCATCTTTCTTGATCTTATTATGGTGTATTTCACTGACACAACTGTATAAATATGCTTTATACCTAACACCACTTGGTACTGCATCTGAAGAAAGGAGCTTATCCATTAAAGCTCATGTCAAAATAATAGCTAGTTAGCCTTAAAGATGCTGGCACATTCTTCCTCCTCCCTTCTTTTTATCATCCAAGACCAATAGATTCACTTGGATGTGCTGCATCAATCAGATGTTACAGCAGTGACATAAGGAAATGTGACATCTAACCACAGACATACCAGAGCCAAGGTAGTACAAGATAGCAATATTATCTGTTTATTGTTGGATTTGTTTTATTTATAGAATTTAGAATATGCCTTTCATTTCAGAACTTTCTGTATTAAAATAATAACGACAATATAACTCAGTATTGAAAATCACAGAAGACTGCAGGCCATGTGAAAGTAATAAAAATTTAACAGGATAATAATGAAAATGTTCAAACCAGGTATGCTGAAAGGCCATCACAAACAACAAACTCATTACCTAGTACCACATCAGTGGATTCACATAGGTTTACCTGGTAAAGCACCCCATATACATATAGGACTATACAAGGGAGAAAGTCTTTTTTAATAACCAGTTTGTTGGTTACACAGGTTCTAGTTTAGTGTAGTTCAGCACCAATTAAAAGTTAAAGAGGACTGTAGTCTAACATAGAAGAAATACATTTCTATGGGAAATGAGCAGATAAATCTTTATGCCAAAACTGTAGCAAAATAAAACAAAGTGCAGCAAATTCTGGGCTGGGTCTACCTCAACTCACTGGTAGTGCAGAGATTAAAGCAAAGAGAATTAATCCAAATGTTCCATTGCTCCATTCAGAAGGCAAGCTTTTCTTAAAAATCCAGACTAATTGGATATCATACTAAATATAACAGCGAGTGATTTTATAATCTTTTTTTCTGATATAAAACCTCAGACCAGCTGTAGTATAATATAAACTCTTCCTTCAAAAGACAATTACTTTGACATTTTCTCTTCTTCCACACTGCCAGCTTGAGCAAAGAAGATTTATTCATTCCACACTTTGGAGCAAGACTGAACATTTTCAAATAGGCATGGGGTTTGTACTGGTACATCTGGTTGTCAATTGTCACAATTCAATACAAACATCCCTTTTGGGTTTCAGTAGATGCTGGGAGGATTTCATTTCTCGTCATGCTCATCTTCTTTTGCATGAGGCTGCTAGCTTTTTTCATTATCATGTTCAGGGTATGAATGCATTTGTCCGGCTCACAATACTCAAAGGTATTATGAACAGATCAACAGCTCCTTTAGAAATTCTCCAGGAAAGTAGACACGAGATGCTTCCAGTTGAATGTCTTATCGTGGAGTCACCCTGCCGCACACAAAAAACTTTCATCTGTAAACTCTCCCATGTTTTTTTCATTGCTTCTTCCATTTTTCTTCCTAGTACAAAGAAATCAAAGAAGAAAAGACAGAGTGATTGAACAATGACTTCTGGCTCATAATGTCAAGAACTGTCTTCCTGGGAGCACCCATATTTATTTTTCTGAACATTTAGCAGTAGGTTCATAATGGGTATATATGGCCTATATGTGTCTCGCTTTTTCTTTGTTCCTCATTGCAGAAAGAAGAGTTCACTTTCTCTCTGAAATAAGTATTAGCCATTGTGCATTTTCCCTAAAATTTTGGTGTGTGAGGTATTCCTCATGACCTCAAATGGACCCTGCCAGGCTGTCCACTATTACCCAATGAGGCAGCACATGTACGCACTGAAGTCAGCCTCATGAGACCTCCAGAGAGCAACACCCTCAGACTTGCCCAACAGGTAGTTTGGGAGTTGTCAATGGGACTATCATCACCTCCAATAATCAAAAGAATATGCGATGTTTGTCTAAGATTTCTCACCTGAGGAGCCAGCTATCAATTTTATTCCTTCCCCATTTCCCTTGATTGTTGCCAGACCACATTGCCTCACCCAAACAATCAGACATCTTTGTCCAGTCCATCAAACACCTTTGCCCAGGGCTATTTTTGCCCTTAAAAACCCCTCTAACACTCCCCTCAGTGTGCTATTTCAAATTTCATGGGGACATTACATCACCATGATCTCTGATTTAGCTCCAGCACTTCCACTGAACCAACTCTCTCGGAATGGCTGTGTCTCACCCCATCTCAACCCAATTGGACTCCAAAAGCAACCCTCATCTAGAGTAAGTATCACCCATACTGCTGCCTTGAAGCTTTCCCAAAGCTTGCCCCTGATTTCATGAGCCTTGAATGAATGAGTGTGTGATAGTGAATTGCTGTGTGTTTTTCCCTTTTAAATAAAAATATACTTTAATTGGAGAAGCCCGTCTCTGCTTCATTTCTTAAATTCTGTAGTCCCTTGGTATACAGACGGGAAATGATTTCGCTGGGTCCTTATAGCTGACCCCCTCCCAATTTTGAGCTAAATAAAATTCCCCTAATTAGAGTTTTGACATCCAGCCCTTCAAGACTCACTTTTCTCTGAAGATCCATCCCCCTCCATGGCAATATATTGGCAGGTAGGGAGTTGGGTGCATCAGATATGTCTTTGGCTATGTCACTATAGCCAGATACAGAATGGCAAAGGTAGCTTCCACAAACTCATAGGGGTACCTCTAGAAGGTCTGCAAAATAGTATATAGAGACATAGCCAGATACATCTCTGATGGCCCTCCCCACTCTCTACCAGACATTCAATGGCCATGGAAAGTGACCCCACAGGATTAAAGTGAGTCCTTCAGGAGGGGAGAGGCAAAACATGGCACAGTTTGACTGGGGCAAAGAGGGGAAGAAATGGGAAGAACTGGTTGCATGAAAGATCATGTGTCTTTATGTAGGAAAACATGGCAAATATTGCAGAATAATAATAATTTAGCTCAGTAATAGGACATGAACTTTGCACACAGAAGGTCTCAAGTTTGAAATGACTACTGCTGGAAAATGAGAGACCATTAATTCATGGGAGAGGTTGGAGCTAATGTATTGTTTAAATCTCTTGTTTATATCTTGATAAAATGCATTTTCTGGCTCCAGGCAAATATATTTTTTTGATTTTTCTTTTTGTGAGAAAGCTGTTAAAAACTGCAGAGTTCTGAAAATTATTCCTACATCAAGACTTGGGTCCAAAACTCACTGCAGAAATAATCCATTTCGAGGTGGCTTTAATGCTAGGGAATTCTGGGAACTGTAGTTTTGTGAGACATTTCCCCTTCTCTATCTGATGCCAGAATAAACTATGATTCCCAAGATACAATTCTAGCACTGAGCCAAAGCAGTTAAAGTGGTCTCAAACTGGATTATTTCTGCAGTGTGTTTTGGACCCCAATCTGTGCAAAACAAATTGCATATGATCTTTTTGCACATAAATATTAATGTCTACACACACACACACACACACACCGTTTTATATACAAAAAAATTCCCATGCATGTGCATTTTTCATGCAGAATAAGTCCCAGACTAGAATACTTCTTGCCAGGCTTTCCTGACACTCAAGAAATCCATTTTTATCAATTTTTGGGAAAAATTATGAAAATTCTCCATCCTTGTTATATCTATCGGCAACAAATATTGGCCATTATTGTTATAAATAATGTATAAAACAAGTAGATTTACATACCTTTGCCTTTCATTCAAATGATATACAGAATACAGTTTCAGAATGATAAACAGAATACAGAAAAAGACTTATGACGGAAAGTATCCTAGTAGAGTTGATATAAACTGTAAAGGGCATACCTATTACATTCCTTAGGGAGAGGCTTGCAAAAGTATTTCCATACCAACCTCACGTTTTTCGATATGTTTGCTTTATTTTAGCCTACAATGGGGCTTTCTAGATTGGCAACCTCACGTTTTTTGATATGTTTGCTTTATTTTAGCCTACAATGGGGCTTTCTAGATTGGCAAAAAGAAGTGTGTTCATGGCAGCATGAAACTCTAGCCTTTAGATGAGAAAAAGGGAAAGTGTGCCATGAAACCCCCCCCCCCCACTTTTTTTTTTACTTTTTTTTTTTTTTTTTTTTTTTTTGCGTTTTAGGGGAGAAGAAGCGCCTTTAAAAAGGTGCTGGTTTTCCCAGCTTCTTTTTTAAAAACTGCAGAACAGCACAGCTCCATCTAAAGCTGCTAAGCATTAAGGAAAAGGCAACTTCATGTCACACTTTCCTGCCAATCTAGAAAGCCCCAATGAATGAAACAGCAACCCCACCTTTTAAAATGAAGTTACATTAACTAATTTTCAAGAGAAACTAGTTGCTTTGGGGATAGTATCATATGCAGTCACAACAACATGAATTTAGTTAAGACAATACCAGTTACTGTACTTAACACTATTCCTGCTGCTTTCATTATTCTAAGATGTTTGAGTGGCAGACTGCACTTAAGTCAATCATCTCCACTTACAAAAGTGCTCCATTTCCCTGTAGCAACTGATGGTTACATTATCTGGACAGAATCAATAAGAAATGTGCTGGTGGCATAATTTCATTTCTCCATATTCTGGTTCCCTTCTTTCCTTAATAAAACACAATATAGCTCTTTCAGATAATAACAGGAAATGTTTGCAATATAGATAAGGATAATTAATTCTTTCATTCTCCCTAGCAATTAAGGCCAGGCTGCAGGCCCTATTTGGTGACCTGCCCTGGCCTGTCACCACCACCTTGTTATAAGACAACATCTGTGAATTCCCAGATGATGTTGAACTACAAACCCTGAAATCCTCAATACTGGCCATTCTGGATGGAGCTTCTGGCAGTTGGAGTCCAACAACATTCAGGGAATGAAGACCTGTAATCACTTCTATACAGTTCTTTTTCACAGCAACGTATGTAAACCCATCTCATACTAGCTAATATTTCAGAGATAAAATCAGGATACATGTAATCCAAGAAAACCATATGAACTAAGAAAGACTACAGCAGTTTGGTGTTGCCTGAGCCTTCTGGGAAGGGCAATATTCCACCCCCTTTTCCCCAGTGCAAAGTTAATTGAGTGCAAACAACTTTTGCACTATTAATTCAGTTTGTTACAAATGATGTAAACTGAGGACAAAGGGGAAAGTGGGAGGAAGAGACATTTTAAATGCAGCTGAAAAAGTGGATTCATCAAGACTGTCCTTACTACCAAATATGTTACCTACCTGGGATGGATTCAAAGGATCCCTCATCTCACGCCCATGGAAGCTTGCCACATTGGACTTATAAAGATACATAAGGTCTAAGTGTGGAGGGTATGCACTTGACCACTGCACAGAGATGAAGGATGGACCAGTCTAGACTGTATCCCCATGGTAATGAGAAAAATACTTTGAGGCTAATTTGTAAACCATACAATGAGAAAATTTATGGAAACTGGTAGTGCTTTCCCTTGAACCTGACATCGCAAAATCACAATGGCCAGAACCTGACATGAAATATCATAGTCACAGTCTTGTTGGGGCAATATGCTAGCAGTTGCATTTTTTCCCACATTGCAGCTTGTTTTCCAATAACTTACTTCTTTCACAGCTACAACATCCACAGACCTTTTATTCCTTCCACCATTGTCTATTCTGGTGTCATTACATCAGGATAGTCTACAAAAAGTATTGTGGCCATTGTGGGGTGTGTGTGTGTGTATAGATACACAATGATATATTGCAAATCATTAGCAATTTGAGTCATATTAATTCATATATATATGACTCAGATTATTATTGGTTTGCAATATTTATTTATGGCTGGCCTCATAAAGCCCAGAAAAAAGTACTATTAGCTTGGCCTATTTTCTGGTGTCCTCACAACTCCTGTTTCCGGGATGATGACTTGGGAGCCCTTTGGGTTGAGAGTACCCAGATTTAGTTGTTAAGTGTCACGAGGAGAGGGTGGGGAGAAGGTCCACACCATGAGACTCCAGTGCTCTCCAAACCTCTGCCTCTGATGTTTCTTTTTAAAGAAAATTCAATTTTAGATTTTTAAAAATAAAAAAATATTATTTTTAATTTTTCGTTGAAAACATCATATCTTACCAAATGTTTACTTTTAACAACATGAAACTATTCACATGTAAATACATTTAGCTCATAGATATGATATTGTAATGTAAAAGTATAATTTTAATTTTGCTAGTTGCTTATGTCAGAACAATCACCATTACATTCAGTGATATATGGGAATTATGATTCATGAGCAACATTAATACAAAATCATTACTAGGGATTCTGTATGGTGTACTGTGGGAGGGGTTCTATGGGGGAGGTGACACCATGAGTTACCACACAAGGTGATGCCAACCCTAGTGATGCCATTGACTCCCACCGCCAACAGCTTTGCTGCTGATCAACCTATGCAATTCCCCTTTTTTATAGTACACGGAAGCAGAAAAACAGCATTTCCCAGCCAGAGGGCATTTTTAACTGCATCTCAAGCTGTGTTGTTCAGCCTTCTAAATGACTCTTCTGTAGAGCCAGTCATCTGTGCCTGGCTTTTCCCAGTTTTGGAACTAGAAAATGATTCAAAGTGGTTTGGTTTTTTAGCTTTGCAAGTTTACTGAAAAACCTGAGAAGACACTGATGAGGCATTCATTGGTGAAGGTCTCTCAAGAAAAAAGACATGATTCAGGCTTTCATTCTTTTAGAGTTAATCACTATTGGTAGAGAGGGAGTACTAACTTTCCTCCAGCAAAAGATAAAGTCCCAATTATAATTCATGAAGCCTTTCAGATAATGATTTGTAATGACTATGAACATTACATGTTTAAAATGATGGAACTCATGATTGTCAGTAAGGGAGAATGATTTTCCAGGAAATATAACTGCTTTTTTAAAAACCACCTTTCCAGAAGCCTATAATTATAGAACTTTAATAAATGAAATTATGGAATTTGCTGTATAGTTAAAAGCTCTTGTTCTAAACATCTGTGTTTATCCTAGCAGAACTCTTGTGTGGAGTAGAGAGGAGAATTTATTCAAAATATAAAGCTTCTTGAAACAAGGATAACCTAAGAAATTGCTGTCTTTCCAAACAATGAACTGGTTTACATAGATCAGGTTAGTAATTTAGTCATTTACCATATGAATAGTAAATTTATGCCTTTACAATATATATTTATCTTGCTTGTGTACCTCAGTTTGTGAACAACACATCTCACAATGAAATATGATGCTTAGTTTGCATAGGCTGAATTGGATATAAAATGGACATGGAATTTCCATTAAAACTCACAGCCTCGTATCAAGTTTTCCCAGTACTGTCCCTTGCCTGTAATTAATGGAATATGTAATGTGATACCATTATGCTTTGTCATTTTCCAGTCTTGATTCACATTATTGGCTGCATCTGGAAGCAAGAAAATACATGATGTGACAATGTCCTATTACACATTTCAGTGACAAAATATCGCAGGCAGCAGGAAGAGAACATTGAAGCTGATCTGAATTTGATCTAGAATCATGTCTCCAAAACATAAAACATTTATTAATTCTTAAATATACAAAACACAAAAGAATAATCACATGACTGTGTGTATATGTGCACCTTCAAGTTGCCTGGCAACTTTTTGTGACCCCATTAATTTCATAGGGTTTTCTTAGGCAAGGAACATTCAGAGATGGTTTTGCCAGTTCCTTCCTCTGAAATATAGCCTACAGCATCTGGTATTCTTTGGCAGTCTCCCATCTGAGTACTAACTAGAGATGACCCTGCTTAGCTTCCAAGATCAGATGGCATCTGGTGTCTTTAGGGTTTTTAGGCTATGACTAATGATTGCAGGCAAATACACAGCTGGTAAATCTCCTTTCCACTTTGTACACTGTCCTATCATCTCCCTCCCAGGTGTCCTTATACATAGACAAGATATTCTGTACCTTTTATCTGTGTTTTTGTATGTTTGTTTGTTTATCTGGACATCTATGCCATGTACGTATACAGATATGTGCATGGACGCACACACTCTCACACACATTTATTCACTCAAAGAGTCACACATCTCTTTGGGGCCCATGGCAGGAGAAAGAGAGCTATAAGATAAATAACATGATCAACTCTAAACCATGGCACTTAGGGAAATATTAAAGAAAAACAAAAGTGTGGGGGAGGGGAAGGGGAAATCCCATACTGATGTATTTATTTCATGTGATTGATTTTGAGGAATGCTTTATTTTCTGCTTTCCACACTAGTTGGATTTCCTGTATTCTAATTGTTCCTATTCTGAAAATACAGTCACTGTTTCTTCATTTTATAATGTATAATGAGGCATCAATAAATGATGGTGGTGGTGAGTTTTATTTAAACCCTGACTTTGCCCCAAAATCAAGACTCAAATAAAAAAAAAGGCTTCCAACAAACTACATGAAGCAAGGATACCATTCTTGTGTCCTTTGGAGGAAGTTCGAGATCTTAGGAGTAGATACTGAGAGAGCCCTATCATGTGTCCTCACTAACTGTGCCTATGATGGCAGTAGGATTGAAACACGGGCCTCTATAACATACCTTTATAAGATCTTTGGAGTTTAAGGGGCTCCTTACAACAGGAGGTTAATCTTTCTCAACATTATGAAGGATTCTAATTTGTCTTAGAGCACTGTCTGCTAGTTTATGTAGCAAAAATGGTTAAAGCCACTTCACTCAGGAGGTTCAATTATTTCAACAATATATTTGGTGTTATAGCAGATTATAAAAGGAGAAATATTTTCAGATAGCATATAGAATGTTAATCCATTGTAAGCAGTATCATGGAAATTTTAATGTACATGGCTATAATAATAATGATATAAAATGTACTGTTCCAGTTTTCACTCAAATGTTTACATTGCTTATAAACATTAGTTTAATTAATTGTAGGTCAGTGTTTCCCATCTCATACATCACCCTTGGCAATACAAGGAATGTGACTTCACATTGCCAAATGTTTCAGACTAATGTTCCTCTCTCTTTTTGGATATGCTCTGCTGCAATGGCAGGCAATCTTTCACATAGTATAGTGCCACAGAACAAGCAGCATTGGCTCAGTTGTTTTCACTTGCAGAAAGATTTGCAGTTCTAATTGGCTATATTGTCTATGATACCATAATTTTGGCTAGATAGTGTCTGATAGGTTAGGACCATATATTTATAGATCTAAAAATATTATTTCCCAAGAAGCAGCGAACAGGTACAAAATAATAGTAGGTGCATATTGAAGGACATCAAGTGAACATAGCTACCCCTTCTAGACTTGGTGGGTGGGAGGATGGGTGTGTATATACATACAAACATCTGATCAGTTCTATGGAAGTGCTTTTATAGAAAGTGCATAACTGAAAACAAGAGAACAATGTTTTGTCCAGTTGTCTCAATGATCAACAAACAGTTGCTTAACCAACAGCTATGTTTTAGTACTGGCTAACGTTGATGGTCATAAGAACACGGATTACCGCTTTGGGATATGGAAGGATCATATATTGAGATCTTAAACTGTTTGATTGTTAATTATTGTTGATTGTGCTTTTTTTAACTTGCTGTATTTATGTTTTAAATTGTATACTGCCGGCATCTCATGATTGCCTTGTAAGCCCCTCTGAGTCCCCGCTCGGGGGTTGAGAAGAGCGGGTTAGAAATACCGTAAATAAATAAATTAATACTAGCGATATAGGACACAGTCCTGTGTGGCAGGTTTCATGATCCCTAAGCCCCGATGTAGGAACCATGAAAATCCCCAGATCTGCACTGACTGAGAAGCAGAAGCTGTGTGAAAACATCAGTTGTGTCCCAAGTGACAGGGGAACAGACAAGCTGGAACTGGAATTCAGTGTGTAGCACCATAACATATTATCTTTTTGCATGCAGTGGCTAAAGATCCTGGCATAAGGAGTAAAGACACCGGTGCCTTAGAGAACAAACTAAAGTCTTTATTATAAAGACTAACACTAAGAGGTAAACAGGATTTAAACAGGAGTTAAACAAGAGTTAAACAGGAAATATCCTATGATAAACATAGTCATTTCCTGTTTAACTCTTGTTTAACTCTCGTTTAAATCCTGTTTGCACTCTAGTGTGAAAAGATAGGAAAGTTACTCAGGGAGCTACTCTAACTACATTCTATGGAAGAGCTGGCAGAGTTCTGGGTGGAAACACCTTTAAGAATATTAATTTTCATCACAGAGGGGTCAGGATAGACAGAAAGAGTCCAAGTTCATTGCAGGTCACTCAAAGTATATAACCTATTGCTACTGAGGTATTAACACTTTCAGTGCTAGGCATTGTTGTACTTCCAGCATTTTATTGATCTGAAATATTTAAACTTGAAATTAAATTGCTGCCAATACATTTCCCAATACTTTTTCAAAAAGAAGTCTCCAAAATCAATGTCTAAATCTAATCATCATTAAACATTTGCATGCCCTTGCATGAGAAGAAAGTGTCAGTCTCAGCAACTCTCGCAAAATTCCTGGCAATAGAAAACTAATTTGTGTTGACCATGCCAAGAGCCAATCTTCTGCAAAAGAAAACCTATGTTGAACCCACATAGTCCTTCACAGTGGCTCCCAGAATTGGGTTTTTAATCTATGTTTATAAACTACCAGAATAACAATACAGATTTAGCCAACTGCTACAATAAAAGATCTAGGTTCACTCTCTGTCCTAAGGAAAATGTCGTTTATAATTTGCCTGGCAAGACACTGCTGCCATTTTAAAACTCTGTACTTACACTGACCTTTTGGCCCAATTCTGAAAGTGTTAAAGGACAGATTAGTCATGAGGGTGGCCCTATTGAAAAAGGGAAGTGACAGACTGCTTTCCTGTATGGCAGCCTGTCAGGTATTGGGCATATGTACTCATATTTTTAGGCTCTGACACCAATGTGCTTTCCTAATCAATAATAATAATAATAATAATAATAAATTTTATTTCTAGCCCACCCCTCTGCTCAGCAACCGGGGCAGTGTACAACAGGTTTAAAATGAACAACAGTTTAAAAACATTCCTTCAACCCAATCTTTACCCTCCAACCCCTTAAAACTAGATTAAACTAATGCAGGATTAAAATGACAATCAAGACACATAAGAACAGTAACAATCAGTTTGAAACAATATAGACAGTAGCCTCAAGAGGGGAGAATAAGTGATCACCTCTATAGAGCCAGGAAGTTACTCTGGGAAAGCCTGCCTGTCTTTGCTGCTTTTTAAAAGCAGTCAGGAGTGGAAATAAGACGGATCTCGTCCGGCAGACTGTTCCATAGTCTGGGGGCAGTTGCAGAGAAGGTCCTCTGGGAGGTCTGTGACAACCTAGTCTTCATGGGCTGTAGAGGGTTCCTCCCAGAGGGCCGGAGCGTGCGGGGGGGGGGAATCATACAGGAAGAGGTGGTCCCTGAGATAAGATGGACCCAAGCCATGTAGGGCTTTAAAGGTTAAAACCAACACCTTGTACTTTGCCTGGGAACTAATTGGCAGCCAGTGGAAGGATTTAAGCACAGGAGTTATGTTTTTCCTCCTAGATGTTCCAGTAACTAACCTGGCTGCCATGTTTTGTACTAATTGAAGTTTCCGGGTTAGGCACAAGAGTAGCCCCATGTAGAATGCATTACAGTAGTCCAGGTGTGAGGTTACCAGAGCATGTACCACAGTTTCCCGATCCTTCATATCCAGGAAAGGGTGCAGCTGGCGTATCAGCCTAAGCTGATAGCAGGCACTCCTGACCGTCACACTCACCTGACTAGTCATGTGAAGCGCCGGATCTAGGAGTACCCCCAGACGGCAAACATAGTCCTTAGAGGAGAGTGTGACTCTATCCAGGACTGGAAGTTGTATTCCCAGAATGGTTTTGGGCCCATGGCTGTCAGTACCTCTGTTTTGTCTGGATTTAGTCTCAATCTGTTTTTCCTCATCCAATCCATTACTGCTCTAAGACAGTCATTGAGAGGAGAGATGCCATCTGAAGACTGAGCTGATGATCTGGTCATGTAGAAATATGTCTGAGTGTCATCAGCATACTCTATGCCTCCGAATGATCTCACCCAGTGGCTTCATATAGATTTTGAATAGCGTCAGGGACAGGATGGCACCCTGGGGGACGCCACAGTTAAGTTCAATTTTGGAGGAACAGCTGTCCCCGAGCCTCACCTTCTGGGATCTGTCCAAGAGAAAGGAACAGAACCACCACAGCGCCTCTGATTCCCAGCTCCCCCAGCCAGTCCAAGAGGATGGGATGATCTAATGTGTCAAAAGCCACTGAGAGACCCAAGAGCAGGGTCACACTACCCCTATCAATGTGCAATGTGCAAAGGTCATCAGCCAGAGCAACCATGGCGGTCTCAACTCCATATCCTGTCCTGAAGCCGGTTTGAAATGGATCAAGGTAATCGGTTTCATCCAAGACAGCTTGGATTTGGGAAGAAACTGCCCTCTTGATCACTGTGCTTAATAAAGGTAGCAAGGAAACTGGTCTGTAGTTGTTTCTATATGGGGGGGGGGGGGCAGGGAAGGTTTTTTCAGGAGTATAATACCTTCCCTGAAGGATGCATTGATTGTATCTCGTAGGAGTACTCTCAATGTGTTCCCCCCCCTCCCCAGATGACTAACTAAGACAGGGATCGAGAGGGCAGGTCGTCTTTCTCATACTTCCAAGGAGCTTGTCCACATCATCAGTACTCAAATACTTCAATACAGCTTGATAGGAACCTCTGTTATCATTTTCAAAATTACTACTTTATTTACACACACACACACACATCTTTTGTTTATTTTTCTTTGTTCATCATATAGTATATATGGTGTCTACCACACCACAATGTATCATCACATCCTAACTTGTAGAGTAATTGAGACTAAGCTGGGGCACTTTGACTGCTCCAGATAACTCCATGAATATCATCATCATCATCATCATCATCATCATCATCATCAATATTTTTCACCAAAAGGCAGAACATCAGGCATATATAATTAAGAAAGAAGTACTAAAAACAACACTATAATCAACTAAAGACAAAATCCACACCAACTCACCAGTCTCCCATTTTGGCAATCTTATGCATATTCAGCATCTTAATCCACTGAATCAAAGAGGAAGGTCTTCAACCCTCTATGAAAATGGGTAAGATCCTCCTCCACCTAGAGGTACAAAGGAAGACTGTTTCACAAATGAAGAGCCAGATCCTGAAAGGCTGTCAGCCATACACATTGGTTGAATGTCTATAGATCTTAAGTTCCTAGATGGTACATACCAGGCAAGCCAAGCTGCCAGTTACTGGGGGAGATTAAAGAGCAGGTACTCTTAAGTACCAGGACCAAAAGCTTATAATAAGCCCTGGCCCAAGAAGTGATTTGAGCCCAACCTGGATTTCTTTGTCCTAATCAAACACTTGAACCATTACAGCACACTGGCTCCAAGGCTTTAAGTCATAAACCCAAAGGTTGTAAATAAACTATGCACTTTTTGCTGTGCCACAAATACATTTTTGAGAAAAACATTCTGTGTTTCCAAAGCAATATATTACTTCATAGAACTGCACATTAATTTTGTATGTGCATTCTGACAGCTATCTATATGTCTCTTCTGACTGTGGCTTCTTTGACTTCGTTTCTCTTGCTACCTCTTGGCTTTTGAGACTGGTTCCTGGTCATATACTTACTCTCTTCACTCTCTAGCCAAAACTGCTAAAGCTTTAGATTGTTTTAATTTCTTCTGACCGCATTTTGACAGCAGCCACAAGAACTGGCCCATTACTACCTTGCTCTTATCCAAGGTCCTCATTGATGATTCTTGGTGGATGTGGGTAGGTGCTTTTTCTATGTTGTTGCATATTTATAATCAGAGGAACCTGACTCTTCAGGTAGGATACATTTTTGATACTTAATTTTCAGCTTGTATGACTTGAGGGCGTGGACAATCTTCTTAGAGGACTCAGGTTTGGCACTTGTTGTCTTGATCCTTGACCATCCTGGCTTCTGAAATCATCCAAGCCTGAGCTGGAGTTTTGGACCTGGGAAGTAATCAATCCCTCTTTGAGAAAAGAGGTTGTCTCTGCTAGTTTAAAGGAAGCAATGGTGAGAACACTCTTGGAGAAACCAAGGAAAACCAACTGCTGCTCCAATGATCCCTCTAATTCCTACCCAAGTTATATTTCCTGTTCTTTTGAAAGGTACTAGAGTATGTAGCAGCTCAGGAACTTTCTATATGAAAAAAAAAACTTATTTTGCCATGACTCCATTCTATGGACCCCTGGGGTTTGTAGTTTGGTGAGACACATGAACACACTGGCTGAGAAGTTTAAATGTCCTGCCTTACAATGAAAATCTCAGGATTCCATAGGATGGAGTTTTGGTAGTTAAAATGAAATCATAGGACTATAATTCTGTAGTGTTGATAGGCCTCATTTCTCTACTACTGGATTGTTATCTCTTCTGCAGTGCAGAAAGAGACAAAAATTGGTAATAGTGAAGAAAATAAACAGCAGCTGTTGAGAGATCATGTCCTTTCTTAACCATTTTTCACTGGCATATTGGCCATTGGCTTCTGGTCTCGTTCATTCCTAAAACCAGAGCATATACAGAGTTCAGAGATGCTTTATATTACTCATTTCGGAACAGATCCATTGCTAATAGGTTTTGCTAAAATAAAATTTAACATGGCATATATTCATTTCTTTCTTACGTTTTATTCCAATCTCTCTTTCAAGAAGCTGATTGTGGTGGGGTTTTTTGTTGGGTTTTCAGGCTATGTGGCCGTGTTCTAGAAGAGTTTCTTCCTGATGTTTTGCCAGCATCTGTGACTGGCATCTTCAGAGAATGCCAGCCACAGATGCTGGTGAAACATCAGGAAGACACTCTTCTAGAACATGACCACATAGCCCGAAAACCCCACAAAAAATTACGAAAGCCTTTGACTCCACACTGATTGTGATAGTTTTCAGGCTTCATTAGATTACCCACTAGCTCCATGTAGATGTTAAAGAGAAGCACGTGTGTTGATTGATTTAGTTTTCAGCAGGAAGCCAGAACTATTATAAAAATTCTATTGGGTACTTATTAATATCATTATTAGCTATAAAAGCCAACACCACAATTGTATTGCCATAATTTACAGGCCAGGCAATTGCTAAGAGCTAATTGCGAAGAATGGATTTCTGCTTAATTATATTAGTGTATATCTTCTGGATTTCACCCCAGTATGTGAAGAACTTGAAACTTAACAATGTTAGCATGTACAGTAGACTTGAAACTTAATAATGTTAGCAATGCTGCCTTGTCATTGCTGGCTTCTTCATTAAATGAGATAATGGCTCAAATGTTTGACTCACCTGAAAAAGTGGTAAATGTCAGTTCCCACAGCAACCAGGAGCTCTTTGGCATACACTTAGCCATTAAGATTATTAGCAACATTTTCTAGTAAGAATGAATTTCCAGATTAGTTACTGGAAAGATCAAAGCAATTTTTCAACAGAAGCAACGGGGGTGAAAATGCTTCCTCTTCAAAATTCTTTCATGAAGGATCAAATAAATTCCCTCTGAAGGGCTGTCAAGCTGTCAGGGAGAGTGTGTAACTATTTTTCCTTTAACTGCAAATATCTATGAAGCATAATTGTAACACACTTCCATAGGTTCTGCATAAGTGGGAGGGCAAGTGTGTTGGCAGTGGGATCTGTGCATACCTTCTTCCAATAAGTACTATAGAATCACTTAAACACATGATTTGAAGAGATCCTTCAAGATTGACCAATGGGTAGTTCTCATTCAGTGGCACTGTCTGAACAGCCCACACCATCACTTTACAACATCCTTTCATTAAAGGAGTCTTTAAAAGCTTCCTGTTAAAATGGGGAAAGACTTATGTATGTATTGAGTTTATATGTCATCTGTCTGCCTTGAGGCAGTTAATAATACTGGAAGAAGTAAAACCACAAGTCATTAAAATGTGAAGACTGGATAAATGAATGAATGGATAAATAAATAAATATATGCAGTAATAGGAAATAACTATCAGCACTAACCGGTTAAGAAAAAACAAACAGCAACCCAGCATATCAGTGAAAGGCCTTCCTGAATAAAAACATCTTTGCTTGTCAGCAGGAGGACACTAGAGAGGGAACCACACTAATCTCCTTTGGCAGGGAGTTCCAAAGCCTGGAGATACAAAAAGAGTGACCCCTTTGGCCCCTGCAAGAGTTAGGTTGTCGCTGTTAGCAAATGTGTGCTCTATAATAATGTAAATCTTGACCATATTATGTGAGATAAAGGGGAAGTGGAAAAGCATGGGAGAAGATTTTGGGATTTATTAATTGGAACTAGGGGAAGCTGAGGATCACACAGTTCAGAGTACCTAGACAATACTTCAGTCACATTAGACTTGGCATTTTGTATGAATAAAGTCTAATAACAAATAGACTAAAACCCTGCCTTAAAGGGTCTAAGCAAACACATTTTGGAACCATTAACTACTTTGCTAGAGAACAGGTCTTGGTGTCAGCAGACTTGAGAAAAATAAACACAGAAGATAACTCTCAGGAATTAATAATTGGGGATGCAGTACCATCAGCAATATTTTTTTAACTGCAGTACTACTGTACCAAAAGTTTTATTTATAGATCATGGGCTTAGAGACCAACATTATTCTTTAATCACAAGGATAGTGGGCATATTTGTTCTCCAGCCCTGACTTTTATTAATAAGCTCACACAGTAGAATTATTGTACAGTTCAAAGATACAGCCATGTCACTTTGGAATATCAGTATGCAAAAAGCTCTTGTAGCACCTTTGAGACGAACTGAAAGAAAGAAAATGGTAACATAAGTTTTTATAGACTTGAGTCTGCTTCCTCAGGTGCATGGAGTATAGGAACAGACTGTGTGGCATTAGCAATAGAAATGCAAAACTTGTGAATATGGAGATGAGGTGACAAGTTCAGTTTTAACAAAGGTAAGAGGAAGGATGTTGTCCAAAGCCAAGGTGAGTAGATAACAGTATCATTGGTGCTGGGACTTACTGGAATGTAGTTTGATGCTGGCTGGGAACCAGAAAGAAGATGTGATTAATTGCTCAAGAAAGCCCTGTGAGCCTGGGGTATTAAGGAGTGTTGTAATGTGTACTGTGCCAGGAAACAATTGTCTCTGTTGAACCCACTGTTGATGGACTAGAGTTTGTGGATACATTCCAACCAGCTCAGCTGTTTCTCTTTCCAATCTTCCTTTGTAGTGTTTGTTGTTGTTGTTGTTGTTCAAAAACCACTGTCTGAGGTCTGACATGGAATGCCCAGGAAGACTGAAGTGTTCTGCAGCCAGTTTTTTGTGTAAGTGAAAAAGTCCAACTAATATTGTTGGTGATATCATTAGGCAGTAGAATTGTTGGTGGGACTTCCAGTTTGTTTTAGCATGGAAAAATCCATAACTATTAAGCAATTTATTTATTAGTTATGTTTATATATCATGTTTCCTGCAGGAACATAATATTCTGCTTGTTTTATCTTTAAAATAATTTGATGAGACAGGTCAGCCTGAGAAAGAATGACAGGTCTAAGGTGAATTTCACAAGTCCATGAGGAATAAAACCTGGATTTTCTATTTCTACTCCAGCACACTATCCACTATATCACAATGATAGAACCTGCTCAGTCATCTAAGACGAGACCAGTTATGGCTCATTGCAGGATGGATAGTAGCCATTAACCCACCATCCCAGTAAGCTGTTACTTTTGTACATCTTCAAATCATTTCTGACATACGGGCTTCCTTGGCTGAATTGGTTCGGGGGGGGGGGGTGGATTGCTCTTGCCTTCCTTTGAGGCGCAGAGAGTGAAACCTGCCCAAGGTCAACCAGTGGGTTTTCATGACTGAGTGGGGATTCAAACCCTGATTCCCCTAGTGTCCTAGTCCAACACTGAAACCACTATATCATGTTACCGCTTCAGAAAACTCTTATTTCAACACGTTTCCTGCTTATGAGACATTCTTGAAACTTCAGAGATATACACACAATGGGAAATTTCCTATATCTGATTTTCAATAAACATCTTAGGCTCTTTCATGCTAAACAAATATGGTGCTTTGATTTTACTTTAACCGCCATGGTTCCATTCCCATATTCTCAAACTTTTGTATTGTCATGCTGATGAAGAGTATGGGAGAAAAGCTTGAATGACTGTTGTGACACTTTTGACTGGACTCCCTCCAGTCCATCTGCCTTGGTCCAGGCCCCAGAGGGAGAGAAGAGCCACTAGACCTCATCCCCTTTCTCACCGCCTTCTCCTTCTCCTTTTGTGTTGTCTCTTTTAGACTGTAAGCCTGAAGGCAGGGAACCGTCTAAATATGAGATTGTATGTACAGCACTGTGCAAATTTACAGCGCTATATAAATAAAGGATAATAATAATTCTAGCAGTCCTGATAAAATTTACTATCCAACCTCCATTTTATTTATAGAATTCAGTTGTCCTCCTTTATCCATGGATTTTTGATCCATGGATTCAAGCACACGTGGCCTGAAAATATTTTAAAAACATATAAATTCCAAATGGCAAACCTTGATTTTGCCATTTTATATAAGGGACACCATTTCACTGTGCTATTGTATTTAATGGGACTTGAACATCCATGGATTTTGGTATTCATGAAGAGTTCTGGAATCAAACCCCAGTGGACATCAAGGGCTCACTGTACTTTAAGACTGTTCCTTTAAATCAACAGGTTCATATAGATTTTTCTTCTCCCTCACATATTGTTCACAAAATGCATTGAACTTGTTTTTCAGACAATCTACTTAAAAACAATATTCTGCTAGTTAAAAATGGTTCTGCTTACTATAACAAGAACTCAGTTCTCAAAGGAGCTTGTAGATATTGACAGATTAGAAATTATATTTGGATGGTATGAGTGAATTGTCGACAAATATATAATAGAGAAACTTTTAAAAAGAAAATAAGGTCAGTTTCTTTACTTTCTAACTTGATATGATTGCTTCTTACTAGATGTTCAATATAAAAGCAATTTTCTATTATAGATCTTTCTTCCATTTTGTAATGAGAAACACTGGCATAATATTTAAAGCTCTGCATTAGGCATTCCAAGCCATTATTTTATACTAAACTTCAGCAATAGCATTTATACTAATAACAGACAATAACTCTGATAAACCATTTTTACAGCAACAGGTACAAGTGATTAACTTTTTATTTTGTACCTCATCTCACAGAGAAACCATCTGCCCCTTTCATACAGTTTTCTGCAAACCTAGGGGCTGAGCAAACAGCCCCAAAGGGGCAGCCTCCAGCTGCCCCCTTTTCAGCCAGATTGGGGCCGCAGCAACCGCATGCCACAGCCCTGATCTAGCCTTTGCAGTGCATAAAAAGGAGCCATAAAAAGCAGCTCCTTTTTTGCACCCTGGAAAGGGTGTGATAGCCACAGCACCACGGCTATATGGCACTCTTTCAGCACTGCATTGTGTGAACACTGCGCCTGAGATGTGCCATGATATCACGTGCCATGTGGTGTGGCACGTAGTGTCACAGTGCCCTGGCGGGGGAGCTGGGGCATGTGTCGTGTAGATGGTACAGCCCAACCCCAGGCCGGCCCAAAGCACCGGTTTGCACAGGGCCCTAGTTTTCCCAACGTACCCATGTCCTTGCTCTCTATGTGGCAATGTTGAACATATCATGATGCTTCATTCTTCTTTTCAGACGACAGTACACTCTTACATGAGGGATTTAAAATTTCTCAAAGGAACCACTGATGCCTATTTTGACAATACTGTTGTTTTGAAAGCTTAAATGACTTATGACAGTGGGGTTAAGTGAGCTCTAACTAGTTACAGACTAACTTACAAAATTCAACAGACCTGCAAATTCCTCATAAAGAGACACTTATTCAGTAAATCTCAATTTTAATACAGGTAAGTGGCACTGAACTGACAAATCTAATATTTTAACATTCAGAGAGCTTCCCTTAGTAATAAACCCAATCTTCCATGATTAGGCAGAGTGAGATAGGTTCATCCTAGCATTGCCTTAAGTTGGAAATTACTTTAAGGCACACAAGAATAAAAAGAACAAACAACCCAACATTAATAGTAGCTGCCTCAAGTGGTAATGGAGTTTGGAACATTAGATTTTAAAATTAATTTGTTGGTTCAGTCAAAAGTGCAATTTTTGTTACTGTAAACTCATCTTCACTGATGCAAAACATTTTCTGAATTGGCTAGAAATCCCATAATACTTTCATTGGTTGAGGATCATGAGAGTCCAATGTATGTAGAAGCTTCCAGGTCAGGAAAGGCTGTACTTGAACATAGGATCTCATCTTGCAACCTATTCATATTTGTCATGGATCTGAGCTTTTCTTTCCACCCTCACCCACATAGGTTTTGAAACACTTTGTTTGTTAAAGGTTAATAATGAGTGAATAAGTGAATAAGACAGTATATTGATCTCAGTATGAGGCACTAATGCACTGCAAGCACAACAATAATATATGAAGAGGAAATGATGGACCAAAAAATGGATAAATCTTGATCAAAAACATTTTGACTGTCCCTGAACAAATGGAGAGCCTTTTGCCACACAATAGAATTATGACCTTCTTTCCCCCCATCTCTCATCCAAGAAGCATAGACTACAAAGATCAGGTGCCCAGGCATGTACGAGGGGATATCCAAAAGTTTTAATGATCACCTTTAAAAAAATTTGACAGAAAGTTTGTTTTGATTTGTAGTTGTTAACTTATCTATGTAGTCACTATCTAGATTTATACATTTTCCCAGCGTATCTTGACCCTCCAAATACCTGATATTGTAGAAGTCTGCAGATTGTGCCTTACGAGGGGGTATCATAAAGTTATAATTATCACCTGGAAGTTATTATGGCATATTGATGAAATTTTGTTAGTGTCATCATTGGTCCCTAAGTGCACGTTGCTGAGAAAATCAATTCATTGCGTCTTTTATTTTTGTGACTGGTTCTGCCAGAAGTGACTAAAGTGTAAAATCTTTGTCAGGCGCAATCTGCAGACTTCTACAATATCAGGTATTTGGAGGGCCCTGGTACTAGTGAATATAGGATTGACAATGTAACCTCAGATCTTTGGCTGGTCTTCTGTGGAGAGTCCCTAAAGCTTCTTTGTTTCTCTCTCTAAGCCTTCTAAGAAAAACAGACTATTTAGAAATGGATAAAGCAACACTGTATGGGAGTAAGCTTCAGTAACCTCAATAGGACTTATTACTGAGTAGACTTTTTAAAATGAAAGACATGGGCAAGATGGATCCATGGGTTTAACTAGCTGCACCCTTTACTCCAAAATTGCTCACTTCATACAAATTGAGACCAACTGAAGCAAGGAGGTAAATGAAAAGTAGAGTTTGGGGAGTAAAGAAAGATGGAGAGAGTTATCAATGTCATGGAGGTTTTGAGGAGTATATCACTGTGTGAGCAGTAAACACACTAAAGGAGTACAAAGGGGTTCATCATAACTCACATGAAATAATTACATACAAAACCATTCTGTTCCTTTAATCCACAGGGCAACAGAAGCTTGTGATGAATTTCCTACAAACCTATACTCTCTTCTTCTGAGGCCCTCCTGTTTTATTGCATCTGGCAAAGGACACCCCCTAATTAATTACAATAACTTGAAGTACCTGTTGTTTTTTAAGTGCAGGAATGACTGGCTCATTTATCATGCTGTCCCTGGATCTCAGTCACATGGAGAATCTAATGTACTAACATTGAACAAATTAATTTAACATTTTTCCAAGTTGTGGACAGTTATTCCAATCCATTGGGGACCAGCAGTGAAGTAGTAGAAGACAGAACTGTATGTTCCACTTGAACTTCCCTATGCCCCCTAAAATGGGCTCTTGTCCTTAGATACAGGGAAAGAAAATGGCTCATTGCTAGTAGTGCAGTAATATTCAAGTGTCGGTGAAGATGGATACTGCACATTGAATTGGAGGGACCTTTATTTCCTGAAGTTTCAAAATGTCTTGGGGCAGCCTTGTCCTTGTTAGATGCTAATTCTGCTGTTCCCAAAGCAAATTCTAACAACTTGGGGTTATGCTTCTAAATGTTTCAGCAACGGTTTTAAATTACTCACTTAGAATTTTGAAGTAGCTCTTTGGTCATTCTGCACTTATTTCCAGTCTTCTTGTTGGTGGAAAACATCCCCTGAGAGCCCCTGCCTGTCAAAGAGTGGTTCCACAAATGAGACACAAGCATAAGTTTTGTATTTCATATACAGATGTGATATAAATGCAAGCATGGTACATGCACATATCCATTCTATCGATATGTCACTAATTCAATTATTATTATATCATTTGTCTTATTGCCTGAAGCTCATATTGAAAATAAGCTGGGTGATTGGATCCTGGTGAGCAAAAGGTCAAATTAATCCTGGTATTAAGCTATTCATTCCAAATTAAAATTGTCTGCCCTTTATATTGTATTTCATAGTACACAAAAATAATTGGTTTACTCTCAGGTTGAATACATGTATCCATTCATGCATGCATGACTGACTGACTCAATATTTAGTGCCATAATTAATCTTGACAAGTCTGGCAAATAAAATGATTACATTGGTTACAAAGGCATACATAGATAACAGTACCAGTTTACTCAAAGAGGAACTAAGAAACCACAATAATGAATACAATCAAGGCCAACACTTATATTCAAACAAACTGGACAATTGTGTGAACTCTCTTTACTACCAAGCACCCAGCAGACACCCTCAATGACTAAGCTCTTGCTGCTCACATTTCTGTCAAAAGGTAAGTGAAATTGTATACTGCAGGCATCAGAGTTGTAACCAGGATGGAGTCAGTGGTTACAACAACTTACCCAGAGGTTCTTGGTACTTAAGTCAATATGAAACAATTTTCATTCTGGTCATAGAATATGGGCTAGTCTATATGTAATATGTAAGTATATTATGTTATACAAATTTGCACCAACAGTTAATTGTCTTCACTTTCCTGAACAAAGTTGCATCTAGTTACATCTATTTATCCACCTTCTGCCAAAAATGCAAATCCATGTGAAGCAGACAAATAATGTACACTTTGTGCACCTTCACAGATAATCCAGTAAAAACTGAAAAGCCTTTTTCTGCTGAATTTATGGAGTCCTGCCCTCACCCCTTGCAAAAAGCCCAAACTCCTGCATATCACATGTGGCCAGATCACATTCTATTTGACTTGAATGTGGAGTATTTTAATCATGCAGAGTAGTGCTAAAAGGGTTTTGGTCAGAAAATCTATATTAGCATTGGAACCCACCATTAGACCTGAGACATAATCATCCCAAATGTTGGTTTATATATAACAATGAATCAGGTTTTTCTGGAGGTCATTGTTGTGAAGCATTTTATTTTATTTCTGGAATATAGTCCCATTTTACAGCCTCACATTTGCTAGTAAAACCACTTTATACCATTACAGGTAGATTTATTTAGGCCTGGTGATTTTAAGCACCACCCATGCAAGCTGGTGAATTGTAACAAGAAGCAGATTTTTGAAGTTAATACCTGGTCTTCTCTATATAGTGGGGCATCTACTTTCTGGATACAAACTACAGGTGTCCCAAATCTCATTGCACCAATGCAGCAATTAGAATTAAATTGGAAAGGAATGGGGGGGGGTGGATTGGCCTGCCTGCCTGCCTGCCTGTCAATCTGTCATCTAAGAGAAAGATTAGAAGAACTATCTTTTGGCTAAGATATAATTTAAAAAAAAAAACAAGCTTATTACTTTCAAAGGTTCGTGCTTACAGAAAGTTACGAGGGAAATTACTATCCACTTTGAATGTGCTTCTTCCTGGTACGTTTATACTTTCCTGCAGATTATGAAGCTTTGGAAAGGAACATTATATCTATGTCTTTCTGGTAATTTAGCATCAATGGATTTCACATATATTCCTTCCACATTAAACAGAGGAAAGCACATAGCTAGACTGAAGAATTCAAGGCAGAAAAATTAGTAATGGATTGTATGAATTGAAACTGTAAGGGCCATTGCTCCTAGCTAATTCACTTGACATAATCATGTATATCAGGGCTGGACAACTGTGATATTTTGTTGTTGTTGTTGTTGTTGTTGTGTTCCTTCAAGTTGTTTCTGACTCATAGTTACCTAAGGTGAACCTATCATGGGGTTTACTTAGCAAGCTTCTTCAGAAGGGGTTTGCCATTGCCATCTCCAGAGGGTGAAAGAGTGTGACTTGCCCGAGATCACCCATTGGGTTTCCATGGCTAACCTGGAATTTGAACCCCAGTCTCCATAGTCATAGTCTAACACTGAAACCACTATATTACAATAGCTGTCAATGATAATCTGTCTGAGATAGGGTAGGAAGATGCATTAACTCTCAGGAGAGCTTGGAGGGTTTGGCTTCTTTACTGCACCCATGCTTAAAAAAAAAAAAAAGACTTCCAAATATCCCCAAACATCTTCAAGGGAAGTGTTTGAGACATTTTTGCCATATTTAGCAACAGGAAGTGATTTCTGGTCTGTTGATGTCCTCTTTTAAAGCATCTGCATTCTGTCTTAGCACATCCACATGGTGCAAAACTATTATGAACCAGATGATGATGATCATGATCATGATTTATGGTATTTATACCCCGCCCTTCAGCTCTAAAGGCTCTTAGAGCAGCTTAAAATTATCATTATTTTTAATTATATGGTTCCCTGCCCCCAGGCTTACAATCTAAAAAGACACAACACAAAAGGAGAAGGGAATGGTGGTGGGGAAGGGATCAGGTACAGCAGTTCTTCTCTCCCTCTGGGGCATGGACCAAGGCAAATGGACTGGAGGAAGCACTCAGCTTCTTAATCTAGGCCAGGACTGAGGAGCTGTGCCTGCATCTCTCCCTCCACATCCAGATGGAACCAGATGCACTGGAGGGAGGGCTCTGCTTCTTAGAAGGCATTTGGAAGGCAGAGGTCGAAGTAGCAGTAGAACCAGTAGCTTCTTTGTCAAGATGCAATGAGAGGAGACAATCATGAACATGCTACTGTGATGCTGGAGGGATGTATTGCTGTGAGGTCCAAGTAGCAGTAGAACCAGGAGCTTCTTTTTCAAAATGCAATGAGAGGAGACAATCATGAACATGACTGTGATGCTGGAAGCATGTACTGCTGTGATCATGAAATCAAGCTGTTGTTGGAGTTACAGGAGGAAGTAGCTGGTATTTTGGCACCTCTACTGTTTGTTCCATGCTCTCTTAATAGGTCTATTGGCCCATCATTTCAAACAAATATGAAAATTGGCATCAAGCCCTACAGAATCTCCACATGAATGGGGTGGGGGTGGGGTATCCCATTCCCAGAGCCTTAGCCTGACAGAATTCCTTATTCTTCCACCTGAAAGTAGATATGATCTGAAGGAAATTATGACCCCCATTTATTTTTGTAAAAAAACAAACAAACTAGGAGTTTTTCTCATGATCTACTGGTACAGAACAAGGATACTGTAGTCAAAGATGTAATATCATGTGAGCCAATAGTATCAACATCCAGGAATTAGAAAATTAAATTCCATGGCATGATGTCAATAGTGTCTTCAGAACAATGTACTCTTCAAAGAATCAAAGTCAAATAATTTAATACCCTAAGAAAGAACCACCCCTTTGATCAGCTGCACAGCCACATGTATGCTGCACCACCTGTGCAGGGCATCGGTGCATCATTGTGCCAGTGATACATTGGCTAAGCACAATCATCAAGCCTCCCCTCCCATATATGCCCCCATGCCCCTCTGTTGAACTGTCTGGTTTGTGTACATTTTAATTGCATCCACTGAAGTTGTTACACTTTAGTTACTTTTCTTTGCTGCAGCCCCACATTTGTGTCAGGACGTTTATGTGCATGCATGAAGATATACATTTTCTACCTTGAGTTGGACTATCTTGGCTTCTTTTGGTTCTGTTTTTTAGCTCTGGGGTGTGGGTTTGATCTGGTTTCCAGCTGCTTTTGGGGCATGCATTGTCTAAACACCCCACCTTCAAAGCAGCTGGAAGCTACTTCATTTGCTGTCATGACCAGCCAAGAGGAGGAGGAGGAGGAGGAGGAGGAGGAGGAGGAGGAGGAGGAGGAGGAGGAGGAAGCTGTGCCTCCTCAGGTGCAAGACAAGATTGAGGCTATGCCAGGTCCCAGTTCTGCCCTGCCAGACCAGAGTCCTTACCTCCCAGCCTCAGGTGTTGAGGCTCAGCCAAGCTCTAACACTGTGCAGCTCCCTTCAGAGGCTCAGCAGCTGAGTGTGGCCCCTAGAGAAGAACCAAGCATGAAGGTCCCTTCCTTTAAGGAAAGGAGAGCTAAGAGCGCTTGCCTGCATCGGTCCCAAGGCTTGCAGAGAAACAATCTGCAGATAAGCTACAGCTGGCACAGGGGAAAGTGTCTCTTATTTAACCAGATGGGGAATGCTACCTCTTTGTCAGAGTTTATTGCAAGTTTCTTTTGTGTGATTGCTGCCGGCACTGGCTCCGTGTTTCCTGAACCCTTGTTTGCTTTGTTTGCCTTGAACCTACAACTTTGGAACAAACTGGACTACTGCTACCTTCTGATTGCCCTGATCCTGGACTGAAATGAATTTTGTGACCTCTGATATCTGGATTCTGGCTTTGGCTTTTGGCTTGCTCTTTCAGACAATACCAAGGTCTGTAGACTTTCTCCCAGCTGCATAGTTAGTTTCATTGCTGAGCCCTTCTTACTGGCATTTGTTTGTGTGTGCTGGCCACAGTCCAGGACATTTGCCCATCTGTTTCACCCTTGGTCTACTTTCTACCCAAGTTCAAGATCTTGCCGAAACCCAGATGCCAACTCTGCCCACACATCTATATGGGAAATGTCATCACAGGACCTAATCACAGGACTTAATTCAGACTGTTTCTCCTAACTTACCCATTTTTCCAGTTGTCATGTACCCTCTTTTCCCTTAATTTCTTTTGTACTGGCTCCCTGTTGTTTGTCACACCAACTACAGGCATTTTTGTTATTTTAAAAATTCTATTAAATTATAGTCTCTCTCAGTCATATATCAGAATGTGTCTCAGTATTTCTGATAACAGTTGGAGGTTTGACAAAGAAAATGAAAAACAGAAATGTTCCTGATGGTGCTTGTCAAAAGTGGTTGTTTACAGATTAGTATGGGGAAATAAATATTTGCACACTAAGAAAAATGACTGGATCCAGTTGACAACTAGATCCCATTTTTAGAGCGTAATGAAACAGATAATAAAAAGAAAAATCCAGGCATATGAACAAAAAATATGAGAATTGTTCCATTCTTAATTAATGGTCTTACGTCTGAACAGGGAAACGGTACAGGCCTGATTTCAAATTGCTGGATAATTTATTTTAATCATTCTTTGTTATTCCCTTCTTCCAAAGAGCTCAGCTTCTGTACCAGCCATCATATTATCCTCACCACAACTCTGTTAGATAGGGGAGACCAAAAGATGGTGACTAGACCAGGATCACTGAATGAGTTCCATGGTGGAATAAGGATCTGAGCCTGACGTTCCTAGTCTTAAACTAGCATTATAACCATGATTGCAACAGATTCCTTTGCCAGAGAGCAAACAAATTCTGATAAGAGTAAA
Organism: Urosaurus nigricauda; assembly: GCA_034509955.1. Taxonomy (NCBI): domain Eukaryota; kingdom Metazoa; phylum Chordata; class Lepidosauria; order Squamata; family Phrynosomatidae; genus Urosaurus; species Urosaurus nigricauda. The sequence goes on from JAOEGL010000004.1 coordinate 178,032,011, forward strand.
CAAATCCATCTTCAAATCAGAGCTATATTAGGGTATCTGAGCAGTAGCTAAAAACAATATCATCATATATGAACCACAGTTCCAATGACTCTACTGGCTTGCAGAGATTCCACACTACACAGTTATAGCACTCTAGTTGCCATGGCTACATCCCAAATAGTCCTGGAATTTTTCGCTAGCTAAGGCACTAAAGGTCTCTGGTAGAGAATGCCTCAAAAATTATATATATCCTAGGATTCTTTAGTAAAGTGAGTAACAAAGTGATATTAAAGTAATATCAAAGAGCCACAGCTGTGTAGTGTGACAGATACAGTGGTCCCCCGGGATGCGAATCCCCCGGGGAAAGAAATCCCCGGGACCCGAAACCGCCGGGGCCGCAAAAAAGCCCCCGGGATCCGAAGAAAACCCCGGGTTGCGAAAGGGAAAAACCGCGTGGCACCTTTAAATTTGCCGCACGGTCCTTCCGCTAAAGCGGTCCCCCGGGAAATGAAGATTTCCGGGTTACTGTACCTTGATCTACCATTGTGTCTGAATTTTATTACTGGGTGGACAAAAAAAAAAAAAGATAGCAGGAAAGGCAATAGAATATCCCTGTGCCTGAAGCTTCTTTTAATCTTATTTTGGTTCATTTTGTTAAAAAGCCAGATACTAGTGCTGAAAATTCTGACACACACACACCCTAAAATATACATTACATTTTCAAACTTTTATTTACTTTTATTTACTTCTCTTCTCTTAATGGTCTCCGTTGATCAGCAGTGTCTAGTAATTCATTTTAAACCACTGACAGCTGCTTAGTGGTGTATGTGAATACAAAATTATATTAAAACCTATATGACAATTTCATCATATATAAGGGATACTATATGTGATACTCCAGAAAAGTGGTAGCTCAGTACTATTACAATATGATATAGCCCCAGAAGCAGATGAAGGATCCTCACTCCATTCCAACTGCTATCACCCTGGACTTGGAGGGAGAGAAGAACTAGAAGTATCTGCTGGACTTGGTCCCCTTCCCCACTACCATTCTGTTTTCCTTTTGTGCCATGTCTTTTTAGATACCTGAGGGCAAGGAACTGTCAAATTAACAATCTGTACAATGCATTTCAGCCTGTGTGGCTGGAGAGTGGTGTATAAATACTCTAAAATAAATAAATAAACACAATTACAATAATATTACACAAATGTATGACTTTCTCTCATTTAAAAGAATATATACATTGATAAGATGCCAATTCTGATGGTTGGAAGATCAGAAGGTTGGCAGTTTCAGGCCCGAGTACTGCATGATGGGGTGAGCTCCCATCACTAGTCCTAGATTCTGTCAACCTAGTAATATGAAAACATGCAAATGCAATTAGATAAATAGGTACTACCTTGGTGGGAAGGTAACAGCATTTGGCGCAGTCCTCGGACAACACTGGCTCTTCGGCTGAGAAATGAAGATGAGCAATGCCCCCTACAGTCGGTTATGACTAGACATTCATGTCAAGGGACTACTTTTACCTTTACATTAATATATATTGTTACCAATGTTTATATTCCTTTAACTGTTTGTGTAATATTATTGTAATAATATTAAGGTCTCATATTGCAATAGTATTGAGCTATTTCATTTCTAGGTTATCCCACTTAGTAATACCTTCAATAGGAAAAATTGTTTGTCATATAAGTATTAATATAATTTTGTATTTACATATACTGTTCCTGTTGTTTTTAAGTTTGTGCTGGGGTAGGTGTTGGACATAATTGGATAGCTACTGAGTGGGAGCAGGGTGTGGTGAAATTCCAGTCCTCACATTTAAGTATCAGGATGTGGTGGAAAAGGGATGTCATAGCTGCTGATTGTATAGTTGCATACATTACAAAGGTACAGGCTACCACCTTCAGTGAAAGTGACTAGCCACCCAGTAATCATGTGCTTGTGTTGTGATAACTAATGCACTGTCCAATGCTACTATTATATTCTTGCAAGAAGGCAGTAATTATCCCTTTCTAGAGCCACCTAAAGATATTTTGCTGAAGCAGCCACCTCACTCCAAACCATTATGGCGCATCATGCCACCACACAGCAGCAGTAACTGTGCCTTGTGAACCACCTCAGCAACAGCAACTGCCAAGGATGTTTTTAATTGTTGAACCAGTTTGAAACTGAGCCTCAGCAAGTTCATTGGGAACACACCATTCTGCAGGTCAATGGGATGTAATAATAGTCACATATTTCCTTAATGTACACTAGGAAGGTTTCCACACTCCATTGAAAAAAAAAGTCAACTGCCACATCATTTTTCAGTGCACGTTTAACTTAAAAGACTAAAACATTCCCTCTCCCATCATTAGGATCAAACAAAAAAGCAAACAAATAAAAAAAAAACAGATTTTGGCACAGATGTACTGTATTGCATTTTGTGTGAAATGAGAGTGTTTTTCACAAAATTGTAACACAAAAGGCAAGGGTCCCAAGAGAGTACTCACAATTAATATATTAATAGGGGAATTTTGTTTACTCAAATGACAGCAGCTGAGAGGCCTTGGGCAACTAAAGCTGGAATCAAGCCTGCATATATCAGTTCTGAGAAAAAGAACACCGGAGTGCAGGTTCAAATGCAATTTCATTTGTAATCAAAGAAAATCATTCTTCATGTAAGACAGTCATGGACACATTCAAGAACTAATGATATAAGAGGTGGAAGAGGATAGCACCTTAAAGTGGTTTGCAGAAGGCAATACTATACTTATTCCAGATGTGTAAGTTTAACTGAGGAGACATCGTGAGGTAGAAAATGGCTCACGAGCTGCCTTAAGATCATGGTGTGGCCACTTATGCTGAGGAGTCAGGTGAGATCCAGGCAAAATGCCTATCTGACCTCAAGAGAGACCAAATTGGGGGTGCCTGAACAGGGATATTTATGGGGCAAAACATATCCTAGGGCAGGCTTTGGGATATGAATGGAAAGGAAGAATGAGCAATAACACTGAAAATGGCTGGACAATCAGTGCAAATGTCATTGAACAAAAGGAGTATCACCCCTGGAGGGGAATGTACTTGGATTTCTGTTCATATGAAAACATCAAAGAGATCATCATGCAGGGATGGAATAAGGACAGGATCACTCCCCTGTCCTTATCCCATTTTGACTGCGATTTCAGATCACAGAACTATTGTCTCATCATTGAACTCCCATTAATGGAAAAATGTCAGGCAAAGCCACTTCAATGACAGGACAATGACGAGATCTGTGTGACATCATTTGAAAGTTGTTCATGCAATTGCAGTCAATTGCACTTTCCGAACAGAATAATGTCCAGATAAGAGCGACATCATGAAAATCTTCTTGCGATTGCACTATGAGAACAGGAAAAGGATGGGACAAGGATTCCTACAACGGATAATCTCCAAAATCTGTTGCTCACCATCACTCCTGTAAAAGCAGGGATTATGCAGATTCCAATCTTGATCAATCTGTCCTGGCTACATCCTCTTGAGCCTACTGGATCTCCTTATATGGCAAGGCAATTTCCTGCACTGGGGCACCTCTGTGGCTATGTGCTCTAACATCCTTTTTTAATATCAATTTGATAGTGGCACATAGGTAGGATGCAGAGGGCTAGACATTGGGATAAAAAAATGTTGTGTGTGTGTGTGTGTGTTTTCAAAAATAATCCCCCAAAAAAGGGGGGGAGGATAAGGAATAATCAAAATATATAATATCAGCAGGGGGTGGGGGAACTTTGGAAGTTTTTCATTGTTGTCTGTGAGAATGAAAAAAAAAAAAAGCAGATTTACATCACTAGGATATGGCTATCTAGCCCTTGTACACAGTCACCCTCGGCAACTGCCTTGAGAGTTAGGTTCTCTCCTAGCATTGGTAAACAAAACAATTCAGTTTTTCTTATTATGGAAATTTAAAGGCTACAGGCTCTTGGCTGCTCTACAAGTAAAACAACATTTGCCATCTGGTGCAGTCCTCTTGAGTTCTGTATTATGAATGAAGATGTTTAGTTGCTAAGTCAATAAAAACCAAATCAACTGTTATAAGTGATGTTGTGGCTTGTATTATATTCTATTTGTGTAATTCTATTCAGAGTGCTTTTTAAAAAATAATATTTCATATTGTCTACCTAAAATTGTCAATATTTGCGCTGCATTCTTCCTTTTTTAGACAGACATATATATGTTATGGCTTAGATCCCTCCATTCATGGAACAAAAAGTTAGGAATCTAAGCAAGGGACTTCTACTGAACAAGTCCAAAGTTTAATACTAGCTTGGCTTTTGTGGGAGTTGTACACACCCATGGCAGTATAAAAGTTTGGATGACATGGAACAAGTGATTCTCCAAGACACCTACAGCCATAGTGCCTTGCTTCCCTTAAGCCTAGGAAAGGTGAGCATATGGTAAAAATGGCATGCAGAGCTGGCAGCCTTCTCCTCTTCCCACAGTTTGGGACTTATTCTGAGTGATATATATGTTGGATGTATTCATTTCACAGTAAATAATATTTGTTGTTTAGAAAGCCAGCAAGTTGTGGTTTGAGCACTGAACTATGACTCTGGAGACTAGAGTTCAAATCCCTGCTCAGCCATGTAAATCCACTGGGTGACCCTGGGCGTGTCACACTCTCTCAGCCTCAGAGGATGGCAATGGCAAACACCCTCTGATGAAACTTGGCGAAGAAAATCCCATGATAGGTTCGGCCTAGGGTTGCCATATGTCAAGAACAACTTGAAAGCACACAACAACAACAACAACAACAACAACAACTATTTATTTGCAGATATATTATTTTCTACTGTAAAATGCTGTCCCTACAAAGAAAATACTGTTTTCTGCATAACTTTGCACAGGATAGGTCACATGCTGTCAATAAACAACCTTTGAAAACTGCACAAAGTTTGAACTTTTTTTCTGTTTAGCAGTGGGAAGAAAATTATTGAAATTACTCCTTGCTTCCTTTGAGAGTGAAATTAACAAAGAATGACATAGCTAATATATTTGAACAACTCACTACTGCTCCTTGTGGACCAGCACCTGCCAGGTGAAACATCTGCCTAATTCTACCTACTGACAGAGCCAGTCCTGCTCAGTATAAAGTGACAGTGTTCAAATTCTCATTTGTCTACTTCTCTACAGAGGAAAAGTGAACTTTTAGAACTGCTAGGGGTCATTCCCAGTGGCACTTTGAATTGCTTCTTGATTCGCCTCTGCTCCATTTTAGAAAGCGTTTCAAAAACGTCCCTAGTTCCCACCATGAAAAAGGCTTTTTTTTCCTTACCCAAGTGTGATTGCTTCTTTTTTCTTTTTTTCTTTCTTTCTTTTTTTTTTCCTCGATTGCCATTCTCACTGGCAGTTCTGCTTCATAATCTCCTGTCAGTCATCTGACGTAAGAGGCAGCCTGGGTAGCCCAGCTTGGAAATGGAGGGGGGGGGGGTTGGAGGCTGAGAGAGTGTGAGGGGGAGGAAGAAGAAGGAGGAGGCAGGAGAGGGATGAAGAAGGGGGAAGGGTCAGGGACCCTGCAGGAGAAGGAAGACTGGGAGGGAAGGCATATGGAGGATCCTGCAGGAGAAGGCAGAGGGGCAAGAAGGCTCTCGGAGAGAAAAGCCTGGGAAGGGAGAAATGGAGGACAATTTTTAAAAAAAATAAAATAAAATTGAATTGAGCGCATATTCAATTGATTGCTTTAGCAACTACATGCCTTTGTAAGTAGGTGCAAAATCAATCAATCAAATATGCATTCAGTATAATTAAAAAAAAAACAAGTACAAAGGCAGCACTGCGGGGGGGGGGGGGAACGGCAATAACGGATCTGTCATAAACTGAGGATAGTAAACCCCCCTCTGCCATTTGTCCCTCCCCTCCTGAATGCTGTGATTCCAATGTATCGTTCCCACTTATTTGACTCGCTTCAGGATCAATTCCAGTGAAAAGAACGGCAAAAAAAACTAATATCAAGTAACCCCGGGTTATTTGTGTTTGCCCCACTTATTTTCTCCTGGAATCAATCCAATGAGGATTAGAAGTGGTTTCAAATGGGAATGAGAGTCATTTGCCTCAAACCCTGCTTCGGAGCAAACTGCAGTGGGAATGAGCCCCTAGTAGTGCTATTTGTAGTACAGTCAGGACCCACTATTCTGTACTGTGAAAAAAAATTCCAAATGTTCTCTGGGAACCTTTCAAATATGACACGAAAGGAGAAGAGTTCTATAAAAAGACAAATAAATCGGTCTTAGAGCAAATTAAGCCTGAACTCTCAATAAAAACCAAGATGATTAAGGGTGCTTGCACTCAGCAGAAAAAATCCAGTTAGACATCACTTGAATTTCCACAGCTCCATACTATGGAATTCTGGAATGATAGTTTGTTGTGGCACCAAAGCAGTTCAAATCAGGAACCAATATTCAAACCAGAATATGTGCTGTGTGGATGCAGCCTAAACTGAGACTATCGTACCTTGGTCATGAGAAGGCATGACTCCCTAGAAAGGACTCCCTAGAAATAACACTTGGTAAGGCAGAAGGCAGTAGGAAAAGAAAATATCACATTACAGAAGAATAGACTCAATCAAGGAAGCCATGGCCCTGAGTCTGCAAGACCAGAGCAGGACTGTTGATGGTAGGGTGACTTGGAGATCTCTCAGTCATAAGGTCATACCATATTTACATCTAAACTTTAAATAAACTACTAAGGATGCTGATTACTATCCCCAAAATATTCATCACTTTTGATAGTTTCTTTGAAGTTTAGATTAAACCCTAGAGCAGATTTGCTGTCCCATTGGTATGAAAGTGGCCAGAAACCTTTAGGTCTAAATTTATATTGAACCTCCAGTCAGCACATGGCTGCACAAACCTGTCAGCCTCTATTTGTGTTGTTATGCCAGCTCAATGACAAATATATTTTGCAGTGCTATTTATCTAATTACATTTAACTAGGATGGCAAATTGATCATTTCCAATGTTTACATTTTGTAAAAGATTCGCTTGCTTGCTTCATCTTCTTTGCTGAAAGCATAATATTTGTTTTGGGTTCTAATTTTCACACATGATCTGGTTAATGTTACTAGCAGTTTGATACATGAGACACTTTCCTGGCTAATTGAATTAAAAATACAACTCTCTCGACCTCAGAAGAGGGCAATGGCAAACCTCCTCTGAAAAAATATTGCCAAGAAACACCTGTGATAGGTTCACCTTAGGGTCACCATAAGTCTGAAAAAACTTGAAAGCACACAAGAACAAAGCAAAGTGATTCTTGTTAGTTTTAGTAAAAAATAGAAATACTAAGTGCTTGCCTCTAGTTTCTTAAATGGTTTACATCAGTGGGGAATTCTATTGAGTTCAATAGATCTGGCCTGTTCCTATGTCAGAGAAAGTAGATCCACACCCACTTTTTATTTTTATTTTGCTAAGGCACAAATGGCCCAAACACTGGATGCAAATTCTCTGATTCTGATGCTGAAAATGCAACCTGGAATAAAATATGTTGTCAAAAACAGATTTATAAGCATTTCAATTAAATATGACAAGATTTGTGACTGATGATAAACAAGCACAAGTAGCATAGGTCCATAGTAAACTACAAATTTTTGGGCACAAAATGTCTCAGATTCAACTCTGACATCTCTAAATAGGTCTTCCTCCTATCTGAAGACCTAGAGAGATATCATCTCTCAGTTTTGATACTGCAGTAGTGAGCTTAATGGATCAATGCTGAGATTTGTTATAAGGCAACTCTGACCTTCCTATTCAGGGCAGAACTTGGAAATGTAAGTTCTTAGAGAGATGTAGTTCAAAAAGGTCACATTTCCAAGCTTTGTTCAGGGCTAATCAAAGATAGTTTGTTGCCTCAGATGGACCAGAAAATGATACACCCTCACCTAAGTCAAGATGCATAGTACCCCAAGGCAAAGAAAAATAATTTTGTATTTAAGGCAAAAACAAAAAACAAAAACCCACATACTCTCCAAGAGAATTAGGATTGTTGTTGTTTTACTGCAACACTCAGAATCCACTTTGAATGTTTAAAAGAACATTTTGGTTTCCTACTGGAACAGCCACAATTTGCTTCCCAAGGCAGTTTCCTCTCTATGAGCTTATCCTCCAACATTCCACAGATACAAAATGAGACATGTGTGGCCAAGCAACATCCGGGTGTGGTCAAGATGACAAATGTTGTTAATGATCTAGAACAGACAATCTAGGAGAGTAGTTTGCTTTTGCATGAGCCTACTCCACCTCTTTTCTCTCCCTTGCTGAGTTCATGGGATTATAGAGTTGGAAGGGACCACAATGGTCACTGAGTCCAACACCCTGCCAAGCAGAATACATACAGCACTCCCAACAGATGGCCATCCAGCCTATGTTTAAAAACCTCCAAAGAAGGAGACTCCATAGCACTTGATGAGATGGTATCAGAACAGAAATAACAGCTGCCCACTAATAAGTTCATGAAATGTAAACTACTTTTGCACTTTAAACTTAATTTCCAGAAACTGAAATAAGCCAAGGACAAAGACAGAAAGAGAGAGAGGAGAAAGAAACTAGGACAAAGTAGATGAAAAGGTGAGACAAGAGAGTTAAGCTGAAATGTTCATTCTGAACTTGGATAATAAATAATAATAAAATCTTTATTTTTATACCGCCCTTCCAATGATCAGGGAGGTGCACAACATATACAACAATTTAACACATTTCAAAAATAAACAATAACAATATCAATACAGCAGTACAATAGGAATATGCCAAACCAGCTCACAGTGGGGGAGGATGAGGGAGAAATAACAACAGGGAGAGGAATATCAGGGGTAAGCCTGCCCGAATAAGTGTGTTTTTAACCCCTTTTTAAACTGGGCAAGAGAGGCGGCCGAGCAGAGCTCGATGGGCAGCGAGTTCCAGAGGCTAGGGGCCGAGATGGAAAACGCCCTCTTCATGGTGGTTGATGATCTGGCCTCTGGAACTCTTAGTAACTGTTGCCCGGTGGATCTGAGTGTGCGGGGCGGATTGTATGAGGAGAGGCGGTCCTTGGAGGGTCTGTCTAATGGTAAGGACAGACCTTTTATCTGGAAAAACCTTTCATTAAACAAAAACAAAAACCATAGGACTACCCCACCTTCTGTGTTTCTTAGGATAAAACTAATATGGAATATGCATCAGTTTTGTCATTGCTGTGTTGAGGACATTCATCTTCAAAGACGTGTTGATATCCATCCATTCAAAGTTACAGGCTCAAGTCTCTCTTCCACCTGTTCAGTATGCAGTGCAATGTGGCTGGACAGTGCAACAACGTTGAAACCATTTTGAGATGGTTCAGATGGCAGAAATAAGGTTGCTAGGCAGCTGCATTGGGTTATGAGAAAACAAGCACAGAAGTGGAACTGTGTCACAAAGTAATGAGAGAAACCCTCTATGCTTGACCCTCAAATAGAAACTAGTGGACAGCTATTATTTTGGTTCTGATACCATTTTCTCAAGTACTGTGAAGGTCAGTCTTTAGATTCATAAGCACAAAGCACAAATGCTTCTCTAACTATTATTTACTCTGAATTGTGGCTAAAGGGACTATGATTTATTCTAACTCTAAGCAGCAATAGACTAATCCCTTTGCACAAGCACTGTTTGATAAAGAAAGTCTCCTCCTTCTGTTAGTGCTTCACTGAAATTTCATGTTTTGAAACTGATTGTGAAAGCGGGGAGCCATGAGAGATTAAAAGTCACTCCAATTAGTATTTCTTAATGTGGTCATCAGAGGCAGCTGGTGGCTCCCATGTCAGTGGGTTAATAAATCCACTCCAGCTTTAATTCAGACTTTAAAGGAGTTTTCTATGCTGTTCCACCTTTTCTGGGAAATTTTTCAGCATCTTGGATAACTCTTTAAAATTTCAATTAAAACCAAGAGAAGATCTACTGTCTCACTGGTGTGGGAAGCACCAACCACTACAAAGGAGAATCCTCTCCTTAGAAATTTTTGTTATTTAAAGGTCTGCCCAGTCTGGATCTGGTTTAAATGATAATGGCTGGTACAAAAGGAGAATAAACCTGGGCCTTGAAGTTGCTCATGAATCCTTGGGGAGCAGACCAAGCAAGCAACAAGAAAGGACACTTTCTCCCAATCTCCAACCATGGTGAAATGGTTTGCATTTCTGTTTTAATTATAACTACTGTTTCCATAACTTCTGTTTCCATAAATATAAAATGGCATGTGGAAATCTATGTGCTTTTTTCCTGGTACTCTTTTTAGCAGTATGCCAAATGGTTACTCTCTGTTTCCTAGAGACAGGTCTGCCTCTGTTTAAGGGACCTTATCCTGGGATTGGTGGTTTTTGGAGGGTGCCCCTCACCAGACTATAAACCCCTGTGCACCTCACCAAACTACAAACCCCAGGATTCCAGAAGATGTTGCCAAGGCAATAAAAGTGTAATCACAGTACTATAATTCTGTAGCTTGAAAGGATACAAAGATGTATCTGCACAACACAGTTATAGTAGTTTAACGCCACTTGAACTGCAATAGCACTATATTTGGAATCCTGAGATTTGTACTTTGGTGAGGTACTTAGAATTCTTAGCTAGAGAGCTAGTGCTGCAGTTCAGATATGAGCACTAAAGTTCTCTAGCGGAGAATTCTAGGCACCTCATCAGACTGTAGATCCCAGAATTCCATAAGACTGTGTTATAATAATTCAAGCAATATCAAACTGCTATAACTTTGTAATGTAGATACAAACTATATATATCAACAGTTTAAGTTTTTAATAACAAAAGGAAAGAGACAGTTTTACTTACTATATATGTAACTTAACTAAAGGAAACAAGGCTTTTCAGAGGGATAACATTATCCATATGTTTGATTTATCCTCATTAGTGTTATCTTATTGGCTTTCCAGTTATCTGAGTGATTCTAAATAAAGGGTGAAAAACACATGCTCAGTTTCACATGACGTACTTTTGACTGAACACTAAATTTAGTAACATGTAAAAAAGAATCTGAAGATATTCTTCATAACTCTGACTCTCAAAATGAATTGGCTGGAAATTGGAAGAAAAACTCCTTACTTGCACATGCAGTGCTTGTTTTGGCTTCTCAGAGAAATCTAGGCATCATAAATCAAAACAATACAACAGGCCAGTGTACACACAACTAAAATCTGTGACATACACAGTCTGAAGAATTATAACCAAAATAAATAAATTCAGCTCTATTTCTCCCTCTCCCCGCACCCTTTGGACTGCCTATGTCAGACACTGGAATGTGAAGTTGTAGTTTATTTTTTTCTCACCCATGGATATTGGGAGTTGTGTTTCTCTTTTTCTGTTTAGTCCTTTTCAGAAGGACAATTTTGAGAATGTTTGATTTAGAGAATGGGACATGCTTATAATTCAGGGCCTGTTTCAGTTATGAGGTAATATATCACTGTTTTTCCACAACCTATTTTTCAATAATTCAGGCTTACACAATTTAATGTTTGGGGTCATGCATGCTCTTATTACTATATAATATTATCCTTTTAATTCAGATTCTGTGTTACTGACTTGGTAACAAACACTGGAACACATTGTTCTGTTTGCTCAGTTCAGTAGGTTTAGAAAATGGACATGTATTTGTATTAGCATCATTCCAGAGCTTTTAGTAGAGCTGCACTGATTTACAACATTTTAATGTCCAAAAAGGGGGAAAAAAACTCTAGAAAGAAATAGCTCCTTATGTTGTCAGGATAAGTTACAGATTTATTTGGGTTTGGGGGATTCTGATGTTTCTAAGGTCACATAGTGAAAGTTTTGGAGAAGAGGAAGAAGTGAGGGGCAGAATCGAGTGTTCAAACAGAATCAAAGTGGAAACACCTCACTAGGTTCCTATTTCAAGTGCTAGATTAGGGTTATTCAGCAAGGGAATCCCCCTTGCATACACAGCTAATCAGTAGCATGGGTTTTGCATAAAATGGTTCCAGTTTCATTCCCCAGCAACTCCAAACAGAGCTGGGAATGCCACCCCATCTAAACCCTTGAGAAATGCTCCCAGTGTTGATGGTACTGAACCAGATGGGCCAACAAGAATCTGCTAGTTGTTCCACCAACATCTACAACCTTTCTAGATGGCCTGTTCTACTGTTCTACATAGCTCTTGCCTTCCAAAACCTTTTCCTAACATCCCCAGTGCCTGTCCCCATTGCTACTTTCAAGTGGACGTGTGTAAGCCAGGACCTGTGAGGGGCTAGGGAACAGAAAGATGCCAGGCTCAACTCAAGTTATATCTCTGATTATCTTTTGGACTTCACAATTCCAAGCACTGTAAAGGCCTAAATACCCTAAAGGTACTAGGTCCACCTGATCTTGGAAGCTAAGCAGGGTCAGCCCTGGTTAGTACTTGGATGAGAGACTTGCAACAAATAGGAGGTACTGTAGGCTATATTTCAGAGAGAGGAAGGCAAAACCACCTCTGAGTACTCCTTGCTTAAGAAAACCTTATAAAATTAATGAGGTCACCATAAGTTGACAGGTGACTTGAAGGCACATGTACACACACATTCCAGTCAGCACAGCCATCTGAGTTCTTATTGTTGGAAGATTTTTTGTATTCTCTCTTTTTGTATTCTCAGATAGATTTTTCTGCATGCAAATCCTGCTGTCTCCCCTCTTTGCAAACATCCCATTTGCTACTACTGAATCACTGCAACAATTTTGCAAACTGGTAAACAAACAAACCATGTGATTCGTGTCACTCTCCCTTTTGGGAAGTTTTCTCTCTTTTTCACAGACTAAAAGATTTTTCTCCTGAACTGTTGGGTTTGCCCACTTTTCTCCTTTCTCAACTTATTTTGGAAAGATGGTGAGATAAAGATTTCTTCTTTACCTGAACTATTCACTAACTAGATTAGGCTATAGACTCTATGTATATGTAGATCAAAACCATTAGTAAAACGTTTGTTTAAACTGCAAGCTACTTGTGTTTGTTGTTTTTTTGAGTCAGTCTCACTTCTTAGGGAAGCACAGTTAGCACTTTTTTTGCTACTTTGCTGATTTAAAGCTAGATTGTAATCGGATTGGCTTTGATATTTAAATATTTTTGTTTAACTAACAAAGGCTGAAGCCTCAGGAAACTTGAATTGCTATACAGATATGATGATCTGCTCTACCCAATTTGTTGTTGGGGCATTAAGCCATTCAGCAACCCAATATATCAGTGGGGAAAAGATGAACTGACTCTGAGACAGGCTCTTTGTCTGTTATCCCCACTTAACAATTCTCAAAGATATACAGTGGTCCCCCGGGTTACGAAAGTAATCCGTTCCAGGATTACTTTCGTAACCCGGAAGCTTTCGTTTCCCGGGGGACCGCTAAACTCAATGGACCGCGTGGCCGATTTAAAGGGGCCGCGCGGGTTTTTTTATTCGTATCCCGGGGGATCTTTCGGATCCCGGGGGATATTGTAGCGGTCCGGCGGCTTTCGGATCCCGGGGTTTTCGCAACCCGGGGGATTCGTAAGCCAGGGGACCACTGTAGTCCTGGTATTCTTTTTCTACATAAGACTAACAGTTATTTTTACACAAGTTTTTGTGGAGTCAGTTTCCTCTGATGTCAGCACCTAGAAAGGAACCTTCAAGGGCTCAAACAATAGTCCTAAAACTGATAGCATAGATTTTTTTTTTAATCAAGAGATGCATAGGTTTGACTTTTAGGAATGTTAGAAGGCTAATACATAACAGATCTAACCCATTACTATCTCCTCTTATTAGCAGTGACTATCCAGGCATTCAGGAAAAAGGTTTTCCCATCACATTCTACTTGATCCTTTTAAGTGGAAATGCAGGTGTTTTGTACCTGGGGCTTTTTCATACAAAATATATGTTCTATCCCAGATATACAAAGCAATGGCAAAATCACCTCTGAGTATTCCTTGCTTAAGAAAATGAAATCCATAGAGTGCCATAACTTAATGGATGATTTGAAGGTACACACATACACTCCAGCAAAATCTTGTTTCATCTCCATTCATACATATTTAGACTGAGGATGCCTGCAATTGTGTATACAATCCAGAAATTTTAGGCTCATTTACTTCTATGGAATTGAAGCAATCACAATGGTAAACAGAATTACAACCCCACTAAACAATACAGTTTTGGGCTAAATCCAGCCACATGTCTAGACATATGGAATCTCTTTCGGTCTCCACATCCCTGACTAGAAGCTGCCTAAAATTGTTTCTAGCCCAATGGAAATGGTTCTTATTTCTGATCATAGGAGTGATCAGGCAGACCCCATTCCTCTATTTCATGAACAAATATCCAGCACTGGAGATAGACCATTGAATTTAGAAGTATATTTAGTTTTTCCTGAGTCTGTCTGCAGTATCTGGCCTTTGCATTATTCCAGAGTTTCAACTTAGTGTATTTTGTGCCCAGTACAGACTGGCGCAAAGCGCTGGCCTGGTCTCAAAATTAGGGCTCGGGAGAGCAGAGCATCTGCATGCTCCGTGCTCCCCAGGCACCATTTTGGGATGTGCACATGTGCACCATATCCAAACAGTGCAGTGCACAAGCGATGTCACCACACTGCTCTAGGGCACTAATGGCAGCTCCTTTTTCTGAGTGCATCGTTGCCGCGACATGTGGTTGCCGCAGCAATGATGCGGGGGAGAAAGGGGCCACCTCTGTCTGCCCCCTTTCCCCTTTCTGTCCAGGCCCATAGTTTCAATTTAATCCTCTTCAGTGTACAATAAAATTTAGAGAAGTATCTAATTCTTTTTTTCTGTTTCTATCTTTCACCTTTAGCATCCAAAAGGTAAATGGGTGGTTCGCAGTCTAGTAAGCTGATTACCAGAAGTAATCTATTGCATAATTAATTTCTGTCATAAAATTCACTGGCTTCATTACTTTCAGGAAAACATTTTGCACTCTTTAATTAAAGAACAGAAGAGAGCTGGTTCCAGTTCATGCAGGAATTAAACCATGTAATTTTCAAACAGTTTTGGCTAAAGATGTCCTTAAGGTGGAGGTTTTTATTTTGTTTCGTTGTAAAAAATATTCACTTGAAGTGTTCTAATAAATTAAATTAGGATGTTCTTGTCTCAAGCCTGCCATAAGCAAATGAAACAATATAGGTTAGGCAATGTAGAACAAAAGCAGCGTGCCAGAAAGAATGGTTTGAAACATCTAAGCCTAGTAATTACTTTCAAAATCCATATGTGACTAGTTTAATGCACAAATATAAAAAACAAATGAACAATTAATGATGTATGCCTTTCAAGTAAACTTCATTAATATCTTATTTGTTTGTTTAATTAATTAATTAATTGTTTAACATATCCAGTGGATCTGTTGACAGCAATAGACAAATCCATGGATGTGGGCAGGAAATGTTAGTCCTAAATAACCTGATCCATCTGCTCTTAGAAGCTAAGCACGGTCAGCTTTAGTTAGTACTTGGATGGGAGACTTCTAATGAATACTAGGTGCTGTAGCCCAGATTTCAGAAGTCAATGGCAAAACCACCTCTGAGTATTCCTTGCTTAAGAATGAAATTCATAGAGTGCCATAACTTAATTAATGACTTGAAGGCACACATTTACATACATAAGGAAATACAGTACATCATAATGCACTGAAATATGTAACATGATAATGATTTTTAAAAAGATAATGATAAAATGGGGTGACAATTGGAAACATGCTGCAGACTAACATATATCCCAAATTAAAATATCTGGGAAAATAAAATATGTCTTAGCCTGGCACAGAATGAATACAATCAGCCTTCTGTATCCGCAGATTCTTTATCCAAGAATTTAATCATCCACAACTTGAAAATATTTTTTAACAATATAAATTCCAAAAAGCAAAATTTGATTTTGCCATTTTATATAAGGGGCACCATTTCACTAACCATTGTATTTAATGGGACTTTAACATCCACAAATTTTGGTATCCACCAGGATACCAAACCCCAATGGATACAAAAGGCTGCTCACTGCATAGGCATCCAGGGCATATTTCTAAGGAAAACATTCTATTACACTGGAACTTCACTAAAAATATATATAATTTGTTTGTTGCATAGCACACTTCCAAAAAGGAGTTGCATCTTTCTCTTCTTCCCTTTTCAGGTTCTCTCCCTCCTGAAATTTACTCATCTGGCAAGTTTCTTCAGGGGAGGTTTGCCATTGCCATCCTCTGAGGCTGAGACCTTGCCCAGGGTCACCCAGTGGATTTTCATGGATTCAAACCCTGTTTGCAGGAACTAATGAAATGGCACCTTTGGATAACCCATGCTGTATGCCTGTGTTGCAGTGGCAATTTCAACTTTGTCTTTTCACTGGCATATATTTAGGCATGTATGTTATAGTCATAGTCCAATGCGTACAATACACATTTCTAATTTCCTCTCTTTGCTCCATGTTCGTTTCAGGTGTGAAATCACTCTTTTCATGTTGCTAATGTGGCAGCAGAGGCAATGCCTGGACAAAGGGAGCTGCTTGTGACTATTAAGGGAGATTCCTAGATACTATGTTTGAGACACAACTGCTAAACCACAGTTCTGTGCAAGATGGATAGCTCAGAATACACAGCAGAATGCATCACACCCTCTTCTGGTCTCTCATAGCCAATAAAAGAAGTTCAGAAGATTCCTTATGTCATCCAGACCAACCAAGTGTGGCTACTATTATATAAAACTTTCAAACAACCCAATATCAACCCAAAAATGCAAAATGGTCTTGCTGAAACTAACCATAGGTGAGAATCACCCAGGTCTAGATGACATGGGAAACTCTTGTTAATCAAAAGCAAGAGGAGACAAGGACTAGATAAAAAGAAGGCATGTGTCCCCAAGGATTAGGAAATATGCTGAGTCAAAATATTGGTCCATCTTGCCCACTACTGCTGGAACTGATTGGTAGCAGTAGCTCTTCTGGATTTGATTACAGATTCTTCCCAGAGATGACTGAACCTGGGACCTTCTGTACACAAAATACATTGTGTACTACTAAGTCTGAACCTCTTTTCGAATTGTTGTGACTTGTAGGATTTCATGTGAACCCAGCTATTCTCACCATCTGCTTCTCTTTTTATTTTATTTTTAAAGTTTCCATTCTGCTGAGATCCTATTTTTCCCCCATGGCTAACCTATAACATTCTGTTGCACTGTTGTTGTTGTTTTTAACTTTTCCTGAGTGTTATCCATAAACATTGTTGACAACTGCTGGTGGAGGCAAATTTTGACTTTTGTTTAAAGGCAGTTGTTTTACAACCTCCAAAATAAGGTGTCATAAAATTATTCTGGAACATTATCTTGTCCCAATCAAAAAGAACAGTTTTCTCCTCATTACCACACAGATGTAATTTAAAATATGCATATTCAAAATAGATGTAGGTGACAAATTTTCATTATACATTTTCTTTGCCTCAGGCAAGTTCACATTTTTCATTTGTATGTGAATAAATATGGGTATAAAAAACATTATGAAAATAAATGAAAATAATGAGATTGTCCTTGGTGAATACAGATTTGCAAAACTATTTAGCTAAAAGGCATGAAAGACACATATAAAAACTATTAAGCATGAATAGGTTATGCCTATTCATGTCTGATCTCCGTGATATAGAAATATTATGTGTATGCTACCCCCTTGACAAAGTTCACTTACACCTGCATACTTTAGTGTAAATGGATCTCCTAAAAACAGCAGTTTGAGCTATCAGTCTAAACATATTTCTCTTACATTGTTAAGAAAAGTAACCTAATAAAGACTCTGTAGAGTTCATAATGTAAGCACAAGAAATCTTTTATTATATATGGTGGATCTGTGACAATGCTAAAAATTTCTGGACTCAGATTCACACAACAATAGAAGATACATTGAGGATTAAATTTTTCAGTTGAAACCAGAATTAATTTTTTTAGGAATATTCAATGATCAACTAGATAAAAATATAGAAGAGGTGTGCAGTATATGATTTATGAATGAATTTGTGAATTTATGCTGTAAAAATGATTTATGCGTGAATTTGAAACTATCATAGGCTAACAGTTTTAATTCATAATAAATCTATAGATAATTTTTTTTTTTGGAAAGAATGGAATTTATTAATAGATTATATGGAAAATAAGCAGGGCTCTGTGATGATTTTAGGTTTTTGAGAAATATTGAATTGTTTTATTTGTAAAAGTTTGAATATGATTTTATTAACTTTTAAGCTATGTAATTAACTTATGAGTAGCAAAGGGAGAGTAGATATAGTTGAGTAACACAACTATTGCCAGATAATTTGGAAGCCACAGTTCCCCTGTCTTTGATGTTAGTTTTAAGTGGTCAGTTAGTCGATTAGATTATTTTGTTTAGTTTAGGTTTATCAACCTTATATGCTGTTGTATCATATTAACAGATATTTCTTGTGATGGCCATTGTGGTTTTTTGTTGTTTATTTTTGTTATAAATAAATAAATAAATGCAGAGCGCAAGGTGGGACTGTTAAACCAATTTCTAAATCCATTTCAATCCAATTTCAACCATGATCTCGCATTCGAAACTGTAGGTACTTTGCCAGGACAGAGACAGAGAAACTGTGCCCTTGATCTCTCAGACATTTTTGACACCATCAACTTTTAAAACATGGTTTTAAAACATGGTTAATGAAATGTGCCTCCTAACTTGTTTTTGGAGAATCTGCGGCTCCCTGCCAATCCCCAGGACCCCCTGAGCCCTTTGCAAACATTTTTGTTTTGCATTTTTTGAGCAATTTTTTGTGATCCAACCATGCCAAAACTGCCTGAAATTGTTGCAAAAGCTCCTCATATCCCTCCACAACTCCAAACCATCTGAAACATTTAGCTATATATCAGCCCAAATGGTGACTGTAAGTAAAGATGTGTCATTTCCAGCCACTACTTCAATTCTCTCTCTCTCTGGCTTTTATTCACTAACGAAGATTCAGGAAGGACTTATCCCACGCTTACTACAAGTGCGTTGATGACTAAAAAGGCCGATCCGAGATAAGCAAGTCCGGTTACAGAAGGCACAGCAGAAAGTCTCCTTGGGTGATGTTTCCAAGTTGTGGTTCTTTCTGCGTTGTCGTTTCTCTTTGAGACTCGTTCGGCATGAGTTCTCAAAAGAGGCTGCAGCATTGTGGATAGTGCGTCTCCCTGCCTCCCAGTGTGAGGCCAGGGCAGACCATTGTTGGTGATCAATTTGCCCAAGATTGAGATGTTGTTTCAGAGAGTCCTTGTATCTCTTCTTTGGGGCACCCCTCTTTCGCTGACCCGTGGTGAGTTCACCGTAGAGTACTATTTTGGGGAGGCGGTGGTCCTCCATCCTGGAAACATGCCCTGCTCAGCGCAGCTGCGTTTTCAGTAGCATGGCCTCAATGCTGGTGATCTCTGCTTGCTCCAGGACAGCAACATTCATCACATAGTCAGTCCAGTGTATGTTTAGGATTGTGCGTAGACAGCACTGATGAAAGCGTTCAAGGAGTCATGTTGGCGATAGGTGACCCATGATTCAGACCCAAAGAGGAGAATGGACAGTACAGTGGCTCTGTACACACTGATTTTGGTGCTTCGCCTCAGGTGTTTGTTACTCCAGACTCTTTTGTGAAGCCTTCCGAATTCACTATATGCCTTGGCTAATCTGTGATCGATCTCTTTGTCAATCTTGGCATCTGAGGAGATGATACTTCCCAGGTAAGTGAACTGCTGGATGGACTTAAGTACAGATTTGCCGATGGTGACATGGGGGTGATAGTGCTCTTCCTGTGGTGCAGGCTGGTAGAGGACTTCTGTTTTCTTCAGGCTGACTTCCAGCCCAAACAGCTCTGCAGCCATTGCAAAGGAGGATGTTAGGTGCTGCAGAGCTGCTTCTGTATGGGCAACAAGGGCAGCATCGTAAGCGAAAAGCAGCTCACGTACTAGATAGTTTAGAGTCTTTGTGCGAGCCTTCAGACGGCTTAAGTTAAACAAGCTACCATCAGTATGGTAACGTATATAGATGCCGTCTTTTTCTTCGAGATCTGCTGTAGCCCTTTGGAGCATCATGCTGAAGAAGATTGTAAATAGAGTTGGAGCGAGAACACGGCCTTGTTTCACACCATTAGTTATTAGAAAGGGCTCTGAGAGAGCATCGCCATATCTGACTTGTCCTTGCTGGCCCTCATGTAGCAAGATGATCATTTTGAGGAATTTGGGGGGACATCCTAGTCATTCCAGGATCGGCCACAGTCCTTTTCTACTCACAGTGTCAAAGGCTTTGGTAAGGTCAACAAATGTTACATAGAGTCTTTTGTTTTGCTCTCTACATTTCTCTTGCAGTTGTCTAAGAGCAAATACCATATCTGTAGTGCTCCTATTAGCTCTGAAGCCGCACTGACTTTCAGGGAGAAGTTCTTCTGCAATAGCAGGAACTAATCTGTTCAGGAGTATCCTTGCAAGGATTTTTCCAGCAATGGAGAGCAGTGTTATACCTCGATAGTTTGAGCAATCAGATTTTGTTCCTTTTTTCTTATACAGGGTGATGATAACTGCATCTCAGAGATCTAAACTACTTCAATTAATGCATGCCTAAATACAGACACTTGAGAAGAAGTTAAAATTAGGCTCCACCCATCTAAAGACTCTAGTCCACCCATGTTTTAGAATGTCTATTAGTGCTGTTTTTGCAGTGGTTCCATTCTTACATAGATAATCAGCTCCAGAAAATGGTAACCCTGGGATTCCACAGGGATTCCAAAGAGATCAGGCTTATTCCCCATTCTATTTGACATATGCATTAAAAAAAACTGAATAGGATGCTCTATTTCTGGGCAGGAAAATAGCAGTGGTGGTGGTGTCTCTTTGGCACTCCCCCTCAAAGACAGAATATAGGGGAACAGTGCTTTTTTAAAGGTTCTCCTGGGATGTACAAAGCTCTTTCCTTTCACCATTCTACTCAGAGAAGGGTTTGGTTCCATAAGTTAATACTGCATCTTAACTCTAGCCTTTACATTCTTTTTGCCATGTGCACATTGTCTTAGCCTTGCCCATACCTAGTTACCACACAAACAACACACAGTCACAATTTGCCATAGTTCCATCATCACCATTCAACCTTTAGGGAGAGCACAAATAGTTGTGTCTGCTGGAATTTTGTACATTTTTTCATATATTTTTTTTAAAAAATATTTGTCCTTTACCTTCTTTGTTATATGCCCCCAGGTTTAACACTTGACTTATCCACAGGTCATATCAAAATCCATGATTTTGACCCCAAAGCCTGCCTTCAACATATACATAAGGTCAATTTATGCATGAGTATATACAGTAGTGTATGCATTTAAATTAGCAAAAGCATCCATATTAATAATTTGAAACCATTACTCTGAAATTCTAGTCACAACATGGGTGTTCTCTAAGAATTCTCTAGAAATTTTCATCAGATCTTGTTTGCTATTGTCAAGGAAGATGGGAGATATGCCACCATAATGTCAAGAGAAGGGGAAGAAGAAAAGTACGTGGTTCATTTGTTTGGTTTTCAGTTCCTTGCAAATGTGTCCATGAGCTCTTGATGAACGTCTGTCTGTTTTGGTTTTCCATTAGAATTTGCTAGAGGGACCTTTTCAGTACAGACAACAGGTGTTTTTTGCAAGATAATAGCAGAAAATGCTAACTTAATTGAATCTGTAAGTAGGTCATACCATATTCATTTTTCATCAAATTACAGTTAATGCAATATTATTACAGAAGAAGATTCTGTGTACAACATATTGTATATTAACACGAATCATTTCCCCTAAACTACCAAAATGAGTTTTTCCTCTATAAAATTGTAAATATCCATTGGCATGGTCCTGATCCATTGCTCCCCTCTGAGAATCTAAATGTGAAACAAGTAGTTTTGTTTCTATAATTGCTATGTTCAGTAGTTCAAACAAGAGAGGAAATAACTGACTACAAAGGATCAGACAGTATTTCATATCTCTGCCTAGATATAACAGGTACTGGATCTTTGACATTCTGCCTGTAAAGGACATGCTCTTCTCTGAGCTTTAGTCTTTCTTATCACCTCTTTAAGTCATCACTTGAGCAACCATTTGAAAATTTTGGCCCTATACAAGAGCCCTGTATAACAACCCACAGTCTAGGGTTGCGTCTACACTGTAGAAATAATGCAGTTTGATACAACTTTAAGTGCTGTAACACTTCGATAGATTCCATCCTATGGAATCCTGGGATTTGTAATTTATTTTGTAAGGTTTTAGCCTTCTATGCCAAAGAATGCTGGTGGCTCACAGAACTACACATCCCAGGATTCTGTAGAATGGAGGCCCATGGTTGTTAAAGAGGTTTCAAACTGCATTATTTCTTCAGTGTTGATTCACCCTAGATATGCCAGCAGAAAGGAATATCTGGAGTAGACTAGCAGGAATGACATAATTAAATATTCCTTTACACAGTGTGTGATTAACCTAAAGAAAACACAGTCTCAAGAAGGGATGGTCAATAGTTTCTAAAATGGCTTTACAAATGACCTGTAAAAATAATTTAGATTATTGTCTAGTGTCAGCTATAAACCAAGACCATTAAAGGAGAGCACAGTGTACACTGGCAAGATATATCTAACTACCAGCTTGTGGGGACATAAAGCAAATAATATTCAGTAAAATCAGCACAATTAGCAGTGATCTTGATGAGGTAAAGAGGTATAAGAGAGAACGTAAGATATCAAAAGTAGCATTACAGTAAATCTAAAGAACATGCAACCATCATGACAGTCCCCTTAGCCATCACTGCCCAAGAAGAATAAAAACTTGAAGAAAGAGACTGTTTTACCAGCTGTATAATGACAGCTGGACAGCATAGCAAAACAGTTTTCACATCTGCCAGTAGCAAATGAGCCTTAACTACTTAAGGACCAACACACTTCCAAATATAATAATTTTATTCATAATAGCAGGGCTAATTCTCAACAATATATTGGTGCTAGGAAAGTTATTACCTCCACCCTAGACCCTACTTTAAGGATTGCAGCTAACCTCAGAGGGAGGGCTGGGTGAGGTGGAAACATATGATATCACCCTCCTAATCAAACAATCCCAGGTCTCTGATCCCGCAAGCCAAGGCTACACTTTACCAATGAAAATCCCACATATCATCTACATGATTATTTCAGTTCAGAAATCCAGGCTTCGGCTTAAAACCAAGGAAACATTATCCAGAAACCAAACATGTTTCCAGCAGACTTAAATCATTAATATTGAGTTTTGAGTGGTTATATATTCAGAGGTATAATTAAAGCACAAAGCAATGCAAACTTTGAGTAGGCTGACACTCTGCCAATAGAGCTAAACACTTTCACATTACTTCATCCCAGGGTCACCTCCCTCCTTTCAACTCCATTCCAGCTGTTCTCATGGAACTGGCTTTGAAAATCTTAGCACAATCCCTACTCCCCACATATCTGCTCATAACCACTCCAAGGAATGTGATTCCCAACACCATCTTAAACCCATGACAACACATCCCATCAACCAGCTTTAATAAACTATAAACGTTCAAGTATATATCTATAAGCTATGGCAGGAAATCTGGTTTGTGACACAAATATGCAAGCCAGCATAATGGAAATGAATAGTATGTACCGTTGGTTTGAAATTCGCTCCTTCACAATCTTGAGTAGTATAGCAGATCACGTCATTATTTCTGCTAAACAAAAAGTCATAGAGTTTTGACCCTGGAATCCTTTTAATGACTTAAACTGATGTAACCACCACTTATGCCAATAAATTACTTTTATGGTAAGGAAAGTAGCCTATTCGTCCTTATCCAGTTCCTTCTCTTAGCTGTATAATGGCTGCTGGACAGTATTCGGATACAACTCTAACCTTATCCAAATGGCTACTCTCAGGGAGTACCCTGCCTCAATCTGAGAAAAAAGAATGAGCACCCTTTGTCTGGAACCCCAATGTACTATACTGGTGAGGTTTACGCTCCATCAGTGTCCAATAGCATCTTGGCCTCCAGCTCCATTAGAACACTGATAAGAAGAGGATTTAGAGAAATCAAGACTGTGGCACAAAAACATCTTCCAAGAGCTTAAAGACAAAATAGGACAGAGACAAAATCAGGCAATAATAATTCAAGGGGCAAGATAGAATGTGGGTTTTTTCACTGAGATTTAACTTATTTAAATACATTAGGGAATATGCCAAGGAATAAAATTGTTTCCATGGTGGAGAGGAGAGATAATGGCAGGAGAAGATGATATTTACTTTCAACAAAAGCTGGAGAGATTAATTCAGATCTACCAAAAAAAATCAAGGCATGATAATACAGAAGGCACAAAGATGGTGTAATTGGATAATGGAGTTGATGTATTTTACTGCATTTGTCCATTTAAACTAGCTTCATTGTGTTATGAGAGAACATTTCTAAAATGGCTTTTGACACCTCTGTCAGAAATTGTAGTCTTTCTGGGAGCAGCGGGAGTACAATATCATCATGCTGAATATGGGGACGCAGGAATAAGTAGGAATATTTTAAACTTCAAACAGAACTTGTAAAATTTACTTTTTTGGAGTTCCCTTCCCCAAGGTGGATTCTAGAGGTTTAAGTGAAAAGGGGGAATATTCTCAAGCTTTATTTTAAAGCTTGCTTGTACATGGAATTCTTTTTACCTTCCTGTCTAATGAGACATACAGCTCCACAATTTGGAGCAACTATCCACCTGGGGCAGCAGACTTGTGATTTCAAGAATATGGGCAAATGGTTACATATTTAATTTGATATTGTTGTGATTTCATGGCCGGGGATGGGAAGAAATGCCTGTGGGGTGATAAAATAATGTGGCTATTGTGAAGTTGAAGTTTTTCATGGTCAGCATCCACAGTTTTTTGTGAGTTTTTTGGGCTATGTGGCCATGTTCTAGAAGAGTTTATTCCTGATGTTCCACCAGCATCTGTGGCTGGCATCTTCAGAGAAAGTGGCTATTGTTGGGGGATATGGGGTTTGACTTCCAAGTGAATGGTGTCTTTTATTGCCTCACTTCAGGCAACCAAATGCCCTAGGCTGGTTGTGTAGATAGGATTGCAGAAGATCCCAGAGTTCAGATGTTTAAACCATGACTATTTACTAAGAATGTAAGAATGCTTTATACCACTTTCCTCAACCCCACTCAGAAAGGGTGTCTAAACAATTTGAGACTGCCCACTTAAATCTGAGAAAAATTGTTGACTAATTTGCAGAAACATTCATCATTTAACCCAAATTGTTTAAATTCCTCTTGTATGTAACAATGAAATACAGAAGAATTTGCATCCCTTCTATTATTAAAGAATGCTTTTTAAAATAGGTTTAGTGTCCTCTGGTAATCCTAGCAATTCTTAACAGATGAACTGGTTCAATTGATACTTACCTGCCCTCCATAAGAAATTCTGATACTTCAGAGGACTAGGTAGAAGAAAGCAAAACAAAAACAAACAACCCCCCTCCAAAAAAAAAAAAACCCCTTGCTCACCTGTCATTTCTTCAAACATAAACTAGGTAATTGATTGTATTGGAGTTATATAGCATATGGGGAGGGGGGACCTCATATTGTACTCTGCATTCAAGATAGGTAAGCTGAAGCAGTAAGGACATCATGTGGTCCAAGGCCACTCGTGATGGTAACTGACATTATTAGAAGTACTTCTGTTGTGGAATATAAGGTATATATACATGTCCTTGATTAAATGCAGTTAACTCCAGCCTTGAATGTTTCTGATCAGATATGATGTCACACAGGACCCAACCCAGGTTATTATAGATTAAGAAAGAACAGGAAGAGCAATTGCTTCCTGTCCCTCTTCCTGGAAAGTTTGAAACAGGTCACACTATAGCAAAGGACATTTGCACCTCAGGAGCTTGTGCATGTTGAGATATATGGGAACAACAGGATTACTTCAGGCATTGTGGTGGTGGTGCTGGTGGTGATGATGATGATGATGATGCAGCTGAAAAAGTAATACAAAGCACATCCAAAGCCAGTACATTAGCATAGTGTTCAAAACTGTTCTCAAGGACTCCACTGTTGAAAGGGGATAATCTAACAGCAATTTTGCCAAATTTAAACAGGGCTA
Organism: Urosaurus nigricauda; assembly: GCA_034509955.1. NCBI lineage: Eukaryota > Metazoa > Chordata > Lepidosauria > Squamata > Phrynosomatidae > Urosaurus > Urosaurus nigricauda. Next base: position 178,058,089 of record JAOEGL010000004.1, read on the forward strand.
TTTTTGCACAACAATAAACATTGTTGCTGCTCCATTGTGATTATGAACATTGTTCTTGGTTTGTTCTATATTGAAGCACACTCCACATAAACTCATCTGACTGTGGAGGAAAGAAAGTGTTGGGCAGGCAGACAAGCACTTCTACTTTTATGAAGCAGGTTCTGGCCATGGGGAGCCCACCCTTCAGGTGGTGATGGTCTTTCCTGCACTGCAGTGCAAGGCGGCATTTCACTGTACTTGCAAATCTAGTCCTACCTTGCATTCAGTTTATAAATCCATGCCCGCCCCCCAACAAAAGAAGAGAAGAAACATTAAAAAGGCATTGCTAGGTTAGACTAGGGCTGTGAAATTCCCTTACTCCAGGATTTGATTGGGTTCCATTTTTCCAAAGTGATCACAGGCTGGGGAAGCGTTCATACCATAGTACCTCCCAGATTTCCTATGGTTTTTCACTCTAGGCTGAATCTTAACTTTCTGTTCTTCCCATTCTAAAGCTGTTCATTGTACACCTTCCTTTCTTTGTGTGGGACCCCCACCTCAGAAAAGTGTGCCTTAGAACCCTTATCTTTCATTTTTCTAAGTCACTAGAAACATCTGTCTGGCTTGGTTTGTAGACTTCTTCTTATCAGGGTTAGAACATGACAGGGAGATGTTGACAAAATCGCTACAATGAACGCACAAACACATATGCCAAGCTGGCTAGACACCACAGCTCCATTAAATGTTTTGTAAAGATACAACATTGTGTGACATTTTAACATTCAGTATGGATTATATGGTTTAACTTGGCAGAAAGCATTGTGTTTATCAAAGGGAAGATGTGAAGCAAATACAACCTTCAAAAGGCATTTGTAAAGCACCTACAAATGAAGTGTAATAAAGATCCATATTCCGCTACTATCTTAAATGCTGGTGATGCTATAGAGAACACTATTTGGTCTACATCACAAAGTGTGAGGATTATTTGCTTTATCAGTGAAGAGATTAGGTTTAAACATCTATATCTTGTTCCCTATGAATTACAGATTAGTTTTGTCCTGATTCATCTCTGCCAAGGTGTATACCTTCCTATGTTCTTAGACTTGCAACCCTATCCTTAATCAGGATGAAAAAATCTGAAATTGTTTAACAAAAGGATAGTGATTAATATGTTCTAAATAAAACTAAATAACCTAAATCCAGTAGTTACTTCCGACTATAGTAGTATACCATACAACTCTCCTGATATGGCAGACACAGTGTCAATTAATTTTCAAAATGTCCTGGTTTCTCTTGCCTCCTCCCACTTTCCTCCTTTGTCTTCATCCTACTTCAGCTGCTACAGACTAAGAGGCTGAACAGACACACACCCCCGGGGGGGGGGGAGGCTGCAGCCACCTCTGCCTTTGCTGGAATGGGCTGTGGCAAATACACACCACAGCCCCGATCTGGTCTTTCTGTGGTAGAAAAAGGATCCACAAAAAGTGGCTCCTTTTTTCACAATGAAAAGGGTGCCATAACCACTAGCTCCATGGCTTTTTGGCACTCCTTTAGCACTGCATCATCTGCACACAGTGCTAGAAGAGCACCATGATGCCACCTGCCATGTGGCATCACCCCCACTCCACCCCCATGCCTGCCTTTGCTGCTGGTCTCTACAGCCCCTAAGTTGACAAACATAGTTTACCCTTCAGCGAGAAGGGAGAGGAGGGGGCAGAAATCCTTGTAGACTCAGGCAAAAGCAAACTGTTGCAGGCCCTCCTAGCATGAGAAAATCTTCCTATTTTCTCTCTCCTTCCTTCATCTCCTTCACAACTGACTCTCCTTTTGGTTGTATTAGCATAATTGTTTTAGTTAGTTATTATTAGATAAACGCAAACACAGGATGGTAAGGTTCAAGATGGTCCCTGTTTTACCAATGTCCTTGTAGAAGTCACTTCTAACATGTCACTTAATACTCTGATAGTGAGCATTTTACTCCACATAAAGTTTTCTCAAAAGATAGAAACAGACATATTAAAGGCAGGATTTCATATCCACATCTACTTCTTTATTTAAATTTCAATTTTGTCAAGGGATGTGTATTTGTCTGAATTTATCTGGCTTTATTTAACAGTTATTTTGCCATTAATTAGATAATGATCAGCTTAATCCTCCTTTAATTAGTCACCTGAAATTGATAATGAGACATAGGTTGGCTGAGACTAAGTGCCGTTCACATTAGTGGGTACAAACCTATACAAACCAAGTTCCACTGAAGTCAAGCGAGCTTAGTTTCTCAGTAAACATGTAAAGAACTGCACTATAAAATCCAGCTTAGTTTTATGCTAAATAAATGAAAAACAAATTCAGAATCTGGTCCATCCATTTTTGGCCTGGTTATTTAGTTGCATAGCATGCCTTGTAAAGTTCAGGGTATAATTGAAATAGCTAAATTTAGTCAGTAGTATTTCCACAAAAAAACAAAACAGCAACAGCAACCAAGCCAACCCTCTTTCTTCTCCAACTCAGTCAAGGCAAGAAGATACCAGAGCTTATCAGGCTATCCTTGACCTCCTTGGTAATTGCTGTTTCCAAAAGCCCCAAACAAGAACAATAAACTCTATTGAGAAACAGTAATGAAAGTGTGAGCTGCACAGGGCTCAGGAGGCCCTATTTTATGGATTGCAAAGTCCTTGGGCTTCTCAATACTAAAAAAAATAATGATGTTTTTAAACCCTCCCAATAGATAGATAGATGGCTTTTTCAAAATTAAAAAATGCAATGCTTTACCATCATAACTGTCCCAGACCCTGATGTACATAGTCATTAAAAGGGGAAAACAAAATTCTGCCAAACTTCAGCCAAAGATGAAATGAGTTACATCAGGCATGCTGGTACAGCTCTTGGAAAGGATACAGTGGTGGAAAATGGTTTCTCTCTACAGTTGAGCAGCCTTGTATTATAGTAAGTGGGTAGACTTTTTACAATGTAACAGAAAGAACAGCAAACACTTTAAACTTTAGTATAGATGTATCATTTTTGATTGGCAGTTGTTCAGTGAGTGATGGCTAGATTTGTGAATAGACCTTAATTCCACATAATCATCCTTGAGAAAAATGAATGTCTCATCTGTTCTCAGAAAATGGCATCATTTGCATAGGCATTAATGGGAATCATATGTAGTCTACATCAATGATGCACTTTGCCCAAGACATCTCCAGAATTTTTATTTTTGTGGACATCTCTGTGAACAGATTTTTCAGAGTCATGACTGCTAAATATCCTGTTTGAGTATGTTTTACATTGATTTCAACAGAACCAAAAGAAACACTACTTTTATGTGAGTATGATGAATCCCTGAACTTAATTTTTTTTGTACTAATGTTACTCATTAATTGTAATTCCTGTGACATAAACAACTAGCAAAATTAATGATGATAGATTTATTACGATCAACTGATCAGACAACTAGCAAAATTAAAATTACACCTTTAAATTACAATATCATGTGTGCTGCCTAAGTGCATTTACCTATATATAGTTTATTTGGTTGAAATGAACATTTGATAAAACATGTGGTGCTTTAAAAGACTTTTTAAAACAAATTAAAACATTTTAAATTTTATTTCAATAAAATAAAATAAAATCTGGTGCCTATCATTTCTCCTCTCACTAAGCATCACCCCATCTCTTCAGCTTTCTAAAGGGACACAGATGAATACCATAGTCTGTTTCTAGCCAAAGGCAGATGTTTGAGGAGCAGTGTCACCCCATCTTAGAGTGTCACATGGTGCCATCTGCACCCCCATGCACCCCCACACACCCCTGGTGATGCTACTGCCCCCAAATCCTCCAATTAAAAACATTCATGGTAATAGGGGGGATTTTGCAGCCCAAATTGACTCCAAATACCCCCAAACCATGTACAAATTCATTTGTTTCATTTGGTCACACCCAGAGTTAACCAGCACCATCCCTTAAATAGGGGTAATGGACAGAATTGGACAAACACTTCCTACACTTTCTACACTTGGGAAGCAATGCTGCCATCCACGTGGAGTGCGTAGGTGAGACCTTTACATGGCTGCAACTTCTACATGGCTGCTATATTTAGCTTGGTGGGAGAGATGTTATAAAGGTCTCTTTTGTGCGTGTGTGTGTGTGAGAGAGAGAGAGAGAGAGAGAGAGAGAATGAATAAGACAATCCAGCCATAGTATATGTTAACTTAATCCAGACAAAATTAATCACTATGAATTATTACTAATTTTATTTCTACCCCATTTTTTCCAAAAACTTGAACTCAAGGAAGTTCATATTAAACACCTTTGTCCTACTTCTTTCAGGCATGTGTGATAGCCTCCTAAAGAAATCAATAAGCATTATTAATACTCAGCATTGGTGAGATTGCGCCCAACATTTATATTATGAAATATAAACTATGCTCAAAGATAAAATGTAAGCAAATGTAAGACTCCAGAATTTAAATGTCATGGTCCAGTGAGGCTTAAGCGTCCTTGGCATTCAAAATACAGCTGAAAAGGTTACTGTTTAGAAAGTTCCTAGTGTTAGGAAAATCCATACATATTTTCTCAAGTGAGGGTTTCAGAGCTGAGAAATGAATTACAAGACAGTGAAATGTAATTATCTTGTCCCTTTAGCATACAAATGGCATGATAAATGCCACCTCACCAATCCAAGACAATAAGATTTCTTCTGCATGTCTAAATGGACTGTGTGACAATCCTGTCATTGTATTTACAATATTAAATTAATACCAAACCAGGCTTTTGTTTCCAAATTAATTAGCCAATACTTGGATTGCAAGGATGATTAATATCCTTGGGTGATTAATAGATTTAGCAAGTGTTCTAAACCATAGAAAGCTCCCATACAGCAGTTGGTGGGATCTGGAATTCCTCATAGCTGATTCTGTACCAGGAATATCGCACTGAAGACATTTTCTTCATCCCTCAAACTATCAAATTTGTCTAAGCTGGGAAGCAGACACTCTTTTTAAGTAGGATTGTTATAATTTGCTACCACCAAACTGAGACAAAATGTAGAAAAAATGTAGGACAACATGTAGAACAGAAATTGCCCTCAATGTAAGACTTAAAAAAAAAAAAAAGGAGGACACAACCAACTAAAAGCCAAAAACATTGATAACTAAATAATAATAATAATAATAATAATAATAATATAAATCCTTATTTACAAAAAAAATGGAGGAGATTTTGTTGATGGTGCTGCTGGGGAAGACTAGACAGAAGGCACAACAAACATAATAACATACATCTCAAGTAGTAGAATAGAAAGATATAGAGATCTTGTATCTGTGAGACTGGAAGCAGACTTTAGTCTAGGAAAGCTCATGCTGCCAACCTCTTGCTGTGGTGGCCTCCCTCTATCTCCTTGGGGCCCATCTGGATCTGCCGCCTCTGGAGATGGCCTTGCCATGGCAGCCTCCTTCTTCGGGGCCCAGCAAGCCAGCTCAGGCCCCATGAGGCTGTACCACTGCTGGAGGAGGCTGCTGGAGGAGGCCTTGCCTTGGCAGCCTCCTTCTTTGGCACCCAGCCAGCTGGCCATGTGGCTCTGCCGCTGCTGGAGGAGGCCCCTGGAGGAGGCCTTGCCACTGCAGTCTCCTTCCTCAGGGCCCAGCCAACCGGATCAGGCCCCATGAGGTTCTGCCACCACTGGAAGAGGCCACTGGAGGAGGCCTTGCCACGGTGGCCTCCTTCTCAGAGCCCAGCTGGCTGGCTCAGGCCCCTGTGCGGCTGTGTCGCAGCTGGATGAGGCCTTCTCGTGGTGGCCTCCTTCCTCAGGGTCCAGCCTCAGCCATCCAGCTGGGCCCCAAGGTGAGAGCCCACCACAGCACGGCCTCTCCTCCAAAACTGCCTTCTGCAAGGGGCTTCAGGCAGCCAGCTGGAGGAGAGGCCTTGCTGTGGAGGCCTCACTCCTCAGGGCCAATTCGGTTGGCTGAGGCTCTGTCCCACGTAGCAGGCAGCAATGGAGGCCCCATCCTGAAGGCCCCACCCTGAACCCAACCAAGCCCAATGAGGCCTAGCAAGGCAGCTAGGCCTTTCATGTAGCCACTGCCGTGCTAAAAGTGCAGCAGAAGATAGCAGCCGGAGGAGGAGGAGGGGGGAGGGGGAGGGGGAGGGGGAGCTGGGAGTCAGGACTGGCTCGAAACCCAGGCCAGGACATTAAAAAACTGTTAAAAATCATGAATGTCCCAGAAAAACCTGGGAAATGGCAATTCTATTCTTAAGGCTTCCAGAACTGAAGCAATGGATTCATCTGTTTTTTTTTTTCTTTCTGTGTGTATTTTTTGCTTTGTTTTTAAATTGTGATTTTCACTGTCTTGATAGTGTTTAGCCAACCTGGAATCTTGTAAAGAAACACTGAGCTAAAAATTCAGCCAATCAATGAATCCGTCAGTTAGTTCAATCTGAATGAAAAGTAAGCATTTTGGATTTAAAAGTACCAGATTTTATTTCCTTTCCAAATCCTGGGCTACTCATTTACCAAAGTAGAAAACAATAACAGCACAGATGTGCTGATGTCACCCCATTAGCCTATTAGGTTTAAGAGGAGTTACATGTAACTTATCTTAAGTTATTTTTTCCCCCTCACATTTTTTCACATAATGTATAGTGGGCCCTTCTTATCCACAGACTTGCCATCTGCAGATCTGAGTTTCCATGGATGGCAAGCCGCATTGTTTTAACTGGGTACATGAACTATATTTCCCAGAATTCCATAGCGTGGAGGTATGGGAAGAACCACCAGGAGAGGGAGCCCGCTCAACTGCCCTTCTTGCCCACCTCAGGCCAGCCTTTCTCTTCTCTTCCCTCACTTTCCTCAGCCGAGGGGAGAGTAGACAGGTCAGGAGGAGAGCATAGGGCACCACCATTGCCTGAAATTGGACAGTGCCCAAAGGGCTCACAAGCAAGGCAGGAAAACATCCCAAGGGTCCCTTCCTTCACTTCAATGGGTCTTCAAGTCAGCAGAGGGGGAGATGGACCCCTCAGTGGGGAGACCCAGTGATAGTGACAACATGCCACCCTCTCCACCCTTTCTGCCAGTCAGCAAGCCCTCCTGGTCCAAGCCCCTGTCAAGCCTGGAAATCTGCCCTGGGGGCATGCCTGTCCACCTGTACTACAAGGACTGAGGTTGGGAGGGGAGAGGGGGTTGTTGTGTGCCTTCAGGTCATTTCTGAGTTGTGGTAACCCTAAGGGGAACCTATCAAAATCATGTGGCCATAGAAAAGAATGGGATTCAAGTTCCTACATTTTTTGTTATCTGCAGGGTATGTGTGTGCCCAGAATAGATGCCCCGCAGATAAGAAGGGACGACTGTATTGCATTGCATTTTCTAACAACTGATTTTGAGATATCCTCAGCTGTAAGGCTAGAGTATAAATGTGACCTCTATTTTGTCTTTTCATGTCTAGCGTGTCCTTTCAAAGTAAATGTCATCAGGCTTAGGCCAAGCCATTAGTTTTCTTAGCTCTATTTTTTTTTCAGATCAGCTCACTCCCTGTTCATGCTATCATTTCTTTTAAGTGTCTGAGTTGAAACAACTTAAAAGGCAGAAGCTTTCCTTTCCATATGGAAAACAAATAACTTTTTTCAGATGATTCACCTGTCAAACTGAAACTCAGTTATTCTGCTAAGCCCATTTCCTCTCTCCCATTCAAAGGTTCCCCAGTTTTGAATATGATTTATTATTTTTAAAATATAATAGTACAAAGTAGGAAATAGCAAAGAATAATTTGCCATTCACCTTCTCCCTTCAGGTGAGAATAGCTTTGATACCTGAATTCTATCTCAATATGATGCATCCATATTTCCCTTGTGCACTACAGTATGGCCCTTAATAGTATTCCTGTCTCCTTCTCTTATAATATATATTAATTTATACTTCAGGGATCCATAAGCCATTGTCCTATAACAACCATCTGCAGAGTCAAACCTGCGATATTAACTCATCTCACTTGCTAAACAGGTTATCTACACGTCACAGACCTGATGATACAAACTTGCAGAATGGGCAAAGCTCCAAGACAGTCTTTCTGTTTCTTGGAGATAGCATCAGCACCATCCATGTTTCAATAAGAATTGTTGTTGTTGTTGTTAATTAATTAATCTACTTATTGCTGAATAGGATGGATACACTTATTTGGACTTTACCAACCAGCTTAACACAGCCAGCATGTGAAGAAAGCCTGATTTCAGGCTATACAAAAAAGGCAAATCAACTCCAGTATACAACATATATATTAAACAGCTAAGCAGACAAAAGTTGGCTGCTTCTAAAATACAAAGAACAAGCAAGTTATTAGGTAACTAAATGTACTGGGATCATAGAAATATTTCAAGTGAAGGTGTTTTCAGGTGGGCTTTCTCTCTTGACATCTTTTTCTGGCTGATGTTAGCAAAGCATCCTGCCCAATTGTGCAACCCATATTATGGTGCCTGTCCTTTTTTCTAAGTGCAAGGAAATTCAGGCTGAGCAATAAATAGACTTGGATAATTAAGCCATTCAGGCAATTTCTGGGAGGCTCAGTAATCCCAAAAATGAGCATAGAAATGAACATTGGGAACTTCAGCTGCCTAGTCCTTCAGCCCTTCAGATATAGCTCCACAAGGGAGGCAAAATGGAGGCTGGATTCAAGACACAGCATTTTTAAAAAACAGTTGTATGTATTTTGTAAGTGTTTTAAGCCATTTTATTACTCCTGAACCAATCTGGGCCAAGCACACTGAGGGAGTGTTCTCTCTTCCACATTCTCTTTTTTTCATAATGATAGCGATTGGTCAATCTTTTCCATCTCCCTTTCTTTTGAGTGGCATTTTCAGAAAGTTTATGTTCTTTTTAGATGCCACACTACCTAGTAGAATAGATACATAAATCCAATTCTTTCTTTATGTATAGGTATAGAGGAAAAACTCTCAGATTTTGTTTGAAGAAATGAATTATTTTTGTACTCCAGATATTTTTAAAATCTGGCTACTATTCAATCAAACAGAAAACATGATGGCATGTTTGCACAAAACACAATCTATACTAGCATTTTAATAAGGGTGTGTTTGTATTTTAAAATGATTTGGACCACAAGTTTGACACAAAGTTAGGATCCAACTCTGATGGATGCAGAAAAAACAAACATAAGCTCACAATGTGAATTACATTAGAGGGTGATGTTTCAGATTGCTATTTCTCAAAAATCCCTTTTCCCCCTGAAAACATAAGGGCTATAACTTCACTGAAAAATCAATCCTTCCTCTTCCCCAACAGCATCATTAACAAAGAAGAAGAGGGGTGAAAGAGATGGAAAGAGAAAAGGAGAAGGCAAAAGAAAGAGAGGAAGGGAAGCAGAGGTTGAACTGCAGCATGGCAAAAGGAGGGCATTGCTTCCCCAATAAAAATTCTGCTTCACTCCAATGAAATTTTCTTTTAGTCCCCAAATATGAATATACTTCAAACTTAGAATGTTTATTTTTGCAGTGTTTACATTCCCTTATTTCTTTTCTTTGGATGTCTAAATTGTATTTCCAAATGCTTAACTGAGGTTGCAAGTGTCCACAATGCTAGAAATGTGGGGACTGAAGAAAAAATTCACTCGGAGGGACAGAATCCTTACTGTTTTGTCCTCCTGTGGCCTCACTGCTGTGGGACAAGGTTGTCTGTTTTTGTTTGGGACCCCATCTATCATTGGCATCAGCCACAACTAGCATCTGTGTGCAGCTGCTCCATTCCCCGCAGATTAATCTCCATTCCCTGCAGGTACTTTTTCAGAATGAGCCTAGTTTTCTGGAAACATGGGGGCTGTGCAGACCAGCATCTTTGGCTGATCTGGGGACTCAGGGCATCGCATCTACATGACTATGTCACGGAGCTCCTCTGGCACTGCATCTACATGATGAAGCAGCAAAGGAGCTCAGAAAAGCCAAGCACCAGTGGCTATGGTGCCTTTTCCAGGGTGCAAAAAGGAGCCACTTTTTGGGAGCTCCCTTTTGTGCCACAGAAAGGAAAGATTGGGGCCACAGTGTACAATTGCTGCAGCCCTGATCTGATGCAGTTAGGGGCAGCTGCAGCCTGCCCCTTAGGGGTGGTCTGCACAGCCTGATGGAAAAGAGGGATTATATTCCTTGCTGATTAAGAGCTTCTGAGTATGTTGGAGCAAGAAGGCATTTTCCATACACACAAATTCCCTCATGAAATATCAGAAAAAAACACAGAGAAACTTTTCAAAATGATCCCTATCCCTTTAAAAAAAAACCCTAATATCATCCATATTACTTTGAGACAGTATGGTATCATGGTTATTACAATGCATCCTCAAAAGCAATTGCTTGAACTATTTGATCTCATCTCGATTTCAGGCACAGCTAAGAAGTTGTGTCTTAAGTAAGCTGTCATTTGCTTGCTGTGTGCCTTTACAGACATAAACCATTTAGAAGATTCACACTCTCTTTGTATTAAAATAAGCAATTTTAATTTAGAGGATAATTATAACCTGCCAAAAACCTGTTGGAGTTGCATTCCACTAGTGGAGTTGCACTATCTTTTTGTGGTGGTGGAATTGTATGCTTCTGTGAGGCAAAAGGCTATGCTGATGGCAGAGTGTTGCTAGTAGGGTCTCCCATGTCAGACAGGCTTCTTTTGTGGAACCAGACTAAATATGCCAAATATCTGCCAGGCAGCAGCAGAGGTTAAGACTGGAACTAGCAGAGGATATCTCAGAGGCAACAAGAGTGACACCATAACTAACACTTGTTAGTACAGCACAGAAGGTCTTTGAAGATAATTTACCATGTAAACCTTATGATGAGGCAATCCAAACTGAAATATGGGATACTGGTAGAAGATGAGACTCCCAGGTTGGATGGCACTCAACAAACTACAGGGGTAGAGCACCTCACAACTGTGAGTACCACTGGGTCTAATGATGCAACTGGACTGAAGCCAAAAGAACATTCAGCTGCTGACATGTGGAGAGGTGAAAGGAAAATCCAAAGCTGTACAACACGTATTCTAGGAATACAGAATATGAGAAGCATGAATCACAGGAAATTAGAAATAGTAAAGCAAGAAGTGGAACATATGACCATTGCAATACTTGTGGTGAGTGAGTTAAAGTGGACAGGATTGTGATATTCTGAGCCAGACAATTGCACAGTATTTTACTTAAGAAATGAAAATCTATGAAGAAATGGGGTGGCATTTATAATGAACAGAGATGTAGCAAAAGCAATAAAGGGATATAGTGCAAAGTCTGGTTGAATCATGTTAATAAGACATGAGGGCAGATATAGAAAATCTAATTTGTTGGGGTAAATATGCCCATGTGACATTACCCATTTGGTAATTCTATTTATTGTAAATACACTCAAAATTAAAGAATTTAACTGTTTTGTAAACCAAAAAATGGTATATTATTCCAACTTTTGTAATTTATGCAATCCAAAGTAAATGTAAGAAACTATATGTGGGAAGAACATCAAGACCTATTAAGCAAAGAAAAATAAAACTTCTATCCAATTTGAAAAATAAAAGAATAGGGGCACTTCTGGCTGGTCATTAAATTTGAACAAATGAAATATTCGCCAGCATATATATGCTTTTAGGTACTGCAGAAGTTAAGTAATAAAAATGAGAATTGTTTAAAGAGGAAATAGGTACAATGGATTTTGAAAATATTGGCATCAGGTGCCAAATATTCCAGGGAAAATATTCCTATATATATATATATATATATAATTTCCAAAAAGCAAACATTAAAGTTTTTTGGACCATCACACAGCATGCTAGACTTTGCCTCCTTTCATTCTTCCAGTAAGAATTGAAGGAAGATCCATCAATATAAGCTTAATTCATGTTTATGTTCCAACTAAAGAAGCAGCAGAAAATGAACCTGAAAAATACTATGTTGGAGTACAGGAGGAAATTGATCACACATCAAAACAGGACTTCTTGTTAGTTCTTGGCAATGGGGATGCAAAATGAGAACCAGAGCAGAATCAAAGATTGTGAGGAAATTTGGCCAAGGATCAAGAAATGGAACAGAAAAGTGACTGACTGAATTTTGTGAGGCCAACAGTTTGTTCACCACAAACACATTCTTCAAGCAACCTGAGAAGTGACTGTATACATGGACAGTACATGATGGTCAGTATAGAAATAAAATAGACTAAATAGTTGGAAGCAGAATATGAAGAAGCTTCATTCTGTCTGCAAAAACAAGATCAGAAGAGGATTGTGGCACAGGCAATGAACTGCTAATATCAAGAATTAGAATAAAGCTGAAGAACATTATCAACATTGCCAAAATACAACCTGAAGAACATTCCTATAGAATTTAAAGATAACTTTAAAAAATGGTTTGTACTATTAAGCCTAATTGACTCTGGACTAAAGACAGGAACATTGGGCCTGAACAGACTAGCAATGTGAGCCTCAGGGCAGAGTGGGAGCATGGTGTCAACATGACACATGCACCAAAACTGCCCTGATGCTGCCATCACACCGTACACCCAGCCATGTGGTGCATGGCATCACTGCACTCCTTGGCACTGCATCCAGATGACACAGTGCCAAAAGGAGCTCCAGAAGGTGACACCATAGTGGCAAAGGCACAATTTCTGCAACACAAAAAGAAGCTGTTTTTTGTGGCTCCTTTTCTGCTCCACGGAAATGCTAGATTGGGGCCGCAGCATGTAGTTGCTGTGACCCAATCTGGCACTGAAAGGGACGGCTGCAGGCCACCCCATAGAGGCAGTCTGTTCAGCTCCATTGTCAGGGAGGGAAGCAAAAAGACACTATTTCTAGCAAAAAGGAAAGAGAAGTCTCAATTGATGACAGATGAAATTCTTCAAGCAGTTAAAGGACAAATGAGAAACAAAAGTAAAAGGGGACAGAAATAAAGTCAGAACCCTGATTGCAACTGTTGTGATGACCATAATGTTCTTCTTTCCTTACAATGGTCTGATATTTTTCCTTTAAGCCAGAATCATTTCTTTAACCCTTCATCTGACCCAATTCCTTCCCTAATACATTCTCTTAAGTGACTCAGGGATGGGCTCTCAGTATCCTTTTTCATATGTGTTTTATTATTTTGGTAGCATGCTTATGATATTTTAGTTATAAATTAACTCAAGCCACTCTTCTGTAACCAAGAAGGAATATAAACTTTACTTACAGTCAGATCTGAAGTTTGTATCTTTTTACTGCTGGTTGTCAAATCATGTGGTTACATTGTGTAAAGCTCTTCACTTGTTACAAACTATTCCTTAGTCCAGTTCCCACACTTTCTTACTACTTTAACCTGTGTTCTAATTCTCTTAAAACAAATTCTTATAATGCCCTTCATCAGGACTATGGATCCTGAGAAATTCTGGCTCAAATCATGATTAACATTTTCCCAGAACAAGGCAAGTATGAGCCACCCGGAACTGGTTCTTAAACTCTTAACTGACACACTCAACTAACTCTTTTCCACTGGCTTCTTTCCTTTTATAGTCACTCCTCAGGCGGCCCCCACCTTTGCAGCCAGCCTGACTCTGACAAGCTGTTGGGGAAATTCCACTCTGTAAGTGACTCACCACAGCAACTCTTCAACGAGTTGTGCACAGGTACAAAAATTGCTGTAATAATCACTGCTGGGAAATAGAAGATGACAACAAAAAAGGAAGAACAAGAGATCTCTTTTACAAGATCTGAGAAATCAAAGAGAAATTTAAACCAAGAGTAGGGGTGCTTTATGGCCAGCAGAGGAACACATTACATGACCAAGTAGAAATAAAAACATGGTAGAGACAATATAAAAAGCTACATAGAAGAAATGGTTGCTGTCGTTCTTGAAAGGATAAACGAAAGGATGACAGATTCATTCAAAAAATAACTTTACTGTAGACAGTAAAGAAGAAGCTGCACTCAGAGCACATGAGAGAAATAAATATCCAGGAACAGATTACATAACAACATAGCTGCTTCAAGCTACACAGACAGAATCAACTCTAGTTCTAACTAAATTCTGTCAACAAATATGGAAAACAAAACAATGGCCTACAGATTGAAAAAGCTCAATATACAGTTCAATCTCAGAAAGAAAGAAAAAGGAGACACCAGAAATTTCAATAACCACAGGACCACTGCATTAAATTCCCATGCAAGCAGTGTGGTGCTCAAAATTCTATAACAAAGACTTCGACTGTGCGTGCAATGAGAAATGCCACATGTTCAAACTGGGTCCAGGAAAGGAAGAGGTACTATGGATAAAATTGCAAACAGATCCATGGAGTGTACCAAAGAATTTCAGAAGAAAATCAGCCTGTGCTTTAAAGTTTATAGCAAAGCCTTTGATTGTGTGGATAAATAAAAACTGGAGTTCTTTCTTAAAGGAATGAGTGTGCCACAACATTTGATTGTCCTGATGTGTAACTTATATTCAGGACAAGAGGCTACTGTTAGGCAGAATACAGAAAAATAGAATGGTTTCCAGTTAGCAAAGGGAGTCATGCAAGGCTGCTGTTTAACTTGTATGCCGAACATCTATGTAAAGCAGGATTAGACTTGGAAGAAGGAGAGTAAAATTGGAGGAAGGAACATCGACAGTTTAAGATATATAGGTAACACCAGACTACTAAGAGAAAATATCAAAAACTTTGGACAATTACTGAAGAAAGTAAAGGAAGAATGTGCAAAGACAGGTTTACAATTGAATATTCAGAAAATTTGGCTGCTAAAAAACAAATAAATGGCCCCTAGGGCATATTAAGCCTGAACTTTCCCTAGAAGCAAAGATGACTAAACTGAGAGTGTTCTACTTTGGCCATATCATGAGAAGACATGAGAGAACAATAATGTATGGTAAAGTAGAAGGCAATAAGAAAAGAGGATGACCGCATTCCAGGATAGACTCAATCAAGGAAGCCATGGCCCTGAGTTTGCAAGACTTGAGCAGCGCAGGATGACTGGGACATCTCTTATTCATGGGGTTGCCACAAGTCAACATCAACTTAACAGTAGTTGACAACAACAACAAACAGTGTTGTTGTGAACTGTACATTGAAAGACGCTAAGCTAGAGGAAAGGGCAGAAAGCATTACTTTTAAAGTATAGTATCAGTTTTTCTGGTATGAGGTGAAGAAAGAGATGTGAAGGATCTGCATTCCCTAACCCTTCTAATCCCCAGTATTAATCCTCAACATGTAGACCAGTAGAGATAAGGAGAGATCCTAAAAACATATAAAATAATGAATTGAAGGAGGAAGAGCAAGGTAAACGGCAGAGATATAGCATATGTGATTATCCATCTGTTGCTTTACATGCCAGTTACAATCAGCAGAATGATATTTTGGAATCCTGAAGACTGTGGACTATGGACACTGTTGCTACTTCAGTGGTCTCCTAATGATATCAGAGGGCAAATATGAGCTTAATGTTCTTATGAATAATTTCCCCATATGCTAAAAGCCAAGTAGATGTTAGCTGATTTGGGAGTTGTTCTCAGCATCCTCTAATCTGGATCTATATTCTATCATTATTCTATTGTGGTGGGAAAGGTCAAAACTCAGTGCTCTTTCAAATATAATGAAGATTATTTTGATTATACATGATTGTGTTACCTTCTGTGTTGACTGATAAGAAATCCAGTTGCCTAGTAACTAATTTGAACTACTGATATTTAATACTAAAAAGAAAATGGAATGTATGTATTATTCTCAGTCAAACACTAGAGACTAATTTAGGTAGGCATCATATTGTGTAGTACTGAAAACATTTTTTTAAAGAAAATATCTCTGAAGTGACTCTCAGATTTCCATTAAAAAGTTTATTCCTTTAAGTCCAAAATCTATACTTGTAAAATAGTTATATGCACAGCTTTCCTTTTGTTCAAGATTAAAAATCATGCCTTTTTGTACTTGCCTGTCATCTTAGAGGCATGGTGTTTAGTTGTGCTAATACATCAGTTGAGTGATATGTGCTGGTGAATAAAGCTGTGCAATTTAGTGGCATTAATTCCATTGGAAAAACTATGGAGACAGCACTTCATTTACTATTAAATGCAAGCCTTGAATGTTCAGTAGCTGCCCCAGGAACTTCTCCTCATACATTTCATGTAATTACTTGTGCACTTCAGGTAGTTTAAGTCCCATAAATGCAATTCTAATTCTAACAGACCTTTCAGAGTAATGTGGCTTATTCCAAGCACTTCTAGAGGGCTGAGAAGAACAGGATGGACCACAATTAATTGGACAAGCACTATTGCTCATTTGTGCACTCATTTGTATGCTGGGTGCCCACATCATTTATCTCCACCCAGAGAGCCAGTGTGGCATAGTAGTTTGAGAGTTGGACTACAACTCTGGTGACCAGGTTTGTATTCTCAGCTTGGCCATGAAACCCACTGTGTGACCTTGGGCAAGTCACACGCTCTCAGTTTCAATGGTTGGCAATGGCAAACCTCTTCTAAACAAATCTTGCCAAGAAAACCCCATGATAGGTTTTTCTTAGAGTTGCCATAAGTTGGAAATGACATGAAGGCACACAACAGCAACAAAACCTACAAAACAGTTCTCAAATCATTTGTAGATTACACTGGTACTACATTCTTTTGGGTTTCACAGGGACAGAAGAGTATCTATCTTTGTCATGTAATCCATATGAATGATTCGAAATGGAACATATTTACTTTCTAAATATTAAAATTGCTCATGTGTCTGAATATATTTATTCATTTCAGAAATGGCTGGTGCACACCAGCACTGATGTCCACTGAGGCAAGTTCCCAAATGCAAAACTAAGGACTCACTAGAGAATGATTAAACTGCATCAGCTTTGTGACTTAGAGTGCATCTACACTGTTGAAATAATGCAGTTTGACACCACTTTAAGTGCTTCAACATCCTATGGAATCCTGTGATTTATAGTTTTACAAGGCTATTACCCTTCTCTGCCCAAAGAGTACTGGTGTCTCACAAAACTATAAATTCTAGGATTCTGTAGAATGGAGTCAAGACAGTTAAAGTGATGTCAAACTGCATTATTTCTACAGTGCTGATACACCCTTTTGTCTCCTACCTTTGCAGATGCAGGTACATCCAACTAATGCATTCCACTAAGGGGGAGGTTACCCTTGATTCTGTGACAGTTATTGGCAATTGGTATCTTCCATGGCAGTAGAGTCGTGAATTTCTTCTAGGTTTTCATTTAAACTTTGAACTATCTAAGATGATGGACTTATTTTTCAGACAGAAGACTTAAAAACAATTAACTTAAATGTAGAGTGGATTAATCATCCTGCTGATATGGCAGCCACCAAACACTACTGGTATTGGGGATAAGTATTGGAACCTCTGGGAGCTAGTGTGGTGTAGTTTCAGTGTTGGACTATGACTCTGGAGACCAGGATTTGATTCCCATGTGGTCATGAAACCTCCTGGGCAGGTCACATGCTCTCCACCTCAGGGGAAGGCAATGGAAGACCTCATCTGGACAAACTTTGCCACGAAAACTCCAAGAAAACCCCATTCCCTTAGGGTCACCATAAGTCAAAAAGAGCCTGAAGGCACACAAACAACAACAAATTGGAACCTCTATCATTCATTCCAGACACTCCATGTGCTTCCCTTCACTTATGTATTTATTAGCAATATAACTGGAAAGGAATCAGACGAAAGAAAAAAAATGTTCAGGGATCAGACGAAGACTTTGTGCTCTCTTTCCACAATGGGCAACCAAATTTCCTAAGCAGCCCATAAACTGGCTCTGAGGGCAACAGTTTGTCTCCATCATCTTCCCATTGCTTGTCTCCATCATATTCTGATAGATGAATGACATTGATTGTGAATGTGATTGATATGCAATTAAAGAAGCAGAGTGACAAATTCCTGGTAGGAACAATCACTACATTTTCCTCACTCACTACTGTTTCCTGCCTTACCTCAGAGCACAGGAAACAGGAACTATATTCTAACACATAAATCACTTCCTTTCAAACAAGGGTCACAAGGTATATATATACCTCCATGCCACACTTCTCTGATTGTGGCAGCCACAGATGCAAGTGAAACATCAAAAATAAATTCTTCCAGAACATGGCCGCATAGCCCCAAAACCCCACAAAAACTATGAATGACAGCTGTGAAAGCCTTCAACTTCACAAGGGACTATACTGCTCTGCATCCTTCTGATAGGCCAGCATACACAGCCAAGGCATAAATATATGTGTTTGGACAGTGGTCATCTGCAGCACAATCAGTGTGCCTCCAGCTGTTGCTGCTTCACAACCAGCCACAAAAGAAAAGACAAGTTAGCATGCAGGTTGATTGCTGGAAGCAATGTTTCAAAAGCTTCCATTAATTTCCTCATCTCTTGTCTGAATTTTGCCATCATGAGCTACATGTGGCAATTTTTAAAGTAATGTAAGTTCCATAGCCTGTAAAACATTCAGTTAGCTCTCAGATTCAGCTAAACAGGTCACACATGCACAAATTCCTCTCTTGTTGTGATTTCTCTGTTAAAGATTTTGCTGTTTTTATATCCTTTTTAAGGATGTTACTCAATTTATTTAATTAATATACAGTATAGTCACTAGGAATGTGTTTCATGACCTGAATAAATACAGCTTTAATTTATTAATTACACCCAAACAGACTATAACCACATAGCAGAAGACACAAGAAGTAGGTTTTGTCTCATCTCCAGGGAGACAATGAAAGTACTTCTCCTAAAATGTGATTTTAAAAGTTGAGCTACATAAAATGATAATACAGGATGTTTTTGGCAGCTCCTTTTTGCACTTTCCAGAGTCCGGATTGAGGCCACAGTGTGCAGTTGTGTGGCTATGATCCAGCCAGTAAAGGAGTGGCTACATGCCACCCATCTGTACAGCCCCAATGTTGTTAAACAAAGCCAATATTTGGTATCTTTTTTCCCCATAATTTCAGTAAATGCCCTCCGGCTAATAATATGTTCATTTTTCATCCAAACTGATAAAGGATCTATTTTGAATTATCTAGTCATATTATCCCTTAATTCATTTTTGTTATTTCCTTCAGAGACAGAAAACAACTGCAAGAAAAGCCATTTGTGGCTCAGTTAAGCAAACACTTTCCTTAGTAACATGCCTGCAGGCTGATCTAATGGGTAACAGTTATCCAGTCTATTACGCTGGCAAAAAACAAAGACCATTCAATGCCCTTGGCATTTACTGAAAAAACACAGGAAACCTTCACTATCTTGTTTCCATAATATATCACAGTGACTGACCAGAAAGAACCTTTCTTATATAAATCATTTGCAAGTATAGATGCACTTTATTGCTGCCTTGTTTCCAGATGACTATTAATTCAGTTTTAACATTTCTCATAAGAAAGCAAACAGGTTATATAGGCAAATTCATTCATAATGATTACCACTGCTCTCCCTTCAATATGGCACTTGGCATTGCTCCAGATATCCAAGCCAAATTTCATCTATTGGCTGAGCTTTCCACCACCTCCTACAAATGGTGTTATCAATGTAAGCTGATTGTAAATACTTGCTCTATGAAGGGTAAACATTGTTCACTTTGTTGGGCTTCTTCCAGATTTTTAATTGGCTCATTCAGATATCAAGATCCTTGCTCTGTATATGGGGTTAAGAAGATGTCGTGCCTTACATGACTGAAGCTAAGCAAGATGTGTGGATAGCAAACAGATGCCTTTGGAGGAGAATGGAATGGGATGACTGTTGTTTTGATTGCACAGGCCTGCAATGAAAAAAAACTTTTCAATATTACACCAGGTTTTAATGTATTTTTGGGTACTGACTTTGAAAAACACCATAAAAATGTTATCCCACACACAGTTCTTTCTCAAATTTGTTTTCTTTTCAATCAATTTAGTTTGTACTCTGCTTTGATTAAGTGTGGCTGCTGATACTCCAGTGTGATTTCTTTTAGTTCTTTTGAATGGATGTTTGTGTTTCATATCAGCAAATTAGTTTTTTGAAAATCTATTAGAACACCTTAAATCTTTTCTAACATTTTGTAGGATAATTCTTAGCAGGATGAGTTCATTCAGTCACATATTACACAGTGAAATGTCAAAGCAAAATGTGAAAAAACTATGTGATGGAGTAAATCTGAGGTCATTTTTGGATGAGCCTCCAAATCTGTGTTTTAAAAAATTCCACATTTTTATGCCCCCCAGCATTGCAGGCTTACGTTATTTAAGGTTTGATTCCTGTTATCCAAACTGAATGTTCTGTATCCACAGATATTGTTATTGTCAATACAGATTTATATAGGGGATAGAATTAATATGGGATAGAACTGTAAAGATGTGAGAACTTCCAAAGAGGCTGGGTTAGCAGCCAATATATCTTGATTGACCCTCAATGCATGCACCATCAGAAAAAATGCTCCAGAGGTCTTCCTCATCTCTCCTTAATTTTGTCCCCTCTCTGCCAGATGGGCTCCTCCTTGGTTATACATTTTCCAGCCACATTTGTCCACACTGGTGCTGTTATCGAACAATGGGAATGCCAGACTTTCTCTCAGAGCTGGCTCTCCCATTAGGCAAAATGAAGCAGCCACTTCAGGAAGCACATTCTGGGCTCATTCCTATTATGATTTAAAGTGAATTGCTCATCGGTTTATATGACCATTATTCCCATTTGAAACGGGTTCCAATCGTACTTTGATTGATTTCTGTCATGATAAAGTGAGGCAAATGCAAAAAACCCTGTTTTTTCCAGACACTAGTTTCCTACTGGTTCTTTTGAAAAGAATCAATTCTGAAGCATGTTCAACAAGTGGAAATGACAGATCTGAATCACATCATTCTGGAGGGGAAGGAGTAAGGACAGAGAGGTGTTTACCATCCCTCCTTGGTTTTTGGTAGATTCCCCATCCCCTTGTGCTTGTGCTTGTGGTGTGACCTATGGGCACATGATTTTTTTGAAAAAAAAATTGATAGAAGAGGCAAGTAGTTGCAAAACCAATGATTCATTGGTTTTGCAGCTGTGAATATATATATATATATATATATATATATATTTCCCAAGCCAAGGTTCTCCAGGCTGCTGCTTATGTCACTGATGACACACAGATGATTGACATGCATTTTGAAGTGGCACAAACTAGCGGGGATGACAATTGTGCCCAAAAAGAAGTGATAAAGGGGATAATGAAAAGATTTGCTTTCATAGTGTGAACAATAGACATTTTGGAATCGTTTTACCAATACAGAGCAAAGGCGAATTGAAAACTGGTTTAAATGTAAGTGTGAATGAGCCCTCGGAGTGTCAAGAAAAAGCAGAATAGTTTTTAATTAATTTAACATGGGTGTTTGATGGACTGAGTGAGAGAAGCTGATACTCGTACACATCTACACCATTTCAGGATGATTTCAACTTGGTTCATAAACCACCACTGTTTTCTTGTATTTTTAGTGTTTGCACTGGGGAAAAGTGTTTATGGGATTTTGTTGGTTTGATGGGTCAAAATAACCTGGCTGATTGGGGGTACCATGAAATTCATTTCTGACTTATGGCCACTCTAAATTGCCTGAGCTCTTGCCAGTTCAGCAAAGGCCTGTATAGGCCTGTGCGGCAGGAATTTCTAGCCTTGTTGCCCCAACCCATTATTGCTGCCTATACAATTCCACCCTAAAGTGAATGTATCATAGGGTGGGTTTATGGCCCCCCTAAAGTGAATGTATCATAGGGTGGTGGTTGTTTTTTTACAAGATTTGTTCAGAGGGAGTTTGTTCAGTGGCTTTCCATGGCTGAATGGGGATTCAAATCCTGGTCTCCCAGAGTTCTAGTCCATGCTCAAACGATTACACCACACTGACTCTCAACTTTATATATACCTAGCTATGTAAAAGAGGTACTAAGAAATTCTGTCAGTGAATTGCAAACCAGACACTGACAAGAATGCAGTATTATTATTATTATTATTATTATTATTATTATTTCCATACCTCTCCTCAAAGCTCAAGGCACAGTACAGCATGTTAAAATACAAAGCACAATTATAAATACAGAAACCCATAGCTAAAATGCAGTACTATAAAACCATTAAAATACACTCATAAGAGTACATATACAAATTAAAAAGGCATGATTTAAAATTGACTGGGTAGGCCTGCCAGAAGAGATATGTCTTCAGTGCTGTTTTAAATGCAGTCAGCATTTTCAGCTGTCTTGCCTCCTCCAGCAGGTCATTTCACAGTCTGGGGGCAGCAGACAAAAAGATCCTCTGGGAAACTGTTGCCAGTCTAGTCCTTCCTGGCCAGTTGGAGCAAACATTTCCCAAAGGACCTGAGTGTACAGGGTAGATTGTATGACAGAAGGTGATCCTGTAGGTAACCTGGACCCAAACCATGCAGGGCTTCAAAGGTAATAACCAACACTTTGTACTTTGCCCATAAACTAATTAGCAGCCAGTCAAGTTGGGTATAATGTGATCACCCCTGGATGTACCCATAATCAGTCTGACTGCCCTATTCTGAACTAGCTGGAGTTTCTTGACTTGGTATAAAGATATCCCAGAGTATATATACCATTGAAGAAGTCTAGCCTTGAGGTAACCAGCACATGTCCTAAAGCACATCTGTCTGATTTTGCATTTATCACATTCACTGGCTCCTCTAGGTAGTAATGTCATGGCATATATAGATGATGCCACTGTTAAATAAAGAAATTAAATATTAAATAAAGAATGAAATAATAAGAAGGGAGAAAAATGTGTGGTGTCTATATTTGTGTGTGTGCGTATTCTTTTCCATTTTCTTTCTCTCTCTCGTTCTGTGCTAGTGTAGTAATCTGATGGGCAAAACCACCCCAGCAAACTTGTCTCAAGATATCACTTGCAAAGACGCATTGTCTCTGAGTCATATAATTGCTCTTTTTATGGTGCAACCAGACATGATATATGAGGTGAAAACACAAAAGCCTAGACATTCTAGTAATGGAAACTGGTGCAGCCAATACAGACATTGAGAAAATGGATTGTACACCACATATTCCCTTGTCATAGAATGTTTTTATTAACATTTCTTTTAATATACACACAATTTTATTTGGTACAGGAACATTCTCATTAACATTGCTTGGAGCTCCCATGAACTTCTAGCACATCTATTTTAATAAAACAAAATAACACTCTGATGAGAATAAAATGTTCCCAGGTTGTTTGTACATGGTTACTTCATTACGTAATCCAGTACTGCCGCTTCTTCAAATCTTCAAAGTACAGGAAGGTATACATTACATACACCCTTTTTTTGCACAATGCATATGAGAAATAAGCACACATTTAAGATTCTAGCTGCCTTGAACCCTATATTTGGGAGAAAAGCAGGTAATAAATAAAATAAGAAGGTAGAAAGCTTAATAGTAAAAATGAATGGGGTCACAAAGAAGATGGACAATACAATATATTGTTCTTGGGTGATGGATCATTTGTGCATTATGTTTTTCCCCAAGGGCCCAGATCACATCCCAAACTCAAGTTTACTCTAATTACCAATTATCTCCTGCTTCTTCCCAATTCTCTTTTGTTCATATGTGACAATGTAACCCTATGTATTTTATTCACATATCTGCTTTATCCACATATAAAGTCATTCATCGACATGGGTGAGGCTGCATCCATACTGCAGAAATAATGCAGCTTGACACCACTTTAACTACCATGACTCAATGCTATGGAATTCTGGGGACTGTAGTTTTATGAGACATTTAGCCTTCCCCATCAGAAAACACAGGTGCCACAACAAACTAGTTCCCAGGATTCTACAGCACTGAAACATGGCAGTTAAACAGGATTATTTCTACAATGGGGATGCAGTCTGTACCTTATATCAAGGGCTTACCTAGTTATTTTCTCTTCCTTTGTTCCCTTCTTTGCCCCGCTCTATTATTATCTTTAGCTATTTCCTTGCCAATCATAATTTTTAAATCTAATTTTTAAAAAAGTAAACCTTAAGAACCTGCAAGAAAAATTCAGATTATTTGTTTAGCATGTCGTTTTGGTTAGTATTCAGTTGGGTTCATGCACTTACAGACAAACCAGGAGAAGATGTTTTCTCCATTCACAGGGCTGTGCAGCAGTGAAGACATTCTTCTCCACTCTCTTCTATTTCAACCCACTGCACCACCAGAGATTCCCTGGAGTTTAGGTTTCCCATATCCTTAAAACAGATAATAAAAGCCCCTGGGGGCTTGCAGGGGCATTTGCCCTTTCCTGGATCAACTGATGAAGCTTCTTTTGTCATCAGATATTCCCAATGCTATCCAGGGCACAGTGTGAAGCTGACAATAATGTAACAAGTAACACCTACCAATCACAACTTTTGTTTCCATGAGAATGAAAACAGCTCTGAAGATGCCAACCACAGATGCTGGTGAAACGTCAGGAATAAACTCTTCTAGAACATGGCCACATAGCTCAAAAAAAAACCACAAACATCTATAAAACAGCTTGCTTTCTTCGGAAGAAATTGGATGATAAGTTTCCCCTATTTCTTTGCAAGCACTATTGCTCATTTGTGCACTCATTTGTATGCTGGGTGCAATGTGAATAACAGGCTACAGTCACTTGCTGGTATTTCCAATCTAGTCAAGGGGGATGCCATACAAAATGTGCTATACAAATAGAACTTGATTCAGTTCTTTGTTCAAGCCTGATGAAATTGATCCTCCCTCCACGAGAAGTAGGGAGCTTCTAATGTGAATTTTAGTTTTATTCTTTCTTTTTCTTATTTGATAGACAGAAACAGTTGTTCATAGAAGAAATCAGAAATGGGGAAGAAGGGAATGGAAGATTTTATGAAAAGTTCTGGTGGGGAAGAATGTGTTTTTGTTGTTCTTATTATCTGCTATCAATTTAAGTTTGATTTATGGTGATTCTATTAATGGGAGACCTCCTGGAGCCTGGGCCATCAGTTGCCCTGCTCAAGTCCTACAAAGTCAAGGCTGTAGCTTGCTTAATTGAATGAATCCACCTGTAGTGCTGTCTCACTTTTTTCCTACTGCTTTCCACTTTACTAAGCAGTATGAACATGTACGGTTCAAAACAAACAAAAGAGAAAACCAATAAAGAAATATAAAAAATGGAAGAGGACTGATAATAACGTATAAAAACAAAATAAACAATTTGATAGGACACATTCTAAGAAATGAGGTGCAAGTTAAATCTCCTTTAATCGAAATATTTAATACCAAAACATTTTTATGGGTGGCTGAGATAGTGCGACCTTTGCTTTCAGTCTATACAAACTTTGTTTGTGCAATTTTTTTAAAAAAAAATACTATATAAAGTTACCTTCAGGATATGACTCTTATCACACAAGTACACAAAGCAGAAATGGAGCTATAGAATAGATGCTTTCTCCATTCCTTATTTCATGACATCATAGCGCTTCAGTTCTCTTCCTGAAGGAGAAATCATCAAAGAGAGCTATTTTTTCTAGCTGGAAAAATCCATTTGTCAAAAGACTCACTTTGACAACTGCCTCCTATGGGAAGAGAACTGATGCACTATGAGATCATGCAGTAGGGCACAGAAAAAGCTATTACCCTCTGGCTCCATTTTGGCTTTGTTTGCTCATGCAATAAGGTCCATGTGTATAAGGTATATATTAAACGTAAATGAATTTTGTGTTCAGACTTGGGTCCCATCTCCAAGATATTTCATTATGTAAATACAGGTATTCCAAATCTGAAACACATTTGGTGTGAAACATTTTGGATAAGGGAGATTCAACCAGTATTTGTCTAATATAGAATGAAAAGATGTTTGGGGGAAAAAGAAGAGAAAAATCTGGATATAATTAGAGAAAGCAAATGAACGGGGGGAAATGAATGAAGATATATGCAGATCTAAAAAGGGTTGTATGAGGAAGATAAAAATAGACAGTAATTACCAATTTTAAGTATGAAATACATCCAACAAATATAAAAAAAATGCTTCTCAAATATCGTTTTTAAACATTTAGCTATTGCATTAGTTTGATTAATTGTAATAACAGCTGGGCTCTTACTGGGTACTCTTTCCTCTTCTGACTTACAGAAGCAAGAAGCCCTAAACACTACTCAAGGAAGTCAATGGGAAAGGGAATTTCAACTTGTAAATTAAAACAGTGTGCACTATCTTCATCCAGAAATCTCCTGTGTTTATATCCCTTATAGCAGCTGTCAGCAAAGGATGGACTGTAACTAGCCAGCATAACCTGTCAGGAACACTGGGAGTTGCATTCAACCTATTTCTGGAGGGCTGCACTTTCCCCACCCCTTCTGTAACAGTATAAGTGGTACATAGCCTTGAGTACAATAGCATCTCAACACTGTGCCTTTCATGGGAATAAAAAATCTAGTCAGAGACACAGAGTCTTGACAACCCTAGAATTACATTTCAATGTTTTACAATACCAATATGAATAATGTTGACTAGGGATTAAAATAATATTTGTCTTGTATTCCTTTCCCTTCTTCACATATTGTACAGAATTATTTCAAGGAATTGTACACAAAATACATGTTGCTTTTCCGAGTGTAATGGCCTGTTGTAGGTGTTGGACTACAGGCTTCAATTCATTGTAATAGTTATTAATCTATTTTATATAGTAAATACATATAGCAAGACAGTTTAAAGCACTAAAATGTCTTGGGGAAGTTTCATTATGATGGAAATTACTTGGCTGATTGCCTGACACCAGAGCTTTGAATCTTGCTTCCCATTAATTTAAAGAAATTAAGAACTCAGGGGAAAAATGTTTCTGGCATTCTAAATGCAATGTTGAAACATATATGCAGCATCAAGTAGCTGTTATATTTTATGTTGCAGAATTATGGGCAGAAATACATATTATAATGGTGTTACATTTATATTTGATAATTGGAGACATACACAAAACGATGTCACTGGAAACAATTTTAAGCTATCCAACATGGGGTGAAACAGATGACTGAAATGGAGCAGCTTGCCACCGCCCCTTTGATCACTGGGCTGGGGCTGCAGCACTGCATACTCTGCCCCCAACTTGGCATTTTCCTGGCACAAAAAGACACATCAGAAAGCTACTCTTTTTTTGTGCTGGGAAAAAGGCATTTTTTCCACAGCGGCAGTTTTTTTCCAGGTTTCAGTGGTGTGCTGCATGTAAATGACACATTGCCACAATAGTGCCATGGTGTGGTTGCTCGGGGTGGCTTCACGGCATGTTCCTGCTGTCTTGGGGGTGTGCGTCATGTGTATGCCATGTCCCTATGCCACCAGGAAGCTGGCTCTTTTTGTCAGTCTATACAGGCTTATATAAGTTTGCCACATAGGCTCCAGGCATGGGATGAGAACGGTCTAAAAGGGACCGAGAAGGGAACAGAATGAGTGGGGGACACATTTTACTGCACATAGGAAGTCCCTCATTGTTCCCTTCCCTTCCATTCCCAATCCATCCCAGAGGAGGCGATTTTTTTAAGAACTGTTCTGAACAGTTCTCCAAAATCTCCTCCTCTGAGATGGATAGGGAATGGAAGGGAACAAGTGAGGGACTTCCTGTGTGCAGTAAAATGTGTCCCTTACTTGTTCCCCACTCGTTCCCAGCCCCTTTTGTTCTGTTCTCATTCCGTGGCTGGAGCCCTTTGTGCAATAAACTTAATAGTTGATATATTTGACTTTCTACTGTCCCTCATGCCAAGTCCTCTCAATTTAATGAAAATATTAAAATACTTTTAAATATCATCTGAAAATAACATTCTTGAGCAGCTAGTAACTATAAGATCATAAAATAAATGTGTCATAATGTTGTGTTTGTAGACTTATTTTCTTCTTTATGGATTTTGAAACAATGGTTCTTCACTGTAACACTTTAAAAGATAGTGCACTCCCTGGCGACAGTAACATTCATTTGCAAAAGAATGAAAAGAAGTTAACAGATAACAGCATCAAAAGAGCATTAAAACAATGACAGCCATGATCTGTGGCAATCTAAGAACACAGTTTTCATGCAGAGTCCAGGCAAGATATGCATTGGCTAAATCTACAAATGGCAAGGAAGTACAAACCTAGTGTGAAGGCAGTTGCCAGGAATATTGCTGGGCATTCAGCTGTGCAGATGGAGTGAGGAAACTACACATTATATTTATTATGATTTTTCACAGGCAAACTAATAGCTACTAGCACCAAGTGTTCAGATGCATGCTACATGAAATTTAGGCGCAGCAGAAACACAAAAGTACAGTTTATTTTTTTCACAGAGGGTTTGATATAAGGAAAATTCTGGAACATGTGAAGCAGCCCTGAATGGAAATTTCACCTGAACAGCAATCTTTCCCACACATTTGATAGTTCTTTACTTGTCTGAAATATTTCAGGTTATGAAATACAGAAGTGTGAAGACTAATATTTTAAAGCCTCCCCCAATAGAATGATGTTCATTAAGGAACTAGTTTCTTTGATTTGGATTGTTTGAATAGCTCACAACAGCAAATAATGAAGTGTTTATGAAGATAGAAAAGGTGGTTTCCATGACTCTTTAAAAGCCACTAAGGCTTTAAGACATATCTGCTTTTAGGGCAATGTTTCTCATACCTGAATGTGAATCATACCTTCAAAACAAACCTGCCCATGAGCCATCACAGGTCAATACCAGCCATCTATCTCACAGGTCTATATACAAAATATAATAATGTGAAGTTGTATGCAGCTTGGTGCTGCTTGTAATAATCTGTGGATTGGTATTAATCAAATCACTGGCTTCTGAAACAGAAAATAGTACAGGCCTGCCTCAAAATTTGAAAGAGCTCTGGGCAATGTGTCTTCTGGTGGACCCTTCTTCCACTAGATGTCAGTTGTTGCTGTTTTGGGGTTCCTTCAAGTTAACTCAAGCTTATGGTGACCTTATCATAGGGCTCTTTTGTCAAGATTTATTCAGAGGAAGTTTTCATTGGCTTTGTCTGAGGCTGTGTCACTTGCCCAAGGCCACCCAGCGGGTTTTCATAGCTAAGCAGGGATTCAAACCCTGGTGTCCTAGAGTCCTGATCCAACACTCAAATTACTAATGGAGGGTAAGAGTACTCTGAGCAGCACTGGGAAGCTGCTGGTAGGGGAACTATGGAAAATTAAAGTAACCGATTTACAAGGAACCTGATCAGGCAAATCTAGGTTTTGTAGGCCCTTGGCCTTAGCAGCTTCCCAACAATACTGGGCATTAAGACTGACTCTTATAGGGTATTAAACACAATAACACTGTTGCTACTAAACAATAGCTTTCATTGAGTTTCCATATACAGTTGGGTCAATGAGGCAATAGTAATATAATCATGAACTCACCAGTTGTGCATTACTGAGTATTCACAGCCCAGCACTCTGTGCAAATCATGACTGGTATAGGAAGGAAGGTTTCAGCCATTATCTGATCTAATTTTCCCTAGAATTGCATTCATTAATATGGGTCTGTGCCACAAGATCTGGGTTCATTGAACTTGGTGTAATTCAAACCCAATGTAATATTTTAGTATTTTCAATTGTAATTTTGCTTCTTGATTTAAATAAACTTGAAATGCAAACTTAATACACATCCAATCAAAACCAAATCCCACTGAGGTCAATAGCTCATACTCCAAGGGAAGTGGGTATAGGATTAACAGAATTTCAATGCGAGTTACAAATGAAAATACATCAAAACGATGATGCAAGTGCTGCAATAAATAGCAGCAACAACATATCTTGTGCTAACTATGGCCTTGGAATAACAACTTTTTCTAAGATTTCATTAATCAGTTCCAACTAAGCTGGATAGTCAAGGCCTGGGGCTCATAGATGATTTGTTTCTGTGTTTTCATAAACTATTTCTGTGATGGCATCCATCAGAAAATATTGTTCCCATGTGATTAGTTGCCTAGCAATGCCATGAACTGCAGACAGAAGTCTACTCTGAAATGATAATCCAGTGTGTCAGCTGCACATTACTTCTTTACAACTGTTGTCCGCCTACACTTTTGCTAAGATAAAATATATTACCTTTGCTGAGGTCTGTGCAATCCTATACACATTTACTGGAAAGTAAAATTCACAGAGTCTGTGTGATGTAGTACTCTGAGCACTGGACCATGACCCTCGAGACCAAGTTTCAAAACCCTACTGGTCCATGAAAATGCACTGGGTGACCTTTGACAAGTGACACACTCTCAGCCTCCAAAGACAAAGGCAACCCAGCTCTGAATAAATCTTGCTAAGAAAACCCTGTAATAGGGTTGCCATAGGTTGGAAAAAACATGAAGGCACACAACAGTGACAAGACTCACTGCATTCCATGGAGTTGACTCCCTCTTGTGTTCAGGGCTACAGCCTTAAACTGTAATTCTGTAATTCTCAGTTATAAGGGAGGAATACCATGGTTCTGGTGTTGAATATGTTGGATGTCATCCAGTCTGCTCACACAAGAACTGGGGTTTGGCCATGCACCATTTGGTCTCGCCACCTGAGAAGACAGAGGGAAGCCATTTTACTTGGCCCGTGCAGAAATGGCACAAGTCTATGAAAGCTTAGGATACAGCTTCTTTCACACTGTCAAGTCTCAAAGTTGCTACAAGATCCCATTGCATTTCTGTGCAGAACACAATGACAAGCAATATTCTACACTTGAGGTTCTCCCTATTAGGAACATTTGTTGAGGACAGAGTTGTGATGGCATGGAAAACCTCCACACATAGGAGTGTTCTCCTCTCCAGATTCATCTCTATTCATGTGAGGAGAATGATGGAACTGAGGGATGCGAGGGTCTAATGCACAAGCCCTTGCCCATGTTTTGGGCCAGCATAATCTAAATAGTGCCTGGATGAAGTTTAGCTGTTTTAAATTGACATGGCTTAAATGTCTAGCAAGGCCAATGTTTATTTCCTTAACTCCTCCTCCTCCTCCTCCTATAACATGGATTTTCACATAGTTGCCTTTATGCAAAGAGGATTAAAATCCTTACACATTAAAAAGCAACAGCAACACACAATCGTGTAGCTGTGAAGGACGCATCTGTTCTTTTTGGAAAATGATCTTGAATCCCATATTGAAAAAGGTAGGGTATAAATTCATTCATTCAGTCAGTCAGTCAATCAATCTGCACCTAGAGTAAGTATTTATTTACTGATTTATTGAGTGCTTTATTTCATTCCTTAAAAGCAACACTTCACTAACAGTTAAATAACAAAATCAAAAACTTCTGAACTAGACCACAGAACAAGCTAGTGATTTTTCTCAAAAATCATATGTTTATGTCTTTAAAAGGTTAAAAGAGGCTACAAGTGTTCCTTTGGTAAACCAAAATATTAAGCATACAGAAACAATGAAGGCTAATTTCTGTATCAATTATATTATCCCAGATCTAGAAAGTGGAACTCTATCTTCTTGTACAAGTTAGAAAATCTATCTGCCTTTACAAGTTTTAACCAGTTCTATGTGTACCTCTTCTCAGATACGCATTTCAGTTAAGCTTTCACATATATCTGACTTTTGTGTGTGTGTGATTGTGCAGGGTTTAATTCGTAAAAGGTTGATACTTATAGGACACCCATGCTGTGTCATTCATTGTCCAAAATGAGTAAACCCTACTGTGAATTATGAAATTTCATTTAGATAATTAATTTGCTACCTAGGCTAACAGTATAAACCCATTTCAGCTGAATGCATCAGTGAACTGGTAACAATGAAAAAAACATTTCATACACAAGAGGACAAAGGGGAGATGCAGAAGCAGCAGCATAATGCTGCCCAAGAAACTAAGACAATTTCTTGGGGCGTGTGTTTAAGTAAAGTGCATGGAATTAATGTGCAAATATTAGTGCTACAGTTACAGTTGGGGATATGTTTTCCCTCTAGGACTGGCTCCAGTTGTCCAGCCCTTGATGCAACTGTATTACCAGCCTTTGAATCTGCCATTCTGTCACCACTGGAATATTAGGAATATTTTGTGTGC
Source organism: Urosaurus nigricauda (assembly GCA_034509955.1). NCBI lineage: Eukaryota > Metazoa > Chordata > Lepidosauria > Squamata > Phrynosomatidae > Urosaurus > Urosaurus nigricauda. The sequence continues at coordinate 178,090,015 of JAOEGL010000004.1, forward strand.
TGGAACCAAAATAGTTATGGCAGAGCAGTAGATAGATTGAGGGAACACTACCTGACAACACAGGATAGCCAGCAAGCTCACACATTCAATTTTGCCAACTCACAAAACTGACTAGAACCCCTGCATTATTGCACAGCCTAAGAAAATACAGATATTTCTTTTAAAAGTCTTTTCCATAGGACTTGATAGGTTCATTTTTCCTTAGAAATGTCCATATGACAACTGTTACTCCCTGATCACCAGCCCATTATAGCAGGTACAAGGATGCACCCTATGCCTTTATCAAACACATTTGCAATTGGAAACTGTTGGTAGATAACAAAAGGAACCAACTATCAATGTAGTGCTGGCTGGGCCCAAAATGTAGCAAGAATAAGATTTGTTAAATTTTATGGTTTCCATTTGTTCCATTTGTTAAAAGTTAACAGTTTAAAAATTATATAATCAGTAGTGATATTCACTGGTAAAGCTTTTCTGATTCATTTTTGGCTTCGCTAATCCACCCCTTTCCATGAGAAGAATGATACATTGACATAACATTTTCATAAGTCTTTATATAAATTTGCAGACATTGGAAGGCCAGGTTTTAACAAAACATGAGCTGCTCCCCTTTTTTTATTGAAAAAGTCCCCTCCCATCTATGTCACACTGCAAACTGAGACAAGTCTAAGACAGTTTGGGATACAGTTTGATTCTTGCATTAGGGTGTTTTTAAAAGTTTTTAAAAGTTTTAAAATCTAGGAAATATTATACGTAGGGCAGCTGTCCAATGTAATGCTTGAATTACAATGGAGCTTCTTCTATTAGTGATGAAGAGAGTGCCCACAACTATTTTTCAAACAGTATACAGGAGAACAATGATTGAGATAAAATGAGATGGGAGATAGCATACGTAGGCTGTAGACCTAAGCCTTAGGGGTTTACTCTGTCCACCAACATAATTCAATATTTAAATTTCTTCTAAGCCTAACTTTTAAAATGAATTATGTATAATATTATAAATGTCTGTGCTTTACATCTGAAGATAACCTTATCAGTATGATTACATAGGGCTTATAGTTTGAATGAGGTATTGTGAAGTAGAAATATTACTGGAACAAACAGTTATCAAAAAATGAATGTTTTGCTTTGGTTATATTCTCCACCTCAGAATGTATTTTTCCATGGTAATCCCTCACCCATTCTAGGCAGAGTGAGCAAACATGAGAAAGGGATGTTGTAATGACTAGGCCTCTAGTCATTGGAGGACTTCCCTCAAACAACCAAGGGTTAGGATGAGGGGAGGTACATTCTGATGAGGCTCTGACTATTACATATTGATTCTACTGATGGGTTAGAGTAAGCAAATAACTTGTCAGGGCCAAGTTAGAGATGACGTGCATCTCTAATTACCCTTCCCCCTGTTGGAAATGCAACAACATTCTGTATTGAAAGAGTTAAAGCCTCAAAGTGGGCAGTAATGATAGGTTTAGATGGTTTGAATGACCTGCAGTGAGCTCCCTCTCTGTCTACCTATCCTGACCCCTTTGTGATGTGAACTGATACTCTTAGGGAAAACGTCTGCTCCTCTTCTCATCCTCTCTCTTCTCACATGTTAGAGATGTAGCTAGATTAGAATAGCTCCATCAGTAATTTTCCTATCTAAGAATAGTATTCATATAATAAAGACTTATTCTCTGAGCCACTAGTGTCTTTGCTCCTTAGTCAGATCTAGTGTACCACTTCACTGCCACTGATTTCTAACACCTCAATACCAGAAAAGAGTTAAATACTGGCAGAATACATTAACAAGAACAAAGGCATAGAGAAGTTCTGCCCTGGCACCATCTTGAAGGATTCTAATGGTGCCTCCCGGCTGGGCAGTGGGATTTTATGTTTGGGCATAGTTTTGTGATGGCATCGCCATTACGGGACATTGAGATCTGGTGCAATTCTAGTGCTACATCCCATGTGAAGTATTGCAGGACAGCTGCATGAGTTACTGCCATATAAGTGAGTTAAGTGCCAGACTACAAGGCAGCTTTACACTTACTATCTGAAATGGAAAGGAAACTTTTGCTTGCATCAGTCTTCCTCTACTTCAAACTGCAGGCACAGGGTAGGGGAGGCATGTTCCAGTTCTACCCTTCATGTCCCATGTGCCTCTGATCTGATTTATACCCTATTTCCTTGCAAAAAGAATGATATATTTTGAGAACTAATGTCTTAATTCTTTCATTTTTGGCTTAATTTCTTTATATTGGAAAATGACACAAAGGTTAGAAAGAAATGAATACCTTTCCTTCTAAATGTGCACCAAGGGAGTTAACATCTAAGAAATTAATTTTCCAGAGTAATTTTCAAAGATCTAAGTTCTTTTTCTTTTAAAGAGAATCTTATTAGAGTGTCTTTCATCTGAACTCAGATTTTCTTATGCAAATGTTGCTCATTTTCACCAGCTATTATTATAAACAGAACTTCTATAAAGTGAACATTTTTTGTCAATGGAAATCTTGAAGTTGTGTCCCCCGCTTGAACATATATCCATTCATGTGAAAAAAACACATTGCAGACAAAAACCTTTATTGTCGTTCTTCAAACATGTGTTGAATTAGTAGATGGCGGGGTATCAATATTACTCTTATTCTCTTTAATTTCATTTAGTGGTGAGCTGTGACCAATTTGGCATCTGAACACTTGCTTATAAGCCTTTCTAAAATTCTCTGAGAGGAATGCATAAATAATAGGATTCACAGAAGAATTGCTGTAAGCCAGGCAATGTGCTGTCACTCTGAAGAGAAATGAGGCTTGAGTCAAGGGAAAATCTCCAAATTCTGCCCAGAGATGTACAATATGATGTGGCAGCCAGGATATCCCAAAAACCACAACGACAACCAAGACCGTTTGTGCTGTCTGAAAAGGAATAATATGAAAAGTAGATTATTTATTAACATATGAACACAGCCCTCACAATGCAGACATCAACATCATTAAAAATCCATTGAGAAAATAATGAAAAAGAAAGGCTATGCCTACAGTATATTTTCATACGTACTGTCCAAATATACTGTGGAGAGTATTAACCAAAAAACAAAGCTCAGGTATTATAGTGAGATTACTGTAAGTACTTGTTGCTTTCTTCAAGAAAGCATTTAGTGAGTATTACATCCCTAGGGAGTAAGCACCAATGAATTCAGAGTAAACATAATCAATGCTTCTGCACTGTAGTTTTGTACTACTTTAATTGTCATGTCTCTATCCTAAAGAATGGTATGAAACATAATGATTGCATATAATGATGCAATGCAGATACACCCATACTTAGAATTGTATTTTGATTGTGTATTCCTGCATGGCAGGGAGTTGGACGAGATGGCTTTGTGGTCCCTTCAACTCTATGATTCTATGAAATAAATAAATCTAATTTAATAACATATATTTTCAACAAGGAGTGGAAAATCAGCCTTGACTTACAGCATTTTCTGATAAGAAACAGTTTTTCTATGCCTATTAATCTATCTGAGACAACTGTTTCTTTCATATATAATTATAAAGAAAGATAATTCTAATTTTGTTACATTTTGTCTCACGTATTAAACATTATGGGGCTGTGGATGTAATTGATGACACAGTTTGACACTGGCTCTTAAAATTTATCATACTTGAGACAGATGGCTCCTTCAGCAAGAATAATTTCTATATAATTATCTCAAAATCTACTGCAACATCTTCTTCTAGTATAACTCAGTGCTCTTTGTAATATTAGTGGTATAATGTGTGTCAAGGTGACATTACACGTCTATCCTTGTTTATTTTGTGTAATCACCCAATAATTATATTTGGAAAATACAAGTATATGAAATATAATATCAGCAAACATGAAATATATAAACATCAAAAATAAGACATTAGAAATTCATGCTAAAATAAATTCTCTTTTTCCAATCTGCCTATTGCCAGGCTGTAACATTTACTCAATACTCATTTTACTCATGAGTAAATATCACTATCATGAGTAGGCAGGCCAGGCTGCCTCTTGGAACAGTATATCTGGGTAATTACTTATGAGGGTTTTTTTTTCCCATTGATAATGAGGTTCCTCAATCTGCTTCAGAATGAGCCTCCATTCCCTGAAATGTATCTATATGCAAAAACTAACTCCCCACCAGGTACTACAAGTGGCAGCTGCAGAACCTACCCAGAGGCAGACTCATGAATAAATTTGTTGCTGTTAACTGCCCTCGAATTGGCCCCGACTCATGGTGACCCTGTGGATGAGACATCTCCAAAAACCTTATCCTCCACTGCTTTGCTCAGGTCCTGCAAAGTCCTTCCTCGCTGTCTCTATCCATCTGGTGTTCAGTCATCCTCTCTTTCTGCTACCTTCTACTCTGTCATCACTGTCTTTTCTAATAAGTCATGCATTCCATGGAGTGGTAAAAGTATGACAGCCTCAGTTCCAACATGGCTTCCAGGGAGAGTTCAGACTTGATCTGTTCTAGGATCCATTTGTTTGTCTTCTTGGTCATCCATGGTATCCTAAGCAATCTTTTCCAGCACAACATCTCAAATTAGTTGATTTTCTTCCTATCTGCTTTCTTCACTGTTCAGCTGTCACATCCATACATGGTGATGGGGGAATACAAAGGTTTGGATGATTTGAACTTTAGTGCTCAATTGTATATCCTTACACTTTATGTTCTTATCTAGTTCTTTCATAGCTGCTCTTCCTATTCCTAGTCTTCTGATTTCTTGACTTCAGACTCTGTTTTGATCAATAAGTAAACACTCTAATTTTGTATTTTTACATTCTTGGCCCTTCATTATTTATGTATTATCTTTATGCATTTATTCAGCAAATATGCAAAGAACAATACAAGATCATAAACAGGTAAAGGAAAATCAAGAGTTACAGAGGAAACAAAATGACAGGGCATACCCAGAGGAACTGAGAAGCATCAGTGATCATGGTGCTTCCTCTATATCTCCAGATAAAGCACAAATGTTAAAAAGGCTACTTTGGCCTTTATGCAAGGAAAGAAATACTTCATTAGTGTCCTGAATGTATTTTATTGTACAGTTATTCATGAGCACAGTAAAATTTGGAATAAGTCATTGCTTTAAATAATTCATTCTGTACAGAGAGGAGATAGCACTAAAAGGGGCTTGATTGGTCTTTTTTTATAATTCTTAATACTTCCCAGCCTATTTTCAAAATGCCAACATTTATTAGTAAAGAGATTTCATAGTTCCTGGTATGTGTCATAAATTATGGTATTAGTTTTGAATACAGCATGTACTAACATGCCTTGGTAAATGTCTTACTTTCTTGGTAAAGAATGAAAATGAATAACATTAGGTCATTAGCAGCCTTGAAATATATCTTCTTATGCATTTAACTTATGTCTGTTCTCGACTGTATTACCTAATAAATCCTCAGGGATGCACAAAACACAAAAAACTTTCACTAGGAACCTAATTAGGACTTTGAACAGCACAGTCTTATTAATGTTTTCTTAAGAAGTCTTATTAAGTTCAGCGACCACCAGAATCGACTATATTTGTGTCTCTGTATACACGAAAGAGAGACTACACCCACAATGCAGAAATAATCTGGTCTTGCTCAGTGCTATGGAATTTCAGGAATTCCCAACTGTGATTTTCAGAATTCCGTGGCTTTGAGCCATGGCAGTTAAAGTGGTGTCAAACTGGATTATTTTTGCAGTGTGGATGCAGCCTAAAACTCACTTAACTCAGTGGGACCTAACCTTCAGCAGCTTTTCTTAGGTCAGAATTAAAATGGATCAGTTTGCAAATCCAAATCTTGATTTTCACTGAGATGGATTCAGGTATACACAAATACAGTGGCAACAATAATTTTATAATTCTGGTGTGTGTGTGTGTGTGTGTGTGTGTGTGTATAATTACATTGCAAATCATTTTAACTAATCCATCACTGAAAATTACCTCTAGTTTTTTAACATAAAAATTTATCCATAATTGTTTTCCAGAATATCTGATCAGTGGCTTGAATATGTAGGGGCCCCTTTTAAGAAGGGCAGAATCAAACTTGGTTTATTTCTTCTACACAGCCATCTCAGATACAACTTGCAATCATAATAGTGCCTTTCACACCCTAATCTGAATGCATGCTACCTCCTCCCACATTCATAGTAAGACAATTATATTATTTCAGATGAGCATTTCAGCACCAGCTATTTCCTTCTCCTTTGGGGATTTGTTTAACAACTTGCCTGATGAGGAGTTCTGAATAACTACAAAGCCTTTATGCTACTTTTAGCTGGCATAATAAAAGTATTAACTAAAATAGATACTCAGAAAATAAAAATAGTTTACCTTTTTCTTGGATGCTTCTGATTTTTTTGATATGTTCCTTAGCTTCTTATGAAGATGATTAAGGACCTACAGAGAGAAATCTGAATTTTACAAACAATCCAGTAAAAGCTGCAAACTCTTGACAAAAATGTGCACAAATAATGATGATGATGATGATGATGATGATGATGATGTTTCATAGGTAAAAGTTCCATCCTACTAACTTTTCTGGATATGTGTATGTATCGAAAGTGGGGACATAATCTGAAGTGCATGGATTCCAACAATATGTCAACTATTTTAAAAGTAAAATCTATTGAAATTAATACCATATCAGAGATATCCTAATAGTCCAAGCAAATAAATCATAGGCTGTAGGTTAATTTTTATTACAGCAGGCCTGCTATATCGGTGGACTAGCTATCTGGGGATTGCAGCACCTGTGGCTCACCACACCTCATATTATTCCATGACAGTACATACTCATGGACCCAGATGCAGATGTGTGCACAACGTCACCCACTGAATAATATGGGGCTCAAGTGGCTGCATTTTTCCCCATCTACAGGGGGGACTGGAACTGCAGATGGGAAGGGACCACTCTATTACAGCTGCCATATGAGAACTGATAGGTCACATGAATGTAGCCTGTACATAACATATCCAGACCTATGTTGGGATCCATTTGTGTCATATAGGCAGCATGGAGCTCCATGTTGTTGGGGCTAAGTCAGCCTCTCTCTCCTGAGACCTGTACAATTTTTATAGGCTTCTTTGAGGAGGCAGGAACAATAGCAACCCAGGAGTCTCCAAGGCTGAGCTCTGCTCACCAGACCTCATTATGGTAAGTAAGATTTCTGTTGGGTCCACAAGGTGTGCACAAAACTATTGTTACTGATGCTCCAAAGCATCCAGGGTTGAGGTTTCTTCCCACCCTTCCTTCCTGATTTCTGTGTGTGTCATAGATATGCTTACTTCTTATGTTTATGCATTGTCATCATGACCTAGTGGTTTTAGCAGGGACAGGGTCTGGCTTGTAGAGAAACAGGGCCTGTTTGGTTGTCTTCTCTAGTTTGGGGGTCCCCCAAGGGATCCTGAGTTGGAGGCCTCAAGAACACACCAACTCAGGGAACCATGAGATTTGCCCCACCTCAGAAGAAAAGGAAACCATGCAGTAGCTTTCATCTATATCAGATCCCATTTCTGTCATTCTCTGTTTCCTCCAGCAGGTACACTGGAGGAATGAAATTTCATTGATGTGGTTTGTTCAATAACTGGATCCATGCCCCTTTCTGAGCCAAGTGTTATCAACTGTAAATAAAGCTGTGGCCTTTTCAATGCTAAAACAATATTGCTTGTTGTCCTATGTTGCATGCAACTTCTCGCCATTCATCTCTGGGACCACAAACATGTAACTATTGATCACTGAGTGGACTGTAACATCCCAATATTAACACAAACCTTCATTGCATTTCCCAAAAAAATGAAAACAGAAGTAAAATACAAATTGTGTATAGCATGGAGGTTGCCCTTATAAGGGCTAAACAGACAGGCAAAAAGAGGTACTTTCAGGCTGGCTTGAAGGTGTGGCATTTAGATGACACATGCCTTGAAGCCAGCAGGAAAGTGCCCTCTAGGCGCCTTATGCCGTTTCAAAAAAGAAGCAGCTTTTTCTGCTTCTTCCTGGCTTGAAACCATGTCACGTGGTCATGACATGAGCACTTCAGCTGCCTTGGGGGCCGGTGGTGTGGTTGGTGGGGTTTCAATGTGGCTTTAGAAAAGGCAGCTTCAAGCCACTCTTTCCTGCCCATCTGTTTCACCCCTTAGAGCTCTAGCAGCTTTGTATGGGGATATATGATCTCTCAAATAATCTGGACTAAGATGTATGGGGCTTTGTAAGTCATACAATTATCGTTATATTTTTTATTTGCTATTTTATGATGGGGAGTTGGGGAGGGGATTTCTTTTTAAAATGAGAATTTTATTTGTATTTTATTGCATTTCATTATTATTATTATTATTATTATTGACAGCACTTTAAATTGTGCCTGGAAACGAACTGGTAGCCAATGAAGCTGTTTCACCAAGGGAGTTATGTGGCCCCAGTCAGCAGTCTAGCTGTGGCATTTTGCACCCAATGAAGTTTCCAAAAGCAGCCCTACATAGAGTGCATTGCAATAGTCCATGCAGGATGTAATCAAAGTATGTGTCACTGTAGCCAGATCTGACATCTCAGAAATGGGTGCAGCAGGCGCACAACTTTTAACTGTGCAAATGCAGTCCTGGCCACTGCTGAAACCTAGGCATCCAGGCTCAGAGTGGAGTCCAGGATAACACCCAAGTTGCGAACCTGAGATTTCAGGGGGAATGTAACCCCATCCAGCACAGGCAAGGCCCCTCTCTCTTGTCTGGATTATGTTTCAATTTATTTGCTCTCATCCAGTCCATTACTGACTGCAGACACTAGTTCAGTACAGAGATACCTTCCTTGGAATCAGATGAGAAGACACCTCACCCCAAAAATCTGGTTGACCTCTCCCAGTGGTTTCATGTAGATGTTAAATAACATGGGGGGCAAAATGGAATCCTTTGGGACTCCACAGGCCAGCGGCCATGGAGATGAACAGGAGTCCTCCAACACTATCTTCTGAGTATACCTCTCCAAGAAAGACCAGAACCACTGCATAACAGCACCCCCAAGTCCCATCCCAGAGAGGTGGCTCAGAAGGATACCATGGTATCAAAAGCCACCAAGAGATCCAAGAGAACCAATAGGGGCACACTACCCCTTTCCAGTTTCCTGCGGAGGTCATCCACCAAGGCAACCAAAGCTGTCTCTGTATCATAGCCAGATCTGAAGTAAGATTGAAATGGATCTAGATAATCCATTTCATTCAGAAACCTGGGTGACACATGCCTTGAGGCCACCACTTGCTCCAGAACCTTGCCCATGAATGGAATATTAGAGATTGGCTGATCGTTATCCAGGATGGTGGAATCCAGGGAGATCTTTTTCAGTAATGGCCTCACCACACCTCCTTTGGGAAGGATGAAAATCTGCCTTGCTGCACTGAGGCATTCACCACTCCCCTTACCCACTTGGCCAGTCCCCCTCTAGCAGATTTCAGGAGCCAGGAAAGGAAAGGATCCAGTATGCATGTAGTAGCCCTCACTTCTCCAAGGATCCTATCCACATCATCAGGCTGCACAGAATGAAACTTATTCAATAAAATGGGACAAGCAGGCACCACAATTACATCCATTGCACCTGTGTCAACCACAGCATCCAAGTCAGAGTGAATCTGAGTGATTTTGTTTGCAACGTGTCTTACAAATTCTTCATAGCGAGCTGTCGACTGATCTTTGTTTTCTTCTTGGGGGCCAGAGTGTAAAAGGCCTTGACCACTTGGAACACTGGTCAAGGGTCTGCTGGACAACACTGTGAATACACAATGGTGGCTGAGAAGTGTAATTTCTTTGCTGCACCCATTGCACCACCATAGATCTTCCAATGGGCCTTAGCCCATGTCTGGTTGGATTCACCCCAAGTCTTCTGCCATCATAGCTCTAGTCTCCATCCCACTCGTTTCATCACCACCAGCTCCCTAGTGAACCAGGGGGCATGTCTGGCTACTTTGTGAGAAGATGCTCAGGGACAATCATGTCCACTGCCAAAAAGATACCAAAAGATATGTTGATGTTGTGTGTCTTCAAGTAATTTCCAAGTTATTGTAATCCTAACGCAAATCTGTCACAGGTTTTCTTGGCAAGATTTGTTCAGAGGGAGTTGCCTTTGCCTTCTTCTGAAACTAAGAGAGTTTGAAGCCCAGTGGGTTACCATGGTTGAGCAGGAATTCAAACCCTGGTCTCTAGACTCATAATCCAAAGCTCAAAACACTACACCATGCTGGCTCATGAAAAACTGTGTGTGAGTGTGTGTGTGAGAGAGAGTGTGTGTGTGCACATGCATGCACAGACATGCCTTCAAATCACCTGTCAACTTATGGTGACCCCAAGAATTTCATAAACTTTGCTTAGACAAGAAATACCCAGAGGTGCTTTTGCCAGCTCCTTGCTCTGAATTACATTTTTCTCTAAATTACACTTCTCCAAACCATCCATGGCTTATATTTAACAATATCATTAATCCATTTATTTGGTCCCAGACTAACCCTCGATTTGACATCTCCCAATTTTTCAGTTCTCATGTGGTATACTGCTAGTAGTTCTGTGCTTAGTCAATCCCATTATGACTTTACATCTGCCTAGTATCTTGTAGTCTTATTCTATTTTTATCAGTAACATTTTTTCTCAATCTTGACAAGGTTTCAGACACACCTAAAAAGCATACACCTTACAAAAGTTGTACAGTGTTCTTAAAAGTCCAGATGAAAACTTTCCATGTAGGATTGGAGTTTGAGAACAATACAGGCCAAAAAAAAAGTTTAAATCAGTTTTAAATCACAGATATATATGGCATGTCTTACGAGTCTTTGGTTTTAAAATAATTTAATAGTGTTGTATGAAAGGATGCCATTTCATCAGATTGGCACTATTACTAACAAAAGACAGCTGTCTCGGGGAATGGATTTTGGATGCAATGAAGGGCAGGAAATAGTTCTTTTTTGTTGTTGTAATTTTACTCTCAGGTCATAAAAATCCCACTTGTGGGATTTTTTGCCTCTTGTATGAAAGTAAGTTGGCCAGCTTTGAATATTATTAACATGCAATTTGTTTTAATATTGTAGTAATTTAATTCTGTTTTAATGCACTATTTTGGTATGTTTTAAGTGTACTGTTTTTTTTAAATATTGTAAACTGCCCTGAGTCCCAATTTTGGGAGATAAGTGAGTTATTATTATTATTAACAATAATAGGCACTTTGATTTAGGTATAATGGAAAATGCCATTTGCTGCTTTGCTTCATGCAGCAAAATGCATTGGGCTAGACTTGCACATATGTATCCACTTACATGTCCCCTGCTCACTCTCATACACATAATGCTGCCCAGCTGATTAGCAGTAAGGGGGACAGTTGTATTTTGGACCAGCCCTTTTTGGTCATCCATTGTAAATTTCTTCAAACATTCATCATTATATATATATATTCATCTCCTCAGCTGCAGGAGCAGAGGCCAATAAAGAAGAGTGAATATCCTTTTACAGGAGGTAGGAAATGGGGGATAAAATAAGTTAATCCAATATATTTCCATTTCATCTCATTATTATATTTGGAGGCTCAGCCTCAGGTTTTATGAAATAGTAGATTTCACTAGTTCTTTAAATGTCCATGGAGGGATTGTGCATATAACGTTGCAATTAATGGCCATCAAGTCAACTTTGACTTATAGTGGCCTTATGAATGAGAAATCTCCAAGTCACCCTATCTATCATCAACAGCCCTGTTCAGGTCCTGCAGACTTAAAGTCATGGCTTCCTTGATTTGAGTCTGTCCATCTGGAATGCAGTCTTCCTCTTTTCTTATTGCCTTCTACCTTACCAAGCATTGTGTTTTCTGGGGAGTCATGTCTTCTTATGATATGTCTGAAGTACAATATTCTTTGTTTAGTCATACAGCAAATGCAACAAATCAAACACAATCCAGCACATTCAGTTCTTACTCTACAGGCCCCCTTTATCTACTTCCAACTCTGCTATAAGGTCCCAGCCACAGCTAGGAAACATTAGTGCTAATTTTTATTGTGAAGAGAGAAAGTGGGCAAACATGGTAAGAGCCAGTCAATGACAGCTCAGGAAATGCTGTGAAGGAGAATCTATGGTGGTGGGGTGGGGTCGGGTGGGGTTTACAAATCAAAGGCTTGTCTGCAAAGAGTCAGGGTTAGGACAGTCAGACAGGGTGATGATTTGAATAGGTTTTTGGGAGCTGTGAATGAGGAAAGAGTTCAGGGACTTCTTCTTTAACTTATATGATTTAGGGCTGAAGAGTGGGATATAAATACTATAAATAAATAATAAAATAATAAATAATTTAGGGCCCAAACAGATAGGCCAAAATAAAGCCGCTTCAGGTCACTTTGGAGGTATGTTGTTTAAATGACACATACATCTTAAGAGGCCAGAAGCTGCACCGAAACTGTGCTCCAGTCCTTAGAACTGGAGTGTGGCTTTGGTATGGCTTTCTGCCTCTTAGGACGCATGCATCATTTAAAAAGCATACCTCCAAAGTGACCCAAAGCAGCTTTATTCTGTTTTTGGCCCTTATTTATTTATTTGATGTTTTATTTTCTATAACTGTGTTTTCTATAACTGTTCCATTTAAGAATTGATGAGCAGACTGGTCACACTGACCACAGGAAACCCCACTGAACAACATACTCCATAATAGACCTGGATACCAAATTCAGGGAGGGATCTTAGGTTAAAAGGGCACAGCGAATGACAGGAGCCCAGGAAATGCGAGGCCAGACTGGAGAGAGTGTCCATCATACTTATTAACACTAACTTGGAAAGGGATCCATCAGATTTAATTGCCATCGTGAGAAATTACACAACTGTTTTGCTGATAGTAAATGATGAAATAATTTTAATTTTTTAAAAAAATCAATTGGAATTACTAAAAATGACACAAATGTTCAAATATCCCCAAATTACCCTTCTAAAGCAACATATTAAAATAACAGTGAAACGATGATCATTATTTGACCCACTAATGTCATTGGTGTTTAATGATTTCAAAAACTAAATTTGGGGGTTAGAAACTAAGCCAAGATTCTATTTCACTGTCTTTGTTCTTGTCATGCCCTGTGAAGAAGCTGGAGATACAGACGAGGAAGCAGAGGAACCCAGCCTTGATCCTGGCACCAGTCCCTCAGTGCCTGTGCCAGCAGAGACTGCTGCCAATGAGGACAGGCAGGAACCCAGCACCAGTGCAGCAGAGGTTCCTACTAGCTTGGGCACTGAGGAGAAAGAGGAAGCAGACTTACATGTGCGTTCCTTCAGCCAAGAAATATCCAAAAGAGAGGCTTGGAATCACTCACAAAGAATTTATAACAAACACAGAGAAATCAGGGAACAGCTGCTCCAGTGAGAGCAGGAGATAAAAGCCTGGGAAAACGCCAGAACGTTTGTCAGAGGTTAACTGACTTCCCTGGTGAAAGCACTTTGTTTGTGGTCTCTTGTTGCCTGACTTCCTGGACTGGACTTTTGGATAGATGATTCTGCTTGTTGGAATTCCAGATTCTTGGACTGTTTGACTACTCTAATTGCTCAAATCCTGACTCTCAGATTGGCTAAGGACTTTGCTTTTGGAACTCCTTGTTTGCTCTAACTTCTTGTCATCTGATACTCAGGACTTGAATTATTTCAGATGCTGTGTTTGTTGCTCCTTTTTGCTTTGCCATTATCTCAGTTGTTTTGTTTGCTATAGGCTGCTGGCTGCTTTCCAGGAAAATTTTGTAACTATTTAAATTTGTAATAACATTGCCAAAATGCAATAAAATCCTGTTATTGTATTGTGAAGATGTGGATCTGGGCAGTTGTGATGTGCATCAGGTGCTTCTGATGAACACAGGAAACTTCTGATGGGCACTGGGAAATTCTCATGCACAGTGGGCACTTCTACTGCACATTGAACAGTCCATTTTTGCACTCGCACTCCCTAACCAGTGCTCCAACACGCACTGGGAGTGCTGCAATGCATATTAATGTCCATTGTACATCAGGGTTGTGGAGGGTTGTGTCCATTGCACATCAGTCATTCTATTAGCGACCATTGCACAGTGGAGGTCCCTATATTGTAATATCATGGCAGCCCCTTAGTGAATATGAATATTGTGAAAATATTATATTCTATTTCCTAAACATATACAAAGATGTATACGCAATGATGAATTCCAGCCTTAATTTTTTTGGTAATTATTTCCATGCTCTGGTCATGGAAGAGATGCATGGAAACTGGTATTTTTCCTGAACTGATATTCTGTGACACAGTTTTTGAAAGGAGAGGAAATAGCCCTAATCTGTCTGAAAGCTGTATCTCTTGACCTGGAAACCTGGCTTACAAGTGTGTAGCACTGAGCTGATGGTGTGGAAAAGGCACTCTGTTTTGTTCTTCACTTAAACAAAGAATAAATCCTAATATTCTAATATGTGTATCCTATCAAATCTTAAGCAAAGTCATACTCATGTGAAAATGGCTAAACCAGAACAAAATAGGATCAGATGAGAAACTGAGAATTGACATCATTTGGTATTACTACTTCTCTTGACTATCTACTGTGTAAGGGTGTATCCACATTGCAGAAATAAAGCAGTTTGACAACACTTTAAGTGTCATGACTCAATGATATGGAATTCTGATTTGTAGTTTTTTGAGATATTTACCCTTCCCTGTCAGAAAGCACTGGTGCCCCACAAAACTACAAATCCCAGAATTCCATATTATTGAAACATGGAAGTTAAAGTGGCATCAAACTGCTTTATTTCTATAGTGTGGCAGAACCCTAAAATAAATTCTCACTAATGTTTTTAGGAGTTCAATGATGCAATCCAAGTAAACCCACTAAGGAGCTCTACAGACCACCTCAAAGGGGCAGCCTGCAGCCGCCCCTTTTCGCACTGGATTGGGGCCACGGCAAACTCATGTCATGTCCCCAATCCAGTCTTCTGAGGGAACAAAAAGGAGCCATAAAAAGCAGCTCCTTCTTGTGCCCTCAATAGGGTGCCATAGCCACGATAGCATGGCTATATGGTGCCCCTTCGATGCTGCATCATCTGGGCGCAGTGCCAGAGGCATGCTATGGAGTCAGCCGTGCGTCGTCAGGACACTGCATCCTGACTCTGCTCCCAGGCCAGTCTGTAAAGGCCCTTACTTGGCATTAAGTACTTACTTGGCATTAAAGAGCCTTGGTGTTGAAGTAATTAATTGCCTGTACTGCAACCATTCACTCACAAACCACGAGGTTATGAGTTCAATACCAGCCAGGGACTCTGGGTCAACTCAGCCTGGCATCCTTCCATAGATTGCCAAAATAAGTACCCAGCTTCTTGGGGGCAATTAACTTACACTTTGTAAACCACTTAGTACATTGGCAATTGTATAGAAATGAGTACACAGAAAATCCATGGTGGCTGGCAGCATCCACATCCATCAGGTGGTGATTTCACTCGAGGTCTAAGCCTATACATTAAAAGGGCTATCCATTTAGGAATAAACATCTATTCCTAAAATAGTTTCAACATGTTGAATAGCACCTTTAAAGTTTGGACTAAATTGCCTCACTGACATGGAAGCTATCAGCTGCCTCAGCAGAATACAAGGGGACTGTGCTCTTGAGGGAAGTAAAGAATTTGAATTTCTTTTTGTATGGCATGAAGGATACATTTATCAAACTGTCTCACTAAGATTATAATAATGATGCATTGAATGATGGGCAATTGAGAAAATTAAGGAACACCACTTTAAAGCAGCCTCTAGAGATTTAACAGAATTACTAAGATGATTTTCTACACCTCATGCCTCACCATCATCCATCTGCTCTTTGTTCTCAAGCAGCATTTTAATATTTTAAAAGCATTCCTTTCTAGCTCAGAAAAAAAGAAATTTGTACATAAAGTATCATTGATCCTATCTTTTATGTGCTTTTTATATAAAGGTAAAGTAAAAGTATTCCCTTGACATGAATGTCCAGCCGTAATTGACTACAGGGGACAGTGCTCATCTCCATTACTAAGCCAAAGAGCCAGCATTGTCCAAGAACTGCTCTGGTGGTCATAAGGCCAGTATGACTGAACTGAATGTGGTTGCCTGTCCTCCGACAAGGTACCTATTTATCTACTTGCATTTGAGTGCTTTTTTACTGCTAGGTTGGCATAAACTGGGATCTGTGACAAGAGCTCACCACATCATGCAGCACTCAGGTCCCTAACTGCCAACCGTTGAATATTCCGATCATCAGAATTGGCATCTTAACCACTAAGCCACTATATACTTTTATCCTTTTCCAAGAGGAAAAAAACCCAGATGGTTCTGATTGACCATGGGTTTCACAAGGTTTTAAAACAGCCAGAGCTGGAAAAAACTTAGAGGAAAGTAACTGAGTGCCATATATACTCGACTATAAGTTGACTTTATGTATAAGTCAAGGCCAAGTTTTGGAGCCAAAAATATGGATTTTGACACGACTCGTGGATAGGTTGAGTGTAAAACTTGGAAGCTCCTTCAGTGTGTGTATGTGAGGGGCAAGAGGGAAGCACCAATCAATATGAGGCTTAAGTGTTTTAGCCTTCATTGAAACAGTGAAGCATGCGGGTGGGAGAGGGACTGTTAAACAAACAGCAAACAATCAGTCACCAAGGACTCTATCTGCTTGGTTCAGGACAGAAAGAAACTGCAAGGGGAAATCTGAAAGAGCTGCTATCATATTTCCATAGTGACCTATAAATAAGTCGACCTGGTGTTTTAGGGCATAAATTTTTAGACTTATAGCGAAGTATATATGGTAGATTGAAAGATGAGAAATAAATACTTTTCATAAAGGAAGAAATAGATAAATGAACCACAATTACAGTACCACAACCTGATAAAACAAAAATATAAATTCATATTTATATTTACATTACTATTGCATCTTTTTATTTTAATTTGCATATTGGAATGGGGAAGAAATGAATAAAAGACAACCATTGGGAGCACTTGTTGTTTCTGATGGTTCCCTTCCCTTTAAGTATTTTCATATATGGGATAGATACTGAGTAACTTCCTCTAGCAGAAACAGAAGGAACAATTCCAGATCTGACTTATGAGACTAAAAGAGAGTCTTGTTTCAATTCAGCTTGTAAAACCAGTGTAGGAACTACACTGACCAGAAGGTTCATTGAGTATATGAATATGAAACCAGGAGAGAGAGAAAAGTGTATTTATCAAGAAACTGTAGGTTGCTAATTGCTAATATTGTTCATTCTGAAAGCTATGGACTTCATCCCCCGAAAAATACATTAAAAATATGCATACAAAATTTGGCTTACAAGTCATACACCATTTGAACTATCAAAAAGAGTAAGTTTTTAGCTTACAATTCACAGTGATGGGGGTGAGGCAGTCAGAGTAATAGAAAGGAATTTAAAAAAATATTTTACACCAAGAACATAAACCCCTGCTATAGATTATTCTTTTTACATTGGCAGGGGTGTCAGAAAGCTAAAGAATATATATAGCATGGTGATCAGGAGAGTACTAGGCAGGGCTACAGGGTCCACTCAGCCTTGCATCCTTCCTAAAATCCTTCACTAAAATGAGTATCCAACTTATTGGGGGCAATTATCTTACACACTGTAAGCCACTTAGGGAGTACTTAACTGCACTGATAAGTTGTATAGAAATGTACTTGCTATTGCTACATGACTTTTAAAAATTAATGTTTTACCTAGCCTCTATTTTGGAGCCATCTCTCTCTCTCTCTCTCTCTCTCTCTCTCTGCCACTAATAAAGAATCAACAAAACTGTCTGTATGAATGTGCTTGTATGAATATTTAGACTCAAAATAAGAAGGAATGAAGATAGAAGGAAGAAATATCAACAATCTAAGATATGCGGATGACACCAAAATACTAGTGGAAAACATTTCAGACTTGAAAGAACTACTAAGAAAGTTTAAAGAAGGAAGTGAAAGGGAAGGAGTCCTCCTCAATATAAAAATACAAAAATAATGACTATGGAGGACCTACATAAATTAAATCTAGACAATGAGGAAATTGAAATAGTTAAAGATTTCCTGTGCCCTGGATCAAACATTGATCAGAATGGAGATTGCAGTCAAGAAATCAGAAGACTAGGAATGGTAGGGCAGTCATGAAAGAACCAGACAAGATCCTCAAGTGTAAAGATATAAAAATGAACACAAAAGTTAGAACTGTCCAAGCTATTGTATTCTCTGTCATCATGTAGATGTGAAAGATGAATGGAGAAGAAATCAGATAAGAAGAGGGTGAACCCATCTTAGATGTGATGTTGGAAAAGAGTGCTGAGGATACCATGGACAGCCAAAAAGAGGAATAAATGAGCTCTCCCTGGAAGCCAAGATGATCAAATTGAAACTGGCATAATTTGACCACATTATGAAGAGGAATGAATAACCAGAACAGACAGTAATGCTAGGAAAGGAAGAAGGTAGTAGAAAAAGAGGAAGACCACATGCCAGATGAATAGATTGAATTAAGGAGGCCATAGGCCTGAATTTACAGGATCTAAACAGAGCAGTGAAGAACAGGGGGTTTCAGAGATGCCTCATTCACAGGATCACCATGAGGGCAGTTAACAACAACAACATAAATGTGTGCATCTGCTCACTCCATACACATATGGAATTATATATTTTTAAAAAAATCATTTTACGAAGTTTTTGAGAAAATAAGCAAAGAATGAAAAATACATTATTCAGAATTCTGGACCTGGTATACAATTCTAAGCATAACTATCATTTCATGTTACATGTATGGGAAACCATAATCCTGTATCGTAATAAAAACTGTCAATGGTTAGTTGCAATCAACTTTATGCACTTATGATAAGAGCAGCTCCCTATGTTTATTTTCTGAATATGAACATTCTAAGTATGTCTATAATGTTGCTTTTTATCATTTTTGTTTTTTGAACAAAGATTATTTTAAAGAAGAAAAAAATAAATAAATTGAACAGAATATTTTTTTACATTACCAATGTTCCCCCCCTGCATCTATAAGACGTTAATAACACATGAGATACAATTTAATTTAAGTCAGAAGCAAATAATTATTGATTGCAAGAAGGCAATTATTATCTTTATAGATTCTTCCATTTGTTTTAGTATTTTCATTTGAGTATGAGGAAATCTGCTTTTAAATTATCTATTCAGTTTATTCAGAATAATTACAGAATAACATACCATATTTTCAATGTGCAACTGATGCAAACATATACCTTATACACTCAACTATAAGTTGAGAAATATATGCCCCAAAATGGACTCCAAAATCCTAGGTAGACTTATACATGGGGCAATACAGTAAAATAGTAAGCAGGTGGGCATAAAAGAGACTCACCAGAGGTAGGTTGACCAGGCAGAGTCCTCCCCTAAAAGCTCTCTTTCCAGGCTCCACGTGGGAGTCCTGCCCCAATTGCTCCAAATGTTGCCAAGAGATCTCTCCTGCCACTACTGCTTTCTCCCAGGCGAGACTTCCCTTTGCCTATTTGGCCACTGGGACTCCATAAATTACTGGGATCTGGGTTCTGGTTTAAAGCCGCCCCTTCTTCCTTTTCTCCTTGGCAGCCTCCTCCCCCCACCTTAGATGCCTCTCACAATATATCCAAGGTGGGGAGGAGGGTCAGGGAGCCAGAGCTATCCTTCCACTCTCCTCTCCACCTGGCTCCACCCTGGCTCCCTTACCCTCCTCCCCACCTTGGATGTATCCTGAGACCATCCAAGGTGGAAAAATCTGTTTGACAAAAGACATGCTTTTATGATCATCTCCCATGGGAAGAGATGTGACATGCTACAATGTCATGTGGTTAGGCATGGAGAAAAGCACTACTCTTCTGCTTCATTTCTTCTTTCTTTTCTTTTCCCATGCAATGAGTCTGCAAGACCTGAGCAGAGCTGTTGATAACAGCGTGACTGAAAGTTTCTCATTCACAGAGTCTCCATAAGTCAAATGAAATCACTCATGACTTTTAAAGCATGATTCCCAAGGGCAGGAAGCAGCATCAGTGATGCTGATAACACAACACTACTTCCCTTCCCTAGCTGCCTCCTCCTTGTCCTGTCCCTTTTCATTCATGGGGGAAACCCATGAACAGCCAATTATGCAATACTGCAAGTGTGAAAAGCCACTCCAGGGGCATTTGCATGACTGGCAGTCGCATGGTGTCACTGTCCTCTCCTCCTCCCCTTCCTTCCTCATTCTCACTTTTTAAAACTATTATTTTTGTTTTTGCAAAATTTCTGTGCTCTGAAGTCTCAACATTTTGAAAAATCATTTTAAAAAGCCTAAATCAGGGTTGCAGAGCAATGTAACTCCACTAAACAGTTGATTTTTAATAAAAACCCTAAAGGCATGCTGGGTAAGGCATAAGGGAAGGAAGGAGGGGTTAAGAGAGAAGACAGGAAGGGAGTATGATGATGCAGGCAGAAGAACAAATGGAAGAAATGTGGTGGTATTTTGCGGTTTTATTTCGGCTTGAAGGATTGCAGCATGAAAGAAGCTGTAGAAAGAAAGAAGAGATAATGTCCAAAGTCTACTCGATGGCAATTAACAACTCATGGCAGTTAACAACTTTAATCAATCAAGAGTAACAGAATCTGAATTTCACTCTACTTAACACGGTCCACTGATATTACAGACTACAGTATTGTGGAAGCAGAACTTTCTTCTCTTTCTAGGGAAGAGACTGTTCAGATTGCACCCATACCACCTCCATAAAAAGCGATTGCAAAGGCTCAGGAGGACATCCCCTCACAGACTAGGAGGATTCAATTCCTTACATGGTGGGGTGTGGGGGATAGGTCTTTGTGGCTGTTCCTCTCTCTATATATATGTGTGTGTGTGAGTGTGTGTGTAATAAGTTTGAATATGTCCTCCTACTGGAAAATTAGGCACCATAAAAGCAGAGCTATATTTGAAAACTGATTTCCAAGAAAGGTATTTCAAGAAAGGTCCAAGGTTATTAGTCGACATTTATAGAATCAGCAATAGTCTAGCAATTTGTACATAAGAGAAGAATCCTACTATGATATTTTAAAAGAAAAGTCGATATCAATTACTAACATTTTTATTCATTCATCTAACTTGAACATTATGAAAACAAACAGCAATGAATTTTCCTCATTAATATTCATTCATATAAACCACAGTAAATATGTCTTGGATACTATTAGAATTGACAGGAAAAAAGACACATCTCCAGGTGCTCAATGGATGACTGTTCTATTCTGGAAAAAGCTTTTCTGTTCAGCAAATGGAATGAGATTCTCCGCTTCAAAAATTCCTGCAATTAGATTTCATATCACCCTTGAAGAAGGACTTTGAAATATACATAGGCTGAAATGTATTGTGCTTTTCCCAAAATAAAACAGTCATCCATCAGAGATATGTCTCGTTTTTCCTGTTGATTCTATTGGGTGCTCTCCAATTTTTGTCACTTATGGTTACATTTAATTGTTCAAGCAAAAGTGCCTAGACATTGCAACTCCTTCCTTAAGAAGGTTAGATTGGGCTCCTCCTGCTGTCCTTCTGTCAGCAGGTAAAGGCTTTTTTTTCTCATTCAATAGGCTTTTAGAAATGAAGACTGTCAAGGAAAGGATTATCAAAGGATACTGTATTGTTTTAAATTATACTTTTTAACTTTTTTGTCTTTTTAAAGTGTATTTATAAATTATATTAATATGGCTAAGTTTAACTCTATTTTAATGTCAACTTTTTCTATATGCTTACACCATGATCATTTTGATTTTTAAGACATCAAGGTGTCCCAACTTTTTAAGAAAAAGGAAAGATATAAATAAAATTAAATTAATATTAATGGTGATGAGTATGCTATTTCCAAAGTTCATAATTAAATATACATATGACTTTGCCTCACTTGCAACTAAGCCTTATGCTCTAGAAGAGAATATTTTAGTTCCACGGACTAAATGCAGGCACGATCATCTGCACATTGTCAACAATTTTTCCAGGTTTCAACTATTTTTCATTTTAAATATTATTTTTTATAAACAACACCCCACCCCACCCCCAGAAAAAAGGACATTCCCTTCCCCCCCAAATTTACAACTTTTTGACATTAGGTTTCTTATCTGTCCTATCTTATGCAATGCACTGGGGTAGGGTTGAGTGGGGGAAATGTCCCTGGCTGTTTTTCAGCAAAACATGATGCAGAGAGATTCAGAAACAATGTACTCTTGTTCGTGGTGTACTCATCCCAATGGAATTAATACTGGAATCAGGAAAAACAAGAAGTACATTTATTATAATTAATAAATAATAATAATTAAAATTTATCTTTAACCCACCCCGCTGCACAATGCAACCGGGGTGGCTTAAAACATTAAAACATACAATCCAAACCCCACAAACTCACCCACCCCCAATAAAATACAATTAAACAATTTACAATATAAAACACAGCTTAAAATAGTAACACTGGCAAACAATGACTACAATAAAGAATCAGGGATAAACAGATTAGGCTTACTTCTGGTGGCGGGGTATTTATTCAGGAACGGCCTGCAGGAAGAAATCCCTCTTAACAGCTTTTTAAAAGCTGTTTAAGGTGGTAATGTGACAGATCTCATCTGACAGGCAATTTCAAAATCTGGGAGTGGTTGCCGAAAAGGTCCTCTGAGCGGTTGCAGATACTCTAGTTTTTATTGGTTGCAATATATATTTATTTACTTATTAAATTTATATCCTAACTTTTGTCCTTATCTGTGATGCTAGGCAGCTTTCAAAATACAAATTTTTAAATGAAACAAATTATACAAAAAGTACAAATTAAATTCATTACTAACAAAACACTAATTAAGTTAAATTACATTGAAACAGTGCTGTGTCTGAATGACCTAGAGACAGTAAGATCAAAACCGTTGATCTCATGGGAACAGAAAGTGTCTCTGATTGACTGGTTTTTGTTGTGTGTATTCAAGTACGTTCTGGCATATGGCAACTCTAAGGCAAACCTGTCACATAATTTTCTTGGCAATTGTTCAGAGGGTGATTTATCCAAGGGGTTTCCATGGCAGAGTAGGGATTCAAACCCTGGTCTCCAGAATTGTAGTCCAGCAGTCAAACCGCTACACAACACTGGCTCTATAGAATGGCTCTACTACTTGCCATTAAATAGAGCATTGGTTCCCAACCTTCCTAATGCCTCAACCCTTTAATACAGTTCATCATGTTGTGGTGATTCCCAATCATAAAAATGGTTCCTAAGACAATTGGAAATATGTGTTTTCTGATGGTCTTAGGCGATCCCTGTGAAAGGGTCGTTCGACCCCCAAAGGTTGAGAACCGCTGCTATAGTGGAAGTTGTAAACCGTTGGACAGCACTAGGAATGACAACAAATTCCACACTTTACTCCAATTCAAAAATATTTAAATATGAATTAAACTCTAAATATTCCAAAGTTTGATCTGACTTTTCTTAGGGCTCACATATGCTAATACCACAAGCCAAGCTTGCTATCTGCTTCTCTACCAGTATACTGTTCTGGGAACAAAGATGGAAAAACAGCAGCAACAGCCAGCCTTGCAATGATGTATCATGCCTAGAATGATACAGTGGGTCACTGTTGCAAGACGTCCTTAAAAACATAGTAAGAATCTGAATTCTATGGGGAATTTCATGTTCTCTGGTGCTAGCTATGATGCCATTCAGCCTTCTATGTCAGTATATTTTTGCCCAAGACTGTGTAAAATGTTTCAGGCACATGCAATGGGTTAAAGAGGAAATGCTGACTCAGAGGAAACTGATGCAACATAAGCATGGAGATGAGTCATACCAGTTCCAAACTGCACTAGCAGGGGGTTCGATCAGAATCCTAGCTGTGTTTGTGTTTATAAGGATGAATTCTCCAGTACACAATGTGGTGATGTGGATGTCAGTTGATGGTGGAGCATTATGCTGGTTTGCGTAAATATTGCTGCATCGTGATTGTAAATATTTGATGCAACTAAGATTAAAAGCCTCTTCAGAAGAACTAGTTGTGAACTACTTCCAGTCTGTCTTCCTGGATGGCAGTTTTCTGCGTGTGGACACAGGTAGACTTTGCAGAGAAGTCTGCAGAGAAAAAGTGCCATTACAGTCCCACCACCAAATAATTTTGGAAAAGTGCAATAGAGCAGAATGGTGCTCTTAAAAATACCAATTTATTCAGAAAAATGAACAGCCTCAGAAAATTTATCTCCATTTAAAAAAACAACAACCTTCTTTTGCACTTCTATAGGAAATCAACTTTTGGATTATTTTAACAGCAGCTGAGTTGTTCTAATGATTAATATCTCATTTAAAGTTATTGTTTTCAAACTTTGTAACTACAATAGTACTAAGTTTCATATAACAAAAAATCATATGGGTTGTTATGGGGATAACCGCCATTTATCCAGATGATTGTGGCTAGTAAGTATTAATTCTAAAAATCCAGGTTTTATAAACGTTAGCTGATGGATGGGGGAGTTAAGCCACAAATGTCTAAGAGAGTAATATCAAAGCAGACATGCTAACAGGAAACAAAAATCTGGCCAAATAACCCTCATGGGCTTAATTGCACAACTGTGTTAATGATAATTATACTTGTGGTTCCATTCTTGAATATCTTGTGCTAGCAATTAAATTTAGAATAGGCATAACAACCACTGCATTAGAGCATTGTAACCCATTATGTTTTAATAATGTTTTATGCAGTGCCAAGGTTACCTAAAAAGAATACAGCAGCTGCTGTACTGACCTTCTGCAAGATTTTATTTATTTATTTAGAAAGACATTTGGTTGATTTTGATGACAGCTTTGAATGGAATATAAACACATACAATTCTGCTGTATGTTTTCTATTATTATTATATAATGACATTACTTTCTGTCAGTCCTGGGTAGGGAACATGTGGCTCTACTAGTATGTAGATCAGGGGTAGGGAAAATGTGGCTCTACTAGTATTGTTGGTCTGAAAATTACACCAGCCCCAAGCAAACCTAGCCAGTAATAAGGTCGGATGGGAATTGGAGTTCAGTAAATCTGAAAGGCTATTCATGCCCTGTAAGTGTCAAGGTACCTCGTAAGTGCCAAGGCTATTCATGCCCTGTAAGTGTCAAGGTTTCTCCCAAGCTTCCCAGGTATTCCTGTCTGCTGGAAGGCAGAGCTAAATGTGCCATGTGGCCTCCCTTAAACTGATCAGAGATACTGCTCTATCATTTGCCAACTCAGTTGCCCTCTGTACAAAATATAGGTAAAAGCTGACACTGTGTTCTTGCCTCAGGCAAAAATACATCTTGGTCCATTCCTGTTTATTTTGGGGATACAGTGAGTGGGCATTTCAAACAAACAGTGAAAAAACTGTCAGCAACTTGTGTGTGGTGACTACAGAAGTGAATTTCCTGCACAAACATTTAAGCAGTGGGGGACAACAGCTGAGGCATGTTAGGAAGCCAGTTGCTCCCATGCAAGGACCCTATAGCCACCTGCATAATATCAGCTGCCTATACCAATGGCTCCTATACAGTCAGCTTCCCTGCTTTTGTCCAGTACTAATTAAAAAGGGCAGAGAGGGAGGGAGGAGGGGAGGAAGAGAGAAAGCTTTCTGAAGGGGTTCCTGGGATGGGGGGGGGGTGACCGACTGAAGGGCTGCTGCCTTCCCCAGCTCCATCTAATGGGAACAAGCGTGACCAAGAAAAGAAGTGATTCTACAAAAGGTCCCTTTTCATAGTGGGAATGAGGGACTTTTTGGAATTACTTTAGAAAGCGGGGCAGAGCTGAATTGGGAAGCAAGTTATACCCCAAATGGAAATGACCCTGAGTATCTCTTTCCTTCACAGATGCCCTCCAACTTAAATGTTATGAGTACTTCATCAATCACTTCACAGTGATCACTAGTAGCTTCACATTGTACATTGTTTCATTGTCCTTTGCTTAAATAAATGTGTAACTTAACTACAGCTGGTACAGAACGGGTATACCTCAGTTAACAAAATAGATTCATTCCTGGGGATTATTACTTTATCAGAAACTTTGGTACCAGAGGTAGAATAACATTGAAAGACTAGGGAATGGTTCATACACCACAAAAAAGATGAGTAGCTTGAACATGTTCCAGCAGGCTTTTTAAATTCAGAATCAAAGATAAGCACATTTCCAGGGATATTCTTTCCCCTTCAGTCCCCACTTTTCTAATAATTTCCATTTTGGTGGCCATGTAGATTGATTATTTATCATTACTCTATTTTAGTAATATGCCACATTTCTCTCAAATTGGACCAAAGTTGACTCATAGGTTTTTAAAAATGTTGTCCCTTTTTTAAACATACAGGTGCTAGTTGGTAAGGTTTACCTGCTCCCCCACCCTTCTCTCTGTTTTGCTGTTCAAGATTGCTTAGTAAGGGATTCCAAAGGTAGTTGCTGTTTATCTTGACCATTGTAAGGAGGTACACATGAATACATTTGCCCCCCTTTCCTTGCTGGGTTGGGTCACAGCAATCCCGCGTCACAGGCCTGATCCACCATCGACACGGCTTTTTGATGCTCCGTTGTCACAGCACATGTACACACTGTGTCAAGGGAGTGGCATGATGCTTCCTGGCATGTAGTGGGGTGTCATGCCAACATGGGGGCAGAGTCAGGGGATATGCATGCAGTCTCCACACCCCCACTCTGCCCCATTTCTGGCATTTGGGCCTATCTCTTCAATTTCATCTTAAATCTAACAGCAGCTTTCCTCTTCAGCCATACAAATCATGATTTCAACCTTTTAAAACCATCCACCTTGCTCCCACACACCATCTGAGTTCCACTCCCTTGAAAATCTTTGTTCTGGGCAATCATATGTTCCAATTCCTCAACCCCCCTTTCCCTCCATTTTATAGGCTAAACCCTCAATTGAATCCACTTTGTTTTTGTCCATATACAGTATGTCTTTCATAGACAGAATTAGCTTTAGCTTTCTCCCCACACTTCTACTCTAGTTTTATTTATAATTTCCATGTTAAAATTCACTGCTTCCATTTCACCCTGTATTGCCTCTTCCCCCAGTCTGTCATCAAATGTTTAGGTCCCATAATCTCCTGTCTCACATCCTTTACCATATCATCCCAATCAGTTCATCATGTGTGGGATTTCCTGATCCATCAGTAGACAGCTTTCTGCCAGCAGCTCTCATCAAAAATCTTGTGAAAGCTCCATCTTCCTTCCTTCCTTCCCTCTGGCAATCACAAAGTTAACAGTTTGAATCCAAAGCCTCCACTGTTCCCCACCTCTGCGGGTTACAGTCTGTTTTGTTGTTGTTAGCTACCTTCAACTTGACTTCAATCCATGATTACTTCATGAATGAAAAACATCCAAGTTACTCCAACCTCAGCAGCCCTGCTCAGGTACTGCAGATTCATGACCATGAGCCTTAACACATGAGAAAAGAAAGCCAAAATGGAACTGGAGAGGAATTGGCTTTCTCTTTTCTCCACATAACAATAATAATAATAATAATAATAATAATGTTTTATTTATAGCCCGCTCCTCTGTATCCAATTGGAGCGGGTTACATCAATTAAAAAATGCAAGATAAAATATACATGACCCATACCCAACCACCCGTCCCTTAAAATTAAATTAAACTAACATCAATTAAAACGACATAATAAAAATTTCAATTTAAAACGGCAACCCATTGCATAGAGATCAGGGTCAAGATGTTAAAGTGCTAATGGGAGAGCTGAACCCAAACAGAGCCAGGAGGTTAAGGACTTTCTGGGAAGGCCTGCCGGAAGAGATGCATCTTCAAGGCTTTTTTAAAGCAATCAGAAGATGTAATAAGACGCATCTTGTCCGGCAGGTCATTCCATAGCCTGGGAGCGACAGTCGAGAAGGCCCTCTGGGTGGTCTGTGTCAGCCTAGTCTTCATAGGCTGCAACAGGTTCCTCCCAGAATACCAGAGTGTGCGGGGGGGGGGGGTTCGTATGGGAGGAGGCGGTCCCTCAGATAAGATGGACCCAAGCCATGTAGGGCTTTAAAGGTTAAAACCAACACCTTGTACTGCGCCCGAAAACTAATCGGCAGCCAGTGGAGAGATTTGAGCACCGGTGTTATGTGCTCTCTCCTTGATGTTCCCATGACAAGCCTGGCTGCCATATTCTGAACTAATTGAAGTTTCCGAGTTAGGCACAAGGGTAGCCCCATGTAGAGCACATTACAGAAGTCCAATCGTGAGGTTACCAAAGTGTGTACCACTGACTCCAGGTCCTTCGGCTCCAGGAAAGGGCGCAGCTGGCGGATCAGCCGAAGCTGATAACAGGCACTCCTGACCGCCGCATTCACTTGACTAGTCATGTGAAGCGACGAATCAAGGAGTACCCCCAGACTGCAAACAGGGTCCTTCGAGGAGAGTGTGACCCCATCTAAGACCGGGAGGTGTATTCCCAATCCTGGCTTCGGTCCTGTGACAGTTAGTACCTCCGTTTTGTCCGGACTGAGCTTCAACCTGTTTTCCCTCATACAATCCATTACTGCCGTAAGACAGTCATTGAGAGGAGAGACGCCATCTGAAGTGTGGGCCAGCGATCTTGTCATGGAGAGGTAAATCTGAGTGTCATCAGCATACTGAAGACACTGAGCTCCATGCCTCCGAATGATCTCACCCAGCGGCTTCATGTAGATGTTAAACAGCATCGGGGACAGGATGGCACCTTGAGGGACGCCAAAATTAA
This sequence comes from Urosaurus nigricauda, assembly GCA_034509955.1. NCBI lineage: Eukaryota > Metazoa > Chordata > Lepidosauria > Squamata > Phrynosomatidae > Urosaurus > Urosaurus nigricauda. Next base: position 178,118,726 of record JAOEGL010000004.1, read on the forward strand.
GCTCTATCTTAGAAGAGCAACTGTCCCCGAGCCTCACCCTTTGGGATCTCCCGGAGAGAAAGGAGCGGAATCACCGGAGCGCAGTGCCTCCGATCCCCAACTCTCTCAGTCGACCCAAAAGGATGGGATGATCTACCGTGTCAAAGGCCGCTGAGAGATCCAAGAGTACCAGCAGGGTCACACTACCCCTGTCGATGCTCAGGCGGAGGTCGTCGGCCAGAGCGACCATGGCAGTCTCAACTCCATGTCCTGTCCTGAAGCCCGTTTGAAATGGATTCAGATAATCGGTTTCATCCAAGACAGCTTGGAGTTGGGAGGCGACTGCTCTCTCGATGACCTTGCTCAAAAATGGGAGCAAGGAAACTGGCCTGTAGTTGTTTTTATTCAGGGGATCAAGGGAGGGTTTCTTCAGGAGGGGTCTAACGGCCGCCTCCTTTAGACAAGATGGTAAAGAACCCTCCCTGACAGACGCATTGATCACATCCCGAAGGAATATTCTCACTGCGTCCCCTCCCTGGGCAACCAGCCAAGATGGACAAGGATTGAGAAGGTAAGTCGTCTTTCTCAAACTTCCAAGGAGCTTGTCCACGTCCTCGGTACTTGCAGGTTGAAATTCATCCAGTAAAGAAACAGCAACGGAGTTATTGGACACCTCACCTATGGGCTCTGACAAAACATTGACGTTCAAGTCGGCCCTTATCCGAGAGATTTTGTCTGCAAATAAGGTGTTAAACTCATCACAGCAGGCTGTTGTTGGGTCCAGTAGGGGAATTGGCGCAAGCTCCCCCACAACCCTAAACAGCTCTGCTGAGCGGGACACTTACATTCTCTTTCCTGTGGGAGATGGCTGTACATTCTCTTTCCTGTGGGAGATGGCTGTAAAAGTATGCCTCACCAGGAGTGCAGTCTTCCTCTCTTCCTACCCTATATTTTACCAAGCATTATTGATTTTTCTGGTGAGTTATATATTCTCATGATATGGCCAAAGCATAACAGCCTCAATTTAGTCACCATGGCTTCTAGGGAGAATTCAGGCTTAATTTGCTCTGGGAAACATTTGTCTTTTTAGCTGTCCACAGTATGCACAGAACTCTTCTCCAGCAGCACATCTCAAATGAGCTGATTTTCTATCTATCAGCTTTTTTCATTATCCAGCTTTTACAATCATACATAGAGAAGGAAATACAATGGCTTGTACCATCCTAATTTTAGTGGTATTCAGTGATATATCTTTACATTTCAGAATCTCATCTAGTTCCTCTAGTGCCCTTCCAAGTTCTAATCACCTTCTGATTTTATGACTGCAGTCACCACTCTGATTAATGATTGAGCCAAGGTATGAAAAATCTCTATTTTGATGCCTTCATTGTCTGCTTTAAAGTTATATAAATCCACTGTGGTCATTATTTTTGTATTTTTAATGTTCATCTCTAGACCTGCCTTTGCATTTAATTTTTTATTTTCTTCAAGAATCATTCCAAATCTTTAGGATCTTTTATTAGTAGTATGGTGTGGGCTGCATATTAGGCTATTGATGTTCCTTCCTCCAATTTTCATGCTTCCTTCTTCCAAATCTAATCCTGCTTTACGATGTTTTCCACATACAAGTTAAATAAATAGGGTAATAAAATGCAGCCTTGCTTGACCCTTTTGCCAACTGAAAACCACTCTGTTTGTTCATATTCTCTCCTGACAGTCCTTACATCATTTTTCTGATGATGTAATTTGCTTCTCACTGAACTTAATTCAGTTCAATCTTGTAATTAATAAAATCCAATCCTTAATATATAATCCTTAAAATTATATTTTCTTAAATATTTTGTTGTATCCTTTAAAACACTTCACCCATCAATCTTTTCAGTTTAAATCCCAATCTTAAAGGGTAAATTTCACTTACTTAGCTCTTGTTTACACAGAGAAGACAGGTTAACAAGGATTCTGCTGACCACCTGAGTGGAATAACTTTATAATCCCTAGATTTGACAGTTTTACAAAAGCAGGCTGCTTGTTCAGTATCAATCAGACCCCTTAGCTCTGATCAGTGACTTTTCCTGGCTTGGGTATAGATGCAACTCCCTTGGTCCCTCCTCATTCATTCCATGTTCCATTACTCCAAAAGATAGTTTTCTTATGAATAACAGGGATCCCATTGTGCACATCACTCACTATTCCTCTGATCCAGGGAAAGTCCCACAAGTCAAAGATCTGGCCAACAAGGTTAATTACTATGATAGTTCCCCTCATAGAAGAGCACTAATGAGGAGTGTCAGCTAGCCATGGAATGATGTCCAGAACTTAACACCACCACCACCACTACCCCAGTGATGGTGCAGTTAAAAAATGTCTAGCTGGACGGGACAAGGAAGAAAGGGCAGGGGGCTTGAGCAGAAAGATACAAGTAAAGTAAACACCTATGGGCAAGTACCTACTGATCCATAGAAATTGCCTATTCATATGACTACACAAATGTGTGGAGGTTCATGAAGTTAGGACACCAACACAAAGGACATCAGAAGGATGGTCAGCTATATACTTCCATTACACCTTCTCCATATATAGGTTCTACATGTGAGAAACCACTGCATACTACTAATGTCACTCTTATTCAAGAATTCCACTGAAGAGGGCTGTGGCTCATTAAAGCAATGAAATTTATTAAAAGATCTTAAAAGATCTCACAAGACTCATTCTTTTGTTAATATTTAAAGTGTTCTGGTACTTTTTCAAAATGAAAAGGCAATATTTTTCTTATTTTTTTAAGTGTTCGAGGAGTTGTGAGGCTTAAAGAGTGTACAGAAGGTTTGCCACTTTGAAAAATAATTGTTTCACAAAATTCATTAGTAACTATTAATGGAAGGATACCAAAGTGCCTCAATCTGAAATTGAACAATATAGTGCAAATTCTTCTACAGACAATCATAATGAAACAAACAAACAAACAGCTTCATTTATATACTGCTTCATACCCTTAAGGAGTGTCTAAGCGGTTTACAATTGTAAGCTATTTGCCCCCCAACAACCTGGGTACTCATTTTAGCGACCTCGGAAGGATGCAAGCCTGAGTCGAGCTTCAGCCCTTTGCTGGTCTTGAACTCGCCACCTTATGGTTTTGAGTGAGTGGCTGCAGTACAGGCATTTAACCACTGCGCCACCAGGGCTGTAGCTGCCCTTCTGACCTCAGTGGATAAGAGTTTAATAGATGAATGGAGGACAACATTTGACACACAGTTCATTTGTTGTGCTAAAGTTTCCCATGCCTTTCTCTGCAATTACATGAATAATATCAGGGAAAAGCATGTTGCTGGGAGAATTTAAAGATAGGCAAGCTAGTGTGGCATAGTGGTTAGCACATTGGACTACAACTCTGGAGACCAGGGTTCAATTCCCACTCAGCGATGAAATCCATTGAATGTCCTTGTGCAACTCACATGTTCTCAGCCTGAGGGAAAGGCAATGGCACAGCTCCTCTGAACAAATCTTGCCAAGAAAACCCCATGATAGGGTCTCCATAAATCAGAAATGATTTGAAGGCACACAGCATGCACGCACACAGCATGCACACACACAATGTACAGGTAAACTCAGTTAATGAAGTAGATGTGTCCCTGGTTTCTTGTATGTCGGTACCATAGGCAAAAATAATGTGGAAAGGATGGGGATAGATTCCGGCATCACAAAAAAGAAGAGCAGTTCAACATGTGACAGAAAATGGAATAACCAGGTCAAGTAAGTCTTGCAAAAGAAAACAAAAAACATTTTCAGCCTTCTAAAGGCCACTTAAAAGCTTCTTCCAAAATGTATCCAAGGATTTTTTTTTCTTTCTTTCACCAGCCTCGACTTTCTTACAATTTCCTTTTTGTTCGTCAAATTTATATATCTTTGTTCTCTCTCTCCTTTTAAAAAAAAACATACTAGGGGGAGCTAGTAAGGCAGACTTATCTGTTCTCCCCTTTTTGCATTCCATGCATGCTCTGTAAGAGATTCTGGAGGGAACTGCTATTAACCATATCTGTGTAGGAAAGCATACAAAGCTACAGTAGGATTAGCTAGAGTAGAATCCTGCCTTTTCCCATCTTAAACTTCATTTTATTATTTACTGAAAACATGGTGCTGCAACCTAACACTGAAAACCTGTGTTTCCTCAGCCTTCCTTCACCATCCTGGTGATGCTGATGCTGTTGAAAGTCTTCTAGCTAAACGGAGGATGAGGAAAAGGGGGGCTAGACAGACATAAAAAGATTTTATATAAAGAAGCTGCTTTGTCAGAGGGTTTGCTAACTGAGGTATGCCTATACACACACACACACACACACACCGTATGTACCTGACAATTGACCTCATATATGTCAAGGGCAGATTTGGGGGGGCAAAATATTAATTTTGATATGATCCATGGATAAGTCAAGGGTAAAACTTAGGGACATGTAATAAAGGATAAAGTAAAGGAAAATAATGCAAAGGAACCTACAAAATTCTGGCAGGCACAGATAGAAATTTGGATGGAAGAGAGAGCAGAGGGAGGTCTGTGCTTCCAGGATGGATTGCACTGTTGCATTTCACCAGGGGATGGTTCCTTTTTCTATAAGAGTTAAAGTGTAGTATTTACATTGACTCGTGGATAAACTGACCTAGGTTTTTGGGGTCACCTTTTTGACCAAAATTTCTAGACTTATACATGAGTATATACAATACATATATAAGCATAGCTTTGTATTTATTTGACTATAATTTTTAAAGAGCCAGTGTGGTGTAGTGATTTGAGCACCTCTGGAGAACAGGGTTTAGATCCTCACCTTGTCCTGGAAACCCATTTGGTGCCCTTGGAGAAGTCACAGTCTCTCAACCTCAGAGGAAGACAATGGCAAAAACCCCTCTGAACAAATTTTGCCAAGAAAACCTTCTGCTAGGGTCCCCATAGGACAGCCATAAGTCAAAAATGACTTGAAGGAACATAACAACAAATAATTTTTAAACCACATTAAGGGCAGGATATTGGACAACCAAACAAGTGTGAACAGTTCGACTTTTTCCAACTTTATGTAAGGAAGTATCCAGTACCTCCTTAAACAAGTAGTTCACTCATAGCATCCAAAAATTTCTTGTCCCTGACTCAAACAGGTACTTATTGGCCTCAGGTACACTGGGAAAGCTCTCTCTCCACTGTTGGTCTGGCCACCTCAGTTTTCTCTCTTGGGAAGCCTTTATTTCATAGTATTGGAACATTATACTTTGCCAACTTTATACAGTATTTTAGCTTAAGTATGTTCTTTTTTTTTTTCTTAATCGATATTTTGAGTTTAAATATTTATGGCCTGATTGGCCATAGAAACATTTTTTTAGTAAATATAAGTCATATAAAAATGTACTTAAGCCAAAATACTGTATAAAGCTGTCAGAGATTAATGTTTAGGACACTGAAAGGAAATTCCAATTCAAAATTTTCCAGGAACCATAATCACTGACGTGCTTATTGCCACTATTTTGTTCTTCTGCTTTGATTCAGTTCTGGGTGCATATATGCATATATACTACTCCATGACTGTGCTGTATTGGAAAACTAGAAAGTACAGCTAAAGATAAATAGTTTTTAAAAAAAAACAAAAAAAACACCAATATTTCTAATTAAGAAACCAGTTTCAAAATTCATTGTTCTTTACAATAGGGATTCCAGTGAAGCTTTTGGCTAATAAAAATAAACATATCTGTGAAGAGGTGAAATTATTTCCAGTAGATATCAAGCCAATTTAATTTTGTCATAGGTCTGCAACAAAAATAGATGTATGGGTCACTCTAAACTCCAAGGATGCAAAGAATGACCACATTGAAGTGAGAATGAATGGGTTTGTGGAGTTTCAAATGTAATGGTTTAGAGCCTTTCAGCTTGTTACACCTCTATTGAATTTCTCTGTCCCAATCAGATAGTCAAGATGAGTTCTTCAACGGTGGTTGCTTTCTAGCTTAAGCCATGGAAGTCAATAGTCAAAATTTAATTAATGTCTGTGATGCAGCTAGGAATATTGTGCCCTTCTGGCATACTTATCCCTTGCTCTATTTAAAATACATACTCTGTTGAAGAAAGCAGCAAAACTACTACTGATATTAATAAATCTGGATTGTACTCAGTCATTCTACATTCATACATCAAAGACTAATTGTCTTTTCTTCAGAGGTTATCCATTGGGAAATGTTTTGTGAAAGCACTGCCTGAAAGATAATAATGCTCCAGGGACAGACTTTAGGAAACCTACTTTAATCCCCAGATAAATCATACAATGTCAGATGCCTAGATTTGAGCAGGGGTCAGAGTAGGAACAGCTTTCACACAGACACATCCCATTGCTGTTTGTACAGATACTTGCATCTCGGCCTTTTAATCATATGTCAAAGAAGGCAAGCTAGATCATGGAAATGTGTTTTGTCTGTAAACGGCTACAGTATAGAAGAAAGAAACAGTCTGAGTAACTCACAAATAGTGGGTCTGTGTGCTATGTGAATAGAACAGAAAGATACACCTGTAGCCTCTGATTTACATCTCTCATACATAAACTACAAGTGTGTAACACTGTTAAGAGAACTCTAGAACAATATCCAAAGATAAAGACCCTCATCCTTGATACATACACACACACTAAAACTACCCACTTTGTTTCTCAAGATTTGATCTTCAAATTTATACAGCATGCATGTGTGTGTGTGTATGATTTACTGTTCAATAGTTCCTCATATTAGTTAAACTCAACACAAAACTATCCCACGTAAAATGTAATTTCATCCGAATTTCTGCATGCTCCACAAAATCCTTACAAACAAAACCATGTGCTAGCTCATATTAAACATGGTGCAGTTACGTCTGTACCAGGCACAAATTATGCACTGTAACCTGATGCATTATAAGCTTTATTACAGCCCATTCGCGACTTTAGGATGCATATATACACTCCGTACCATAGACAGAGCAAGTAGGAGAAATAGTGAGAGAGGAGTTGTGTATGGCTAGTTACTCTATCTCTTTATACAGTAGTTTATTGTGTAAATCATTGTACCCTGTACCCTTTTCTATTGGTACGTCTCATGCCCTGGCATGGGTTATCCTCTGGAGTGAATTCAGTTGTACTTACCTTAGCATAACAAAATGAGATGAGCAGCAGGGGCAACAGGTACCCAAAGATAAAGGTGCAGATGACATAGACTTTCTTGTGCTGGAGATTGGGCCACACTTCCCAGCAGAAAGTCTGGTTAATGATGTCCTGGTGGACGATGCTCTGGTGGTGGGCCACAGGGGAGGCCATGGCGATGGAGAGCAGCCAGATGACCCCTACGCCAAACATTGCGTTACGGGACACCCGCAGGGCCGAGGAGCGCCGCGAGTGGACAATGGCCACGTAGCGGTCCACGGACATCGCCGAGAGGGTGAAGATGCTGACCAGCATGGAGACGGTGAAGAAGTAGTGGATGAACTTACAGATGAAGGTGCCCAGCACCCAGCTGGGCAGCATGTACACCGTCGACTGGAACGGGATGCAGAAGAGCAAGTAAGCCAAGTCGGCGATGCTCAGGTTGAGCACGAAAATGTTGGTGGTGCTCCGGGGTTTGCCCGGCTTGCTCCTGGCCAGGACGGTGATGACCAAGGAGTTGCCCAGCACCCCCAGGGCAAAGATGATCCCAAAGGCCACCAGGGTGATGAAGTTCTCCACCCCGATTTCCGAAAGGAAGCTGCCCCTCGCCTCCTTCAGGAGGGGATGCTCCAGGAAGGGCCTGGAGGCATTGGGCCCCAGCCAGAAGAAGCCCCGGGACTGGTTCGAGGGAAGAGTGGGAGCAGCAGGTCCATCCTCTGGATCCTCCATTGGCATCAATGGACTAGAAAAGGAAAATCAGTCCAACAAATCTGTGTCAATTTACAGTGATATAAAAAAAGCTTAATAATAATAATAATAATAATGTCCCTCTCCTATCATACAGCAGCCCTCTTCTCCCAAATTGGGGGCTTTCCCCTTAAACCCACCTGGAGTACCCTGCAGGGATTGAGCAGCAAGTTAAAGGCAGCCCCTTTAGGCATGGAGGGAGAAGAAGGGGAAGGTTTCAGTCCAACAGACCTCCAAAGGAGGAGGACCCCACCAAAAGGCTATTGTTATTAATGTTGTTGTTATTATCATCATCATCTCTGAGGGTTAGTTTCTGGCTCTTTCCAAGGCAACTTCTCTCAGAGAGAGAGGCGCAGACTCTGGCTCTCCTTTGCCCAGAGCCATGGGGCAGAGGCACAACTGGGGCAGCCTTCTCCTTCCCTTCTCCTCCTTCTTCTTCTCGCCTTTCCCGCCTTTCTTCCTCGACGGGAGGAGAAGAAAGAGAAAGGCGAGGGAGGGAAGCCCCTTTTCTCCTCCTTTCCTCTCCTCCTTCTGCTGGCTGTGCGTGGAGAGCTCCCTCCTCGCTGCTTTTTCTTTTGCTCTCAATCTCATCCTTTCTTCCTTCCCCGCCTCATTTTGGGGCTCCTCCTCCTCCTCCCTCCGCCTGAGGGGGCCACCCCCAAACCCAGGGTCCTCCTTTTCCCGGACGCGTCCGGCATTTTGAGCCTAGCTCCAGGAGGGAGCCCTCAACGTTCTCCCTTTGGGAGCAGGACTCATAAGCTGGAGTTGAGGTTTACCCACACTGGAGAGATATCCCGGTTTGGTACCGCTGTAACTCTTTCTGTGGCTGAAGGCTATGGAATTCTGGGATTTGGAGTTTGTTGTGGGGCCCAGAGCTAGATTTTTCACCTGCCTTTCATCCAAAGAGATCAGATGAGCACAGTTGTCTTTACCTTCTGTTCTTTATTGACTTCTGTGTTACATTTATGCTTCACCTTTCTGTCAAGGAGCTACCTTGGAGTAGGATTACTTGTTTAGACCAACTTGATGGTGGTTGGTCATTCTCTGTTTAAACTTAGCTTACCTTACAGGATTGTTGTGAGCATACAAATGTGGAGAAAAGCCATGGAGACTACTTGTCTTAATCTTCTGTTCTTTCTTTCTTTATATATATTACATTTATACTTCACCTTTCCTGCAAGGTAGCCTTCATGGCTCTTCTCCCCATTTGTATGTTCACAACAACCCTATAAGGTAAGGTAAGCTAAAATAGAGAATGACCAACCACCATCACCATCATCCAACTTATAATGCCCTTAAGGCAACTCTGTCAGTAGGTTTTCTTGGCAAGATTTGTTCAGAGGGGTTTTTGTCATTTCCTTGGTCAGAGGCTGAGAGAGTATGGCTTGCCAAAGGCCACCCAATGGGTTTCCATCACCAAGCAGGGCTCTAGGGTCTCTAGGGTCATAGTCTAACACTGAAACCACTACCCCATACTGGCACTAACCACAATACAACAATATGGTTTTCACAACGATGGTGAACGGGAGAGAGAGGGAGATTACTACAAAGCATTATTTCCTTGCTAAAGCAGCCTGGAATATGGAGCTTGGCAATGCTCTGGAAACCATCACTGCTCCCAGGCAGCATGCTGCCTGTTTTGTGGCCAGAAATGTGTTTGCCCATTTTGAGCTGTGTCCCTTCCCAGGAAAGGTAGTTTTCGCCACAGCGGTCTTTAATGGCTTCTTAACTGAACTGCTGCAATGGGCTGTGGTGCGCAGTACCTTGGAAAGGATTCAGAAGCAAGAGCTTGTGGAAAGTGCCGTTCTCTCAGATCCTCTTCAGAGACAGGGTTTTACTCGTCTTAAACCAATTCTGCTGCTTTTTGAGTTCAATTTAGGCTGCGTTCACACTGGAGAAATAAACCGGTTTAAGTGCCATGGCTCAATGCTGTGAAATTCTGGGAATTGTAGTTTGTTGTGGGCCCAGAGCGGAGCAGAGCTCCGCTCTGGGCCCCACAACAAACTACAATTCCCAGAATTTCACAGCATTGAGCCATGGCACTTAAACCGGTTTATTTCTCCAGTGTGAACACAGCCCTAGTTAGTATAAAAGGCAGGTTTTCTCTATAGCTGTGCCTCAGCTGTGGAACTCCCTTCTCAAGGGAAGTTAAATAAAAATGCTCAGTGTTTTCTATTAATCTCAAATATACTTCTTAATGTCTCCTATGGGACCACCCCAATCTTTACTCTGCAGACAGGATTTTTTTAAAAAAAAACAAAACACTCTACAAATAATGTTTTGACTATTCTTTTAACAGAATGGGTTCTGTGTCTTCAGCAACAATCTGACATGAAGAAAGAAATCAGAAATAATTTCTTGTAGCCATAACTGCCTTCCCAGAAATGTGTCGTTCTATTTAATTTATACAATACTTGTTAAAAATGTTAGGAATACCCTCCTGCTAAATTCACAAGAGCATAGTTGGCTAAAAAAAATAATCCTACTCAATTCTAGTCAATATTTGTACTCTGTTTTGCTTTCAGATCCTGCCCCACAAGGCAACATAATCTTGTCTCTCACTACGTTTGTGGCATCTAATAATCTTTTCATTCGTAATAAATAAATAAATTCTTAGATGCTTATCTGAACTAACTCAGCACAGCAGATTTGTGCAGCCATTTAGAAACCGACAAAGTTGTGAACACCAGCCTGGCTGGCCTTTTCTTTAGAAGCTGTACTCTCCTGTGGCAGTAAATTACAACTAAAGTACTGGCTTTGTTCTGCACATCACTATCACTTTGGAGTTGGTCTTTCAGTCCCAAAATATATCACAGATATCCCACTACTGTGCAATCATGCTCCTCTTTGAAAATACATTAGTGAAAGCAATTAACAATCCTGTGCATGTCCTGAAACCAGGGTTCTACTGAAGTAGGTAGCATGTAACTAGCTCATTTAGATAGTCCACATTGGTTTTAATATTCAGGTCATGTGCTTTATTGTCATCTTCCCTTCTTATTTTCTTTCCTGCCCAAATAAGATGTGTTTTTTTAATCTAGACAGTTACACTATTGTTAAGAGGTGGGGATGACATGCTAAAATATTTCCTGTGTATAGGACTGAACAGTTAGTAAGCTGTTGTCTGGGTCCTTTCACCCATTTAAAGCACTAGGGCCCGTTTTACACGGGCAAAAAAAGGCGCTTTTAGGGCTAAAAAGCCCGCATTTAGGGTTAGGGAGGGCGTAGCCTTTACACCCTCCCTAAGCCTAAAACGCATGGACGCCGCCATTTAAAGATGGCGGCGTCTACACGGAGGCGCCATATAAGCGTCATCACGTGCGCAGCGTTTTGATGCGCTGCGCACGTTTTGACGCTCTGGCGGCGCGGGAGGGCACCAATCGCGCCCTTCCCGTGCCGCAAAAAAAGAGCTAGATCCCGGAGCTCTTTTTTGCGGCGGGTCGTTGCGGCGGGATGAGGCCTCTGGGGCTGCCCGTGTGGCAGCCTAGGCCTCATCTCGCCGCTAGAAGGGGTGAGTTTGGACCGCCCCTTTTAGCCAATCTAAAAAGCCCCTATGATTCCACATTTAGAATTCTCAGCCAGAGAACTCGTGTGCTTCAATAAACTACAAATGCCAGGATTCCATAGGTGACAGCTAAAGTGGAATCATAGCACTATAATTGTCTCATGTCCACATAGGATAATTCACAAGGATTTAAAGGTTCTTTAATTTACAGGATTTGGGCAAGTAAATCCAAAGCCTCTTTTCCCCACCCCACCAAAAAAAAGATGCACCAAAGAAAGGAGTCCTTGGTAACAGGGCTTAGAACTCACCAAACAGCTGGACATCCTAGAATATTAAAGCAAGCGAATTTCCCATTTTTCCCACTGCCTACCACATCCATAGTATATGGTATTTAAAGTGTTATTTTCATTTGTTTAAACCAGTTCTCAGTTCTTAGTTCTTACATTGGTTGAAATGGTCCTTTGGATTGCTAGTGGTGCTGCTTTTTCTTCCTCCTCTTTCTTCTACATAAAAGATAAGCTGTTTCCCTAAACAGGAAAATTACCAGTGGTGGTTCATTTAAGCCTCCTGAATGCTTAAGTGCAGCATTATTATGGGTGCTATGTTCATTAGCAACCCCTGGTGGTGAAAATTGCATGCTCAGGTTGAGCTTTCAGTAGCACAGGTGGATTTCTTTTCCAGCTCATTGTTCCTTGGGTTCTTACAGAGATTTCTTATTAAGGAGTTACTATTTAAACAGATCTAACCAGAAAAAAAATTCCTAAGTTTAGAAAAACTGAAACTCCAAAAGCACTTATATAGTTTAGTTTCTCATTTCCTTCTTTAAACTGTAATCCTTAAACATTTAACTGTGACTAGTCCCATCAAGCACAACATCAAGACAGATATTTTGAAGAATACAGAATCTTGCTCACTATATTGTCATATTGCAGATGGTCCTGGTTAAAAGATTTCCTACTATGGATGGAGCATAGTAGAACTAGTGTTATAGCTGCTTTTGCAGTAGATTTTGCAAAGAAAGACGTGGAAAATCACTACAGTTTGGAATATGATGAGCATTATATACTTCTGTGAGGTTTTACATGAAGAGATGTACAATTTGAAAAAAGAATTCATCTTAAAGAGTGATAATGTACAGTATTTTGATAAAATAGGAGAAGTTTATGAAAAATGTTCTAAGGAAAGAATCATAATTTTAGAATAAGATGTTCAGAGCTATTTTGCAGGATAGAACAGTGAGAAGACACTGCTGTCTGAGAAGGGGGAGACCGTTGAGTTTAACCAAGTTATAAATATGAATGTATGTCTGTCTTGTTGTGTAGTTATAGACCTATCTATTTGTTGTTGTTGACTGTCCTCGAGTTGATTTCAACCCTTGGCAGCCCTGTGGATGAGACATCTCCAAGACCCCCTGTCCTCCACTGCTCTTCTTAGTTCCTGTAAATTTACACCCGTGTTCTCCCAAATAGAGTCCATCCATCTAGCATGTGGCCTTCCTCTCTTTCTACTTCCCTCCACCTTTCCTAGCATTATTGTTTTGTATTGTTTTTCAAATGAGTTGTGCCTTCTGGTGATGTGCCTGAAGTATGACAGCTTCAATTTTGTCATCTTGGCTTCCAGGGAGATTTCTAGTCAGTATCAGTTTATATTTGGAGAGAAATGTAGTCATCTCTCTATATCTACAGATTCAACTATCCAAGAATTCAATAGTGGAATATGCTGCCTCAAAACGTGGTGGAATCTCCTCCTTTGGAGTTTTTTAAGCAGAGGCTGGATGGCTATCTGCTTTGATTGTGTCTTCCTGCATGGCAGGGGGTCGGACTGGACCTTGCAGTCTCTTCAACTCTATGGGGTTTTACAGACCACCCAAAAAGGGTGGTCTGGCACCACCTCTTTTTACTGTGCACCATCCCCGCAGCAACTACATGAAGTGGCAAAAGTGCACAGTTAAAAAAAAGGAGCACGGTAACCCAGCTCCTTTTTGCACCGCAGTTGCAATGCTAAAAGTGCTGCCAGTGCCTTTGTAATGTCACAACTACACAGCACCATATAGATACTGCGCAGCTGCGACGTTGTCACTGCGTACACCATATAAACAGCTCTGTGCAGTGACGACATCCCTGTCATGTGCTAGGGTTGCAGGGTGTATGTAAGCTTCACCCTAGGGCAACCCTAGCATGTGATGAGGGTGCCCTACAGCACCCATCTGTTTCGGGCCTATGATTCTATGAACTCCACCCCACCCCACCCCAATTGAAATGACCAACTGCTGACATACTGAGAAAGCACAGTGTGGCACTGATGCCTTGGTGGAAAGATTGGGAGGACTTTCAGCCTCAGTAGTTTTCTATACTAGAGAGGCCTCTCTGCAGGTTAAGAATGTTATAAATTGATTTATAAAGTGTGGCTCCACGTTTACTCTAGTGTCTGACCCTTTATTCTGAGTGGGTTTGCAGTCAGCAACAGCTATATGTTTTTAAGATTTGGTATGTGTATGATTCATACATTAATCAGATTAAATGATTTTAATCATTTAAGACCTTCAGTCTTTGCTTTCAGTCTCTGAATGTACCCTTTGAATGTATGTAAGTTACCTGACCTGAAATTCATTGTGGCTGATGTTTGTTGCACAGCCCTACACATGTTTGCCCAGGAGTACAGTAAGTACCAAAGCTTTTCACGATTATAGTTTAAAATTCCCCGACTAGGTTTTAGCACACTGTGTTCAGTAGGGCATGGGAAGCTGTTTGGTACTTAGTCATGAAGTTAGTCTCTCTAATCCAATCTTGTTGACAGCAGCAATTCTCCCAGATTTCAGCCATGATTTTTTTCCTAGCCCTACATGGAGATGTTGGTTATTGAAATTGGGGTTCTATGCATGCAAAACATGAATTCTACCACTAAAGTTTGGATTTTAGAATGGTTTTAGGATTGTAATCCTAATTCTTTTCTGACCTTATGATTTCAAATCATTGATTAAATAATTTACCAAGTATTTGTGGATGAAGAGCTAAAACTGGAGCCTTTGGATATATATCACCTCTTATTATTCATTTGTGTGTTTCCCTAGAGACGGTTTTTATGGAATGAATGGTTACACAATGGTTGTGTGGGTAATCCAGTAATGAAGGGAGACAAGAAAGTTTAGCAGAACAAGGTCTCAAAATCTGACCATGCCCAGAGCTCCTAGTTGGCAATATGAAGCAACTAAAACTATTCTGTTGCTATCCAGGGGAAGTGTTTGTATTCTACTCTCCAGTCAGACGTGACCCTGACAGCCATTAAATTAGATAGTTGGATTCTGTAGACTTGATTCTCAGCCAAAACAGGCACTACCAGAGAGAATGGCAGCTTCCCATGTAATAAAGTCCTCATTATTTTTCAGTTAAAATGGAGGGTAATAATTTTCTAAAAGCCAAAAATTCTGTCTGACAGATGTTAATTTTACTCTGGACACAGCCTCGTTATTTTCTGGTGCTGCTAATATTGATCTGTGGAGTAGTTAGGATTTTGAATGGCCAACTTTAAAGCCTTAATACTTGATTTTAGAAACATATTGCATCCTGAAAGGCAGGGGGTGGGTGTTTCTAGATTACTGGTAAAATACTGGTATTAAAATATATAAATTAATAAAAAAAACTACATAAATAAAGTGAAAGCCAATGTACTGTTGCTAATTCCAAAGCAAAACTACTATACTCATTTTATTTATTTTATGTGTAGAACCCTCCCAAGGTCTCTAATGTGAAAAAAAAAAATCAAAATTTATATATAAATGTACAAAATGAGTTTAGATGATGGATGCTCCAAACATGGCTGGATGTCATGCTGATGCCGCACCATCACAGAAGAACTGGGCTGTGGAGACAATAGGAAGATTAGAATCTTGGCACTAGTCAATGGGAGCAATGCCAGGAAAAGGTAGGAGCTGCCCCAGGAGTAAGTATATAAGAGGGAGGAGCAGGTTTGAAAGTGGTTGATGTTTAGTGTGCCCTTACGGGTGAAGAGCCATTGAGGCTAGGTTAGGCTGCTGTGAGGGGCAGTTAGAAAGTGTTTTAAGTACCCAAGGAAGAGGAGTGTCCTTATATTGTTGTAGTGTCCTATGAGAGACATGGTATTTGGTGACTAGTAGAGTCACAGGTAACCAGAAGTTATATGTTAGACAAGTTTAATAAAGGTTCTGTGAGAACTTAGTCTGCAAGGAAACATAAATAAAACTATTAAAAAAATTACAAAGACAAACTAAAGAAACTGTTAAACTGTGTAACTAATAAAGTATTATATACACCATATCTATTGTGAACAACATCTACTAAAAGAAATAAAGTATTCAGCCTGACTTGCAAATAAATTTCTTACTTTGTTTCAACAAGCAGTTGTCTGAAGTGATTTCAGAAACACATTAAAAACACTACCAATCTTGGGAGAGGTCTTTTAGGTTTGGGACACATTAGATAGTGGGAGTGTGGCTGTCAAAGAATAGTTTGTGCCAAGCTGGGGGGGGGGGGGAATTAGAAACCCAGAGGGCTGGCATCTAAAGAGAGCTATAGTGCAGGAAACACTTAAGAGAGACCCAAGTTCAAGTCTCACAGTGTAGGATTGGTGGGATAGTGATCATCGCCTTCACATAATTGGTGGCAGTGGTAATTCACATTGAAAAGGAGTGAAAGGTTTTGAGAGATTTTGGCAGTGCCACCTTGTCACCTTCACACAGGCCAAGAAGAAGCGGATAGGATCCACTCCTTCTGGTGGCCTGGATTAGGACTGGACATGTACAGTCACTGTAGTCACCATGCAAATAGTGCTGGAGCGGCACAAGGCTGCTTCCTCTGGGCTGTCTGTTTCACCCCCGAGTTCAATATATGATGGAGTCCTACCTAACTGTTTCCACAGAGGTGATGCACTTTTTACACCATGTTTCCAAGGAATACTGAACATTTCTAGAACTACTAGTATGTTGGAATCAGAGAATAGCAAAACTCAAAAGATATGGTGTTTTGTTCTTTCCAGTTCTTATCCTGATGGAGGACTAATGTTTTCAGTAAGACAGTCAACACTAATGCTAACTTGGGGCTATTTTCACCTGCTTTGTAACCTAGTTCTACTCAGTCATAGAACAAGCTTTCAGTGGTTCTCCACATGAAAAAGGAAAGAAAAAATCCACCTGTCTGTCCAAAAATCTGCCAACATTGTATTAGATATTATGGGATTCAAGAAAGATACCGACTGCACTAATATAATATACGAATGCATTCATCACTTTTCTAAGCATAAATGCATGTCATGTTTGAGTGGCAATAATATTGTTCATTTTAATCCCATTGATATGCAAGTTCTTTACTGTATTATCTGGGTAAAGCTCTTGACTCTTCTTTCTGTGCTCATAGCTGTGAATTATTCTACGGGCTGCATTTTAAGAAATTTAATCAAAATTATAAATGCAAAACTAAATACAATGCCCTCATCATCAGGCATAGCAACAATTAAAGGTTCAAGGAACACAAACCATATTCTGATAAAACCAACATAGAAATGATAGTTTTGTTGTTATTAGGCAGAACAATGATAATTTGGCTCTCTAGTACATGTATTATCATGACTGAAACTTTCAGACCTTTTTCTATATCTACTGAGAAGCACATTTTATGGACTCAGTGTTTCAGTCATTTCCCATTTATATTACAGCAGAGCTCCAAAGATGGCATTGCCCCTAAAGAGTGCTTGGAAATTGAAGCTGGTGCTGGAAAATGCTGAAGCAAAATCTCTTTCCAGTGTGAATTTAGAGACTATAAACCAGATCCCCCTCTTCTCCAGATGGCCCCTTTTCCAGCCAAAAACAAGTGGTGCAGAGGCTAATATTCCAGATTTTAAATAGGCTGCAGTTCCTCAACTGTTTAACATCAAGACATTCAAATGGCACGGGGTCTGTTACAATCCAGACAAATTAAAATATAAGCCACCCATCTGAGCACTGAGTAGAAATTGCCTACCATTTCACAAATAAAATAGCTCAAACTTTAGCCGCTATTTGTCCAGTAGATACTTTTCAATTTGTGCAGGCTGGGGATGTGGACAGGATCCCAGAAGAGGAGAGGAGAGAGCAACCACATGTGTACTGGATCTTTGCCCTTCCTGGCTTCTTAGAGGAAGACAGGCTGAGTGGGGAAAACAGGGTGCCAATGATGCTTGAAGGAGGCTGTGGTAAGACATCTTCTGAAAAACCTTCCCTGGACCCTACTATACTGCATAATTATAGGTCGTTCTCAAACAAAGTGTTGGGTGGCTTTTCAATTCCAGGGTTTCCTGGATGAGGCAGATTATCTAGGTCCATGTCAGTCTGGTTTCAGGCCTTGGTGAATGCTCTAGACAAGGAACTGGACAGGGTTAGTATGTCCCTGTTGGTTCTGCTGGATGTCTTGGTGACTTTTGATACTATGGGGCTTTTTACATTGGCAAGAAAGTGTGACATGAAGTTGCACTTTCCTTAATGCTTAGCAGCTAGACAGCAAGCCCCAGGTGTGCATTTAAAAAGTACAGGGCAGCTAGACTGAGGTTTTTTCTGTGGCTCAGCAACTATATGGGAAGCTGTCAAAACGCTACAAACACAGGCGGAGCAGCTACATGGGCGGCAAGGAACGTGGCTTTTAGCCGCGCTTTAAACATTTTTTTTCCCTTGCTGGCTGCGAATTGCGCAATTGCGCAGGTACACCATACAGTCGGAGCTTATCACATGGGGGAGTACAGGACCATTCCGAAAGAGGGAGAAAGTGAGGTCAGTTCGGAAAAGCACGTGATTACGCACAAGCTCATCACACACAAGACAAGAGAGCATCTACACAAAAAGAAAATGCAGAGTCAATACGAAAGAATTCATCACATGTGAACATACTGGTCGGCTTTCTGTTGCAAATTAAGGCATCTTGGGAAATGGTAGCAAAGGCTCATGGGAGTTGTACTCTGTGTTCTGTCAGAGCATTATATTGAGTTGTCTTGAGGTTTCAGCCCTCTGTCCAGGAGGTATTCCCATATGTCCTCCATTCTTGAGCAGAGGCCCCCCTTTTCCAAGTTGACTAGGCACGTCCTCCTTTGCCAGGACACGTCCTACTTTTCCAGCCTTCTTTTTGAAGAGGAAGCAGGAGGGCCAGGCGTGCTCTGGCCAGGCTCTGGGGGTCTCTTCCTGGCTCTTTCCCTCCCTCCCTCCTTCCCCGCTGCCTTCCTCCTCCCTTTGGCTGAGAGAGTGTGACTTGCAGGGAGGAAGGGCAGCGGTGGTGCTCCAGGTCCCTCCCCTTCTCCTCCTCCTCTTGCCAGCTTGCCCTGGCCTGGCTGAGCGCCTCCAGTGCCCTGCTGTCTCCCTAGAAGTCACACTCTCTCAACCAAAGGGAGGAGGTGAAGGAAGGTGCAGGCACACTCTGGCCGGGCTCTGAAGGTCTCTTCTTGTCTTGGCACCTTCCCTCCCTCCGCACTTGTATCGCTGCCTTTAAATGGGTGCTTTAAAGATACAGAGCCCCATTTAACCGTTCAACTACACCTTAGCCTTTAGATGCAATAGGGGTGCTTTTTACATTGGCTAAAAGGGGCGGTCCAAACTCGCCCCTTCTAGCGGCGAGATGAGGCCTAGGCTGCCACACGGGCAGCCCCAGAGGCATCATCCCGCCGCAACGACCCGCCGCAAAAAAGAGCTCCGGGATCGAGCTCTTTTTTTGCGGCGCGGGAAGGGCGCGATTGGCGCCCTCCCGCGCCGCCAGAGCGCCAAAACGTGCGCAGCGCGTCAAAACGCTGCGCACGTGATGACGCTTGTACGGCGCCACCGTGTAGACGCCGCCATCTTTAAATGGCGGCGTCCATGCGTTTTAGGCTTAGGGAGGGTGTAAAGACTACGCCCTCCCTAACCCTAAATGCGGGCTTTTTAGCCCTAAAAGCGCCTTTTTTTGCCCGTGTAAAATGGGCCAGCAATGCTGCACCCTTTTTTAAAAAGTAGTGGGGAAATCAAACTACTTTTTAAAGGCACTTCTTCTCCCTTAAAACTCCAAAATAGTGTTTTCATGGCACACTTTCCATTTTTCTCATCTAAAGGCTGGGCTTTCATGCAGCCTTCAACACACCTCTTTTTGCCAATGTAAAATGGGCCAGCTCCTTTTTAAAGCACTTCTTCTCCCTTAAAACTCCAAAATAGTGTTTTCATGGCACACTTTCCCTTTTTCTCATCTAAAGGCTGGGTTTTCAAGCAGCCTTCAACACACCTCTTTTTGCCAATGTAAAACGGACCTATGATACCCTTCTGGGTCATCTATCTGGATTGGAAATACTTTCCTACAGTGGCTCTGTTCTTTCCTGGAGAGGTGTTCTCAGAGGGCAATGTAGAGTCCCTCAGGGTTCTGTGTTATCCCTATGCTATTTAACATATACATAAAACGGCTGAGAGCAGTTGTGGTAACACTTGGATCCCGCCCACTAACTGAATTGTCTTTATTAATAATTGTTTTTATGACTTTTGGTAGTGTTTTAATATAATTGGTAGCATGTTTCATGTTAACTGTAAATTGCTTCAGGCAACTCCTTGTTTAACACAAAGAAAAGAACTTTATTTACATTCAGAACTTATTACTTAGTAGATGACTCTCAAGTTTATGTTACAGTGTACAAATTACTTCATTTGTTATAAATTTACTTCTTTCCCTCACTAACTATATTTATGTTCCTTCACTGTCTTAGTTCACACAGAACCTATACCCAGCTTCCTTAGCTGTTAACTTCACAGGTTACTTGTTACATTATCAATAAACACAACTCAGATCTCTCAGCTTAGCTCTCTATTTACATCCACTCTCCAGGCAGTTTCTAATATTTCCCCAGCCTTCCTGCTGTAAATCCCAGAGGATACTGACACACTCTCTAATACTGGACTTCTCCTGGCCCTTTTAGAGTTCTTTTCCAGGTCTGGGAGTCTGACTCCCATTCACAGTGAACCCCTTAATACTAACTGCACATCATGGCAGTTCTAAAACAACTCCTGCCTCAGCATTCTTTGACACACACCTCTTACCAATATATCTGGCTCCTCCTCCTTTTATATTCTCTCCTGAGAGCAGCCCCCACCTTTTTCCATCCTGATTCCTCCTGGCTGCCCCAAACATTCTATTCAGCCTGGGTTTCTCCACAGAGGTTGTCCAGAGTTTTCAAGTCACTAGTATGCTGATAATATTCAACTCTATTACCCCTTCCCACCTAATATCAAGGAAGCTGTTTCTGTACTAAACCAATGCTTGGCAGCTGTATTGGACTGGATAAGAGGAAACAAAATGAAGCTTAATTGAGATAAAACAGAGGTGCTCCTGCTAAGTAGAAAGACAGATCTGGAAATAGGGATTCAGCCTGTGCTAGATGGGGTTACACTGTCCCTTCAAATGCAAGTTTATAGTTTGAAGGTACTTCTGGATTCAGTTCTGGGCCTAGAGACCCACATTTCAATGGTGACCAGGAGTGCATTTGCACAGTTAAAGCTTGTGCACCAACTGCTTCCATTCCTGGAGAGGTCAGATCTAGTCACAGTAGGACATAGTTTGGTCACATCCTTTTTGGATGTATAGTTGACTCTCAACTTTTGCGGAGTTAACATTCACAGATTTGAGTATTCATGCGTTTGCCATCATCCCACTGTGGCTGCCTTCCATATCGAAAGTGATACTTTTCTTAGGTTCCTTAGCCCATAGTGACAGAAGTGTAGACTGAGTTAAGGGTCCCCAAACTTTGGCTCTATCTGTGTCTATTTCTATGGGCTAAGAGCCTGGATGCCCAGGTTTCAGCAGTGGCCAGAAGTGCATTTTCATAACTTAAACTTGTGTGCCAGTTACATCCATTCTTTGAAATGTCAGATCTAGATATGGTAACACATGCCTTGAGAACATCCCGTTTGGACTACTGCAACACACTCTATGTGGGGCTGCCCTTGGAAACTGTCTAGAAACAGCTGTGCCTTTTCACTGTGCATCGTTCCACCCCGACCACTGTATTTGAAGTTTTGCAACTTTCTTCCTTTGCCCCTCATGAATGTCGAGGGCCAACTGCAATGTGCTCTATTTGGGGCTGCTTTGAAGAGTGCTCAGAAACTGCTTTGGATCCAAAGAACTACAGCTAAATTGTTAACCAGGGCTGGCTATAAGGAGCACACGACTCCTTTGTTTCAAGAGCTCCACAGGCTGCTGGTCCATTTCCAGGAACAATTCAAAGTATTAATTTTGACCTATAAAGTCTACACAGCACATAGATTATTTGAAGGGCTGATGGAGAAAAGGGAGACGGCCTTCTTGGTGTTTGCTCTCAGACCTTGAAACTTCTTCCCAGGATGGTCCCCTCATTCCTTTCTTTCCAGTATCAGGTCAAAACATTTTTATGCCATCAGGCTTTTAAAAAATGACTGGGGTGGTGTTGTCATGCTGTGTGATGCTGTTTTTAAAGTTTGTATATGGTCTTACAATGAATGTTAATGTTTTCAATGTTTAGTGTTTTAACTTTGTGAATTGTTTAATTGTTTGTTTTAAATAACTTATATTTTGCTTTTACCATTCACTTTGTATAGTTTTAATCTATATTGATTCCAATATGTTGTTAATCACTTTAGGTCCTGTTATTGGGGGAAAAGTGGGATATAAATTGATAAAATAACCAGAAATTGACTTCTAAATACTTTTGGTTTTGGTTTAGATTTGGATTTGGATTTCAATTTTTTCCCCTCAATTTCTGACATTTTTCGCAGTCTGTGTAACTTTTAGACAGTCAAGGAGATAGTTAATTGGCTCCCAAATTTGCTGTCATTGCCCACCTTTTCTTTTTAGGATTAAAGCCTGAACTGATTACCACTGGAAGGAAGAGAATTTACCTCTGAATAAACTATATAAAATTGCAGTGTCAGGCTGTGATCATAGATATACTCAGCTAGTCCGATTGAGCCTAATGGACTTTATTTCTGAACTATAATTCATAAATTTGGCCTGCTGATATACTAACTTGCTCACCATGGGTTGATATTTTTCTCTGTAGCAAGTAGATGCAAGTAAGTACTTTCTATGTTAACATTATTTCAATATATTCACTGGAAATATATTTTCTTAAAAAAAGATTTACAGTTCATAAATTTCTGACCAGGCTTTGCAATGAAATTAATTTCCCTATTCTTCAGGAAAAAAATATAGCACATTAATACTGAATATGACAAGAAAATAACACATTTATATTCATACTAGAAATTTTACCTCAGTTACACCTGTCCTGAATGCCATCATACTTTTAATTCATTTGCATTGTTATTTGGATTAATATGCTGACATTGTAGAAGAAGACCTAAAAGTTAGTCACTTTAGCGCCTAAATACCTTTAAGGCATTAGATCCCATCTGATCTTGGAAACTAAGTAGAGTCAACCCTGGTTATTACTGTGATGGGAGACCACTAACAAATTCCAGGTGCTATCAGCTATATTTCAGAGGAAGGATCTGGTAAAATCACCTCTGAGTATCCCTTGCCTGAGAAAACTCTATGAAATTAATGGGACTACCATAAATTGGCAGGTGACCCGAAGACATATGCACACACATAAGTTAGTCATCAGGAACAGAAGTGGTTCCTTTTCCAAAGAGGGTAATTTTTTTATTATCTTTTTTTGTCCACATCACAAAAAGACTAAGGGTCAGAGTAGATGGTAGGGAGAATGTGTGATTTCCCCACCACCACCACCACCACCACCACCATATTATTAATCTATTATCTCTACCACAGCAGGATTTCCTATTATGTATGTGTATCAATAATCAGACTTCAAAATTAAGCCTATGTTTTACCTGGTCATGTCTAATAACATAACACAGCAGAACATGATATACAATATATATAAATTAAGAAAATGATGCATTGCAGTGAATAGGCATATTTCACTACTTGGGGGAGAACTAACAATGGCTTGAGCCATGGCATGTAAAGATGCCCTAGCAGAACTGGCTCCATTTGTAATAACTGTTATTACACATACATTGGCATTATAGCATCTCAGGCCTAAGCATGATATCACGATTTCTCTTTTCAATGAAAGAGTGTCCACCTGGACTTCTTGAGACACATTACCCAGGGCTTGGTTTAGCAAAGAGTGATAATGGTTCAAGCAAACGCTCATTTAAAAAAGACATTATGGAAGTGTTAAGACAATCACCCATGCCCCAAAGGTGACATATGCCATCAGTTTTATTTCCTGACTGTGATAATAGAATTCAACAGATGTTCTGGCTACAAGATTTGACCAGGAAAGGCTTTTTCCAGCTAATATTACTCTCCTATCCCTTTCCCAGTCAAAAGTGGTTCCATTTTAGAGCATATATGTAAATATTTTGGCATATATGTAAATATTTTATTAATTAATAATTTTAAAAAGATACATGTCCTCTTTGCCAAAGGCAGACAGTCTCCTTCTAAAAGTAAATTTAAAGGGGGGGGGGGAAGGATATAGAGAAGAACAAGAGCCAGATACTTAGTTTATTCAGTTCCTCTTGCCCAAAATGGAGCAATGTTTTTTTTCCATGAAAACTGTTAAGCTTTAAAATAAGGGGAAAATATCACAATAATTTCTAACCAAGCTTTAGGAGAACATCATGAGTGAATTTTGCAACACTAGAAAAAAACTGACTTTGTATGATCAGCAGGACACAAAATATGTTTC
This sequence comes from Urosaurus nigricauda, assembly GCA_034509955.1. Classification (NCBI taxonomy): domain Eukaryota; kingdom Metazoa; phylum Chordata; class Lepidosauria; order Squamata; family Phrynosomatidae; genus Urosaurus; species Urosaurus nigricauda. The sequence goes on from JAOEGL010000004.1 coordinate 178,142,795, forward strand.
TTCCCAGATATAATCCTGTAATTAAGACCAGAGCTTACATCAATTATCAGTTAAGTGCAGGCGGTCACGAAAATCAGTATTGTGGAAAGGGCTGAGCCATAGAAAACCAAACAGACTGAAAGCAAAGCTATCAGTCATGGTAAAAAAAAAAAACAAGGAGAAGAAGAAAGGAAGGAATGAAATAAAAAGTAAACCACTTGATCTGAAGAAAGTTATTAAACCAAGCAGCCATTATAAGAAATGTAGCTTACCCAGATATCCAGATTGCCCCCACTTTAAAAGGTAGCAGGCAACAGACAACACAGTGATCCATTTTATTTTATTCTATTTCTCTTTGCAATAGAAGAGATAAGGATGCCTCATTCTTATGGAAATCTGTGAACACAGTTCCACAGCTGACAACTGGGCTTGCAAAAATTACTTTTTAAGACTACAACTCTCATAATCCCCCATCCAGCATGGTCACTTTCTAAAATAAATATATTTCCTAAGCTCTGTATGAATTTGTGGACTTAATTTATATCTCTAATTGTTTCCTGTACTATATGCTGCGTTACTTTAGAATGCAGGCTTCAACAGTTTGCTTCTGCAGAAGCATACTTGCTGAAAGAACTATGAAAGAACATGTCATGCTGGTGTTTAACCTGCTTGGTGGCAGTAGGAAACTTAATTTCCTTGTGAAAGAGAAAGGTCTGATCCCTGCCCAGTTTTGAAAGTGATATGAAAAGCAAGCAAGGAAGGAACTCTATTAGAAACCCTAGAGAAGAGCCACTGCTGCTAATAGGCAAAGTGAAATGTTCATCTTAAGTGTTAGCTGCTGAAAGAAAGGGAGACTGGTGGCAGTCTCCTGACTGCTTCTCCTCTAATCTTCAGCTGTATTCCTCTGTTGAAGATGTGCATGCCACACAACATGGCTATGATATGGTGACTCTCATGCCAGTGGAGTGGTAAATTCTCTCTGGGTTTTAGACTGAATTTGTGTAGCTATCAACAGTCCTTAGCCTGTTTGGGGGGGAAGAGGATTTTAAACCTTGGACAGTTCCTTTAGCCTTGGACAGTCTGCTCAGACTAGAGTTCTTCAGACTAAGGTTCAGCACCTTGGACACCTCCTTCAGACTAAGGCTCACTGATGTGGAAGCCACCAGCTACTGTAGCTGAGGCCTGTAAACTACTGGAGAGTGGAAAAGTGATGGACATAATCCCATCATGAATGTCAACACTGAAGTGCTATTCCAACTAGATTCTGCACATGAAAGGTGAAAGGGGCTCCCTCTTGTCCAGGCAGCAAAATATTCTAATCTAGCCTTGCCTACAAGGACTTCGGTCAATCATTCTGGGCTAATTTGGGAATAAATAATCTTAGGCCCTCAGATGCTGTTGGACTACACTCATAATCCCATACCATTATCAATGCTGAGTGGGGCAAATGGGAATTGTAAACACAACCATCTCATCTAAAATATCCCTATCCTAGATGGATAACTAGTCTGGTAGAGTTACTGGATAAATTATTTGATTATCAGCATTTTGGTAGTATGCAATTGCATTATTGATGAGCAAACCCTACTCTGCTTAAAGGCATGTGGTGGATCAACTAAAATTATTTCAGTAGCTGACAGCCCAAACCATATTATCTATTTGAAGTGCTATATAGGGATAGGAAAGAATGGGGGGGGGGGGTATTCTAAGGTTTTAATCCTAAACAGAGCTAAAGAGTGAGAAAGACCTTTTGAAAACAGGAGTGCCTTCTTCTGAATAAGCATTAATAGACTTGCACTGTAAGTGAATTCAGAAGAAGCAATGGCTATTTTCACTGCAATGATGTGCAGCAAATTTTATTCACTGCTAAATATTAGACCACTCTAACATTCAAGCAACAGAGGGTATAAAAGAGAGTGCAGAACAAAAGGCTTAGAGGATGCCACTGTCAGTCCATGTATCTCTAAGAAAAGCAAAAACATATATTGGAGGATTCAGGTGGAAAGACAAAGACAATTTTCTTTGCACCAACGAGAAATGTTAGCTGTACCTCATAAGGCCTCTTGAATGAGTGATGTTCCTGGGAGTGGTGGGAACAGTGGCAAAAATGATGGTGATTATATATTTTTTGGTCAACTTCAAATAGATACATGGGATATCTAAAGCTCTGCAAGCAAAGATGAACATCTCAGCATAAATAACCCTCATGTCTTCCAGTATTTGACCAATTTCTCTTAAACAGAATTTAAAAATGACATTGGAATCAAACTTCACCTACTGGAATAATCCAGTGGTCATTTATTGTTGCTGTTTTTGTTTTCCTCTGAACACAGGACCCTTCTATTGTTAGTGTAATTTAACATACAGCTATGTAGATTGATTAATTTGTAGGCCTCCTGGAATTCCATCATCATCATCATCATCACTTAAAAGTTCTGACCAAACATTTTATTGGAGGTCATTATGCCAAGGAAAAGTGAATTCCCACTGTACGTTTAGTGCTACAAGAAGGAACTGAAGGTGTGCAGCCTCTCACAAGGGCTTGTCTTTACTTGACACCTCTTTTATATACAACTGTTCAGGTTATCCCTCACAGCATGCCTAGAACTAGACCACAGGTCCATTTTGTCCCTGAATACAAAACAATATGTGAAACTAATGCTAACAGGAGGTCATTAATCATCCCATGTTTCTCAGTCTGCTCTCGGCAACTAAAGTGCATAAGTCATTTCTTATAAATTATATAGCTGCCACCTGCTGAACCAACTCACTCAGATATGTCTGTCAGCTGAACTCTCATTCATTCTTTCCCAGTGTTCTCAAAGAGAAAAAAATGCAAATAAAGTGGAACTCCTGGTAGTTGCACCTACCCAAACAAATCTGACATACTGAATAGGAGTATTTATTTCTGTTGCTGTGTGTTCTCATGTGGTAAGCATTAAGCTGATTCACAGGTTTTCCCTGAACCCAGATACATGTGATAAATGTGTGTGTGTATAATTTTTCACATACTATTTTTGCACAAAAAGCAGCATTTTATATGTAGGAAACATTTTCTGCACATAAGATAATACTTCTGTACAAAAAATGCTGTAGCTGATGACTTATTCTGTTCAAAGTTTGCACATGGATTTGACATTTTTGCAAAAGAGATAGCATGTTCTATACAGAAAATAATATTTCTGCACAGATTTTGCATAGAATTAGTCCTGAATGGTGAAGGTACTCAGTAATCCAGGATTCTCCTCATTTGGGTTTTCTAACACCATGTATATTTGAATATGAAGTCAAAGGCTTTCATGGCTGGCACCCATAGATGCTGGTGAAATGTCAGGAATAAACTCTTCTAGAACATGGCCACATAGCCTGAAAAACCCACAAAAAAACTATATATTTGAATAGTCTTTCCATCCTTAGTGTGCTTATACAAACTGATATCTGCCAGTTTAGGATAATACATCTAAAGAAAAGGGATTTCAGAAAATGATACTTTCCTTATAACATTCCTCAAGATTTTGTTTTGTTTTGTTGGTAAAGCTGATGGGACATTGCTTTCTCAGTATGTGTAAAATGGGTCTGTGGCACCTGACATGTGCAATAAATCTAGACAGTGCACTACATAAGAACTACACAAATAAAAAGTGCAACTAGATAATGTAATTACTAGTCCATAAACTAAATGACAGGCCTCATAAATAATTAAATGCAAGATAAATAGACCAGTCTTGAATATATTCCTAAATTACACCCAAGTCAGCATTTTTTTTCATTTCTACAACTGAGGATATAGTCTTGAGAATGGAAAGGGCTACAAAAAATTCCCTCTTCCTTGTCTTCACCAGATATAGAGGTTCTGGATTTAGTACAACCAAGAGGGCCTCTGATGATGATCACAGTGGGTAGACAAATTTATATGGGAGAGAGTATTCTTCTGCAGTAGAAACAGGAATAGGAAAAGTACTAATATTTCTTGTCCATCTGATTGTGTAGTCTGCTGCACACATTCTTCTTGTTTATAGTCTGGGGCATAGATTCTTAAACTTTCTGAATGTTAGAGAGATACATGTACAGACTAGCAGAGTACTCTGGTAGCATGGGTTGAAAGTAAAATGTTGGTGCCTAGAATGGTAGAGCAACAATGGTCCAAAACTGACTGCAGAAATAATCCAACCTGAGACTGCTTTAATTGCCTTGGCTCAGTGCTAAGGAATCCAGAGAATTGTAGTTTATTGTGACACCAGAGCTCTCTGACAGAGAAAGCTAAATGTCTCACAAAACTTCAGTTCTCAGAATTCTCTAGAATTGAGCCAGGGCAGTTAAAGCAGTCTCATTTATTTGTATTATTTCTGGAGTGTGCTCTGGACCAATAACTATGAAGCCCTTTGTAACTGGTATTGTAGAGAAGTCTACTAAAACAGTTGTTCAGCTACAGCATGCACATGGGAGGCAAAGTGAGATCACCTCGGCCCAAAATCTAGAAGAGCTAACCCTGCTTTTTTCCTAAAAGTTCAGAAATGTCACAGAAGGTTTTGTAGAAGCCAATTCCAGTATCAATTTTTCATGGGGCTACAGTTTAGATTGCACAGATGCTTCTACATACAGAAAAGGATTGGACCTGGGACCTGCTGAATATGTATGTGTTTCTGTTCAGATGGTGAACAATGAGTTTCTGCTAGTAATATTTTCCAGCTTCTACCTAAAATGAAAGCAAAATCGACGAGGGAAATTTTGTGGTGAAATGAGTATGCCAAAGGTTCGATAATATGCATATTAAGTAGCACCAAGCATGAGACTTGGTATTGTTAGCATTACAAAGTCACATGTATTGTTTCAACCTGCAGTATCGTCTTGCATGAATCACTTCCATGAATCACATTGGTGCCAATTGAATTTTGCACCAGATAACAAGGAAGACTTGGATAGTAAACTATGAAAGTGCAGATAGAGAATTAAAAAATATGTTTTTTTCCAGTCATTGGAAGTCAGCATTTAGCGTCTCATTCAACTAGTGAAATTCCATGCCTGGTACATTATTGTCAGGCAAGAGTGACCAGGCAGATAAAGTCTGGTGCTAGAAGCATTTCAGATTTAATATCCAACCACTGAATATAGTTAAAGTACAGATTTTAAATGCTAATTCAGCTTCTCACTCACAAAGAACTTTGGGATTGCCTTTGTAGATATCTGCTGAGATGATATGCCCCGTGATTCACTGGATGTCTAAAACAGCTCACCCTCATTCAAAATATAAGGTGACACATGCTCCAGTACTTAACGGTAATTAGCTTCATCATAATTTGTTCCTTGGATTAGGACAAAAACAACTTCTGCCTCTGCAGGATCACTTGTGCGTTATTATTATTGCATTATGGAAAGAAGTCCTGAATTTGAAGAAATGCAAAAGACTCCTTTCCTGACATTTCTCATTTCTAGTTTCATTAAAGAAATGCTTTCTCATTGTGCATTGTGAATCTCCAGTTAGAACCAAAGGTTCTTTTTCCAGTTTTGTTTCATTTCTGCTCAGACTTTCAGACTTTGGACAGAGAAAGATGGGATTTAATTACCAGTTTCAATCCTTCCTGCTATTTCACATCAGAGCTGATGTTTGATCAGAAGCCAAGCAAAGTCCTTATGCCATGGACAATTCAATGACCCCAGTGGTCCAGAAGGCTAAAGGTTACCAGTTTAGTTAATCCACCCTGTGCTATATGTCATTTAAAATGTGCCCTTGCATTTAATGTGCATATCTTTTTAAGTGCACATATCAGTTTTTGGTGTGGTTGGTCTTGCCCTCTTGCATTTTTAAAGCCATGCGGTGTACGTGCAAAGTGCACATTCAAATTATGTTGAATTTGGCCCCCGATTAAAATTTCATACTGAGAAGGTAGGCTTAGCCTAAATATCAGAATTTCCTGTCAACATGAAAAGAACAGCCAATACAGTATTTAGTTTTCATGGGTTGTTGTGTAAATGAGCCTTGAACTATTTATTCATTTATCTGAGATATTTCTCTATTACCCCCTAGCCCACAATTTAATGAATCTTGGATGCATGCACACTCTGCTGTCCTTTCCTTTCTCACAGCCATGAAAAAGAAGTCAAAAGCTTTCATTTCAGTTTTTAATAAAATATATTCATACATTTCTACATTAACAGTAACCTTCATTTACTATTAGATTACTTTCATAAACCACAGTTCAAAGATGACTTGTTGCAGTAAGCCATAGTTGACACTCATAACAGTTTATCCATAAAACATTTCCAGGGGTAGCCATGTTGGCCATGTACAATAACATACAAAATTCACCAACAGTGATATCTTTATTGAGTCAACCAAACTGCACAACATACATTTTGCAAGTTCTTCCTCAGGCAAATATGTTAAAAATCATACAGGAGAAAGAAAAAAAAATCAAAATGTTAGTAACAGGCCTGCATTTTGTCAATATGTTATGGTGGTTGTACCCAGTTCAGATGGTATGGAAGGGTATTCATGCATGTCTCTCCTTCCATGTGGATAGTAGGAGAATCTTAAAGTCCAGGTAATAAAATTTAAATGAACATAAATGAACACATTTTTGTCCATAAACGGGGAAAAAGAGATTCATTAAAAACTGATGGGAAAGCTTCCACTCTCTCACAGAGCAATTCTGGACAAGGAAAGGGGGCATTCATGAAAAAGAGATCAACTCAGTCTCATTCTTTTAATAAAAAACTATAGTTTATTATGATAATGTCCAAATGCAGCCAATGCATCATTCATAGATGGGAAGGTCTGCAGATTGACTGGTTTCCCTATTCCACCAGCATTAAAACAGTGTTTTTAGTGTAGTCTCTTTTTCTGCCTCTCTTAAATTCTGCATGTGAAGCTTGCAATTGAAGCTCTTAGCTACTCTAAAGCACTTAAGGCATGACAAGTGGTCTGGATTTAAAGGATAATCAATAAAATAAAATAAAGAACCCCAAAGTTCTAGTTTATTTGTCACATTAGAGTCACAATGTGTGCATGTGGAGGTAGTGAAGGCTGATGGATCAGGGGAGTGATGAAACCATTCAGGCAAGAAGGGCTGCATAACATTGTGGGAATTCAGCAATACTAGTCCCATTTGGTGGCTATTATGGACATTTAGACTTCTTTGACTATTAGTACTTAAATGAACATTAATTTTTAACTGTGGCTTAATGGGTTCTGGTCTAAGACTTACTGTTTATTTGGATGCAATAATTCTTTGATCCATGACCTAATTAAAAGTATTCTTCACTACATGGCTAGCTCAAACATAAAAATGTTAGAGAAGCTAATGTTTTGAGCCAATCACTAATTTCTACTTCACATTTTTATGAGTTTGGGAAGCATTTCTATCAAAGGTCCAAAACACACTGCAGAAATAATCTAGTTTGAGACTACTTTAACTGTCCTGGCTCAATGCTAAGGAATTCTGGGAATTGTAGTTTTGTGAGACATTTAGCTTTCTCTGTCAGAGAGCTCTGGTGTTACAATAAACTACAATTTCCAGGAGTCTCCAGCCATGAGCCAGGGCAGTTAAAGCAGTCTCAAACTAGATGATTTCTGCAGTGTGTCTTGAACCAAAATAATATTTTAAAAAACTGGATAGTATATCCAGTGATGAACATCACAAAAAGAGAACAGTAAAAAAAAAAAGTCAGGCTGAAATATTAACCAATATCCCTGTTATTGCTTGGTGTAATGTTTTCCTGTGGATTGGAGTAGAAGAAAGATAATAATGTAGGGTGCTGAAATAAAACACTGTGAACACTTCAGTAGACCGACATCGTAATGCTATAGGTGGCTTACTCTGGCATAAGCCTTAGTTGTAATACTATAAGTATTTTTGAAGAGACTGTAGAAGGAAGTATATTGCACAATATATTTATACCTGGTGCAGAAGGAAAATCAAAGGCTCCCAGGCAGAGCTCTGTACACAAACCCAGAAACACAGACATTGATTGGCCATTTCAGTAGTTCCCAACCTTTGGTCCTCCAGATGTTTTGGGCTTCATCTCCCATAATTCTCAACTACTGCCCAAGTTGGCTGGAGTTTACGTGATCCAACACAAAGGTAGGCCCAAAGGTTGTGAATCATTCTGCTATTTGGATGTGCCTAGGAGCCATACAGATGCCCTTGAACACCTAGGAATGAAGAAGTACCTTTGGCCTTGAGACACAGAGCAACAAATTGCTTATTCTCCTTTCATGGGTGCATATTACCCTGGCTGCCCTTAAACAGCTGGGAGAAGAGATCAATCTGTTGTCCTCCAAACCACTTTTATAGCCAATTCAAGGGAAAATTATATTTCAACTATTGGATATCAGCCTGAGTTTCTGTTGTTCTGCTCATGAAGTGAAGCAAGTCATCCATCTCAGAATTAGTCAGCCAGGGGGACAAATCAGAGAAAAACAATAATGAAAGCCTCAAATGTGGGCAAGAATTTAAATTGTTAATAATTCCATAATTGTTAATAACTTAATTGATTTTATAAGAGGGTAATTATGGACTATTACTTTTTATATACAAGGGGAGCTCACGCTGTTAATCATCTTAATTGGTTTTGGATCTACATTCAGTCAGCAAAAACGCTCTAACAATCACAAGTATTATGTTATTATCAAAATATTATGTTATTATGTTTAAACTATTATAAAATATATTTTAAAAAACACACTGAAATAGTTGTATTGCACCTAAGCATTACAAACCTGGAGCAGCAAGGAAATCAGGACCCAAAGCCTTCCTAAACAGGACATTTGAAATGCTTCCAAAACATGCAGTATAATCCTGCACAAGTCTATGTTAACTCAGATTTAATTTCCATCTGTTTCAAGAAAGCTTCCTTACTAGTAAAGCTGTTATGAATATACACATTTAGCTGGAAGTAAGCTTTACTTAAATCAATGGTACTTATTTTTGATCAGACACATATAACATCACACTGCCTGTATATTTTGCGAAGTGAACCTCTAGGTAAAGGTAACTGAACTTGCCTCCTCTGCTTAATGCATGTTTGCAGTGTATCATACCATAGTTTAGAATTACAATCATGTTGTAATATGCGTATTCAATCATTGCACTAGTAATGCATCTGAATACAGATGTAGGAAACATCCAGCCACAGAGATCTCAGAAAGTGGCACAGATAATAATAATAATAATAATAATAATAATAATAATAGGTTTTATTTTTATACCGCCCTTCCCAAGATCAGGGCGGTGAACAGGTAAAACAATTAAAATACATATAAAAAATTAAAAACATCTAATATCACAATAATGCATTATCGGCCAGGGGAGCGCAGTCACAATAACAACAATACAACTCGCGGTGTGGAATAGGAGCAGGGGAGTAAGTCAGGGGTACGCAAGTTCAAAGAGGAAGGTTTTCAATCCTTTTTTAAACATATTAAGGGAGGTAACTGAGCGGAGCTCCGTGGGCAGCGAGTTCCAGAGGCTAGGGGCCGAAGCAGAAAAAGCCCTCTTCGCCGTTGTTGACAATCTAGCCTCTGGAACTCTTAGACGTTGTTGCCCTGTGGATCTAAGTGTGCGGGGCGGATTATATGAGGAGAGACGGTCCTTTAGGTACTCTTAGGTGTTCTTAATATCTTTACCCTTATCTAAGAACTACATTATCCATCAGGCACATTGTTCTACATCAGTTTGAGGGCCCTTGTAGGTTGAGAGAGTCGATAAATAATATTTTATTTTTATTCTTTATTGCATTTCTATCTTGGCAGCAGATTTATTGCACTTATTGTTTCTTATATCCCATCATCCCCTGACCTCAGAGTTCACCCTCTTTCCAAGATAGTACACTGATTTTATATCATCATAAATCATCACAATATCCTTGTGGGGTAGTTTAGGCCAAATCATCATCATCACCACCACCACCACCACCACTACTATTAGTGCTACAACTGCAAATGCTTCAGGGATGAGCAGGGATCTGAAGTCAAGTCTCCAGTTCTATGCAATACTGCCATTACCACTAGCCATGCTAGTTGAGGATTCTGGGAACTGTAGTCCATAACTGTTACTTTTCCAAGCTCTGTTCACTACTACACCATGCCAGTTGTCCTTTTGTGTTGTGTCTGCCTTCAAGTCATTTCCAACTTATGATGATTCTAAGGCTTTTCTTGGCAAGTTTCTTAGGGAAGCAGAATTTATCTGTATCTTCCCAGATGATAAAATGAGGAAAGAATTCTTTCAGTGCTGCTTAGCATGTAGTGAAAATATTTCTTCTTCTCTTTTGGGTCTTTCTGACCCTACATAAAATTAACATATTCTTTTATCATTCCCTTGCGAAAATCTGGAAAAACAACTCTGCCTTCAGTGGCTCCCAGGAGAAGAATTACATATGATTCCATCACTCTGCCCTTTCCTCACACTAGACTCCAAATTTACATTTTAAAAGTATATAGCACACGCGAATACCTTCCTTGTTCCCTGGTAAAATGGAAACCAGTGGCACTGTTCTCTGTGAAATGGCTTCACCAAAGCCTCTGAAAAGTCGGTGGTGAAGATTGATAGATAACAGAAGCTTTCATTCAACCATACTGGCACAGTCTGCTTGTTATAAGTGATTTAAAGAGATTAGTAGGATCCTTTTCATGCCTCCTCTCTCCTGGTTAGATGGTTAAGTGGTACAATGCAGACATTCATAACAGACACCGATCTGCACAACACTATAGGGGTGCAGAGACGGTGAGTGTACATGAAGGGAAGCATTGTTTGATTAGCAATCATAATGTTATAATCTGCAAAGGGGTCTTGTAGCACATTTGAGACTCACTCATGAGGGTACTGTAACTCAAAGGTACTATAAGATCCCTCTGCATACTGATATTCTAGACTAGCCCAGCCATGTCTCTGAATTCTACCATGTGTTGTAATCTGTCATCCCTTTCAAATGTCTTGTTCTCTCTGAGTTTAGCTGCAGTCTTCACAGTAGCTGGAGAGGAGATTTTATTTCTTGCAGCAACAAAACTTTGTTGTAGAGGCATTCCCTCTAATAGTGCAAAGTACTTTGAGTGTCATGGTCCCTGTTTCCAGATAAACAGAGTAGCAGAGGAATCAAGGTCCACACACATTACAGAACATCAGCTCCCTATGCAGACGAAATGTGCTAGAATGAACCAGACTATCTGAAAGACCATATCTCCTCATACAAACCTGTAACAGCCCTAAGATTTATGGGGGAAGGCTTTCTCTCAGTCCTGCCATCATCACAGGTTTGCTTGGTGAGGACACAAGAGAGAGGCTTCTCAATGGTTGCTCCTGCTCTCTGGAATGCTCCTTCATGGGAGGCAAGGCTGGCCATCTCACTGCTTTTCTTTCACCAACAGGCATATATAATCATGGCCCTTTACAGACTGGCCTTAAAGGCCAGCATAGGGGCAGAGTCAGGATGTAGCATCCCCACAATGCACGCCTGACTCCCCCCCCCCACCAGGTGCCCTGATGCTGCTTGCTGCTTCACATGGCATGCAGCATCAGGGTGCACCTCCGACACTGCATCCAGATGATACAGTTCCAAAGGAATACCATATAGCCATGCCACTGTAGCTATGGTGCCCTTTTGAGGGCACAAAAAAGAACCACTTTTTGTGGCTCCTTTTTGCACCCTTGAAAGCCTAGATCGGGGCTGAGGTGTGAAGTTGCGATGGCCCTGATCCAAGTGGGAAAGGGCTGCTGGAGGCTGCCCCTTAAGGATGGTCTGTTGAGCCCCCACAGGTTTTATACTGTGTCTGTGCTGTAATTATGTTTTTAAATTTTGTATATTTTATGCCATTTTACACTGTTTTTAACTAAATTATTTTAATTGTTTTTAAAATGTAAACTTTTTAAAACAATTTTATCTGTGAGGTGTTTTTGATCCCTTTCTAGGAGAAAGACATAGAAATGAAATTGGTAGCATTTGAGATAGTGTTTCTCCATGATATCAGGGAAAGAAACTCATTTATGAGTTACTGAAGCAACATATATGAACTCTCCTTGGAGGCAAGGTGATGAGGAACTTGAGTGATGAGCACGTCTACTTCAAAAAGTCTTGCTATACTACACAAGTGGAATACTTGTGGAATACTTGTGTCAAATATGATAACATTTCTGGTGTGGCTGAATGAGGAGAACCTACCCAATTCTCTAATTCACAGACAGCCTCACTGGTAAAGTAAGAATCTCAAACACAACCAATAGGGTTTCTTTAAGAATCTGATATATTGAGAAAATTGAGTCAGAGTGCTTCCAAGATGCTTTCAGCACAAAGTTGTTTTTTTAAAACAAGTAAAATGTATCCTGCCCAACAAGCCCCAGTCAGTAATTCAGTTGTCTCATGCTCAAACTTCTGTAGTGTTTGAGTAAGAGAATTTTGCTATGTACTGCAGATTGTTAGGATATCAAATGCAGGGATGTGGAATACAGGGATCCATAAATCTCCACTCCTGGAAGGTGATCTGAACATGATGGCTTTACTGGGGATGGTTGATTAATTGATGTGGTTATTTTAAAAGAGGAGGGGAGAGAGATAAGACTTTAAAAATCAGTTTTCTTCATAAATCCGATGCAAGATACTTGAGATTTAATTTTTTTTCTTATGTGGTAGAAAGTGAATCTGGCAAACTGGTTTATCAGGGTAGCACGTTTTGAGTGTTTACCTCTTTAAAGTTTCTCTTTGAAAGCCTGTGGACACTGAACTTGGGTTGATACCTTTCTCTTTGTTCTCTTTTTCTGACAGTACACAGCAGGCAGGTACAATATGGTCCTCTTCATGCAGGGAATAACTGTACCTACTGAATTTTTCAGTGGAGATTTGTAAGAATGTAGTCAGCTCAAATTTGCAACTATCTTCAGAAACAGAGTGAAAAGGATGTGAACGTTTTTGGGTTTTTTTTTAAAATCAAAACTTCAAATGTGAAAGGAAAAAAAAACCTACAAAAGATTCATCTGTACTTGAACCTTGAAGTGGATGAGGAGATTACAGCTAGAATAGAGGAATTATTATTACTTTGACAAGGATTGGTCAGCATAAATAGTCTACTGACAGTACTTCCATTTTTATTTTTTATTAGTTTTTATCCCATCCATTGATGGCTTCAGATGCTTGTTTCAATATATTTACTTCTTATAATTTATGTAAAAAGCAGCACTGGCTAGTACAGTGGTCCCCCGGGTTACGAATCCCCCGGCCAACGAAATCCCCGGGATACGAAAGAGCCGGGGCAGGAAAAACGGCCCCAGTCTCCGAAAAAAAACCCGGGTTGCAGAAAAAAAGTGCCGGCCCTTTAAATCTGCTGCGCGGCGCTACAAATAAAGTGGTCCCCCGGGTTACGAAGATTTCCGGGTTACGAAAGGGATGCCGGAACGGATTACTTTCGTAACCTGGGGGACCACTGTACAGTGGTCCCCCGGGATACGAATCCCCCGGGTTAAGAAAACCCCGGGATCTGAAACCGGCGGGACCGCTATTGTATCCCCAGGGATCCGAAGGATCCCCCGGGATATGGAAAAACCTGATCCGCCGGATCGGGCTCTCCTTCTCCCTCAGCCGGCCTTGGAGGAGGGAAAGGGAGAGCCCGATCCGCGAGATCGGGCTCCCCTTTTCCCTCAGCCGGCCTTGGAGGAGGGAAAGGGAGAGCCCGATCCGCGAGATCGGGCTCCCCTTGTCCCACAGCTGGCCTTGGAGGAGGGAAAGGGAGAGCCCGATCCGCGAGATCGGGCTCCCCTTTTCCCTCAGCCGGCCTTGGAGGAGGGAAAGGGAGAGCCCGATCCGCGAGATCGGGCTCCCCTTTTCCCTCAGCCGGCCTTGGAGGAGGGAAAGGGAGAACCCGATCCGCGAGATCGGGCTCTCCTTCTCCCTCAGTCGGCCTTGGAGGAGGGAAAGGGAGAGCCCGATCCGCGAGATCGGGCTCTCCCTTTCTCTCTGAGGAGGTCCCCGCCCTCTTTCCCCCGGGTTACGAAATTTTCGGGTTACGAAAGGTAATCCGGAACGGATTACTTTCGTAACCCGGGGGACCACTGTATAAGGAAGCTGGAAACCTTGGAGGACCTTGCCTTATTAAGTTGTTGTGGAGTGTTGTGGAATTTTTTAGAAAATTAAAAGAAGCACCCATTATATGATTATGAGTACTGTTGCTGCCATGGAGGATTACTCCTGACTAGGCCTTTAGATTCAGACTAAATTCTATGCAGCCTTTACCAGCCTCATGCCTTTCAAATGTTTTGGATTACAACTCCCATAAGCCCAAGCCAGCATGCCCAGAAATTCTGGCTGTTAGTAGCAATTCTCCTTCAAATTGTTTTGAAATTTTATGCTTTATGAGCTGTACGAGCATGCATGTTTTTCTTTCAAATTCAGCTTCAAAATGTTAATATGGTCCTAAAACAATTTACTTCTCTCTTCAACTATAAGACTTTAATTAGCTGAAGCCCACTCAGATGTTAGAAAAGCAGTTCCATCTATGAAATACTGGTAAGGATTAGGCAAGTGTCTACCCTTCCAGCTATGGTATTCTCAGTTTGTTTTATAGCATAATTATAGAACAGGAACATAACATGGTCTTTTGGAGAGCTTTCTAAAAGATCTCAAAGAAAATGCCTAAAATGTAGCATTTAAATGCTTTGGATTATGTTTTGGTAGGCAAGCTGCAGGAATGACATGGCAATAGAACATCAGCTGCAGGACTTTTCAAGCCAAGGCTGCTGGCATAGTGATAAACACCAACTTCCTTGCTGGCTGCTCATGACTGACTGACTGTCAAGAAAGAGTGAATGCTACTCTCCAAAGCGGATGTTATGCCCATAAGTCAGAGACAGTCATTTCCCCTGGCGCATGTCATTCTTACAAATGGAAAGCAGTACTATACCATTCAGTGCACATCATCTAGATGATTGGGAGAACACCATTATCACTGCAGTTCCTTGATCACAGAAGTGATGGGATTGTTGAAGAAATCAATGTGATGTATGCATAATGTCAGTCTGGGAGGCAAATGCCTACAGCTTATTGACAAAATGGCACTCTGAAGAGTTTGAAGTGTATTTGAATGTATGCTGTATTTTTTGAAGGTAAATTTTCAGCAATTAGCGCCGCCCGACTCACCGGGCCGGCGCAGTTGCCGCGCGCAGGAAGCGCCATGTTGCGCTCCCGCCGCGCTCTCCGTCCCGGCAGCCTCTGCGAGGGCGGGCTCCCTCGTGATTGGCTGTCGCGAGGGAGAGCGCGGGAACGCAGCCCGCCTTTTTTCTGGGACGAACTACGCGTCCCAGAATGCAATGCGGGCGAGGCGGGCTGCCTGATTGGCTCTTGGCGGCCCGCCTCTCGCTGCCATTGGTTGTTGCCTGCCTGGGGGCGGGGCTGCCATGACGTGGCAGCCCAGGATTGGCCTATGGGCCTATATATTCGGGCTGCGCGTTCGGAGGTCGCCATTGCCACGCTCGGCTCTGAAGCGAGCAGAGCCGAGTGCATTTGCTCCGGGTAAGTCGGCCCGGGGTTTTTTGCGGCAATTTTTCCTGGCCCTGGCAGGCAGCCCGGGTCAGGGTGACCAATAGAGGAGTGCGCCACACAAGGCTGTGGGTGCAGTGGGTGGCATTCGCCCCCCCCCCCGCGGTAGTTGTAGCCACGGTTGCGCCCCCCCCCACGCGGTATATTGTTTTACCGCGGTTCTTTTGGGGGCGTATGGGAGAGCAACCCCCCCCCCCCCCCGTGGTTATCTAGCGGGGGCCTTCATTTGTGTGCTGACTTTGTTCTGGGGTGTGCATAAGCCTCAGTTCGTCGGGGGGTTTGTTCTTACTCCTCTGTTGTGTTTTTCTCAGGCGGCGATCGCGGCTTTTGCCCTGCTGAGCCCGCCCTCTTTTGCCCCAGGACCCATTTTCTGGGTTATTTTTGTTTAGGGAGGAGCATTTTTTATAGCCTCCGGATCTGGGACTGTATTGCCTTCTGGCATTTTCACGAGGGCAGTGATCGCGGCCACGGCCCTGCTGAGCCTGCCCTCTTAAATCTTGTTCGCCGAGTGGGGGCGGTGATCGCGGATTCGTCCCTGCTGAGCCCGCCCTCCCCTTCCTCTTGTGTCTTATTAAAAATTCCAGTTTACTTGGCAGACTGCCCTATTGACGTCGGGCCACGATGCCTTCTAAATCTAAAGGTGTTAACAAGCAGCAGTCGGCCCCGTCGGCTCGCGCTAGGCGCACTTCATCTTCTCGTGGTCGTGATGCTTCGGGTGCAGAGGCTGGTTTAAGCTCTTTGTCAAGCGACGGGCCTTCTTCTCAAGTGTCGTCGGTTATCTCCCAGACGATGGCGGCGGAGCTGACGCGGTCTTTTTCCGATATCATTTCCAAGGCACTGGCTGCAAGTGGTTCTCCGTCGGTGGCTGGTGTGGCTCCAACGGCGATTGAAGGGAGCAATCCAGCATCGGGCGGGGCGTCAGGTGCGGGTCAAGCGTCCAGCTCTACACCCGGGACCCAGGCTTGCGAGGTCGCTGGGCAGTTGGCGGATTCGAGTTCCAGCTCGTCTTCCAGCTCCAGTTCTTCATCGGATTCGTCCAGTTCCGACGACGAAGTTTTGGCGTCGGCGTCGGCAGCTGTTTCGGCCAGGAAGAGGCGTAAACACAAGAAGAAGTCGAAGAAGAGGAAGAAGAAGTCGAGGCGTTCCGCCTCGTGTGCTCCGGGGGCTGTAGTGGGGCAGGAGGGTATGTCCTCGGGCGCTCCTGATGGCAGGGATGGTTATTGGGTGGAGCATGCCTGGGCTCCCGGTTTACCTTTGTGGGCCATTAGGAGGAGGGCTTGGAGGCCTGGCCTGCAAGGGGTTTGGGTCGACTCTCAGGCCTCCTCCATCCCCGTTTCTGCTCCTGGAGACCGCCCTCCGGGCTCTCACCTGTCCAAGAAAGTTCGGAAGCTCATTTTGCGGGGGTGCTATGTGGATGTCTTCACCCTCCTTCAGCCGAAGGGCCAGGAGGCTTGGGCCATCACTTCTCCAAAACGTGCCAAGAAACACCCTAAAGTTCCTCCTGCTGAACCTACCTTCTCTAACTGGCTGGAGGGTTATACTGTGTTCAAGGCGGTGGTGTCCATGGCTTTCCCCGAGAGGGCCTGGCATCTCGACTGCCACTTGCTGCATGTCCTTCGGGCAAGGTCGGTAGCTGGGGATGCAGCAGCCATTGCGTACGACGCAGCGTTCAGGCAGCAGGCGTCCCTTAGCTCTCGTGAGCGATGGGATCAACTCCACAGCGAGATTTGGCTTTTAGAAGTAGGCCCACTAGCTAAGTCTAAGGGTGCCTTCAAGGCATCTGGTAAGCGGGATCGTAGGCTAGCTTGCTGGGATTTCAATGCGGGCCGCTGCACGCGGGCGCATTGTAGATACGAACATTGCTGTGAACTGTGCAGAGGTTCCCACCCCAAGATCTCCTGTTCTCGCGGTAGTTCTCAGCCCTTTCGGCAGGGGCGCCCTGCCCATGCGGCAGCCGGCAAACGCGACGGGGCCCCCGCCTCCGATGCCGGCGGGTCAGGGAGCCAGAAATGAGGTGCCTTCTTTTCCTCTGCAGGGGTTCGCTATGGCTAGATCGCCCGTTAAGGTGGGAGCCCTTTTGCCTCTCTTGGAGGCTTATCCTCTTTAAGAGGCTGCTCGTTTGCTGGCTGATGGGTTCTCTTTCGGTTTTCGCATTCCAGTAGTGGCCCCTCCTCCTCCTTCAGTGGCAAAAAATTTGAAATCGGCCCGAGATATGCCTGACGTCCTCCTTAGCAAGATTAAAAAAGAAATTGAGGCTGGACGGATTGAAGGGCCTTTCAGTTCTCCCCCTTTTGTTGATCTGCATGTTTCTCCACTTGGGGTTGTTCCCAAGAAGGCACCAGGGGAGTTCAGACTCATTCACCACCTGTCTCACCCACCTGGGGCCTCGGTGAATGATGCCATTCCCGACGAGTTGTGTTCGGTGAAGTATGCTTCTTTTGACCATGCGGTCCGTTTGGTTCGCTCTTGTGGTAAAGGGGCGTTAATGGCCAAATGTGATATTCAATCGGCCTTTCGACTGTTACCGGTTCACCCTAATGATTTTTGTTTGCTAGGTTTCAAAGTAGGAGAAGGGTGGTATTTTGATAAGGCGATGCCTATGGGGTGCTCCTTTAGTTGTGCAGCGTTTGAGACCTTTAGTACTTTTCTTGAATGGGAGCTCAAACGGCGGGCATGCTCCCCGTTGGTGACACATTATTTGGATGATTTTTTGTTTGTTGGAAGGGCGGGCACCGATGAGTGTAAGAAGCTCTTAGACACTTTCTCTGCCATGGCACTTGAGATTGGGGTCCCTTTAGCTAAGGAAAAAACTGAGGGTCCTGCGTCATCTCTCACGTTCTTGGGCATTCAATTGGACTCCGTCCGTGGCACCTCATCCTTGCCCCAGTCTAAACTGTTAGCGCTCAGGGCTCTTTTGGCGGATTTCCTGGTTGCCAAAAAAGCCACGTTAAAGCAAGTCCAATCCTTACTGGGCCATCTTAATTTCGCATGCCGTGTGGTGGCGCCGGGTCGGGCATTTTGCTTTAGGCTGGCCAGGGCAACAGTTGGCGCTCACCTTCCCCACCATAGGGTTAGGATCTCAAAAGGTGTTAAGGATGATCTTAGAGTTTGGGAATCTTTTCTTTCCAATTTTAACGGTGTGGCCATTTGGCAAAAGTCCTGGCAGTTAGGTGACCGTTTACAAGTTCATTCCGATGCAGCCGGGAGTATAGGTTTTGGCATTTATTTTCAAGGCCATTGGTGCGCACAAAGGTGGCCGCAGGAATGGGCTCAGGGCAATGTGTTGAAGGACTTGACCTTTCTGGAATTGTTTCCGATTGTGGTTGCGATTCGCATCTGGGGTGAAGAATTTTCCAACAAGAAGATCACGTTTTGGTGTGATAACCAGGCGGTTGTCAACGTGGTCAACAGCATGTCCTCTTCATCGGAGAGAGTCATGTTATTGGTCAGGAAACTGGTTCTTGATTGCTTAATTCATAACATTTCCTTTTCTGCTCGGTTCGTGCCTGGACTCGAGAATAACATCGCTGATGCTCTCTCTCGCTTCCAGGAGGAACGTTTCCGTCGTTTGGCTCCGGAGGCGGACCCCTCCCCTGTCCCGTTTCCTCAGGACTTGTGGGACCTTGGACCTCTATCATTATGAATGGCATTTTGTCGTCCATTGCTCCTTCCACCCAAAGGGCTTATACGAGGGTTTTTCCTAAGCTATCTTCTTATTTTCGAGCTTGCAATTTACCGGCTCATTGGCCCGTCCAGTCCCCTACTGTCCTCGGCTTCATGGCCTGGTTATATTCTAACGGGTCCTCCCCTCGGGCCATTTCAGTTTTGCTGGCGGGCATATCTTTCTTTTCAAAAGCCTCTGGTCTAGGTGACCCTTGTGCCTCCTTCCAAGTCAGGCGGACTTTGGAGGGTTGGAGGCAATCCCAGGGTCCTTCTTTGGATGCCAGACGTCCCATCACACTGCCGCTGCTTGAGCAGCTTGTTGCTGCTTTACCTGCTGTTTGCTCTTCCCACTATGAGGCCGGCCTGTTTCGTGCTGTTTTCGTTACTGCCTTTTTCGGGGCCCTGAGGTTGGGGGAGCTTGTTTCTAACTCCGCCAATGATTCCTCGGAGCGTTCTCTTCAGGTTGGGGATGTTTGTTTCACTACGAGTTCTGTTTCTTTATTGGTTCGGAGGTCCAAATGCGACCAATTGGGGAAGGGGTCCACTATCACCCTGAACCGATTTAGGGGATCGCTGGTGTGCCCTGTCCGTACCTTGCACGCCTTCCTGGATGTAAGCCCGGCAGGTACAGGTCTCTTATTCTGCCACTCTAACGGGGTTCCAGTTACGCGGTATCAGCTGGTGGCAGTGCTACGTTTGGCCCTCAGGCATTTGGGTTTGCCTGAGAAGGAATTCGGGGGACATTCTTTCCGGATTGGGGCTGCTACTTCGGCGGCTCAAATTGGACTGTCATCTGACTCTATAAAACAATTGGGACGCTGGAAATCTAAGGCCTATTTGGGCTATATACGAACGGACCGGGACCTTGCTGGGGGACAGTGATTGTTTTGCTGTTCTATTGGTTTGTGTGAAGCCCGAATGCGTTGTTGATAGGGTTGGCGGCAGGCGGTTCGTTCCTCACCGTCTGTTTGGCGGCAGCATAGGCCTGGATCTGGGGTGAGGGGTTTCCAGGGCTCGATGGCTCTGGATCGGGAGTCCTCGTGACCCGGGTGTATGGAGCGTGCTGATGTGGCCAGTGCGGGGGCCACAGTCAATTGACACCCGGTGACTAGAGTGCCTTGCATATCGATTGGGTGGAGCACAGTTGCCCGACTGTGCTTTAGGGCGGGGCTTGGCACCTACGTCATCCCGATGCTTGGCTATAAGCAACCATTCATTAGCCAACGGGGGTTTGGCTGATGTCCAGATCCAGACCTTATGCTTTGGGCCAACCCTATTGTTCGTGATGGTTTAAATAAAGTTGTGGCCATGTTCACTCCAACCTTGTGTACCTGTGCTTTATTATGGCGCCTGACCTGCGAGGCAATGGTTTTCAGAAGTGAGAGAGAGTGTGCTTAGGGAAGATGGCAGAGACTCTATCATTCAAAACCTCTATTGACCACCCAAGGTGCCCATGTGGCCCTCTGATGCACTTCATATGGCCCATATGATCCCAATATATGCATCTCAACCTTCACAGCTGGGACACTAAAGTATTAGGGTACTGCTAAGTTTCAATAACATATCATACACAGCAAAGCATGAGAAACAGGAGAGCAGTCTGATCCTTCCCCAGTCTTCATCAAAAGTAACAAAAATAGTTTTACTTACATATTTTCTGTATAACTCATACATAGGCACAGCTTTATGTTACTTGTAAAAAGACATCAAGAAGAAAAACAATTTGTCAGTTGGTCTTAAATAAGTTTATCACACGGGGCTTGAAAAACAGGAACAAAGTGGAATGGAAGGGAACAGGAAGGGAATGAAACAGGGAAAAAACGTATGTTATTGTGCAGGAGAATGTCACCAATGCTGCCAGGAGTCTCCAATCCATTCTCCTACTGTTCCAGAGCAGCCAATTTTGAAGAACTGTTCAGAGTCATTCTTCAAAATTGGCTGCTGTGGGATGGGTGCGGAATGGATTGGGGATTCCCGGTGGCATCGGCAGCATTCTCCTATGTGATAGCACATGTTTTTCCCCTTTCTGTTCCCTTCCCATTCCCTTCTATTCCTCTCTATTCCCGTTCTCCAAGCCCCATGCAATAGGCTTAATACATTCTAACAACATGGAGACAAATGGAATCTTGAAGAGAAAATGGAGACTAGAGACAAAATGGAGTCTGCATTACTTAGCAAGGTGTGCCTGCAGAAAGCAAGAGGGCATGTTCTAAAAACAGGAAGTTACAACAAACATGTAAAGTCCTAGACAGTCTCATCATGCAATAGTTGCTATACCCAACAGAAA
Organism: Urosaurus nigricauda; assembly: GCA_034509955.1. NCBI lineage: Eukaryota > Metazoa > Chordata > Lepidosauria > Squamata > Phrynosomatidae > Urosaurus > Urosaurus nigricauda. The sequence goes on from JAOEGL010000004.1 coordinate 178,164,240, forward strand.
GGAGCTCTTTACTCAAGATGCATTCCTTCAAAGAGTGGAAAAGCATATATTTAAAATGTGTTTCTATTCACGTGAGGAGAAGTTGGCCCCTCCTGGCTTAAACGGGGAGGAAAGAATTCAACATCTGTGTGTGTGACAAATATTGTATATCATTGAACGTGTACATGACTTGTTCATGCTCTCTCTTTTTCATGCACACACACACATAATTACTTAATGCTGCAGCCAATGGGTGATGATGAGGATATGTGTATGAACCAGTCCTCAGTCTATAGTTCTCTGTCAGGTAATGCAGCACTCTGGGAGCATTTGATGACTTCCTTAAGGCAATTGGTTTCATAACTTCATACTTCATGAGCTGCTAAAGAACAATTGTGGTTGCCATGGGAACCTTTGGTGTTTTGAGGAGTAACCATTCCAGTTCGTTTATCACCCTCAAAGACAAGCTGAAACATGTCAGTCAAACCTAGATCTGGAATAAATAAAAATATATTTCCTCCAGAGTGACAAACACACCGCTACTCAAGAACAAAAATATTACCAAAGAAAACACAGAATATTGAAAGACGACTAAAATACTACAAATGATGCCCAAATAGCATCGGGTCTAATTGGTTATCATCCATAGTGCTTTAGTATTTTTATTTAGAGAAGAAGAAGAAGAAGAAGAAGAAGAAGAAGAAGAAGAGTAATCTCAGTACCTTCTTCAATGATATTCTCTGTATTTTTATTCTTTTTCTTCCTATAAAAATAAAAACAAGCCTTTGAGCAGTCATAAGGGAGAGAGAAAGAGAATATGATCTTACTTTTTTTTTACCATTAAAATGAACAATAAACGACCCCTTTAATAAACAATGAGACAAAGAATAGACCATAGACAGACATTCAGACAGAGGACTCTTTCAGACGTGGGAAATTGGAAGTATAATCCAAGGGCAATCCAAACGCAATCCTGGGGTTTCATGTTATTGCGAATTAATTCTTCTCACGCAAATTCGGGCAAAAGGGAAGTCACTCCGAATGCAATCATGGGTTTAACGTTATTGCGAATTTAAGCTTCTCATGCGATTTCGGGCAAGGGGGGGTTATTTTCAGGTAATGGGAAGTAATTCCGAATGCCTTCCGAACGGAGCAAGGGTTCAGGTAAATTCGCTAAACAAGCGAATTTACATGAATCCACATTGGCTCCATTTGGAATTGGGAGAAATTCCTCCCGTTTGAAAGAGTCCAGAGAGACAGAAAAACAGAAAGAGATGATGACAGGATGGGAATAAAGGAAATGCATAGGGTAAGATGTAGTGGTAGACTGCATACACACAAATGTACTATATATCAATGAGAATTCTATCCAGATGCATACTACTGAATTTTGGAAGGGATCATCTGTAGAAGTCCAGCTTTGCAACCCTGTGTGTCTACACCTTAACCATGATTTTTTAATATACATTAAACCACTCACACTTAAGAGCATGCCAAAACCTGCCAAAGCTGGACCTGGTAGGAATAACTGTGCAAGATTTTACAGGAGAATGGCAAAGCAACACAAGAAGATTGGGTGGGTGGATACTGTCACTACAGCTTCCAGCTCTCCTAGCAAGTGCAGACAGCCCACAATCTGAAGGACCACACCTCACCTATTCACATACTGTGCTTAAGTCAAGGGCACTGAGACAAATTTGCTTCTGGAAAAGCAGGAGGTGGTACTCCCACCTGCCAAATAATTTGTTGGGGGAAATCCCCAAAGCCCTGCCCTTTCCTGGCAGTAAAAATGCAAATGATAAGCAACAGTGCACTGCCTTTCCACAGCACCATAAATTTGCTGCCTGCAGCAACTGCAGCCTAGTCTGCACTGCAGAAATAATGCAGTTTAACACTGCTTTAATTGCTGTGATTCAAATAGTTTTGTGAGCTATTTAGCCTTCTCTGCCAGACAGCTCTGCCAGACAAACTACAAATCCCAGGATTCCATAGTACTGAGTCATGCCAATAACAGCAGTGTCAAACTGCATTATTTCTGCAGTGCAGATTAGACCTACCTCACTTTATCTAAAGACAGGAGTGGCCTTCATGACAATTGTTTGCTACTCCTCCTTTATTACAAATGGTAAAGAATATTTTCTCAAGAAGGCCTGTTGGCTCAGTAGAATAGCAGCTTCCTCCTTTCACCTAATTATTAGAAATTCTGGAAATAATATTTGAATCTAGATTCATCATGTACTTGAAGAAACATACATCTCTATAGTATGAGGTTTAGAAAGGCATCCCAAATCCCTTCCCCACCCACCTCATATACTAATTTCACATGTATCATGTAATCCATCAGAAGGAATAATGCCAGCACAAAAGTCAAGCTCATTTCATCTGGTGAGCGCTAAAAGCATGAAGTGATCTCTGTTTCCTTTAGTCTTCCCTCAGCATATTCTACTGTTTCTGGAACTCTTTCATGCCACATAATATTTGCACTATGATTCCACTTTAATTTCCATAGCAATATCCACAGGATGGAGATAGACAAACTCCCATATTGGCCAACAGATAAATCCACAGAGAAAGCAGATAAAGATTGGAAACCAGTCTTGCTATTTTGGAAAGAAAAATGGTCGAGTTTAAGAGGTACTGTTTGACGAAAGATCTTCATGTAGAGAGGTGAGAATATATTAAAGTGGAATATAATCCTCATCAGGTGATATAAGATAAAGATGGAAAAAGATATTTGATTATAAAGAAAATACATTACTCCATATAAGCTTAAGGTGAATGTGAGAGAGGCATTAACAAAAACTAACATTAACAAAATAGGATAAGAACAAAGAAAGGAGAGTCATTAAAGTAGAAAGAACAAGATAATTGGTAGAATATCTAGAGGATCATGAAGACTTAGAGAAATGCTGGCAAGATTAGATGGGAAGTTGACATAAGCAACCCTTAACAGATATTTATATACAGATACATGTTGAAGGGGAGGGAAAGTGATGAATTAAGATATAATTTTTGTTTTCTTTCTCCTTTTGTTTGTTATGTTTTTGTTAGTATTTCTTTTGTTGTATTATATGTGTCTTTGTTAATAATAGAGTGGGCCCTTGATATCTCCTGGGATTTGGTTCCAGGATCCCCTATGGATACCAAAATGTATGGATGCTCAAGTCCTGTTAATGTAAATACAGTGGCATAGTAAAATGGTGTCCCTTATATAAGATGGCAAAACCAAGGTTTGTTCTTTGACATTTTTTTTGAATATTTTCAAACTGTGGACACTTGAATCCATGGATAAAAAAATCCATAGATACAGAGGGCCTACTCTGTGTGTGTGTGTGTGTGTGTGTGTGTGTGAATCCTATGTTTGGAGTCTGATGAGGTGTTGAAGATCTCTGGCTGAGAATTCCAAATATCCCTCCCTTAACTTCAGATCTCAGAATTAAATATCTCAGTTTTGGGGCAGTCTGATGTGGGAGGAGCTGATTCAGACATCCTGGCCCCACACTGTTTAAGCCTTATAGGTAAAAAAGCACCAGGAATTGGACTAGAAAACAAACTGGGAGAAAAAGCAATTGATTTAAGACCAATGGGATATAGACTATAAACCACACATCCTAGACAAGATGTAGTCTGGCTACTACATTTTCCAGTAGTTGAATACTTTTCTAGGGCATCCCTATGCAGAATGTGTGACAGAGCTCTAAATGAGGGAAACAAGAAATATTGTTGGTCGGAGCTTTCCTTGCCTATATGGCTGAAGTTCTTTTGAAATCTTATTTGTTAGTTAAAGTGACCGATAGTAATTAATGCTGGAATTATATTGACAATAGCAAGGGCTCATATAATGAACGACATTAAATCCATAGTAAAACCAATACTGTGAGCCAAGAGATTCTATTACAAAATTCATGAGTTCTTTCAAATCAGATAATCAGTAGGAACAGCTCTGTCCCAAAGAATAATAACAATGCTAGAGAGAACTAAAATTGCTTCGTATTTTGACTGGGATTGCAGGAAAACAGTTTAAATTACACAATTTTTAGCACAATGTCAAAAATTTGATTGATTTACAGACAGAAGAAAAATGACATATCCTTTCTACATTTGTGCAGCAACTTTAAGAGTGCCATTGTATTGTACAAATGAGTTAATAATGGCTGTCATGTGTCTAGAAATACTGTGACAGTTAAGGTGGTAAATGAGGCTGGGGAGTAACATTTCTATTATATTCCAATGAAATAATTATTGATTTAGAAGCCTAGAATATAAATGACAAACTGTTCCAGCTGGTGCACAGTCCTGCAGTGCTATCAAGAAGGTGGATAATTTCAGTCTGTAACTATCTAAAGAGAAGGCTCTAAAACGATTGCATTCTTGGGCTTAAAACAACAACAACAACCCAGAGTCTAGATTGGCAGACCCCTCTGCCATTGTGAAACTTTTTTGATTTGTTCATTGAACAGGGTGCATAACATGAGCCCGTGTGGCATGCAAGTAGTACTGTATTTCAGAAGGGTAATTGGAGTCAGCTTTCAAATTACGAACCTATACATTAAATTGGTACTGTGTCCAAATGAAGACAACACATGTCTTCAGATAAAATGGTGTCAATCAGAAGAGTGATTGCAGCTGCAGACCCACCTGGTCTAATTCAGAGATTGGATCCAGATGCTCAGAAATCAATTTTGCTTAGGTTAGTCACAGTTAGTATTAATTAATATCTCCTCTATTTCAATGTCTGAACTATAAGCATAGTGGTACAGCAAATCTAAAGGGAATTGGGGGAGGTAGTATAGTTGGCCCTCCATATCCAAGGATTTTTTTTTTTAATCCATGGCTCGAAACTATTCCAAAAATATGTACATTCCAAAAATCAAACCTTGATTTGGCCATTTTATATAAGGGAAACCATTTTACTACCATTGTATTTAATGGGACTTGAATAGCCATGGATTTTGGTATCCACAGTTGAAGAGGGGTCCTGGAACCAACCCCCAGTGGATAATAAGGGCCCACTGTATTGTACTGTATGTACCATCACGTGTGAAGCCCCAGCAGCCCATGGTGGTGATGTAGAGATTTGCTGAATTTTCTCTCATTGATTACAACAGGAAGGAGGATTAGATACAGGGCTTCAGGCTGGTATGTCTAGGGTTCCAATCCTCAGACCCTTTGCAAAATCTGCAGGTCTTTGGATTTGCTTACATTCTACCACTGAAACACCTGGCTTTGGGTGATAGGGCTACCTTTGACAGTAACCTTCCCTAACCAAATAGGTAACAGCACCCTCTATGGCAGTAGAACCTCCTCCTTTTGTTAACATAGTAGCTCTCTTGCCCTCAAGACTAATTTGATTTAGCAGAGATGGACATAAGATAGGCAGAATGGAATGGCCTACCCATATTTAAGAATATTAATCAGCGGTTGGAAAGTTACTTTTAAAATGAAATAGTTCTTTTTAGAACTCCAGGGCCCAGAAATATTTACCGTTATAGTTAAAACTATGTTTGCAATTATTTTTTAAAAAATAGAACATATTTTCCCCTTTCTAAAAAGGAAACATATTATGTAGTACAAAACATATCCTTACCCTATCTAATTCATTGTTACTGTAACACCCACAACAGATTGTAAGCCATGTCTATTCTTTCTTCACCATTTAGTCAGGTAACTAAAATTACAAATACTCTGCAAAAGTAGTGAAGCTATCCCTTATGAAGTTACGATCACAAGTCCGATGGAGGAATGGGATTCCTTTCTAGATCAGATGACCACACATTCAGAAAGGAGAGACGTAGTAGTGATGGATGACTTCAACTATCCTGATGTTTGCTGGACGTCAAACAGCCAAATCCTCAAGGTCTAGCAAACTCCTTACTTGCCTGGAAGACAATTTCATTGTCTAAAAGATGGAAGAGGCAACAAAGGGATCAGCCATTTTAAATCTGGTCCTAACCAACAAAGATGACCTGGTTAATGGGGTGCAAGTGGTGGGATACTTAGGTGGGAGTGACCATGTTTTCCTGGAGTTTGTTATACAGTGGAAAGGAGAAGCTAGGCATAGTCAGACATACATTCTAGACTGTAGGAGAGCTGATTTCAGTAAACTTAGAGAAGTATTGGGGGTAATCCTGTGGTCAGGAATACTAAAAAAAGAAGGGAGTTCAAGATGGATGGGAGTTTCTCAAAATGGAGATACTGAAGGCACAATTTAAAAGAGTTCCAGTGAGGAGGAAAAACAACAGGTGTCTCAAGAAGCCAGGATGGATGACTAAGGAACATTCAACTGAGCTAACTTTTAAATGGAATATGTATAAGAAATGGAAAATGGGGAAATCACCAAAGGGGAATTCAAACAAATAGCCAGCACATGTAGGAGTAAAGTCCGAAAAGCTAAAGCACAGAATGAACTCAGGCTTGCTAGAGAAGTTAAGAACAATAAAAAGGGCTTTTTTGGATATGTCCACAGTAAAAGGGAGAATAAGGAAATGGTAGGGCCGCTGTGTGAAGAAGATGGCAAAATGCTAATAGGGGACAGAAAAAAGGCAGAATTACTCAACACCTTCTTTGCCTCAGTGTTCTCAGAAAAGGCAAAGGGTGCTCAACCTGAGGATAATGGAGGAAAGGACAGAATAGGGGAAATTCAGCATAGAATAAGTAAAGAGATAGTACATGAATACCTGGTTAATCTAAATGTATAAGTCTCCAGGACCTGATGAACTACATCTAAGAGTATTAAAAGAACTGGAAAACGTAATATCAGAGCCCTTGGCAATAATCTTTGAGAACTCCTGGAGAACAGGAGAAGTCCCAGCAGACTGGAGAAGGGCAAACATTGTCCCCATCTTCAAAAAGGGGAAAAAAGAGGATTCCCAACAATTGTCGTCCAGTTAGTCTGACATCAATACAAGAAAAGTTTCTAGAGAAGATCATTAAACAGAGAGTCTGTGAACATCTAGAAGACAGTGCTATAATCACAAAAAGTCAACATGGGTTTCAGAGAAACAAGTCATGCCAGACTAATCTGATCTCGTTTTTTGATAAAATTACCAGCTTGGTAGATGAAGGAAATGCAGTGGATATAGCATATCTTGATTTAAGTAAGACCTTTGACAAGGTCCCCCATGACATTGTTGCAAACAAACTTGTAAACTGTGAGCTAGACAAGGCAACTGTTACATGGATTTGTAATTGGTTGACTGGCCGAAACCCAAATGGTGCTCAACAATGGTTCGTTTTCATCATGGAGAGAAATGACCAGTGGGTCACAGTGTTCTGTCCTGGGACCAGTGCTATTCAACATCTTTATCACTGACTTGGATGACAGAATTAGGGGCATACTTATCAAATTTGCCAATGACACCAAATTAGGAGGAGTAGCTAATACCCCAGAGGACAGGCTCAAAATTCAAAATGACCTGAATAAACTAGAAAGCTGGGCCAAAGCTAACAAAATGATATTCAACACAGAAAAATGTAAGGTTCTACACTTAGGGAAGAAAAAAAATTGAAATGCATAGATATAGGATGGGGGACACCTGTCTTAAGGAGACTACATGTGAAAGGGATCTAGGAGTCCAAGTAGACCACAAGTCAAACATGATTCAACAGTGTGATGAGGCTTTATCAATAGAAGTATAGTGTCTAGATCAAGTAATAGTGCCACTCTATTCTGCTTTGTTCAGGTCACACCTGGAATATATTGTGCAGTTCTGGGCACCAAAATTCAAAAAGGATGTTAAGAAACTGGAGCACGTCCAAAGAAGGACAGCTAAAATGATGAAGGGTCTGGAAATCATGCCCTATGAGGAACAAGTTAGGGAGCTATGGATATTTAGCCTGGAGAAGAGCACTGTTTAAATATTTGAAGGGATGTCATATTGAGGAGGGTGCATGCTCATTTTCTGCTGCTCCAGAGAACAGGACCCAGAGCAATGGATGCAAGCTACAGGAAAGAAGATTCCACCTCAACATTAGGAAGAACCTCCTGACAGTAAGGGCTGTTCGACAGTGGAACACACTCCCTCAGAGTGTGGTGGAGTCTCCTTCCTTGGAGGTCTTTAAACAGAGGCTGGATGGCTATCTGTCAGAGATACTTTGATTGAGAATTCCTGCATGGAACGGATTTGGGCTGGATCGACCTTGTGGTCTCTTTCAACTCTATGATTCTATGGTTCTATGAAAATGAGCTTCCTTGTTAGAGGCTTTGTTAACTGAGGACCTTATCTCACACACTTTTGCTCCCAATCTAGGCACGGGCAGGGGACATGCATGGCCAAGTGAAAACGCATTTTATCATATGCCATACTTTTCTCAAGGTGTCCCCATGCCATTGCCCAGTGCTAAGCCATCCTCAATCAGGGCTCAGCCATGTGATTTTGCTCCACTGGAAAACTTCTGCCTTTCAAAATTCACACGCCTGAATCCTGATCAAGGATGGGTTAGTGCCAGGCATGGAGATGCCTTGAGGAAAGTATGGCATGCAATAAAATGTGTTTTCATTCAGCCATGTGTGTCCCGTGCCTGTGCTGAGATGAGTAGCAAAGGTGTGAGTGATAAGATCCTGAGTTAAGCATATATTGCAAATGGGAAACTCAAAAGAGTAAGACATTCATTAGTGAACTAATGGCTAAGGGGAATTGCTTATATATAGCAAATTCCTTAAAGCTTCAGAATGCTTTGCATGCTTTATCACATCATAAAATGTTCAGTAGAGTGGGTTGTTTTTTTTTAAATTCAAAAATAATCTATGAAGGGAGCTGGGACTTAGGGGAAAGTAGTTTGGTTGGAGCTATCATAAGAGACTGACTCGGGAAATTAATAAGATTGAGCAGGAAATAAAAACACAATGGATGTAACCACATTTCAACAGAGAATTACAAATATAGACAAAGACTTGAAAAAAGAAACTATAAAAATTAGAGTGAATAAATTGGAAAAATTCCAAAGAGAATTAAGGGATTACCAGGAAGGTGTATAATTGGGGAAAAATCAAAACTCATTAATGCATCTAGAAAATCAGTATCCTTTGCCTATGAGTCTTCTGATAATGTAACTAGTCCTGGTGAGAACAGGAGTAATACCTCTTTAAATGCCAGTAGTGAAGATTCTATGAGTTCAACAAGAAAATCTTCGTCTTTTTTAAATGTAAGAAAAAAACAGACATACATACAACATGAAAAAAAGACAGGACACACACAACATCTACCGGGTTCCCAAGCAAAAGAATCTTAAAGACCAGGAGGTAATTAACTTATCTGCAAGAGAATTTTACCCCCTACAACTTCAAACAATGAAAAAAGGTTTATCATTTGTCCCCACACCTAAGATAATAACTTTCAAACAATGATTGAGTTACAGGGTTTAATTAAAAAAAATCAAGATTGCAGATTTCCTTAAAACTCATCAGCCTTGTAAGGAAAGAGAAGAAGGGCTCTTCAGGGCTAAATCCACTTTCAGTCAAGTAACCACAAATCATAATATCTTAGCATTTTAAAACATGATCCTCAAAAAACTAAAATCTGCCCGGGAGGGGGTCTCCTAAAGTTTTAATTATCACCTTTAAACAATTTGATAGAAAGTTTGTTTTGATTTGTAATTGTTAACTTATTTCTGTGTAGTCACCATCCAGATTTACACATTTTTCCCAGTGTTTCTTTATCCTCCAGATACTTGATATTGTAGAAGTTTGCAGATTGCGCCTTATGAGGGAGTATTGTAAAGTAATAATTATCACCCAGAAGTTATTATAGCATATTGATGAAATTTTGTCAGTGTCACAATTGGTCCCTAAGTGCATGATATTGAGAAAATCAGCTCATTGCATCCTTTATTTTTGTGACAGGCTGCACCAGAAGTGACTAAAGTGTAAAATCCTTGTAAGGCACAAACTGCAGACTTCTACAATAACGGTATTTGGAGGGTCGAGAAATGCTGGGAAAAATGTGTCAATCTGGATGGTGACTACATAGAGATAAATTAATAACTACAAATCAAGACAAACCTTCTGTCAAAAATTTTTAAAGGCAATAATTAAAACTTTAGGATACGCTCCTCGTATCTCCTACAGTGTGGCACAACCTAACATGACAAGAAAGTTTGGCCTTACAAAAACTATGCCAAATCCAAGATGTGATTTTTAAGCCAGTAGATAAGAGAGGAGCAATAGTAGTATGGGATATAAAAAAAATATATAGCTGAAGCTCATAGACAACTAAATAATCCCTTACACTATGATCCATGCAGTCAGAATCCCACCAAAGAAATTAAGAAATCTATCTCTGGGATAGTTTATGAGGCACTCATGGATGATTATATTGACAAGAATACATATGATTTTTTTGTTATAATTGGAAGCGAGAACACCTGTATTTTATTTGTTGCCTAAAGTCCATAATAATAAATTCCCAGTTCCTGGTAGACCAATTACTGTATATTGGGATGTGGTTCTATATTGAAACCCCTTTCTGAATTTATGGATTACTATCTGAAGCCCTTCATCCGACAAATATCAGCATACATTAAAGATATGGGACACTTTTTATGAGTTCTAGAATAGATAAAACTTCCCAATATTGAATGTATCTTAGTGACTCTTGATGTGGCATCTCTTTATACAAATAGAGTTCAAGATGAGACAATGGAAGTTATAGAATCTACGCTGGATAAGAGAAAGAACTGTCTATACCGACCAACACACTTTTTGTGTACATTAGCCTAGATTACTTTGAAATAAAATTACTTTTCATTTCAGGACCATTTTTATTGGCAGACCTCTGGTACTGCCATGGGGTGCAAATTTGCACCAGAACTAGCAAATTTATATATGGACAGCTTTCAACACCAATATATATTGAACCAAGATAACATTTTCAAAGCCAACATATTGGAATACAAAAGGTATCTAGATGATATCTTTATTGTATGGAATGGTATGGGAGAATGATTTATTTGAATTTCATATATATCTTAACAATGTACACAATACTATGAAATTTGAACTTGACTTTGATCATGTAAGGATTATTTTTTTGGATTTATTAATAGTGAAAAGAGGTACCTCATTGGAAACAGAGCTTTATAGAAAAGACACTGATTCAAACTCTATTTGGAGGTATGACAGCTTCCATCCATCACATATTAGGAAAAACATACCCTACTCTCAGTTCATAAGATTGAGAAGAAATTGCTCAGGTCTAATTGAATTTGATATACAAGCTAAAACCTTAATAGAGCAATTTGCAATTAGAGGATATCCCAAAAAGTGATTGAAACAAGCTTTAGAGTAAGAAAAATGGATAGAAAAAATCTGCTCCACAGTAAACAGAAAAAACAAGCTAGAATGTTAATACCTGTAACATACAATAGACACACTAGATTCATTCATACAGATATACTTAAATATTGGGACTTACCTCAGGGCATTCCTGGTTGCTTAGAAAAACCTTTATTTGTATACAAGCGCTCAAGAAACTTAAAAGACATCCTGGTACATAGCAAATGAACTGTGCAGAAAGCTCAGTCTAGTGTTATATTAAGAAAAACTAAAGGGAATTTCCCATAATTGTAGCGTTTATAAAAATTGTGTTAAAACCACAGAATTCATCTACTCTGTTAATAATAAAACCTATTGTTTGAATGATATGTATACTTGTGATACAAAGGGTGTTATATATGTAATCCAATGTCCTTGTAAACTTCTATATGTCAGGATGACTACCAGAAAAATTAAAAAGAGGATCTGTGAACATAAGAGCTGCATAGGAAATCAAAGAACTACTGCACCAGTGGTCCAGCATTTCTTACAATATAAAAATACAGAGAAGGATATCAAATTTTGGACAATCGAGAAAGTGTCTGGCACTGGGGAAAACCTGGAGAGGAAATTGAGAAGAAGAGAGCTCTTTTGGATTTTCACCTTACAGTCACATAAACCTACTGGACTAAATGAGAACTGTATTTGGCCAGAGATATTGTAAACCTTTTTCTCTCTTTTGCTTTATTCATTTGATCATCTATATTTGATCATCTATATTATTTTGATAGCATTGAGATTGTAGTTTGTGTAACACTTTAAAGGATTTGCACTCCCTACAAAGCAACCCTAATCATGGTATAACAGGTGTAACAGATTGTAAATTAACAGAGTAATATAAAGCCCTCCATAACATCCAATACAGCATTGCAATTCAGTGGAGCAAATATGGAGGAAAAATATCTTTAATTATTTTGAATATCTTTATTAAATCCCAAACATCTACATGTTTTTTTTATTTTGTTTTGTTTTTTGGTATATATACTTTTTACAGGAATTGATTGCCTGACTTACTCCTTACTTACTCTGGATGACCCCTTGCAAATAGACAAATTATTGGGCTGTTACAACAGGTACTGTATATGCAAAATAATTATTTTACAATATGGTCTTTATTATTTTGTTATAAATATACTACCGATATTATTTTTCTCCATCTGTTTAGCTCATATTCCCATTGAGGAAGATGTGTAGTTGAAACGCATTTGGTCTTATTGGTTTTATTGTTATTTTTTACATACCGGTAAACCTTTGTTACATGTCCTCTGAAAGTGTATACATTTATGTCAATGCATGTATCTTGAACGTTGGACATTTTTACAATTTGTATGCCATTTGGGATTTATAGTTTTCAGTCTGCTATGCATATTGGCAGAATTTTTACTTTATATTTTGTATGCAACTACACATTATATACACTACTTGTTGTTTTTCATCCTCTGGCAAAGCACATTGCCTTGAATATACATACATTTATGTCGGTTTGCCTGGGTGTTAGAGAATCACTTTTGTTATATTCACTGAATACTTAAGATAATAAAACTTTTTAATGTATCTTTTAGTTGCTACTTTCCCCTATACCTTTTTGTTTGCCGTCTGAATCAGGATGTTCCTGAGTTAGAGATTCAGTAAATGTATCTCTGCCCCAATTAGTGTACATGTGCATAGGGAGTTGTATTTAATGATGCATAGTGCAACAGAATTTGAATGTATTACTCTGAGGACACTTTTTTCATCACTTAATTTTGTTCATTCAAAGAAGAGTTAGCCCTTAGCAAACAGCTGTTCAGCTACAGGATGCCTCTCCATTTTCATGTCCAAAAGTCATTATGACTAGGGAATATTTCTCCTTACTTAAGGGTAAACAGAACAACCCAACTTAAGCTTTCATTTTATCTGATAATTATTTTGTCCACTCTAGCATGAATGCTAAATCAACCAGTAATTACAACATTGCTATTCCTCTCCTGATCTCATCTTCCTTTTACTTGTTTACTACTTTCTTAAACATTGGTACTGTTAAAGGAGCTTATCCCATGGTGTTTTCATTTGTTTTACCTCTATCCGGATTAAATCTTAATTTGGGCAGCATCCTGGTCTTATCAGATGGTTTTTGCCACCTAATTTGCCACCCAAATACATCCCAGGTCCATCCCCACTTTCAGAGTCTCTCCTCCTCGCTCTTTTCAACCTCATGAATAAGACAAGAGCAGGGTTTGGGGCCAAAATTATGGATTTTGATACAACCTATGGCTAAATCAAGGACAAAACATACATGTATTTAACAAAGGATGTGAAGGATAGAGCAAAGGGAAACAAAGAACTTACAAAATTGTGGCAGGAATAATTGCTAATGCTCACACTAAAGGATCAATAGATGAGGAGATAACTATGGTAAAAGGTGGCTGGGTGATGTGTTGGAGAGGTGAGCAAACACAGGCAAGGCGACAAAAATGCATACGTTTTAAAAATAATGAAAATACAAAGCAAAGAAATTTTTGAGTACATCAGCAGCGACTATAACCTTTAACATGATAATTTTCCTCCCTGATTTTAACCCAAAGCTGACAAGTATACACAAATGTTTTATTCAAATCCTTCAGTGCTCAATTCCTCTCAGTGCCCCTTTTAGGGGAAGTGCCAAGGACCTACCATCATTGCCATTTTCCCACCCAGGCATTCAAAAGGTTAGAAGTGGCACCACAGCAGTCCTTCTTTCAATTGCAAACCGAGTTGCATAAAATTACTTCTCAAACCTCTAACCTCTTCCCATAGCTTCTGTAAAATTTCAGGGGACAGCTCCATGTTCCAGGATTTGGCAGTTACAGGGTTAAACCAGAAAACAAAATCCAGTTCATTCTCAATAACTGCAGCACCAATGTCTGATTATTCTCAATGTCCCCAGGGTTATCTATTTCCAAAGTAAATAGAGCCTCTTTTCTCACAGAGAAATGTTTTTACTCAAAACATGTTCAATAATAAAATAATTAAAGTTGCTGTTCTTCAAATCCTCATTTAAAACTTTGCCATACATCTTTTTAATTTTTTTTCCTGCTTTTCTTTTTTCTTTTTTAGCTGAAATCTTATTAAAAAAAATTCTCTAATCTTGTTTAGAGAAAGAGGGATACTCACCAGGGTGGGCTTTTGTTTCCACTGCTCGTTGGAAGACTTTTCATTCACAAAAATAAAATAAAATAATTTTTAAAAAGTGATTAGAAAAATAAGGATTTTGTGGATCTAATGAATTTTTTATATTCATTTAGCAGCCAGAGCCTGGTATTCCTCCCCCAGCATCTCACTGTTACACTCACATCTATCCGCTGCTATTCCAGTGGCTTCCTCATGAGTAAGCGTTGATCCTGAGCACTTGTGGGCAATCCTTTAGTTCTCTTCCTTGTCTGGAGAGAGTGCTGTCAGCTAATTAATTGCTAATTAGTTGACTATTCTGCTGTTGAGCTTTGTCTGTCTCAGAGCAGACACATCAAACTGCATGTTCCCCACCCAGACATTGCCAGTTGCCACTAGTTCCTGATCTAGATTGTTGCCTAGCTGAAATCACCTTGTCACTTTAACTACTGGAATCCCTTGTTTCACTGGAATCTACTACTGAGTCAATTTTATTTCATTTCATTTGGCCACTCGTATCGCTTGCTTTAATGTTAAGGGTATTGTGAATCTGCTTTCACCCAAAGGACTGGAAAAGAAAAAATAACCATATATACTTCAGTAAGGTACAGCGGAGTGAACAAAGGGACAGGAGAAGATCATCAGAATTGCATTAGAGATTCCTAAGGCACTAGAAATTGATACAAGTATGTTGAATCTAGCTCACAAAATCATTTCACTGATCTATTTTACCACTGTGACCCAATTCAGGAAAGAGCCATTGCAGTGCATTTGAAAAACTGGTGTGGGGGTGAGACATGGGAACCTGTTTGTTATGTCACACTACTATTAATGTTCAATGATCACTTGGACAGGTATCTCAAACTGAATCTGTCTAGGCACCAGATCCCATCTTGGAAGCTAAGCATGATCAGCTCTGTTTAGTATCTGAATGGTAGACTGCCAACCAATACCATATAATATACCTGTAGGCTATATTTCAGTGGAAGGAATAGCAAAACACCTCTGCATATTCTTTGCCTAAGAAAATACTATGAAATTAATGTGGTTGCCATAATTGACAGCTGATCTGAAGGCGCACACACATGCATACACATGCACCTCAAACTGTTCACAGGTTTGTACATGCATCTGAAGAGGATAGTTCACAACAGATGAAGTATTATTTGCCTACACAGAACCAAAAGCATTGTACATACCGGTAGTTAAAGAAGGTACAAATGTATTTGTGGTACTACTGGTGCAATTATTGTCCCAATAATTCCTCCCAGAAGAACTGACTAAACATGGGACTGAGTGCATTAGAGAGATATCTTTACTGATAGTAAGTAAAAGGAATGTGGTATATAATTAATCAAATTCAGCTCTTTGGTATTTTGAGGATCTGAGCTGATCCATTAACTTTTCTAACGGTTGTGTAATGTACTAGTCCTTGATACCAATGTTCAGTCATGAGTGCACTAGTCTTTCTGCCTTTTTGCTGTTTCTTGTCAAGCTGCCACTGTTAAGAATTTGATTAGTCTTTGTGAGAAGGATGCTTCCTTCGGCTGTCGAATAACAGTAGTGCAGTTTTGGTATCTGGAGGCAAAGAAGTAACTTATTGATACTTCAATAAAACCTTTTGCCCAGAGTTACTCAGACAAAAATGCTTGAAGGGCTCACTTTCAAAAAACAGATGACCAATGGTTGGACTATATGGCAAGATTAATTTGAGCAGAGCACCAACTCAGGAGTGAGGATTTTCTGGGATTTGCTTCATTGTATTAATTCCTATGGAGACCTTCATTTCAGAGAGATATATTTTGAAATGAGACTTATTTTACATAGCACAATGCTTTTGCTCTTAAAATTCATGGCAACTGTTTTGTGTAGATGATACATTTCATGTTTTTTTTTTCTTTAGTTATTAGAATAACTTTTTAAAGCTTTATTTAGAACAGGGATTGGCAAAGACTGGACCCATTAGTATGTGCAATCTTCAGGACCCTAATGTATGGCCTTTGTAGGTCCCCAGAAGCCTCTCCAAAGTCCCTGGAATCAATTTTAAAAACATTTCACACCAATTTTAGGTTCTTTTCCGCCCCCCCCCCCCAAAAAAAAACTGCTCAAAAGTACCCCAAACTGTCTGCTTTACTTCATTGTACTCATCCACAGAACCCTTCCAAATCCCTGAAAGACATAAGAAAGCCAAAAATCAGCCAAAGCAGTGGCCAGAAATAACATTATTTCATGGGGGTAAAATGCCCTCTCCAGTCCTGATTTAGAATATAGAAAAATTACTGATCTGGCTTGTGTCCTATATGTTCTTTAGATCTAGCTGGGTTCCCCAATTTCATGTTGCTTTTAATATTTCCAAAGGATTGAGCATCATAATTTAGGACACTTGTCGCCATTTTTCAATCTTGTTTTATTTTGCTGCTTGCTGAGTTTAGAAAATAACAGTAGAAAAGATGGAGTCTACCATCAATACGTTAAACATACAGATATATCTTCCTATAGAGAGCAGAAGAGAAACATCCCAAAGACTGGTGCTTTTCCCTCATGAAATGACCTACAAATCTCTCTATTGTGATTTATTTGAGCAGTGCAATAGGAAAACAAAATGGAACAAAACATTCTGGGCTTCAATATAAATAATTGTTTTAATACTCTCTAGCTCCGGTTTCAAACAAGCAAGAAAATATGGAGGCCAACAGCATATCCACATATGCAGTCTACCACTAGGGCTATCATAAATGACCAGCTGGGCAGAATCTTGCCATGACTTTGTGTCCCATTCACATGGCCTTGAGAATCTAGGGTTACCTCCATGCCATGGTGAAGCAGCAAAGGCAAATTACTCTAAAGCTCCAAGCATATATGAGAATTTCTTTCCCAGTAAGCAATGTCATCAGAAGACTTTAGTTTGACCAAAACAAAGGAAGCCAGTATGTTTGCAATAACATTTTTTGCCATACCATACCATAATTGTGGTAAATGAAGTTGGTAAGAAAACCAGATCAGTGTGTTCACATGAACTGGGAATACAATTCCTCAGTCTATATAGTATCCAAATCATGTGATCTACTCTCGATGAAGAGGCATTATAGTGATCCTATTGGTTTGGAAAATGAATAGATGATGCTTCTAGCAAATTAATATGTTTAGGCATTTTAGAAGTGGTGATCACAATCAAAGAGAAGATAAAGCAGATTGATGATAAATAGTGCTCTTTGTTCATTGATGTCAGGGGTGTGGATGCCTTTATATGTGTAATTCTACCCATGAAGGCTTCTTCTGTGGATGGGGAAGAATTATTCATTTCATTTTGATAAGAATGTAAGAAAGCCCACAAAGTGCTTCAAGAGGTAAAGAACTTTAACTTTCAAAGGTTCAGATATGGGGAAAATAGATATTAACATATTTTTCCATCAAAACCTGGGGATCTGTATTCAGCCATATGTATTCAACCATATTACTGCTGAATTAGGCTTGGTGGCTTTTTCTATCTCTTCTGGAAGGCTCTTTTGTTAAAGGAAGTTACAACTTCATCCTCTGTATCATGGGAACAGATATAACTATTAAATTTGACAGGTGCAAATGGGCTGGAATTTTATTGCAGTTATTTTTGAACAGTTTAGCAATTCACAAATTTCTTCATCTCTGAAATGGAGAAAAACACTCTTGGAGGATTTTTTTTAATCCAAATAATAGAGAAAGTGAAATTGACAGACTTTATCATTTCAAGCTCCCCCAGATCTGAATAATAATAATTATAATATTTATTTGTATTTCCTGCCTCTCCCTTCGGATCATGGCAGGATTCCAACAGTGTTAAAATACATATACAATTCAATACAATCTTAAAACATTAAAACAATTACATAAGCAATAAAACTCACTACATCTTCTGTCCTTAATCCAGCAATTGTTACTGTATCTATTATAGATCCAGTATTGTCTGTTCATTCCCGATCCATTAAAGTAGGTCGGGTGGGTAGGTATAATAAGCAGTATGTATGTGTGTGTTTTCCTTTGTTACTCTGACTTTGAGGTCTGCACTTCATATGTTCATGGAAATTCTTTTTGAACTCATTCATTTGGACCCAGAGTAAGTTAGTTAGAATTCACCACTGAAAGCCTGAAACTTCAATTAGTCATGTCAGTTTTTCACATTGATTCAGTGAGATTCAAGTGTAACTCACTAAATATGGCTCCAACTCAGAATATTGAACACCATCATAAGCCATTTTATGATCCCTCTGGAGATTCTAGTTTTAACAAAGGCAGCTCTTGAGAAATTATTTGCCACGTCTCTCTGATAAATACTGCAGATGTTATTTCAAGATTTCTACATGCATTGTTGTATTTATGACTTTCTTCCCATGAATGTCCTGCAGTTAACTGAGTAGGCAAGTTATTCTCTTCAGAATGAACACACAGACCATCAGACTTCAACAAATTTCAGGCTCTGCCTCTCCACAGATACCTTCCTCCAGAGACTGCTTAATGACTCCAACCTTCTCTCACAGCATTTCAGACATTCCTTTAGTTACTTATGTCTTTGTTGCTTTCCACACCACTGCACTCTTGCCATAAACAGCTAACTTGCTTTCTTGCTTGCTTCTTTACTATATAGGGAGAAAGTCATTCATTCACCATTATGTGGGTTTCCTTTTAACTTGTCATCATAATGTCAATTCTTTACTTTAAAAGCAACTTACATCAAAGTAGCATTGAGAATGATTGCTCTTCTGCTTAGATGTTCCTGTGCAGTAAAATTCATCAGACAGGGCAGGTGAGCAAGACAACTATGTCTGCCTAGTTGGTATCATGTAATTCATGTCTTTTATTCCTCTTACATAGTCCATAGTGTACAGGATCGATACTAAAACATTCTGCTT
The DNA here is from genome assembly GCA_034509955.1 of Urosaurus nigricauda. Taxonomy (NCBI): domain Eukaryota; kingdom Metazoa; phylum Chordata; class Lepidosauria; order Squamata; family Phrynosomatidae; genus Urosaurus; species Urosaurus nigricauda. The sequence continues at coordinate 178,183,539 of JAOEGL010000004.1, forward strand.
TGCTGATCTGAGCTGATGTCTCAGAATAAACTGGCCATGTTAAGGCTTAGAAGTCAAGTACTCTGACAGCTTGTAAGAAAGTACTCAAGACGGATCTCTTCCAGCAGGTCTTTCCAACTTAGCTTCCCTCCCCAGATATTGAGATGTCTGCCCCCGTATCCACCTATCCTTCCCCACTTGCTTCTCTGTGTAATGTTTTTAATGCTTGTAATGTTTATATAGTATTACAGTTTAATTCTTTTTTAGTATCGGGAATGGGGGACGGGGGAGGTTTAGGGTTTGATTTTACTGTAACTTCAGTGTATTTTATTGTTGTAACCCACCCGGATTCTTCGTCATTGGGTGGGCTAGAAATAAATCTATTATTATTATTATTATTATTATGTTGTTGTTGTTGTTGTTGTTGTACTGAAGGACAGATGCCTCTCAGAATGCAGTGGTGCCATACATGGCATTCTGAGAAAAGATGGGGGGACAGAACTTGGGGAAGTTAAACTTTTTTCTGACTACAGCTCTCTCAATGGTCATTGCCTGTGTGGGATGCTTGCAGTTGTCATCCAAATTTTTTCAAGCCCTACTCTGAAGAAATAGAACAGACAGCCAGAGAAAGCAAGCCCCTGTGCTGATAGAGGCCAACTCAGTTGTCTTCAAGCCAACAAATTATTGGCATTGTGTAGACAAATTGTTTCATCTCTGCATTTTGCATTCTTTGTTAGCATTTCATTACCCATTCAGCTTATGAGGATTGGGTTCCCTCTGTAGAGCACAACAGATTTCTTAGAATCCAAACATCTTCACCAATTGTCATTTCTTTGTTACATCTGTAACAAAAATAAATGTTTGCAATTCAGAGAATAAAAATTTCTTACATTTGTATCCAACTCCTCCTTCAACAAGTACAAAATGCAATTAGAAATTATAATATATCTATTATCATTATAGAAGAAATGGGCAATAGCAGAAAATACATTAATCATGGAAGCTATTATAAAGCAAGTCCTTGAGAACAAGGTTACCAAAAGAGAATGGATAGACCTGTTCCCTGAATCTGATTTTACAGTGATGATGATGACAATGATGATGATGGTTCTGCCTCAAATAATTCTAGACAATAGGTTAGGCTGGGAGAATGTGACATATCAAATGCCACCTTGAGTCCCATGGCTAAAACTGATCCAATGAATAATCATTGGAAGCACACCTGGGTTGTTTTCACACTTTATCACTGTAGCACATTGATACTACTAACTTCCTTGGCTCCATCCTATGGCACCCTGAGATTTGTAGTTTGGTGAGGCACTAGATCTCCTTGGCACAGAATTCAAATTACTTCACAAAACAACAGATCTCTGGATGTCAAAGGATGGACCCATACCAATTAAAGTGGCATTGAAATGCTATAATTGTGTGGTGTACACATATTGCTTTTACAGGTTAAAGGTAAATTCCTCTCCCACAATTTCACTAGTCTATTTTATTGGCAATGAAATGGGGGTGGATTTTCTGGAGGGCTGAAATTCAGCTGGGGAGTACAGCATTACCCTGACTAGGACTTTGAAGAAAAATTGCAACCTCACCAGCCCCTAGTCATCACACAACACTGCTTCCAAGGACTTTAGGAAGAAAAAAATGATGGTCAATAGCTTCCTCCTGCCTGAATTGCTCTGAAGGCATGGCTTTTCTTTTGCAGTGTTTCCTCGCCCTTACTTCCCAAAATTTTCTTTTGAGAACTGAGTTGAACATTCTCATAAGAAAATTTTTATGTCAGTATCACAATTTTTAAAAAGCAGCAGCCCCCACTCCACATACACACACTTCTGTGTAAATAAGCATAGGAATCTAAGTATAATTTCTAGGGCCAAAGCCCAACACTTTAAGAACTGCATTTCCACATCTCTTCAGAGAAACTCCCCACACATTTATTTTTATCACGATACACTGAGTGGGAGGGTTGTCTCTCCCCCTGCAATGGCTGCTTTATGGTAAGGGCAGTCTTTCCTCCTAACAATTTCCTTCTCAGGCAATTCATTTAGTGAATCCCAATCCATAAACATACATTATTTGTGTTAAAGCAGAAGTGGGAAACTATGGCCTTCCAGGCACTTTTGGAATTCAACTCCCATCATCCTTCAACATTCACTATGCTGGCCTAGAAATTAAAGTTGTAGATCAAAAGTATTTGCATACCATGACAGATGAATATGCCAGAACTGCAGCATGACGGGTGAATATGCCAAAATCCTAAAGAAAGTAGGAGAGGTCCTGTTTAATTTGACCAAAATATTGGCATACTGTCAGATGCTTTCTTAAAGCAGCTACCATGATTTATAATCATTAGCCTTCTCTAGATCTTGTCTTGCAGCAGCCAATGGTCAGTGATACAAAGACTTTTAAGCTCAGTGAGCAATATCCTCTAAGGGCCAAAGCACATGGCCCAGAAGGAGCAGCCTCTGGACCACTTCCAAAGCAGGCCACAAATGCAGGTCCCAAGCTGGCACCACCAGGAGTGGATTATCTCCTCTCCTTTTTGGCCCAGCTTTTAGTCCCCAAGTGTGGCCTTGGCACAGTTTCCAGACACTTTGGGGATTTGCATCATCTAAATGCCACACACCCAAAGAAGCCAGAAGCCACCTTGAATTTTGGGCCAAAGACACCTATCCCCTCTGATAGCATTCTCCTAACTTGATCTCCCCCAGGCTATGTTGGACTGCAGCTCTCAGATCCTTGAGCCACCCAGCAAAGGGATTTTAGGGATTCCACTTCAATGTATGAGAAGAATACCTGGCTAAAGACTGCTTCTGATCTCTTTTCTAAACTACCTTGTAAGCACAGAGGGAATAATACAGTATTTCCTTCCTTTTATCATGATGCAGCATACTCTTTCTCTCCACTTGGCTGACAGAAAGTACAGAGAAAATGGCCTCCCTTCCCCGATCCATTACCAAAAGTATGATTACAATGAAATCATAACTGGATCTCAGTATAAATCTCCTTAATCTAACCAAGCACCTTCCTGGCAATTCTGACCTGTGGCTATTCCATATAAAGGTTAAAGAATATAGCTTTCTACTCTGCACTCTTTCAAGAAACATCTGGAAATTGTCAATTTCCTCTAATTTTAAGACTGTTAGGACGGTATAGCAAATAGTCATTTCTAAAACCTAGTGCTTTATATTGGCAAAATTTAATTTCACCTGTAAAAAACCCAACCCAGTATACAAACATACTTACAGAAAAGGCATATAACATGACCACAACAAGAAGTCTGAATTAAAGAAATCCAGATAAAACAGGAATCACTGTACAGTACATTTCCTGAATGGAAGAAGCAAGGTTATATCATTTTTCTTCCAGGGATATACAATGAATAAACAACAAGAAGAACAATCCAATCATAGCATTACTGCATGAAACAGGATGCTTAAAGACCAAATTATGAGTAAATGGGGAATTAAATGGAGTGGCTCAAAACAAAGGCAGCATTTGGAATTATTTTGCTGCAGTCATGTATATCTGGATATAGTTTTTACACTAACATTTAGAATGAACGCAATCTCACCTAGTTTCTGATGTAATTGCTCCCTGCTCATCTCCAAAGGACTTAAAAGGTTTTAATATTGTTTCTCATTGTAACATTAAACATAGTTAATGCTAGCTGGATTCCCTCTCTCAAAATCTGCAAGCCTATTCAGGCCTTGGCTTTCAGATCTTGGATAATATATGAATTCGGGGCAAACATGACCTTTAATTCTGTATAAGCAGAGGCAAGTGACCACTAGGCTGTATTGTCTAGAGTTAGTGTCCTGATATCTCTCCCTCAACTATACATGTCCTCTTTATCTCTCACCCCCTCTGCTAGCGAACAGGCTTTCTGAACTAAAGTAAAATACTGTTCTTCAAGGCAGTTAATATAATAATAATAATAATAATAATAATGATGATGATGATGTTTATTTCTTACCCTCCCCTCTGTAAAACAATCGAGGCGGGGTACAACAAGGTTAAAAAACAGATTACAGATTAAAACTTATTTGCTGTCGTGTGCCCTAAAGTCGTTTCTGACCTATGGTGAACCTATTGCAGGGTTTTCTGGGACTGATAGTGTGTGACTCACCCAAAGTCACCCAGTAGATTTCCATGGCCAAGCAGGGATTCAAACCCTGATCTCCGGTGTCGTAGTCCAATGCTCAAATCACTACACCACACTGATCCCCTTAGGCTTATTTAAACCTTGCAAGAGAGGAAGGTAGATAGCAAACTAAATGTCGTTAGGTCCACCCTTTGTATCCTGTATTGTCTGTCCTGCCAACCTAAGTGAGCACTGACTGCACTGTGGTTAGTGGTTAAGAAGTGATAGAAGAGTGGAGGGAATTTTACTAGAGGACAAGGATACTTCCACTGTGTTCTGTTGAGATGCAGATTCCTTCTGAATATCCATAAGGCTTTAGGTCTCAGGGGACAGCCATGTTTCTCTACATTTCTGACTGGGAAGACAAATCTCAGAGCAAGCAGCAGCAGAAGAGGAGAAAGTTTGATTATGGTGTTTGAAATCTTTAAAGCCTAAATATCAATCAGTACTCAATTCTATCCTGTGCCAGCAGACTCTGGCTCAACATGGCAGCATCTGTGTTGCACTGGTGCAGGACTGGTGCACCAAAAGGCAAGTAGTGAGGCCAGGAATGAGGCCCAGGAACTCCCTGAGGTCTTCCACAAACCTCAGCAGATGCATAAACCTGAGGGCAGGGAACCATCTAATTAAAAAGATTGTATGTACAGCGCTGTGTAAATTTACAGTGCTATATAAATAAAGGTTAATAACAACAGCAACAGCAACAACATAAGATCTGGGAAAACTTCCCATGTGTCATGTGTAACTATGGGAGAGGGCAAAATGAGGGCATTGCTCCCTGAATAAAAATTCTGCCCCCTCCCCCCCAATTAAATTTCCCTGCAGTCCTCAAGTTTTTAGCATTGGATTAACTTAAAATTTCAGTTCAGTATTTAGCAATAGTTTAGGCATCCAAAGAAAGGGGAAGGCAAAGTTACCAAGAGAATGCAAACTCGGCAAATCAAGGAATTATCAATGCCTCACTCTCTGCATGACTAGAAATTTGGAGACTGAAGGAAATTTTCATTCCAGAGGCAAAATTCTTATTTGGAGAGGCAATGCCCGCATCCATTCCTCAATAGCTACCCTCCTTTGCATGTTATAGAAAGAGGCCACATGGGATGCAAGTATTTAATAAAATGTAGTAACAGCTGTTATTACTGGGTGCATTTTGCTGTGTATCCTGTTGCCTAAAAATGGTGTGGGCGTTTTACCCCCTGGTTCTTTGTTACCTAGTTAGCTAGGATTTACCCAATTTGGGCCTGTTCATGGAGAGTGCTTTCATGTCTGTTTCCACAACTGCTGATTGTGGTGTAATGACTAAGAGGCAAAACAGACTGACCAAAGGGTGGATTGGGACTATCCTGGAGCCGCGGCAACTGCATGCACATGTGGTCCCAATCCAGCCCATCACCGCTGTTTCAAAGCAGCTTCTGAAAAGGAGTGGTTTTTTACTGCTCCTTTTCAGGGCAGCTTTTCCATGTCGGGGTGACTTGGCAGCACCTTCTGGGTGGCTTGGGGGCATCCGTCATGTGACCACTATGCCACCGAACTGCCCAGAAGTGGGCTTTTTTGCCCATTTGTTTTGAGCCTAATCTTCTAATCCTTGCCTGTCTCAACTCTATGTGATCAGAAGGATCTGCCTTTGATCTTAGTTTTTGCTTCAGATATTTGAGGGAATGTGATGCCGCTGACTTGACAAAACTAAATTATCTGATATTTGGTGGGGTTTGGAGTTACTTAGCAATGGCAGACTGAAAGGCTACCTGCATGCTACATTTATCACACTAACTGTAAACTTGTCCAGTAAAATTTCCAAAAGACATGAGAAATATGAAAATACTTCAGAGATAATGGAAGAGAAAGCTGAGTGTGATCCTGGGCAAATAATAAATCAGATCTGCTAACCACTCTTCTCCAGTCATCCATTGACCATATCTACTTATCTTACTTCTTTTTAAAAAGCTAATTGACCCTTGATCCTTCTCATCTCCTAGATGCTAAAGGGTAAAAAAAGAGGTACAAAGAATGGATTGCTAGAAGGGGCAGTCAGGGACCTCTCCTGCTTTCTGGGTTTGCTAGAATTTCCTCTCATCATCTCCCCCAAGCCAGCACCTGTTTTTTTTTTTAGATCTAATGGTTCCATTTGAGCTCAGTCTCCTTAAACAGGCACTGCAGCTGTTAGTGCACTCCGCTGACATCACTTCTCATTCACCTGCTTAAGCACATGCTGTATTAGCTCCAAAGGAACTAGAGTTTTCCTTCTCATTATGGCCTCTTAAGGATGGACAGTTATGCCATTATTTTTGGCATGGGAGTGTTAAATGTAACAGAGATAAGAGAGAAGTATAAGACAACAAGTTACCTCAACGTCAGTGAACCTTTGGAATCCACTGGAATTTGCTACCAGGACTACCACCAGCACCCCATGCTTACCAAAATACCACAGATATTCAAAGTCCATTGAATACAATGGTGTAGTAAAATGGTGTCCCTTAGATAAAATGGCAAAATCAAGGTTTCCTTTATTTATTTCAAACTGGGGATGGTTGAATCTGTGAGTAAGGAATCTGTGGATACTGATGGATAACTGTATACTCACATTTGCATCCAAGCTTTAAAGGGACTTTTCAATATGCTGAAAGCTAACCTGAAAATGGGGTCAGTACCTTGGATAGCTCTTTTAAAGTTCAAATGAAAAACTAAGGTTACATCTAAACTGTAGAAGACACCACTTTAACTGCCCTAGCTCAATACTATGGAATCTGAGATTTGGAGTTTTATGCGATATTTCATCTTCTACAACAAACTACAAATTCCAGGATTCCAGAGAATGGAGCCATGACAATTAAAGTGGTTCCAAACTGCATTAATTCTGCAGTATGGCAGCAGTTACTGCAAAGTCACCATGGGAACTTCCCTGGGTTTCTTTCATGGTACAGTTGTTCTGTCTCATTTATAGAGACACACACACACACACACACACACACATATATATGAAGGGGAACAGATTCCAGATGCCACCATCTTGCATTTGTAATCCTTGTTTCTTTTTCTCTGTGCTGCTTCTGTCTTTTCTTTTCCCAGGTGAATATCTCTTAAGGATGGACAGCTATGCCATTGCCTTTGGGACTGGGAAAGTATCATCTGTCTGGAAACATCTTGAATGATGGAGGCAGTGTCAGTCAATGTTGCTCTCTGGTCACCACCTACTTCCTTGTCCACCTGCAGGTTTGCGCTTTGCTAGGGCTTGGAAAATGTACTGTTTGGACTACCAGTACCTGAATCTTCAGATTCATATTTTCATTAGGACTTGTAATCCTAGCAGAATGATTAGTTCTTCTGGGAATGATACTCTGAGGACTATACTGCCCAGTATTCTTCAGCCACCACTTATTTATTCTGTTTATTAAAATATTTATCCCCCTACCTATACGCAAAGATCTCACAGTAGCATACAATAAAATCAGAATGATTTAAATTATGAAGCCATAAAAATAGTTTACAATCTTAAAAAATAGATGAAGCTAACAGATTAAAATGTGTTTGAACAGGTAAAACCATATGCATGTACAAAATGGATACAATTACTATGCCTTTCCCAGGACTCTAATAAACAGTTGTATTTCATCTTGGCCCAAAAATGAAGCATTGTAATGGACACTGTGATCCAAAAAAGTAACTTTCTCAGGCTCTGTGGTGGACACATTGCTGCTGGTGGAAGCTTAAAAAACAGGTTGTATTGGTAAGAAAAATGGTGCTGCTTGTGACTGATAGTTTTTATAAAAGAAAACCTTTAGTGCTGCCTAATTTTTAGCACCAGTTTTTAAGACAAAAAAAAGCATTGATTTCATTAATCAATGACAGTGACTGATAGTTTTTATAAAAGAAAACCTTTAGTGCTGCCTAATTTTTAGCACCAAAGTTTTTAAGACAAAAAAAGCATTGATTTCATTAATATTTATTTTTAAAAAATACCAGTTCAGTCTAGAGTACCTCTGAAACAAATGTTTTGCTTTCTACTGGGATGAGGGAGAGACCTCTTCATCTGGGTTTAAATCTTTGATCTATATTCCTCAAAGAAATGATTGTCCAAAACACATTGCAGAAATAATCCAATTTGAGACCACTTTAACTGCCCTGTCTCAATGCTAGGGAATTCTGAGAACTGTAGTTTTGTGAGACAATTTGTTTAGTGACTTCATTTTTAACATTTATGTTAAAATTTATCTATTTCAAAATAGTCATCTAATTTTAAAAGTCATTCCTTTACTACAGGACAATTATTCCTCCTCTCCGCTTATACTTGTGTATAAAACATGCACTACCATGATCACCCACCTTGAGTCCCACTGTGGGAGAAAGGTAGGATATAAATTTTGGAAATAAACAAATATAGAATGTATGTTTGCCATGTTTAAAACCTACTTAATTTCTGAGGAGTAAGATTTTGTTGACAGGCACCATAGCAGGACTGTAGAAAGAAGGAAAGAAAAAGAAAAGAAAGAAAGGAACTTTCTCTAAAATAAGTGTTCAATCAGTTGGAATATTTCTTTCACCTGTTGAACCCCTGCCTGTTGTTTATCAGCTGGAGATTAGGAGCCCTGCTAGAAGAAGAGTGGTGAACCCAGCCATTTCCATGACATCAGCATCTCTTTGTGAGAAGAATTTTAGTTTGTGTGTGAAGATGTACTCGAAAGATAATATACTTAGCATTTAGTCTCATATTTTCTTAGAATATGGTTTCTCATTAACCTTGGAGAAGTAATTTCACCTTTAATAGATCTGGTATAAACTTTGCTGGGTTACCTTGACATTTTTCTCCTTCATAACAATCCATTCACATAACCCACCCCCAATCAATTTGTATCAAATATTTGCTGAACAATAGATGTTGAAATGATTCTCCTCCCCCGAATAAGTATAATTTAAAGCACCAAAGGTAGGCAGATGTTCAGTTCTGAAAGTACTTTTTCCAGGACACATGTTAAAACCTGTGCTTTACTCATACTTTCCTTACATTTAGGTCCAAAGCATGCTGCAGAAGTAATCTAGTTTGAGACCGCTTTAATTGCCCTGGCTCATTGCTTGGGAATCCTAGGAACTGTAGTTTCTTGTGGCACCAGAGAATTAGAATGGAACCTTAACTTGCTTTAAAAAGAAATGGGGAGATGAATTTATAATAGGCTCAGATTAAGATAAAGTATTTAGTAATTACTGCTGAAATCTATAATTTATAAATGGAGGATAAGAAATAAATGACAAGACATTTGGAAGTAATAAGTCTCTAGAACCTTACGGGAGAAAAAAGAGTTGAGGAAGTTTTTTGTTATATTTGCTGTATGTTAGATTTTGTTTACCGTATATGTTGATTTGTTTATTTGTTGGTATTTGTTAAATTGTGTTTCATTGTCTGTACTTTTCTTTTCAATGTCAATGTCTTTTATTTCAGTTTTTAAAAAACAATAATAAATTAATAAATAGAAATCAAGCAGGTTCAGCCTTCCAGAGCTGGTGTGCAAATCTTTGTTTCATTTCAGCATGTCAGGCTTCAGGCAAAGGAGCAGGACTGGAAACAATACAAGAGCTGTATCAATAATGCACAGCCAATTCTGCTTTATAGTGACCTTTCAGTGGAGCCCAGTAGATACCCAATTTACACTTAACTGAGATAAGGTGGCTTGCCAAAACCATATAAGCCTGGGAGAAATTGGCTACACACTACCCATACTGCAATTGAGAAGAGTTTAATACTCAGGCAGAGCTCAGAGTGAGTGATACTTTCTTTTAAGATGACTGTATATCCATGCCACCTCAATTTAATTAAAGAAACTGTGGGCCTTAATATGAAAAAAAAGCCAGCTTATTTTCTCCTGGGGCCCATTCACGCCATGCACTTATAGCACAATGATTCCACTTTAACTGCCATGGAATCCTGGGATTTGAAGTTTATGGAGGAGTATTTCAATTTCACAGCCAGAAGGCTCTTGTGCCTCACCAAAGTTCAAGCCACATGGGATGCAGCCAAGGCAGTTAAAGTGGAACCATAGCATTATAATTGTCTAACATGAACGGACACCATATCTCAGAGTCCTGGCTAAAATCTCATTGAACTGCTATGCTTCTCTTGGGACCCACTCACACTGCAGAGTTACAGCATTATGAATCCACTCTAACTGCTGTGGCTGTATGCTATGAGATCCTCTTTATTATACATAGTTCTAGCCCAGAAGAGTGCTCTACTGATGGCCTGCCACTTCTCAGAAGTCTCTATGCCCATTAGCCACCTGTGCCGCTAATTTTGTAATGGGGCCTCATTTAGTGTGGGGGCCGTGCTTGGAGCATAATTTTTAAGATGAATGAATATAGTGGTATGCTGAAACCAACCATAATTCATCAGTGGTAATATTAAAAGACATAGCTGTATTGACTGTATCAGCATACAAGGGACTCTTGTAGCACCTTTGAGACTTTGAGACTAACTGGGAGAAACATCTGATGAAGTAGAGTCTACAAAAGTTTATGCTACTGTTAGCATACCCCGCACTGTATTTTGGGGTCCCCATATTTTGTATCTCATATCTGGAAACTGCATTTTTAAGAGATCAATGACCTTTCTGGAGCACTAGGCCAGGTTCCCAAGACCATGTCCCAAAGCATATGCATATCCAAGTAATAAGACAATCAAACCTTACCTGTTTGTGAATTAAGTGATCCTTCCTCCCCCAAATCATCTGCATTTCCTCTTACAACTTGAGACAAAGGATCCCCTCACATCCAAAGCAGTAAGCCAACTTTTCTGCCTATCCCCTGTTGTGTTCCCAGCCAAACTTCCCTGTCCATCCATCCTGGTCATAATCACTGTTTTTGTCACATTAAAATTAAAGCCATCAACCAGTCCAGAATCCCACTGTCACTTCCTGGGAAAGGACATCCAGTCTTTGTAACCTGACAAAATAGTCCACTATTTGGGGCTAGATTTTAGGTATGATTATGGGTCTCAGAAACCTAGGGGGAAATCATACCAGCAGTAAGTACCAGGTTGGGGGCAGCACCCCCATGCCACCAGGAAGTCGCACAGCTTACCGCACGTGTGGTGGCTTCACAGTGTTTCAGCAGTGCAGCGTTTACATGTGCTGTGCCACCAGAACACCATGGTGGTGTCAAGGGTGCCCTTTTTCCATCCCAAAAAGGAGCGGCATTTTGCCACTTCTTTTTGGGCCAGGAAAATTCTGGATTGGGGCCACGCCATGTGGTTGCCATAGCCCTGATCTGGCACTCAAAGGGGTGGCATGATGCCACTCCTTTAGGACCATCTGTTTCGGCCCTAGTGTCTGCACACTCACGGTACACATGCATATAGTTGTCCCAGACTGCCCTCCCTGTGCTGCCCTCAGACCTCCCACCCAATTTGAGCCACTCTAGCTTTCTGTGGTCTACTCAGTGGACAGGTAAATATCACATAGACTCCCTGTAAACCCCTCAAACTCCGCTATCCCGTTTCCATATTTTTATTTCAGTTAGTTCTTAATGCTGTGTCTTTATGAATTGCTATTGTGTGTGTGTGTGGTTGCATGTTGCATTTTTCTAAATAAAACCCTCTTAATTCACCCAAACCCGGCATTTGCCTCAGTTATTGCTGGTATAGACAAGTGCAATGGTCCTAAAGGTTACCAGCTTCTTGCAAAGCTAATTTCCCAAACAAAGTAACACTGATAGTTTGTGAGGACCCCCCACCAAATCTATCTTTTGGTAATACTACAAACATATTTCTCCCAGTTGTGTTGCAGGATTCCTTTCTTAGTGGTGGTAAGTTTGGGATGCCCCGGGATCAAGAACATCATCCTATCACTACACAGTTACAGGTAGCTTTGGTATGCCATTACCAAAGGTACCCAGAGAAGCCAAATGGAACCTCCAATCCAGAAACTAAACCTTTGCTCCAATTTTGTGTTGTTTGCTATCGGCTTCCTTACAAAATTAGAGAGTACACAAAAAAGTATACACTTCTTACGAAAAAGACAAAAATTCAGTTCCTGAGTATACGAAAGCTATCAAATTGCTATCATGCTCTTGCTTGGAGATCTACATCTGCTAGAAGGTACCCAGAGAAGCCAAAATGGAGCCTCCAGTCCAGGAACTACACCTTCACTCCACTTGTGTTGTTTGCTATGAGCTTCAGCCACACGCTTGGAGTGGGTTTCTTAAATATAACTTACAATGTTGGGATGGGATGGAAATCCCTAGAGAAAGACCTCTGAGGATGGTACCAGGGCCAAGATTTTTATTTTACTCAGTGCAGAATAAGAGCTCCACAAATGGAATCCAGCTATTCCACTCCACTCAGCACCCCTAGGACTCATGGCTTTGCTCCCCTGAATGACTATGTCTAGCTAATGGAGAGCTAGGAGGACAGAAAAGCATCTGGCTATGCAGACTGATATTCTTTTGCCAAAATCCTCTAGGATTTCAGTGGATTATGTCATCAATATGCATCTGATTATGGAGCTTAGCCAGATGCTTCTTTGATCCCCTGCAATCTTTCCCTCCTCCCCAACATCTGCCAGTGAAGACCCAACTGAGAGAGTGTTTGTTTGCCCTACCTCCACCTGGACTAATCCCATGCCTCAGCTCCTGGACTTAAGGAGGAGTCTTGTCTTCCCCCTCTCACTTTTTTTTTTTTTAAGATTGTGTATAGTTCACATTGTTTCTAGGATTGGGATGGGGGGTTGAGAATGGAGATTTTCTTTTTGTTTTGGTATGTTAATTGTTATGTATTTTGCTTTGTTAATTTTATTTTTTGTTATAATTACTATGTATATTTTTGTTGTTGCTATAACTGCTATGTGTTTTTGCTTTGTTAATTGCTATGTATTTTGCTTTGCTAATTTTATTGTTACTAAAATTGCTATGTATTTTTATAATTTTTATGTATTTTGTTATTTGTTGTTATTGTTAATTGCTATCTGATATTGTTATTGCTATTGTTTAATGCATTGCCATTTGTTTTTTAATTCATGTATATTGTTATTCTGGTAGAATCCCCACTGTTGTAAGCCACCCAGATTCCCAGTGATTGGGCGGCATATAAATTATTATTATTAATCTCTGCCAGCTATGAAATGGCTGTTCAGAGAGGCTGCCACAGCAAAGCTGTGAGTCAGGATAGAGGGCTTTGGTCATTGTCGAAAGTTAAAAATAATACAAACCACGATATGTTGTTGTTGTTGTTGTGTGCTTTCTGAATTATAGCAACCCCAAGATGAACATACAGGTGTAAAGAGGACTTACACTTGTGAATATCACTAAGAGAACCCCAGCCAGTATCTAGTATGTACAAGTTGGAATCAAACCCCAAATCCTGCAAGCCTGACTGCTAATGTTATGTTTCTTAGCTCCTTGTTTGTGTTTTCTAATTACAGAGGCCTCATTACTCATATTGCAGTAAAGCATTATTGTCACAATATAGCTTTTGCATTTTTCCTGTGGCCAACACAGTTAAAGTTGTTTTTCAAAATGAACTTTTGTGATTTTTCTCTGAATTGGCAGTGGTCCTGGGAAAGTTGGCTTTGCTTCAGTCTCCATCTAGTCTACATTCTGTTTACTTGCACATATGTAATGCAGTCTACCTATTCAAAGAGAATCTTCATGCCTTCCACAATAAAACAAAGCCACTTTTTAAAGATTATTATCTTTAAATTTGAAGTGGCCTACTTTCTGTAACAATGAGCAACACACAAAGCATTTATTTTATTCATTAATGCCACATTATTCTGTTTTCCCGCCCCCACAGCCTGCAAGCAATAAAATGTTATTTGCCAGGTATTCACAGATGAAAAATATGGAGGGGGGAGTTTTTATTAAATATTTGTTCAAGCAGACATATCTTCACAAATTTTATGTTACTGCAGTTCAGGTCCAATCCAAATCTGTTTCAGATATGTTGACTTTGTGAAAATAAACAAGATGTAGTACAATCCCCACAATTAAGTTAAAAACAAAACAAAACAGATTTCTCCAATCTGTGCCTCTTGGCCCGAACATGGAACTGTTGGTTTGGGACTCCATATAAGCTTCAGCTTCTGCATTTCACAAAAGAAAAAAAAAAAAAGAATATATCAGGCAGCACACATGCATTTCCTGATCAATCAATGGGAAGATGTGAACATCAGAAAAAACAGAGCTCAGATAGCCTATTAAATTTTCATTTTAAGAATGAGAATGAGAACCAGCACAGAGTGGACTTGGAGATGAGAGAAGGAGGAATTCCATGGGGATAGTCTTAACTGACCTTGGGCAAGTCACATGCTCTCAGCCTCAGGGGAAGACAGTGGCAAACCTCCTCTGAACAACTCTGTAATAGGGTTGCCATAAGTCAGAAACAACTTGAAGGAACATGACACCAAAAGTCTTGACTCGTGTTACCCCAAAAGATGGGAGGACTTTTGGTCCCCATCAACAGTGACAGTGTTGCCTTGGGAATTTAGCAGCTCAGTAGGAAGCTTGTGAGAGACTGCATAACTTTATGGATCTTTTATACCTGTGTATACCAGTACTAAATACAGAGATAGTCTTGTTTTGATGAATAAAAAGAGTTTTATTTAGAAACGAGAAAGCATGCATGCAAACACATAAAATCAATGCAACATCTAGAATGATACAGAGATAACAGAAAGAAAAGTGTGAAATGGTGGATAGCAATAAATCAGGAGTTAGATGGGGTAATAATTATCAGTATTGAAGAGGGAGTTTCATGGAAGATAAAGAGTTGCTCAGACAGGGTCTGAAAGCTATATAGAGAATGACACTTCAGTCTGGACTATGAAGCAAAGCAGAGCCTTGGTCTGTAGCAGCACATTGGACACATGTGGGGCCAATATTTATATCTGATTTCTAGCTTCAAGGTGTGCTTGGTGGTATCTTGCAGTTTAACAAAGACCTGATAGTTTTCCCAGGGAATCAACAATGGGATTCCAAAATGACTGATGGTTTTAACTTTGGAGTAATGAAACATTGATTGGCTCTGAGACAACCCATGGATGGGAAAGGTGAATAAGGACAGCATGGAATGAGAAGGAAATGTGATCTTTAACTGCTTTGCTATGGGACCCTCCCCTCAAAAAAAAAAAAAAAGCATGGGAGAGGATAAAGTGGTCAGCAAAGTCATTTAACCTTTATTTAAGGCTATCTAGATCCTCCACATGTATTTGGGTCAGTGCACCTTTCCATGAGAAACTACCTAGTGTTCCAAAGTTCATCATGACTTCTGAAAAACATGCTTGGCCCTAGATATCAAAATATGAAAATATCAAATCCCATATTCAGTGCAGGCTGGGTTAGACTATGCTAACATTGGTCCACTCAGTTCTATTCTTTATTCACACACTCTTAAAACCTGACTAATTATTTTTGCCATCTGTCATTACATTGACTTAGCATAAAAGACCTCTCAAAAAACCTTTTATTAACAGCTCTACTCATATTTGCAAACCAGGGCTGTGACTTCCTTGATTGACTCAAACCATCTGTGACATGGCCTTCTTTTCATAATGCCTTTCACTTTGCTGAGTATTGTCATCTTTACAATGCTTCTAATGAACATTCAGACTTGCTTTTGTCATTTTGGTAGTCCATGGTATCCACAGAACTCTCCTCCTATGCCACATTTCAAATGAATTGTATTTCTTCCTGTCAGCTTTCACAATCGTACATAGAAAGATGGGGCGGGGGGGGGTGGAAATACTATGACATGGACAATTCTGATTTCAATTCTGATGCTTCTTTACCCCTGAGAATCTTACCTTAGTCTGAAACAATAGCAAACAAAAACAAAAATACTTTACATGATGTGGAAAAGCAGCAGCAGCAGTGCACAGTAACACATCTGGAGCATCTCTCAGAAAAATTAATGGCACTTTTGTCTAAACTGCACTGCAGAATTAATGCTGTTTGACACCATTTTAACTGTCATGTCTCAATGCTATGAAATTCTGGGAGTTGTAGTTCTGTGAGCTATTTAGAATTCTCTGTAAGAGAGTGCTGGTGCCACAGCAAAGTATGAATCCCAGAACCCCATAGGATGGAGCCATGGCAGTTAAAGTGGCAACAAAAGACATTATTTCTGCAGTGCAGATGCAGCCTTTATCTAACTCTTGTTAGTTCTGTACAGAAGGGAGCAATAGTAAACAATTTCTGGCTGCCATTTACTTCAACAAGCCTAGGGTTATGCAATCCTCTTGGATAATACCAGAAATTAACAGTCTAGTTTCTTTGAAAATTACAAATTAAATTTTCTATTATGTCTGTCATTGTTGTTGACTCTAACCCATTTTCTCTATGCTGTAGTCTAAAAAAGAGCTGCAGTCATGTTCAAGTGAATGGGGTCACAGCACTTGATCAGACTGGAAAAGTTGCCTTATTGGAACTCTGTAACTCTGTAACTCTGTAACTTTGTTTGTACACAGATTTTTCAGATCCACCTCAGTAGCACAGGGACATTAGCGGTGAAAAAGGATGGGACTGGAGCATGAGTCCCTGGGTTCTCCTATTTGCTGTAGATATAAATTAATATCTGAACAGGAATTTGCTCCCAGAAATCCTAGCAAATTGAAACTGGCCTTGGCTGGTGGTTTTCTATAAGGAGTCAGTTGACTACTGCTTCTATGAATACCAGGATCCAGCAGTGTCATTACAGCCATACCACTCTCAGTTGTACCCTTGCAAAGCTGACAGAAAAAGGCATCTGATACCTCCTTGTGCAAGATGGCTATGCAGAGACTGAAATAACCTGTTGCTCCTGGTTATTTTCACCCTTCTTCCTAATCTCATAAATACATTGACAGAGTTTTCTCTCTACTAGCATGCTATTGGATCTTTGAGCTATATTACCAGATTTCAATTTTATGGTTCTGTGAAATTATTTATTTATTTATTTATTTATTTATTTATTTATTTCTAGCCCGCACCTCTGAATGAACAATCAGGGCGGGTTACAACAATAATAAAAACTTTGAAAAATGATGGTTCAGTTAGAAGGCAATATTCAGATCCCTTAAAAAAACAAACCTATAACAGTCCTAATCCAAAATCATTTACATGGTTTTTATTCCTTTATATCTTTTTAGGAAAATGCTCCTTATTAGCATTGGTACCCTTTCACTTTGGAAGCTTCTGCTCATTACATGAGAATAGGTAACTGAATATGTAAAGGACATTGCCTTTCTAAGATAGCTAACACTATCTTCCAAAATTCTGCTGCATGCTTCCATAACAGATTAAATTCTGAAGGACCATCAGTCTTGTTTTACTGTTCTTCAATGTCTATTTTCCTTTCCAACCCAATTTTTAGTTTCAAGCATTTTCATTAAGGAAAAGTGGTTTAACCTTCACCTCTATATGAGAGTATACCAAATGAAAAACAAAGCACTCTAGTGTGTTACTAATCTTCAAGTGTTTGTGTTTGTGATACCAGAGAACTTATCAGTAAAACATAAATGTAGTTCTCAAATGCAGAAAGGATCAAGTACCAATATATATTCTGGGTGGGTGGGTGTAGGTGTGTGTCTGTTCTCATTATACATAATAATTTAAAACAGAAGACATGGTGTGTTCGAAAGGACACAATAAAGGAACAGAGTGTAGTTTGCTAAAACAAACAACATTTTAAAAATGTAGCACCCTGATCTAGAAAACATTCAATCCATCTTTCCTATAGTGTGTTTTTTTTTAAAATAATATTCAAAAATCTGGCAGCATATTCCAGTGTCTAAGAAATGGCTCAAATTCCCTGCGGAATCTTCCCATATTTTTAAACTATCCCATGTTCTTTAATTATATATCAGTCTACACTGGGGTGGACAACTGCATGAGACTTGGGGCCAACTGTCCCCCAGCCTCACTGTGGCCCAATACCCCCCCCTCACAAAACCTCATTCCCCTCCAAAATGGCAACCAGAAATTATGTGTCACTTACTGTTGCCATTTTGGAGAGTAAATGAGGTGGGGGAGAAGACATTTTGGAGGCTGGGGTTCTAGGGAGTTTGGGGCATTTGGTGTGCAATTTGGAATTATTTTCTCCAAATTGTTTGGGGATTCTAAGGGTCACATATGGCCTACAGGCCATACTTTACCCCAGCTCAAGTCTATGCATTGATAGTAACTTCCCCAGTATTTTCTGCCATATTTCAACAAAAAAATAAGATTTTTTTTTCTCTCTGAGTCTTTTGTAATATTATATGTATTCTTATAATTTATCATCATCATCATGCAGACAAAATGCATTTGGGGAAGTAGACTTCTGCCAACTTCTTTCTTTCCGTTAGTCTCAAAGATGCTACAACATCTCTCTACATGCTGGTTCCACAGACTAGCACAGCTATATCTTTGATTTCAACCATCATCTTTAATACTATAATAGGTATCCATCCCATAGTGTTATATCAGCAAAAATTTAGGATAACCCTTTTCAACTAATTTGCATTGTTGACTCTGTTGAGCAAATGCTCTTAACAAATCCATAGGCAATTCATGCAGTTATGTGGGGCTCACCAGAGCAGCTGCCTTCTCTCAATTTTGATCTGAGGGCTCCCTCAGAATGACAACATTCCCTCTTCAAATATTTTTCCCAAGAGCTAGGCTTTCTGGCCTGGGATATTGCCTATAAACACCTGCTAGGATAGTAAGGTGGCACGATTCATTCTATTTCAGACAATGGATTTTTTTCTTTGATAGAACCTCTGGATTCATTCTATTTCAGACAATGGATTTTTTTCTTTGATAGAACCTCTGGTCCATGGACCACTGCCAGTCCCCAGCTGTTGGCCCTAAGTCCCTGGTGTGTTTCTGAAAAGAAAGAAAAAACAATTCAGGCACAAATATGGCACGGGACCCTGGCACACTGTAAAAAATAATAGTCCCAGTTGCCCACATCAGATAGCTTCGGAAGCACTGAAAGCTGGAATGAGACAGCAGAAGCGCTTCCCAACCATGGTGATAAAGTTGTGCAGCTCGCTGCCCCTACCCATGCTGTTGGGGAATTCATTCCCCTTCTTGGGCAGATTAGCCCTGCTCCAGAGCTGGTTTTAAAAAGAAATAGAAAATCAGCTATAAGACCCAGAAATAAGAGCATTTCATTAAAGATATTCTACTCATGGGACTATGTATCTAACCCAACATAATTTATCAACTGTGCATTTCTAAGGAGTTTATCATACGACAGAATTTGGGGGTATAATGCAATGGCAATCCGATCGCAATCATGGGGTTCTGCAATGCGCTCTACATGGGGCAGCCTTTGTATTACACTCGGAAGCTGCAATTAGTGCAAAATATGGCAGCTCGGGTGGTCACTGGTGTTCCCAGGGCCTGCCATACAACACCGGTACTGAAAGATCTCCATTGGCTGCCTATTCGCTTCCGGGCTCAGTACAAAGTGCTAGTTATTACCTATAAAGCCCTAAATGGCTTGGGCCCAGAGTACCTGAAGGACCGCCTCTCCTCATGGCTTGATTGTGATGAAAGTTATAGGTAGGGACTGATCCACACCAGTGTGCCATTTCATCTGATGATTCTCTTGAACTAATGGAGTGTAGGCAAAAGTTATCTGTTTGTCAATAACTCTGAAAGCAAAGTATACTTTCATCACAAGCAGTAGCTAATAGAGGACAGAAAGAGTAAGTAATAGGAAACAGTGCTCTCCCATTACCTCCTATTTCCCAACCTAGAGTGGAAATAGGTGTACACAATTTCCATCTATTGATGCTATATATTTATATTTATCTAAAGGGCTGAAATGTGTGTGTGACACCTTCCAGTTCTGGATCACTTTAGTAGCTAAATATAAAAAAAGAACAAAAAAAAAAGATTAACCTTGATTTCTGTTGACTGCATTTTTTAAAAAAGCTATGGATACACTCTGGATAAAATGTCCAACTTTTTTAGTTTTCTGATATGTGGATTGCTTTGTTATGCCACAGTTGACTCTCTTTATTTTAGCCAGCCCAGTTCATGGTTATGCTTTTGATGGCAGTTTAATACATAGCAATGAATGGTGATATTTTTCACTGCCTAAGGACAGATGGAGCAGCTCTTAAAGACACAGCTGTCTGGACCATTGTAGACTGGTCTGTCTACAACTGAAAAAGAACCAATGGTATCCCTTGTTCTTCTTCTTGCTAATTATCTAACTGAAATGTACTGCCATACAGATAACATTGTTCTTCTTCTCATTATGGGTAGAATGCTCTGCCATTTGTCATTTACTGGCTATTTAGTTTGTGCTATTAAGTCTTCTGAATACAGCAATAGAAGAGCAGAATAGAAATGATATATTGTTGCTGTTGCTATCACATAAAGAGAGAGCTATGTTACTGGGTGTGGAGTTATAAGAGATCCCAGGTTTTAAGCAGAAGCAAAAGCATGTTTGTATGGAGAAACACTCAGATCAGAAAAGTTTCCACTATGGAAAGGAGTTAACACACATTTGTCCTTCCCTCTTTCTTGTTATAGGGTGTAGAATAGTCATATCAGCAGAGGTCCACAAAAGGCTTGTTCTGGTAGTTAACCAAACATATGTTCAGTCATAGCCATGTCCTCAGATGGAATACTATCATCCATGATCTTGCACTGAACCACTGAAGTGTAGCCTGACTTCCTGCCCTGTTTATCCTGCTCTCCAGTTCCAAGCTGAGAACAGGCAAGAAACACTACCTACTGCTTTGAGATGTGTGAGCAAAGGTTTGCTTTAGATTGGTAATTCCAGGCATTGTTTGATTGTGATCAGAGTTTGAAAAAGTGACCTTTTTGCCCTACAACTTCCAGGATGCCCCAACTAACTTGCCACAAATTCTGGGAGCTGTAGCAAAAAAAAAATTTATGACACAGAATTTTCAGCTTTAGTTTTAATATTTCATGAATGCCTTATTTATGCTTTCTGGGTTTATTTTTCACAAACTTGCAACACAAAGAAGCCTGAGGACAGACAGGATAAGGCTGCATAGGATACTGAGGATGGCAAGCACTGTATATTATGTCGTGGACATTGTATATGACATTGCATATTTCACACCAAGGCTGGTTTTGACCTGTTTTGACCCTTTGTACCCATTAAAATGCCTGTCTTTTTCACACAGTGCCAGCCATACTCCTGCCTATTCCTTTCTCTTCCCCAAAGAAAGCATTCATGGGCCTAAAACGGCCAAGGAGGACCTAAAGTGAGACAAAATGTCCTTAAACACACACACACCTACACACCTCAAGAGGTTGTGGAGGGCATGTGGGGCTGACTTTCTAAAAAGGATATCTGTAAGTGGGGGCAGAATGGGGGAGAAGCCAACCAAGGTCCCATGGAAAACCAATGCAGCCCCACTGCCCCTGGCAGTTACTTTGCCTTATTTGCTTTTGTTACCCCTTTTCTACTGAAGCTCAATGAAGACCCCATTTCATCAAGCATTGTTATCCTCCCTCTCTTTTACCAACTGATCCCCACTCCAAGGGAAGCCCAGTGGGTCATTAGCACAAACTTAAATTCATAGTAGGCTATGAATCGTGACATGTAAGATTTGTAGGGGCTTCACAAAGCAATCTTGATGGGAAGAAAAACAATTGCACAAAAGATTGGGGCAATCTCTGAACTTTCAGAACTCCAGGACTTTATTCTACTTGTCTGTTATTTTCTTACTTAAGGGCATCATCAACCTAATGGATAATGAAGGTAAGGCAGGAAAACCTCCGCTCCCAGTCAAGCCACAATAATCACTTCTTTGTGTAGGTGGAAGTGCTCCAAGGCTTCATAGGCGTAGCTCATTAATTAACACTGCTTAATTAGCCAGCATTATTCTTTTTGGTTTCAGCTGGCTATTATTTGTTCTAGCTGGTTTCATCTGGCTGTTTTTATCAGCGTAGGATGTTTCATGTCCCTGTTCTTCATGGCTAGGAATATGAATGTAGTTCTTAATATTCACTTAGGTTAGATTTTTTTTGGCAAACTGTGGTTTATTATTGTGGTTGTTATTTGCCATCAAACCAATTTTGACATATGATATGAACTTTGATATAACCCTATGATATGAATGTCAGGCCTCCAAAACCTCTAGCAATTATCTGCCCTGCTGGCAAACCTTGATCTTGCAAACTCAGGGCTATAGCTTCCTTGACTGAATCATTCCACCTTCTTTTCCTATTGCCTTTCACTTTGCCAAGTACTATTGTCTTTCCCAGTGAGTCATATCATATCTTGATAAGTCCAAAGTATAACAGCATCATCTTTGAGACATCTTCATTTCTAGGGAAAGTACTGTGTGGCCAGCTGAATTTCATGGTGAGGGAAGATAGATAAAATCTGCCAGTTCTGAGGAACTTGTTTCTGGCATGTCTTCCTTCCTTCATGGCTACCTCACCTGTGGCCATCTTCCTCCTGTCCTGTCACCACTGCATATGCTGGAATTACTATGCGAGCCTAACAATTCCAGCCTTAGCACTCATACTGTTTGCTTGCAATAGGGACCTATACTTCAGTTGGGTTATACTGATGTCACTGATGAGATAATTTTTTAAAGGTCAGCAGATTACTGTCTCGGGTCTAGAATACAGTAGTTTAGACAATGTGAAGGAGCAATGTCATTTATACTGTCACTTATGTAGGCCAAGTAAGTAGTCTCATTCTATCAATGACAGTTATATAAATGTTTACTCACCTTTTAGTGATTTCTTCAATGGTTTTGCTCTAGTTGCAGCTGTCAGTAGGATTCAGGCCTCTATGTTCTACATACTAACTGAAAATTTGGAATTGTGAGCTGTGGGTAGACCCTTTTTTTCTTGAGTCTAACCAAAATCCAAGTATTTGGATTTTCTTTTGCCTCTCCCTCAAGCTTTTTCCCCACTTTAGAAAGTGGGAGCATAAATGGAGAACCCATGATCTACTGTAGTCAAACTGCTCAAAGGAAACCAAATACTGGAGAGGATAGGAGGAGGTGGTGGAGCAGAAGGACAACAAGAACAAAGGCCTGGCTTCTCCTCTAATTTGCTGCAGAAATGTCCAAATACTGTCATTAGAAATAACTAGAGTAGACACATTGAATTGATTGGTTTACCTACATGTTCAGTCTCCATTCAACAACTGATGGAATGGATCTACTCTAGCTGGATAGAGCTGAACTCTGCATCTCTTGCAGTTTGTGCTCATATCTATTCAGCAGAATATAATAGCACTGATTGCCACTAAGAGCCCTTTCACACTACACAGTGATAATAACACTTTTCATGGGGGCAGACTTCAGAGACATGTGTTAGTCTGGAACAGCAATATGCAAAACAATCTTGCAGCATCTTTGAGACTACCTTTGGTAGTCTAAGGGAGCAGACCAAGTCTCAAAAGAGCTACAAGATCCCTTTACATACAATTTATTATTGTTGTGTTCCTTCAAGTTATTTTTGACTAATGGTAACCCAAAGGCAACCCTATCACAGGATTTTCTGTGGCTGATAGTGTGACTTGCCCAAAGTCACCCAGTGGATTTCTGTGGGTGGATGAGTGGGAATCAAACCCCAATTTCCATAGTCTTGCTCCTCTGTTCAAACCACTACAGAACACTGGCTTTCTTGCACACACTATAAATCCACTTCAAATGCCACAGCTGCAGTCTATCGGTTTCAAGATTTCGTAATTTGGTGAGGAACTAGAATTCTCTGGCTGAGAATTCTAAATATCCCTTCCTACACTGCAAATCTCAAGATTCCATAGGAAGATACCATCCCAGGTAAAGTGGACTCATAGTGCCATAATTGTGTTTTTAAAAGCCCCAAATGAGTCTTTTCTTTAGCCTTTAACTTGTTGTTGTTCTTTATTAATACAAAAAAGATTTCTGATGGTACTGGTGATGACTATTGTTTTAACTGACATTCTGAATGTACTATTGCTGCATTCCTAGTCAAAATCAGGAAATAATTTTTTTTAATGCAGTAGGTTACAGGAAATGCCAGCATGTGTATGTGTATACCTTGTCATCAAAGCATCATTATATTTTAGTTAATTTCTGAAAAATGATGAGAACTAATATAAAATTTTGATTTAGAGATGATCCCAGATAAAATCTGACACAATTTTAGCTAACAAAATGGCCTGATTTGATTAAAGGATCCATTACTGGATGCTTGTGAGCCTTGATTTAAGGACAATAAAGAAAGCTTTTTGAAAGAATAGACTGGCATTTTCAATAACATCTTCACTAAAAAGCTTTCCCCCCTCTATCTTTTGATGTTGCATTTGTAAAATGTATGGTCTATTGTCTAGCTGTATCTCTCTTCTGAGAACAAGGAAAGTCTGAAAAGATCCACGACTGTTAGATCTACCTTTGTGTTTAGTGTGCTCCTTCGCTGCCTGTACTACCTTTTGCTTTAAATCTATTTCTAGACTAGAAGCAGGAAAAATAATGTAAGTGGTCTATGCTGTACATGATGACCGATTGCTTGTTTTTGTTCAGCATGAGCCAGGGTCTAAATCCAACTTTTCCCTTAACTTCAGGAGATCCATGGAAATGAATTGGACTTGAGTTAGCTGTGACTAACAAGTTGCATACATTTCAATGGCTCTGTTCTAGCTAGGACTAATGTTAGAGCTAACCTGATGTGTGTAGTAAGATTCTTGAATGAGATGGACAATTTACATGCTTCTATATGTTGATGAACTGCAACTATAACCTCCCTAACCTTTGACAAGGCTGATTGGAGCTCATGGGAACTGGAGTCCAATAAAAGCTGGAAAGACTCAGGTTCCTCAACCAAGGTCTGTCCCTCTAAACCATTTTGTGGCCCCACAGGGGTCAAGAATTGTCCCCAAATGCCCTCCAATAAGCATGAGAGGAATTTTTGGTAAGTTTTTGCCCTCCTCTTGGTCCAGTTTCTAACATAAGAAATGAACTAGAAGTGTGTTCCATTCAGTGTCTGTTGCCAGACATGGGCCTCTCTTGAGCCAAGGGTCCCTAAAAGCCCCTTGGAGGATTTTTATGGGCTTTGGAGGCAAAGAAGTGGGGGGAAAGTTGGGAAATGGCCCTCCAAAACCTCCTGGGAATGATGTGGTCACCTACCCTCCCACAGTTGCCTATGCTAATCTAAAGTGATTCACCTTGTTTTCCTCTATCACCCTTAACTGTAACATATCTGTTTGTATATCCTTTGCCAGACTCAACATAGTGCTGCACTGATCATGAATTCCTAAATGTGCAGCTAAACCTCTTTGCTGCCTACTAACAATTGCCATGCCATACAAAGAAGCATCCTGCTGTCTGCCAATGCAGAATTTCAACTTTTATTTATATCCTGGACAGTCTCCTGATTTAAATAAAAGACAGAATTTTTGCTGAATGTTTAATTGTTCAAACAGGAGCATCACTTGGAGGGTCTGAGCCACACCAGATGACACCCTAAGAGTAGGTGATACCACGGGTCCCCCAACATCTGCCATTTGGAGTTTGCCTGTGTCCCTTTAAAATACCAAAGAGCTAGTGTGAGTGGGACGAGGCTCAGATAGATGAGAAAGGAGAGGCCCCAAGGTTTTGGGGATTTTTAAAGAAAATTAATTTTAAATTTTAAAAAATATTTTTTAAAAAATATTCTTTTAAAATGTTCTTTAAAAACATCACATCTTACCAAATTTTCACTTTAACCACATGAAATAATGCGCATGTAAATACATTTAGGCTGTGCATAGGATATAGTAATTTAAAGGTGGAATTTTAATTTTGCTAGTTATTTAAGTCACAACTGTTGCTATTACATTCAGTGATATACAAGAATTATGATTTATGAATAACTTTAGAACAAAAATAAATTACTAAGGATTCTGTATGGTGTGGTCTGGATGAATGTCAATTGGTGGGGGGTTGACACCATGAATTATGCACTGAGTGACACAAACCCGACTGACACCAATGTGTTCAAACAGAGCATGTATTCTCCTGCCTAACCTATAGTATGAATAAAAATGATACTGTCCCCCAGCCATTATATTCCAATATATTTTGGCAAAATACTATTCCCAATAAAATATATTAAGGCCTTTTCAGGACAAATCAATTTTCATATATTATGGAGATATAGTGTGATCGAAGGAAACAGGTAGGTATGCTTCAGTAAAATCCTGTCTCCCGTGATAGAAATGGAAGCAAATCAAGCATTAAGAGATATACAACTGTTTATAGTCTTTGCATGCTATGAATCAGGCTAATAGAAGCTGGAAGGGCAAGGAAAGTTGAAGGTAGTAGAAAAAGAGGAAGATTGCATTTCTTATGGATTAGCTTAGTGCAGGAAACCATGGCCCTGAGTCTGCAAGGCCTGAACAGGACTCTTGATAGCAAAAGCTCTTGGAGATCTCTCGTTCACAGGATTGTCAGTAGTCGAAGCTGATTTCATGGCACATGACAACAAACAAGAAGGAAAGAAAAAAAGGGGGGGAGAGATTGTGGTGAATAGTGAGGTCAAATGGTCATGGCCATGGCCATGAAATCACTTTGAGACAATTCAATTAAATTATGCAAACTAAGCCCGGTAGCAATTTGCAATGGCAGTTATAACCCTAATTTTTGCTACCGCAAATACACATGGTGTTTATTTTTACAATCTTTAATTGAATTTTCTTCTGCATTTAGACTCCAACATCTACAACAACAGATCTTCAGCCAGCTGAAATCTAATTTTCAGATTTTCATTGTTCTCTAATAAATTGCCAGGTGGGGGTTAGGACATAGTATATGGAGGATCTATAAAAGAGGACCTCTTGCTCCCATGTAATGCAATGATTTTCTCCCCCCCCACCACCACCACATCTGTTATTCGCAATGGGAGGAACATTCACTTGGTATCATGGCTCCTATATGAACTGCAGCAGGAGTTTAAGAAGACTGATCATATGTCCTTTTCCCAGTCTGGTTAGGGACACTCTGCACCAGCTATTTACTATGGGAATATCAATCATGCAAATGCAGACTATAAACTAATTTTATTCCTAGGTTGGCTTGGACTTAGCAGTGTTAGGAAGAAGGCTCCATTTGTCTGAGGAGTCTACTTGTCCATGAAAATTTTCATCTATCTCCCATTGTTCTCCTCCGAGGCATGACAGGTGGTTTCCATGACAGTAGGACAATGAATCCATTCTGTTTTTTTCTAAGAACATTAAGGAAAGTACCACAAAATTGGTCCAGCACTTTGGGTTTATCCTTTTAAGTTAAGAATAAGGCCAAAGTAAATTCACCACCTCACTGATGATGAAACTACAATGCTCACAATAGGAAATCATCCTGAAGATTGAAAACTCATGAATTAAAATAGCTGTCCCTGATGGTCAAACTGGCTGGGGATGATGGGAGCTTTAGTCAAACATATACATGAAACCAGTCTGAGGAAGGCTGGATTAAAGCACTATGTTTAAAGGATAGGCATTCTATAACATACACACATAATGTTCTAAATCAGTAGTCCCCAAACTGTGCTCTTTAAGGGATTTTGGACTTCAGCTCCCATAATCTCAGACTCTTGGCCAACATGGGTGAGGCTTCTGGGAGCTGAAGTCCAAAATCAATTAAAGGGCATAGTTTGGGGACCACTGCTCTAAATCATTAGCCATCAGCACGTCATTTGTAGTCATTTGTAGTGATCCAACCAAAATTGAGTTGAACCAAGGGCACATTTAGCATTGTGTGTGGTGTGTTTAAATCTTTTTATGGCATCTTTTTCTCAAAAAAAAAAAAGAGAGAGAGAGAGAGAGAGGGAGGGGATGACTTGCAAGGGAAAAGAGGAAAATGAATGAACAAGGAGCAAGTTCAGAAAAATCTAGTAAAAAATGAGAGAAAAATAGGAAATACATATATATGAAATAAAAGAAAACACCCAGTAGACACACTAAGCAGAGGAAGCCTGTTCAGATGCAGAGAAAGGTGTTTCCAGCATTCTTCTTCCAGAAAGTGGGGCTGTGATAATGAGAAGCAGGGCCTTATCACAATTTTATGTTTTGTTGCAACTTCAGTCCTTCGTGGGATGGAGCTAGAAACATCATCCTTCTTGCACATCAATCAGCAGATGACCAGACCACTTTTATCTCATGCAGATGCTGACTGTTAAGGTGGAATAGGAGATAAGGCCAGGAAATGTGGCATATAAATGCAATTTAGAATACTGGGCATCATCTCAGCGTGGAACTTTCAGTCTGTATTGTGGTCTCTACTGCCACAGTTTCTATTGCTATCTATATTGTGCTGCAGCTGAGACTATAAAGACCTTTCACCACTAAAGGAAGTGACAGGAAGGGATTTTTAATTAACGTTTTGCTGCAAAAAAAAAAAAATGGTAGAGAAACATGTGACCCGTGTTGCTTACCTCTGTTCTAAATAATCAGACATTTGGGGAAACAAGCTATGTAATGAGACTGATTATGGATTCATTACGCCTACTAGCACATAAACAGGTACACAATTTCTCTTATTTCTGCCCTCATTTACATCCACATTTCCACCTCTGACAATCTGATTTATGGCACATTTCTGGGGTTGGAGTCACCCCCACCTTTTGATTATCCCTTTCAAAACAAAACAGCCTCATGTTATGACTTGATATGCTTCCCTTGTATCCTAAAATCAGATCTTTCCACAAGTGATTTGTGAAGGTCATAACATGCTTCAGTCTGAACAGTAATAAGCTCGGTCCGCAGGTACTGTTCATTTTCTCCTCCTCTGTGATTGCAGGAAGAGGTTGGAATGAACTTCACGCTTTTGAATTAGTATGACAATATCTTAGAGATCTGAATGTTGTCCAGGGACTATTCATTTGCATTCATTCCTCAGACACTGACCCGGAGATAGTATATTTTAAAATGCCAAACCACTCAGCCTGGAACAAACAATGATTATCTCTTAATGTGAGGCATAATGGTAAATGTTTAACTTTGCCAAAGTTTTCTCCCCCGCCCCCATTTGATAGTTTCAATGGTGCTGAGGTCTGAAGGTTTATGAGTCCCCCTTTAGCTTTACGATTATTTTCTAAATACCTTCCCTCTGCTTCAGGTTTTTATAGCTGAATAGAATCCTCCAGCAGTAATCCAAGCATGCTGCAGTGCCTATGGATTCATTAAAAAAAAAAAGAAAGATCTTGCCGTTTTCTCTCTGCACAGAATCTTACACACTTTTTATGATTTGCTTTACGGGCATGCATGTCACTTGTTTCACTCTGTTGAGAGAGACAGCTGGAAAGCATTTTAATAAGGCAGAAAAATGAACTGCAGACAAGAGACATTTCAAAGTAGGAGAGCATGGTAGTTTTGATATAGATGTTACAGAGATCTGAACTGAATGAAAAGTATGAAGGTAACATCACAGAGGCAGTGAGGATGCCAGTATCTCTCAGTCACAATGGATGCCGCAGGCTTTCCCTGTCAATGGAAGGAAAAACAGCTCTCTTTTTGGGCATTAGCAGAAAGAGACAGAAGCAGCATCAGGGTTTGGGCTTGCAACAACTTTTATTAACTACCATTGAACAAAGCCTGGAAGTATCCAATCACAAATACCTAAAAACATAAAATGAATGAAAGCCTTTGACTTCACATAAAACAAATGTCTTTTCCCAGATAATGAAGATAAAGTCAGCCCTTCTTATCCATGGATTCCACCATCCATGGCTTGAAAATGTTTACACACACACACACAATCAATTCCAAAAGCAAACCTTGGTTTTGCTATTCTATATAAATGATACCATTTTAGTATACCATTGCATTTAATGAGACTTGTTACACAAAGAAAAGTGAGGGAACTGGAGGGACTCCACAAATGGTGTCAGCTTCACTTTAAATGCTGGAGGAATTAGCTTAAGGTTGCAAGAGGCTAGGTAACTTTAGGATCATTTGCACCTGTGTATACTAGCATACTCCATGTTTGGCTGAATTAAGAAGCTTTTTATTCAGAAATATGGAAGAGTGCAGTCAAATACACAATAGTAATTCAGACAGGCACTGAAATGGAGGTATTAAAATTGTATAGCAGAGTTTGATAGGTATAAAGAGGGTGATATTTACCTGGCCAAAGAGTAGACCACAGAAAGTAGAAAGGGGCTCAGAATGGGGTTTGAGGGAGACACACAGGGAGTGGAAGAATTTCTCTGTGCACATGAAGGGACTAGGGCTTGGGACCAATATTTATATCTGAGATATTACCCTCAATGAGTGTGTTATCTTACAAGGTAATAAAGACCTGATGTTCTTTCCACAAACTGACAACAGGATTCTGGACTGGTTGATGTCTTTAGCTTTAGGGTACCAAAAATAGTGATTTAATGAGGACAACCCCAGAGTGGAGGGATAAAGATATTGGCTAGGGACATGGCAGGGGTTGGTAGAAAATATTGGCTTACTGCTGTGGTGCAACAAGACCTTTGTCTTCTTTGTTTCTTGGTGGAAGAAGAAATTAAAAAGGGCCTGGAGTGAGAAAGTAATCATCATACCCATCCAGCTTTGTTTGCAGCATTACCTGGGTCTTACATATATCCTTGGGTTTTTGTAACCTTCCCATGGGAAATTCACCTGGGATTCCAGATGTCATCATGACCTCTTCAGAACATGGTGACTGCATAAAAAGATTGAAATATGCAAAACTGTATTGAGCCATGACAGTTAAACTGGTGTCAAACTGGATTAATTCTGCAGTGTAGACATAGCCTAACACTGACACTAGGTTTTCCACCCGCCACAGCTGCCACTGTTCAAATGTAAATACGTTTTAGACAACAGGAGCTCAGACAATAGAGTGATCTGATATTGTACCCTTTGATCTATCCAAAGCCATATCAAACCCTTGCACAGGTAATGACAGAAAGAGTTTTTGTTCTCCACCACCAAATATGAGGTGTGTGACGGATGACTAAGGGCTAGAGCGTGCTGTTGATCCATTCAGTACATGTGATCTTCCTCTTCACCCACAACGATACCTTCCAACAAGATTCATCCCCCTCTGCAAAGCTGGTAGAGGAACGTACCACAAAAACCTCCTTGGTGGCTGGAAAGGGGCAAGGGGGGAGCACTAGAAAAGGCTTTTGACATAACTCAACCTCTGGAGTCAAAGTCAGGAGGCACATTGCCAGGAATCTCCAGCCCCTGCTGTCTGACGGGGCAAAGAAGGAAGAAGCTGCAGGGGAAGGAATAGATATAAAAGGCAGGAGTGAGTGACTGTGAGTTCGGTTGAGGGAGAGTTACCGAGTTTAAGAAAGTGGAAGGAAATTGAGTTGAGGGAAGGTTTGAGTTTGGGGGAGGTTCTTAAGTGAGACTTCTAGGGAAAGGGTCAGATAGGGTATCTGACTGTGCCTAGAGAAAGGCAGAGAGATATTCTGACCAGATAATAAAGAAACTGAAAAAATAGAGAAAGGGTCTCCAAAAAGTCAGAGAAGGATACTGACTGGGAGAGAAAGTATATTGGAGAATATAAATAAGAAACTGAGAAATGCCTTAAAGTCTTATACTAATGCCTTCAAGTCTTATATTAATATGATCATACAACTATTCTACCTAAGCTACATTCTTGCTAGATTCAATAAATTTCATGTTTATTTGCTGTAACAGAAGCCTCTGCCTGAGTGCATTCTAAACCATATAAGCACAGATATTAAAGTTGTAAGAGGAAGATGCTTGGGACCCTAGCCCTTATATATTTAGGGAAAGTGTATAAAGGGTGGATGCTGGGCAGGTGTCATTGATGAGGGATATTCTATAAGTGAAAAGTAAAAGGTAACCTCAAGGCTTAGAAAGGAGCTCATGTCACAATCATCCTTTACAGAGCAACAGAGAGACAAAGAGAGATTGCATTGTTCCTAGGGGCTGTTAGAGACACTGAATTAATTAGGCATCTTTGATGACAACAACAACAACATGTTCCACAAATGGGGTCTTGAAGGAGCTGCCTATAAATCATGAAGCATTTCTCTTGCAGCTTCATTGCTGACAATTTCTTGACTGGCAGTAGTCTTCCTGTTCACGTATTCATTGCCTTGCACTGGCTTTGTCTTGACAACTGTTTACTCCATGCTGCTTTCTTGTATCTGGACTACTGACTTACTGCACAGACCTCGGGACTGGATCATAAGAAGCATGACCCTCATGCTGCTCCTTTCATCTTGTTTGGATAACCTGTCACTGACTTGAACTGGATTGACTACCTAGCAACTCTTGCACTCCAGCCCCCTGCTTCCTTGAACATTTGCTAACTGGTGTACAGGACAGCTTTCCCCCTCTGAGATTCAGATAAGACATTGGAAAGATAAGACACAGGGTTCTAGCTAACCCTGTGACTTCCTGGGAATTATTCCCAGAACCATAATATTCCTTCATATGCTGAGGATGGAAAACATATAGCCCTTTAGATGTTGTGTCACTGCAAACTCCCAGCATTTCTCACCACTGGCTATGTTGGAGAGGGCTGATGGGAGCTGCAGTCCAACAGCATTTGGAAGTCCACATATTCCTTAACTTTTGTTGGATGTTAACTAAAAGAAAAAAGATGGCCTTCTCAGTAGCTGCTCCCTGGCTGTGGAAACCTTCCCAAAGAAGTCTAGGCTGGCCCTCTCTTTGCTTCCCTTTCACTAGAAGTTAAATATCCTTTTCTTTCAACAGACATTGGCAGATTAATAGGTTGTTCAGGATGGTTGTTAGTGTGATATGTATGCTCCATTTAATTTTTAATGTTTTTATGAGGGTTTTTTATTATCAAGTTTTTGTTATCAGGTTTATTATCAGGTTTATGAGCTGCCATAGACTGCAATTCCCAATGTTCTTGGGAGAATATAAATTAAATAAATACAAATTTTAAAAATGGAATTTAATTTAAAAAAATAAATCTAAACCAATCAATATAAAAATATTTTAGCATACATGTTTTTCATTCTAGGTACAATGAAGCTTATTCTCTCTATGAATTGTCAGTGGACAAATCCAGGAGCAGTGATTGGCAAGAATTGCTGTCATTTGACCACATCCCAAATGTCATCCCACAAAATGCCAAATTTTATCTACAAGCTAGCTCTTATCATTAACACCATCTTCTATATTTGCTCAGTGTGGTATTCATGTTTAGTGCACATCCACCCCACTGTGAAATTCAGCCATAAATTCTTCAACTTGTCTTTTCATATGGTTTGATGGATTCTAGGAAAGACCTGTCTCTCTGTTAGCAAAGTAATCTCAGAAACTCCAGGATAGGAATAAAAGTTCACTAACAGTGGTGGCCAGATTGCTTGTGAGCAATTGGCTTCTAGCTGTGCCTGAGATGCATCTGCCTATACTGATATTGACAAGTTTGCATCACTCTAGTGAAACATTTTAAATACCCTGTCTTATGTCTGAACCATCAATTGCATTTATATCAGTGTATTAATTTGAGGCTAAATTCATTGTTAGTTCCAACTAGAATAAACTCATTTAAATAAATGGGAACTTATAGTCACTACCTTTGTAGGTCCCATTGAATTCAATAAGTCTACTTTTGCTTGGGCTATGTTGGGAAAATAGAGCATTGATGAGAACCGTACAGCCCTCCTGGACTGCAATTCCCAACATTCCTTATCAGCTAGGGCTGCTAAAGTTTAGCAATCCCTGGAGGGCTGCCTGGTGCTTTCCCCTGTTACAGAGGAGCTAAGTTGAGCACATCTTGAGAATGTATCCTCAGGTAAATCTTATGTAGCCTTGATTTGCCAAAATATATTATAGCAAGTTATGTGGTTAAATCATGCAATTAGGGAAAAAATCCAAAGCAACTATTATTTATCAATTAGTGGTAACTCTTACAGTAAGAAAAATCATTTATCTTCATTTCAGCTTCTTTTGTTACCTAAAGAGTATGTTATTCTCTTAGAAACAGTAATGATCCCCCCCCCCCCCAGTTTTGTTCCACTAGCTAGGAATATCATTGAATGTTTAGTAGAATTCTGTAAATCTTATACTTTATTTCTCTTTCCAACAACCAACAGAATATTGCCTTCCGAAAATAGCATGCTTAGTTATCAAATTCGCAGATGACACCAAATTAGGAGGGGCAGCTAATACCCAAAGGACAGGATCAGAATTCAAAATGGCCGTAATACATTAGAGAACTGGACCAAAACTAACAAAATGAATTTTAACAAAGAGAAATGTGGGGTACTACACATAGGCAGAAAAAATGAAATGCATGAAATATAGGTTGGGTGTCCCCTGGCTTGGCAATAATATATCTGAAAGAGATCTAGGATTCTTAGTAGATCACAAGCTGAACATGAGTCAAGTGTGTGATGCAGCAGCTAAAAAAGCCAATGTGAAAATGTCAATGTGAAAATCTCCTAGATCAATATGCAAAGAGATCTTGTAGCACCTTTGAAACTAACTGAGAGAAAGAAGATGCTTAAGCTGTTGTGGACTCTACTTCATCAGATACATGGAGTATAATGCCTAAGGACAGACATTTATTCCTGTGAATGAACAGATGCAATAGGAATGCAAAACCTGTAGGCATGGTCATGAGGTGACAAGTTCAACACATTTGGGGGACAAAGGTGGGAGGAAAGATAGTGCCTAAAACCCAAGTGAGTAGATGACTATATGAATGATGGGGGGAGTTATCGCAATGTAGTATGAAGCTGGCCGGGAACCAAAGGGCAGGCTTTACATGCATGACCAGCTCTCATTTTAGCCCTACATGCAAGCAGATGAACAGCTACATAGAATTTTTCAATAAGAGGCATGAAGACTATCAGGGCAGTAGAGTCCTATATTCCACTTGGCAATATCCTATGGAATCCTAGGGTTTGTATTTTGGTCAGCCTACAGAGCAGGGCAAATTGTGGCCCACAGGCCTTGTGTAGCCCTTTAGAACTCCTCAGATTGTCATAAAAATCTTTTTTTGGAGAAAAAGTGTCTCCCCCCCCCCCATCTGCTCTATAGGGGACATGGGGGTCAGGAAGAGAAAGTGACTTCCACTCACTGTCCCGAGCCTATAATTGCTATGGGGGAGGGGGCTAAAATCAAGGCAAAAATGCCCACATGCCACAGAGGGCATTTGGGGTGAAATGGTTGTTGTTGTTAATGTGTGTGTGTGATAGAGTGGTGCAGTCAATCCGGTAAGATTTCTTGTAAGAATCCTGTAAGTTTGGCCCCCTAGCCTTCCACAATTGCCTGCTCTTGCAGAGCCTTATGGCTGAAAATTTTAAAATCCTTTCCACAATTTGCAAATTCAGTCCATAGGACTGAATTGTGGACTCATACCACTGTAAAAGTATGGTGTGGTATAATCTACTCATTTCTTGCCTGTGAGGATATTGCCACCATATCTGATACTTTCCCATATGGAAATCTGGGCAGGTATGGGCAAAGAATGCTGAGGCTGCTTGTGGCACCCCAAGGCTGTTAGTTTTGGCTGTCAACACCTCCATACTTCTATGGCCATATTTTTCCCACTCCCCACAAACAGTGAATTGTACCTCCTGCAATCCTCCACAAATGGCAGATGCACTATTTAATGTTAAACAGTGGAGATGTTAAAAAGAAAAAGAAAACCAGCAAGACTCAGATCCCCTCCTCTCTCTCTCTCTCTCTCTCTCTCTCTCTCTCTCTCTCTCTCTCACACACACACACACACACACACTTATTAGCACTTCTGGTATGGCTATGAGGTTTGAGGCCATTATTTTAAATTGTAAAACAGCTTGTGTGTATTGGCAGAAAAACAATGTACAAGTGAAGCAAGAACAGGAAATATTCCGAGGTGGCACAAGCACATCTGAAACAGCCCAGAATGTACTCTGGTTTTAAGTTGCATTATCTATACACACTGTGAGATCTGGGGAAGGCAGGGCAAAGGATGAGGTAATTACTTGTGATTTATTTGTCAAGAAGTAGTATTGCTACCTGCTGGACAGTCACAAATTAGTGTTTGTCATGCATTCTAATTTCTATATTAATTACCTGTACAAAGTTCAGGACAACTTGTTTTCATGGCTACTAACTGCTAATCCATCCTCCAGCACAGAACTGCAAAATGCTTTCTCTTCTCAGTATTTTAGAACTCTTCCATGTGTGGACAGTGGAAACAATTGGACAGTGGAAACAGCCAGTGATGAAACAGTTCTCAGAATCACAATTGTTCCGTTTCCTGTTATAGTTCATACACTTCTAGAACATTCAGATATAATGATGAATTAAAAACAAAACATGGAAAGGCAATAATAATAAGAACAATATTCTTAAATCATAAATCAGTAGATTTAATATACTCAAGGGAAAAAACAGTAGAGGAGGGATAGGGAATATGTGACCTTCCAGATGTTGTCCAAACTACACTTCCATCATGCCTCACCATTGGCTGTGCTAGTGAAGGATGATAGGAGTTGCAGTCCCACAACATTTGGTGAGCCACACATACCAAACCCCGTGTAGCAGAGGAACAGCATTTGGATCTAAAGATCCTAATATGGAACCAGGCAGGGCTTATTAGTGTCCAAGCAGCAATTCTCAATCTTTAACCCTCCACCGGTTTTGTACTTAAAAACCCAGAAACCTCCACCAGCATAGCCAATGATGACAGACTATGGGAGCTAAAGTACAAAACATCTGAAGAACCAAAGGTTGAGAACCACTGAGAAGTCAATCAGATGTCAGGCATTATTATTATTATTATTATTATTATTATTGGAATCATTCAAATAATCTCACTCAAGCATTCCAGGTTTGTAATTCACACTATGGAAAAGCATCTCTGCACATTCAGTTGCTCACATGTGCTGGAAACTTTCCCTTGTCCCCACACTCACCAGTATCCCTCAGCTGGGCAGAGGCTTCTTCTTCTGCCACTTTGTTTTTGGAGCTTCAGAACAGCCGCCATGAGGATGGGGTTAGAGAGTATTGAAATGTGTGTAGTGTGTCAGGAAGCCATTATCTCCCCCCCCCCCAACAATCCATTGATGATGGACTGTAGCCTGTGGATGAACTCCAATTCTGCTGTTTCTCTTTCTAATCTATCTTTGTAGTTCTTTTGTTCTCATTTTCAGACCTATGCCCCTCATTCATATGTGAAACAGGGTGGTAGGCAGCATTTCATTTTTACATCAAAAGTGGTATGCAGTAGACAGTAACTGGACCTTCTCCTCTTCCCAGTTGACTATGGCACTTTTCAGTCTACCTCAGAATTGGAATCGAGATGGCTGAGGGCTGAAGCAGATGGCCCAGAAGAAGCAGCCTCTGGCCGCTCCAATGCCAATTGCACCAGGACTACAGCAACTGAACGGACAGCTTCTGAAGCAGGCCACCACTGCAGTCCCAAACAGGCTGCAAGTAGGAGTATGTTCAATCTGCCCCTTTATTGGTGGCTTCAGGCCACCTTAGGCAGTCTCGGAACAAATTCCCGCCGCTTTGGGGATGTGCATTGTCTAAATGCCATGCCCCTGGAAGCAGCTCTATTTGGCCTGTCTGTTTCGAGCCTGAAAAGAAAAGAGCCTGAAATTATGGGAATATGGTGGGAAGATATCAAGCATTCATTTATCTGCAACTATGAATCAAATCCCCATTCTTTCTCTTATATAATTAGCCCTCCATATCCATGGATTCTGCATTCACAAATGTAACAATCCACGGTATGAAAATGCCTGCTCACAAAAAAGTAGACTTTTATTTGCTTTAAATAAATGACACCATTTTATTACACCACTGTATATATGGGACTTGAATATCCATGGATTTTGGTATTCACAGGAGATCCTGGAACCACCTCCCAGTGGTTACCAAGGGCCCACTTCATGTGAATGGGACAGACATGTGAAGAAATAAAGGTGGCTGCTCCAGTCACATCCAATTCAGACTAAATCTGAAAATGCCTTGTAGCATTTCATAAAACTATGTCCATAGTTTTATCACAGAATCTCTCACCTAGATAAGTATTTTCTAGGTTCCAGAAATGGCCAGTAGAGATCAATCAGTTTATAGAGCCTGGTGCACCACATTTTAAAACTTTGAAATCTTATGCTCTTTGGAACATTAAAAAATTGATCTTATTACTGTGTTTTATCACAGGACAAAAGCCAGAGATGAAATATGTCTGACCCATTTATGACAGCAGGAAGAACAGTAACTCCAAATACTCCACAAAGCTTCAAGCACACCGGAAATTAATCTGCTGTCAGATAAATATTTGTGGCCAAAAGGTTAAGCTTTTCTTGTAAGAGTAATTTTGAAGTGAACTGTAGCAACTTCTACAGAAGAATTTGAAACAAGGAAGACAAAACAAATTTTGCAGCTTTTCCAGTCATCATGCCTGTACAAGAACTGAATGCCCAAATCAAACCTACTAAAGAAGAGATTCAGACATCTGGAGATATTTTAGTCTGAGGTTTTGAGAAACATACCTGTGTAGGCTGCAGGGTTGACTATGGGTGTGACTTCCTCTGACTTCCTCTCTGGGAGTACATATCTACTTACTACTTGTGTCACCAGCCACAACTGACTAGCTCCTCTGCAAGGTGTTCTAGAACCAATCCTGATTATCTTCTCCATCATAGGCTGAGTCTGCACTGCAGAAATAATACAGTTTGCCACCACTTTAATTACCATGGCTAAATTCTATGGAATTCTGGGATTTGTGTGAGTTATTCAGCCTTCTGTGTAAGAAAGCTTTGGTGCCACAGAAAATTACAAATCCCATGATCCCATAGCATGCAGCCACAGCAGTTAAAGCAGTGTCAAACAGCATTATTTCTGCAAAGCAGAACCAGTCATAGTAACTCTCTTGTGTTCCACTTACACTCACTTCTGGGAAGGTGCAACTATGCTGGCTTTGGTCTAGAATAGGCCAAAACACACTGGAGAAATAACCCAGTTTGATATCACTTTAACTGCTGAGGTTCAATGCTAGGGAATTCCCCCACCCGACCACCAGCTTAATCAAATGCATTCAAAGTACATGTGAACAACAAAGATTCAACCCAGATTCTACCTGGATAATTTTCACTCTCTGAATAACCCCTCAAATCACGCCTGTCAGATTCAATCCAGATTATTTTCACTGTATGAATAACCCCAATTTTTTGTAAAAGATTCAGATTCCTGGCTATGTGAATAGACCTGGGATGAAATTCTGCATGCCTTGTATGTGCTTCAAATACCATTGCATCATTGATTCCATCTTTATTCAAGTGGTGACATATGTGACCAACTGAACTTGCAGGGATGCACAGAGCTGTGATTCCACAGTGTGAATAACAAACTCGGAATACATGAGTGAGATTATTCACACTGTCACACTAAAAGCAACAATGTGTGAATGACCCCTGAAACATTTGAAAATAATGAGTAATCAATTAAGTTGGTAGTAGTGCATTAGAACTAAAAAAGATATTGCATCAAACAGAGTCACCAGGGGGCATCATTTACCCCTGTAAGCTGTCTAAATGAACAGGAAGTGTTTGTGGTTTTTTTGCCAGTGTTTATGCATTCCACAATCTTCATGACAGAAAGGTGTTTCAGTAAGTAGGACAATAATTTAAAAGCCTGTTCAGCATAATTTTAAATAATCTTCATAATGCAACTTGAAATTGTAATTGGAGAAACTGATATCACCTCCTCACTTAGGGAAGCTTGGTCTTTGGGAGGCTCCTGACAAGGGCTTTTTTAGTTAAGTACCCTAAAATCCCTCCGCAGGCTGGTATCCTCTTTAATGTTTTTCAGATGGGCATTAAAAACTGTATATTGAATTGGCTTTCTAAAGCTATGGTTGGTATTCAGTGTTGGTGTTGTCTGTATTCAGTAACATTATGTAATCTTACTTGAAATCCCATAAACACTATCCCAATCACCCTTAAGTGACAGGTACCAGATTGGGCAAAAGAGGTCTCTTTAGCTTCTGATCTGATTCTTGCAGGCTCACTCATGCACTGGTTGAAGGGAGGAGGACTCCAGTCAGAAGGTGAACAAACCTCCTTTGCATATTCTGGTGAATATTTTTTAAAGTGGACTAGAGGATGGGGCCAGGAAACACAACTTAAGTTACACAGATGTAACGAAGGGGCTGTGCAGACCGGTTATTAAGGCCAGCCTGGGGACAGAGTCAGGGCATAGCATCCATATGATGCACACCCTGGCTTAGCCCCATGGCAGCATGATGCCGTGCACCACTCCACATGGCATGCAGCATCACGGCGCTCCTCTGGCACTGCATTTACATGATGCAGTGGCAAAGGAGTGCCTGAAAGCCAAGGCACTGTGGTTGTCATGCCCTTTCCAGGGTGCAAAAAGCAGCCACTTTTTGCAGCTCCTTTTTGTGCCCTGGAAAGGCCAGATCAGAGCTGTGGTGTGCTGTTATCATGGGACAAATTTGGGGCAGATGGAGGTGAGTGCAGGCTGCCCCTTCAGGACGGTCCACAGCCCCTAAGTAGCCAGTCTAGGATTCTGGTGCATGTCTATTTTTGCATACATTTGCCCAATTATTTTATGATGGCCTGAGTTTATTTTTTTTATATTGTTGTTGAGTGATTTTTATTTGTGTATCACTTCAAGTCCTTGTTAGGTGGAAGGTTGAGTTGTGAGTGCAATGAGTACATTAATTTATAAGCACAATGCATTGCTGTCTAGATCCTTGAAGGTAATTGTATGGCTCAGTCAATTGTCTCTTTTGCCAGAATTTCAAATGAATACTTCATTGTAATGTCTCTCATTCATAGGGTCAGAATAAGTCAAAGCCAACATCATAGCACATAAGAACAACAGCAGTAACAATATCGGGTAAATATAAGTAAGCGAGACCCCTCACAGGAGGGCAAGAAGCACGTTGGCAGTAAAGCGGAGATAACCACATCTCTAACACACACGCACACAAACACACACACAAATAATTTTCTTTCAGTAAGTGGCAACAGGATCCTCTGTGTTTGTGCATTAGATAATAGTGGCCAAGCTTGAAAGATTGCCCATCTTTATTAATTTTATTAAAGAATTCCTGATAAAGTGTGTTCTGCAATAGACAGCTTGAGACCCATGGAGATGGATCTAGCCTAATTTAGTTGAATTTAGAATGCAGTCCTAACTAATCAAAATGGCCAAGAATCAAGTGGGTGGACATCAGGCCAGCTGAAGCCATGCTAAATCCAAATTCCGCCTAGGAATGGTGGAAATTACGTGGGACCATTCTCAACATGGCCTAATTTTGCACCAGCATTGTGGTTATGCCCCTGGGCTGGAGAAAGTTTAGATCTGGCACACCATAGCTGCATCTGTACTGCAGAAATAATCCACTTTGGCACCACTTTTACTGCCAAGGCTCAGTGCTATGAAATCCTAGGATCAGTAGATGGTTGTGGCACCAGAGCTGTCAGACAGATAAGGCTAAATGTCTCACAAAACTAAAATTCCAAAATTCCATTGCATTTACCCATGATAGTTAAAGTGGTATAAAAATGCATTACTTCTGCAGTGCAGATGCAGCTCTTGACTTTTCCCTCACCTTGCCCCCCTTCTCATTTTTGATCTTTTGCTAGAAAATCTTAGCTAGCAGACCAATTTTTCTAGCAGGTTCCTCTGTCCACAAATCTTCAAGATCAGTTGGCAGAACAGGCTTGTGCCCAATCCAAACCCTCAACAGTCAGTAGATCTTTGAGGTGAGATTGCATCACTCATTTCCATTTAAATCAAGGGGAATTAAATCACAGTTAATTGGTCCCTTTGTTTTCAATGGAACCTTGAACTAACCTATACTGGATACAAACCACTGTGCACAGTCCCTGTTGCCTCATCATTATGCCACCATATCCATTAAATGAATCCTTGTGCAGTTTTCATTTGTTACCTGAGGCTCAAATCCTTCACTTTTCACCGGGATTATATACCAAAAAGATGATGCAAACCAAGCAAACATCCTTGATTGTCAATATTTGCTCTTTAATTATTAAAGTACTCTTGAATCATTTAATAAACCTCAGCAGCCTATTTTGTGTTGATTGACAGGTTGACATGACTTAATTTGTATCTAAGTATCTCCAAAGAGAAGAACCTGTTCAGAGCAAGGCTACAGAACTGAAATCTACAGTGTGGGAAACTGATACGTTATCATTTTTGCCTTGCTGCTTGAGAAAAATATTACAATGTGGTTCAAACTTTTACAGCTTCCACGCTGTTTATTTTAGAAGTATATACCAAACAGATCTACCCACCCTACAGTATGGTTCCAAATGAAGTTTGCAGTAGATTAGTGGAAGCTTGGAGGTGTGTCATTCACAGGGTCGCTATGAATAGAGACTGATT
The DNA here is from genome assembly GCA_034509955.1 of Urosaurus nigricauda. Taxonomy (NCBI): domain Eukaryota; kingdom Metazoa; phylum Chordata; class Lepidosauria; order Squamata; family Phrynosomatidae; genus Urosaurus; species Urosaurus nigricauda. The sequence goes on from JAOEGL010000004.1 coordinate 178,225,922, forward strand.
TGAGGGCAGTTAACAACAACAACAAACTGGAAGCTGAGGTATCCAATATCACTTGTAGTGATTCCAATCCGAGTTTAATTCTGAATTATAAAGAAGCTATCCAAGAGTCTAAATTAAATCCCCAAAGTGGGTGCAGAAACTTGGATCGGTCATAGAAAGTTCTGAGTGAAGCAGTGATACTGAACCCACTACCTGCCACTGCAGTGTCCTGAATCTGGGTTAACCTTTTTGCTTAGATTCTCAACTCTAAGTAGCTGTCCTACTGTGGGTTGGAGGTTATAAACTGCCCTGAATGATATATCAGACAGGTTTATATTAAACCTATGGACCACAGGACCATAGCACTAATCTCCCACACAAGTAAAATTATGCTCAAAATTCTTCAGCTCCAATCATACATGGAGAAAGAAATCCCAGAGATGCAAGCAGGTTTCAGGAAAGGAATTCACCATGGAATTCCAAAATAAAATCAGCATGTGCTTTAAAGACTATAGCAAAGCCTTTCATTGCATAGATCATGGAAGGCTATGGAACATACTTAAAGACATGGGAGTGCCAACACATCTTATAATCTTGATGAAGATTCTGTACTCAGGACAAGAAGCTACTGTCAGAACAGAACACAAAGAAACAGAATAGTTCCCAATTGGCAAAGGAGTCAGACAAAGTTGGATCTTATTACCCTACCTGTTCAATTTATATGCAGAGCATATTGTAAGAAAAGCAAGCTTGGACATAGAAGAAGGAGGACTGAAAATAGGAGGAAGGAATATCAACAATCTAAGATATGCAGACAACACCAAAATACTAGCAGAAAACAGCACCGACCTGGAAAACTATTAAGGAAGATCAAGGAAGAAAGTGCAAAGGCAGGCTTACTGTTGAACATAAAAAACAAAACAAATATAATGACCACAGAGAATCTACATGAATTTTACCTAGACAATAAAGAAACAGAAATAGTAAAAGAGTTCTCATACCTGGGATCAAACATTGATAGGAATGCGGACTGCTGCCAGGAAATCAGAATGGGCAGAGTGACTATGGTCCAAAGCAGGTGGGCCGAAAAGATTGTGTCGGCGACACAGTCTTGGTCCCGGTCCCAATCTGGACTGCCACCACAGTCCTGAACCAGGCCATCAGAAGGAGTGGATTATATCTGCACTTTTTCAGCCCATTTCTTTGGCCTCGACATTGCCTCCGCATGGCTTCTGGCCATAGTTGGGGCATGCATCTTGTAAATGCCATGTCCCCAATATGGCCTGAAGCTGCATCATCAATTCATTTGGGATATGGTGCTGGAGATGAGTGCTGAGGATACCATGGACAGCCAAAAAGATAAACAAATGGATCCTAGAGCAGATCAAGCCAGAAATCTCCTTGGAAGCCAAGATGACAAAACTGAGTCTGTTGTACTTTGGCCACATCATGAGAAGGCACAACTCACTGGAAAAAGCAATAATGGTAGGAAAGGTGGAGTGAAGTAGAAAGAGAGGAAGACTGCATGTTAGATGGATGGACTCTGTTAAGGATGTCACAGGTATGACTTTGTGGATAGGAACTGAGCAAAGCAGTGGAGTACAAGGAGTCTTGGGTCAAGATGAGCTTGAGGGTGGTTAACAACAACATAAAGAGGCATGTTCAATGTCTCTTCCCCTCTTTTGTCATCTTTTGGGGTATTGCATATTCATTCTTTTGACCATGTCGCTATGCCAGTCTGACCTAAAAGCCTAGCAACAAAATAAATTTCTTCAGTATTTACTTTCTCAATATGCTGCTCGATGATTTTACAACCAGGGATCTGTAAACCGAAACAGGTGAGTGTCTCAATTGAGTCTATAGCTGTTCCTACATCCGATGACCAATCCCTCTCTAAAAACACAGCAAAAAGCCTGTGTATATGTGCAGGTATGTGAGCTCCATTTACACAAGAGAAAAGACAAGGGTTAAGATACCTTCTATGCAACACTACATTTTGCATTCATTTTGAACTCCCTATTGCTTCTTTTAAAAAACAATATTAGGCAAATGGGTGCCCCAAATATGGCGCAATATGGTCCTAATCTAGGAGATATTTTTATTTTTTTCAAAAACTTTCTATTTCTGATTTTTTCAAAATCTTTCTGAAGGCATTTGGCCAGTAGATCAGGAGGAGGAGGAAGAGACTTTGTTCCTTCAAATGTTTTGGTCACAATAGTCCCATCCAACATATCTAGTAGCAAGGCATGCTGTGACTCCTCATTCAGAACATTTGGAGGATCAGTTTCCCCATTCACATATAAGTGACTAGATCCCTATGTGTTTTTTCTGTTTAATTCTGGCTGTCATTATGCATTAGTGTTTTTACTGGTGCTATTTTAAATTTAAAAATTACATCCAAATAGCAATGGGCTATGCATACCTTCACCGTTAATGGTGCAATTATTTTTGACAACACCAAGGAGACAGGGAAGGGAACCAGGATTCGATTTTTCACACATAAGTGCTGGGTGCTAATTTTTCTAAATACCCTTCATCTAAATAATAAAATACTATGCAAGAGTTGGGACTTTCCAGGACATCTCTATACATGTCTGCTCAGAAGAAGTGGATAGGACTGCAGGATAAAATACAACTGTTCTAGCTGTGGCTACTAAAATCCTATTAAAATTCTTAGTATGAATTTCAGGATGAATATCTGTGTACTACGCAGGGGGCACCACTGAGTACAAAGATAATGAAAACACGAACTAGAAAACAGGTTTACTTTGAAATGTGGTGAGCTCAAGCATTCATCGCAAGACAATACTGGTCATTAAGTTCCTTAAATGAGATGCCATTTATGTAAAAGCTAGGTTTGAATGGTATGTGTTTTGAATGGTATGTGTTCTCTGTGCTAAGAGAAAAGATAAACAGAAACAAAATAAAATAGTCTGATGTCATTATATGTGGGATGATACTTTTAAATCCCTCTCCCCTGGAACAGCAACAAGCACATTTGAAATTGCTACTTACCTAACCCAAGTTTCATCACATTTTCTCCCAGATCTGAACAGATGCCTTCCTGAGCCACTATTTAGTTCCTCAAGAAATGTACCTTTGGTTCAGATCTTGGAATATGACTTGTGCGAGAAAGGAGATTTTGACTAACCATTAACAAGAACATCTTGACAGTAAGAGTTGGTGGACATGGGAATGGACTGCCCCTGAGTTCACGATTTAAAAACAGAGGTTGGATGATTCTCTTTCATGATGCTGTTTATTCCATTCATCATTAGAGATTGGACAAGATACCCCTTTAGTTTCTTTCAAGGCTAATTCTGTGATCCATCCAAATGTGAAAGGTATGACATAGCTGGCCTATAGTGAGAGAGATGGAAGAGGGGGAGAGAGGAGGGGTTATTTCGGTGCAAACGACCTCCCATTTAGCAGCATGAATCATCTGTAATTAATTTACTATAATGTGCATTGGGGTCATTCTTTTCTGACACTTTGAAACAAAGAACATCAGAATGGCCAAAAATACTTTGGAGTGCAGATAGCAGTTAGATGGCTAAGTTAATTACAGTGCTCCAAATCCAGAAAATGAAAAATCAAGCCAGTCTTACTTTCAGTGGCTGATACATTTACATTACAGCAAGTTGTATTGTTATGCCAAAACTTGATGATTTGATATTTGATTTTTGCCTTGTCAAATAGCCTTTTTTCCTTTGGCAAATCTTGATGCTGCCTTTCATACTTTCTCTATATGCACTTCTCTGTGGCTGTGTTCAATTAGAACTCTAAATTATGGTTTTAACCCGGGCTGGCCCTACTATTAGATAGAGTAAGGCAATTGCTTCTGGTGGTGTATGAGCAGTGATAGGAGTCTTCAGGCTGTTCCTCACTGTTGAACAATGAAGCTAGATATCCTACATAATCTTATCGCCACCCCACCATCCAAATAGGCTGCTGTCTCAATGACCAACATTGAAGTACGATTCAAATAACAGTATAGCTGGCTTCTAGGGAGATACCACATCTTGTTCCTTGTTTTGGGTAGCAAAATATCTCGGGACAGTGTTGATTTGAACAATCTGGCAAAAGAATATGGTACCTAACCTTTTTTTATTTATAATAACATTTTATATACAAAAAAAGAGCTTCAAGTTACTACATAGTATCAGAAAATATATTGAAGTTTACAGATCCATACTTCCGAAATCACTTAAAAACGATTCCCAAACACTATATCCATACATTTCAGTGTTCTCTTTTTTCTTTTTTTTATATCACTTTCTCTTTTTACTTCTTGTTACCTCAAAGTATATACCCCCAAATCTTTCAAAAAGTATGGTACCTAACTTTTAGAAGTCAGCCAAATGACATTTCAAGATTGCAGCTATATTAAAACAAATCTTCTAAATTGGCTAGTCCAAATAAAACCTCTTTTTTAAAAGAAAAAGAAAAAGAGAATTCCATATTGTAAATAAAATATTACTTCAGCAAATATGTTCAACTAGTAATCTTTTTCTAAAACACACACACTAAAACTTATTATCTGATATGGCAAAAATTATTCATTTCTTATATTTACATTAATTTCTTTAGTTTCCTTCTTTAAATGAGATGAATTCCTAAGTAAACACTTATTTCATTAAAAGTAAGGTTACAAATAATATTGAATTATCCACAACTTCAGGAGTCTTCTATAACTTTTTTTTTAAATCCTCCCATTTCATAAAATATTTACTTATACTAGCCTGACTTTTAACCTTTCCATAAATAATGCAATAATGCTTTTTATATATTCCATTTAAAAATTTTATATCAAATAAATTCATTCAAAGAATTGACTCACAAGCATGCTGTGAATAGTTACCAGTGCCTATAACTACAGGTGACCTAGGAATACCCTTCAGCTGTTCTCCTTCCACCTCTTATTTTCCCTCAGCCTTCTCTGCTTACTTTAATTGCTACAAATTGAGTTTCATGTACAAAGGTAGTTTCCACTTGGATAATTCAGCAGGAAGATATGAGAGAAGATATGAAATCTTGACCTTCCCTGTAAACTCAGGCTAAAACAAACTGCTGTTGTGTCTCTTAGCTTTGTGGTTCTTCCTCAATAATTTGTGCCATCTTACTCTGATGTTGCTTTGTCATATGTATTCTGGTTTTCATCTGTGAAATGTTGGATGCTACGAAAGAATACATGGAGGTGGATGACTTATTTTTTCCTTTCAGTCCTTCATTCTCCCTCCCTCCCTTTCATAATGTCCTATCATAAAGACATTATGTATACTGGCCTTGCTTTAAATTGGAATTTATTTAATTTTTTATTTATTAAAATGCACATTTTGCCTCAAGCATCCTTTGAAAAGTGACTGATATGTTCACAATGTAAATGCATTGTTTATTTTGGCTAACAGCTGCTGCACAAATGGTAAGGCTGGCTTGTTGACCTTTGCATGTCTTGACCATGTTGATAAAAATTAAAAGAGCCATGTAAACTAAACAATGTTAGTGTTAATTTATGTCCATCCATTTTTATGTCAATCTTACAATGAATATCTGCAGAGGCCTTCTGAATGAAGAAATAGTAGTTTTATTTTCTTTTTTTAAAAGATCACTGTGAGTGGACTGCACTTCAGATTACATAAATCCAACCAACCAACCAACCAACCTCATGGAAGTAATTACTTCAAAATGGTAGTTTTATTTAGAAAATGTATAAACATCAGAGTGGAGGTTTATAACAGAAGCCCTGAATGATCCAGCTGCAAAATGTAGCTGGGTCATTTCACTCTGCCCTTTCCATTCTCTGCAATGAACCTGTCTGTGAATTCAGCTAATAACAACAACATGCTGTTCTGATTTTTTTTTCCTCATCATCACAACTATTATGCATATAATAAAGTATATTTTCAATGAAAGAGGTTCCAAAATCCTCAGTTTTGTAGGGATTTTTAATGCTTCAGAAACCTTTTCTTTTTATTGCAGTAACAACTATATTACATCCTTTCAACCAATTAAAAGAAGGTGAAAGGGTGGGGGGCTGGAATGGGACAGACTCAGCTGCTTGCCACAATGGTCATCAAACAGAAAGTGCTTACAGATAATGCAGCATAATATGCTTTCATAGCATAGAATAGAGTGCCCTGCAGGTTTTCAAAAACCTCCCGTAGGGTACTTAGTTATTGTTCCCATCTGGCTTAAAAAGGAAAAAGGAAAAAGAAAGAATGATTTTATTTATTAATTAAAAATCAACAGCATCAAAATACCATATCAGCAAGATTGTATCTTTTGTTGGAGGGTAAAATCAAAATTGCTTGGCACCCAAGATTAAGTACACAGAATTGTTCCCTATTATCTATTTTGCACATAAATGTTTTGAAATGTCTCTCTCATTCTCTTTTCTTTCTGTAATATCCTTTGTCCTCTCCTTATATAGAAATAATGTTCCAATCTAGTTCCACATACTCACCACCTATGACTCAGGCGTGGGGAACCTCTTTCAGCCCAAGAGCTAAATTCAATTTCAGAGAAGTTCTTGTGGGCCCATATTCCAGCAGCTGACCTAAGGTCTAAAGTAATGGACCTAACAGTCTAAGGCAACAGGATGAGACTAAAAATATCTTAAGCTCATACTACTGGTAAGTAAACATTACAAGAAGCATTTCATCTTTTTAGAATCAGGAGAAAGGCTATCCAAAGGCTTAGAAAGTACTCAGACAATGGTGCCATGGGGAAGGGAATTTTCTTCTGGCTTATACGAGGGGGTGATCATTTAAAAAGTTTTAATGATCACCTTTTAAAAAATTTGACAGAAAGTTTGTTTTGATTTGTAGTTGTTATCTCTATGTAGTCACTATCTAGATTTATACATTTTCCCCAGCATATCTTGACCCTCTGAATACCTGATATTGTAGAAGTCTGCAGATTGCACCTGACAAGGATTTTACACTTTAGTCACTTCTGGCACAGCCAGTCACAAAAATAAAGGACACCATGAGCTTATTTTCTCAGCAAAGTGCACTTAGGCACACTGACAAAATTTCATCAATATGCCATAATAACTTTCGGGTGATAATTATTACTTTACAATACCCCCTTGTAAGGCACAATCTGCAGGCTATGAGTCTAAGATACACTGGGAAAAATGTATAAATCTAGATAGTGACTACATAGAGATAATTTAACAACTACAAATCAAAACAAACTTTCTGTCCATTTTTTTTAAAGGTGATCATTAAAACTTTTGGATATCCCTCGTATAAAGTTATTGCATGAACATATTTGTTGTTGTGTGCTTCCAAGTCATTTTTGACTTGTGGCCACCCTATGGCAAACCTATCACAGGAATTTTCTTGGCAGGTTTCTTCAAAGGGGGGTTGCAATTTCCCTCCTCTGAGGCTGGGAAAGTGTGATTTGCCCAAGGACATGTCCAAGTGGGGATTCAGAACCTGGTCTATGGTTCAATGCTCAACCACTACACCACTTTGACTACCTCAAAGGCATGAGCATATGCATTTACTTAATTCATTGCTCATGATGATGATGATGATGATGATGATGAATTACCTGCCTTTCTCCATATATCAGGATGGGGAAGATGGTCTTTAATGCTGTTTTAAATTTGGTATATTTGACTTACTGGGATCCCTTGAATCTCATAGTTTATTTATTTATTTATTTTGGCTAGAATTACTCAGAGATGGTTTGCCATTGCCTTCCTCTAAATACAGGTTGCGGTGGTAGCGGTGGTAGCTGTGGTGGTGGTGATGTGCCTTCATATAATTTCTGACTTAAATTAACCCTAAGGCAAACCTATCATGGAGTTTTCTGGGGCTGAGAGCATGTGAATTGCCAGTGGGTTTCCATGGCTTCAAACCTTTGTCTCCAGGGTCATAATCCAATGCTCAAACCACTATACCATGCTGGCTCTAAATACACAATTCATGGAAATACTGCCCCCATACCGAAGAACAAGAATCAAATTTTAGATAGGAAACAACAGATACATCCAAGTTTACAACAAAAAAATCCAGACAACAGGTTGACCTGAACTGAGAAGGTATCTACTAAACATAAAGCTGCTGCCAAGATAGACAGCATAGTGGTGCTGTTCACAGCAACTGAAAGGAGCAATGCATTAGAAATAAAGACTTAGTTAAAAGAAAGTCTGTTATCCATCTACCAAACAGCTGGTTTTGTATTTCATGTAGCTTCACAGTAATCAATAGGCAGTAAGCTGTTAACATGAAAAATCTCCTTCACAAGCATTTGCAAATCAACTGATATCTTGTCTGCTGAATGTTTGCTGTCCACACTCACAATCATCACTCAATCTGAAAACAAACACTACTTAACTCACATTACAGCTGAACATCATGAACTGGACGAATCTACATGAAAATGCCCTTGTAACAAGCCATAAGGAGTATGAAAAAGGACATTTTATTTTATTTTAGCTTTCAGGAGCATGGGCAATTGATGTCAAGGAGACTGTGGAAGTCTTAGGGGTCATTCCCACTACAATTTGCTCCAAATTGTGATTCGGGCTATATGATCCTCGTTTCCACTTGAAACTCCTTCCGATCCTCATTGGATCGATTCCAGTTGGAATGAAGTGGGGCAAACTCAAACAATGCAGGTTTTCCTGACACTAGTTTGAAAGTGGTTCCCCCCCCCCCCCGCGCCATCCCTCCCAAGAGATGTCACACACACCCCGAGTGTTGCCTTTTTGGGTCCTTTAAAAAAATTTAACTAAAGAATCTATAGATTTGGTCAAGCAACTATTTGCAAAGGTCTTTGCAAGTAGTTGCTAAACCATTCTATTGATTCTTCGGTTAAATTTCATTTAAAAAAAAAAAAAAAGGGTCCCTCTCCTCCTCCTCCTCCTCCTCCTGGGTCCCCCAGCCTGCTCTCCATCCTCCTCCTCCTCCTCCTCCTCTCTGCTCCCCCGGCCAGACACAGTGCTGTTTCTTGGCCTGCTTTCCGTTGTCCTCTTCCTCCTCCTTTCCGCTCCCTCCCCTGGCCTCCACGCTCTGTTTCCCACCCTTTCAATGCCCTGGAATTTACTCTAGGACCAAGGCAAGGCCAGGGGAGGGAGCGGAGAGGAGGAGGAGGAAGGTGGGGAGAGAAGGCCAGGAAACGGAGCATTGAGGCCAGGAATGAACGCTTGCCTTCCTTGGCAGTGAGGACACCTCTGGGCACCTTCAAGGCTCCTTCTCCTCCTCGTGCATGGAGAAGGAGCTGAGGGAAGGGAAGGTGTGTGGAGCTGTGTGTGGGAGTCACCCACACATACCCATTGTCACTTAGGCTCTATCCACACTGGAGAGATAACCTGGTTTGGCACCACTTTAACTCTTTCTGGCTCAAGGCTATTGAATTCTGAGAGTTGGAGTTTGTTGTGGGGCCGAGAAACAGAGTGCGGTGGCCGGGTGTGGGAGCATGGAGACTGGGGAAAGGGCCAAGGTAAGGCTGAGAAATGGAGCGCTGCAGCCGGGGGAGAGAGCAGAGAGGAAGAAGATGATGACAACGGAGACAAGGCCGGAAAACGGAGTGCAGATACGGGGGAGAGAGTGCGGAGGCCAGGGGAGGGGCCAAGGCAAGGCCAGGGAGTGGGTGCCAACTAATGGAAACAACAATTATGTCAAAAAACAGCGATTCCAAAAAAGGTCCCAATTCATAGTGTGAATGAGGGACCTATTGGAATCAATTTACATAGCAAAGCAGAGCCAGATCAGGAATCAGATTTTACAGTAAGTGGGAATGACTCCTTAAACTGTTGTCTAGATTTAATGGGGGACAGGATATGAATGAAAAATAATGAGGATCAAATCAGTTGCAAAAAGACTGAGATACAGAAGGTGAATAGGCAAGCAGGATTGAAGGGGAAGTACAACCTGTTCTGGATGAGACTTAATTTCCTCTGAGGGAACTGCTTGGAAAATTGCTTTTGAATCTCACAGTGGTCCTGGAAGGGTCATCTGCTGACCCTGAGGGAAGCCTGAAGGGATGCCTGCTGCAGCCTGAAGCCAGCATTCCACCTGAGGCTCCACAGCCAAGGCCAGGCAAGGCAGGGCAAGCCAGGAGGTGTGGTTTCTTTGGAGGACTTAAGTCTTTGCCCTCCCACCCCTCCATAACATCTGCTGACCCTGAGGGAAGCCTGAAGGGACGCCTGCTGCAGCCTGAAGCCAGCATTCCACCTGAGGCTCCACAGCCAAGGCCAGGCAAGGCAGGGCAAGCCAGGAGGTGTGGTTTCTTTGGAGGACTTAAGTCTTTGCCCTCCCACCCCTCCATAACATCTGCTGACCCTGAGGGAAGCCTGAAGGGACGCCTGCTGCAGCCTGAAGCCAGCATTCCACCTGAGGCTCCACAGCCAAGGCCAGGCAAGGCAGGGCAAGCCAGGAGGTGTGGTCTTCCGGAGGACTTAAGTCTCTGCCCTCCCACCCCTTCTCAACATCTGCTGGCCCTGAAGGAAGCCTGAAGGGACGTCTGCTGTAACCCCAGTCTCTTATGTGTTTGGGATTTTACATCTATACTGGGACGGGAAAATTTTAGCTGGATTATCCAATTTCATCATCTGATAATGGAGCCGGAAGTAACTTGGGAGCAGCTATTGAAGTTGTGCGGGGTCAGGGAAGATATGGCGGTAACAGAGTGAACACATGTTACAAAAGAAGAAGGGATCCATGTTTGATATCTATCCCTTCTTCTGTTCACTCTGTTTCCCAGGATAATGTGGGGAGTGCACCAATCGTTCCACTATCCCTTAATCTGCTCCTCTGCAATGTCAGGTCGGCCAAGGGGAAAACCCACATCATCCACGACCTCCTTGTGGATGAACAGGCCGACCTGGCATGCTTTACTGAGACCTGGCTGGGAGATGCCAGCGCTGTAACATGGGCGCAAGCTCTCCCAGCCGGTTACACGGTCAGTGAGCAGATAAGGGAAAGTGGGCGAGGGGGCGGTGTGGCTTTAGTCCATAAAACTAACCTGACCTTGATCAGAAAGCCTGTCCGGAAAACAACCCACATCGAGTGTGTGTACCTTAGCCTGAAGACCAGGGATAGCTTGGGGATTCTGTTGGTATACCGGCCACCCCGTTGCCTAACGGACTCCCTAACCGAGCTGACTCAGCTGGTCTCTGAGTTGCTGTTGGACTCACCCAGACTTTTGGTCTTGGGCGACTTCAACATCCCTCTAGAGACCAGCCCATCCAATCTATCTGGAGCGGCTCGGGAGTTCATGGAATCCATGACAAACATGAACCTATCCCAATTGGTTGACGGGCCTACTCATTGTGCGGGTCATACACTCGATGGGATTTTTAGTACGGAACAGGAGTATCCGTGGGCGGAGGTAACCAAAACCTCCGCATTGTCATGGACGGACCACTTTCTGATCAAGATGGAACTTAAGGCCACTTTCCGCCCCCTCGGGGGTGGCGGACCCATTAGAATGGTCCGCCCTCGAAGGCTGATGGAACCAATTGGCTTCCAGAATGCCTTAGAGGGTTTAATGGTTGGTAGCACCGGCGACTCTACCGAGACCTTGGTGAATACTTGGAACTCCGTCCTTCCCAAGGCCCTCGATACTATCGCTCCTGAGCGTCCTCTCCAACCCGCTCCCAACCGTAAGCCCTGGTTCTCCCAGGAACTCCGGGAGATGAAGCGGGTTGGACGACGACTAGAGCGCAAATGGCGGAAGACTCGGCTCTTGTCCGACAGAACTCGCCATAGGCAGCATCTTCGCGCCTATAGGGAGGCTTTGCGTGCAGCGCAGAGATCCTTCTACTCTGCACGCATTGCGTCTGCAGAGTCCCGTCCAGCGGAGCTGTTTAAGGTGGTGGGGGAGCTGACGCAGGTTCCCCCTGCGCCAAATCCCCTACTTAACCCTACAGTGGCCTGCTGTGACGCATTTAACACCTACTTTGCAGACAAAATCTCTCGGATAAGGGCCGACTTAGACGCCAATGTTTTAGCAGTATCTGTAAATGAGGCACCTAGCAACTCCGTTACTGTTACGTTATTGGATGAGTTTCAATCTGTAAGTACTGATGACGTGGACAAGCTCCTTGGAAGCGTGAGGAAAACAACCTGCCCTCTCGATCCATGTCCATCATGGCTGGTCGTCCAAGGAGGGGACGCATTGAAGACATTCCTTAGGGATGTAATCAATGCGTCCCTCAGGGAAGGCACTGTTCCTTCTTGTCTGAAGGAGGCGGCCGTAAAGCCCCTCCTGAAGAAACCTTCCCTTGATCCCCTGGACCGAAACAACTATAGACCAGTTTCCTTGCTGCCATTTTTAAGCAAGGTGATCGAGAGAGCAGTTGCCTCCCAACTCCAAGCTGTCTTGGATGAAACCGATTATCTCGATCCATTTCAAACCGGCTTCCGGGCAGGATATGGAGTTGAGACTGCCATGGTTGCTCTGACAGATGACCTCCGCTTGAGCATCGATAGGGGTAGTGTGACCCTGTTGGTGCTCTTGGATCTCTCAGCGGCCTTTGACACCATAGATCATGCCATCCTTTTGGACCGGCTGAGAGGGATGGGGATCGGAGGCACCGCCTTACGGTGGTTCCGTTCCTTTCTCTCCGGCAGGACCCAAAGGGTGAGGCTCGGGGACAGCTGCTCCTCCAAAATTGAGCTAAGCTGTGGCGTCCCGCAAGGCGCCATTCTGTCCCCGATGCTATTTAATATTTACATGAAGCCGCTGGGTGAGATCATTCGGAGGCATGGAGCTCAGTGTCATCAGTACGCTGATGACACTCAGATATATTTCTCCATGACCAGATCATCTGCTCAGACCTCAGATGGCGTCTCCTCTCTCAATGACTGCCTGGCAGCGGTAATGGATTGGATGAGGGAAAACAGATTGAGACTGAATCCAGACAAAACGGAGGTACTGACAGTCACCGGCCCGAAACCAGGTCTGGGAATACATCTCCCGGTCCTAGATGGAATCACACTATCCTCGAAGGACCCTGTTCGCAGTCTGGGGGTACTCCTAGACTCGTCACTTCACATGACGAGTCAGGTGAATGCGACGGTCAGGAGTGCCTGTTATCAGCTTCGGCTGATACGCCAGCTGCGCCCTTTCCTGGAGATGAGGGATTTGGAAACTGTGGTACACGCTTTGGTCACCTCACGACTAGACTACTGCAACGCGCTCTACATGGGGCTGCCCTTGTACCTAACCCGGAAACTTCAATTGGTTCAAAACATGGCAGCCAGATTAGTTACTGGGACATCTAGGAGAGAACATATAACTCCATTGCTTAAGTCTCTCCACTGGCTGCCAATTAGTTTCCGGGCACAGTACAAGGTGCTGGTTCTAACCTTTAAAGCCCTACATGGCTCGGGCCCATCTTACCTCAGGGACCGCCTCTCCCCGTACGATCCTCCCCGCACACTTCGATCCTCTGGGAGGAACCTACTACAGCCTATCAAGACCAGGCTGGCACAGACCTCCCAGAGGGCCTTCTCTGCGACCGCTCCCAAGCTCTGGAATGGTCTGCCGGATGAGATGCGTCTCATGACATCTTTAGATTGCTTCAAAAAAGCCCTAAAGACGCATCTCTTCCGGCAGGCCTTCCCCTGAAATTTCCTATCTCCGGCTTCGGTTCCAGACTTTGATTTCCTGCTTACTCCCATGTTTCTGATCCCCACTTATGACGTGGCCGCATAAGGAAGGGTTAGGATGCTGTTATATGTTTTTAAATAATTACTGTTTTAATCACTGCCGGTTTAATCTATTTTTAAGGGGTGGGAGGTTTGGAAACGGGTTATGGGATTGTTTTAATCTATGTTTTTCTTTTACTTGTACCCCGCTCCGAGTGTATGAACAGAGGAGCGGGCTATAAATAAACTATTATTATTATTATTATTAAGTGGAAACAACAACCAGAGTCCATCTTTGCCCATGAATATCAGGTGAACCATCTGCACCCATTCTTGGAAAAGGAAGTGATTTGTGTCTTAATCATTGCACAGTTAGATTACTACAATATAATAATAATAATAATAATAATAATAATAATTTTATTTATATTTTCCACCTCTCCTTTGGATTGAGGCGGGATTCCAACAATATAAAATACAATCCATTATCCTATCACAATTTTAAAAACATACGATACAATATAAAAAACAGTTAACAATTAACCATATATAATTCAATAAAAGCCTTCTATGTCATCCTCAGTTAGGTCTCTTATTTCCAATTTGAAATGTCACAGGATATCTGTGAAAGCATCCAAGGTAGTAATAAGACAGATCTCTTCTGGGAGAGCATTCCATAATTTAGGAGCAATAGCAGAAAATGCTCTATTAGATGTTATCATCAGTCTGGTATTCCTCTCTTCTAACAGTTTTTTACCTGATGTTCTGAGGGTGCGGGGCTTTAAAGGTAATGACCAACACTTTGTATTGGGCCCGGAAGCTAATTGGCAGCCAATGCAAGGATTTTAATATCGGGGTAATATGCTCTGTTCTCGATGCCCTGGTTAATAGTCTGGCTGCTGCATTCTGGATTAATTGAAGCTTCCGAACTTGGTACAAAGGTAGCCCTATGTAAAGCGCATTACAGAAATCTAAACGAGAGGTTACCAGTGAATGTATCAATGTTTCAAGGTCCTCTCTGCCCAGGTAGGGACGCAGCTGGCATATCAGCCGAAGCTGATACCACGCACTCCTGGCAGTCGCTTCCACCTGAGCAGTCAGGTGGAGCGACGAGTCCAAGAGTACGCCCAGACTGTGAACTTTGTCCTTTAGTGGAAGTGTGACCCCGTCCAAGACAGGTTGACAAATCTCCATCCCAGGGCGAGAAGGACCTATCACAAGTACCTCCGTTTTCTCTGGTTTCAGTCTGAGTCTGTTTTCCCTCATCCAGCCCATTACCGACTCCAGACAGGCATTTAGAGGGGGGATGCCATCCCGGTCACTGCATCAGTCAGAGACATAGAGAAAAGTATCTGGGTGTCATCGGCATATTGATAACACTGTGCCCCATGTCTCTGGATGATCTCTCCCAGTGGCTTCATGTAAATGTTGAACAGCAAGGGAGACAGGATGGCACCCAGGGGGATGCCAGATGTCAGCTCTCTTTTACGAGAGCAGCTGTCTCCCAGCTTCACCATCTGGAATCTGCCCGAGAGGTAGGAACGGAAGCACTGCAATGCAGTGCCTCCGATTCCCAGCTCCCTCAGGCGTTCCGGAAGGATACCGTGGTCTACGGTATCGAATGCCGCTGAGATGTCCAAGAGCACCAGCAGGGTCACACTTCCCCCGTCGATGCCTAGACGGAGATCATCGACCAAGGCGACCATGGCTGTCTCGACTCCATAGCCCCTCCTGCAGCCGGTTTGAAATGGGTCCAGATAATCTGCTTCGTCCAAGACAGCTTGGAGTTGGAGGGCGACATGCTATATACATGGGGCTCCCCTCAAAAAAGTTCAGAAATACCAAGTGCAGCTATTCAATTTGTATTACAACTGCACTTTGTGAACCATATCACACCGGCATTGAAGTGATTTCACTGGCTTCTAGTCTGTTTGGGGTGATATTCAAACTTCTGTTTTTCAGACTTCTGATTATTCAAACTTCTGAGCTAGGACATTTAAAGGACCATCTTATTTAATGTAATTACAGTGGTCCCCCGGGTTACGAAAGTAATCCGTTCCGGATTACCTTTTGTAACCCGGAAGTCTTCGTAACCCGGGGGGACCGCTTTCTTGGTAGCGCCGAGCACCAAATTTAAAGGGCCGGCGCTTTTTTTTTCTTTCTTAACCCGGGGTTTTTTTCACAAGCCGGGGCCATTTTTCTGGCCCCTGCTCTTTCGTACCCTGGGGTTTTCGTACCCCGGGGTATTCGTAACCCGGGGGACCACTGTATTAACTGCTCTCAAGTCAGCCCTGACTCATGGCAACCCTGTGGATGAGACATCTCCAAGCCCACCTACCCTCCACTGCTCTGTTTAAGTCTTGTAGATTCATGCCAGTGACCTCCATGGATAAAGTACAAGAGCCTCATTTTTTTTTTTCATCTTGGTTTCCAGGGAGAGTTTAAGCTTGATCTGATCATGGACACTTTTTTTGTCTTTGGGGCTATATCCTAAGCACTCTTCTCCAGCACTACATCTCAAATGAGTTAATTTTCCTTCTCTCTGCTTTCTTCGTTATCCAGCTCTCTCACATCCATACATGGTGATGGGCCCTCCCTCCATCCACCATCATCCAGAGGTAGAGAAGGGCAGACCACTTCCACCAGGCCTTGCCTGAAAGAAGAAGGCCCTCCCTCCATCCACCATCCAGAGGGAGAGAAGGGCAGGCCAGCTCCATCGTGCCTAGCCACAGTAAGAAGAAGGGTCCTCCCTCCAGTCCATCTGTCATGGTCCAGGCCTCAAAGGGAGAGAAGATCTGCTGGACTTTCCCCTTCCCCATTGCCATTCCCTTCTCCTTTTGTGTCTTGTCTCTTTAGACTGTAAACCTGTGGGCAGGGAAATGTCTAATTAACCATTTGTAAGCTGCTCTGATAGCCTTTTGGCTGAAGAGCGGGGTATAAATAAATTAACAACAACAACAACAACAACAACAACACAATGGCTTGGGGCTCAGTTGTATATCTTTATGCTTTAGGATCTTTTCTTGTTCCTGCATAGCTGCCTTTTCCATTCTTAGTCTTCTTATTTTTTGACTGCAATCACCCTTCTGATCAGTGTGGATTGCAGCAGTTTGACTGGAATATCATCTGTTCCTGGTGATTTGTTTTTTGCCATTTCCCTTACTGCAGCTTCCACCACACTTTGTAGAATTTGTGGTTCATTTTCATATGGCTCCTATTTCCATTTGTCCTTCATTTTGTCATCTCTTTTATATAATTCTTCTGAATATTGAATCCAATTTATTCCTTCTTAGAATTACATTATTTTTATTGTCATAGAGCATCCCAGTCCTTGGTTTGAAATTTCCTTTGATTTCCTGCATCTTGTGGAATAAGTCTATTGTTCTTCCCCTTTTGTTGTTGTCTTCAACTTCTCTGCATTGGTTGTAGTAGTAGTTTTCTTTATCTTTTTGCACTAGCTGTTGTACTGTTGCATTCATGCTTCTTAGATTGTTCCCATCCCCCTTTTATTTTGCTTCCCTTTTTTCCTTTATTGATTATAGCATTTTGGTGTGCTGACTGGTTTTGTTTTCTTCTTGAGTTTTACTCTTATTTTTGATATGAGTAATCTGTGATCTGTGCCAGGGTCGGCACCTGTTCTAAACTTGGCCACCAATGTTTCACCATCTTTTACTTCCGATTATATAATCCATTTGGTTTTTGTGCTGGCCATCTGGTGATGTCAGTTTTTACAGCCTTCTTTCTGGTTGTATGGAAAATGTATTTACAATGAATAGGTTGTTAGATTCAAAAACTCTATCAAATGTGCATCTGCTTAATTTCTTTTGCTTTCTTTATGTATATAGGCCTGAAACAGTCAGACTGAAAAATGCGATCCACAGCTGTGCTGGCACAATTTGCACTGGTGCTGCAGCAACCGCACATGCCCAGCCCCAATCTAGTTTTAAACTGGGACAGGAAAAGGAGTGGTATTTCACCACGCCCTTTCAGCCCGGATCTCTGTGGAAGATATGGGTCCATCACTGTTTCCCTCCCCATTTGAGTTAGGCATCATCTAAACACTATGCCCTGAATGCAGTCAGAAATCATGTTTTTGGCTCATCTGTTTTGGGTCATAAATTGCACCAAAGTACAAATATTTTTTTCCAAGTGGGCTAAATAAATCTGCTTTCCAGATGGATGGTGGGTAATTTAAAGGCTCAACTTGGTGAATATCCAAGAGGACAACTGTCTAACAGCCCTTCTAACAGAAGACTGTAGAACAGAGGATATGGCCATTTTAGAAAGCTCTCAGAATCAGATATAAAGTACACAGTAATATGGGTCCACCAACATTAACAAGAGAAATAAACTTAAGAGAAAAAAACATGTTTGTTACATTACTATCTAGCTAAATTTTTCTGGGAGATATACAGATAGTTTAGACGTATAAAACATAAAATCTGAAGAATGAAATAGAACAGAACAAAACTAGCTACAATGGATTTTAAAGATGTCCAAATACAGAACAATTTAATAAGAATGAGGAGCAAAAATAAAAGAGTGCAATGTTTATTCTCTGAGTACTAAAATGCCTGGGGAAATAAACAAAGGTTTTTATCTGGTGTCCAGAAGACCACAGCCCAGTGAACCTTTCTGTGGAGATCATTCAACAAATAGGGTGCTACCACTGAAAAGGACCCTTCTTGTAAAAATCCACCTCAACTCATTGGGTTGTAGCACAACAAAGTGGAGTGCCTCAGATGACAATGAGGAATACCTTATATTCTGGGTAAATTTCAAGTGTAGATTCATCAGGATTTCCTGATATACAATTCTTTTTCTCTATTTCCTGTCATTACAAAGGGTCTTACCCGAAAGAGGACAAAAGGAAATACAAAACACATTAGTCAGATCAGACTAGGACCACTGAATTGGTGTCAGGCCTGCCTGATCCCAGCCCAGGGGTGTTAACCTGTGTAGTCCAAGCAGAATGATGTGAGAGTGGGGAGAATATGGGCTGTGCAGACAGCCCCACAGAAAGTATGGCAGACTGAAATCCTATGAACACCCAGTTGGAAGTAAAAGACTGCTCTCCTTAAACATCAATTCCACTGCTGAAAAAGCAACATCTAAAACAGCTAAAGCTAAAACAGAATATATATTTATTTGTCAGACAAATATCCAACTTGTGTAAGATTTAAAGAAGCTTACTGTAATGTTGCATTAAAACATATAATTAAGTACAAGATAATATCAACATTTAGAGCACAATTTAATTGAAGGAACAATTTAAAACAATTAAACACACAATTTTCAATCTGTCAGGGAAATACAGCACACATCTTTTGTTTGTTATGAGAAGCAACACAGTGGTTAGTTAGAAGAATGACAAGGCTAATACCAGGGCATACAAGTATGAACATAACACAAATATGCAAAATATTTGATAAGTGTCTGAGTAAAGGAAGGCTAGGCTTTTGGAGAACCTAAGATATATTAATCTGAAAGCTGACACTACCACTGTATGCCTTCCAACCATTTTGTATTGTTTCTGTCCTAACTAGTTTTGATCTTATTGGGGTTTCTTAAATAAAGCCAAAAACAATTAAAACTGCCCAAGACCTGAAACTGTGACATCAAAACCAAATCTTTAACTGTATTCTCACATTTTACATAAAATATATGTGCCTTGCAAAGCACTCTGTGAATTAGCTGTCAAAGGACTTGAGTTGTGTTGCCGTGCACTTGCCAAAGCATGTTCTTTGCTTTTCTGATCTTTCTTTCCTAGGACCTTCCCATAACTCAACTTCTTCAGTATATCAAGCTGGAATGTTTGCCCTGAAGTGTAACTGTAGCTTGAAATATATTCATGTAACAGCTCAGATGTAAAGTCTTATATGCAGATCCTGTAGGAGAATTCTATTTCACTATTTTAAAATGGATTAAAATATGTTTATTTATTGTCAGACTTTATTCCATTCTTTTGATATTATTGCTTTTTGCAGAAGCATGATGAATAAGTAAGATGTAAACATTATTTCTTGTTATTAATAATAAATGACAAATTATAAAATAAATATAACTGTAATATGGTCATATGGTCACTGTACTTATACCTTATATGTTTGAGTCTTGCACATACATACACAGTGTGTATTTCTTGTATGTGATGATGTTTGCACTGCACTATTAACATAGGCTTGGATCCTACAAAGTCCAGTGCAAGACTCAGTGATGTATCTCATGGCTAGGATTTCTTATGGGATTTATCTGTTGACGCATTCAATATGTAGCAAGGTTCAGGCCATGCACTGTTTATCCCACATATAATGTTAAGTGTGAAATATTTGAGTAGTGTTGATGAAGTGGTCTTTAAGTCCACAAAATCTTATGACACAATTAGGAATTATAAAGAATATTTGTATATCTGTCTGTCTGTCTGTCTATCTATCTGTCTATGGAGTTTATCACACGGGAGGAATTTCTCTCTAATTCGAATGGAGCCAATTCGAATTCACGTAAATTCGCTAGTTTAGTGAATTTATGTGAATTCTAATTGTGTTTGGAATACATTCAGAATGACTTTCCATTTCCCGAAAATGACCCCCCCCCCATTGCCCGAAATTGCGTGAGATACTCTAATACTCAATTATGTGAAACCCCATGGTTGTAGTCGGAATGACTTCCCTTTTGCCCGAAATTGTGTGAGATACACTCATACGCAATAATGTGAAACCTCATGATTGTGTTCGGATTGCTATTGCATTATACCCCCAAATTCCATCATATGATAAATTCCTATCTATCTATGGGCCTGAACAGACAGGCCAAAATAAAGCTGCTTTAGGTCACTTTGGAGGTATGCTGTTTAAATGACACACACATCTTAAGAGGCCAGAAGCTGCACCAAAGCTGCGCTCCAGTCCTTAGGACTAGAGAGTGGCTTTAGTGCAGCTTCCGGCCTCTTAGGACACATGCAGCATTTAAATAGCATACCTCCAAAGTGACCCAAAGCAGCTTTATTTTGGCCTGTCTGTTTGAGCCCATCTATCATCTACTCTATCTATCTATCTATCTATCTATCTATCTTCCATCCATCTGTTTTTCCTGCCTTTCTACTAGACCATTAAAAACATAGATTAAAAACATAATACAGATCATAATGTGTGGGTGTATCCCTTTCATATTATAAACATCATTTTAAAAAACAGTTTAAAAACATTTAAATCATAGCAAATGAGGAAAACAGTCAACACACTCATTTTTTTAAAAAAAAATCATTTTGCATCAAACAGAAAAGTATTTCTAAATAAGAAAGTCTTTGCCTATTGGTGGAAGTAGGGCAGAGGGAAGGGAATAATGCAGTCTATGAACTGCCATTGAGAAGGCCTCTCTCCTCTGTTAAGTGTTCACCAAACATTCCTTTCAGTATCTCAAAACCTGGGCAGGTTCAAATGGGAAGATACATGCGTATTCCTGACACTTAGGGTTTTGTAGGTCATGACCAGTGCTTTGACTTGTATCTGAGATTTCATTGAAGCTGAGGTTCTTGGTG
This sequence comes from Urosaurus nigricauda, assembly GCA_034509955.1. NCBI lineage: Eukaryota > Metazoa > Chordata > Lepidosauria > Squamata > Phrynosomatidae > Urosaurus > Urosaurus nigricauda. The sequence goes on from JAOEGL010000004.1 coordinate 178,247,048, forward strand.
CAATTATCAATTTTGCTCCTAGTCATAAGACACAGGGCACCTTGCATTGGAAATTTACACATTTGCAAGCCCTATTATGCATTCTGGGGGGGAAAAACATACAAAAGCATTTTAAAAATGCAAATGGATAAAAATGCATGGAGTTTTAAAAACATGCACAAAGGTGTTTTAGTCTAAGGGTAAAATATTGCCAATATGTGTACATTAGGGGAAAATGCATATGATACATGTTTTTAAATTTACATGCAGGAAGAAAAAAAAGGGGGGGGGGGTAATTTCAAACCAATGGAAGTAAATGTTGAGCCAAAAATGTGCTTTAAAAGAATGTGGAATTTGGAGAAGCAGAGTGACATCCAGACTGAATGATTCACATCCATGCCACAATAAGAGTACAATCCTTTACATGTCTACTCAAAAAGTTAAGTACAGTAAATGAAGCTTTCTCCCAGCAAAGAGGGCAATAATTATGTATATCTTTAAGATACCGCAAATATTATTTGCATGATTTAAAAGCAATATGTGTTTTTTGTGTAACCAGTAACACTCACCCATGTGTTTGGTTAAGGGCTTGGATGGGTGGGTTATGTAATGAGAGCTTCAGATCTGAACACAAGCTCAGGGGCAGAGCCTATGGGTGCATCTACACTGTAGAAATAATGCAGTTTGACACCACTTTAAGTGGCATAGTGCCATCCTGTGGAATGCTGTAGTTTTATAAAGTCTTTAGCCTTCTCGGCCAGAGAGTCCTGGTTTCTCACAAAATTACAAATCTCAGGATTCTGTAGGATGGAGCAATGGCAGCTAAAGTGGTGTCAAACTTCATTATTTCTACTGTTTAGATGCACCCTCATTCATTTTTCAGCTTCTGCTTTTTCATTCGCTGCAATGACTTTAGCTCATTCGCCATTACCCATACTGTCACTAATTTCAGAGACTTACTCATAGAAGCAACCTTCACTCTGGTGAAAGCAAGAAAGAGCTGGGTGTCACCTGCAATGTCAGTGCATCCAGTTCCTCCAGATAAGTATATTTCAGACAGAAGTGGTTGACCTTTACTGTTGTGTTGCTAATATCTTCCAGTTATTGAAAGAGGAACAGTAAAAGCAGGCATTCCTTTGAAGGTTTTCAGTCCCTTAAACCAAAGCATTAACTATTTAAAAAAACAAAACAGGGTACAGATGGGATTTTTTTTTCATGTTATTAAAATAGCAACGTGCAGTTTGGCAAGAAAGAGGAAGGAAGCAAAAGAGGAAATGATTCTTGTATGCCAGATGAAAGGAACAGTGACAGTTGCAGAGTATTGGTGTCATCATCTTATAGGTGAGAGAACTCTGAATTGTTCAGGTCTGCTCAACAGATATTCTGCAACATACAAAATTTGGATGGTAGGAAGAGTATCTATACATATGGGGATAGGATGGAGGTAGAGTCAGTGTGATGCATTTTGCCTCCTGATACAAAAATAACACTCCTTCCTATGTATACTACCAGGTGGGCTAACACTAACACATTTGAGACAGCAGGCAGGGTCATGGGCTTAGAATAAATTATGTAACATAAACCTGCTCATATGTTCTTGCCCAAGGATTAAGATCTGTTGTGGGGTGGTTTCCTCTGTGTTCCACCTGTAAGGTCAATACACTGTGTGGCACCCCAACAGTGGAATGTTCTCCCCCTGGAGGCACCAACTGGTGCCAACACTTATAATTTAGGTGCCAAGTTAAAACTTGGCTGTTCACCAAAGCTTTGGGCCTCATTCATGCAACCCAAAGGCTGTTATTTATAGTTGTTGTTGTTTTTAAATTAACCCTGTTTTAACTCATTGTATTCTTTAATAGGCTTTTGGTTCATTTAAACTATCTTACTGGTTTTATCCTGTTTAACCTGCATCTTACTGTTTTTAGCATATTGGTATTAATGCTACTGTAAGCCACCCTGAGATCTCCTAATGGGATAGAAAATTATTTATTAAATGAATAAACAAACTTATTATTTAAGTTTATTTTTATTTTATTTTATTTAAATTTATTTAATAAACAAAGAAACAAACAAATAAACTCCTCTCTACTCCCAACAGGTAGACAGGTTGTGAGTTCAGAAAGAAAAGCTAAGAGGTTCTCTTCCCACCCCAAACTTTGGACTATGGCTTGCTCATACTTTCCAACCAGGTTGGGCAAACATTTTGATGGATTCCGTTCTGTGTGTTAATTGCCACAACCCCGAACCACATGGAAGTTGTCTTCATTTGCCTGTCTGTTTTGGGCCAAGGTGGAGAAAACTGCTGTTGAAAACATCTTAGGAGTACAGGTTGTCTCCCTTATCTGCAATAATTGGGACAAGAAAGGTTTGGAATTTTTTAGGATTATGAAATATTTGCATTCACATAATGAAATATCTTGGAGATGAAAACCTAAACATGAAATTCATTTATGTTTTGTATACACCTTAGACACATAGTCTGAAGGTAAATTTACATACAACATTTTTAATAATTGTGTACAAAACAAAGTTTGTGTACACTGAACTGTCAGATAGCAAAGATGTCACTGTCTCCACTACCCATGTAGACAATTTTGGATTTTGGAATATTTTGGATTTTGTAACTCTGGATAAGGAAGACTCAACCTGTAATGTTTTTTCTCATTGTCCATACTAGTGGAAGGTTAATTGGATTCAAGTAAACTGAGTGGCCTAAATACCCTAATGCACCTGATGTATGTATACCACCTGCCTGATCTTGGAAGCTAAGCAGGGTCAGCCCTGCTTAGTACCTGGATGGGAGACTGCCAAGCAAGATAAGGTGCCACAGGCTATATTTCAAAGGGCCTTATCAGATGAAGGTTTTTGCAGCCCCATTCCAGAGTCACTCTGCATCCATCCAAATGAATTCACACGAATGCGCATCTGTTCCAAGGTCACTTCAGATTCAATCCAAATTGGTCTGGTTTGATAAGGTGATAAGGTAAGGAACTGGCAAATGCACTTCTGAGCATTCCTTGCTTAAGAAAATCCTCTGAAACTCATAGGGTCATCATAAATCAGCAGGTGACTTGAAAGCATAAGCAACACACACACACACACACACACACACACGCCAAGCTACAGTTTAAGAGCATTCAAACAAGAAAGGCCATAGGCTGCTTCCACACATCTCTCACCATCTCCTATGGTGATTCACCCATCAAAATCACACAATTGAGATTAAAGCGTGATTTAAAATGTGATTAATATTTTCACACACACAAGCCATTGTCCTGGGAATAACCAGGCAATAAAAAGCAAAAAATCATCCATGGGAAAATCCTGTGAATGACTTGTTGTTGTTTATTGCCTGGTTATTCCCAGGATAATGGCACTTTAATCGCTTTTCACCATGATGTCATATGAATACCATTAGTATAATTGCCTGATTACCATGGGATATTCCCAGGATAATCACGTTTTGAACATGATGTTGTGCGAAAATGTTCATCACAAATGTGTGATTTTGACAGGTTAATCACCGTTTATACTTCCAGTTGTCCCTGTGTGATAAACTCTATAGTAGGGAGAGTGAGGCCGATAAGACCACCTACTGAGAAAATGGCAGCAGGACCTCCTTTCACCCCAATCCCAAGGCAACCCTAGTGCTAAGGAGGAAGTTCATCCACTGCAAGAACCAGGACCAGGGTCACAAAACCAAACTAAGGAGTTTATCACACGGGCTAAAGAGAGATTAAAGCACATTTAAAGCATCTTGCAAATAAAGCGAAAAAGGTGAGTAATTGCACAAAAAGATTATCACACACATTTGCGCAAATAAAATGGTATTGGGAATGCATTGTCACTGAATCCCAAAAGTAAAAAGATGTATGTTAATGCTTCTTTGTTACCACTTTAATGGTGGGTTTTGTGTGGCATCATGTGAAATGGTTTCATGTAATTATGTGACTTTTCTGGGCTATTCATAGAATAAACTCCTGATCTCCTTGGGCCTCATTCCCACTACCTTTTAAATCAGATAGCAAATTGGTTTGAACTGGTTCAAATGACCCTGGTTCCCACTTAATCTGAATCGCTGAAGCGATTCCGAGAGGGGGGCCTTCTCCAGACCCATTTAACCCGTGTCTTTTTGATGCTGATTTTGATGCTTTGAGTATTCATGGATTTGATTAATATGTTCTCTCTAGGTATATCTAGGTCCTTTACTGCAACTCTATGGTCAACTTTAACTAAAAGTCACACTGGATGACCTAGAGATTCCTAGAGGAAACGCTCTACTAGGCCTTTATAGCTCCCTCAGTGCAATTCTATAGCCAGCGTCTGTCGGACGATGACCACAGAATTGCCCTGGAAGACCTAGAGATCCCTAGAGAGGTGTCCTCTCAGCTAAAACCATGTTTTCATTATTTGTGGTTTTCCCATACTCCTTCCTTAACCCTAGCGGATGTGGAAGGACAAGTGTATTTTTTTTTTAACATGTACGCCCTTCCCTGGGTTGTGTTGCACAGAGGGGCGGGGTATAAATAAATGTTATTTATTTATTTATTGTATGGAATTTTTAAAATTATTATTGTAAGCCGCCTCGATTGTCTTTATAGAGGCAGGTTTTAAAAAAAAAATAAAGCTTTTCTTATTTATTTATGTATTTATTATGAGAGACCCAAAAGGGAGGGATGAGGAGGGGGTAGGGGCAAGAGACCTGAGGCCTTCAAAAGGCCCCAAGGGAAGGAGTAGAGGAGCATGTTGTGGAGGGCTGTTGCTGCTGTGCTGCTGTCCTCCTCCTTCCTCTGCCCAACCATGGCTCCTGTGGCTGTCCTTCCTGGTTCTCTGAAGCAGGGAAGGCAGGACCAGGAGGGAGGCAAAGGCAGGCGGAGCCCCACCGGGGCCAAGGTGCGGCGGGAGGAGCAGCCTCTCTGAGGCGGGGAAGAAGAAGCTGGAAAGGAAGAGGGAGCCTGGGGTTTGGACTCCCCTTTGTACCCCCGGGAGCCCTTCAGGGAAAGGGACTGGAGGCTGCACCTGCTCTTCCTCCTCCTCAACCCTCCTTTTGGAAAAGCAAAGGACCATAACAGAGACCACCAGAGGCTCCCATTTGCAAAGCTGTGGCTCTCCTCCTCCTTCTCTTTGCCAGGGACTGGAAAGAAAGACCCCCCTCCTGGAGTGGCTTAGTTAGGGGGGGCAGTCTCCCCTGTCACCAGCATCCTCTTCCCAGCTCCCTCCTTGAGAAGAAACTGGCTGCTCCAGACAGACCCAAAGCCTGACTACTAGAGACCCACAAGGAGAGGAGGAGCAGGAGCAGGAGGAGGAAGAGGAAGGACGCCCTGTTTCTTTTGTCTCCAGACACTGAGGGGGGAAAGGGGGAGCCAGGTGAGTAGTACTGGGGAGGAGCTGCTCTTTGGGGGCTGAGTGGCGCCCACCACACCTTCTCCAATCTGGCCCATTTTCTGAGCCTGACCCAGGAGCATTGGGGGGGGGGGTTGTTTCTAGGCGTCTATTTTGGAGCTGTTGTGGTGACTGGCAGAATGGCATGGTTTCTCTCTCACACACGAATGTCCCTATATTTTGGAGGGGCCTCCTCGTCCCCCTTTGGGGTGAGGAGGAGGAGGACCCTCTGGGAAAGAGGGCCAGGGGGGTTTTGGGGGGCCAAAAGAGGAGGCTTTGTGGAGAGAGAGACATTTTGTGTGTGTTTGTATGTGTGTGTGTGAAGGGAGGGAGGGAGCACTGTGGGGACAAAGAAAGGACAGGTAAAGAAGAAAAGACAGTGTGGCTGCATCCACACTGGAGAAATAAAGCGCTTTGGCAGCGCTTTCACTCTTTTTTTGCCTCAAGGCTATGGAATTCTGGGAGTTGGAGTTTGTGCCAGGTACTGCCCCACACACCTGGGAAGCTTGGCCTCCCCCTGGGCTTTGTCCAAAAACAGAGAAGAGGGTTATCATCATCATCATCCTCATCATCATTCCAGGGACTGTGAAGGGGAATAGTGCAGGCAGGGAGGACAGAGGCCCTGGTCCAAGGTAGCCTTACCACAAAGGAGGACCGTGGAGGACATGACCAAAGAAAAGGTCCAAACACTCATCTATAGAGATGCCAGCTGCTGGCCAAACATCTGAGATTGACTCTTCTAGAACATGGCCCCATAGCCCCAAAACCCCCCACACACTAAAAGCTAAGGATGCCAGCCATGAAAGCCTCCGACTACACTCATAGAATATGTCCATTCATGCTTCTTAGCCAGGCTCCGAATGGAGGACATTTGGATGTCCCTCCTGGACTAGAAGGTTGAGCTGTTGGGCTGGTCCTGGGAAAGGAGGACTGGTCCGATCGCCCTGCCCTGGTTGCTATCTCTTGCTTCTTATGTCACCAAGTAATGGATGGAGGGTTTTGTAGAATAGCTGCTTTATCACCATAGGGGGCAAATGGGATTTAAACGAGAGTTAAACTAGAGAAAACCAGGAAATGTTGTGTGACAAACATCAGGCATTTCCTGGTTTTCTCTAGTTTAACTCTTGTTTAAATCCCATTTGCCCCCTCACGTGATAAAGCAGTTAGAGCAGTGGCTGAGAGGAAGGCTGCATCTACACGGCAGGATTAATGCGGTTTGACACTTCCTTAAGTGCCATGGGGCTCTGGAATTTATGGTTTGGTGAGACTCTTCGCATGCTCTGTCAGAGAGCTCTGGTGGCACAACAAACTACAAATCCCAGGATGCCATAGGATGGAGCCTTGACAGTGAAAGGAGTGTCGCACTGTTGTGCAGTGTGGGCAGCAGCCTAAAAGTTGGCTCAGTTTTGGTGATGTATCAAGTACCATATATTAGGTGAGAATAATAGCTAGAGGTTGCAATATTTCTCCCAGAGGGCAGGAAATAGAGGCCTAAATTCCTGTGTTAGTCTTGATTAAGAGTAAACCCATTGAGGTGTTGACTTACTATTCATCAGTTGATTGAATGGGTCTACTCTAGTTGGAAATAACCAATGGGATGCCAACCATAGAGTGTTGGTCCCAGACACCGGTATTTGCATATTCCTCACCTTGACCAAGCTAAGTTGGTCCAGCCAAAAGTATAATTTTAGCTGTTGTTAAATTATGTCAGTTGTGTTTGTTACTCAGGTTGAATCCTACCCTCAATGAAAATTTGGTATTTGAAAAGAAATGGTGGTAATCGTCCGGCTTTGAAGCTGAACCCACTGCATCAGGTGTAGACAATCCAGCAGCCCTCCAAACGTTGTAGGGCTGTTCCTCCCATCATCCCCTCCATATTTAGTTAGGTGATGAATGGTGAGGTTTGTGGTCCGAGAAGATCTAGAATGTTGCCCTAAAACAAACATGCTAACTTTGGTGGCGGAGCAGATATCATTGCATTGCCTTTGAGGGACTTGGTGGAATACCTTGGACACTTGAGAGTGATAGGTAGTGAGGCATCTCGCTTGTGATTCAGTTGGTATACCTTTCTTCACAAAGTGTTTGAACTCGGGAACAAGTGCTGTGGTTGTTGCCAGGGCTGGTTTGTCACAGTTGCTGAAGGGCATAGCAGGCATGCCAGCTCATTTATGAAATTGTTCTCTGCATGGCGTAGCACAGGCCCACGTGGATTGGTTAATTGCTTGGCTTGGCCTTCTCTGAGCTCCTTCCTGACAGTTGCAATATGCTGATATTTTTATCCATAACAGCATACTGTGGGATTCATTCTTGCTTCAGAGTGATTACAAGTTAAGTGGAGCAGAATAAGGTAGAATTAAATAAATCAACATGCTTTGAAAGATATGAGTTTTCCAACTCTTACCCATGTTAGTGAGATTGAACATAGCTGTAATTTTAGATCCTAAGACTGAAATATAGTGCTACTTCACTAGGAGCATTTCAGCTGTTTAAGGGGTTTTATTGTTTAAACAATTATTTATTTTAGAATGTCTTTATTTTACTGTGTTGCTTTTGGGAAGCTCTCTGGAAAGATACAAGTAGTCTAAAGAAGTAAGTACTTATGGTAAGAGTGTATCATATTTGGTTTGCTGTTGTCATGCTGCTTTGGAAAATATTTACAAACTAAAAGACAGTTTGGAAAACATGCTAAGCTTCCAGCCATTTGGATATCTCCTCCTCCTCCTCCTCCTCCTCTTCTTCTTTTAAAAAGGTAATGTTTTTTTCTAGCTGGAAGCCTACAGTACTTGGCACAGTACTCTTGCAGTTCTGAAACTGAAAGGCCAATTCATGTCAATGATAGAAATCAAAGTGTAAAATATTGCTGACCATTCTGCTCCAAGATGGTTAAAGCTTTTTTAGCACAGTCAATTTGAGCTGCAGTTCTGTGGCCATTTACCATGAAGTTAAGTGCTCCTTGTACTCAGTGAGACTTCCTTTTGATTAGACAGATTTTAGGACAGGCCTAAGCTGATTTCTGAAATTAATTACTTCTAGTCTAAGGCCTTTTCCCCACTTATGGAGAATTTGGTGTGTTATCCGAATTGATGAATTGGTGCAAAAATAGTTCCTGGTTCCCACAATGTTTGCGCCAATTTTACCAATTCAGATCAGGCACCTTGATCTCTCCTAGCCCTGACTGTCCCTGGCCCAGTGTCCTTACCGGCTTCTTCTGGCTTCCTTCAACATCTAACCAGCTTCCTCAGCTTCCCTGTGTCCTCCTTCCATTCCCTGCACCTGGAGAACCTTGCAGAAGCCTCCCCGACTTCTCTGTGACCTCCTTCCCAGCTTTCCATGATGGGGAGATGGACAGGGCCATTGCAGCGGTCCCCTGTCACTTACAGCAGAATTGAATCTGCCCCACCTAGTTCCCACTTGGGCCGGGGCGGGTTCAAATCCGCCTGTGGTTCCCACTGGGATGAATCGATGTATTTGAGAATAAATCGATTCATCCCAAAACCACCCCATTTTACCATCGTCTTTTTGGCGCGGGTTAAATGGGTAAAAACCATGCCCCCCCCCCTTTCCAAATTGCTTCAGTGATTTGAACTAAGTGGGAATCATGGTGCTTTAACCTGGATCATTTCAAATCATGATCTGGTTTAAACCATAGTGGGAACAAGGCCTAATAATTATTGAAAATAAATGTATGTGGTTCTACCCAATGCTTTGTTTAGAATCAGATAATTTGATTGCTTTTCAAAACCACAAAACATGGAGAGTAAAGGTTATGGAATAGTCACGTAATAGTTAAGCCAAAGTATATGCAATCAAAATAACCACATATTATTTGCCTACACAGATTTTGAAATAATAATAATAATAATTATTATTATTATTATTATTATTAGACTAAAATTATTATTCTTAATATTACATCTCTCGCAATCCCTCAGCCACATGGTCATATAAATATAACACCAAATAAGTAAATTAATCAATATTACTGCAGTTAAAGATTCAACTATTAAAGAACTGTAGATCAGTGCTTATTAGGATATCAGTGTGAGGAACTGGCATTGTTTTCCCTACAATGTGCCAAGTTAGCATTTCTTATGTGCCTTTGGGTTGTTTCTGATTTATGGCAACCCTAAGGTGAGCCTATCACCCAGAGGGTTTCCATGGACTAGCAGGGCACCAAATCCTGATCTCCAGAGTCGCAGCTCAATGTTCAAACTAAACTACACCACACTGCCTCTCCAGTACTATACCAGTGTGATATTTGAGCCCATTGGCTACAATAGCTTCTTTTTTTTCCCTGGAAATTGTACACAGGCCAGAAGTCAGTGGCTCGTGGACCAACACCAGTCCAGGGATCACCATTGAGTAGCACGGCTGTAGATAATTTTAATCTTTTAGCCATTAAAGTGGAATCTCTCTCTTTCTCAATCACTCAGAATGATTACAGGGTTGTAGGTTACCCTGCATTCCTGCTTTTGCTTCCAGAAGAGTATAGAGTTATAACCTTCACTTCATATTAACACTAAGGCATGTGTATAGAGCAGGTTTGAAATTGATCAGATGAGAGGACTGTTCTGAAAGGTGGGAGGAAGCATGGTGCAGTGCCTTGAATGTTGGATTAGGGCTCCAGGAGTCCTGGATTCCAATCCCCTCTCAGCCATGGAAATCCACTGGGTGATCTCAGACAAGGCACATTCTCAGCCTCAGACAAAACCTGTGGAAACCTCCTTCTAATCAAATCTCACTAAGAAAACCCTGTGATAGGTTGCCTTAGAGCCACTATAAGTCAGAAACAACTTGAAGGGACACAGCAACAACAATGGCAGAGTATTCATCTCGTTAGGAGGCAGCCATTGTTTAGTGGCCAACTTTATCTGTGCAGCAAGAGCCAGGTAAATCTCTGTCATCCTTTCCTCCCTCCCCACATAAGTTTGGGAAAGTTTCATGCCTGCATCCCTGGAGATGCAATCGGCATCTCTCTGCTACCAGTTGGTATAGTTAAGCAATGCAAATTGGTTAGTGGGCTGGTAGAAAGAATTCTTCTGTACAGTTTGTGGCTGTGGCAAATTGACATCTGCCTTGAAGCAAGAAACAGGTGCTTTGAGCATTCAGTTTGAGGTAGTCTTCATGCTACTAGGGGTTCATTGGGAACAGGCCTCAAGGATAACATCTTCTAAAGCATTTCCAGCTGACCTCCTGTGACCCAAATACACATTTACTTTGCTGAGCACATCTAGAGTACAAGAGGCTTCCCTATAAATGATGGTAATGAGAGAAAATTTTAATAGGCTTAGAAAGCCTGTCCCAAGGGTGGGTGTAGTGGGCTGTGCCTCTGCTGCCAAGCAAATGGATTTGGGAATCATTGTTAGTATCATGGCCAAATATTGAGCAGTTGTGTGAAAGAGTTAGCTTGAATTATTGACCTTGTTGGACCTTTTTGCTTTGGCTTTGTAGTTTAAGGTTGGGAAAAGGCATGAAGGCTGAGAACAGATGAGAGGATGAATTTGGCTCTGATGCTTACCTCCTTGCAGAGTTCTCATTGCTATTAGGATGGAGATGGATCATGCTATCACATTATTATCTTTGCACTATATAACTTTGGGATGCCATCTTCCATCAGCTTCACCTGGTAGGGTTGCATGCCAGCCCAAGGACTCCCCATATGCCCAGTGATGGGTATTTGAATTTGATCACCATAAAATAATAAATCTGGATAGCATTTGTTGGGGGTGGGGGCAGTTCTATCAGTGGCTATGAGGAGATGCTGGACTCTAGCAGCAAAAGGGCTGGAATGCTTCTCTGCTGCATACCATTTACTGCATCATTTAGCAAAAATAAAGTTTATGCTATAGCAGTAATGAGTGCCAGTGGCGCTCACTCAAAACCATAAGGTTGCGAGTTCAAGACCAGTAAAAGGGCTCAAGCTCGACTCAGGCTTGCATCCTTTCGAGGTCACTAAAACGAGTACCCAGATTGCTGGGGGCAAGTAGCTTACAGTTGTAAACTGCTTAGACACTCCTTAGGCGGTATGAAGGGGTATATAAATGAAGCTGTTTGTTTGTTTGTTTGTTTGTATCAAAAAACCCTTGGAGGCATGCGGAATTACAGCCAGTTCTAGAGAAGGATAGTTGTTAACCTTATTTCTGTTGAAGGCCACATTGCTTTGCAAGACATCTGTTGAGGGTCATATATTGGTAGTGGGTGCAACTGAAATTGAGCGGTGGACTGGGCCATAGAGAAAAATGGGTAGATCACTTTTTTACATATATCTTTCTCACAGATTCTCTCTCTCTTTCTCCCCCTCTCTCCTTCCCCAGCCTTTTCTGGGTTATGAGGGATGGAATAAATCACTCACACCAAGGGCCTGAACAAGTTGCAGGTTAGTAGTTTTTTAGAGTTATCTATGGCCCAAAGCTGATAGTTGCTCTCTTCTGGCCTACCTAGTAATGGAAGACACACCAATAAGCAACAAGCTGGAAAATAAAATTATTCAGGCCCAGCATATTCTCCCACACCAATCTGCCCATGTTTCTGAAATCTTTTGGGGAGGCCTCTCTCTCTCTTTCTTTCTCTCTCTCCCCCGCCACTCTGACAGCTACATCTGGGAGGAATATGGGAAAGGGTCTTCACAGTGTCTGTTCCCAGACTCTGAAATTCCTTTTTCCAAGAGGTTAGACTGGCACCCTCCTTACTGTCTTTCCACATGCAAGTGAAGATTTTCTTGTTTCAGTGTGCCTTTGAGGACTACCAGTACAGTAGTTGCTGTGGGAGAATGAGCCTCAGATAATGTGCTGCATTTTCTTATTGTGTGCCTTCAAGTTGTTTCCAGCTTATGGTGACACTAAAGTGACCCTGTGGTGGGTTTTCTTGACAAGTCGTTTCAGAGGAGGTTTGCCATTGCCATCCTCTGAGGCTGAGAGAATGGGACTTTTCCAAGGTGACCCAGTGAGTTTACATGGCTGAGTTGAGATTTGAACCCTGGTCTCCAGAATCAATCCAGTGCTTAAACCACTACACCACCCTGGCTCTCATTTTCTAGTGGCTGTTTATGTTTTTAAAAGATTCTAATTCTTTGATGGTTTAATTACATTTTAATTGTTGTGCGTAGTCACTTTAAAGCTGTTTTTTTTAAAACTGTTGAAAGCCTCCTTGAATTCCAAACTGGGGGAAAATAGGATATAATAACAATAACATTTAAGGTATTACTGGCCACAGTAATAATATACCTTGAAGAAGTATTGTGACTCATCAAAGATAATGAGCTCACAGAGTCATTAATGTCTTGGCTGTAGGGCATATTGATCGGCTGGATGAATAGAAAAACCCATGCAAGTGACTGAATTCTAAAATGGCCTCAAAGTGGTGAATAAAGCAACTAGTAGTGGCCGATTACAGTTCTTAGAAGTAATGACTTCCATGACTTCAGTGCTAAAGAAGAGTTCTAATAGTCACCTTTCAAAGTACTTCAACATCACTTGAGTGAGTGATGGAGAAGTAATGAAGAGAACACTAGCAGTGATACTGCAGAGGTGGGAAGTATATTTGTCTGTGTAGGTACCTTTGAGGTGAGGTAGCCATTATGTTTGTCACAGGGATCTGCTCTTGTTTCTGTGATATTCCTATATTTTGAACTAACATTAATTCATGACTAAACCCCACCAGAGTACAGCTCTAATGGTGCCTCCTGGCAACATCAGTAAAACTGTGTCAAATGATAAGAGCCTGCAAAAAGTATTGTGGGGAAGATGAGGAAATACTGTTTCTATAGATATTGCCTGGATCTGCCATAGAAGGGGAATCTGCCACATAAGGAAACACATCTTTAATAGCTGTATAATTGGAGGATTTTGTTATGCTGGACTAGCTTTCCAAGAAAGTTAGGAAAAATTGAGATCTTATTTTCTGTACTCTGTTGTTGATAAGTCCTTTTAAACTTACTGTGACTTATGCTGAGTCTATCATATTGTTTTCTTGGCAAAATTTATTCAGAGGAGGTTTGCCATGGTTTTCTTCCAAATCTAGCCTACAGCACCTTATATTATAAGTTGAGACCCTTATCCTAAATGCATTTGGGATTTTGGATGTTTTTTTGGGGTGGGGGGTGGGGGGATTTTGGAATATTTACATATACATGATGAGATATTTTGGAGATGGGGCCCAACAAAACATGGAATTTATTTTATTTCATGCACAATTTATACACATAGCATGAAGGCATTCTTATACACAAAATTTTGAATAATTGTATGCATTAAACAGTGTTTGTTTACACTGAACCATCTGAAAGCAAAGGTGTCATTATCTCAGCCACCCATGTGGACAATATTGGATTTTGGAATATTTCAAAATTGGGGATTCTGGATAAGGGAGATTCAGCCTTCATGTTGTTAAAGATATAACCTTCCTTTCAGGTGGTCACTGAGTGTTTCTGTGTTTCTACCTTTCAGAGCCACGCTAGATATAGTGTTATTCATGGAGTATTGTATTTAAAAGCAAATTGCTAGTATAGAAGGGCCCATTTCAAGCTAGGAGCATAGGAAGGGGGAGTTTAACTTGTTTTGTCCTGAACCTATGCCAAAATTATCAAGTGGGTGTTGTTTGCTTATTTGCCTTGGAAGGAAGCTTCTTATTGGCACCAAAATTGGCTTTCGTTCTAGAGAAAATAGCTGGCACTGGGAGGTCTGACTGGGACCATGGTGAGGGTGAATGCTAAAGCCCCTACCCTGCATGTAGAATCACAGTCCATTCCTCTACTATCGCCTGAAGCCAACTGTTTGCTAAAATGCAATAGATATAAGGCCTTATGTTAGTTCTCAGACCTGATGGCTTTCAGATCTTGTATTGTTTTGTGTCTGTTGGCTGAAACCATTTGTTGGTTTTCCCCACCTAGGCCTTAGTAAGTGGGAAAAGTGGCCAGAATGGCTTTGCTGCAGTTGGTCCCAGTAAGTAGTGTTGTATTTACTTATTCTGTCAATAAGACTGATTCTCTCTTGGAATGACATTTACTGTATTTGGGCTGGACAGCTCCTTGAGGAGAGGAGCTTATTAAATGGTTATTCCTATAGAATTATTATTGTTGTCTCAACACTGCTTTGTTTTCACCCTGACCAGCTTACTTTTCGATTAGTAGAAGGCCCACTTTGGCATTGTATGGTTCAGAGTGCAGAGAGAGTGTTAGATTCTATTGTGTTTGTGGAAGTTCTCAGAACATATTTTAATGATTCTGTAAGAAAACACTATGAAATTAGGGTGCCGCCATAACCCAAGAGCACATAAACAGTTGCAAATTAAGAGCTGTAGGAACTGCATTCAAATGTTAGATGACTTCATGTACAGTGGTATGTTCTTTTCATTTCTTGGCCATTGATTGTTAAATTCAAGCTCTACAGACATACTGATAATAGAACATGTCTATCAAATAGGAAGAGTTCTTAGCAGAGACCTTTAGCAAGATTTTTCCTAGTACAAGGCAGATAGCAGAGGGTGTGCCTGGTGACAGTGTTGTGTTTAATAGAATAGCACACAGCTGTCTACTCACTTCTACTTTATAAACATAAAAGCACAGTATACCATTTTTGATGTTTCTTCTCATGCTTGTATCATAGTACATCCATTCTTTGATTTTTCAATTCCTTCTTTATTCAGAGTCTATAGCATTCTTTTCCTGTACAAGTCAGAGGCGGAGGTAGTTATTGCAGTTGTTGATTTTGTTTGACAAATTCATATTGTACTCTTGTTTGGTTCAGCTTGGTTCAGCAAAATATAGCAATCAGAATCTGGTTCAAGGACACAACCTTCCATCCTCTATTGTTGTTCCTTGTCTTGGAGAATGTGTGAAAGTCTCAAGATCAATTGATGTTTGCCTTGAGGCTGATCATTTCTTTTAGACCAGAGCTTCTATAGAGTGGTCACTTTAGTTTAGCACCAAAAAGGAATTATTCAATTCTGTCTAACCAGAAACTTTTATTCAAGATAGTATAAACTGTTAGCAGCCCAAATAAACCAACTCCCTCTTACCCAATTTCTTATTTTAAAAAAATAATGCCCCTTCATCTTTGCATAGGCACTGAATTTGTACAGCAGATGCAGAATGTACAGCTATCCAGATGTTATTAATCTACAACTTCTGTATTACTGGATCTCTGGCCACAGTCCAACAACATATGTAGGACAACAGCTTTCTGGCAGCTGTAGCTATCTGGAGGTTTGTAGATTAGGCAGGCTTTCTTGGCTCTTTGGAGGCAGCAGCATGTTTTTCCTTTTCATTGTGGAATTTACTACACTTGTATGTATCTAATGCCCAAAGTATATGTAACCCAGTGCCCCCATTTTAAGGTGGCTGTGGTGCAAGGATAGATATTTTTAAATGTATATGCCACAACAGCATACCACAACATACAGAACAGCAAAAAGAGAGAAGGAATAAGAGCTGTGGATAAGAGTTACTATTTGTCTGTGCAGGCATGCATTACTAAGGATGAAGGAAGGCTTAGCTAAGTGAAGACCTACCAAAGAAGCAAGTTTTCAGGAAGCTTTAAAGGAAGAAAAAGAGATAGGTATCCTGAAAATAGCAGGCAAGCATTTGAGAACTTGATGGCCATCAAAAGGCTTTTTATATTTTACATCATTTTCCTCCCATCAACCATCTTAACAAAGTTAATCATACATCATTGTCAGGAGTCAACTCAAATTTCCACATTTCTATACCTTTGCTTAGTCTCTCTGTCTGGAGCTCACACCCAAATGCAAATATGAGTAATGGTCATACATTGTGGGCATTAAATGCTGAAAAAATGTCTTTTGGGGTGAAATGACTTAGTATGTTGTCTTCAAAAGACTTTAAGGAGTTATGAAATCCACAGGGCTGGGGAGCAGCTTTCCCTGATATCACAGTACATAGGTTTCCATATTGTTACCTGGCTCATTTTCCAATTATATTCCACCTCTTGCTTCTTGAAAAATGGTAGGTAGAACATTTGTATCCCTCTACATGTTGTCACCATTGCCAAGATTGACTGACATTTTGATTACTGTTGCCACGGCTGCTACTTTGTTTAATTTGGCAGCTTAATGAATGCCACACTTTTCTCATTATGTATGTTTGTATAATAATTGTACTTACAAGACACTGAATGTTTAAATGAAAGCAAAATAAGAAAAATAGTATCTGGTGTGTGTGTGTTTAGATGTCTGCATTCATGCATGTTTTTTTTGTTGGTTTTTTTTTGTTTGTTTTTTTGTTTGTTTGTTTTTGGTTATGAACATAAGGGTGCCCCCCTCCCTTTCCAATGTTTTATTTCCAAAATCTGGTCATATCTACCACTCTTATATTTGAGGGGGTAAAACAGTTGGCTTTTTAAATACAGGTATATGGATGTGTAACAGCTTGCAATCTTGCCTGAGGGATAGCTTTCTTTATGTGACTGTTTGTTAGCTTGTATTGGGTGTATTCTCTGTGGACGAAGAAAAAGGAGGAGTGTAGAAAAAATGTCTACCTGTTCTGACTTCAGTGATATTCTGGCTTTTTTCAATTGGAATATCTGGGACAGCTGCCAATATATTTGAGTGATCATGCTATCATAAAAGCGATATTAAATACTACTGCCTGCAGTTGTCCCACACAGAGGCCCCTTTTATGAATGTTTATGGAAGATAACCAGCTTGTTGTATAAGAAAGTCAGTCTATTGTGATGCTAGTACTGGTATGTGGCTGTTTGGGTGCTGGATTACTGGGACCAAAATCCATAGGCACTTTTGGTTATCTAGGGAGGAACAAGTCCATCTCAGGGTTTATTGCTGAAGTACATTGTTGATGCCACCCCTCCATCTCAGCATTGAATTGTGATATGACAAAATAATAATAATAATAATAATAATACACATATATGCTCCTCATCTTATTTTCATGGTTATTAAGAGAGAAATTAGAGATGGGATGGCTGGGAGGTAAGCAAAGTAATTGCATGAATCAAACTGTAATTGCACGAGATGGTCTGGCACATGCAGAGTGATAATTACATATACTTTGGTTGGAACAATTCACATTTAAAAAGTGGTTTAGGGGAGCAGGTTTTCATCAAGTTTCAAGGAACTGAAACATGTATTATATGAAGTATTTTATGAAACATGCAGGACCCTGAAACCTTTCAAATAAAACAAAACAAACTTTCTAGTAATTATCTCTGGAATAGACATTTTGCTATTGTTGCTGCTGGTCTTCCTCCTCTTCCTCCTCTTTATTCCCTTTTCTCTCTCTTGTTGTTGTTGAGAAAGCCAGGACTTTTTGGCATAGTGAAATGGGCAAAGTTAAGTGAGAAGCATGGAGAGAGCTAAAAGGATTACTGTATATCATTTGCTCCTGAACATGCCTCCTCCTCCTCCTCCTCCTCCTCCTCCTCCTCCTCCTCCTCCTCCTCGTCCTTCTCCTCCGCCTCCTCATTATTATTGTTGTGGTTATTATTATTTCAAAAGCTATGCAGGGCTGGACGTAGTCAATAGAAGTCCATTAGGGAATACCAGAGATTTTCAGGTAGGCTAGGCAAGAATCCTGCCTGTTTCTTAGAGGCATCATCAATGCACTCCTTAGGAAAGGTCATGTTCCATCCTGCTTAAAGGAAACAGCAGTTAGACCACTCCTGAAAAGATCTTCCCTGGACTCCCTGGATATGAAGATTTATAGGCCAGTGTCTTTGCTACCATTTTTGAGCAAAGTGCTTGAGAGAGCAGTTGCCATTCAGCTCCAAGCTGTCTTGGATGAAACCGATTATCTAGATCCATTTCACACTGGCTTTAGGATGGGATTTGGAGTTGAGACTGCCATGGTTGCTCTGGCTGATGAACTTGGCCTAGGCATCGACAGGGGTCTATGTTGGTGTTACTGGACCTCTCCGCCGCTTTTCATAAAATAGACCACAACATCCTTTTGAATCGCCTGAGAGGGTTAAGGATTAGAGCCACTGCATTGCAGTGGTCCATTCCTTCATCTCAGGTAGATTCCAGAGGGCGATGCTGGGGACAGCTGCTTTACTAGGACAGAGCTTAAGTGCAGTACCCCTCACCCTGTTCCTGATGCTTTTCAACATTTATATGAAGCTGCTGGAAGAAATCATCTGGAGACATTGTGTGCGGTGTTATCAGTATGCTGAAGACACCCAGATATATTTCTCCATGTCTTGGTCTTCAGCTTTGACTTCAGATGGCATCTCCTCTCTCAATGACTGCCTTAAAGTGGTAATGGAGTGGATGGGGGAAAACAGATTAAAACTGAATCCAGACAAAATAGAGGTACTTACAGTAGCAGCCCTGAACCCAGGCATTGGGATACAACCTCTAGTCCTGGATGGGGTCACACTCTCCTCTAAGGACTGTGTTTGCAATCTGAGGGTGCTCCTAGATCTGGTGCTTCAAATGACAAATTAGGTGAATGTGATGATTAAGGGTGCTGTTATCAGCTACGGCTGATACGCCAGCTGTGTCCTTTCCTGGAAGTCAGGGATCTTAAAACTGTAGCACACATGTTGGTAACCTCATGTCTCGGTTTCTGTAATGCACTCTACATGGGGCTACCCTTGTGCTTGGTCCAGAAACTTCAACAGGTACAGAATATGGCAGCCAGACTAATTTCGGGTACATCTAGAAGGGACCATAAGATCTCTTCACTGGCTGCCCATCAGTTTCTGGTCCCAGTACAAGGTGTTGGTTATTACCTTTAAAGCCCTAAATATCTCTGGGACTGCCTCTTTCTGTATAATCTACCCCACACACTTAAGTCCTCTAGGAGAAATCTGCTACAACCAATAAAAACCAGGTTATCTACAACTGCCCAGAGGACCTTTTTGTCTATTGCTTCCAGACTATGGAATGGCCTGCCGGATGACATCCGTCATATAAAAAGCTGTTAAAATGGATCTCTTCTGGCAGGCCTTTTCTGAATAGACTCTCGGCCACCAAAGAGAGAAAGAAATGGAGCGATCCCATTTGCTGTTTGCCTGTCCATTGTTCTTGTTGTTTTACTGCCTAAATTGTGATTGATTTTTTTAAAACAAGTTTTAATTGTAAAGTGTTTAATTCCATTTTAAGGGAGGGAGGTTTGGGGGATATGTTATGTGTAATTTTTAATGCTGTAAGCCGCCCCGATTGCCTGAGTGCAGGTGGGGCAGGATATAAATAAATGTTGTTGTTATTATTATTATTAACCCTGGAGAGCTGCAGACAATCATAGTTAACAATATTGGGCTGAATAGACCAACAAGGCAATTTCCTGTGTTCAAAAATAGATCTAGTTTGTGTGGCAAAGGCATTTAGCATCAGCTCCTCAATCCGGTTTGAAACCTGAGCACTCTAGCCACAAACTGAATGATCTTCCTTCCTCATCCTTCAATTTTCTTATCTGTCTCTTACAAAATAAACTGAACATTCTGCATATGACACTTGAAGCCCCTTCACTGCACACACATGACCAGGCTAAACAAATTTGCTTTGGAACAGAAATTTGCACAAACTTGAACAAACATAACTAATGTTAACCAATAGAGGCTCACAAGTGCAAATACATTCAGAATCAATTCCTCTGTTACATTATTTTTAGGTAAGATGCCAGTCTTTGAATTCTTCTCACCTTTCGACTGATATTATAATATTCCAGCTATTATAATTATTTTAGAAGAAAACAGTATTTGCATGTGAAGTTGGTGTCTACTGGAGGCTGTTAATAAACTGAAAGCTGTTCCTTTCTCCTTGATCATCTTGTACAATGGTTGCTATTGGACAGTTTACCAAAAAGCTCATTAACCTACCTTTTGGGAGTCCAGGATAAGAAAATGGAGTCAGTGACATGCTTTTATCCTGTATTGATTTGAATATAAACATCCATCCTGTCAGTCAGGACATGGTCCATATCCCTGCTGATTTCTGCCAATTGGATACTGCGGTTGATACAATATATTAAATGGGAAGGTGAATGATATAAAAATCAAGAATCCAATCAGGGGTGGGGTGGTTTATCTTTCTGTTTTCTTTTTGTTACACATATAAATACTCTTACCATGGCTGAGCCCAGACATCTGCTGCCCAAGGGAGAGCAGCAAATGGATGGCAACCCCTTTCGTAAGTCAAAGTACATAGTTCCTAAGGCGAGCCAGCTTGTTTTAGAATCTGGGGCAGAAAATTCCCACATATTCTTTTCCTCTCAATAAAAAAATACAACAATAAGTTTGTATATGTATGTGGGTTTGTGTGTACGCACACCTGCCTTCAGGTCACCTGTTGATTTATTAATTTCACAGAGTTTTCCTAGGCAAGGAATACCAGAAGTAGTTTTTTTCAATTCTTTCCTCTGAAATACAGCCTACAGTATCTCCTATTAATTGGTGATCTCCCATCCAAGTATTAACCAGTGCAAACCCTACTTATCTTCCAAGATCAGACAGGATATATTGCCTTTATGGCATTTAGTCAGCTACTATGAGTCTGTCTGCTTAATCAATAACTTACTCTTGAGTGTAGGCTGAACCAAAAATCTAAATGACTCTGTTCCATCTAATTGAAAGACAACATGTGCCTTCTTATGAGTTTTACCATGTGTCTTTTATTAATGTAAATTAAAATGTCTGGTAGCTTTGACAACGATATTGCTCCAGGTGCAAAACAGCAGATTGCATAGTTTTATAAACAGTCTGTAGCTTATAGCTGGAAGGAAAAATCTTCATGCATAGTAGGCCTGAAGTATCCTGATGTCTGGATACTTAATCTTAAGGCTGAGTATCTATTCTAAGAGGAATGATTATTCAGAATTCATTCACCACTTTTTGTGGCACTGCTTTAGTTCCCTTGGATATCTTTAATGACTACTCAGTGGTTACAACAATTAAAGAATATAATAGTCCATCTCTTCACAATTATACAGTCGTCCCTCCAAATTTGCAGCTTTGGAACTCATGGTTTTGATTATCTACAAGGTTACGGCCTCTACCTCCCCCTCCCTCCCTCCCTCCCCCGCACTCCTTTCCATCTCCTCTCTCTCCTCCCTCCTTACCTCCTTCTTTTGCCCCCCACCGGGCTTAGCATGGCCTCAGAGGCTGGGAGGGGGCCTTCCTCAATCCGGGTGAAGTGAGCGAGGGTACGGGGGCCCCCAGGGCCTCTAATCTGTGCTCCCGGATGGCCTCCATGCCAATTTCCCTTCCTGCCAGGTGCACGCCTCGCCTCCACTAACACAGCCATTGGCTGTCCACTTGCTTTCCCTTTCCTTTCCCCTGGCTCTGGATCAGCTGAGCCGGCTACAAGGCAATGGGGCTGAGAGAATAAGCAGAGGGTCCCCTCCATTGCTTCCCCTTTCTGCCCCATCGCCCTGGATCTGGATCAGTTGAGCTGGCTCCAAGGCAATGGGGACAAGATGGGAAGAAGTGGGAAAGCCACCATCTCCCCCCCTCCCCCCATCCTCCTACCTCTCCCTACTAGCCATGCACTAGGGTGATGGAGCAGAGACAGGGAGATGGGGCCCAAGTCTAAACACAAAATTCATTTATGTTTCATATACACCTTATACACATAGCCTGAAAGTAATTTTATGAAATATTTTAAATAATTTTGTACATGAAACAAAGTTTCTGTAACTGAACCATCAGAAAGCAAATGTGTCACTAGCTCAGCCACCTATGAAAAAGGTTTTGGGTTTTGGAATATTTCAGATTTTAGAATTCTGTATAACAGAGACTCACTGGGGCTTTCTAGTTTGGCAGGAAAGGGCGACATGAAGTTGCCTTTTCCTTAATACTTAGCAGCTGAACTGCAAGTCCCAGGTGTGTAATAAAAAGGCATAGGGCAGCTACACTGAAGAGGTGTGGGGACGACTTATCTGAAGTCTTTTCTGTTGCTCAGCAGCTACATTGGAAGCTGTCAGGATGCTAGAAAGACAGGCGGAGCAGCTGCACAGGTGGCAATGAATGGGGCTTTTGGCCGCACTTGAACCGTTAATATATTTTTGTTGTTGTTGCCAGCTGTGAACTGCGCAGTTGTGCAGGTACATCACACATGAACTGTGCAGTTATGAAGATCTGTCAAATTACCATTGTGCTTTCGCTTCCCTTTTCAAAGTGTGCAGTTGCATCGGTGCACCATGAATGGACCCCTTTATCTAATAATAATAATAATAATAATAATAATAATATACCCCACTCCTTTGAGATCAATCGAGGTGGCTTACACATTAAACTACTATTACATCAATAAAACAAACTGCATCCCTCCCCCCTTAAAAAGATATTAAATCAATTACAATTTAAGTTTATTAATAAACTTCTTTATTTTATGAATGAATTGACATTTTATGCACAGTTGCCTAACAGTTACAGCATCCCGGAGTCCCTACTGCGCATGTCTAGGGTTCGGATTAGGGCAGGAGCTAGGGTTTGGGAGCTTTAAAAACCTGCACAGTTGCACTGCAGCATTTAGACGCAGCTGCACTGTTACACCCTTTTTAAAAAGAAGCTGGGAAAAGCAGGTCCTTTTTAAAGCTGCTTTCCCCCCACTAAAATGCCAAAGAAGTGCGTCCATGTCAAACTTTCAGTGTGGGTCATCTATAGGCTACATTTTCATGCAGGCATGAACACACCCCTTTTTGCCAGTCTAGATCAGCCCAATCTGTACATGGCCATGCATCGCATAAGAGTTCTGGATGCAGAACTTTATTATGGTTCTCGTGTCACAAGTCTCAGGAGTCAACATATCACTGCAGAATCCCCCTCCCTTGCCATTCCATGGATGAAATGATGGGTTGGATAAGCATCTGGCTGTGTTCCCATAGTCTCCCATGCAGACTTATTGTTTCAGGTTCACATCTTCTATCTAGATCCACTGGAGTGCTCTGGAAGTCTCAGTGGATGATGTCATTGGTTTCTGTCTGGCTGTGGGAACAATATGTGTGTGAGAGAGAGAGCAGGGGGGTTATCACAGCAAGATAATGAGTCCTGGAGAGGAGAGCTTTTATCCTTGTAGAGGGAATACCACCCTCCACAACAGCAAAAACAACAACAACAACAACAAAACGTGCAAAGAATTGCACTTGTGTATGTCATTAACATACACAAGACACACAGTGGCTTAGTGATTAAGATGCCAACTTTGACAATCGCAAGGTTGGCAGATAGGCAGTTTGAGACCCATGTGTTGTGTCACAGAGTGAGTTTCCATCACTAGTCCCAGGTTCTGCTAACCTAGCAGTTCAAAAGCATGTAAAAGTGCAAGCGGAAGTAGATAAATAAATACTGCTTTTGGTAGGAGGGTAACAGTGTTCCATGCACCTTGGCATTTAGTCATACTGACCACATGACCACAAAGTTGTCTTTGACAATTATGGCTCCCGCAACTTAGTAACGGAGATGAGCACTGCCTCCTACACTCAAACACAACTTGACAATCACAGTCTAAGGTGAAATCTTTACCTTTATGTCATTAATAGCATAGCATGTATTGCATTAACAGGATAACAGCTTTGGACTACTATGAAGATAAATGGTTGTCTTTCCTAAAAGAGATCTGTCCCTTTATGTTCAAAGCAACTCTTGTAAGGTAGGTTAGGCAAACAGACTGCAGAGCTTGGAATGGTTACTTTTTGTATTACAGCTGCCAGAATCTCCCAGTCAGCACAGCCACAGTGAGTGGGGGATTCTGCAAGTTGAAGTTCATTTCCCAGGTCCTGAGAAACCATAACTAAAAAACATGAAAGGAAAATAGAATTTCACTTGCTGGTTGTTGTTGTTTTTCTGACTTTAATTAAAAACTGCATTAACAGAGCTCTTCTCTAGGAAAGAAACAAATCTGTGAGCAGAGAGCAATAAATCCCACTCACTGTCCCAGAAATAAGATGATGGATATTACTTTACCAGCCTATGTGAATTACAGAAAGTAGAGAAAATGGTCAGAAGGAGAGGCTAGATTGAGGAAATTGCTAGATCCAGATGGACAACAATACAGACTAGTTGTGCCAGCTGGCATATGCAGCATGATCCTCAAGAGCTCTGGCTTAATGTCAGACATGACATGTTGTGCTTGAAAAAAAATTAAGATTGTATAATCTTCAGATAGCTGTTTTTCATATTCTAGTTACAGATTGCATAAGGTCACACACTGTGCTTAGTAGATGTATTTGTGGAAATAGGCATGAGAATAATTTTGGTTGGAGATCACTTGTCCAAGGTTTAACAGCATTAGACATGTTATGTTTATTCTTCTGGTGTTATGAGCATAATAATGAACCCCATCCCCCCCCCCATCACAGTTTAATTTATTTAATTAATCAACAAACAAATTGTCTGCTGCTTAGAGTAAAACATTCATCACCTCCAGGAGCCATTTGAGAAAACAAACATGAATATCTGTGGATTTTCCTGTCTTTTCAAAATAATAATTTTTAATTTTGTTTTCAATCTTATTTATTTTATTTTAAATTACATTTTATTTCATGCATTTTCCCTTTTTTGCCCTACTAATAATCTAGTCCAGTCATTTTCAGACTTTTACCCTTGTGACTCTCTTTACATCTACGTGCAGATGTTGCACACACCCTGCTCGACACAGTAGATGAATAAAAAAAATTGTTTAGTGTACGTATTTTCATTCAGATATTCATATATATTAATATTTCAGGTGTCTCATTTGCTTTTCCCTCCATCAGATTGTGGGCCTACTCTGTGGTTGTGCCGCTCTGTATAGGTTTATACAGCCTATGTCACTGCCTTGTTTGGGGCTTTCAATATAAGTATTTTGGTGCGTCAAAATTTATGCGTCGAAGGGCTTTTCAGGTTTGGATTTGTCTGTTTGTTTAGTTATACACAGGTCCAAGTGTGATCAGCTTGGTCAGTGATCGTCTGTCTCCTCAGGCATTGCCGTGAATCTTGCCTTGGCTGGTATGAATATTGCACCTACTTGAACTTACGCTGCACTTGCTGGGCCTTCCCCCTCCTTTTGGCATCTGGATGGCACACCGATACACATTTCCTGTTATTTGCTGTGCTCCATGTGGCATTGTGGCGTGTTGGCCTTCTGCTTGAGACTTGGGGTCCATTCTTTCGGTATCGGAGCTGACGCTCCTGCCGCACAATTCGGTTTGGATGCAGGTGCAAGCAAAGCAAAGGGCAAGTGGAGATCCAGAGCTTTTGCTGGCTATGTTCACCCAATGAAGGACTTGGGTTATGGACATTCTCTTGAGGGTACGGTTGGTGGAAGGCCGCTGGTAGCCTTTTGTGAGCTACTGGATCTGGTGGGCTGGTTTCCAGGGCTCGGTAGCACTAGATTGGGAGTCCTTTGGACCCGGGAAACATCATGGTGTGATGTGGCCAAAGGTAGGTCACATGGAGTTTATCCCAGTGACGAGAGGCTTTCCTCCAGTAGCTGCATAATTGCGTAATTGCACAAGGGCATTGTGTTGCCTCAAAGTCATCCCAATGCTTGGCGTACAAGAAATCTCACATCAGTCCAACCTCGGTGTTGGTGATGTGCAGATCCAGAACTTGTGCTTTGGGCCAACCCTATCTTTGGTATTGCTGGAATAAAGTTGTGGCCTTTTCTAATGCCAATCTGCTTCATGTCTTTCTTGGGGCATAGCCGCCTCCGCTGCAATTAATATTTCAATAGTTCATAAGAAATATCATTCAAATTAGAACAAATTTAAATAAAATGCAATACTTAACATGTAGAAATTTTGCACATACTGTCTCATACATGCAGATGTGTACACACTCAGTCATGCTCTTTCATTCTTTAACTCACACAAATCCTCATTTACTCTCTCTCACACACAGTCACACAGAAGCATTCATTCTCTTGTGTACTGTATATTTGAGACAGAAAAAGTTTGGGGAGCAGAGGAGAAGGGGGGATGAGGGTCTCCAAGGCAACTCTTGTGCCCCTCCTGGGAGTCCTGCTCCACAGTTTGGAAACCACTGATCTAGTCTTAGATACAGACGTTTATCTACGTTTTGTGAATACGACCCTTCGTAGATGGCAGCTCTGGACTAAACCCAACCTCTGATCTACAGCAGACCCATGAAATTTACACATTTGTAATTTACAGTTTGCACAAGTGTTGGTTTACTGCTCAGGAGCTGACTCTAGTTGGAACTAACAATTGCATTTAGGTCATGTTTTACATTGTTTCCAAATTATAAGCAGGCATTTCTGGAATAAACCATCCAATATGTTTCAAGAAGAAAAAAAAAACATGCAACTGAATTAATTTGACCACCATAACATCAGTTAAGCTCAGAACTAGATTAGATCTACTGAGTCAACTCCTGAGCAGTAAATCAACACTTGTGCAAACTGTAAATTACAAATGTGTAAATTCTGTTCATTTTGTGTCCCAGAGTTCTAAGCAGTCAGAGTGAAACTTCGTATTACAATAAACATTTAGAAATACTTCCTCAAATGATGCCCCCCTGTCCCCACACATTGCTCAGTCATAATAAGGGTGACATTAAATGTTTTAGTATTGAACTTTCCAAGCAGATACTGCAATCTAGCCAGGATTTCAAAGAGGGAACAGCTTTAAATTGCATACTCTTTCCAAATTCCGGTCCCTTCTCTTGCTTCACTGCAAATATTTGTGTGCAGAACTGCATTACTAGGCAGTTTTGTACAAAATGAAGAAGTGGCAGTAGGTCTATGGGATGTTTCCCCAGTCCATGATTCATTCAAGTAAAATCCATCAGCATGTCTTTCAACAAATCCTTAGGCACAGTAAACCTAGCAGAACTCAAAACGATCCATCACATTAAGGGTACAGCTCTGTGCCAAGCTCCAAGCAGCTGTTTCCAGCGACTGGTTGTAAATAGTCAGATTCTGCCCCTACCACACAATTCTGTCAGATAAATTTAAGGCCAGTATTCTTGGATTATCTTTGGCAAGCTGAAGTGAAGCCAGTGGGTGTTGGTGGCCTTTCTGTGAGAATAGTCAAAACATAACAGGTGAAGATTTTAATTCAGTGTGCTGTCCTTTGTTATCTGATTGTTTTCAGCATTAGGCACCACCCTCTTTGGCAGCATTGACTAAAATATCACAAATGGGGAAAATAAATGACTTTAGCTTCACTTCATGTGTTAACAGGTTGGTAGGGCTGAATGAAAAATTGACAGAAATCTACATTTTGCATTTTAAGGGACTCAGTGAAAACATATTTGAAAGGCTTCAGTCAAAACAAATCTCAATCCCACATGTTTTTGGCATAAACCAGAACTAAGTGGTTTATCTGAATCACACTGTGGAAAAAGGAAGTGCATCAAGGAGGTGTGACTTTGCATAGATACCAAGCAATTAAATGTTCTCACTCAATACAGCTAACAGGAACACGTGTGGTTAGTGCTAGTCTGACATTTTTGTAAAAGTAAATTAAAAAACATTTAGTGTAATTATTATTTCATAACAAGTGCAATGAATTGTTGTGCAGGAATACTATGTGAAAACAAATCGAGAAGCATTTTAATTGGCTAACAAGTCGTGTATGAATAAATAATCAAGAGAATATTTGTTTACTGATAAATGGCCAGTGAATAATAATAGTTAACTGCAAAGTGGTTATTTCCTGGGAAACCAAGGATTAAATTAGAGAAACTTGCATCTCAGGAATATAAAAAGCTGTCATTAGTTTCTCAATTTCCCAGTCAGTGTTCTTGTTCTGTTACCATTTTTCTGTTGGGGTGCAGTGCTTTAGTTTCTACACAGAAATTCATCTATGGTTTGGATTTTGTTTTGTTTATTTTTTTTCCCAGAGTAAAATTTTATCCTCTACTTTTTAATCTATGCAATCTTTTATTAAATTTTTGCATTCACAGAAGTGAGTTATGTACATATTAGTCTTATGTATATATGCATAAATATTGTGTATATGTACTTTTCTGTGCATTTTTTTGAAATTCATTGCAAGCCTTGCAAATGTATAGATTTCTGAGGCAATCTGTGCCATTTCACTGCCAGTCTTGGGAGGTTATGAAATTAGTATTTTCATAAAGGAATACAATTTCTCTTCTCAGTAATACAGGGCAAAAGAACATATATAGAATTCCCATGGCAAAGGCCTATCTAGTTCAGCCTCTTGTTTCCTACAGGGCTCGTCTACATTACCGTTGTTGTTTTTGTTTTTGTTGTGTGCCTTCAAATCATTTCCATCTTTCAGCAACCCTAAAACGAACCTGCCATGGGGTTTTCTTGCCAAGTTTCTTCAGAAGGGGTTTGCCACTGGCATCCTCTGAAGCTCAGAAAATGTGACTTGCCCAGAGTCACCCAGTGGGTCTACATGGCTGAGCTGGGATTCAAACTCTTGTCTCTAGAGTCATGTTCCAACACTCAAACCACACTGACTCTGTATCGATAAATGCCAAATTCCCCTCAGGGTTTCTGTGTGATGTTTATGTTACACAGACCCAAAATCCTGAATTGGGTCTCAGCTGATTACACAATACCTGCACCCAATTTGGGGGTTTCCATCCTTTGTCCCACATTTAAAAGACTTATCTTTTACTTTAGGTTTTCCAGAAAACTTGGAACAAAACATGGTGATGGCTGACTTTTTCCCCATGAGTATCCTAGCCCAGTTGCTCTGCAGGCACAAGTCTCTCAGAGTGGCTCATGATCACTGTGACAATGCTGGTGAGCTTACAGAGACCATATGGGAAGACAGCCACCCATCACTCTCAGAAAACCCACAGCAAGTAAGGGGAGATTTTGGGGGAATTCAGGCCCAGAAAACTCTGGGGGAAGCCTAGAGTATTCTGGCAAATGTAGATGAGCTCACAGTGGTCAGTTAGATGTCTCTTGAGTTGTACGGTCTCCCCTAAGGAGCTGGTTACTTCTCCTTTCCTGGCCTAATTCAAGATGTTGTTTTTTTTAATTTAAAGCTTTAAACCACTGTCTGAGAGAATACCTTTCTCTTTATGAATGTATCTAGAATTTAGGATCTTTAGGATCTGACCCTTTCTTGAGAGCACCATAAGGTATGGAATTCTGATGGATGGCATAGAATGTCTCTATTGCTTCCTGACTGTAGAATGTGTTCTACTCTTACTGCTTTTCAGACAGGTGTCTGGACTTGTAAACTTTTTTCCTTGTGGTTATTTAAATGGTGTTTACTGAGCTACATTTAGATTCCTGTTAGCCACTTACAGTCCCCCTCCCTTTTTGGGGGTGGGGGTGGGGGGTGGGATGAATATATATCCCAGACTTCCTCCATGAAATGCTGGGTAACATGTATTGCAATATTTACTCTAGAGTGGATCAAAAGGAAAAGGTTATGACCTTCCTAAGACCATTTCATTTACTTTGTGGCTGACAGACTTTAAACCCAAATTTTACTGGCTGAAGTTTAGTACTGTGATGATCCCAGGGGTTAAGCAACCCAGCAACACCCTGCTCCTGGCCCTTAACCCCAGGGGATCTTCTTTTGGGTTTTCTCTTTGGAGTCCTCTGGATCCCTGTTTCCACTCCCTGCTGAGTGGAATGGGCACCTTAGAGGTCCTCCAAACCTATCTACTGCTGCCACCACCTAGCGAATTACAACTGAGTTCCCCTGTCTTAGCACACGCTAGGGCTTGCTAAAGGGATTTATAGTTCTTTTCCACTTCTCACTTGCTACCAGCAAGCAACCACCGAGCTAAGGCACGTGTTGTAGGAATAGAGAGCAAATGGATGCGTTTCAAGAAAATGGATTTATTCTAACTATACAAGAATAGAACATAAAGATATCTCATTCATGCAAGGCCTCCTTGCCTTGCAGGTACAGGAGCATAGTTATACAAATGTTCAGTTCAAGCAAGCCATAAGAAACATAATAAAAAGGCCTAAATCGCACTAACTAACATAACTCTAAGCTACTCACACAAAGATATGGACTTGCAGTCTTTGAGGAGTCTGGATGTGGGAGCTGGCCCCTTGTTGGCTAGCTCAGACCACATCCCAGCCTGCCCTGTTGGCAGAGGTCCAACAGCTGGACTTCAGGAAGAAGGAGACGGACGAAGACTGAAGACAAAAGAGCACATGGGCTCAAGGCTTTTTAAAGGTTTCAGATAGAAGGTTCTTGAAAAGTCCCGGTCCAATTCACTGATTGGCTAAAGGGCTATAGGTTATCTGTGATGTAATTACTGTACTTATTCGCATGCATTGCCAGCTCTCATTAGCATGTACCACCCCCAGATTAACTCTTTGTAGTCTGAGACAGCCCCCAAGTGACTGGTGGGTCCCAGTCACTACAAGTACTCTGCCAACACTGGCTGTCAAATATTTTTTCTTTCACTTCCCCCCACGCCCCAAAAGTTTAAGGTTAATTGAACTGTATAGTAGCCTAGGCTGAAAGACTGACTTTCCAATTAGTATATGGGAAATGAAGGAATGGTAATTCTGCAGTATTGGCGTATAACTTTCTCAGTTTTGAAATGAAATGTTTAGTACATTGTTCTGCAGATACATATTTCTAACCATTTGGGAAATTGTGCAATGTTTAAAAGTATGAAACAATATATCATGCAATCATATGAAATATTAGTATTTTGGAAAGTGTTAGTAAGAGCTTTCAGTTGGAACAGGGGCTGAAACTGCTTGCTAAGTCTGAGAAAATATAATCAGTCTGATTGTATTTGATTAATAATTTGTTTGGTTAAAAACTAATGATAATTCTTAATTAATTTACTGCTAAATAACAAAGTAGTTAATATATGTTACAGGTTGAGTGTTTCTTTTCCGAAATCCTTGTGACCAGAAATGTTATGGAATTGGGATTTCTTTTTCAGATTTTTGAATATTTGCACATCCATAACAAGGTAACTTGGAGATGAGACCCAAATCTGAACATGGAATTTATTTATGTTTCATATACTCCTTATGCATGTAGCCTGAAAAACCAGTGATGGCAAATCTTTTAGAAACTGACAACACACACAAGGCACACTTTCTCAGCCTGAGACTAGTAATAGCAACCCTTCTGTGATGAATCTTGCCAAGAAAAATCCATGATAGTTCATGATAGGGTCACCATAAGTTGGACCTTTTCTCCATATGCCACCCAAACAGGCTCTTCTCCCTCAGCACTGCCTTGATAGAAGTGAAGGCAACTTATAAGAGCCAAAAGGGCATGCCACTAGCGGCTGTGCACCATTTTTCTCACGAGTAAACCAGCGCTTGGGAGGCAGGGTGCTCTGGACACCTTCCCTCCTTCCTGACCACCATTGTACTTGTGAGTAAACTGGCACTCGGGAGGGAGGGTGCTCTGGACATCCTCCCTCCCTTCTGCACACTGGTTTACTCATGATAAAAATGGTACACAGCAGCATGTTGAGTGGGTCCCTGCAAGTCTGGCCCATGTTCCCACAGAGGGCTCTGCATGCTGGCTCTGGAACACATGTCATGGGTTCACCATGGCTGATATAGACCATACATTTAATAATTTTAGAAGTGATACAAAGTTTGGGTACACTGAACCACTAGAAAGTGAAGGTATCACTTTTGAGCCACCCGTGTGGAAAATTTTGGATTTTTGAGGATTTCAGATTTCTGGATAAGAGACACTCAGCCTGTATTAGCTGTATTACAGTACTGTATTCAGTGGTAGAAACTGCTGTTTCAACTGTTTCAAAAATGGATTGAAGGACTGTTTTTCAAACTGCTTTTAGGAGGTTTTTTTAGTATTATAATGGGGCTTTCTATATTGGCAGGAAAGTGTTGCCTTTTCCTTAATGCTTAGCAGCTGCACCACAGCCTTTAGATGGAGCTGTGCTGTTCCGCAGTTTTTAAAAAAGAAGCTGGGAAAACCAGCAACTTTTTAAAGGCGCTTCTTCTCCCCTAAAACGCAAAAAAAGTGTTTTCATGGCACACTTTCCCTTTTTCTCATCTAAAGGCTAGACTTTCATGCAGCCATGAGCACACTTCTTTTTGCCAATCTAGAATAGTTCAATATGTTTTTTAAAATATATATATTTAAGACGTTTGTATTTTTATTTTTTCATCATTCCTTAGCCCTTGTGTGCTGGGAATTGTTGTTGTTGTTGTTGTTACTGCTAGTACTATTTTAAGACTTCGTATATCTGGCATTCAGTATCATGGAAATAGTGTCTCCACCCAGAAATAAAATAATGGT
Source organism: Urosaurus nigricauda (assembly GCA_034509955.1). Taxonomy (NCBI): domain Eukaryota; kingdom Metazoa; phylum Chordata; class Lepidosauria; order Squamata; family Phrynosomatidae; genus Urosaurus; species Urosaurus nigricauda. Next base: position 178,279,518 of record JAOEGL010000004.1, read on the forward strand.
ATTTCAGTTTAGTAAAAGCAGTGTCTCGTTGAAAAATGAATTTCCCTTTCTAGTGTTAGATAAGGTTTTATCTAAAATATCTGAAAATATATTGTGCAGTATATGGGTTGTCGTAGAGAAAAATAGACTTGGAGCTGACTTTCATATTTTATGTTAGCATTGGAATAGTTAATGGCACTATTCCTTTTAGAATAATTTTGGAAGGATTCAGTGTCGTGAGTGAATGTCTCATAACCAGCTGTGACTCCTTGGATGAAAAAATGAATTTATTCTGCAGTGTTCGCTTTTGCTATTCATTGTAGCACAGGCTTTTATCTGGAAAACATGTGCTTTTATCTGGAAACAGTACCAAAATTTGTTTAATTAATGGGTGATATTAATCCAGATGTCTTTAGATACATTGTCCTTAGCATTTAAATATTGCATTTTAAGTGCTAAAGTGGTTTGTAAACATAATCGCATTAATTGTTATTACAATCAATGTAAGAAAGGCCAGTGGACTTATTCCCAAATTGTAGATGTGCGGACTGAGGTAGATAGAAGGAGAGTTTGTGGAAGATAAACTGTGTGAGCCAAGATTTGAACTAGGGTTTTCCTGGCTTACAAAGTTAGTCTTTAGATTACATTGCCACCGCTAAGCTAAAAAACTAGCTTCAGGAAACAGGACTTCCCAAGAAAATGACTGGTGAGGATGGGAGCATTTGTGATACTTAAAAACAAATTTTGGCCACGGTTTGCATTCTGCATTCACCTCACACAAGCAGCTTGTGGTTTCCATGTCAGTGGGATGGAAATCCACTTTGAGTTTTAGTCCAAACTGTAAAGAAATTTGGGGATAAAATTTATTTATTTAACTTAGATCCCACCTTTCTCCCAAAATGGGATCCAAGGCAGCTTACAATAATCACAATAATTTTATAAAGATCCAACTAAAAGATTAGTTTACAAACAGGAATTAAATGTCAACATTATTTAAAACAAGATTAAAGGAGCTAAAACACTTAAAATATATTTAAAACACTGTGTGTGTGTGTGTGTGTGTGTGTGTAAGAACCAGTGTGGCATAGTCGTTTGAGCATTGGACTACAACTCTGGAGACCAGGGTTTGAATCCCTGCTTAGCCATGGAAACCCACTGAATGACCTTGAGCAAGTCACGGCCTCTAGGCCTCAGAGGACGGCAATGACAAAACCCCTTTGAAGAAATCTTGCCAAGAAAATCCCATGATAGGTTCACCTTAGGGTCACCATAAGTCAGAAACAACTTGAAGGCACACAACAACAACACAACAATGCCTTGTGGGCCACCTTTGGTCCCTTCTTTTGGGAGAAAGGCAGCATAGAAGTGAAATTAAAAAAAATAATAATAAACATTGTGTGTGGGTGGGTATGGGCGTGTTTATTATTTATTTCATTTATATGCCACCTTTCTCTCAAACACACACACACACACACACACACACATATATATGCAAGAGCACACCACATCACACACTGCAATCCCATACAGTGGTCACCCGGGTTACGAAAGTAATCCGTTCCGGATTACTTTTCGTAACCCAGAAATCTTCCTTTCCCGGGGGACCGCTTTAGTGGACGGACCGCGCGGCAAATTTAAAGGGGCCGCGTGGTTTTTCCCTTTCGTAACCCGGGGTTTCCTTCGGATCCCGGGGGCTTTTTGGCGGCCCCGGTGGTTTCGGGTCCCGGGGATTTCGTTCCCCGGGGGATTCGCACCCCGGGGGACCACTGTAGTTAAAATTCAAAACCCTATCTAAATAAAAATGTCTTCACATTCACAGAAGGCGGCAACTGGACCTGCCATGGAAAGTAGTTCCACAGTCTGGGAGCAGCCATGGAGAAGGCTCTCTCATGAATCTTCACCAACTGTGTCTTTGAGGGTGGTGAGACCGGCAGAGAGCCCTCTCCTACAGATCTCTGTGCACCCACACCCTAGTTTATATAAGGTTATAAGCTAAACAACGTTATATAAGGTTATATAAGATTGAGCACCTTGGATAGTTTCTTTAAAGTTGTAGCAGATTCATTGCTCCCCCTGACATGGAAACCACGAACTGCCACTGCCTGTCTGTAATCTGTTTGATTTTCTTCATTATTGCAAAAGACATCACTTTCTGTCCTTTATTTCCTCTCATCTACTTTCAAAAACACTTTAGCTACATTTGTGGCAGCCTGTTTCTCTTGGGGTTCAGTTGCATTTCAAGGAGTCAGCATTTTTAATTCAGTGTAGAGAACATAACCTTTTAAAAACTTTACTGGAAGTAGTTAAATGTCAGTAAAGACGGCATGATTTTTCATGTGCTGCCTACTTCTTTGAAGTTATTGACATTTTAATAGCACTCATGTATACTATAAAGAGTGGGAGTTAACTGCTCATGATTGATCTTTATTCCTTCTTGTCTGCCAACTTCCAGAAGTGGTTTGTCACTTATTAGTGGGTAAATTATATTAATCAGCTACACTAGTATTCAGCAGTCAGAGTCTGAGGATGAATGGAATTCAGAGAACTCACTAATGCCTTCAGATGATTTGCAGCATGATGGCATCTACTATTAAAAATTAATTAGAAGTAGTTCTGTTGTCTGCCTTTGTGGGATCTGCCATTTGAGTGTAGGCAGGAACCTTCAGGAACATTGTTTGCATGATGCATCAATTAACATAACGTTAGTGAAGGGTCTGGAAACCATGCCCTATGAGGAACGACTTAGAGAGCTGGGGATGTTTAGCCTGGAGAAGAGAAGGTTAAGAGGTGATATGATAGCCCTGTTCAAATATTTGAAGGGATGTCATATTGAGGAGGGAGCAAGCTTGTTTTCTGCTGCTGCAGAGACTAGAACGCAGAACAATGGATGCAAGCTGCAGGAAAAGAGATTCCACCTCAACATTAGGAGGAACTTCCTGACAGTAAGGGCGTTCGACGGTGGAACACACTCCCTCGGAGTGTAGTGGAGTCTCCGTCCTTGGAGGTTTTTAAGCAGAGGCTGGATGGCCATCTGTCAGGGATGCTTTGACTGGGAGTTCCTGCATGGCAGGAGGTTGGACTGGATGGCCCTTTTGGTCTCTTCCAACTCTGTTATTCTATGATTCTATGATTCTAGCACTAGATGAACGATTCACCAAAGGAGCTTGAGTCTTTGCTCTCCACATAGTTCTCTCATTCACACATTACATTTTAGGTGCTTCCATTAAAAGATATTCAAAATAAATCTTTTTTTAAAAGATGAGAAGGGAGACTCCAATTAGTATTGAATTTTTGCATTTCTGTGTGGAAGATATTTAAATTTTTTTCTGTGGAAAATAATAATAATAATAATAATAATAATAATAATAATTATACCCCGCTCTTCAACCAAGGCTATCAGAGCGGCTTACAATTTGTTAATTAGACATTAGAAAAAGTAGTCATTCTTGTTAAAGTACTCAGAATTATGCTACCTTTTATTTGATGTGTTTTGTTTTGCGCCAGTTAATAATCAGTGTTGTCAAGTGGATAGAAACTGGCCTGTAGCCCTTACCAGTTTGACTTCCAGTATGTTTTCCTGCTTATAGCCTAAAAAAAGAAAGAAAAAGAAAACAGTATTGCTGATTTTAACAGAGTGATTGGGAGGATGAAGTGTGTACAATATAGTAATTCAAAGTGCCTCATGGGATCGTCTTGTTGCCTAAGGTTGCTTTCCTTTTAATATTGACCTGGTAGACAGTTATACTCAAAGGGACTTAACTGTAGTCCTCAGTAAATACGACAAAGATTGGGTTGGCCAACTCCTATACTTGCAACCTAAGTAATTTCCTGGGGCTCTAAAAGTGGCAAAATGCCCAACACCAAACAGTGATACCATGCTGGGAGAGGAGAATGAAAAGAACTGTCTTGCTTTGAGAGCTGGAGCCAGCACTCCATGGGGCTTTCTAGATTGGCAAAAAGAAGTGTGTTCATGGCTGCATGAAACTCTAGCCTTTAGATGAGAAAAAGGGAAAGTGTGCCATGAAAACACTTTTTTGCGTTTTAGGGGAGAAGAAGCGCCTTTAAAAAGGTGCTAGTTTTCCCAGCTTCTTTTTTTAAAACTGCGGAACAGCGCAGCTCCATCTAAAGGCTGTGGTGCAGCTGCTAAGCATTAAGGAAAAGGCAACTTCATGTCACACTTTCCTGCCAATCTAGAAAGCCCTCATATGTACTTACAGCTGCCTTTTAAACCTTTTATTGTATTTTTTAGTACAGTTTGCTGTTATGTGCCTTCAAGTCATTTTTGACTTATGGTGACTCTAAGGCAAATTTATCATGGGTTTTCTTGGCAAGATTTGTTCAGAGGTTTGCCATTGCCTTTCCCTGAGGCTGAGAGGATGTGACTTGCCCAAGGTCACCCAGTGCACTTCATAGTTGACTGGGGATTGAACCTTGATCTCCAGAGCTGTAGTCCAGTGCTCAAACCACTCTTAGCATAGTACCTGGGGCAAAATCACATTGACTAACGTGTGGCTGTAGGTTGTAGGAATTGTTGCAGAGCATTCATAACAGAGAGACAGGAAACTAGATACAGTATGTTTAAAACTGGTGAGCAGTTGGATAGAATACTGCCTGTGTACTCCTTATCTCTCAGTAATGTAAAATCCTGGAGACGTTGGTTGTTGTTGTTTTTTAAGTGATGGAAAGAGTGAGAATGTGTGACGAGAGCGATACCCAGCAGCTCTTACCTTCACATTTCAAGGTTGAAAACTGCCAAAATATCAGATAGTATACAGAATAGTTGTATTTTGTCACAGTGGAACACCACCTTGCTTTACTTGGTAAGGGGCAGGCGGGGGAGGCAGTTTTTCACCCTCTGGGAAAAATCTTGTCAGCTGAGCTTTATGTGTTCCATACACTTTAGATACATAGGCCATAACATTCAGTGGAATGCACTTCTGTGTTGTGACATTCAAATAATTTTCCCTTTAAAATATGGAGTGTTAATTTCTTAGCATATGTTTCACTTTCCACAATAAATCCTTGCGACTTCAGGCTGCTGCCAAGTGGGCAAAATGTCTAAATTCTTGCTGCTATTTTTCAGAGTTTATACAAATGTGGAACTAAAGCTTCTTTTAAAAAAAGAAGAAAGAAAATTAAACACATTAAACTTAAAGATGAACCATTTTAAATCACCATGTACTAGGCAGCGAATTGGGTGGAGGGTTGGACACTTAAAAGCCAAGATTACCAAATTTTTTGTTCTTTAGATTTAGATTTAGATTTAGAATTGTTCTGTTGTTGTTGTTGTTGTTGTTGTTGTTGTTTTCTACCAGGAAATAGTGCATTTGAAGTTGTTTGCCTCATTTGGCAAAATAAAGTTATCAGTTTTGACTTTGGAAATGTCAGTTAGTCTACTAGTCATTGATTTCCATCAGCTCTGGTCAAATATGGAGATTCAGTACTTCAAGATTTTTCTCTAGAGCAAGGCACAGGGCTTTGTGGGTGTGAGGATTTCTCTGTCATTTTTTTCAAAAAATGTCAATGAACAAGCTTGTGGTGTAAGATCAGCTGGGGAGGCCCTTCTCTCTGTCTCACTACCCTCACAAGGACATTTTGTGGGAATACAGGAGAGGGCCTTTTTACTAGCTGCCCCCAGGCTCTGGAACTGTCTTCCCAGAAAAATTAACCTGGCACCCCGCCCCCACTTCCCCCCATACACTTTCTTTTTGCAGATAAGCAAAGACTTTTCTATTCCAACATGCATTTGATAAGTAATGATATAAGGCCCATCTTACACAATGTGCTGAATATAGCTAATTGCTGTGGTGGAGTGTGTGTGTTTTAATGATACATGTTTTAATGCAGTTTTCTGAATGTTTAATTGTGTTTTAACTTTTGTATTTGTGAATTTTTAACAATGTTTTTTAATCATTGTAAGATGCCTTGGGTCCCAATCTGGGAGAGAGGCAGGATATAAATAAGTATAATAATGCTGCTGCTGAATTTCCAGTTACTTTTGCTTTGGAAAAACCAAAAACAAAACCTCAACAACACATTTTGAGATGGGTCCCCCATATCTCCAGACCTTTTCTGCTCCTGTCTAAATTTTGGTAAGGGATAGTCTCTGAAAAATAGGGTCTTAACACTCTTGCAAATAAGTAAGAATTAAATATGCCTCAAACTTAAATGGACCTTAAGTGCTACCATTTAGTTTAGCTACCTTACATACAATTAATTTTACATGGATGTCTTGGTAGCTGCCTTACACTAAGTAAGATCATTTTTCCGTGTCAATCAGTATCATCTGTACCAACCAGAAGTTTTCCAGGGTTCCAGGCAAGAGAATTTCCTAACTTGTTTGGGAGATCCAGGGATTGAACCTGTTATCCATTCAGAGTGTGTTCTACCACTAAGCAACCGCCATTTCCCAAGCCATTTAATATGGAGTAGAATTCAGGAGATGGTAGCTGATTGGTTGTCTTTGGAATTACTGTGACTTTTCTTGACATCTGCCATTTTTGCATCTCTGTAGTTCTGGAAGAAAGTTGAGAATCACCATGGGGAACCATGCTGGAAAGCGAGATCAGAGTGCTGAGAAGTTAAAGGTAAGGGGAAAATTTTTGCTTAAAATTAGGTAATAGAATAACTTTGGAAGCCATTTATAGCTGATGGTTGACCAGTTTTGTTGCATTGAATTCAGGACAAGGTTATGAAAAGCTGTACATTTTAAAGATCTCCATGCCATATAACAAGTATAATCTCAGCAGTATTCATGGAATCAGGAGCCAGCAGTTATCCAGTGAACATTTTAAAATATTTTATTTAACTTGCAATCTGATTTGGGGAGACATGGTCTGCCATTTCCAAAGCTCTCCTGGTGGGTAGTGGAAGGCCAGTCTTGTCTTTGTTTTTCCCTGGCTATTTAAAACAAAAACAAAAAAACAAAAAAAACCAGAAAAAACACCTCCCAGACTTTTCAATGAGATTGAAAATAGCTGTGGAAATTCCCTACTAGCAAATGTGAAGGACGCAGCCCCAGGGGCCTTGTGGAGGAACTGGATTCATTGGAGCTCATGAATATGGCATTACTTCTAATCTGCCCTTAGAAAGCCCAAATTCACAGACTACCATGGTAATTATATACCTCTAGAGCTTTCCATGGGAATACTGGCTGTGCAGAGGGGCACTTCCTTATGCTCACCTTCTCTACCTATTATATGTGATGGTTAGGATTGCTTTTTAAAAGATATATATATATATATATATATTATTCTCATTATTCATTTATAAACAGCTCTTCCATACACAGTGTATCCAGTGAAGCATCAATAATCCCCATGATCAAAGTTGCTCATTTTGTTTTTTTCTTATTCTCTTTCCAATAAAAGCAAAACAGCAAAATATCATTCAGTAATTTTGGAGGACCCCATTGCTTGTCCAATGAGAGCTAGGAAGGAAAGGAAGGGATGTGTAGAACATACAGAGCTCTTTATGCTTGTATCTTTACCAGAGCTCACGGAGAAATTGCTAGAAAAGGAAGGCAAAATACTTTGAGGTAACTGGATGATGCTGGTCTTAGCACTGATATTATTAAGGTGCAAACAAAAAGCTCAAGGCAGGTTCCAATTTTAGCTATTTTACTTCTTTTGGTTTTTCCCTTTCAAAGATGAGTAAGTTGTCTGTCTAGTTTTGCTAGATATTTCTACCTATTGCAAAATTCAGCCTCTTCACCCATGTGTGGTGTTTTTGAGAAATCAGTGTACAGAACCAAATAATCCTTTACTAGAAAAGGAACAAATGCTCACAGATGAGTGTTGAGCATGCTAGGTTGGATCCAACTTGTTCCATTGATTTTGTTCAGACTTAAGCTATGACTAACTTAGTTTGGTTCCAGTCCATTAACGGGGTACATGGCTTTGATTCAGAGCTGTACAAACCCTTCTGATCTGCTTTATACAAGGCAATTTACTTTGCTGTGATCCGTTCTCTGGCATTGCTTTTGGATTGTACATTCAAGATATTATTCTTTGCTTCTATCCAGTAGGCTAAACAACTTGTCTCATCCCTTTGGCATTTCACAAACAGTAGTATTTTCCTAATGGCATCCTGCAAAGAGATATGCAGTAGTTATCACTGTCTTTAATGAGTACCTTTAGCCATTTCATATATTCACATTACACAAAGGGCACAGGGCATAGCAATATATTCACACCATGTGTGAAAAAGATGTAAACTGATTCTACACACACACACACATACACAGAACAAACATTTTCCATCTCTGCTATAGGCATTGATTTTGATGCAGAAATCTCATATTTGTTTATAAGACAATTTCTACCCTGCCTTTTGAAGATTCACGCATTACTTAGAGAAGTTTATGATTAATTTCACAATAAAGGAACAATACAAAATAACATCAAACCAAAAAAGATGTCACACAAAAAAAAACTACACTGGAAATTGTTACAGCTGTATGATTAGGGGCCATCCTATTATCTATATACAGTATGTAATCTGATGTTGTAAAGCCTTATATAGGCAGTCTTTGTATAAAATGTAAATATCTACATCTGAGTTGTACCCATTCTGAGCAGATAACTTCATTTGCATGTTGCCAACTCTGCAAGTTACAGAGGTAGTGAGAGAGCAATACTATATATTTCACTGAGAACAGGATATGTGTATTTATTACCTTCTTGGATTGTTAGCCTATTTCATGAGCTGGCAATTGAAAAGATACTATGGAAATCTCATTAAAATGACGTCATACATTTATGTTAAAGATAAAGAGTACCATTCTCTTTAGAATTGTATTTCTCTTAAATTTGCTTTCCATATCACATAGCACACTTTTTGATCTAAACAAAATTAGCTCATTAAAAGGATGTATCTGTATGTGAGTTCTCCTGCTTCTGGTTCAGTGCTTTATGTGTAAAGAAGTACTACAGTAAAGCATTCATATTGAATAATAACAATGTCAGTGTGGTACCACTACAATAATGTATATAGAGAATAATCTGTTTGCTTGCTTGCTGTTGTTATGAACTTCCAAGTTGACTTTGATTTATGGGGTCACTATCAAAGGGTTTTCTTGGCACGATTTGTTCAGAGGAGATTTGTCATAGCTTTCCTCTAAGGATGACCTGAATGGTTACTCCCTAGACTCCTGTAGTCCTAGTCCAGCACTCATACCACTATATCATGCTGACTTTCTTTAATTGCTACCCACAGCAAAAATTTTATTGCTGTCTTGACTGAGGGTTTGGGCAATTAAAAGTTGACAAAGTGAACTGAAATAAAACTCAAAGATTCCTGGGGAATATATCAGCTAGGGACTAGTATGGCCTCCCCCCTTTTTGTATCTATCTACATGTGGAGACAAAATAAGTTGTCAGTGGTAGACACAGCATGATAAACAGGTTTTCCAAAAGATGAAGAGCTGGATAGCATAGGAGAGTGGGGAAAAGAAGAAATCATGTTTCTGAAGATAGACAGAGGAGACTTATAGAAGATGAATAGGAAATTGTTAGTGATGTCAGGCAATTGCACACATGACTTGTAGTTTTTAATATCTTAGTCAGTTTATGGCCTTGGGTTGAAAAAAAATATTATCCAATCCATTTTTCATAACTTCAGAAGCTAAATCAGTTTGACTACACTTTGGAGATTATCGCATTAGCTTCGCTGATGGGATGGACCCAGGGTGTAACTTTCTTAAGGTGGATCTTATCACATTCATCCATCGCCGGGCAGTATGCAGCCTGTATGCAAACCGGGCGTCTCTTGCAGATTTTCAGGAATGGGATTTTCCCATTCTTGAAAAGATGCGGGACAAGTCCTTAGAAGCCTGGGTTGCATACAGGCTGCATACTTTCCAAAGATGGGTGAATGTGATAAGATCTGCCTTAAGTAAGTTACATCCCAGGTCTATCCCAGGAGCAAAGCTAATGCAATAATCTCCAAAGTGAGATTAGGCAACAGTGTATCTGTGGTCCAATTCAGTATTTTCAATATTCAGCAGTATTTCTTAGGCCAATGCATTCTGTGTCTGATTCTGTGCATCTGTATACCCATGTCTACAGAGACCTCAGTTTATTACTAGACATAAAGACAGTTGCTTTAAAATGTTTGTTTATAATAGTAAGTCATATATCAAAGGAAGATTAAGGCATCTCTTGGGATGCAGATATATTGAATAACCACAACTCTAGAGTACCAACCTTATATGGAGGGTCTTCAGGCATCACTTTGATGATGAATAGAACTGTCAAATATCTCTTAAGAGAAAAAAAGATGAACACAGGCTTTCCTTTCAGTCTAAAAATGTTAACAGGAAATCATATTTGATCTAGTAATTATTAATAGTGAAATTCTGCCTTAAGATGAGCCAAGGGAAGACACCTTGATCAAAAATCCCATCCTCATAACCCTTAAATCCTTGTTGAATCATGAACTAGAAATAGCAAGATGGGAAAAGCAGCTAGTAGAAGGCCAGTAGAAGTCCAAGGAGTCCACCATGGAAATCCATTGGTCATGGTTGTTGGGTAGTGGGTGCCAAATTGGGTAAGATGCTTTACAAAATCCTAATCCCTGTACCAAAAATAGACCGAGGATAGGATGACTGGTGGTATGAAAACAAAGGACTAAGAAGCTGAAAAAGTAGGAATGCACTTCCCAGCTGCTCCATGGCCGGTTGACGAAAATGAAAGAAATAAAAACTGAATGAAATTAAACAATAAAAATATATCATTATATATACTCCTAAACACCATTAACTTGTAAGACATAGGATAGGCCTCTTAGGGGCTCTGCCATAAAAATAAGGGCTCCATGAGTCAAAACAGTTGGGGAATCCTGACTTAGAGTAAAACACACTTGGGTGCTACCTATAGAAGATGTTGGTGAAGTGTGGCTCAGTAATGCATCTGTGCCACTGTGAGGCACACATAATAGGAAACCATTTGGTCCCAGAAGACCTCAAATGTAATATGATGAAATTTATAACTGTTCAAAGTTACATGAAGGAAATTTATTTTCATCAAAGTATACATGATTGAGGAGGCCACAGTGACAACATCGCATGGATCATATTTGCTTTTTAAGAGTGCTCATCTTGGGATGAACTAGCTACTGTATTAAATGTGCTGCACAACTGACCTCAGTCAAAGTTCAGTAGTTAAGTCCAGTTATCTAAGAGTGTCTCTTTGAGAAACAATGAAAATAATCCATTGAGTTGTCAGTGCCACTTCTGATTAATCAAGAAAAACATTGACTTGCACTTTTTACCAAGGATTCTTGAATTTCTTTTTTTTTTAAACCACTTAATGTATTGGGAGAAGAGGGTGCTCAGTCACCACTAGTTCATATATCAGGCAGGCTTACTGAGCTGAATCTTTTTATTTGTACAATGAGAGCCAGAAGGAAGTGGCTCTTGGGAAAACTATGGGTTATTTAATCTAAAACAGTTTATCCAAGCACAGGGCAGAGTGTGTACTCTGTGGTCTGAAAAAGCTTTTAAAAATCTCCATGCAGGAAATTCAAATCTGTGCCATCTTCAACAGCCTACATACTGAGTTTATGCAACTCAGTCCATTTTTCAAAACAATTTGTACCATTTTTTTCCCCAATCTTCTGGTCATGGAAAGCTAATAAACTGTTTAGGAAGGCCCAAACTGAAACATGCTTAAGCTTAAAGGGTTTAATAGCATCAGCCAGTAAACGTTTATAATGTTAAAACTTTTAAGGTCCACTGGTTTTTTTTTAGGGGGGGGTTAGGCCCTCAATAATCTCAAACCCTATGCTTGTATGTAAATCTAGCACTAGCACACAGAAAGATAACCCCTATGTCCAAATGGTAGTTCATATACTTGATTTTTCTGCTTGAGATCAGGTAGCACAGCATTCTTGCATATTCTTCAGCTGCTTCTGTGGGTGGTACCAACAAGTATGAAACATATATCGATTGGAATATAAATGGTGTTTGAACTGTCTATACTTCCACTTTTTTTGAAGATATTTATATAGCAATATTTTAGAACCAGTTTTACAAGGGACAAAGGATTAAATATCCTGAAGGCACCAGATCCTGTCTAATGTCTAACCTAAAAAGAGTCATTTCTGGTTAGTACTTGGATAGGAGACTGATAACAAATGCCGGGTGCTGTAGGCTGTATTTCAATGACAAACCACCTTATATTTATTGATTGAGAAAATGCTTTGAAATTCATGGGGTCATCATAAGTCAACAGACAACATGAAGGCACGCACACACACACACACACTATAATAACTACCACATCCTGTATCATAATATCTATGTGCAGAAGTAATTTTTAATGTTTGTTTTTATCTTCAAAGGAAGGTATTTGGAAATTCATTATGTAATATTGTTCATGTGTTTGTCTGTGGATTTACTAAAAAGCTGTAGTATGAGCTGCATAAAGAATTGAGTATAATAGTTTGTTGGTACTTGCTCTGTCTCAGAAAAAGCCATAAAATCAGGCATTTAAATTATTCATATGGCCTCTTGAACATTTCCTGTCTGGATATATATTACTCTTGAAGATTATATATATATTATATATTACTCTTCAAAGGAGCTGAGATTAAATGAAGCTGAACATGCTTTGTCAGGTATTATGTCCCAGACAAATTTCTAGAGCATGGATGTTTAAGTTTCACTTCTTTTTATTTTTAAAATTGAGACATACAAGACAAACACATGTGCTTCATTTCAAAAACAACAACAGAAATCTCTTAAACTGAAGGAAATTAAATCTATGGAATGAATTATGCTGTTATTTTTATGGAGAGTATTCATCATCACAGAAATACTTCTTTGATATAGTCCATTTGTGTAGTACATTGATCTTGTTACACAGAAAGTTCTTTGGCACTTTGCCACTCCAGGTAAACCACTAATTGACAGATGATGATGCAGTGCGGGGCAACATCTTGAATACTTTCAAGTCATTTCTGATTTGAAGCTAAGGTGAACCTATCATGGGGTTTTCTTGACAAGATTTATTCAGAGGAGGTTTGCCATTGCCTTCCCCTGAGGCTGAGAGAATGGCACTTGCCCAAGGATATCCAGTGGGTTCCATGGCTGAACAGGCCTTTGTTCAGTACTGATCTGTTCTTAGTCAAGTACTGAAACATTATACCACACTGGCTCTCTCACACTTCACCTAAAGAGCATTACTAAAATTAACATTTCTTGCACAAGCAAAGGTATTATGTCAGAGAAAATCTGATAGTTTTTCTCTGTTAAGATCTTACCTTTCTTTACAATGTACCAGTGACACAAATGGCAGAGTTGGCCTGGTGAGATTCCCTTTCTGGTGTCATCCAAGTGAATTTGCTTCTTTATTTGGTTTTGTAAGGAGTTGCTTGGTTTTAAGTTAACAAGGTGTCCAATTCAGAAAGAAGTGAGATATCCTGTGTTCTTCTCTGGAGACAGTACAAACAAGGAGGCAACAAACTGTAGTTGAGGGACAGGAAGCAGCCCCACACTAATTTTGTAGCCTGACCCTCTGAATCATGCTTTAGAAATGGTAGAGGGGGTTCCGTTCAAGAACAACAATTTGCCTTTCCAAACAGATGTTTGGATCCCAGAAAATTTATTTATTTTACATGTTTACTATAACCAGGAGCACCATATTACTTCCTTCCTTCCTCCAATTTTTGATGTGTGGAGAAGTCCATACAACCTCTTTAGTGTCGGGGGGGGGGGGGGGGGAACCAGCTTTATTTTCACCAGAATCACTCACTTCTGGTTTAAAATGTGCTTAAAGCTAATGAATGTGATTTTTAGAAGTACATTCTAAGTCTGTATTACATGATACATGAAGTGCTGAGTGTTAAAGAGATTACTCACACTTTTATGTATTTTCTTTGTCGGGCCATTATGGTGGGGGAGCTAATGAGTTTGGCTTGATTAATGATATTTGAGGAAATACAAAAGAAGCATGCTAGTAAAGTGCAAGTCAGGGTTCCTAGATAATGAAGTATAATATGGCTCTCCTTTCAACTGGCTTCAAAAGAATAATCACTAGACTCTGGATTAGCATAAAGCAAGACTGCCCTATCTTCTAGATGGCATCCCTTCAATTAATGGGGGTGTAATTCTTCACTGTTTCCTTCATGATGGAAGAAATGAATAATTATAGCAATTTTAAAAAACAATGTAGTTTTCAAAGCCTGTTCACAATTTGGAACATGTTCTGTGCAAAATTTGCATAAACTTGTTTTGTACAGAAAGCAGCCTGCTTTGCATAAAAACAATATTTTCTGTACAGAAAATACAATTTCTAAGCTATTTGCTACACAGAAAATGCTTTTTTTGTCAACAAATCAACAATGTAACAATGTAGCACAGAATTAGGGGCAAAACAGACTGCCCCAAAGGGGTGGCTTGATGCCACCCCTGAGAAAGCTGGATTTGGGCCATGGCAACCGCACATTGCAACCCCAATCCACCTTTTTGCTAGCCCAAAAAGAAGTGGCAAAGAGCCACTCCTTTTTGCACTGACAAAAAGCCAGCTTTTCCACCCCACTGTGGGTTTAAGGAACTCCAGCAGCATGCGGTTTCCAAACGCTGCACCACCAGAGTGGCTGGAAACCAGCTTATATGTGGGCAACTGGATGGTGTGAAGCTGGCATGCAGGACTCTTGGTGGCATGCATCATGCATGCACCATCCTTCCGAACCAGCTGGAAGCTGGCTTTTTATACTGGTCTGTTATGGCTCTAAGTTCCTAGTAACAGCATTTTCTACACAGGAAATAGATATACAATAGTCTGTTCCAGAAATTCCCCCCCCCCCCCCCCGCCGAAAATGGAAAATTGTCGGTATTCAAGCCCCATTGACTTGAATGGCGTCATGTCCCTGTATGTCCTATTTTGTCCCCCTCCATTTTCTGCCTGCATACAGGCAAAGGATGTGGATTTGAAGTCCACAAAAATGGAGGGATGACTGTAATTTATTATTTCTGTGCATGGAAATATCATTTTCTGTATGGAAAATGCTGTTTCTTGCACAGAAAAATTGTGTTTTGTACATAAAACAACCAAATTTTGCCCAGACCAAGTCCTGAATTGCAAAAATGGCCAGTTCAGGATTTCTCAGCACATAAGACACTTTTTGTCTACTATGTTTTCAAATATTTCTTAATATTCTTTTCATTCCTGTCAAACAGTTAATGGTGTATTTTAGTCTTCTTTATTATAAATGAACCATGTTTGTGATTATCTTAGGTGCCTGTGACTGGCAACAACTGAAACTGAAGTGCTTGAATGGCCAGACTTCTGATCAAATCTTGCAAGTGGAAACCTGTCTTCTTAATAGGATAATGATACTGATAATGATAGGAAGGTATTGGTTTGAATAAGAAGCCTAAGCTAGTGGCTGTTAGGATGAGAAATGCTAGCAGTGACAGCATGATGGTAAATCTCTATGGCTTTTAGTTTGAACTTAAGCTATCCAAAATACTGAGCCAATTTGGACATAGAGTTCAGTACATTGGATACTTTGTTTTTATTTCCACCTACCAAGAAGTCACTAGCTGGTTGGTTTCTCTCAAATCCAGTTTCTCTTCTGGATGATCTGAGAGGGGTAACTCAACATTCATATCCAGATTAATTTATTAAAATTGTTGTTGAGTGCCTTAAAGTTTTCCAGTGGGTTTCCATGGCCAAACAGAGAACTGAACCCTGGTCTCTGGAGTGGGAGTCCATTGCTCAAACCACTATGACACACTGGCTTTTAATTTATTTGTGTGTGCATGTACGTGTGCATTTATGTCCTCTGCATCTTTTTTTCTTTTTCTATAATGAATTGTGTTAAGTAATTTGCTTGATAATTCTTGCATGTTTGAAATAAATCATTGATAATAATTACAGTTTTGTAAGGTAAAAAATCAGACTGTTTCCTTTTCCCCCAGATTCATAATTCACAAAACTTATCACGTGTTGCATTTTATTTTATTTTTAAAAATCTTACACCAATATCTCTCCCAACCCCTGATGTTGTCATGGAGGGAAATCAGTTCTGCCAGGGGGAAGGCTGGCACTGTTGTTTCCACCCAGACTTCCTGGTTGGCCATTTTTGGCTTGAACCTCAGAGCTATCCACCAGTATGAAGAAGAGTTAAAGTCATGTATAATACAAAGTTTAAAAACCAATGAAATAAACATTAAAATAATAATTAACAAGCATTAATTTACAAGAATTTTAAAAGCAGTTAAAATATAATATGGATGATAAAAAATATACAGCACCTTCGTAGTCCTTCTAAAACATCCCGTTAACAGTCCTAGGTATGTGAAAAGATTTTTGCCTGCCAGCAGAAGGCAACCTAGCCTCACAAGGGAGGGAATTCCACAGTTTAGGAGCAGCCATTGAGAAAGCTGTCTCCTGTGTACTCAGTAAAGGTGACTTTAAGGATGGTTAGTGTGAGAGAAAGCCTTCTCCTGAAGAGGAAAGTAGAAAGTATAAACTTTGCTCCATAGGTTTAGTCATGCCACAGTGCTCAGCTTAAAATAAGGAAAGAAACAAAGTTTTAAAATGTGTTTTCCATAGAAGAGGTTGTTGTTGTTGTTGTTGTTATTGTTGTGTGCCTTCAAGTTGTTTCTGACTTATGGTGACCCTAAGGAAAACTTATCATGGAATTTCCTTGGCAAGTTTCTTCAGGGCGGGCGGTTGCCATTGACTTCCCCTGAGGCTGAGAGTATGTGACTTGTCCAAGGTCACCTGGTGGGTTTCATGGCCAAAATGGGAATTGAACTCTAGTTTCCAGAGTCATGGGACTTTAACACAAAGATGGGAATATAGTGGGCTTTTCCTGTGAATAAAAAGCGACACTAAAATTCCTCTTTATTCACGCAATAATCATGGATAATCACAATGTCATTGTATTAATAAACACAATGTATTATTATGCCATATTGACGGGAGCATCCCACTATGCTGCAATCATTTTTGCCCATGTTATAAAGTCCATAGTCCAACACTCAAACCAAATTCTTGAAGGTCAGCCAGACCTTTTTATTTCTCTTTGTCATGTTAGTAGACATGCTTGTGGTTGTCACCCAGACTTTATTTTTGTGTATTATCTCAGAAGATAAAAATGGCATAGTAAGAAGATTCTCAAATACTATACATTTCAAGGAGCTGGCCCCTAATGACAGAAGAATTCTGTGGGAGATAGACCATTGATTTTTTTGTTAGAGTTGTCATTCTCTCATATTGTGTGTGAAAGAGTGGGACGAACTATTAAAAAAACAAACACTAATCTCGTCTGGTATGCCCAACCATGGTTGTAATTAATACCATCCTTTAACCACAAGATGTCATTAAGCTTTCCTCTTCATTTCTAAGATAATGTCTGGATTGTTCTTCAGACAATCATGAGGGCATAAGAACAGTTTCTTTCCCTGCTAGACCTATAGCACAGCCAGACAAAAGAACCTGCTATAGATATGATATGTCTCAGTTTACTGGGAACATGCAAACTGTTTATAGCAGTATAGGAATGTCTGTTTCCGTAGATGAATGAGCTGTCACCTGGGAGTGGAAGGCACTCCTTGATATGGTATTTGGGTGAGTCATTTCCTTGTGATATCAGTGTCTTGACTTGAATACATAGACATTTATCTGAAACTGTCATTAGAAAGGCCATATGATATGAACTATTCTTCCTACTGTACTCTCCTTAGGCCAGCCTAATTTATGCAGACCTTTCAATCACTGTTAATGGATTGTTACAGCTGATGCAATATTTTGCTACTCAATTGCCATAGTTTTTATTAACTCATTTCTTATTAATGCTTTTCAGATCTATATAAACAATTAATATTGTCTCAAATCTGTAATTTGTCTACCAATTTGGGTAATCTCTTTCATTCTGCCTATGTGCTGATCCACTCCAAAATAAAGTGGAATGTCCTAATTCATTTAGTTTATGGATTTTGTGGGAAGTACAGTCACCCCTCCAAGTCTGCGGATTTGAGATCTGCACACATGAAAATTTGTGGAGGGGTGTAGGGACTGGGACCCACCAGTCATTTGGGGGCTTTCTCAGACCACAAAGGGTTAAGGTGGGGGGAGGTACATGCTAATGAGAGCTTACATCATATGGTAATGAGAGTTACATCACAGGTGGCCTAAAGCCCAATTAGCCAATCAGTGAAAAGGACTGGGAGTTTTGAGAACTTTCCATGTGAGGTCTTTAAAAACCTCTGGGGGCCATGCGCGCTCTCTCTCTCTTCCCTCAGTCTGGCTGGCTGGCCACAGGCCAAGGGGTCTGCCTCCACTGGGAGGCCATGTGGCCACTTTGGTCTTCTTCTTTTTTGGGAAGTCCTGCTGTTGAACCTCTGCCAGAAGGGCAGATGGGGGTGTAGGTTGAGCTAGGCAAAAGGCCAGCTCCCACACCCAGATGCACCAAGGACTGCAATTCCTATCTCTGTATGAGTAATTTAGAGTTGTGGTAGTTATTGCGATTAGGCCTTTTATTATGTTATCTGTGGCTTGCTTGAAATGAACATCTGTGTAACTATGCACCTGTACCTGTAAGGCAAGGAGGCCTTGCATGAATGATACCTCTGTTGCTCTGTTCCATATAGTAGAATAAATACTTTCTTTAAAGATATCTGCTGTCTGTAACTAACTCCCTTACACGTGCCTTAGCTCGGTTGTTACTTGCTGGGAAGCAAGGGGGAAGAAGGCAGGCCTTTCCAGATGATGGCTAATCTCTCATGGTCTCCAATGACACCTATCCAGCTCTCCCAGCCACAAATCAAATGCCAAATTCAGGTTGCCCAAGAATGTTGATTTTAATACATTGCATTGTTTTATTGCTATTTATTTTAATTCTTTGTTAGTTTAATTCCATTTTAAGGGGTGGGAGGTAGAGATCAGGTTGTAACTTTTTAATTGTACTTGCTTTTTAACTTGTTGTACCCCGCCCCGATTGCTCGTTCAGAGGCACGGGTTATAAATAAAAATTTATTATTATTATTATTATTATTATTATTATTAGAAGGCAAGAGTATTATAAATCCCTTTAGCAAGTCCTAGTGTGTGCTAAAGCAGGGGAACCTGTTGGAATTCACTAGGTGGTGGCAGCAGTGTCTAGAGGACCTCAAGAGGGGGCCATTCCACTCAGTAAGGAGTGGGAGCAGGTACCCAGGAGACTCTAGGGGAATCAAAAAGAAATCCCTTGGGGGCTAAGGGCCAGAAGCAGGGTGCTACTGGGCTGCTTAACCCGTTGGGATCATCACAAGGGGTGACCACCACTAACCTCAATGAGGTGCCTGCCTGCATGCACGCGCCCCATTCAAGCCTATGGGGCTTGAATATGCGCAAGATTTGGAACTTGCAGGGGGGAGCGGAACAGATCCCCTGCAAGTTCCAAGGGGCAATTGTATTTACAATTGAAAAAAGAAGAGAAATTCTTTCTGGGTTTTCTTTTCTTTTTTCTGTTCACATTGACAGCTTGCTTCATTGTGCATGCTGTTAGAAAATGAAAATGTTTGTTTATTTATTTAGTGCCATCAGTGTAATTTTTTTGAATGTTTGGAATTGTTTGATCATTTATATAGTAATTCATGTAATTTAAAGGGAAAAGTGAGAATGGAAATGAAACTGCTGACAAGACAACTATGGATGAGCCTTGCTTTGTTCACTATTTGCAAGATGCAGAAGCACTTAAAAAAAAAAAGCACTGAAAATAATCAACCTTGACCATGTTAAGCATGGGAATGATCTGGGCTTAAATAGCTTCTGCTCTGAATTTGATGAATGATTGCAAAGGGAAATGTCAAAATACATAGTATTTTAGGATCACAATTGTGTCTAGCCATCTGGCATGTGGTCTTCCTCTCTTTCTTCTACTTTGAACTTTTCCAGCAACATTGTCTTTTCTAACGAGTTAAGACTTCTCATGAGGTGGCCAAAGTATGACAGCCTCAATTTGATCATCTTGGCTTCTAGAGGTATTTCTGGCTTGATCTGTTCATGGATCCATTTGTTTGTTTTGGCTATCCCTAGCATTCTTTTCCAGCACCACATCTCAAAAAAGTTGATTTTCTTTTTATCTGATTTTTTCACTGTCTATCTCTCACATCCATGCATAGTGGTAGGGAACACATGGCTTGGATGATTCTGACTTTAGTGCTAATTTGTATAACTACTCTAGGATCTTTTCTAGCTCTTTCATGTCTGCCTTTCCCATTCTTGGTCTTTTCCTTATCTCTTGACTGCAGTCTCTGTTCTGTTCAATGTTTGATCAAAGGTACAGGAAATCTTTTAACTATTTTGATTTCCTCATTGTCTGATCCTCTGTGGCCATTATTTCTGTTTTTGTCTGCCTTTGCACTTTCTTCCTTAACTTTTCTCAGTAATTGTTTCAAGTCCATGATGTTTTTCACTAGTAATATTATGTCATTTGTATATCTTAGATCATTGCTGTTCCTTCCTCTTATCTCCACTTCTTCTAAGTATGATTCTGCTCTTCAATGTATGATGTTTTCTATGTACAAAGTTTACAAGTAGGATGATAAAATTTAGCCTTGCTTGACCCCTTTTCCAATTGGGAACCATTCTGTTTACCCATATTCTGTTCTAACAGTGGCCTCTTGTCCTGAGCATAGATTTCTCACCAGAACTATCAAGTATAGTGTCACTCTCATGTCTTCAAGAGCATTCCATAGCTTTTCATGATATATTCAGTCAAAGGATTTGCTATAGTCTATAAAGCACATGCTGATTTTCTTTTGGCATTCCTTGGTACACTCCATTAGCCATTAGTCTCTACCATTCCTGAACCCTAGGCTTTCTCTCTCAATATATGATTGGAGTCTGTGTTGCATTATGTGAATGAGTCTCAGGATTTCCAGTCATCTGCTTTCCCTTAACATTTCCATATTATTGATGTCCTTGATCAGAGGTAAAGATAAAGGTGGGAGGGGGGGGGGTAAGGTGCGGGGCAAAATGGGGACTTTGGTCTCCAAAATAAGAATTCTGCCCTCAATGAAAATTTCTTTCCATTCCCAAATCTATAGCATTGCAGTAACCTAAAACTTCAACTGAGACATCCAGAAAAAGGGAAGAGCAGATAAAATTACCAAAGAAATACAAACACAACAGATATGTTCTAGGTGTGAACATTTTTCAGTGTCTCATTCTCTACAGTAGTAAAAATAAGGGAAGTGAAGGAAAATTTCATTGTGAGAAGGGAAGTTATCTGGGGGAGCAATACTCTGATTATGCCCTCCCCATAGCTACACTCCAGATCTTTGCGTAGATATGTTATATATTAGTATAAAAATCTGTAAAGTGCTCCAGTTCTCATGCAATCTTTTGTTCTTACAATTAGTGTGAGTACTCTTGATAATTGTAAACATTTTTTTTTTCTCTCCAGATTTTTTAATCCATTGTTTTGTGGAATCATAAGCATAAGGACCATCGCACATTAATCTCAGCTGGATATTATTCCATAGGAATGTACGAGGGGGTATCCAAAAGTTTTAATTATCATCTTTTTAAAAAATTGACAGAAAGTTTGTTTTGATTTGTAGTTGGTAACCTATCTCTATGCAGTCACTATCTAGATTTACATATTTTTCCCAGCCTATCTTGACTCACCGAATACCTGATATTGTAGAAGTCTGCAGATTGCGCCTTACAAGGGGGTATCGTAAAGTAATAATTATCACCCGGGAGTTATCATGGCATATTGATGAAATTTTGTCAGTGCCATCATTGGTCCCTAAGTGCACGTTGCTGAGAAAATCAACTCATTGTGTCCTTTATTTTTGTGACTGGCTCTGCCAGAAGTGACTAAAGTGTAAAATCCTTGTCAGGCATTCAATCTGGAGACTTCTACAATAATGGTACTTGGAGGGTCAAGAAACACTGGGGAAAATATGGTGACTACATAGAGATAAGTTAACAACTACAAATCAAAACAAACTTTCTGTCAATTTTTTTTAAAGGTGATAATTAAAATTTTTGAATACCCCTTGTATATTGTTGACTCCATTGTTCCCCAGTGTGTGTGTGTGTGCTTAAAAAAGAACAATGTGGCAGCAATATTCACATTCGTAAACCAGCATGTGCCAGTCTGGGCAATCCGAGAGAACAGAAACATATCCATATCCTCCAAGCCCATCCCCTTTGCCAGTCATACTATCAAATAAATGACAGAACATACTATCAAATAAATGACAGAAAGCATCTGCATTTATGAGTAGTATGGGAGGGAAGGAAACATTCAGAAGGAAGAAAGCAGACTGTGAGAAGGAGGAGACATTTTCTCAGCTAACCCAAAGCTCTTTAGCCATCCCACCACCACTCCTAAGCACTGCAGTGGTAAGTTCAAAAATGGCAGAAGTTGAAAAAGTTACTCTTTGGACTAGAATTGCCAGAATCCCCCAGCCACCATGCCAACTCATTCCCACTTGCTATTTTGCCTGGGAAGTCTTGGGGTTGTAGTCCAGAAGACTTAAGTTTTCCTAGTTACTCTATCATCACTATAGTCTGCTTCCCTGCCTATCAAGCTTGATGTCCAGTAAATAACATTGTCCACAGTTATGTTCATGGTTCAGGATCAAATCACATCACTTTCCGTCACTGTTGTGATTGGGGTGGGAAAAGGAGATATTTGGGGGTAGTGCAGTGTTTTGTAGGTGTGTTTTGGGTGGGATAGAGGGGTAGTGGGATTTTTATGCATGTTCTCTTTCTGCATGATTCCAGGGAGAAAACAACCTGAAAATAAGTGCATTTAAAATAGGAGGGATACAGGGCTTTGCAGGACTGGTGGGGAGCTTCAGGATCCAGAAAAGTGTGGTCCAGGGGCTGTATGTAGCTTGCAGGCCACACTGTGACCCTTTCCCTGAAACATGGGCTGTTAAAAAAGCATTGGCTTTTCTTATACCCCTGATCCCATGCATTATATGACTGAAACAAAAGGACAACAGTGGCAAAAAAGCAGTGGAACCATGGCAATTAAAGTGGATTGTAGTCCAGCAAACCAGGGTTCAGATCCCCAGCCATGGAAGTTATTTGGGTAACCTTAAGCAAATCACTCTCTCTCAGCCTAAGAACAAGGCAATGACAAACTCCTCTGAAAAACCTTTCCAAGAAAACCCTATGATAAGAGTCACCATAAGTCAGATGGCACATAGCAACAACAGTGTTAAATTTTCCCTTCCAATCAGGACACACACACTTTACTGAGAAAACAGTGATCATCTGCTGTCATGGCAGATTATGTTTCTTTCATTTTCAACAGCTTTACAGAAATCTGGGATGAAGGATTTTATATTTTATTGCTTTGTCCCAGAAAATTTCAATCTGCCGCAAGCTCAGGGTAGTTGTTTACATTTTGTGGAATTTCAGACATTCTTGTTTCTGGAATAAACAGGCTTATGGCTTTAGGGCTGTGATGGTTAGGGTTCAGAAACTGGCACTGAAGTAAAACAGTCTTTGTTTAGTTGATGTAGTTATAATACACCCACATTTGAAAATGTTTGTCTAATTGCTTGATCGCTGTAACACTATCAAGACTGTTGTAATTCCAGCTCCAACATATTGCTCAGATTGTACAATGCTTTTATGCAGACATATAGTTTCAAAACATAATGAAACATGGCAAAAACCAGACAGTTACAATGAAATGCATCATATTGAATCTAACTACAATAATACATTTGTAAAAGGCAGATGAAAGCATCTGTGTGGAACAGGAAGGACAACAGGGACCCAAGTAACTGCCCCATTTCTTATTGTATCTTCTTCGGGGATACATCTGTAGCTTGTAAACCTTCATCTTCATGGCTCCAGAAAGAATAGCTTCATCCACCTGAATTCCTAGAGTTGATACAAAGAAATAAGGAGCTTTACGACTTAGTCATCAAATGGATGGCAGGTGGCTTGTGTTAGAGCAACTGTTGTCCTTGTTTGATTATATGTAATAACATCAAGACAGAAATATGTAAGCCATGTACTCACCAGAGCTTGGAAACATTACTTTTAAGATGACAATTCCCAGAATCCCCCGGCCAGTAAACTCTTTCACACTTTAAACTTAATACCCAGTCATTTTGTAGGAGTATAAAATAAGCTTAGTAAACTTTCTGATGTGGCAGATACTTGTACTGCTTAAGATGGGCTGACAGAACAAATAACTTTATGAACAGAGTGGAAAACCTCCCATATCACAAAACAGGTTGCAAATTTAGGGGCAACCTGGAAGTATCTAATGTGTGAAGCCCAGAAGACTTATGCCATAACCCATTTGAAAGGTTGCTAATGAACCCCTGTGTATTGCTCTGGTGTTTTTAAGAAAAACATAGAATAGAAATCCATTAGTTACCAAAGCTTGGAAATTTTACTTTTTTGAACTATAGCTCCCAAAATCCCTTAACCAGCATGGCCAGTGCAAAGCCAAATTCCCAGTCTACTTTCTGATCTGGGAAATTTCCCATGCTGCTGCAAAGGTGATTGATAATTCCTATGGTGGTGCAGTGATGAAACCATTCCAGTTTCTGGCTAGTTTTAAATTTAGGATTAGACTTTAAAGGTACTGAAGTCTAGTTTAAAACCTGGAGTAGATTCACTGCCCTGCTGGCTCGGATGCTTCTAGCTGCCATTGTGTTAACCTTAACATTAGTTGTTCAATTAACTCATATTTACGGGAACAGATATCTGCCACCTTAGATAGTTTTCGGTCCTCATTCTGCATAGGTACAGGATGATTGTCTGAATATTTGCCTGCAGACATTGAAGGGTTTTCATGGATACAAATGATATTTCTAAATGAATATCAAGTCCTGGATTAAGCCATTGAGTATTTACTTCATTACTAGACCTATACTAGAGGTTCAATGGCCAGGCAAAGGCCTTTTCATTCAGGTAGTTAATGACTAAGTGTGTTTATATGGGCATGCTGGACTCCTAATGTTTCAATATATTTATTAAAGTGGTGTTTTTAAGTATACTTATGATTTCTTTAAAAAACAAAAACAAACCAATGTATAATTTTATATACAAAGTTTTATTGTATTTTATTGTCTCTTTTAATATAAACTACCTAGCATCCTGGCCCTGGGAGAAAGATAATCAATCAATTAATTAATTAGCTTGATGTAATATAGATGTAGCCTGTTCTTGTTCACACAAAACACAGAGGAGCCTTATCACACTACGGTGAAACCATGGCAGTTAAAGTGAAATCATAGACCTATAATTGTTCAGCACAAGGAGCCCTTTTACCATGGTAAGCTTAATAGGCGGTTGTAAACCTCAGGTTTGCACACTCCATCTTCCCTTTTCTCTGCACCAAATAGGTTAAGCTTTCTCATTAACTTTAAAAGAAACTGTATTTCTGTGTTACATAGTACCTCAGGGAAGTATGGTTTGCTGTTCCCAGAGTAATTTAACAAATCATCCTCCAGCTGCTGTTATATAGTCATTAGTTATCTCCTGAAATACAGTAAGATATGTACCAGGAAAAAAAATCCTGGGAGCTGCATTCTGAACCAGTTGAACGTTATGGGCCATAATCTTGAGTATAGCCAGGTGGAATAATATTACACAGAGTCTTAGAAAAGCTGGTTTCAATGCTCATTGACCTCTAAACCAATTTCAAGTTGCTGGTGCTTAGCTTGAAAATTCCAAACAGCTTGGGATCCAAATACCAGAAGGAGTGTATCTTCTGCACTAGCTTGTCTAGTTGTTAAAATTTTCCATCTAGTGTGTCTCTTCTCTACATGTCATTTTAAGGGGTGTTCATTAAATATGTAGAGGAAGTGATAGCTTTTTCTTTGATGGTACCCTTATTACTTGGTGCCAGATTAAAATATACACTTAAATAATTGCCTCAGTATTTTCAGGTTGATATTGTGGAAGATTTTTTTTAGTTTGCCTTTCTTATGTTAGCTTGTTGCTATTGTGTGCCTTCAAGTCCTTTCTAATTTGCGACAGTCTAAGGCAAACTTATTACAGGATTTTCTTGGCAAGATGTATTCGGAGGGGTTTGCCTTTGCCTCCCTCTGAATCTGAGAGAGTGTAATTTGTTCAACACCAGGCGGTTTCCATTGCAGGATGAGGATTTGAACCCTGGTCTTCAGAGCTGTAGTCCAATGCTCAAACCACTACATAACACTGTCTTAGCAACTTCTGAGTTATTTTGGCTTTAAAAAACATATAGACTTGGTATCAGTAACAATGAAGGTTGGTTTAAAATATTTTTTAAAAAAATAATTGCCATGATATGACACATATATTTTATATTAGGCATTGTGTGCCACTATTACATCATATTGGTGAATTTGTTACTGCTACTTCAGATAGGGCCCCAAAGTTATTCAATACTAAAAAGCTATTTAGAAGAAAGTAAAATGAAGTGTTGGACTATGACTTTAGAGGCCAGGTTCTGAATCCCCATTCAACCATGGAAGCTCACTGGGTGACTTTATGCAAGTGACACTGTCTCAGCCTCAGAGAAAAGCAAAGGCAAAACCCCTCTAAAGGAATCTTGCCACAAAAACCTAGGTTGCCATAAATCAGAAACCACTTGAAGGCACACAACAACAGCAGAATTTGATTCATTATCCTATGATCAGTGATTAACATTCAAAACTAATTCTTGCTTTACTGCTTTGATGGTGAATTATTACATTTCACAGCTGCCTTAATCTTGAAAAACTGCAAGTATTGAAGTAGGCACAAGAGAGCACTACAACTTGGGGAAAATGACTAGTTCTTGAACAGAGGCTTTCCATAGCTCAAGAGAGCACAGAACGCCAGTGAGACAGAAATATCTCAAGAATGCTTTGATTCATTTCAAGGACAAGGGCTTTCAGTCTTGAGTTTTGTGTGGAAGCAACTTAGTATGTCTCTACAAGTAAGGCTGCTACTGAGCAGCCATATCCAGAGCGATTTGACAAAAGCATTGTCAAGCCACAATAATACATTATCTGGTTATCTCCTCACTGAATTATGGTAAGTATATATATGTATGTGTGTGTGTGTACATTAGATACTTGTCATTTAGCTTTCAAAACAAACAAATGAGATAAACGACATACTGCTTTGTGTGTCCTGAACACCGTTTTAGTTTAACCACTTCTAATTTGTCCAAGTTTCATGAAACTGCAGCAAATTCTTCATAACATTTTCTGGGTGGGTCAGTCAGATGGCACAGCAAATACATATCGGGCATAGGTTTTTGTTGTTATGTGCCTCCAAGTCATTTTTGACTGATGGAGACCCTAAGGTGAACCTATCATAGGGCTTTCTTTTCTTGGCAAGTTTATTCAGAAGGGTTTTTACATTGCCATCTTCTGAAGCTGAGGGTGTGTGAGTTGCTCAAAGTTACCCCTTTTTATGCTCAAGTGGAGATACGAACCCTGGTCTACAGAGTTGTAGTCCAACACTCAAGCCACTACACCATGCTGGCACTCTTAAAAAATAATTTGTCTATTCCTGGGTTATGAAACCAAATCTAAGACCTAGAACAATAAGCTGGACGCATGACCATGTGGAAGCCATTTTCCATTACAACCACACTATTGTAATAACTTCAGAATTGACTATAAAAGGACTTAAAGAGAGTTAAAACATGAATGTGGAATCCTTTGAAAAGAAATTTATATTTGTACTACTGAAACATTTAGTCATATTATCTGAGCAGGTCAGGCCCACTCCATTTCTTTACAGGATGATCCCTCAGGCCACTATAGAGGGAAGCATGACTTAATTGTGGTCTCTGGAGATATCTGGATGAAAAGAGCAAAAACCCACTTTTTTAAAAGGGTGAAGAATACAGCCATGTGACTTACCTCTTTAGTAAATCAGACAGAAGTGGATGCCCAAGCACATTTGGGTGTACATTCAGGCATATGAAGTTGTGATTCAAGATAAGAATTGTGTAGCGACATCATTTTACATATACATATACATGCAGAGATTTATACTGTGTTAACATCACAGCCAGGATCTTTACAAACACCATCATTAGGATTTTATCAATTAAAATCAGTTTAAATATATTTAAGGTTTAATTAATGAAGCATGAGTTGGGGGTTCTAATTGGTAGCAACGGATGGGGAAAGTATTGATGAATTAAATGTTAATGAAATTATTGATATTTAATGAAGAATTAAATTTTAATTAATGTTAAGGTATTTTAATTTCTAATGCATCTAAATAGTATATTCTTGAAACAAATTAAAAACACTACCACCACAACAAAAGTATGGGCCTCAAGCCCATTGCCAGCCTAAAAATTGGCCCCCTGTCCTGCAGCACACATATTTAAGAGACAAAGGATGTAGTCCTGTGTGTAAAATACTTGACAGTAAATCTTATTTAGTTTTTTTGTGGAGCTTTCGGGCTATGTGGCCATGTTCTAGAAGAGTTCCTTTCTGACGTTTCGCCAGCATCTGTGGCTGGCATCTTCAGATCCTATTTAGCTTTGTGGGCCTTGTGTCAGAGCAAATATGCAAACGAATGTACTACATTTCAACCTAACAGATTCATTTCATTAACTAGTTTATTGGCTGATTTAAGAAGGCTTGTAAGAGAAGCTCCCAGTTTTCTTTTGTATTAAAATCAGTGGTAACTGAACTTGAGTGGAAATTAGAAAACCGTAACTGTAAGATGTATAGCCTATCATTAAAATACAATATAAAGATCCCATGAATGTCTCCATCCCACTAAAAAGTGAATGAAGGAAATGTATTTTCTCAGCTCTTTTCATTAAATTATGAGCAATGGATTGTAGGGCATCTTGGGACACTGGGAAAGAAAATTAAACAGCTGGATTAAAGCGAGGTTTTTAATTCCTTGCCTGTAGCAGAAAATAGAACATCTGGCTCACATGCTGCATCTAGATAGAGTATTTGCACAATGGCTTGCTCACTTGCTTAAATTGGGGTGAGCAAAATGATCTCCAGGGGCTTCATTTACTCTCAAGGCATATTTTGAGCTCTCTGGCTGTCCTGATTCTTGTGGACCATTCATTTTCTAGTGTAAAAGGGTGATTTGTTTTTCCTGGAATCATCTAAGAGCAGCAGCTCAGCTGTTCAATAGGTCACAGCCTGGTTGCTATGTAATTGTTTGATGCTGGGAAACATATATGTGATTTCCTTTTCAAAACCAAAGTAGATTTCAGTTTTGGTATTGGGAGGTTGGGCTTTTATTGTTGTTGGGATTTTTTGTTTTGTTTTTTTCATTTTTGGTAGCCCATTTGGCCCTCATTGACAGAATGTTGACTCCTGGACCTGCCAAAGGCTCCCATCCTTGGTTTCAATGAAGGTACAGTTTGAAATGAATGATGAAGTGCATCAGCTTTTTTTTTTTTTTTTTTTTTTGGATTATGTACCAGTCACATGAGTTTGAGACTAGCACTGAACTTGAACTTCGACTTTAACAGAGACCAGAAAGTCCTTCAAGAGTGACATGGTGCACAAAAGTCACAAGCCTATATCCTGTAGGCAGCAGGATCTGATGCACTCTGTTTTTGAATGCTCAGTAAAGTGTCAGTTGAGCCCAGACTAGGTGTTTACTCCGTTTCCTAGATGTCTGATAAGCCCATGTCAACATCTTTTACTTTCTGCCTGTTGTAACAGTACAGAGGAAATACCACACAGTTCAGACCACCTCTTTCAACAACACAAAGAAAACACATAGGCCAGGTTTCAGCATTGTATTAGCACACTACTACACAAAAAGGACATTCAGCTTTTCCCTTCCCTTTTCCCTTTTTTTTTTTTTTTTTTTTTTTGAGTGTGTATTTTTTTCTATCCCATATGCTTGGAATTATGGATCAGATTTCAAAGCACCTCTTTTTTTAAAAAAAAAATAAGTCCTATCTAAAGCAATATATTTGACATTGATAAAATATTTCTTACTGATTCCTTCTTAACTAAGATGTGTATTATATCTTTTCAGAATCCTGACACCAAAGGGGAGGAAGGTGAAAACAAGGGAAACTCCAAAGCAGTCCGGCTAACCCAAGAACCCTCAGAAGACAATGAAGTTTTTGGTATGTTTCTAAGGGCTAAAGATTTCATGCTTCTTACTCCACAGTGTTTTCATGTGTAACTTTAAGACACACTCTCAAATAGTTATCATGGGGTTTTAAATGTAGTGTGTGTGTGTGTGTGTGCGCGCGCACGCATGTGCATGCATGCCATAAGTTGTCTGTCATTGGAGACATGTTCTGTGTACATGCTCCAGTTGGGGACTTGTTCTGTTCAAAATTTGCATGTGGTGTTTTTGTACAGAAAGCAGGTTCCCAGCCTGCACGAATCACATTCCAAGATTCCCTCCCACAATTTCAGATGTGCTACATCCTT
Organism: Urosaurus nigricauda; assembly: GCA_034509955.1. Taxonomy (NCBI): domain Eukaryota; kingdom Metazoa; phylum Chordata; class Lepidosauria; order Squamata; family Phrynosomatidae; genus Urosaurus; species Urosaurus nigricauda. The sequence goes on from JAOEGL010000004.1 coordinate 178,309,843, forward strand.
ACTTGTTCCTTTGTCACTTAATGACCATAGTTACTTGTTACCTTCTCATCATACCCATCCATACATTCTGCATTTCAATAGGTATTCATACAGTTTCTTCCTGTGCATCATTTCACTCCAGGCATCTGAGGAAGTAGGCTGAGGAGATGACCTCACTACACTCTTAATAGTGCTGCTATTCCACTTTTACTTCTCTGGCTGCCTCCTGTGGCATTCAGGGATTTACAGTTTACAGAGGGGCATTTAGAATTCTCAGACAGATTGCTCTTAGGCCTCACTGCAACAGGAGGCAGCCAGGGCAGTAAAAGTGGGATAGCAACACTATAAGAGGGTAGTGCAATAATCTGGTGAGTCTGTGACAGCATGAACTACATCTTCTTTTACTCAGACAGTCTCAAAGGTGCTACAAAATCTCTTTGCATTCTGTGAAGATTCTTGTGAGTCCAGGATTCTTTTCGTCAAGGCTCCTTCAAACTTGAGAAACAAATTTCTGCATGTTTTAAAATATTTTTGAATATGCTTTCCTTCCCTAATCTGTAGCCTGCCTTCCTAGAATGGGCTTCACCAGATGTTGTTGGAGTAGAACCCACACACTGGTGACTAGAGCTACTACCTGGAGTTGTGGCACAGCAACTTCTGAAAGGCCACAATTTCCAGCTCCTTGTCCTAAATAATTATTTCCTCATCTGAGCTTTGCTATGGGATTATGACCATCTGAAATAAAAATTCTTCAGATGAAGTGTTGCATGGGGGGGGGGGCCTCAGAGTTCTTTATTCATCTAATACTGAAAGCCCATGGTCAGAGCAGAAGGGGCATCTTACTCCTCACCCCAACACATTTTTTAACAAAATCACACACCCTTACCCCATCTCTGATTTAGGGACAGTTCCAAATATGAACTAAATTGTTACAAATGTATGGTTTTCTACAACTTACCATTTTCCTCCCTTTTTCCCTTTCTTTTTTCACCCCCTTTTGTTAAATGCTACATTTTTATTTTGATTTTATTAATGTGAGCTTATTTGAATAAGTTGTTCCATTCCATGCAAGTTAGAATGTTTATGTCTCCCAACTTGAAGCTGAATTTTTGTCTTAAGCACTGGCAAGACCAAACTACATATTACAGGAGGGAGGGATTGGCTTTCCTGAATGTTTTGAATGACACCTTCTGCAGTTCCTTACCACTGGTCATGTTGGATCTTTTCATTTTTCCCCTATAGGTATGTGTTAGAAATACATGCCATGATCTCATTGCTATGTAAGTTTTCCCACCCTTACTAGTGGAGGCCAGTGAAACTAAACATGGACAAAATTGTAGCAATGTCATGTTGCACATTTCATATCATTTGTTTTTCCCAGTGAAAAAGGGAATAATAAGTACAGATACCTGACTGCAGTTTTTATCAGTAACAACTGTGCTTTAGGTCTAGGCTGGATGGTTTAAAAATATTAGATTTATTGAAATGTTTTATTTAGATCTCGCACAATCCTTCAGTCTGAGGCTTTGTCCTATTATTTAGCTATTTTTCTCAAGTATGTTTTATATACCAAAAGGCTTTCACAATTTATGAAGAAAATAATTGAGAAGTAATTTGAAATTATCCAACTTTCAAGTAGTTAGATATTTTGCTGTATGGGAATTAGATAGGTAATCCAAAATGTCATTTTAAAAACATTTTCTTGAAATTAATTCAGTTATTTTCAATTGTGAATTGGTTGACAGCTATGGATGAAGTAACATAAGACTTCCTAAGTATAATAGAATTGGACAGAAGAGGGAGATGTAGGTCTAAATTTTCTACATAATAATAGGACCTACAGGCTAATACTATGCATTCTTATTCAGAAATAACTCTTATACTGTAATTTGTATTTCTAAATAATATAAGATAGAAGTTTCTGGTAGGAAGTTGTGTATGTGTGTTCGGTGCTAAGATACTACATATCTGCAGATTCTTAGTACTGTACTTGAGATGCTAGACCTGGCCATGGTGGTACATGCCTTGGTTACATCCTGTTTGGACTACTATAACACACTCTATTTGGGGCTGCTTTTAAAAAGTATTCAAAAAACTTCAGCTGGTCCAAAGAGCTGCAACCAGGCTGCTAACAGGAGCAGGTTATAGAGATCACACAATGCTCATGTTGAAACAGCTACACTGGTTGCAAATTTGTTTTCGGGCACAATTCAATGTGCTGGTGATGACCCATAAAGCCCTATATGGCTCAGGTCCAGGCTGTATGTCAAACTGTATATCCTTATATGAGCTGGCCTGGTCTCTGAGATCCTCAGGAGAGGCCCTTCTCTCTGCAAACCACCATCACATGCATAGTTGGTGGGGACACGAGAGACTCCTTCCTATATGCCCTTCTTCCCACAGGCAAAGACCTTCCTCTTCAGACAGGCATTCAAAACAGAAAGCTTTCAAAGAATGGGCTGGGGTGTTACATTGTTTTAATGTGTTTTAAACATTTTTATTTTTTTTTAATGATTTGCTATTTTAACATGTAATTTGTTTTAATTATTGCAGTAATTTAATTCTTTTTTAATTTACTATTTTTATGTTTTTACTTGTACTGTTTTTGAATGTTGTAAGCTGCCCTGAGTCTCAGTCTTGGGAGAAGGGTGGGATGATGATGATGATGATGATTATGATGATGATGATGATGATGATGATGAATCTCATGCAGACTACACACTTGCATTTTTCAACTGTGATTTTCTCTATAAATCATTTCTTGCACTTCCATGGATTAACACTACATGGTGTGTTACTTTTTGGTTGTGTGAAACCTCATGGTCCACCATTAAAGGCAACTTACACAACAAGAATAATTTACATAAGGAGTGGAAATTGTGGCCAATGGGCCATACATATCTCACCACGGTCATTCTTGAAGCCTCAAAGCCCCCTCCTCAGAATCTCAATGAGGTAAAAAGTTTTAGAGAAAACAGAAAATCAATTGGATAATTACAGTGTTTTATCCAAGAAATGAAAATTGGTAGCATTAATAATGAGGCAAAAGCAACCATGTGATATAATGCAAAGTCCGAGTGAATAATATCAATAAGACTTCAGGAAAAAATTCACCAAACTAATCAAAATCCAAGTGTATATCTACTCCAACTACAAAGGCAGAAGAGGAAAAGAACTGAGAGCTTCTCTTCTGGAATCCAGGAGGAAATTGATGTCACAACAAAACTAGATACATTGATAGTAATAGACAATTGTAATGCAAAAGTAGGAAACTGAGCAGAAACTAGATATTATTGCATAATTTGGCGTTTGATCAAGGACAGTGACTTAAAGTCCATGATTTGTGCATTGCAAGCACTTTCTTCAGACAAACCGAGACAAGTGTATATGTGCAAGTCACCTGAGGGCCAGTATCAAAATCAAATAGACTAAACTGGAATCAGAAGATGGAAAAATTCCACTCTTTTTACAAAAAGAAGGAACGCATTATGGCACAGACAATTAATTGTTAATATTAAGAAATAGAATAAAGCTAAAGAACATTAAATCTATGATTCTGCCAAAATACATCCAGAATAATATCTCTGTAGCTTATGTACAAGCTAGATTTGCACTATTAAGCCTAATTGACTGTGAGCCAGAAGAACTCTGGACCAAGGCCAGGGACATCATTGGGGGAGAAAGCAAAAAGGCACTTTCTGTAGCCAAAATGAAAGAAAAGCCTCACTGATGACAGATGAACCTTTTCAAAACAGTTATGGATAGGTAACAAGCAACAGTAAAAGGTGACAGAAATAGGATCACAATCCAGAATGCAACTGCTCAGTCACTTGTGCACAGGGACAAACAATGACTATAATAATCAATAGAGAGAAATGGGAAAAGGTAAAGGTTTCTCCTTTGACAAGTTTGTCTAGTCATGTCTGACTGTAGGGGGCAGTGCTCACCTCTGTTACTAAGCTGAGGGAGCCAGTATTGTCAAAGACAACTCCGTGGTCATGTGGCCAGCATGACTGCACAGAATGTTGTTACCTTCCCACCATAGTGGTACCTATTTATCTACTTGCTCTTTCACATGCTTTCGAACTGATATGTTGGCAGAAGCTGGGACTAATGATGGGAGCTCACTCCATCACACGGCACTTGAGTCTTGAACTGCCAACCTTACAATCATCAGAGGCAGCATCTTAACCGCTAAGCCACCACATCCTCTAGAGAAATGAAAGGCAGCAACAACAAAAATAAAACAATAAATCTCCTGGAAGATCTGGAAAATCAAAGGGAAATTAAAACCAAGCATGGGATTGTTATACAACCAACAGGAGAACACACTGCATGATTAAGAAAAAAAAATTAAAAGACAATGGAAGCTCAATAATAATAATAATAGTTTATTTATAGCCCTCTCCTCTAATAAATACTCGGAGCGGAAGAACTCTATAGAAAAGATGAAAGGGTGACAGATTCATTTAAAGAAGAACTATGTTAGAACAAGCTGACTTAAAAATTGAAGTGAGAGCTGCTCTCAAACACTTGAGAGAAATAAATCACCAGGAACAGACAGTACTGTATTCCCATAAAACTGTTTCAAGCTGTACAGACAGAATCATTTCAAAACTAAAATCCATCATGAATGCTCAGTATGCATTCTACTTTCCAAGAAAGGAAATACCAAGGTTTTCAGCACCCATTGGACCATTCCATTAACCTCCCATGCAAACAAAATTGTGCTTAAAATTTTATAACGTTTACTATATATGGAGTTTGACATGGCAGATATTCAGGCTAAGTTTAAAACAGCTATGCACTAGGGATCATATTGCAAACATACATTGGAAGAAAACTAAGTTTTGGAAGGACAACTAAGCGTGAATTCTCATATATATTTTTCTATAAGTTGAGAAATTTATGCCCCAAAATTGACCGCTAAATCCCAGATCCTAGGTCTACTTATTTACAGGTCAGTATGTTAATGTGATAGCAGCTCTTTCACATTTCCCCATAAAGTCAGGAGAGCAGTTTCTTTCTCTTTTGAGCAAAGCAGAAAGTCCTGGGTGATTAATTGCTTTTAAACAAACAAACAGAGACCCTCTTCCCCCCCCCCCCCCATGCCGCCACTGTCTGAGAAGTGAAGGGTGAAACAAAAGCTGAAGCAAAAAGCTTCAATTAAAAGCCTCTTGCCACAGGCACGCATATACACACTGAAGGAGCCTCTAAGTTTTACCCTCAACTTATCCTAGTCATGGCAAAATCCATAATTTTGGCCCCCACACTGCCCTCTATTTATACAAGAGTTCGACTTATAGTTGAGTATATATGGTAGATACAATCCTAAGTTGTAAATCTATTTAAGTTGTTATATCCCTTGCTTTCACTTCAGAGCCCTGCTCAAGCCTACTTGTTCATCAAAGCCTTTGATTTAATCCGTGTCCATTAGCAGCAACCAAACAAAGTTTATGCACATACAAACTCTGTTTTTACATATTCACCCTGTTATTTTATTTTTTATTTTTTTTTACTTCAGCATTTCTTTTGCCTTCCTCCTGTTGGAATGCAGGCCCTTGGGGACTGTCTCTTTGATGTACTTTAATTTTTTTAAAATCATAATTTCTATATTTTTATTCCTAAAATAATGCTGCACAATTCTACATATGTAGAACAAAAGGAATAATGGCCAAGTTTCCAAAAGTATTTTTGTAAGGTGCTAGCAGTAAAACTTCTTTCTTTTAAAACTGCTAGAGAACCATTCTGTTAACAGCAGATCAGACTATGCCCTATATTCTATTCAATGCCCATGGAACATAGAGCTCTCCCAGTATAGCTGTGTTTTACCAGTACTTAAGTTGGTCTGAGAATCTTCATGGTCAGGTTCCCAGGAAAAAAAGAAATGTTTTCCCCAAGGCATGTGGGCATCCAGGTTAAAAAAAACATCAACTCTAAAGTGTTCCTTCCTTCCCCCAAGTATTCTGTATTTCCTCTCAAAACCTGAGACAAAGAATCTCTTCAGTAATCCTAAAACTAAAACTTAGTAAAACTAAAGCAGTAATCCAATCTCTCTTTGCCTGGCCCCAGCCAAACATCTCCAAACATTGTCCATCCATCTCAGAGATCTCCTGATCCAATAGTTAAAGACATCAACCAGTCTGGAATCCTGCTATCAATTCTTGGAAAAAGACATTCAGCCTTTGTTACTTGGCCAGATAGCTCATCAGTTGAGGCTAGTTTTAAGATGCACGTATGGTTTCCAAACCTAACCTTGTAAAGATAACTACTCAAATTTAGGGAAATTAATAAGCTCAGTACACCAATCTTGGCTTCTTACAAGGACCATTGGACCATGATTCCTGTAGTGTTTACAGAAGTGCCCAGAGATCCCAGAACTGACACAAAGGCAAAGTCTTTGGATTTTAGCTAGTTTGTTGATGTACAGGGGGACACACTCTCACACACACATTCACACCTGCAATCACACAAGGCTAATAGAAAAAAGGAAGAAACATGGAAAATAAAAGAACAAGTCTTCTAATGGTGAAATACTTGCCTGAGATGGCTCTTCCAGAATCCAGGCCGATGCAGCAACACAATGGAGGGAAATAGGGAGAAGGGTATGTAGGACTGGGGATAGGGAAATGTAAAGGGGAAATGAAGGGGGGTTGGAACCAGGAAGCCTCTTCCATGGGAAAACACTGATACCGGAATAGCTGGCATCTGTTAAGTGTCACAAAGTCATAAATCTGTCCCAGGTGTGAGGCATCTTTTCCTGTTTGCAACTCCCAACTAGGCTTATACTGCAAACGTGATGTCCTCACTTCTAGGCCATGGCAGCTAAGGGGACATCTCCCATAATGCCTTTCTACTAGGGTCATAAGGAAACATACCTCCACCTAAAGAGAGGCCTGCATCCCTGTTATTATTAGCCTCTCTTTAGGCTGCAGCCTCTCTTTAGGCTGATCTTTCTATGATCAAGCAATGCAAAAGTTGAAACATCCAATTAACTCTTCAGATGCATTTTGGAATAGGAGGTTATGGGGGTGTTTTTGTATCATTGCAGTCTGGCTAATAAGCTCTACACACACAGCTGTCATACACAACCACACTCTGTGAATGTTCTGTTTCACCCTCAGACCTCCCAGTCTGAGTCACTCCAGCTATCCATTGCCTTCTCATTGCACAGGTAATTATAACCCCACTGCAAACCTCTATAAAACCCCCTTTCCCTATTTCCATTTTGGTTAGCACTGTATGCTGTATCTGTTTGAATTGTTATCTCGTGTGTGTGATTGCACCCTGCATTTTTAAAAATAAAACTTCCTAGTTTACCCAAAACCTGGAGTCCTTCTCAGTTAGTACTAGTACAAACTGGTGCACAAGGTCCAAAGGTTACCCAAGCCTCTTGCAAAGCTATTTTCCCCAACATTTCATGGAATCATAGAGTTGGAAGAGACTACAAGGGCCATCCAGTCCAACTCCCTGCCATACAGGAACTCTCCATCAAACCATCCCTGACAGATGGCCATTTGAAGTAAGGCTGACAGTTGGTGGGGACTCCCAGTCGAGTTGAAGTGCCCTCGCTCCATTGCAACACCATCTGGCTTAGGATGGAGCGAAAGGTGAGGCTTAGCAACACCATCGGACCTGGCCTCAAGTTGAAGTGCCCTCTCTCCATCGGGGTATAAATTATCATCATCATCATCATCATCATCATCATCATCATCATCATCATCCCTACCTGTTCTTTGGATAATATGAGCTATCAGTGCTGGGGGGTTTTTTGGGGGGTGGGGGGTGGGGTCATGTAAATCAACCATTTATAAACCCAATAACATTACCTGCACCATGACAAGTTCATTTTGGAACATGAATGTGGCAAATCATGTATCAAGATGGCAATTTATTGGCAATAAAATACAAACCTGACCACTGGGATCACTTTTCTTTTGCTATTAATATTACCATTAAAAGCAACGGAATGTAAAAGGAAGAGGGGCCATTTTTGCATGCTGTGTAGATCAGGAATTCTTTTAACTTGCAAAACTTCACTAGGCTTGCCTTTTTATGGTGTATCCAAGTCAAAAGAAAGAGTCTGATCTAAATATTACATAGCAATCGTCACTAGAGAAGATTTGCTAGTGTTGTCCTTGTGTGAGCCAAAATATAACACACACACCTGGACATTGAATTAGGAAATGAAAAAATCCCTTCCCAGTATGGGTTTCCCCTTTTTCTTTTCTTTCTCCCTTTTTGATTGAAAAACACATATAGAGGTAGCTTGCTATCCTGTATATTCTTAAACTAGAGTAAATATCATTTAATCCATTGGGCTAGACCTGCATAAGATTGCATTGTAAAAGTCTTTTGAGATAAAAGTATCATCTGTAAGATGGAGATAGAACACTGGTTCTAAATACCCTTTTATAGTCTATATAGACTGTTGAGATTCTTCCATTCTGATAAAGTATGTTTCCAGCTGGACTCTGGTAACAACTATCTGGTTGCCCTGATGTGTCTGTCTCCTTGTCAAGTGTGATTTAACAACATAAGTGTAGTTTTGTTTTGCTTCTAAGCACAAACTATAATATATAAAATCCTAAATGATAAAATCCCAAATAGTGTCTGTAGGCCACGTTAAAGCAATTACCATTTCACTGAAAAATGTGGCTGCCTACATTGTACATTAAACAGAATAAATGGAAAATGGCATTTTGATCCAAACATTCATGTCTGAAACAAAATTGTGGAAAAGCAAAACAAAATGTGTTGGGAAAAGAATAGCAGGGGAGGGAGTGTATTACACATCAGTAGATGTTTTTATTCAGTGCTTTGAAATACCTTTCCTCGCTGCTAGCAGTAAAATACCTTTTTCCCAGCCATACTTATTATCAGAAACAAAGACTGAATAAGAGCTCTTCCAAGTTCAGACATGACTCTCGCATTATGAAACCAACTTTCCGCAATGATGGTTTGCAGCTCAGTGGTTTTCTAAGCTGAACAAGTAGCTGTTATATTTACAGATAATAATGGAAGAAAGGAAATATAATGAAATGTCAGATAAAAATTGAAGACTTAACTAAAAGCTACTTATTTGCTCATACATGAGTAGTTAAGAATTACTTCCTAGTAATCAAGAAAAGAAGATAATTTTATTATTTTCTCCCCCTTCTTCCTTTTGATTTCTTCTTTGATAGTAACAAGTGACAATTAAATATTTGTTTCCCAAATATTGTGTGAGCATTAATGAGCAGTGAGACTCGTAAATATTTAAGCAGGAACAAGTTCCTAGTTCTTTCTTTTAATATTAGCATGTTCTGTAGATATTAGGAGATGATAACAGTGATTCTCTCCATGCTGATTTTTCATCTTTACACCTTTCACCTGTTGATATCTGCTTATCAAGTTCCCATTAAAGGCCTGAGAGCAAACCAGCCTCCCAAAAGACTTGTAGTTGGTGAGCAAGGGAAAGCAGCCTTTTTAGACTTATTTAAATGCTTGAGAAATAATTTCTTTTTTAAAGAAAACCTCAACACTGGGAAGACTTCAAGTACATAAAATATTTGGAGAAAGCTCTTACTTCTTATGTTACAATTCCTACATGAAAAAGATTTATATATCCCCTATTAGTATATTGCAAGAAGAATTGAACATGCCAAAGTCTCACCACCCTAGGAAGAGACCAGAGTGCTTCATGACTTGCTGCTGCACCACTTCCTATAGAGAAGAGATGTATTTTCAGGAAATACTTCATTTCCTGATGCTTCACTTGCCCAATTGTTCGCACTTTCCATCTCCTCTCATGTGAGTAGATTTAACAAACCATGAAGTTTCAATTAAGTCTAGCATCTAGTGAGCTTGAAACTGTACTGCAAGTTTAATAATATGCAAAGACAGGAAGCCAGCAGGTTCTGAAATCTTAAACTTTGGGGGAAGTTAAGGCATAGTAGAGGAAATAAGAGCAATTGATACACAAATGTGTACCAGCCCGCTGCTTATTCTCATATGGGTTTATTAAGAAAGAATTGATGGGTGGGCATTATTTCTGAACATGGACACTGTTTGATTATTTTTAATTTATTAATATTTGGGTTGTACTGTAACAAGGAGATGTACACAGATGGCAATAGAAATATGAAGTGAAGGAAGGATTTTAGGCAAAGTGTACATAGTTATTATTATTAATAATAATAATAATAATAATAATAATAATTTATTTATATCCCGCCCCTCTGGGTAAGCAATTGGGGTGGGGTACAACATTTAAAAACAATTACAATTAAAATATAACAATTCAATTTCCCCTCCCACCCCTTAAAAATAAATTAAACTACAATAAGATTTAAAAATACTAAAACAGAGCCATTACAATTAAAACATTAAAACATTGGAAAGCTCTAATTAAAAATGATGGGCGGCCTCAACAATATCAGATATCCCAGTGGAAGAGGCAAAAGGGACAGTAGTTGGCAGAAAGGTTAATCATTGTCTGGGAAGGCCTGCCGGAAGAGATGCGTCTTGGCGGCCTTCTTGAAGCCGTCCAGGGTTGTAATAAGGCGCATCTCATCCGGCAGACCATTCCATAGCCTGGGAGCGACAACAGAAAAAGGCCTTCTGGGAGGTCTGTGCCAACCTAGTTTTCTTAGGTTGTAATAAGTTCCTCCCAGAGGACCAGAGTGTACGAGGGGGCTCATATGGAAAGAAGCGGTCCCTAAGATAGGATGGACCCAAGCCATGAAGAGCTTTAAAAGTCAAAACCAGCACCAGACTGGGTTTACATCAAGAGGAACTGAACATCAAAATAATGACCCAGTGGTATTTAATGTACTACAAATAAAGCATGTTTATCTCAACTATATAATCTCTGAAAACAAGTGCAGAAAAAAATGTTATTGCATGTAAATTGTATCCTCAATGGTTAACAGTAAGAGGAAGTTTTGATGCCATATCACAGGATATTTCAAATGCCATCAATAGCTTATCAAGAGACAAATTCATTTTTAAAAAAGAAAAAGTAATTTTTGTTGTAGTTATGTAATAGTTATTTTTTAAAAAAAAGCAAAAAAAAATCCCTGACAGAATAACATCTGAAAATAAAAATGCCACTGATAGACACAAGCCATAGAAACATCAATACCTTTTGAAGTACTTTGTTATCTAAACATTCATTGCCATTCTGAAGCAATGATCAACAAGATGGGGAAAATGAGCATAAATTAAAGTAAGCAGGTATACAGCAACTTACCTGATTAATTCTTATTGACAGGCTTCATGGAGCTGCCATGCAGTGGATAAAGGCTTGTGGGGTTACTGCAGTTCACAGTGATCTACTTGCTGAGCAGCTTCTCCCCTCCCTTGTAAACATAATTGTTCCTTGAGAACAAGCCATGGCTTTAATGCCAAATGGTGACAAATGGGCACAAAACTCATTCTGGTAAGAGAGCAGCGAGAGATCGGTATCATGATCACAGCACAATCCTTCTCTGATTTTATTCATTTTAAGGTGTGGGGTTTAGAGGTGGTATTGACCAAATACATAACTAGAATTGTGCATAATCCAAAGAGTACTTCTGAAAGTGCCCTATGTGTATTTACTTAGGTTGAAGGTCGCATTTTAATTTATAATTCTCAATTTGGCTAGACAGCCACATAGTAAATATAAATATAAATATAAAAGTAAATATTCTGGTATTGTATTGTTGTCAATGTTTCCTTTTTTCTTCTCTTTCAATTTTTAAAAAATAAAGCAGAAGTGAGCAGAATACAGCTCTTAGTTTACATCCATGGTGCTGAACCTATGGCACGCTTGCCAAAGATGGTAAGCAAAGCCATTTTTTCAGTGCAAGTGGAGGGCAGGGAAGATGAGGAACATGTGTACGCCTGTTCCTCCTCTCCTCAGGCCTTCAGCTGTCTCGGGGGGGGGGGGTAGAGGAAGAAGAGGAACAGGGGAGGAGAGGAAAAGGAGGAATGTGTGCCTGTTCCTCTTCTTATTCCCTTGCCCCCCTGGCCGTTCAGTTGTCTCTGGAAAAGCAGCCGAAGGCCCAGGAGGGTGGAGGAAAGAAGTCCCACCCTGGAAGTTCCATCCCTGGAAAGTAAACTCCCACCCCCAGAGGTTCTGCCCCCAGCACTGGGTAACACTCGGTGCCAGAATGCTTTTTAGTTTGAGCACTTGGTCCCTAAAAGGTTTGCCATCACTGGCCTACATACACCATAAACTGATTTTCAGCCCTTGAACACTGAAGTCTCTCTGGGCCATTGTTTTTTCAGGTCACTTCCCCATAACCTCGATTTCCCTCTCCTGGAGGCCTCCAAAGGGCTACTCTTCATTTTTTAAATGAATTGCAGAAGTCCCTGTTTTTCTCATAAGAAAGAGAGAAAGCCCATTTTCCAAAACCATAAGTCCATCTACTTCCATTTTTGATAGCCTCCAAAGGGCCCCAGAGGCAGAACACTGGCTCCTGGTCCTGTCACAGTTATCCACCTAAGTTTAAATCATAAACAGAAAGATTTATCTCCTGTTTATCCTCATTTCTTTCACTAGCCGTTTCTGCTATCTGCCAGGAATTGTTGGTGTTGTTGTTGTTTGTAAGCTTCTAGAGAAAGAAAGTTTAGCAAAGAAAAGCATAATGCCAAAATTAATTGTGAATTTACACCACCAGGGCCTCATTCCCACTGCCTTTTAAATCGGGTCGTGAATCAGTTTGAACTGGTTCAAACAACCCTTGTTCCCACTTAATCTGAATTGCTGAAGCTATTCCGAGAGAGAGAGGCCATGCTCCAAGCCCATTTAACCCATGTCTTGTTGACTCTGATTTATTTTATTTTATTTTATTTTATTTTGATACATCAGTTCCATGCAAGTGTGACCCACAAGTGGATCGGAATCAATTCAAATTTCCCCTTTAGCTGGCTGGAACCAATTCATTTTGAATCAATTCATTGATAAATGGGAACCACAAGTGGGTTATTTTGGTGCCAGAAAATGAGATCAGGGCAAGTGTAGTGTAAACCATGATCCAATGTCAAATCCATCGATTTGGATTGCACACTGATTTATCTGTAAGTGGGAATGAAGCCTAGTTGAGATTAAACCCCATGGAAACAATGCACAGCCATACATTATAAATTCCCCTGAATATAATGGGACTGAGTCCTGCCAGATTGATTTAGATTAGGGTCATAATAGGGAGGGAGTCCAAGATTTGAATATAGACTTGGAATTTCTTGGAGGGGTTATTTGGTATGTTAACAATGAAATTTTTAAGAAGTGCTTATAAACATACAATTTGAAAGGAGGCTTTACATCTCTGTCATTAGGGAAAAAACAAACTACACTCGTCCCTCCACATTTGTGGCTTTGACTTTTGCGGCTTTGATTATTCATGGATCTTATTAATATGTTATCTCCAAGAATAGCTAGGTCCTCCAGTGCAACTCTATGGTTAACTTAACCAAATGTTGCACTGAAGGACCTAGGGATTCCTAGAAAGAACACTAGGCATTCGTAGCTCCTCCAGCACAATTCTATGGTCAGTGTCTGGCAGATGTTGACCACAGAGTTGCACTGGAGGACCTAGAAATTCCTAGATTCTCTCATGTAAAAACATAGTGGTTTTGTTATTTTTCCACATCTACAGTGGTCCTGTGTCCCTCCCTAAGCCCAGCGAATGTTGAGGGTCAAGTGTATTTTGGTTTAAGCTGTGTACATCAGTCTCAGCAACTGACGTTTAGCATTCCTACAGTATTAATTGTTAATTTATGTAGCTTGTTAGCAGACAACTCAGAAAATATTTCAGAGTCTTACCCACTTGGAGATACCCACAATAATTTAAAAAGAACATTGAGGTTCATTGAACTCTGAAAGCATATAAGAGAATTTGTGCTTTTGTTTTATTTTTTATAGACCTGAGAGGTGTCTCTTTAAGAATGCCAAGGACACACACACACAGCAGAAATTAGCATCATGGGAGTGAAAGGATGGGGTGCTAACTTGTAAGAGATGAAAAAAGAAGTGAAAAGAATTAGTATTTTCAGCATTCGTATACTGGCACTTGTGTGGAAATATCCTGGTGGTGACAAGACGGCAGTTCCTTGCAAGTATCACAGTGGATTCTTAATAATGCTGTCCTTTATTTCATTCACATTCAGTGGAGGCTCTCTCTCTAGTGCCTTCCCTATGCTCCTCTGGTCCCTTTTATAGCTCCAATGAAATGCTTGATTTATCAGGGCTTTTCTAAATGCACAACTCACCAGATACTCTATAAAAGGCCCTCTATTGTAACCATGATTAAAAATTAGCTCCCTCCCAAACTGGTTCAGCTTTCGGGTACTAGCACACTGAGTAGTTTTCTCTCTACTTTTTGTTTTAGCAGGGGCAAGTGTTTTATTGCCATGCTGTATAGTGATAGATAAGCCTGGCCAACAGTTACTTTTTATAAACTATATATTTATAAATTATATATATATGAGCAAATAATTTGCTGACAGCAGCTCAAGAAATGTAACATAAATTGCAAGCTCTCACTTATTTTTTATTAGTAAATTAGGCTACTCCATTATGTTGTATAAAAGACTGATCTTGAAGAGATCCTTATAGTATACAATGCAGAAGATCATTTACTAACTGGAAAATTGCTTCTTTTTTTCATTCCGACACAGCTCACCAGCATCAAATGCTGGTCTGTTTCTAGGTAAAAATAACAGTGTCGGTACTTACCTATGCTATAGAAGTCACAAGCCAGATGCACTCTAGATATGTTGGATTGCAACTCCCAACATTCTAACATCCTGCAATTCCCAATATCTAACACAGTTGTTGGCTGTGCTGGCTGGAGCCTTTGGGAGTTGTATTCCAGCACATCTGAGGAACACCATGTCTGGGAAGCTTGAAAGGACTTGAAATCCTTCCTAAAGGGTGTTCTTCCTCACTGATTCTCTCAGTCTTGGGTTTGTAGTTGTTTTTGGACTTCTCCTCAAGGAAATCCCAGCCAGAATGTTGAGTAGTGCAAAGTTCTGAAAAATGAAGTCCAACATCTTCTAGGGATCTACAGGTTAGGAACTACTGTTCCACAATGAACCTTCCTCGGCCCTGTGTTTTCCCTTTGAGGATTTCTTCTGACTCTCCCTTTTGTGGATTCCCTTTGCAGCTCTCTCAACTGGTGGTGTTCAGCTCCTCCAATAAGATTTGACCATCAAGGATCCATTCTTAATAGGCTAGGAATTCAGACTATCTTGGCTTCAAAACAATAAAAGGTGTTTCTTCCAGTCTCACACAATACATTCACAACAAAGGAAGCAAATTGACAAGACATTTCTTTATATGACTCCAAACATGTAAACTCAAATAAACATCATACAATCCTTAGGTTATGTTATTTTGAAGATGGACAGAACTTGAAGCCCTATAGAGGTCCACGATATCTTACCCCTGCCTAGTGCAGCTTCATCCCTTGTGCTACAATTGTGATCAACAGAACTGTCTTTCTCTTACTTCATAATGCTAACCTCTGATTCTGTACAAATCTTCCTTAAGCAACAGACTGTCAAAATCTAGCACCCCTTTGAATCACAAAACACAAATCACAATTCATTTCTGAGCCCCCCCCCCCAAATGCTTTTACATAAAGTCCCATATCCATATGTCCAAGGAAATTTTTTTAATATGGAAGTTATTTTTAATATGGAAAAGCATCTTTGGGGCAGAGTATAAAGACCATCTTTTATGAGAATTTAGGGACAAGTTAGATCTGATGGTAGTAGAAACGTGCAGAAGAACTAACACTGAGATTATGAGAAGTCACCATTGCCTCAATGTGGTGGTACATCCAAACTATGGCTGATTTAAACCAGATCTTGAAAACATTATTTAGACTTAATCTCCCAGAATTCCTCAGATGGAGGATCCTAGGAGCTGTAAATCAAAACAGTAACTTTTCAAAGGTTTGGTTTAAAGTATTCTGGATTACACGGGAAAGCAACTGAAGTGGGCCCAGGAAGCAATTTTTTGTGCCCTCCCCACTTTTGACAGCCAGTAATGCCTAAAAATGAAGGGGATAAAACACCCAGAGGTGGCTGGAGGCCTGTTTTTGATTTTGAAAAACAGTGCACTAAGGAAAATTGCAACCTATTTAAAAGGTGAATCAAAATTCATCATTTTTTTTCCTGACAGAAGAATGGGGATCTCAGGAGCGGGGAAAGCCCACTTGGCTACATGTGGCCACAGGACACACTTTGCCCACCCATAGTGAGACAAGCCATCATCACATCATTAGTTCCAGCCAATTACAGCCCGGCCAGACTGCAATTAGCTTAAATAAGGTAACAGATGCTTCTAGTCTGTTCCTTGCAGCCTTGCTAAATGAGACGATGCGAATGAAAGGCAATCAAGTCTAAACACAAGTAGACTCATAGCTGTAGTGCTATACAATGACATTATGTCCAAAGAAGGTCATCAACTCTATTCAGACAGAATGCAAAATTATGATTTAATGCTATTGGTGATGGAGTTCTATCCAACAGATGAAAATGTTCATTCCTAATTTAGCACAAGTCATTGTTTACCTTTTGTCCTAGCCCTGGTGGCGCAGTGGTTACTAGCCCTGGTGGCGCAGTGGTTAAATGCCTGTACTGCAGCCACTCACTCAAAACCATAAGGTGGCGAGTTCAAGACCAGCAAAGAGCTGAAGCTCGACTCAGGCTTGCATCCTTCCAAGGTCGCTAAAATGAGTACTTAGATTGTTGGGGGGCAAATAGCTTACAATTGTAAACCGCTTAGACACTCCTTAAGGGTATGAAGCGGTATATAAATGAAGCTGTTTGTTTGTCCAAATGCAGCAAAATGTTTTGTTTCTGCTATGATTTTCCAGTTTCACATGAAACAGAAAAATATAATGAACAGCTGAAACCCAGAATGGAAATTTTCAGTCATTGAATGATCCTCTGTCACTAAAATGTCACTTTTGAAGGGATCAAGCAGCAGGAACCTTTCTCCATCCAGTCATTTGGTACAGTTTTGACAAGAACCATCTTTGGTCTTTCCGTCATCATTTACACTCTTAAACAAAACAATACTGGTCCATCTAGTTCTTTCATGCACATGGAAGTAGGGTTCACCATGTAACTTGTGTAGAATGTAAATCAAATGCATGAACAATTGCTGCAGTTGCCATTCTGCAGTGAAATCCACCATCCAGGTATGCACAGAACCATTATGAGTTGCTCTGAATGCCTCAGTTGAATAGACAAGGAGCTGGAGTGAAGTCTAGATCCAGTCACCTCTGATTTTGCTGCATAATTTGATTGTCACTATTCTGGGTCTCTGTTGCATATGCATAAAACTGTATTAGAGCTTCAGATACCTCTTTGCAAACCATCTGTTTGCAAGATTTACGAACTATCATGATCTTTTAAGTATTTTTTTTTACGACCATTAGACAAATTTGCAAGATGGACTGATCAGTGGCTATGAACTATGATAGCTAGATTTAATAACCACATACAGAAGCAATCTTGGAATACCAGAGGCTAGGGAAAAACAAGTGAATGATCAGCTTCATTACATGCTATACATCTTCAGAACAGAACAGTGCGGAGAAAGGACTCCCTAGCCCATATGCTTTTATAATGTCAAAATAAGTGGATTTAAAATCATAAATGTTTGCATTGCTTTTTCTTTCTAACCAAGATGAAAAAATGAAATTCCCACAGCTTTATTAGGCACAAATAAACTATATTTCCTAAACAATATAACAACTTAAAAATACTTGAATTTTTTAAATTTAATCTAGTAGTAAAGAACTTTCTTTGTACTTATGTTCTTTTCATGAATACAATTTTAAAAAACAGATTGCTCAGATATTTTCAAATTGTTCTAAGTTACCAAATTGATTTTCTGCCAGAAGGGTGGGGTGTGATGATCACTCACAAGGTCACCTTGTTTTCTAGTTACACTACTAGCATTTATCTGGGAGCAAGTGATTTATCTTCCTGGCAGAATCTCTTAAATATTTGCATTGTCTTAAAGAATTTAAATCATCTTGTTTATTAGTCCTTGCATTCATTCATTCATTCCTATATTGTATCAGTTCTTATTGAATAAAGGAAGCCAGGAATAAAGCCACAAATAATATAGGGCAGAATTGCTACCATATGACCTAAGCATACCTAATCTTGCCGACTCTGGGATATTCAGGAGGATTGGGTCTTACCAAGGCTGCGATGGAAGACTATCCAGGAATTCAAGGGATTCTAGGAAGGCTAAGATAGAATTTTGCTTGATATTCTAGAATCCTGCACACTTCTGGTCAGGAGCTGATTATTCTAAGCCAGGTGATTGAAGGGTATGACTCAAAACAAAGCAGTTTTATGTGTTTTTAAGCCAGGCAGTGCATAACCCTTCCCTACTATATCAGATTTCAAAATTTTAGGAAGAAAGCAAAAAGGGGAAAGAAGGCCTTAAGATTCCCCACCCCAGGCCTAGATCATCTAAAGCTTCCAAAGCACAATGAAAAGAGCAGTGGAATATATGTGAACCTCCAAAGTACATGACTCCCAGAAAACTAAGGTACTAGCCAAGGGCTTCTTAAATGCCATAGAACTCCCTTTGAAGTGGTGGTTCTGAAGGGTTACTATTCATTGGTCCTTTTCTTTTAATTAAAAAAAATTCTCTGCATATTCTGCCACTATGTCAAATTTTTCAGAAGGGCACAGTCTGACCTCTATATAGCACTATTGTAATCAAATAATTTATATACAATTCTGTCATGTAGTCTGCAATTATAATGTATCTGAGTCAATATAACACAGTCATATTTGCATGAAAAATGCTTTATTTTAAACAGTAAATTGGAAGCACTATGGGATGTTTATCAAACTTGCAATTTGCAAAAAGAAGCAAACTAGACTTTTAATCCTTCTTACAGATGGCTGCACAATCTTATTAATTCATTTTTTGGCTGAATATTGCTAGCATGAATAAAATTGGGGATGGAGAGAAAAACTGAGAACATAATAATAGCAGCACCCTTTATGGGCTGAGATGTGTACATTTGCCAATTTAACAAAAATGAGCTTATCTTCCAAAGAAGAAGAATGAAGTATTCTCTAATTGTATCATTTTTCTCCTTTTGCACATTTACAACATTAGGAAATGGAATTGCATTATTATACAGAGTCATAAGAAGAACAGACTCTCACGTGCTAGTTTTCTGCCTCCTATTACATATGAAAGGTATATCTATGATCCATTTTATTAGTAGCAAAGAAGAATCAATCCTAGCAGCATCAGTATTGCAAAGGAATAGAAGAGATGAAAGCCTTTCCCACCAGAATCAACATAGGTTTTCCCCACTGAGATTGCTAGTACTGCATCTCAGTATGCAGGTATACCTCAGCAACCCCATCCACTTTCCTCTGCTTTCTCAGTGTTCCTAATATGTATCTAGGGCACAGATTTCACCCTCTCCTTTCTCCAACCATCCCTAGTGAGATTCCTCTTCCCTTAGAAGTATAAGGAGAAGAGCTTTCTCAGTAACATCTGGATTGCTGTGGAGTGGGAGAAGCTTTTTCCACTCCACTCTCTCCCAATGATTCCCAGGTCACTGTGGTCACTGTGTCCCATTCAGTTCTAGAGCAAATACCCTGCTCATATTGTTACACTAGAATGCCAGGCACACACCTCAAGAAAGGACTTACCACTTTCTACAGTAACCTATTGCTCTAGTGCCTGGTTCTTAAGGATCTTTGAAACCAAGGCACTATGAGAAGGATGATTTGAAAAAATCACCTGTCAAAAGAACACAGATTAGTTCCCAAGTAACCTCCCCTTTGTCTCTGAAGAGGCACAGAAGAAATAGGCATGCTCTTGAGGAGTGTGCCTTTGAGTGGAGGCGTATATCAGATAGCTTTATTTCATTTGGTGGTAGATGAGTGAAGCAAGTGGGTGAAGTGACCTGTCATCACTTGCACTGGGAGGGTTATCTTCTTGAACTAATAGGGAAATGATAAACTATTCATGGAATGTGAAGTCGAAGGCTCTCATGGCCAGCATCCATAGTTGTTTTGTGGGTTTTTGGGACTATGTGGCCATGTTCTAGAAGAGTTTATTACTGATGTTTCACCAGCATCTGTGGCTCGATTCTCTGAAGATAGCAGCCACAGATGCTGGCAAAACATCAGGAATAAACTCTTTTAGAACATGACCAAATAGCCCCCAAAACCCACAAAAACCTATCAATTGTCTATGCATTGCTAGACAATATAAGATCCTGCCTTGTGTCTCTGCTATTATGCTCAGGCTCACTGAAAAAAGGTAGATTTACTCTGTGGACCAGCTAAGAGCCACAGTCAGCCCATAGGTTATCCATCATGCATTACATCAACTCTCTTAAATGCTCTCTGCTAGACATCATAGCTTTCCATCACTTTATAACTCTTCATTCCAGTCCTGTTGCCCTTTGTCAATGACAGGTGAATATAATATCTCTCTCTCTCTCTCTACTAGTGAGTCCAATACTTCTTAGAAAAGAGCAGGAGATCTGTATTCACATGGGAAAACTCAATTGTCAGGTCTCCATTAAAGGCTGTTTCACATCTACCGTAATGTTGCTTGATTGATTTCCCATCATTTGATGACTTACAATTGAAAATGTGCATTGAGTTCGCTGCAGGGCATTGCACCTGAAGTGATATTCAGGGTCTGCAGGTAACCTATAATTGTTCAGTCACACTTGTAATTCTCAAAGCTATGAAAATGCATGTGTGAACCAGCCCTGATAGCACTTTCCATTTTATATTTCTATAAATATTTGAAAGCTGCAGTTAATGGATTGCTAAATTTGTGCCAGCTGTAGTTATGCTTAATGCAAGTGTATGACAGCAACACTGCACAATCCTATGCATATCTGTACAGACATTAATTGATAGTTCACTAGAACTTCATCCCAAATATAAGTCTCTAACCTTGTGGTTCTAATTAAATAATCCTGAGAAGCAACCTTCTTAGTCTGATGCAAGAAAAAAGAACCAACCCCTTTTAACAGTTTAAAAACCAATATATTACGGTGTGAGCTTTCCTGGACTAAAGTAATCTTCACCTTAACAACAAAGAGTTTGATAGTACTACAAAGATTAACAAATTTAATATGGCTGGCTAAAGTCTGTTTCATTAGATACAGCAAGTATAACAGGATAACAGTGAAGACATCTGATGGAGTGTACTCTATTTAGTGAAATTTGTTCATTTGTAAGAAGCCTAAGACTTTTAAAAAATTAACTACAGATACTCTTAAAATTCCTTTTTATATGGAAAAAAGTACATGACATTTTTAAAGGATTTTGTTGTGGATCAACATTATGTCTTGCGGCGTTGTGACTGTACAACTCTAAGAATTGTTATGCCAAGAAACAAATTTTCTTAACAAACATATTGTGACACCAAAGCCTATGGCAACTGTCATTTCAGATAGATATGACAGCCAAAATGTTCCAGATCAGAATTTGTACATGATAATTCCTAGGGACTAATGGTGCTAAATAGACCCGTGTTTAATGCTGGCTTCAGAGCAGAGTGGAGGTGTGGCATCTGCACACCCCGAGGCTGGCGTCATGCTGCATGGCCCGCTGCATGGCGGGGGGCATCACAGTCCTCCTTTGGCACAGCATTTAGACCAAAGGAATGCTGAAAAGCCACCAAAGCGGTAAGGGTGACTTTTTGCTGATGCTAAAAGGAGCAGCATTTTCCCAGTTTTTTTAGCACTGGCAAAGTGCCAGATCAGAGTTGTGGTGTGCAGTTAAAAGGGTGGTGTGAAGCCGTTCTTTTGGGGCAGTCTGTAGAGCCCTGTAGAGTGCAATTCTTCACTAATTTTGTTCTTAAAGAAAGCACAGAGCAATTTTAGCATTTTCTTCCTACTGCAAGAAAGTCTTCAAAACTGCAAATTTTTCAAGACTATTCACAGATGTGGGTTATTTGTTGCAAAATTCGCACATGGGAAAATGCTGTTTCCAGTGTGGTAAATTCTGTTTTCTGTGCAAACAAAACAGAACAAGGCACACACATATTGAAACTGAGATTCCCATCAGTCCAGGATTCTCCTTGTTAAGATTTCTTGAGACTTGGGAAAGAAGTTTATTGATCTTTTTCAAATATTTTTCAGACATGCTTTCCAGGTAAAGTCATAACATTGCTTGATGGCTGTTACACAGGGCAGGAGAGTGCAAAAGCAGCAATGAATGGATGTGTTCTATTAAAATCCTAGAAAATCCAGGTATTCTTCTTTGTGATCTCTGTGAATCACACAATTAGGAGTATTTTTGTTTTATCATTTAGCATCTAATTTAGTGAGTTTACTGGAATTGGGACTAGCCCATTTTGTTTTGTACACAAACTGAATTGAAAATCACAGAATAGGGCTGACAACCATGGAAGAGCTGGCAGCCTGTGTGATTCCGGACTGCTTTGATCTGTCGAGAAAAAAAATCTGAAGAAATTATTATTATGGAAAAAAAATATGGAAGTTACAGAAAACAGCATTGTGAATCCATGTTCTGAGCCATAACATTAACTTTAAGCATTAATCCATCACATCCTCCTCCTGCCCACAGAGCAGTGAAAAATGCCATTCACATTCAGAGAAGTGAGAAGGAATGAACTGGTCCCATCCCTGATTGACTTCACAGCTCTCTGTAGCTTTAAGCAAATTTCTTGCTATCAGAGTGGGACTGAAAGAAATGTGCTTAAAAGTACAAAAGCTTAGTGAGATAAGACAGATTTGTAAGTATTTCTCTTTTTAGCGACCTTACAGTGAAAGGAGAAGACCTCTGCCTCTTCTCTGCATATCACTGGGTTAAACACATGTATAATACACAGAGCCACCCCTTCCATCTCATCTGACCATATGTCTTTCTGTTTCCCATCAATGTTGTGATTCCACGTTCAAGCTATTAGTTCAATAGCAATCAAAGACCAGTTTGTTCTTTTGAAAAAGAAAACTCAAGCCATTTGTATTGTTATCAGCTTAGTTCCAGAGTTAGTCAGTAATGCTAGACTAAATCAAACTCGGCAGGTTGAGGTACAGACCTTCTATTTCCAGAATCCGAAGCTGTTTCATGTTTTTCTACATAGCAATTTCCCTCCATTGCTCATAAGAATGAGCAAAAACACTGAAATAAAACTTGTATTCATTACATTGGCTTCAGTGCTTTCCCCACTGTGAATAAACTCAAGATAAATCTTTTCCTCCATTTTCTTTGATTTATAATAGAAATCAAAGCATGCCATAACAGCCAGGCCTCTTTCAATACTTCCTCAACATGAGTTTCCAATGAAAGTCAAAGGAGTAAATAATGAATAATTTTAAAAAAAATCAGTTCAGCTTTTCTATCTCTCCTACATAGAGATTTGTAATACATTAGAACTGTTAAATTCCACATATTCTATCTTTTCTGCCAAAGCAACTTTGGATATACAACATCCTTGATTGAATCCAAGCATCTCTGCAGGATGTCCAGTAGCAGGGCTGAGACCAATTTCTGCCTGAGATATTGACAAGTTACTCTCCACCAGAGTGGAGGTTGTGGGCTGTATGGACTAAAAGAATAAGGTGGTTTGAGATGGTTATACATTGTAAGAGTAATGGAAAAGTAGTGGTGGCGCTTATGTCTGTGGTATGAAATGAATTGTTTGCATCTTGTTTGTAGCTCTGGTAGAGTTTGGGATAGAATCAGAGCTTTAAATTACAGCTTTAAATTATAACTCCCAAAATTCCCCAACCACTATGGACACACTAGGAGTTGAAGTCCAAAAAAGTAACTTTTCCAAGCCCAATGTGGCACATAATGGTGCAGTTTGTCATTCAGGATAAATAGCTTTATCTGAGGAATAGTTGGAATTTGTCAGTTTCATTTTCTCTGATTTTACCCCAAATTATTTTTATTTCATTCAGCTTTTTCATTAGTTTGATTTTTTTAAAGCATGAAAATACTTTTCCATATTCAGTAGAGTTTTTCTAATATAGCCATATACAGTTCAAACTGAGATTTTTGGCTCAAAAAACAAAACAAAACTGGGAAGCAGATTAGACTATTTCAGGGGGCTTCCCACAGTGAAACAGCCTTACTTTGTGTTTTCCAGTAGCCAAAAGTGATGAAATGTCGCTTAGAGTTTTCCAAAACAGCACTTGCAATATGGCACTGTGCCTCCAGAGCTGTGAAGGAGCTCTGTGATGACATCCAACTCTGACAGTTCTGGAATGTGAGAATTACATCTATTAAAACACTGCTGTTCTAAAATATGTAGTTTGCTTTTAATATGAGCATTTTGTGTGCAGTTTCCCTATTATGAAGCATTTTAATCTTATTTTTATTTACATGCACATTTTTGTATTTTTGTTGTTTTTAACTGCCTTCGAATCAACCTAGACTTATGACAACCCTGTGAATGAGACCTCACCATGACTCCCTATTCTCAGTCTCTCTGCTCAGGTCCTGCAGGTTCAGGCCCATGACTTTCCTTATCCAGTCTAGCCATCAGGCATGCCATCTTCCTCTCTTTCTACTGCTTTCTGCCTTCCGTATCATTATTGCCTGTTCTAATGATTCAAGCCTTCTCATGATATGGCCAAAGTATGACAGCTTCAGTTTCATCATCTTGGCTTCCATGGAGAGTTCAGGCTTATTCTGTTCTAAGACCCATTTGTTTATCTTTTGGACTGTCCACAGTATTCTCAGCATTCTTCTCCAGCAACACATATCACATGAATTGATTTTCTTTCTATATGTTTTCTTCACTGTCCAGTTCTCACATCCATATGTGGTAATGGGGAATACAGTGACCTGGATTATTCTAACATTAGTATTCAGTTGTATGTCTTTACATTTTAGGATCTTGTCTAGTTCTTTCATCACTGCCTTTCCCATTCCTAGGGGATTGTCACACAGAGGCTTACCATGCTTAAATTGCTGATAAAACGCTCCAGAAGCCTGAAGGTGTGATAGTCGGTCACGCTTCTGAAAAGTCACTGAAGCATTCCCTCACCTTTCTCATCAGCAAAGCATTCACAGAACAGCCATTTCTTCATAACAAAGGTTATTGTTATTGAAAATATGGCTGCTCTGCAAACACTTTGAGGACAGGAGAGAAGCGGGGATGCCTCAATGATGATTTAGAAGCATGACAAGCTATCACACCTTCGTGCTTCAGGATCATTTTACTTACGTTTTACCAATGGTAAGCTTCCCGTGTGATAACCTCTCTAGTCTTCTTCTTATTTCTTGATTGCCATCAATGTTTGGTTTATGTTATGGGAAATCCTTAACTATTTTGATTCCCTCATTAGCTAGGTTGAATTTATGTAAATCCTCCATGGTCATTAATTTTGTTTTCTTTATGTGTATACATAATTTTATTCCTATGTATTTTTGTACATATTATGTATTTTGTACTCATCTTCTGACTGAAAAATTGCATCACAACATTCACAGAAGAACAAGTTTCAAAATTAACTTTTTTTGGCTCACAGGTAAAATTCATAGTAAAATTCATAGGTAAGTTCATAGTGGAATTGATTTAATTAAAATTTAAAAGGTGAACCTCTCACTTTTCTCCACACATTGCCCTCTGTCTCTAAACCAAGCCTTGATGTACATTTAGGATGATTTGCATTGTGTTTTACCATCTACATATTGCAGAAGTCATCAGAGAGTAAACATTGAAATGGAGACAACCAAGGTCAAAATGTTTGAGTGGGAACTCTACAAGCTGTTACTTGCTTTGCTGTCATTTTAACTGCTTCAGCCAAGTTACTTGATATTGGTTGCATCCTGATGATCTGTTTTAAGAGAATAGTTTTTAACAGAATAATGCAGAGCTGTTCTACCTTGTGACATGTCTTTCTTCAATGCTGAAAATTAATCAACAGCAATTTTGCCTTAGTGAGTGCCTGTTAAATCTTATATGCTACAACAAACACAAGTAAAGGCTAACATTTATTTTGGGGGGTTTTCAGCTACAGATGCAGAATCTATATTAACCATCTATATTAGCCATCCCAAAAGTAATTTATTTTTGAAACATAAATTATGCACGACAGTAACAAAAGATTATGTCTATAATAGCAAAAAAAAAAAAAATGCTGTGCTTTCACAGTTAGAAGAGCCAGAAGATTAGTTTTTTAACACACTTTTTCACTGAAATATTGTCTTGGGTTGGAAGAATATTCCATTAGCAAAACTTACACAGTAGGAACTCATGCAACAGAATGGTAGAACTGAACTAAATCTCACATAAAACCACGAACACCAGTTTTTCATGAGATGAAAAACGGTATCTTGGACTGCGTCCACACTGCATAAATAATCTGGGTTGACATCACGTTAACTGCCAGGGCTCCACGCTATGGAATTCTGGGAATTATAGATTGTTGTGGCATCAGAGTTAGTGCCAAAACAACAACACCCCTCAGGTGACACAACAAACTACAGTTCCCAGAATTCCATAGCATGGAGCCATAGCAGTTAAAGTGGTATCAAACCAGATTATTTCTGCAGTCTGGATGCAACCTTGGAGAGGTAAATTTGGTGCCACTCCTGTGTAGACTGTGTTCCTAAAAAAAAAAAAATCTCTCCAGACTTATTACTGTAAACTTTAACAAGAAATTCCAACTTTTTAAAAGTTTAAAAATAAACTGTACAAAAACTTTGAAACTACCAAATAACGATGTCATCGAGAAAGGAGCATGGGCATTTGAGATTCCAAGAGGCCAAAGTTGATCAATGGGATGGAAGATCAACCTCCCTCAATAGCAATAGCTATTTCTGTACCACTTAATACTGAACTAAGCAGTCTCTAAGCAGTTTACAGCATGTAGGCTAATTGTCCCCAAGAAGCTGGGTACTCATTTTAGCAACCTTGGAAGGGTGCCAGACTGAGTGGCTGCAGTACCTGGCAGGGGAGGTAACCACTTTAACCACTGTTCCACCAGGGCTCCCAAGGCTTACACTGAAACAATATCAATTTCAGTTGGATAGATCATTTAAACTGATTACATAACTATGGTCATTCAGTGACTGAACATGAGTGCAGAGACAGGAAGCGATTTAAAGTCTGCCCTGCTATAGTCGTCCTGGAATTCATGGTTGTGGGACTATACCCATAAGGGTTGTTTCACTAATCCTTCCACAGCTATCAATAGCAATCAGTTACTCCTCACCACCACCACCACCACCACCACCACCATTTCTTGCATTTAAAAAAATCTGTAAAACTGAGTTACAATAGTGGCAAGGTTTAGGAGAAGAGTGCATCCACATTTATGAGTATCTTGAATTTCCTCTTTGGTGTTGGCTTTCTTTAGCAATGTCTTTTAGAGAGCTGTAGACCATTCATACTCTGAGCTATTTTATATAGAGAATAGTATATGTTTTATGCATACTTTTTTTATATAAAAATGAAATTTGATGAATTTATGCAGCAGCTGCATGAAGATAAGTTTGCATAAAAAGAAACAGTGAAATGTATGCATATATAATGGGGAAACACTACAGTAAAGATTGAATAATAGCCCCTCAAAAGGCCAGATTAGATTAAATTGTGACATAAGTACACATCACAGATTATTTTTTCAAATTTTAAATAACTGTGGGGCCAGACTCCAGACATGGGATGGACGGAATTTAATTTTCTACCATGTGCACTGTTCTGGCAGGATACTGTCTGGCTGTCATTGTGCAGTTGGGGGAAAAGCCATGGGTAGGAAGGAATCAAAATTACAGTGATTGCTGATGCATCCCATGGCACTGATATGAGTGAATCCACTTATGGTTTAAATCCCAGTATTAAATAATAAATAATAAAAAATAGTTAAAACATTTTAAAATAATAAACATTGTGGGTTTTTTTAAAGAAGATGTCCAAAGGAGTCCTATTCCTAATAAAGCTAATTGAAACCAGGACTGGATGCACTGCCTGACTCTCATGGGAACTACTTGCAGCGTAATTCACAAACTAGACTCCAGCAAAGTTACAGTACCACCTAATTGATTGCACAATTAAACTGTATCTTTTGTCCAGACATTCTTTTAAAATAGTGTTAAAAGGAGACTATTCTTCAGTAACGTTTATTCTGGTATAAAGATGTAAGGACAGATTTAACTGCTTGGATCCAACAGAGCAAAGCTTGAAAATGTTACTTTTTGAACCACAGCTCCCATCCCGTTGAAGGGATTCTAGGAGGTGTGATTCATAATGTAACTTTTCCCAGTTCTGTCTCAGAGGAACTTTTATTTATTTAACATTACTAAATTATGTAGAATGCTGATTCTTAGACATCTGAAATATCTACAAGTAGAAGAAAAATACTTTTTTCAGACTCTGGAGCATTGGGAGCTGCATCTTTATCATCCTTCCTGTAGTTTTGTTCTTCGAAAACCCACATCTTTCATTCTGTTTGCTTTGTTTGTACAATGCTATACTGAAGAATACTATACATATTTGAAAAGCTAGCTACATTTTATTTCTGAAAAGGAGGGGAGTTAAATAGCAGTAACTCCCACTAACTGGTACAAAGCTTGGTACTGTGCATGCAGTTTTTCACTCCAAACTGAAAAGCTGATATTGTGTGAAGCTCCATCGATCACTGCTGCTGTTCTATACCGTTAGCCACCATTGTTCTTCATCTAGCATTGAGTCACACTGAGGAATCCAGTGCAAAGAATGAGTTTGTTGGGGGTGCAGGGAGAAAGAGAAGAAAAGATGTTTTTAAAGACTTTCAGGCTGAACCTCTCTGAGTATTGCGCTGGTAAATGCTGTATTACAAGGGAGTAGAATTTCAATAAGCTGAAGTAAAATTCAGAGGCATAGATGTGTTAGTCTGCAAGGAATCTTGTAAAATCTGAGGAAGTAAACCAAGTCTACAAAAGCTCAAGATTAAGTAAGTTAATATTTATTGGGAGAACCCAAAGAACAGCTTCTGACGATGCTACCTGAAGTCATAGATAAGGACAGAGATCATGTGGCAAGGAAGTATAGCATTTGTCAAAGCAGAACTGCAGCACATTTCCTCTCTCTCCTTCCCTGAAAATTTCCCATAACCATGTAGCAGCCAGTGAAGAGGGAAAGGTGTCTGAGAAGCATCTGGCTTTGGGTCTGTAGTCAGATGTCCATGTCTTTTTCCAGGACCTCCATCCATCAGGAGGTTGTGTTTGGCTATAATCACATACCCAGGTGCTTTGCTTTCAAGCAATTCTCTGTTCTTCACAGGCCACTACATGGATGTCTTTGGAAGGGGCTACACAAGGCTACATAGAAGTTTTCCCTAAAATGGTGCTTTCTTAGGCTCAAAGGAAACACAAATAACTTCAGTCAGTGTGGAGAAAGTGTGATCATGTGGCCTCCAGAGCCCTTCACCATTTTCCCAAGGGCCCCTAAAACACCAGTTGAAAAAGGTGACAAGGAAACAACATCTTCCAAAATGTTATCCAAAGATCTTGAAATATATTGGGGTGGGGGGAAGAGTAGGAAGAAGAATGCAGAAGGATGTAGTATGTTGTGAGGGTAAGAGTACATGTTGAGGATTGAAAGAAGAGGTGGAGTGGGATGATGTTGGAATGAACTGGAAGATGATAGAAAGATAGAGAATGAGGAAATAGAAGGATTTTTGGTGGAATTGGGAAAATGGTGTTAGGTGGAATACAAGAAGGTATAAGGAGGTAGATTAAGGAAGGAGAGATGGGGGAAGAAGGAAGATGTAAGGATTTTAATGGTTAGAATGGAGAAGATGTGAAGTAATGTTTTATGTGAGTTGTTTTTGTACATGACCGTATATGTATTGAGTAATATGTATTGTGTTTAATACATGTCTACTAGTATGTTTAGTACATGTGTTTGTGGGGTTTTTTTAAAGATATGATTTGTTGTTTCAAAATTAATAAAGATTTATACCCCCCCCCCCAAAAAAAAAGAAAAGAAAGAACTGAAATAATGTGACATGATGTCACTTCAGGTTGCCATTTTGGAGGTGGAAATGAAAGGAAAAGAAGGTGTTTTGATGCACTGCTTATAGCTCTGACCTTTGAGGCAGGCGTCAGAACAACACAGTTGCCCAAATCCTCCTTTAGAGCTATAGTCTTGACATATTGTATTATATTTGTGTATTTGTAAATAAGGGACAGAGTGAGGCTGTCAGCCAGTGTTGACTATAGAGGACTAGATGAAGCAGTGATGTTAATATAATGCAGCTCCCCTTCCTGGGGTGGGTTATGCTTTCAGATAAACTCTGAGTTGGAGTATTTAAATTCTCATTGCTGTGATAATTGCATGTCTAACACACTGTTAGTGGTGGGGATAGGAACAGGACTGTCAATACAGTGATATTTTTCTCTATATACATTTAGTTTTTTTAAAAAAAGCAACCGACCAACTGTGTGGACCTGCTTGATTATGGAGTTTGCCAACAAAGAGGTTTTGAAAAACTGTCCAAGGCACAGTGCAAATCATCTTGCCCTTTCCCCTGCACAATAGTCAATAGGATCTCAAAGAGGCTGTACATTTATAGTGCTGTGCTCCTTGTAGTTCTGCCAAAAGGATATTTCGGGACAAGTTGGAGGGAATAATAGGAGTCCTGCAAAAGCCTGCCAGAGGAGATTTTCATCTCTGCCAGTTTTATTCCTCGCCACAAACTAATTTACCCAGGCTTGAAATCACAATTAAGGAAATGTTTCATATTATGCGCACAAGCTTGCACCTACAAGCAACCCCTCCTCTCTTTCTTCCCATTTTCCTTAATTCAGGAAACACACTTACATGTCCTTGTCAAGCAGCAACATTTTCTTTGCACCTTCACTTCCAAAGTTAACTTCCAGGGAACCATACAAAAAGGGGTTCTTGAAGGTGAAGACCACTAATGGCACCTAAATTTCCCTGATTTCCACATCAGCAGTTCACAACTTCATGGTTGTAGTGGTTTGAGTGTAGGACTATGACTCTGGAGACCAGGGTATGAATCCTGGCTCAGCCCTGGAAAACTGGGAGACCTTGAAAAAGTCACACTCTCTCAGCCTCAGGATGGCAATGGCAAGCCCCCTCTGAAGAAACTTGCCAAAAGAAACCCCATGATAGGGTTGCTTTAGTGGAATACACTGCCTCACAGAGTGGTAACCTCTCCTTCTTCAGTGGTTTTTAAACAGATACTGGATGGTCATCTGTCGAGTGCTTTGATTGTGTCTTCCTGCATGGCAGGGGGTTGGACAGGATGGCCCTTGTGGTCTCTTCCAGCTCTAGGATTCTATGAACCTACTAATAACACAACCCTTTTTTCAGCCTTGCCAGTGACACTCATCAGTAGCTTCCAAAGAAATGCAGTAAACTGAAAAGTGATGTTTTGCTGTATCTTTGTGCCATCTAAGTTTCATGCTTCAAGACTAGTTTTAGTTTTCACAATTAAGGGCCAAACCAAGAGAAAATCATACGCATTTACTTTACCTGTCTTCTTTCTCTTGAACATCAGGTTATCTTGATTCTATGGCCCTGGTCTATAAGCAGCATATAATCCATGACTTCTGAGTTCAGATGCACAGGAGACTGTGGTTTAATATACCAGGATAGCCAAAGCTGAGCACATTTCCAGACCAGTCACAAGGCTCTAAAAGATTACATCTTTTTGTTTCATCTTCACCTTCACTATTCTTCAACATTAGGAGAAAGTAGTGCTAGTTAGCCCCTCACATATTTCAAGCAAGGAACCTGAAAATGAAACTAATACCAAAATAGCAAAAAATTGAATGGCTAATTTGATCTTATTTGTAAGAACTGGCAAAGTATGAAGACAAACAAACAGGCAGCTTGACATGAGACCACTTTGATGCCTGAAATTTTCTATGGGACATCTGTATTTCTTTTCAATTTCACAAAAACTTCAAAGGAGCCTACTCCATTTTTGATGACCTATAAGTTGTGACAGGTTTTAATATAAAGAAAACTCAACTGGAGGTGAAGAAGATCCAATTTTTCTGGCTTGTATCAGTTTTGCCTAGACCTCCTTCACAAAACAAGAAATCCAATCTTTAAAATAAAAAATAATTTGCAGCCAGAAGCTCTGTCAGCGAGTAAGGAAATTCACTAAATTCCCTTTAGCAATTCTTTTTTGTATAACACAGTTGAAGAGAGTAGTAGTTTGGAGTTTAAGAGCTGCTTTTTAAAATAACTTCAAAGCCCATTGAAATTGAGTATGTATAGCTCATAATTTAGAAAAGTTCATTATTGTTATGACAGTAGTGATGACAATGAGGATTATTCTTTTCTGGAAACCCTTCAAAGAGACTTAAAATAATACATTTACCTCAGAGCAGTATATAGAATATTAAAACAAGACCAATCAAAACCAAATTAAAAGCACTATGTAAGTGAACATTAAAATCTCATAAAATCTCATATAATTTTAAAAATAGTCATATAAAAAATAACGAGGGAGAGAGCCCAGAGGATTTCCAGAGAATGTGCCCATCAGTACTACCCACATGTTAGGAGCCACCTCTGAAAAGGCCTAGTTTCTTATATTTGTTACTATTCTGATGCTGACATAATAGGATCATTATAAACCATCATTATAAATCAGGTATGAAAAAGTTTGAATTATTTCAGTGTCTCCATCGTCTACTTTAAGAGTACCTAAAATCTAGGGTGTTTTTTTTTTTCCCTTTCCTTAATGAAAGCTTGCTGCTGCTGCTGCTGCTGCTGCTGCTGCTGTTGTTGTTGTTGTTGTTTCAGTTCCTTTAAATCAGTGGTTTCCAAACTTTGGTCTATCAGGTGGTCTGGACTTCACCTCCCAGAAGCCCTAGCCAGTTTGATGAATAGTCAGGAATTCTGGGGGGCCAAAGATAATGGCTTTAAATCATTCTGTGCCATCTTTCTGACTAAAAGAGAGAAATGTCTACAAAAACGTATTTCATTATGGCCCTGTTGATGCCCTCTGTTGTACAAACAACTGTATGGTGAGCTACTTTGGCTAAATCAAAACGATATGTTCTAGACACACAAAAGAACGTTTCTCCTTGAAAGAGGTGGGTGTCTTGATAGAATTTACTTGTTAAAAAGACTTGGAGGGGTTTTTTTTAGTTCTCTGTGGGGTAGTATGGATAGCTGCCACATGCTTTTCATATATTACAAATTTCTGCCATAGCAAATCCCACTAGCAACAACTACAGGCTTTTGTTTTCTTCTCCTTCTCCCCTGTGACCCTAAGTAATTTTCATCCATGCCAGAAGTTGTTAGAAAATAAGGAGGATGTGCTGCAAACCAGGCCTACACTGTAAAATTCTATTTGAAGGCCATTGTTCTGCCTCCTCTCTATAAGTCAGCCACCAATATATGCTCCTCCACTGTATGAAAATCTGCAGGGGGTGAACGTTTCCCTCAAGTCTGCAATCCAGACTTGTCCGATTGTGTTTGATTTTCCTGAATGCTTATTCACACTAAAGTTTAGTTCTGTTGGAAGCCAAGTCATGGCTGGTATAATATCAGAAATGTTTAAATGAAAAAACTGGGAACAAATGCAGAATGCAAATCATCTTGCAGTGTCCAATGACCTCAGTTGCATGGGAATTGTACTTGTAGGTTGGCTAGAAGCATAAAGATGCATAAAAAAATCAAGCATGCTGGCTTTTTATTTTTGTGTAGACTATATTTGTACCCAAGTGGGAAATGAAAATATTTTCTTACATTGCTACTGTAATCTAAATTAATTTCATAGAAAAAACAACTAATATTATGTATGAGATGTGTTATAGCCCTTCAGCTATCTTAGTAGATGTTTCAGCCTAAATATTTCCTTACACTGAACATTTTATGGATCAGAATAAGTTTTGATTATAGACCAACCACACTGCTTGGGTAAAACAAATTAATGGACTGTTATGACTATATGTAGATCCCATCCATGTGGATCCCTCATGTCTATTAAATAGACTCATTCCATGTGGATTCCTCATGCCCACCTAAATGCCAACAATGTGAATATAAGTAAAATCAACTGCCTGCTCTTCTGCAAAGGTTTATATTGAAGAGTCCTTCATCAATCATATATATTCTTCCACAGTTTCAAAGGTTAAATGCTGGTGGTCAACTCTTTTGCTGGAGAACACTACCAGGTCTCATCAACAATAATTAACAATAATTAAGATGGCCCAGATGCAACACTGTCCCATGCAATCACAGAATTCAATATCCAATGGCAAGACAACTTATCAGAACTGCACTCTTTGATTTTGGTCGGTATACTCTGAAATGCACCTGCCTTTCAATAAATAGAAAGTGCTAGTTTCAAGAAAGTGATCAAGAAAGTGGGGATTTTTTCATTGATTCATTGTTTTAGATTTTTTTTTTGTTGGTTCATTGGATTTGATTTTGGTTTGTAGCTAATAGATACTGAACAATGTGGCCTACAGTACAAACATTCCATTCTGAAATAATAATAAACAGTGTGTGTTGGGAAAAATCAAAGGTGAAGATTTTAATACGAGCAAATGGGACAACTGATTTAATTAAGTTGTTTCAAACTGTGTTCCAGTTTCCTAGGCACCTTGCAGTTCTTTGAAATCTAATTTGGTGCTTCTTAGTGAATAGATGGGTAATGGTCATCCAGCTTCTTAGGGAGTAGATTGGTAATGGTCATCAGTAGGGGACATCAAACAGTGCATTTGGTTTCCCTGCTAGATGTTTTTCTTTACCTTACCATTGTTCTACTATCAACAGGAGATCTAGGCTCAGGATGACATTCTGATCTAGAGTGACTCCTACAGAGCAACTGTGTGGACAAAGAACATTGTTGCCCTTTTTCTCACCAAGTATGATTGGGGCCCCATAATTGGTCTCTAGCCCAGCTATCTATAAAAGACTGTATTTTAATGCTCAAATACATAAAGTGTGGGTCTATCAACACATATTGGAAAGTCAATTCTAAATGCAAGCTGTTCAGAACTGGTTGCAGTCCAATAGAATGGCCCTATTAGTGATTTTTGTATCTTTTGAATGTTCTTGGAGAACTATGACATTTTGATGCTATCTTGGGATGTAGGGGGAACCCATCATATTTATATCTAGTTTACCCCAGAAGAGAGGTGACCATTGCTGGGGGAGGGACTTCATTGGTTTGGCTTGTGCAATGATTTTCTCCCTTCTTAGAAAAATTCATCTAGGTAGGGATGGAAAACTAGGGGGAGACTGAAATATAGGCAGTATGTATTTTCATATCACACTCAAATTTATTTTACTGCTTTAGTATAAAATGTTCCATTCAAAATAGAACTAGCATATCAAGCAGTATTATTTAGCATCCCTATGAAATTCATTAATATGAAAGACTTAATTTGGTGTAAAGGAAACGGTGAATATGTTCTATATTAAAGAGACTATGGGATGAAACAGACAGGCAGCTTGGAGTGGCCTCTGACAGCCCGCTCTGATGAAAGTGAATGTCAGCAAGGAGCACTTTTTTAGCTCTCCTTTTTCCAGCAGCCTCAAGCTGGCTTCCAACCACTCCAGGGGCATGTGTCATCTGCATGCCTTGCCCCTGAAGCAACCAGAAGTTGGACTTTTGGGCCCATTTGTTTCAGACCTATGAGATTTAACCACGTGTAGCTTACCTTTTGCCATCAGGGAAGCAAAGAAGCAGGCAAAAGAGGAAAACAGAAACCACACATTTTGTAATAGACAACAGGGCCAAGATCTTACATGAAGATTTACTTATTGTGGTGCACAACTCTTGTGTTGAATGGCATGCAACTGAATGTACATTGAAATGGGTGATCAAGTTGACACACACATCTAAATACTCAGTAGCACCACAAGTTTCTCTCCACATTAATTGCTTCCATAAACGAGCTTATGTATGTGTAAGATGCCAGCAGGAATCCTGCAAAAATTTGACAGAAACAGTCATAATCTCTGTGTTAGCAACATATTTGTATATAAAATTTAACTCAATATGAAAAATATTGAACACTCCAGTAGTGTCTTATCCTCCCAAACAAAGCAGGACCCTATATGTCCTTCTTCATAATTTGGGAGGCAGGAGCACCAACTAGGTGTGGATATGTATCTTGGGATTTGAGTGCTGTGTATGTGTATTATGTGTATAGTCTTTTCTCCTTATTAGGCAAAATTGAAAAAGTTCTTGTGCATACTTCAGCTTTTGGGTTTTCTTTTGTTTTTGTTTTTTTCTTTGGGGGGGTCTTTTGAGATTAATTTTATGAATTTAATTTGCAAATAATGTTTTTGTGCTAAAAGTTGTCATATTTTATATAGGGCAATAAAATGGAGGAAGACTCACAATGCCTTTGCTCCCACACTTCTTTCTAAATGGCAGGAGTCTGGCCTAACTTACTACATGTTCATTGCGCTGAGACACTTGAAGGATAGGACCATTTTGTTTAGTGATTTTTTGTATCTTTTGGACATTCATGGAGTTATAAGATTGATGATATTTTGGTGCTGTCATGAGCTTGTTAATACTGGTTTTAAT
Organism: Urosaurus nigricauda; assembly: GCA_034509955.1. Taxonomy (NCBI): domain Eukaryota; kingdom Metazoa; phylum Chordata; class Lepidosauria; order Squamata; family Phrynosomatidae; genus Urosaurus; species Urosaurus nigricauda. The sequence goes on from JAOEGL010000004.1 coordinate 178,346,316, forward strand.
TTTTACTGCTAATTTTACTGTCTTTTTTGGGATTTCTTTGTTCTAATTTTTTGTATCAATACCATAAATATTAACTGCAAAATTTTAGCAAAAAGAAAAATAAGGATATTATGAAGCAGATGCTAGAAAATGAAATTGTACAAGTCTCTAAGTCTGTTTGGAATGTGTAGAAACTCTGAGGACTGATCTGCTAAACAACAGTGTCATATCCTGAGTAGTAAGCACAGACACATCCTGTTGAAAGGAATATCTACCTGTTAGGATAATAGTTATTATTCAATAAACATTCTGGTTTATCATGAATGCTCTGGCATGATCTGCTTCATAGTTCTCTATGTATACCTTCATGTTCAATTCAATTTAATAAATAGTTCTGTATTCTGTTTTATAACTGTATTTTTTTCAGACTGAAAAGCATTTTTGTTGTTGTCTGAATTAGTAAATCAGACAAAAATAGTTCAGATGTAGTGATAAGGAATACTGTAATGACAAAGGGGTTTATCACATGGGAGGAATTTCTCTCAATTTCGAAAGAAATGGAAGTGAGGCCAGTTCGGAATTGAGTAAATTCGCTAGTTTAGCGAATTTACATGATTGCGTGTTGACACTGCATTGCATTTGGAACCGCCTGAAATTGCCTCCCACTGCCCGAAATTGTGTGTGATAGTTTCTCACGCAATCACGCGAAACCCCATGATTGAATTCAGAAGGACTTCCCTTCGCCTGAAAATGTATATGACCAGCTTTCACGCAATCACGCAAAACCCCATGATTACATTCAGATTGCCATTGGATTATACTTCCAATTCCCTTTGTGTGATAAACTCCATAGAAATAGAGAGAAAAGCTCTAAGTGGTTTAAGAGTTAACTGGGATTTCAGCTTTGAATTTTTGCAATCATTCTAGTGCCTGAAGCAGTGTTGGATAGAACATGGAAACTGTAAATTAAATTTAGAAAAAAGTATAAGTTACATTTTAAAGGGCTATTTAATTATCAAGCTTATGATAAGGGTGCCATAAAACAATGTCCATGGCCTTTCTCTCAAGATACTGGCAATCAATTTACAGTGCTGATATCTGGATACAGGGCAGACTATGTATTTGGCAGGGCCGTAACATTTATTCTCATCTTTGAAAAATCTAGTGAGTCTGATATATGGAAATTACATGAGAATTAAACATGTTCTGTTAGCTAGTTATGTTACAGTTTGCTTCTACTTTAGGCTCAGTTTAAAAAGCAAATATGGCTGTTTTTCCTTTATGAACAATAAAAAAGCAATGCTTAAAAGCGCATTTACAGTTTGAAGCACAGCAGTGGACAGCAAAATTCTGTAGGCTGTATGAGGTCTTTAGGCCAGGACCCGATTTAAATACAACTCTAGCACCTTAATCCAGTGTTTCTCAAGAGGAATGATACAGTGGTCCAGTGTGGCTAATTGAAATAAGGGGAAAGGTCCTTTAATGGTTGCATAGAAATTTCAGCAATTTCAGAAATTCAGGGGAATTTCACTCAAGCAACATATTCTGAATTTTAATTTCACACTTCTAAGGGCAAGTCAGAACTGTAAGTGCATCTAGAGTTCAGCTGTACCTTTAAAATGGTAACACTCCCACCAGAGAGAACAGGAGAATAAAAAACCTCAATGCATATTTTCATTACTAAAGAAAGGCATAAGATGTTCTAGCTTGCATTGGGAGAAGCTACTTTTGTGGCACAAATGCCCTCCTTTGTTGCCCACAAATAAATGCATTCATGGACACAAAGCACAACTGTTGTAAAAATATTAGCATGCAGATGCTCTGGTGTTTTGTTAATGCATTTAATTAAATACAATATCTTCATTGTTCTTTTTCTTGTTTCCCCTCCCCCATGAATGTGCATTATGGCATAGAATCTAGCCAGTGTTAGGGAATAAAAATCCTTATATTGTGTTAGTTGTTCAAAAAAATCTTATGCAGGCATTAATATCTGAGTTAGCTGCAGTCTCAAAGGCTTTGTCTAACAAAATTTCTGCAGAATTACAAGGTATTAACACTTCCTCTGCAACTTGACATCTCTACAGTCAGCAAGCCAGTCAGCAAAAAAGCTGCTGAAGTCAAGAAAAATAGCAGAAATGCAGTCAATAAACATTGCTTTTGGCTTCTGAAATCTTAATTGATAGTTACAACTGTTTAAAAAAAAAAAAGGCGGGAGGATAGCTTTTGTCCCAGAAAGCTCTTCTGAGATCAGAATTTTCAGCTATTTTTATTTCTATTTTTCAATGCCTTCAGGAGATGAACAACAAAGACTCAAAAGGCAGAGGTCTTCACCATTTTGAAATTCAGAGATGGGATATTCTGCCTTTTGAACATCTACCTGTTAATTGATGTATTGTTTTTCTAAGGAGTTTATCACACTACTGAGTTTCCGCGGACAAACGGGAGTTAAATGGGAGTTAAGCTACATTCAAATTTAAAGAAGACTTGTAAATTCGGTTCAGTTTTTCAAAGTGAAATAACACAAAAGTGCAATAACGCGAAGTTGATCTGCAGTTAAAGCGGAGGAAACCAGCAGCTTTTTAAATTCGGTTTGTTCCGAATTTAAAAAGCTACTGGTTTCCTCTGCTTTAACTGTGGATTAAATTTGCGTTATGACACGTTAACTGTAATGTCGTGTGAAAAACTTTGGGCATTTTCGAGGTTGCTTTGCGTTATAACATGATTAAATCCCATCTGCTTGTGGGATCTCGCTAGTGTGATAAACTTCTAAGAGGCTGTACAGACTGGCATTATACGTTGGCCTTGGGGCAGAGTGGGGGTGTGGTATCCACACAACACATGCCCCGATGCTACCCTGATGCTGCCGTGATGCTGTGCACCCAGACACACAGCAGGTGGCATCCCAGCGCTCCTTTGGTGCTGCATCCAGATGATGCAATGTCAAAAGGAGCACCGGAAAGTGCCACGGTGGTAACAAAGGTGCCTTTTCCCTAGTGCAAAAAGGAGTGACATTTTGCCATTCCTTTTAGCATTGGGAAAGTAGTAGTTTCTTTGCATAATCAAAAATGGCAAGCATGCTGAACGACTCATAGGCCTAGTTCTTATGGGTTACTCCCAACTAGTTTTGACCCATTGAACCAATTATTGAATGATGAGTCAACACATAAATAAATCCCATCAATTCTATGGGTTTACCATTAAAATCAGTGAGATTTATGTATTCAGAATTTACTCTAGTATCAGAATTCAGGCCAGGGACTGTTAACCCAAAGGAAAGATAGAAAGTTCAAGTGAAACCAAAATGAGGTAGTAGTAATGCTATTTTCATTCTCATTTAGGAAACAGTAATATATGGGCTTGGACACAGAGTAGTAATGTGCTAAGTTCTGCTTATGCTGAAGGAAGAGAGTATGGAGGGCAAAGTTTGTGATTGTGCATCTTCTCAGGTTAACAATAAACAATTTATGTAAAAAGAGAAATGATGATGAACATCAAAGTATTTGGCAGAACATTTTGAAACTCTTAAAGACATTATACCCTCTGGCTATCTCGAGTGGTAGAATTCAAAGAATCTGTAGAATCAGTGTGTAGAGAGATCCTGAGATTAACTAAAAGAAAGAAGTTGGTAGCATGACCTTTCGTAGACTAAAGTCTACTTCCTCAGATGCATTTGGTGGAGTGAAAGCCAGGGGCAGACATATGTATGCTATTGGTATGTGAGAACATCAATTCAAATTAAAAATCCTTTGTGTATAGAAATGACGCAGTGAGCCCAGTTTTAACGATGGTCATTCAAGTACAAAGGCATTAAGAACTAGCCTTTTGTGTGTGGAAATGAAGTGGTAAGATGCTAAACTGGTTTTGCCATTTCATTTTTTCTTTCAGTTTGGGGTGAAACATACTCCCCAAAGGGATACCTTGGAGCTTCCCTTGAGAAAGCCTTTTTGCTCCTTTTTGCACCAGCAAAAAGCAAGCTTTTCCCTCCCACTGTGGAGGGAAGCTGGCTTTCAGGCACTCTGGCAGCATGCAGCCTGTAAACGTGTGCCACCATAACTCCTGGAAGCTAGCCCAAGTGTGGGCAGCCGGGCGTCATGAAGCCACCTGGACAGCAGCACAAAGGGGCGGTCCATTTCACCCCTTAGTCTCAAAGGTGCAACAAGATCTCTCTACATTGTATCAATCTGACAAGGGCAGTCCCAGTTAATCTTCTATCATCCAACTATCATCCCAGTTTCTTTCTCCTCCTCCCACTTTCCCCTTTGTCCTGAGATTACTTCAGTTGCTGCAAATTGAATTCTAAGAGCAAAGGTTAACTTAGCAGCAGGGAAGAGAGAGGGCAGAATCTTGCCCTTCTCAGTAGGCTCTGTCAAAACCAAACTGCTGCAGCTCTCTTAGCATGTGTATTTTTGTTCATTAATAAGTTTTGCCATCTCAACCACACTCTAATGTTGCTTGGGTACATCTGTCCCAGTTTTCATCTGTGAAATGTTGGAGGTTGTGGAACATTTAAGGCAAGAATCCTATTGAGTACCATCAGAATGGAGTACTCTGCTTGGGAATACTGAGATAGTGGAAAAGACAGGGAAGGTGTGCCTGAGCATGAGACCAGGAATGTTTCATGTTGTTGTGCCCAGTGGTATAGTGGTTTCATGCCAGTCACTCTAGCAACATTACCTAGATGTCTGCATTGATCTCATTATATATATATATATATATATATAATCTCTACCAGGAGTAGGAGGGAGCCAGCATGGCATAGTGTTTTGAGTGTTGGACTATTACTCCAGAGAACAGGGTTTCAATCCCTGTTCAGCCATGGAAACCCACTGAGTGACCTTGGGCAAGTCACACTCTCTTAGCCTCAGAAGATGGCAATGGCAAACTCCCTCTGAAGAAACCTGCTAAGAAAACCCCGTGATAGATTTACCTTAGAGTCTTCAAAAGTCAGAAACTACTTAAAGAACATAATATAACAACAACAAGAAACATGAGTTTTGTAAAATTAATAGGTCTTGCGTACTTAAAATCAAACCACTCCAAAATACCTTTTATTACAGCAAGCTTAGTTTGTAACAAGATAACTTTTGCTGAGAAAATCCAGTTCCCTTCCAGCTATTCTGAGGATTGCCACTAAATTCAAAGGGAGTACAGTGGTCCCCAGGGATACGAATCCCCCGGGTTAAGAAAACCCCGGGATCCGAAACCGGCGGGACCGCGATTGTATCCCCCGGGATCCAAAGGATCCCCCGGGATCTGGAAAAAAAAAAGAAAGATCCCCCGGCGCCCAGGCCTCGGAGGAGAAGGGACGGCCTTCTGCCGGCTGAGAGAAAGGCACGGCCCGATCCATCCCTTTCTCTCTGAGGAGGCCTCCTCTTCGCCGGCTGAGAGAAAGGAACAGCCCGATCCGGCGGATCGGGCTGTCCCTTTCTCTCTGAGGAGGCCTCCTCTTCGCCGGCTGAGAGAAAGGGACAGCCCGATCCGGTGGATCGGGCCGTCCCTTTCTCTCTGAGGAGGCCTCCTCTTCACCGGCTGAGAAAAGGCACGGCCCGATCCGGTGGATTGGGCCGTCCCTTTCTCTCTGAGGAGGCCTCCTCTTCGCCGGCTGAGAGAAAGGGATGGCCCGATCCGGCGGATCGGGCCGTCCCTTTCTCTCTGAGGAGGTCCCCGCCCTCTTTCCCCCGGGTTACGAAAATTTTCGGGTTACGAAAGGTAATCCGGAACGGGACCGCGATTGTATCCCTGGGGACCCCCGGGGGACCACTGTAGTGAGTCCAGGTGTGTGTGTGTGTGTGTGTGTGAAAGAGAGATTAATCCTTGCTAATCACAAATGCTTGGGGCTTTGACCTTGTGAGCCCATGCACCATTACACCTCTGCTTGTGTCACCCAAGAACTGGTTGCATAAGGAAGATTCAGTGAATTATCTTTGCACAGTCTACCAAGAAGATTTCAGACTGGTACAGAAAACAGATTCCTCTCCTTAGCAATGCCCACCTTTCTGTACCATCAGAGTCATGTTTTGCTTTGCTTTGCTTTGCTTTGCTTTCTTGCTTATCTGTTTTAAACATTTCTGTAACACTTTTCATTAAAAACAAATCCAAGTAATTTACAATAAAAATACAATAAAATTGATAACTAAAGATGATTTAAAAATTAATAATAACAGCCATTTAAAAGTATTCATTATGTTACCAGTTGGAAAAATAACCAGGAAAACGCCTGGATAAACAGATCCAGTTTCAGCTAACAGTGGAAATGTCCAACTGGGAATTTTTAAATTCTCCTTTTCCTTTTCCTTTTCCATATTTTCCCATCCCTCCCCCCTAAGTATATTACCATATGTTGAAGTGATATATTTAACTTGTTTAATGCATACAAGCACTACCCTTTAAAACAAAAATCACTTATATCTTTAAGCTTAATCTGGCAGTTTTCTCATGGCCATCTCTGTCCCTGGCAAAATACATTTATCAGTGACTAATAGCCATGATGGCTAATTAGAACTCCATGATCACTAAATGGATCAGGACAAAAGGAGGAGGCCATCACTTTCATAATCCTACTGTTATGTTCTCAGTGGAATCGGGTTGGACACAGTTAGAAAGCAGTCTGCTAGAAGAGATGGACTTGCTATAAAATGCCTCGAACAAAATAAAAATAAAGGAAAAATTGACCACACTGATAGTACATTTTCAGGTTACTGCTTGAGTCCAGTTTAGACACGATGGCAGCACGGAGCTCTCCATTGAGGACTATACAGATGTTTGTGCAGAACTTGAAAAAAGTTACTCTTTGGGCTACAACTTGGAGTATGCCCCAGGCACATAGCTATGATTGTGTTGTCTGGACCATTCTCAGAATTGTAGTTCCAAAACTAATTTTTACCAAGCTTAGCATGGTAAAAGGGGTTTTCTTTTTTGGGGGGGGGGGGGGTACACTACAATTATTAGATATTATCGTTGAGATGTATGCTACTAAGTGGAAATAATCATGTTGTAGCCCACTAACACTAAACCGCATGTGGAAATGAAACTGCACCAAGAGTGCTTACATATATTTGCAGTGGATATTTGGAGCTTCTTACTTCACTGGAAAGATTTTAATAGCAATAGTCGCATAGCTGAAACTTACAAAGCAGTCCAAAATGAAATACCACCACCACCACCCACTCTAAATCAAGTTGGCCACATTTTAGTATAGATTTAGTTTAGATTTTAATTTAGATTAGATCCATCTTGTTCTCTTGACACAGTGACCAATACCTTTACATTTATTCAGAGATAAACCGGGGGGGGGGGGTAAACATTGCCCCCCAGCCACTAAAAATTCTGGCCTCAATGAAATTTCCCTTTAGTCCTCAAATTTTTAGCACTGCAGAAACTTAAAACTTCAGTTAAGCATTTAGAAATAGAGTTTGGGCCTCCAAAGAAAAGAGTCAAGCAAACACAGCATATGTAAGCATTCTAAGTGTAAAAGAGTTTGAGTATTCAGTCTCTGCAGTGGTAGAAATATGATTATTAAAAGAATTATCATCCATAAATTTGTCTGATCTTCTTTTGTTATAAGTCCTATAAATTGGTGGTTTTCATTATATTTTGTGCCAGTGAATCCCACCAAAAAAGTTTTTCTTTTTGTTTGTCATCATTTTCCAGGTTCATTGAATGGACCTGTTTTATGCTGTTGTGAAAGAGTGATAAAACATTTTGATCCAATATCTCTGAACTATACTCAATTTTATGCACCTATATCATGCTCAGCTACTAACTTTGTTTTTCCTAAACCAACAATCCCCAAAGTTTGCAAGTTGTTCTCGAAAGAGAGTTGCTCCAGCCTCCTGATCATTTTGGTTACCTTTTTTCATCACATAGATGGCAATAGAGATGTGTGTGCAGAACAGGTATTAGTGACAGGCTACATAAGAACATAGAACTTTATCACACAGGGGAAAATAGCGGGTTTAAATAGGCATTTTCCAGGAACAGTTGCTCAATCACAGCAAAGATTTTCACACACATGGCACTTAGAAAGGACTTATCCTGGGAAGAACCAGGAATGCTGAAGAACAAATCATTCCTGGTTCTTCCCAGGATAAGTCATCTCTAATTGAGACATTGTGTAAAAATCTTCACCACAATCTGTCCCCAGAAAATGCATGTTTAAACACTAGATTTTCCCCTTGTGATAAAGTTCATAGATGAATAGTCTTTTTAACAATCCAAATTTTTGCAAGTAGCTATTGAGTAATATTGTGGTGACAGTTGGAAATTTATGTAATAATTGAAGCATCAAGGGAGTATAGCTTGGTGTAGACAGTTTAAGAGTTTGAACTCTGCACAGCTCATGTGTCCACAACAATACTTTCTTAGGGTGTAACATATACTTTGCAGGGAGTAACATATATTTTGCAAAGTTACGTACATTCTTAAGACTCCCAGTTAAAAAGTGCAAAGTGGGGAAGAACCTCTCACCCCTAACACTTTAGAAAGACTGTCAGTAAGAGTAGGCAATACTAGGCTAGATGGACAATCTGTCAATTCTTTTTTTCTTTCCCACAACTCTGTTTTGTTGATAGAGGAACATAAATGAGAAAATGAATGAATACATCATACGTTTGTAACATATATGGTTAATGGAATTAAACTGAGAGTTAACTGTGATCCTACTAGTGAAATGGTTTCATCAAAATGTGGAGGCGATCATGCCGTCTTGCCTTTTTAATATGTTTTGGAGTATTGATGGAACATGCAGAACAGAGTTTGAGAAGATGTGGAGAGAAGAAGAATGTCGGTCATGTGAGAAGTCTACTTACATGGTGTTGGATTCATCCCTAAAAGAAACTCATACCTTAGGCCCAGCACACCATAAATCTGTCCACAGGAGGTATCTTACATTGATGGTTGAGCTCACTTGAAAGCAATGTCTTGCTGATGGTGTGTATATGTTCAGGCATCAAGAGAAAATCACAACGGTGAATGAATTATGTATATGCAAATATTCCAAAATCTAACAAAATGTACAGACCAAAACACTTCTAGTCCCAAGCATTTTGGATAAGGGAGAGTCAGCCTGTATATTGATCAGGAAATACAACTTACAAATAGATTTCTATTGAGAATCATGGACATAAGTGCTGAAAAATGGTTGTTCTTCACTATATATTACTTAACAAGGGAAACATTATGGAAAACTTTCAGAGTTCTGCATTGTTTTAACAGAGTATACAAAGCTTTTAACTTGTTTAAAAATCACTAAAGCAAATTGGAGTTATACTGAAATGGACCCTTAATGTACGATTATTTCTCATAATCACATCTGATATCAGAATGAGTGAGTTAGAACAGGGAGTGTAAAAAAAAATGTAAATTTTTGCCAATTCATCATGTTTGAAACTTTAATAGAACCATGTGGAAGATCCATTTGTATATAAGGCTGTTCTGCCTCAATTTTAGATCATAAATCATTAGCAATGTGTTATAATAAACTCTTACTAAAGAGTATTTTACCTAGGAACTTTATACACTCAGTTTAGTAAAACTTACACCCCTAACAACCTGACTGCATCTCTTTCAAGATATATTTAATTCTTGTAAAATTCATGTGGCTACATTGGAACTGGTAGAAGGCAGCTCTGCTTTGAATCCACAGAAACTGGACTTTGTGTGAAGCAGCTAACTGAAGGCAAGAGGAAGAAAGCAGCATTGTTCTAGCACTCTGTTTTTCACAGGCCTGTATTCATATCTCATCCTTGTTGTTTGCAGGAGAGGCAGATGTGAACCAGAACAATGGGACCTCCACTAAGAGCACAGCGGTGACAGACTCCAAGGACACAGCAGATCCAAAGAATGCCTGGAAGGAGGCCAACCCAGCTGACACAACTGGTCGCCCCCATTTGGTCCGCCTCTTTTCCCGAGATGCCCCAGGGAGAGAAGACAACACCTTCAAAGACCGGCCCTCCGAATCAGATGAGCTGCAGACCATTCCGGAAGACAGTGCAGCAGCTGCATCTGAGAATTCGGATTTGATGGCTTCACAGAAACGCTCTTCCTTCCGGCACGGATCCAAACTTGCAACTGCAAGTACTATAGACCATGCTAGACATGGCTCCCCAAGAAGATACAGGGAACCAGGTCTACTTGACTCACTGGGCAGATTCTTTGGAGGTGACAAACATGTTCCAAGGAGGGGCAAGGTGAGCTCAGAGGAAAGGAGCACAGAATAGCTTTGATGCAGCCAAGAATTGTAAAAGGAAGGGTGGGAGAAAAAATCAAGAGAACTGTATAACCTCCAAAGAGCAAGAGCTGATGTAGCCATCAGGATGGTATTTGTTTTTAACATGGTATTTGGCTACTAAGACTTTTTTTTAAAAAAAAGAATTAGCTTACTAGAATATGTTATGACATCCCCCAATTAATAAGAATGTGTAATTGGTCTTAATCTTCTTTCAACTGGATGATGGGATTATTATAAGTAGAATGTGGCTGTGATTGTGGTAAAGTTCTACCATGGAGGTAGAAGGATTGTGTATGGGGAGGAAATCTTATTTTAAAATTTCCCTTTCCTGTAATAAATATTTCCCTTACAGTGTTTCTGAAAATCTGATTTGGAGGGGAATCAGAGAGGTACAATTGTTTACAGCAATTCTGTGGAAGCTTTACAAAAACTGGGCTTAGTTGAATGTCTCTTGGTTTTATGTCTGTTTTGACTCTCATTGGCATTCTGTAACAACAGGCTCTGATGTGAAACTAACATGATTTATTGTGGAATTGCGGGATGACCAGTCAGTCCTAATATTTTTGTTTCCTTTTCCAAAAAGAGAAACAAAACAGAGGGAAGTAAGAATTGTGACATAGTTGGACCACATCTGTATTAAATGTATTGCATTGTCTTTTAAATTAACAAGTATTTTGTGTTTTAAAATAAGAAACCTCTTTTTATCAATTTTGTGGAATGTCAGTGGCAAAAGTAATGCATATATACACACACAACAATGTGCAGCCTTCCCTTATGGGAATCACAATGAAGCAGAGAGAAGATACTAATATTTGAGGACAATATTAGTTCTTTCACCTGTTCTTTTTCACTTGTATATCGATGGTGTTTTTGAAGCTATTTGGCTACTGGCTGTTACATTTTATATTTTTATATGTACCCTTTTGGATCTGGCATATACTGTTGAAGTTTTACAAACTTTGCTAGAGCAATGGCAGGGGTTTTTGTTGGGAAGGAACATTGCTCAATGAAAGAGAATATACTTTGCAATGAGAAGTCACAGAAAACCCCAGAGAGTCACTGCTAATTATTCAGCTAACACAGACCTTGATAATCTGATGCTTATGTCACCTTACTATGTTCCCACAAGAAAAATCATTTTAACAAGTGGCGGCGGACTTTATATTGTTTCCTCCACTGTTGTGCACTAGCAATTGATTTGGTTCTGCCCAGTTTGAAATGTATCCTTCTGCATGTTCAAAAACTTGGTTCCTAATATAGGCTTCTCATTGCTGTCTGTAGGTAAAATTCACATCACGCCCTGCTTTTGTAGTTAATAAAAACTTAAGACATTCCGGTGCAGCTAAGTTTTACATGTTTACACATTTTATCAGAGAACATGAAGCTTACTGCATAGTTATGCTTAAATAGTAACTCTTGGTTGATTGTAGTGACTGTTAAGTAGTGTGGGCCAGTAGCTGGTAGTCAATAATTATAGAACAATAAGTTCTATAATCGCTTTTTGAATGTAGTGTTGATTTGATTTACTCTCCAGTCTTATCACTCAACATATTGCTACCAATATTGGGAACAAAATGAAACATTTAAAAAAAGCCAGACATGTGTATGAAAGGATTGCCTGCAGTTCTAAAATTCTTTGTAGGATCTATTTCTGAGGGATTCTAAAATTGCCTGTATCATAACAGGCTTGCCCATATTGGTTGACTAGCTCAAATTCTGTTTCATTTTAGAATGAAAGATTATGAAGTCAATAAAACTGACAAATATGGTAAACCAATATAAAGCTATTTCTCATAGACAAAGAGAAAAGTATGTTAATAGAAAATACACCTACACCTACAATAAGCAGTCAGGTACTATTTAGAACACATAGTGACTAAGAAACCTTCATTTTCAGTCTTTTGGTGATAGTGATTAAATCTGTTTCCAGACTAGATGTCTGTATTTAACAGTCATTGTGAAATCTGTTTACCTTTTGGGATGGATATGTGTATAGACATACACTTTCATAGAAAATATGATTGTTTTGTGTTGTTGATTCAAAGTACAGTGCTGTTGATTTTCACTGCATTTATTGGTACTTTTAAGTCTCTATAACCTATAACCCAGTGCCTAAAGAACGAAAATAAATGGTAATGATCATTCCAAGTGCTGGCATAAAACATCCTCTGTTTTTTAAATGCTGACTTACAGGTACTTTGGACACAGTGAGTTGAAACTGACTGTGTGATACCGTACCAATATTACTCTTTGAAATAAAAATGCTGGTACTGAAAAATATATCTATCCTAGGAATCATTCCCAGGAGACATTCAATGCTGGAAGTTAATTCAACAAGTGCCATGAACATTTCTTAATGCTAAATGTGCATGTTTGTTTTCAGGGAAGCAGAAAGATATTAGAATAAAGTCACTGTCTTGTTTAACATTGTGGGTGTCAGGAAAAGGTATTTGTCATAAATATGTTAAAATACTTGGAAATATAGATAGAAGATTTTCTTGCTGTGTTTAAAGATGTAGTTGTTGTGTTTAACATGAAACAAATGAACACTGGTGCACTTTGAAAGCATTGAAAAAAGTAAATAGGAAAAAAAAATCCTGTGGAAAAAAATACAGAATTCTACATAGTAAATATTCTGAAAACCAGAATCATAACCAAGCAAGGCATGCTGCTAACAGTCTTGCCTTTGTCTACCTTAGATCTTTTTTTTTACACCTGTCCAAATCCTACAGCCAGCATGCTTGCTGGAGGATTCTGGGAACTGTTGTCCAAAAAAGTAATTTTTCCAAGCTTCATTCCGAATGTGGCTCTTGTGATTCTCTAAACTCTTGTAATTCTGATAGCAGGACCCCAGCCCCAGTTAGCAATGATAGCATCAATTGCTAATAATTCTCAGAACTCCAACAACTTATGTAACTGCAGCTAGTCAGGGCAACAGTCCAATCTTTTCCCCCAAGTATTGCTCATTCTTATATCTGATCTGCCCACACCAGTAAGTGCCGGAATGCAGCAGACACAAATGCCCCTTTGTCCAGAGAATGTGCTGACATTGATTCAGGGAGCATTATGAATTCCTTGTGGAGGCATATTCTCTTCTTACTAACATCCATAGATGAAAAATACATGCACAAGTAGCATTGTCCTTTGTTTAAAGAAAAGAGGAGGAAGAGAAACAAGAATAATGCTTATTTTGTTCCTACCTCCTCCTCGCCATTCCTTAAGTAGCAGGTTCCCTGTTGCTCTAGCATTTGTGACAAAAGGGTGAGAGAAAAATAAAATTTACCAATGTGAATGTATGAACATGTCGTCTCTCCTTTGTCCCCCCCCCCCAAAATTCACCTATATATGTTCCCATGTTGAGACTTAAACTGACATATCATCTGACTATGCATGATAAATACATGGGTGTATAGCAAGAGAGAGAAAAACTAACAAGTATGTTCATGAAAGAAGGTCTGAAGTCTCAGATTTTTATCAGGTAGTAGGGGGAAAACTTGGCTTGACTTGAGTTACCCCTATGGTATTTGCAACATTGACAGCCAGACCCTAAGTAACAGCCCTGTGGTGTTGCACAGTTTGTACAGTTTATATGATTGTATACCTCTACTGGATTACTTTTGGTTAAAATCGGCCCTTCCCAAGGGATGCTCTTCAGAATAAGAGAGAGTTTGCCATCTATGTTAGCAGTAAGCAAATGAAATCTGTTACCTGGTCTTTTTCTAAACTAACCTGTTTGGATTTCACAAGATATTAAGTAATTTTATTTTGGCTGTTCAGAATGAACAGTTAGAGAAAGCATGCATGGTTTTCATAGAATCATAGAATCATAGAATCATAGAATCATAGAGTTGGAAGAGACCACAAGGGCCATCCAGTCCAACCCCCTGCCATGCAGGAACTCCAAGTCAAAGCATCCCTGACAGATGGCTATCCAGCCTCTGCTTAAAGACCCCTAAGGAAGGAGACTCCACTACACTCCAAGGGAGTAAATCTATATATTTTCAGACTTGTATAAATCAAATTCCTAAACATTATGATTGTAAGAATTGCAAATCCAAGTATTTGTTTGATATAATACAAAACACAGACCTCAGTCCATTTGTTAATCCCAGCTAGAGCCATCTCATTTAATTGATGGAATATGTACATCATATTGATTCAATGGGTCAACTCCACTCAGATCCTGTCTATAATATGTTACTAGCCATTTTACTAGATATTCTCTGGAATCAGCCCTGCACTAAACATCTAATATGACCTGGATACATTGGAATTCAACAAGTATGTTCCTTATTAAATATTTATTCAATGGGGAAGAATATGAGAGATAATTGCTTTATTCTGTGTGCATCATGCAACGGAGAATGGTTTTGCTTATTAGGGAAGGGTGCTATTTATGTACATTAGGATCATCACTGTTTGTGGTTTCCCCAATGAATATTAATCATAAAAAATAAATAACCATTTAAAACCCTGTTATCATTTTAACTCCTGACCTAATTTACATGATGGTCCTAAACATTTCCACAGGTATAGTTTGGTACGGCATGACTGTGATATCTCTGTAACACTGCCATAATGGTTTGGCATGTTGCATTGATGCAGCTGTTGGTTCTGATTTCGTAGTACATATTACTAATGAACACAATCTGAGCCCATTTCTTAGAAATAAATTTCACATACGTTTAGCAAAAATTTTTAGGAGACATCTTGAGACAGTCTATGATGGACTCAAAAAAAAAATCATGCCATTCCTGAGTGCTCAGGATTTTTCCAGCTATTGTTCTGCCCTCAGCAAAAGCTCCTAAATTACCCCATTATTTTCCATTATTCTTCTGTCTGGTGTCAAGTTAAGACTTTGGTCTTTTTCTCCAGATTGTTTATCTTGTCTCCTGTTGCTTGACTTGCCATCTCACACAGAAAGCAAGAAAAGTTCAACAGCTCAACTCTGTGCCTCTCTACTCATAAATAAAACTTTTAACTGGGATCTCGCTTTCAGGTATAGCCTGTGCAGCCTTCCCTGGTGGGGCTTCCTTCTGCTTAAATATGCCTGGGAAAGTACTGTGAAGCTTTCAAAGAGCATGTAGGCTCTATAATCAAACACTTAGGTCAGCCTCAGAATTTACACATTCGATAAGTCAGGTTTCAACCTTGTGGTAAGGCTGTAGCACAACTGATTGATGTATTTTAATGAAAAGAAAAATGAGAGTATGAGAAATACAGTAAACATAGAATTACAAGTACTAGTGTGGAGACACTCTGCTCATGTTAGAGTTTTTTAAATAAATTTCTGCAACACTTTTTCTTCAGAAGGAATGGATGGTACCTGTGCTTTTAGCTCCTTCTGTAAGCATTTATTCTATTGCTGCAGTCATTTTACCTGGGCTCTGTAGAGATAGAATTCAAAGAAATGCCAGACTCTGAAAAAAGTGAACCTATTGCAACTTTAATGTTGCAACTCATGAGCCACACATTGCTGTGGAATTATTGGATTTCCCCCAGACTTTTGGTGTCTTTCAGTAGAGAGATTGCTGCTTCTACATGTTTTGCCTGAGAATGGATGGATGGATGGGTGGTGTAGGGAGATCAAACACACACACAGAAAACAAGACAAGCTAATTGAAAAATCTAATTGAGGAAAATAATGGTCAGAATCCTCTTGGCAGCATAGCTATGGAAGTGTAGGTGGTGTCAGGAGAAGGAAAATGGCAATGAGATGTCAAAGAAATAAGTTACTCAGAGTGACTCAGAACTGGCAGATCTCTGGTGTTCATGGTGGGTGAGGAAAGATGTAGTTAGTATGGGGAAAACGTTTAACTTGCCCCTCCTCTCCTGTCTTTGAAACATTAATAAACCTAAAGGAACCTGTTTCATCCAAACTGGACAACTATGATTATCAGCTTCAAAACAAATCACGGTGTTAAAAACATGGTTTCAAGTTGCTTTAAATTTTGGCTCTTACTAGAGCTTATAACCATAGTTTCCTTGTTTAAATGAAATGGGAAATCAGAGGCATAAATTAGAGACATCATGGTTTAAATTGCTCACTATAGGCTCATATGTATCTCACTATGATATGAGATGAAATTGTCCAAACCAGGCTGCACTGTTAATGTGACATGCTTTGCATATGAAACATTAGAGGAGATCAGTGCTAATTTTCACAGTTAAAAGAGTCTTTCAATGTGTATATAGTGGGTCTGAAGGAAATTTATGTACCGTGACTCGTGTTTTTGTTGTGTCTAGGATAATCTTATCTACTGTTTCTGTACAATTGATGTATAAATTACAGTGCTGTAAAATACATAATTAATGGTACTAGATTTCTGGAGTCTGTAAGATAATATGATTTTGTTTCAGTGTCTGACCTTTGTCTATGCTTGACCATCGATAATGCACTTATTAAATAGCTTTCTCACCACACAATGTGTACTACTTATTTAATTTTTGTATATTAACAGCTTAACCTATATATATCATGCTTTCACATTGTAATTTGCTGATAAAGACACAATTAAACTGTTTATCAAGGACATGCAGTGTGGACTATGGAGGGACAGCAAGTGGGAAAAGGGCACCAAGATGTAAAATATTTTACTGTAATAAACCTCTGATAAAGCATGATGACCATGTTTAAGAGGCATATAAACTGAATATGAGAAGAGTATTAATGGGGAAGAGACTGCTGCTTGCCAGAGTATCTTTATTCTAGGATGGAAGGCAGTCTTGAAAAAAATTGAACTACCATAGAAAAACTCAAACCTACATGCCTGATAAACTACAGTCATCTGTTCTAAGGGGACTGCTATTAAAAAGGTTGCATCACACTGTATTTGCCTTCAATTACATCATTACAAATGAAGCTTACTCCAATTGTAACCACTGGACTTTGTTCCTAACTATATTTGTTGCATGTAAGCCTAACTAAAATAAGTGAACTTTCGATGAACTTTCCTTACTGGTTGAAGTTGGTGTTGGTCTTTAGTGTTGACTAAAAACAAAAAATACTGAGAATTCTAAAGTGTAGAGCATAGATGGGGGAAATGTTACCCTCCAGATATGTCTGGATCCCAGCTTCTCCTACCATTTAGCTATATGAGGGAAGACTAGTGGGCTGCAAAGTCACATCTGGAAGGCTACACGTTGTCTAGCCTTCATTTAAACAGATCTTGTAGCACCTTTAGACTAACTGGAAGAAATTGGCAATATGAGCTTTCATAAACTTCTGTCTACTTCCTCAGATGCACTGAAGTCTATGAAAGCTCATGCTGCCAACTTCTTTCTTTCAGTTAAGTCTCAAAGGTGCTACAAGATCTCTTTACATACTGATTGTACAGACTAACATGGCTATAACTTTGAATTCTAGCCTTAATGTAGTGAGATGTTGAAAAGAGATGTGCATGTTGAGGGGTCCAGAGCATACATTTCAAAAGCCCATAAGTTCAGGTCTCTGTCAAGTACCATGAACAAAATTGTTACTGATAGACATCTGAACCTGTTGATAACTTTCGTTGCAGCAGGATATAGAGTGAAGAGGAAGACCATGAGAAGGGAGAAAGGGTGGCAGAAAGAGAGAAGTAATGGTGCGTGTTTTAATGGTGGACCAGCCCAACACTGACTTGAACACCACCAGGAATGTGACAGCAGAGAGAAAAAATGTTCCTCACCTCTGGTCAATATTAAAGTTGTAATGTTGTGATTAACAGGATAGTTAAGGGCATCCATAATTTCCACACCAAGTGGAATCAAGCTAACTGATGATGCCCAAAATTATTATAATAAACATGAAAATTAATCCCCAATCTGCCAAGGGATTAATGACCAAAATGGGTTCTGAGATATTCATTTTAGCTGTGGGGCAAGAGTAAATCAGCTTTCTTGAATAACATGTATCTTTGACAATTACTACTTTTGAATTGACATATATGTCCTATAGCTTTGAGGAGAGAAAAATTCAACACCAGAGGGCATAAATCCAATTACACTCTGACCTAACTCCATTTGCTAGTTCCAGTTGAATCAGTTGTTAAGTGGTAAATCACTGCTTACACAAATCCCATTGATACAATAAATCTAATTGAGACTAGCAATAAATCTCATTGGGAACTAGCAACTGTTGGCCCAAAAACAGCAAAAAAAAAAAAAGAGTAATGTTTAATGGGAAGCTATGTCACTAATTGAATTAGCTCTTCCTCTATGGGAACTCTCACTACCTTTGGTTTTGTATAAACAAACTACTGCAAGATGCTAAAAGGCTAATAAAGGTACAGTACTAAAGATGTTATTCTTGCCCTTGATGGGAGGAGGATGAAACTTTAATTCTCTCAAAAATACACTGAAGCAAAGCCATTGACCTTAGTTATTGCAGCATAGCAATTGAGGCTGTGTAATCATTCTTTTAAAGGAAAACATTAGTCTAGAAAGACCACTTAAAGCTGTAACTGTTGTTAATTGTGAAAATATATGGCACTGAATTGTCCATGCCATTAGCCTGAAAGTTATTTCTTGATGTATAAAATGAAGTTTTTGTTTCAGAAAAAGGTCGGCATTAATGTAATAAAGGGTACCTTCAAGATGAAGAGAATGAAACTTAGCAGTTTGCAGCACAGTAGAGTCTTCCCATTGCCAGTGGTAACAGACAAGAGATCACTATGACCTTCTTTTAAAATAAAGTATTTCTTCGCACAGACTTTGTTAATCTCACTGCCACAAGAGATCATGCTTGTGACTTTTTTAGGGTGCATCTACACTGTAGAAAAAATGAAGGCTGACACCACCTTAAGTGCTGTAGCTCCATCCTATGGAAGCCTGGGATGTGTAGTTTTGCAAGGTCATCTCTGCCTAAGAGTGCTTGTGCCCCAAACTACAAATCCAATTTTAGTTTTGAAACCATTAAAAAAGATAAGTAAAAAAACAACCCTACAAATTAGAGGATTCTGTAAGAGGGAAACCATGGCAGTTAAAGTGGTATCAAACTGCATTATTTCTACACCCTTAAATGGATCTGTAAGGGATTAGACACACTGATGGAATATAGTTTGGTAGTCATTATGGTTTTATAGAAACTGCAGACTTGGAAACAGCATGTCATTCAGTACAAACTGATGCAATGGTTTTGGATTTGTTGCCTTCACATCCATTTATAGAATTTCAAGAAGCAACTTGATGTGGTCACAGACCCTTCGACTGGATCTGCACTAGCAAAATATTTATTATTATTGTTGTTATTATTATTATTATTATTATTATTATTCCAAACTCTGTTCCAGGGCCGTTGGACACAAGATGTATGCCCACTTTCACAGTGAAAGTGCTTCTCTTAGGCTTTATTTCAGTTTAGAAAAACTCACTTTTTACTCAATAGTTTCCTTTTTTTTCTTTTCTTTTTTTGCAATGTGTGTTCTGCCAGATCGGTGTGAGGCAGGGTAGTTGGGAGGCAAGACAAATTGATGGGTGGCATTCTTCATCCAGCAAATGTTTTGCCATTTTTTGCTCTTTTACAGTGTTCCACTCAAGGAACAAATCCAGCTCCGAATGGGTTCAAATTGAAAGTTTGTTTCCATCTTGCATCAGAGCTCAGGGCTTGCTTTCCTTGCTTCTAAAAAGTCCTGGCTGTCAGAAGCACTTGGAAAGGGCTAGAATGGGAAATGGAAGGGGGTGGGAGAACTAGTATTAACCAAACATCACACCAAGAAGAAGGACTTTGTTCTATAGATACCAATCTTAATTCAGTTAAACATTTGGAGTGGAAAGGAAAGTGAGGGAAGAAGCATTTTATATTTTTCTCCTCCTTGGGGCTGTCTGTGTTGGAAGACATTTAATATTCCCTTGAGCATGAAGAGGAGAAAGGGATGAGATGGGGGAGCCATCCAATGAGAGTGCAAGATGGGTGATAAGATTGACAGAAGAACAAAAAAGGCTTTTGATTGATAGGTTTCTGCATGCTGGGAAGGAAAAAAAAGTACATCAGGAGGAACGCCCTTTTGTACCGATTTGAATTTGGCTCTAGGAATTTGTGGCTATTAATCCAATTTGATTCTGGGTTTTTACAGATCAGTGTGGTGTAAACTGGGTGAAACCTGGACAAAATACCGTGGCCTGTTTCTGGATCATTTTGCTGTTTTGGATTTAGCCTTAGTCTTATAAACCTGGGCTGGCTGTTGACTTCAAGTAATTATCCATGGGAGGCATGAAGATTCAGATAGAAAATTAACTGGAAAGCTTCCAAATTGGTCCAAGCTAAATCAGTCTGTTTTCTGGATTGTCACATCAAGGCACACAATAATTCTTGTGATAGGTGCAAACATTTAACTATACTTAGCTGAATAATGACTTGCCTTTTCTCCTTGCTTCAAAAAAGTCAAAGCTTGATTAGGCCTCCTGCTTATTCCTTAACAAATCTCTGAAAAGGGAGATTTGAGCAGTATGTTTTTTCAAAGAACCTTACAGGTGTTCTCTTATCAGAACAATGCATGCTGTGTAAGTAAATAATCCTCAAAACATAATACTTGTCCCTAACTGCGGGAAGAAAAGAGAGAAACAACAAGAATGGGAGTGTGTAAGTGGAGGAAAGAGAAATCTATTGTAATGTAACCTGCATTATCAACTGAATATACAGAGAAGGATGATAAGGAGGATTGTTTCATCATGAAACATTATGAATTAAACTTAGGTGGAATAGAGGCTAAAAGACTTGGAACAGTTATATGGCCTACATTATCTATGGCTACCCAATGAGTCATTTCAGCTTTGAAGTAGTGTCTTTTGGTTTTTTTTAATGCGACAGAAGGTGACCTTAATCATAGGTTGCTAGTGTAATGTGCTTGTCACATCCCTGTGGTTTTGATAAAGTAATGAAGTAGGGATAGGTAATTACAACTACCGCAACTGGTTGGTGGCATGGTGTTCTAACATACACATGTTCTACATAATCAATCTATTCCACCAGTATAAGACTCCTCACTGAAATACATGACTGACTCTACATAAAATAGATCTTTGATGGTCAGATTTATTTTAAATTATTTGGTTCTGGTCACCTTTAGGTACTTCCTCAAGTACTTCCGTACAGTGAAAGTCACTAGAAATGTTAAATCTCATTTTTCATTATCCTTCTGATATCTACCTTCATAATTTAAAAAATAAACACATACAGTCTTAGAATATAAAATATACAAAAGTTTTAAAAATGAATATTTTTGTCTGCAACATATCGATAAAGACTACACCTTCCTGCAAGAACAAACTATGAGTCAGAATAATGCTGCTCTTTAAAAAAAATCACTAAGAACAATCCCATTTTTAAAAAAAAAAGCTAGAGAGCAGTATATGAAAATAAGAGAAATATGACATAAGTACACAGAGAAGATTTACTTATCCTTATCATCATCACCACCACCACCTCAAATCTTTTTTTGCTGTGGCATCCTAGCTGTACAATGTTCTCTTCCCAGAGACTTGATTGGTACAAAAGCTGGCTTCATTTTGATGCCAAGTTAAAATTTGCTCACAAATGTTTAGGATCCTGTATTATATCACTCACCTATGAACATCGTTGCTCAGTCAAGAAACAGTACTGAGGACCAGTCCTTATAATAATGAATTTAAGAGTTAAAGATATCCAAACTAACAAGAGTTTTTTTTTTAAAAAAAAAATCAGGGCTCGTAAACTTAGCATATGGGCAGGACAACATTCCTAACTAATTAACAGTGAACTGAGATCCTGCAAATATTAAACCAAGCCTGTTTCAAATACACCCAACACAGATATGCATGCAGATTCCACATTGATTGTTGCCTGTGGTGTGAGCCAGCTGCAACCAAAACATGTTCATATCTATGGCTTGGAAATAGAAAAGAAACTGCAAAGACAAACGAGCCTGGGAAACAATACCTACAGATTAGAAATTCCTTTAAAAATGGACAGATATTAAAGTGGCATATATGAATGTTGTCTCAAATTTATTGTAGATTCCAGTCTATAATATTACCTAACAATGCAAATAAAATCACAATGTTATGTGCCTATGTATAAAATTAGTGCGGACAGTATCATGCATTTGCATGCACAAGTGTTTAATGTAGTCCAAGACAGTGTGATATCCTGCAAAAAATGTTGTTGTTTGCCATCCAGTCAACCAGCTTATGGTGACTCTGAGTATGAAAAAAACCACCATGAGCCCAGGTTATCATTTGCCATGCTCTCAGGTCTTGAAAAGTCAGGGCCGTGGTTTCCATTCCACCTGTAGTGTATTTTCCTTCTTTTCCTTCTGCCTTCCACTTCAGTAAGCCTTATCGTCATTCCCAATAAGTCACAAAATTGCATGTTATATTCATACTTACCATGCTGTTCACTGATCAAGAATGAAGTAATAACTCAGAATTGATTTCATGTGGTCAATGATATTGTTCTAGAACAGGGATTCATAAATATTGTTATAACATAGCACTTATGTGGCAGTCTAATTTGCTTTTAACAAGAAGGAAAAAATGACTGTTAGATTTCTGAAACTGTTTCATGCCCTTGTTTCATGCCCTTGTTTCATGTAGCTTTGTATCAGTACTATTGATTTTCCCTCTTTTAAGTGGCTATCAAGAAAATGTTTCTTTGTTTGCTGTTACTAGTAATTCTGAAACCTGGAAATAACTGAAGATAACAGAAAATTTTAAAAAATGGAAAATGACCAAGTACAATTAAAAAAAATTAAAAGTAAAGGGACAATTGACTATTTGAGAAAGTGCCATATGAAAGGTTAATATCCCCAGGTGAACAACAACCAGCATGGTAGAGTTCAGGGTTGGAAAACATCACTCACTAAATCTTGGACAATAACTCCCACCACACATTGCCATGTGTTATGCTGACTAGGGTTGATGGGTATTACAATTCAATATAATTTGGAAGGCCACTTGTTCAACAGCTCTAGTGTAGCTGGAGTGGCAGACTAGGTTCTGGATTAAAATTTGCAAGGAGAAGACAATACAAAAGAAAGACTGAGGACAGCCTCAGTCCTATCCATGCGCATTTGTGGACAAGTTCTACTGAAATCTGGGTGATTTACTTCTGCAAAAAAATCCATTTTTCCTGTGAATAGAACCATTTCAAGTACTTTAGCAGAAGCTGGAGTAATAAGACCATGGCAGGTGCTCTGAAGGTCAGAGTGACTCCTGCCGTTTCCTGGAAAGTCATAAATGAGAGTCTACAGAATCACCCATTTCTTTCTAGTCCGATGTAAAACGTACACATCCAAGTGAAGGTATGAAGTCCGCTTGCTGGTTGTAACTGCACACTAGAGATGGAATAATTTTAAAAGCAGAATCTAACAGAGAATACTGTTTTATTTTTTAAACAAAAACAAAAAAACCTCTCATTTCAGCAGTCAATTTCAGTATTACTGGCTCCTTGGGAATACTATCAAGAAGTGCTTACCTATTCCAGGATCCCCTAAGAACTTCATTTTCAGAAAGTTCCTAGCCAGTTCATAGTTAGTATGGTAATATGATTCTACCTCAACCGCCATGGCTGCATCCTAAGGAATCCTGGGATATGTAGGGTTTTTAAGCACTATCGCTCTCTGGCTGAAAATTGTAAATACCGATTCCCTACAGTGCAATCCCAGGATTCTGTAGGATGTTGCCATGACAGTCAAAGTGGAATCATGGTACTATCACTGTCTAATGTGAAAGGCCCCAGGTATATATGTTGGACGATTCTACATTATACTTCGTGGCGGAACACCATAATTTAAATATTTCACTGCAAAACCATTTTTAGTTGAAGGAAATATTTTCTGGCAGCTTCCAAAGGAGGTTTGAACAAAGTCAACTTTCAAATGTAAGAGTAGCATAGAGATAGGGAAGCAACATAATAATCTGCTGAAGAAGAAGTGTGAAGAATGCAGACATGTTTATTGATGAAGTTAATACAGATGTTTTCATGATGTTTGGAAAAGCCACTATGAAATCCTACTGTGTACCAGTGCCCAGTTCTAGAGACAGACTGATGAATTCTAACAGAAGGATCTAACTTCTTTCCCAAAGAGTCTATAATGAAGTTTTAAAATGATGGGAAGGACCTACCCTGACACCTTGAGGAGGGATCCCAGGTTGCTTTGTGTTCCCCACATGTGCTAACTTTATTTCTTTTCAGCCCCAATGGTCAAGGATGTTATGGGTTTTTTGACCAAAACTTTGGGATGGCACAAGGATAGGGTCAGGTGGAGTCTATGAGCCTTACCACATTGCAAACAAACCTGGCAAGCAGCAAAAGAAAAGCATGTTTCTCTTTCTGTCTCCTCACAATATCAAAGCGCTTTTGTTCTCCCTCCAATTGTAAAAGCATGGGAGAGGCCGTAAAAGTGTCTCTTTTGCCAAACTGGAAAAATCTGTTTGGCCAAAGGAACACTTTTACGACCTTTTCTCTGCTTTTATGACCAGAAAAGAACAAATGTGCTTCAACATCATGCAGAGACAGAAACAAAACAAAACAAAAAGCTCCTCTTTCACTGCCTGCTGGATTTGTTTGCAATGAGGTATGGCTTTATAATCTTTTAACCCAATAAAGCCTTCAGGAAAACGGAAGGGGAGATTCTAAATTCTTATCTTAATTTTTATAACACATGAGTAGAAATACTGATTGGCACTCTGTCCTATATTATTAGGATACTTTCCACCTGGTACTGATCCTCATTCTCTGCAAACCCTTCACATTTTAATAGGTGTAGTGGTTAGAGTTGTTGACTGGAAATACCCCAGTTTTAGTCCCCACTGAGCCGTGAAGCTCATTGGATGACTTTGGGCCATTGTCTCTCAGCCTGATCTACCTTACAGGTAAATTGATGGAAAGTGTTATTAAGGATAAAATTGTCAACCATATAGAAGGGCAAGCCCTGCAGAAAAGGAGTCTACATGGCCTCTGCAAAGGTAAGTCCTGCCTCACTAACCTTTTAGACTTCTTTGCAAGTGTTGATAAGGAGTGATCCAGTAGTTATGATCTATTTGGCTTTCCGATGGAGTCCACGGACTTCCCAGCCACTGAAGTGGTCATGGGATAAGAGGAGAGGTCCTCTTACGGAGTGAAAACTAGCTAAAGAACAGAGAGCAGAGAGCAGGAATAAATGGTCACTTCTCACAGTGGGGGGATGTGAGGTAACCAAGTTGCCAGTGACAATTATTTAGGGTGGTAAGAACAGAGATAAATTCAGAAGAGCTCCAAAAGATTTCACAAAACTGGGGGAAGGGGCAGGAAAATGGCAAAGCAAATTCAGTGTATGCAAGTGATGCGCAATGAAGCAAAAATCCCACCTTCACATGTATACTGATAGGGATCTGAGGCGGCAGTGACCAACTAGGAAAGTAGCATAACCTTGTGATTGTGCAATGATTTCCCTTTCTGTTCATGTCCAACATGGAATCTGACTTTTCCCCCAGCATCTGTACAGAGGAGTGTACAGTGTGTGCTAAATACCTCATTGAATGGTGTGCTAAATACCTCAGTGAATATGTTAACCCTATTGTGTATGGCTGTTGGGTGAGTGGGAGAGTCAGATTTCATGTTGGGCATGAACAGAAAAAGAAGTCAGAATAAATTTTACAGCAATACACTGCCTGTGTATAAATCCATGGTGTGACTATATATGGAAATCGTGTCTAAAAAAGGACATCATAGAACTGAAAAGGGTAAAGAAAAAGCCAACCAAAATGATCAATTGGAAATAAGGGAAAGTTACAACATTTGGAGCTGTTTGGCTTAGGAAAATGGCAAATGGGATGTGGGATACATCATGTGTAGAAAATAGATAAGAAGACATTTTTCTCCCCCTCTTGTTAGAACTCAGGGCTATCCACTGAAGTCGAATAGTGGGAGATGCAAGATAAATAAAATATAGTACTTCACACAGGGATTAAACAGTGGCATTCACAGCTCCAATGTCTGGTGACAGCTGCCAACCTGGATGGTTTTAAAGGGGGTTGAATGAATTTATGGGAGATGGGGCAATGAGTGACTATTGATCAGGGTGGCTATATGGCACCTCTGGTATCAGAAGCAATATACCTCTATGAGTTGCTGGGCAGCACAAGATTGAAGATGCATTGTACTCACATCCTACTGACAGGAGTAACTGCTATGAACAGAATATTGGCTCTTATTGTAAGGAGAAATGGGGGGGGGGGGGGGTAAGATCCATGTACAGCCCTCTGAGCCCACTGGAGAAAAGTGGGATATAAATAAAACAACAGTGGATATAAATATAACAAAATTGCATTATTTTAGAGAGTTGGTGCAAAAGCTTAAGGAGAGTCAGCTTCTGTGCCTTTAAAAGTTGCCTTAAAGCTTTAAGCTTCTATGCCTTTAAAAGTTGGGTCATGTAGAAGACAGGACTTTAGTAGATGCATGTTATATGGTGGGCTATTAAGAAAAGAAAGTGGAACCAACTGAAATTCCATTTTCTGTACAACCACAATGGTGATGATGGTGATTATATTTATTTATGTCCCACTTTTTCTCAATCATTGGGTCTCAAAGCAGCTTACCATTTGAAAGCACAGTACAATTAAAAACATAAAAAAGTGACCTTCTGCACAGTTAATGGCTGTACTTCCACAAGGCATGTGGATCATTGGTAAGTGTCAGTATAGATTAAAGGTGGGGAAAGAATAGAATTCTAACCATGTTACAGAACCAAGGCACTGAATTTAAGGAGAGACTTCAAACTTCATTATTGGCATCTTGCTTGACATGTAAACCCTGTTCCAGCCATATGTCCTTCCAGGGAAAAATAGGTTCTTTTCTTTTTGACATCTCAATCCATCCAACAGAAGAATAACAGTCTTTTTAAAATCCTGAGCTTACTCAGAAGTTCTCAAAGGAAAAAAAAAATACCTGTAGGACTCTGGTTCTCCAAAATGGGTGGAAACAAGGTACACGGAAAAACAACAAAGGTTTGTGGCACCTACTCTCTTCCCAAGTCTGGCGGTCCCTTCCTTTAGCTTGACGAATGACATTTTTGTAATAGCTCTTGAATTTGGATTCATCTGACCACTCACTTTTGCTTAGCCACCAGCTTTCATCCACCTGAGCCTGTTTGGTTGCCTTGGTGATTCTTGTTGCCTGGTTACCAGAGCTAGGGATAGGGATGACCCCATTTCTGATATATTTCCACAGACCTTGTTTTCTGGGAGATTTAGGGATGGCAAGAGCTTTCATGATACAGTTGCAATAGACACAAGCAGACCACTTTCATTGGGATTTTTAATTTAAAAAAGCAAACACATAAACAGTAAATCTGAGGCTGCTGCTACATTGCAGAATCAATGCAGTTTTGACTCTATGGGATCCTGGGATTTGTAGCTTATTCTGGCACAAGAGCTTTCTACATATCCCAGAACACCATGGCAGTTAAAGTGGTGACATATGACATTAATTCTGCAATGTAGATGCAGCCTGAGAATGCAGACTTATCTACTACATCGGTTTTAACCCTGCATCCATGGGTTACAATGAGCCTCTTTTCCATGAAACATTCCAATCCAGGAGTGAGGACATTGAAGAACACTGTCTGCATGTAGACCCCAATGATGTTTTTTAGACCCCCAAAGGTCTCCAGCCCTGCTATTAAACATGCATGTATTTGTATACCCAAAGCTGAGAAAAAGTCTTCCCTGGGCTGAAAACAAATAGGAGGGTTCAAAAACATGTCAAAATTGTTCCTTTAAGAAAAGGTCTTAACGACTAAAAGAAACTTGGAAACAAACAAAATGTCTAACTGAAAGAACAAAGCTGATAGCTTGAGCTTTCTTAGACTTGAGTCTACTTGCTCAGATGCATGGAAGTAGACTCAAGTCTTTGAAAGCTCATGCTACCAACTTCTTTCTTTCAGATTGTGTCAAAGGTGCTACAAGACGCCTTTGCATACTGATTTTCCAGACTAATATGGCTAGGTCTTTGAAAAGAAGTATAGGGTGACTGCTTTTAATTTTCACTGAGGATTAGGATGCAGTTTTAAGAAAGAATTCTTGGTGTGCTGGTGGAAAAGGAGCAAAGAAATCCAACTCTGTAATTAGACCTTCAGATGTAGAAGGAGTCTCAGAAATTTAAATGGTAACTTAATGGGAACTCATTACTCAGTGATAGGTGGCTGTCAGTACGTTAGTTTCTCCATGCCTCTCTGACTGCCAAGATTTAAGAAAGCTACAGTCATCCATTTTTAATAATAATAATAAAATTTATATTTTTCTTTTCCTGTATCCCAGACCATGTTTCTTTCATTGGCAGTTCTCATCAAGTATACATGCATAAAGCTATTCCCTTGTTTCTAGCAATAATGATGTGCCTAAAGGATAATATATCCCACAGGGGCCATTTCAGTGCTTTGTGGTTTTGTAAACATTCTGACATTTCCTACTCTCAGCATCCTAGACACCAAATGAATCTTCACGTTGAAACATAAGATTTTTCTTACATAGCCACACATCACACTACCAGTTTGGTTTATTTTGATATGTGAGTCCAAGGGCAAAGCAATTTTCGTTTAAACCATAAGTGACAATGATCAGAACAATTCTGAATCCTGAAAGTGTTGGTTGTGGAAGAATGATCTCAGACAGCAATAATACCTACTAAGTCCATTAAGTTTTATGTTCACAAAACAAGTGGTAATGGGAACAAGACAATAGGTATTCTTGGAGTAGCTCAGGACTAGTGAAGAGCAGCAGGACAGTCCTCTACTAACAAAAATACAGGCCTCAAATGAGACTTGTATTTGCAGACAGATCAGCAATCAATGTGCACAGTCCAAGTACAATCAAATCTTTACTGGAAAATTTATACATATTAAAGATAATTAGGGATGTTTCAGAGATAGATTTCTGTGTTCATGCAATTCTGAACCTTCACATGTGTCAAAATGTATCGATTTGTAATAGACTATATTTTTAAATTGTATTGGTTTGGTCTGTCCCAGATGCTTCTCACTTACAAAATACAAAGAATGTGGCCTAACACACACAAAAAAATTAAATGCACATGAATCAACAGATGATGCAAACTCTCTACATAAATGAACAGAAAAACAAAAATACAACTGTGGTATGACATACCAAACCACTTTGTAAATAGTCTCTTAATGCAGTGCTACTCAAAGTGGAGAACTGTGGACCAGTGCCTGTCCAGGAGCTATTGGCTGCCAGTCCATAGCCAGTTTTCACAAAAGAAAGAAAAAACAGTTGTAGTGGATAGGCTAAATGTGGCATCAGTCCCTGACACATGTGGGAGGCTGGAGGGATTTTT
Organism: Urosaurus nigricauda; assembly: GCA_034509955.1. Classification (NCBI taxonomy): domain Eukaryota; kingdom Metazoa; phylum Chordata; class Lepidosauria; order Squamata; family Phrynosomatidae; genus Urosaurus; species Urosaurus nigricauda. The sequence continues at coordinate 178,375,811 of JAOEGL010000004.1, forward strand.
AGTCCCTTGCATGCAATAGCTTGAGAAGCACTGTTATAATGCAACTTCGTGAGATAAGTATTATTTTCCCAAGTTGCAAATGATATGTTAAATGGCAAGCAGTTTGTTGGAAATGACTAGTAACAGAAGAAAATATGAAATGTTCAGATGCTGTGCTAAAATTTTATTTAGATTACTTTGGAGCAGAATGTTAATTATATGTCTGTTTTTACTGCTAACAACAAGAACATAAGATTGATGTTCCATATATTAAATACAGTGCTCATTAAACCTTATTTTACCTAGTCTCACAGTACCTTTGAAAGGCATGAGAGCACTCACAAGACTTCCCTTGGTCTAGGACGCTGGGAGCTTTCAAGTTACACAGCTTGCAAGTTAAACTTCTTCAGGTGGAATGGAAAAGTAGCTAAGTCTCAGGTATATAGAGGGCAACATTAGTTACAAATACATACATTAAGAGATGCAAGCTATTCAGCACACTTTAACACATTTAACTTCCTTTGAATTGTGCTCTTAGTCACCTTTAGAAAAGGGAGACTAAATTAAGAGAGCACCATACCATATTATTCATCCACCATGTAATAAACCAAATACAATTTGAACCAATTCATCACCATACTTATGTACTAATAGTGACTTCAGTTCTTTACATCATGGCACCTATGTAGACAAAATGGCAACATCCACATAGAGAAAGGAGATAACAGAAGTCTTGTGGTGCACCCTAAATGGGGACAGAACAAGACCAGGGGCCATGGAGTATGACTGAAAGTTGTAAGAAAGGAAAAGGACATAGCTAGCTGGCTGGAACAGTCAACAGGACCATCCCATACTACAACTTCCCACCCACCCATTTCCAAAACTGAAGGGTGAGTGCCATTGCATCTGTAGACAAAATGGCACCCTCTGCACACATACCTGTACGTATATGGGAGTTATCAGTAGGTTCAAACAATGATTTTGCTGAAATACAAAAGTATCTATTTAAAACAAAAACAGCACATGAAGTCTGAGCATGTTCAATACCTATGTAATGCTGACTGACATTTAAAAGGAAAATGACAAACCAGGGATGAAACAGAATTAAGTATGCTAAATAAAGCATTCCAATCAGCAATATTATATTGCAAGTCCCACTTTAATTAGTATATCTTTCCAAAATTATCTCCTATTAATCTAGGCCAAGATCCTATTCACTGGTTGCACAGTGTAAATTTATGTTAATATAGCCAAACCAGAATTAGCTGGTGACATTTTGTACAGGGTTGTACTTGCACACTTTACAGTTTTGGAAATCAAAGGTCTCTGGCATTAAAGTATGATTCTTCTTTAATATTGAGTATTACTTCAAGGCAGCATTAAATGCCTGGCCACTTCGCTGTTTCCTGCCCCAATTTCATATAATTTGGCATCATGCAGAAAGTGATCTATGGGGTAATCACTGATATAGCCATTTCCACCCAGACACTGGATTCCATCCAAAGCAACTTGAGTAGCACATTCTGCAGAGAATCACTCCAGCACAATTATTTGCATTGAAGTGTCCTCTATCACAAGACCTTGCATGATGAGCAGTACAACTGCACAATGAGCAGTACAGCTGTTCACTCTTCCACTGTGCAACTGCTGACCTAATCCCCATCCACCATTAAGGCCCACACTTACAGTAGCTCCTAGACAGAGTGCAACAGCTTACACTGGTGTAACAGAGTTGTGCAACCCTTGCACTACCTCTGAGAAAGCAAAATTGCTCATGTAACAATATTTATTCAAAAGCACAATAGGATTCTGGCCATAATGTCCAGTCTCTTTTGTTTCACCTTCTTTGATTCACATAATTAAGGCCCGTTGAAAGTGGAGACTGTTTGTACATACAAAAATGTACCTTTCTTTCCCAGCTGAACATTTTCCATGCATCCTGTTGACTTTTCTGCTAACTGGTTGTGTGAGGGAAAACCTGTCTGAAAATATTTGTAACCTGGACAGCCCAATTTTTATTTAGATACAGTACATTTGGGATAAAAAAAAATATTCAGCCTCATTTAGTTAACATCAGCCATGGCATGTAACTTCATGATTAATTTCATTTTAAAAAATTACATATTCTAAAGCATTAATGCCTAAATAAAATTTCTCTGTAACTTGAAAGCATCTAGATTTGTAGTACAACTTCATCCAATGTTTTGTTTGCTTTTTGCTTTGTTTCCCTCTCTTATTCCAACATCCCTACTAAGACTTGGTGGATACAGATTATCATTTACCACAAGCTGGCAATGTGTCAACAAACATAGAAACATAGGAAGCTGCCGTATACTGAGTCAGACCATTGGTCCATCTAGCCCAGTATTGTCAACTCTGACTGGCAGCGGCTCTCCGGGGTTTCAGGCAGGGGTCTTTCCCAGCCATACCTGGAGATCCCTGGTATTTCCTGGTGGTTCTTCCATCCAAGTACTAAACAGGTGCTTCTTAGTTTCCATAATCAGACAACACTGGTATGTTCAGGGAGGTATGGTAGTACCGGAACCTCCTTTAGATAGCATATGGTCCAATTTTAGTTTTTTAAAAATGGATTTACTGCAGCCACAGCTGAACACTGGAAACCTGTTCCTTGAATGGCTGTAGTGTGGTGAGTTTACAAAGAAGCCATCACATGCTAAATGGCTTTCTGTATCCACCCTCAGTTCCAAAGGACAGAGTAGCCTAATCTCATGCAAATAGTTCCACTTCCTAAGCATCTAAATTATTGACCAACTAGTAAATGTATACTGAGATCCCAGGCCATAGGTCAGTGACAATACTACATGATCAACATGCAGAAACACTTGGGTTCCCAGCATCTACACCCAAGAAGGATCTGTGGTTGCAAGGCATGGAAAGGCCCTCTGTCTAAAATCTTAAAGGGCCACTGTCAGTCGGAGCACCGAGTATTGCACTGGACTGACCAGGGGTCTGACTCAGCTTCATACTTTATTAACAATAAATAGCAGAATGCCCATGCCTGTGTTTTAAAGGTGCTGTGCAAGAGGACTAGGAGTTCAAAGAGAAGTGGTGATGATAGGATAGATTGTCATTCATAAAGAAGTCACTGATCTCTGCAAGTGTGATGTTTCATCAGACATGTTAACCATAAAGTGTTTCACTGCCATGGAATTCCTTTTGTAACAGAAACAGAACACAAAGGATTGCATATGATGGGTAGGTCTATGACTGGCCCTTAGCCAGCTGAAAATGGAATTTCCATATTCAGGAGCAGTGTACCTCTGAATACCAGGTAGACAGCTGTTGCCTTTGTGCCCTGCTTCTGGGCTTCCTGCTACCATTTGGCTGGTCACTGTTGGTAGACTATGCTGGACTGGATGAGCCCTTCGGTCTGATCTACTGGGTTTCTTATGCTCTTCTGTATCCAATCTCTCTTTCCATTCCTTCCATCTCCTCTTTACTTAAGAATTATGTGATTGATGCAGATTGGCTTTCCAAAGGGGAGCATATTTTTCTTTCAGGTTGCATATTGATCTATAAATATAACCTATCCTGTGTTTCAGGACTATCACCATGCTGCCAGAGCTAGCCACGTAGCCTCCCTGCCTCATCAAAGGTCTCAGCGTGGTCATTATGTGGATGACAACCCAGTAGTCCACTTCTTCAAGAGCATTGTAAGTTTGCCTTCCCTTTTAGTCATTTTGGTCTGAAAGGAAATCCCTTTAAAAAGACTAAAAGCACAATAGTTATCTGATAGTACCCAGAAGTTATATAGCAGCCTAGATTACTGACAAGATAATCAAATATTGTATGTGCCATTTAATGTTAAAAGTCAGCCAAAAATTTAAATATGTAGAAATATACCCACAGCTCCACATGCATGCCAATAGATGTACAAATGTGCTTCACTTGAGCCTGCTGTATTCTCTTCAACAGAAGTATTAACATCTCCTGTAAGTCGTATGAGGAGGGATCCTATATGCATGCTGGAGTTGTATAACGCCATACCCTCCAATTGTCCAGATTGGGCTGGAAATGTAATCCTCTCTCATCTCACTTTTCAGCTGCTTTTAAAATACCACACCTTCTTCTCCTCTTCTTCTGCTTTGTCTTCAGCTGACTTCAGTTGTTGCTAAGTGAGCTGAAAATGCAAAAGTAGTTTGTACACAACTCTGCAGAAGGAGAGGAGAGGGGATCTTGCCCTTCTCAGTAGGCTCAGACAAAAGCAAACTGCTGCACCTTCTCCTAGTTTGTGTGTTCTTCACCATTAATACATTGGACCATCTTGACCACATTCTGTCCTCATTTTAATCTGTGAAATGTTGGAGGGCATGAAGCACATCACTATATTAGAGCCAATATTTTTGTTAGGACAACCATCCTATACACACTTACTTGGGAGAATGTCCCATTGAACTCCCATCCATTGGACTAGACTATAAATCATGCATTGTCAGTCATATAATTTTAAATACTTGTTTGATTAACAGTGTTGTCTATTTCCGATTTACAGTGTTGCCTATTTCCAGCATACCTTATAAGACACCAGTCTGTTCCCTTTATTTGCTTTAAGTTTAATGTTCTTGGTTTCCCATGTTAGTTTTGTAAAATAGACTTGAGTTTCAGAGACGACTCTTTGAAGCCATTTGCCAAAACAAACAAAACTGTGAGGAAATAAAGGAACTAGTTCTGATTATGTATATGAGAACTAATTTTTGAAAAGTAGAAAAAAGTCTCCTGTTTTTGAAACAGAAGCATGTGGAAAATATTAAAGAGCCTAGCCAGAGACATATTTTCCTTCTCTTCCTATTGACAAAATATGGACAATAGCATACATATTAATGCTGGTCCTGTGAAGACTGGATACTTGGGTGACAGTCTTTCCTGTGAGGAGTGACCTTACCTTTAAAGACATTGTGATGATTGTGGTGATTATTATTTCATTTGGAAATAAAAAGCAAAAAAGAGTGCTCATTTCTAATTTTGTACTTTTGTACCTTGGTATTTGCTGGGGTTTGGTTCCAGGACCCCCTGTGGATACCAAGATCCATGGATGCTCAAAGTCCCATTATATATATATAATCTTGTACTGAAATGCTTGTCCCCATTCCCATTAAAACATTCCCATTAAAACATTACCAAAGAATTTTTTTTAAAAAAATACACTTGGGGATAATTTATTTTGGCTAAAACTCTTCTCACATCAGCTCTACAGCAAACATTATTGGCATGACTTTTTATATGAATCCCCAGAGAATTGATATAGGATGAAGGTAAGTTGTGGCTCACCTTTTGCGGAAAGTAGAAAGTGCTTTTGAACCTCGATGATTATACTGTCAAGGAACTGTGATATAACCTCTGCATAAAACATTGAGCTGTAAAAATGTAAATTTACCAGGGACTCATAAGTGCTGAGGGACTCCCCTGCTTGTCAAGCTGAGTTTAATTTGTGACAGCTTTATTAAGACATTTCCTCCCAATTTCATTTTTTATGTCTGATAAACCATTTCTAGTTTGTTGTGATTTTGAACGGCTTTGTAAATCCCTCAGGCTCATCCTTGTAAACCAGGCTGAACAGCTACACAAAGAAAGAATTTGTCTGAAAATTTTGCTTTTCTTCAGAGATCCCCCCCCCACCGCCACCAACATCCCCTAAGCCTCTGAAAATGGAGGAAATCAGACTAATAAAGAGCTTTTTACAACTAACCAAAGACAGTCCATTGTATGCAACAGGACATAGACATTACTAAAGATGCAGGGTGACTGCTGGAAACAGGTGCTGTGCCTCTGTTGCCTCTTTCTTCAGTCACGTATAATGGAAGAAAATGTATGCTGTCATGCCATTTCTACTTTCTGCTCCTGTTAATGGGTTGCTACGTGTGGATGTCAAGGATTCCACACCAAATGGGAAGAAAATATCTCATGTGCTTTGTTATGCTGCAAATTATCAAAGGAAAGAGGAGGTGATGTAAGGCTGATAACATGGCTCTCACAGCATCCAGTTTTTTTCCTTAGGACCTAAGAAACTGGACTACAAAGCAATGCATTTACTGGGCAGATCTGAACCAAACTGAGAGGAACCTATTTAGTAAAATTATTGTGGGAACCAGAATGGCATTTGTAATGGAGCTGGCATCTCAAAAGGGTTCTATGACTACTGAGAATCATTGATCCTCTTCATTGTGATCATTTTTATTCTGTGGAATCTTAACACAATTTTCAGATCACATTAGAGTTCAATCTAGAGATATTTCCTCTAGAAACATGCTCGAATGTGTTTCAGAGATCTTTGAACAATGAAGAACAAAGAGGCATTCTTAATAAAATCTGAAACAATCAGGTCCAGTAAAAAGCTTGCTCAGTGTTTAGTACATCATCATCGTCATCATCATCCTACTCTCAATTTCTAATGTTCACCTTGTGTCATCATTTGTGTAGACAAAATGGCATTATCCACAAGAAAAGAAACAAATTACTACTACTACTACTACTACTACTACTACTATTAGCATATAGAGTAGTGTAGCATATCACTGCACTAGAGAATAGTATGATTAAGACTGCAATCCCCTGTGCTCTTACTTAAGAATGAACTCCACAAACTCACATCACAGGATTTGGCTATGAATCTAGTGTGAATTATATGTTTTTAAAGAGTAGTGATGCCCAATGACTGAGCAGATTCAGTAGCTATAATGTTGGCTACTGGGATTGGAGGGCAGAAAATGTGGGATTGGGGAAGTGGAAAGGGCATGGAGTAGCTGGAATCATGAAGCAATACTCCATTCTGCAGCATTGTGCTTCAGGCAAGATCAGCTGAAGACATTTAGCTGCCTAAAATAGACAACTGTGCATACCTCACCTACAGAAACCAACTGAAATGACAATTATACATCCAAAACAGCATCACTCACAAATAAATGGGAGCTAGCAATGTTAGAGGAACCCCTAAATTTTCCGTAGAAAAATATTTAGAAAGGGAGAAAAAACCTTGGGGTAGGGGAGGCCCAAACATCTCAAATAAAGAAAGAGCATTTCTTAAGCACTGGAGCTGGGTATGAGGGGACTATAGAATGGAATATCCTCAAAAAGGCACTTTTTAGAATGACATATTTTTAAAAAGGGTAGAATTCAGAGACACAGCTGTGTCTTTGGGTTAGTCTCAGGGGTGCTGTAGGATCCCTTTGCATATTTTAAAGAATTATTCTAACTCTTTACTTCCTTTTCAGGTGTCACCAAGGTCAACTCCTCCCCTGCAGGCAAAGGTAAGCATCATATGAACATTTAACAACAATTTCTACTAAGGGTCTTCAGCATACAGAGAGGCAGGCCTCTTCACTTAGAATTACAGGTACTCTACCTACTTTTTCCAGAAAGCTGCAATGCTATGTGAGCTATACACCACCTTATTTTATCCACACTGCTATTTTAAAGCAGTTGCATGCAGATCAGTGAAAAGGTCCCTCTCTTTTGGCAGAGTGTGTCTTCATTTCCTCATCAATATTTACCCTAGCTTCAAACTAAAGGGAGCCTAGGGCTTGCAACACTGAGATGGATATTTCTTTTCACCTTGCCTCCTGAACACTGTGGACATATTGCCCAAAATAGATAAAAGGCATTATTATTAGTAGTAGTATTAGTATTATTATGCCTCTTAATTCAAAGAGTAATTCAAAGGGTCCTAATTTATATCTACACATGGAGATATACTATATACCATAGAGAAGTACAATATATCTTAACCAAGTTGGAGAAATGGCTACTGTGTAACTCCTTAACCTGCAGTGTAGGTGCTGTTGATGGACAATTTCACAGTCCAGGCTGCCCTCTCTTCTCACTAGTCACTATCTTTAAACCAGACTCAGATGGGACTTTCCTTTAAAGGGAGGACATCTCCAAACAATGCTGTCATTTAACATCCTTTAAAATAAAGGACACCCACCCACCCATGAACAAGGGTCATCTTTAAGAGGCCATAGCTGCCCAATTCCAGATGTTAAGATAGTTTTTGTAAAAGAAACAAGCAAACATGCTTTCCCTATTTCTCCACACTTCCTTACACTCCCAGATCAGGGAGGCAAGATCTGCTTCTCTTCTCCTGTTTATGAGTTTATGCATGGCTTCCAGAGATGCCTGTGTTGCTCCTTCACAATCCAACTTCTCCCTCCAAAAGCCAAAAACTCTGTATTTTGTGGTATAGCTTATTCCCCCAATTTAGAAGCTCATGTCCCACCTCTGAGGATCCAAATGTGTATTAGACCTACATTTGTGTGTATATACATGCACGCGCACACACACACACAAATATCCCCTGGTGCTCTTTCACTGTAAAGTACATCCATTTATTTATATACAGTACCTTTTAATATAATAAAAGCTGTAAGCAGTTTACAGTTGGGGGGGGGGAGAGACCATATAATACAAAAAGGCAATACAAAATAACTTTAAAACAGTTTAAAAATGTAAAGCAGTCATCATACAAATGGAGCATTACTGGCCAGGGAAAGCATGTGTAAATAAACATCCTTCTAAGTGGCATTTAAAACCTGGCACTGTTTCTGCCTCTCAAATTAAGTGGGGGGAGAGTGTTCCAAACGGTGTGTGCCTCTGTTAAAAAATCCATCCTTTTGTAAAGTTATGCAGCAGCTTTGTATTTTTTGTAGAGTGGTGACAATCGCAAGGATCAACTGGCCACACATCTGAAAAGATGCTACAGTAGATATACTGGCCCCAACTTGCTTAAGGCTTTATATGTCAATACAAATATCACAAATATGGCTTGGTAGCTAATGGACAGACAGTACAATTTGTTCAGCACAGGTGCATTGCTCAGTGATCTACCGAGCACCCTAGCTACTGTGTTCTGCACTAGCAGCAGCTTCCAAACCAGACACAAGGACAGCTCCTCAAAAAGTGCATTATAGTAGTCTATAATAGTAACAGCGCCATGAATAACAGTACCAAGGCTATACCTGTCTGGCAATAGATGGAGCTGACATATCAATCAAAGCTGGTAATGGGTACTCCGAATCATTGAAATCCCCTGTACATCCAGAGGCAGAGGGAGCTCTAGAAGAATCTTCCACTGATGTATCTGTTTCTTTAGAGGGAGTGTAACACCACCCAGAAGAGGTAAGCAACATGAAACCCAGACCTTGGACTCACTGACCCACAGATTTTGTCTCATCGGGACTCAGCTTCAGTCTGTTAGCCCTCTTTATTGCACGTTTGTGAAGGAATACAAATACTCCATGCTTTTTCTAAGACCCAAAATATCCGTTTGTATTAATAGTTACTAGTTGTGCCTTACTTTAAGTAACACCACTGAATCTAGAGAACCACAGCATTCCAGGCAGTTCTGATTGTGTCACATGTATTAAATGAAACTGCAGAACAAAAATAGTATGAAATATGGGAGTAGTTTAGCAGTAATCTAAAATGATGATGAGAAAACTGGTCTTGAACTAATTCTCAGTCAGAGATCTTTGCAAATTTGGTCACCTAAGGCTGTACCCAGATATGATGAACCTGTTATCATCATGGATAAAAACATGTCCTTTACATTTACAGCATAGAAAGATCTGCACTACTTTTTATCTATAGAGGCACATCTTAATATCCAAATCAAAATACATGGAAGCACTAATAATGGCTAAATATTTATTTTTGACTTCTGTAGGCAACTGGCAACCTAAATCTGTACAAATTCAGTTCTCTAATAATTTGTCAGTAACTTTTCTCAAGAAGAAAGGTTTTGATGTACTGAATATTATTATTATTATTATTATTATTATTATTATTATTAATTAGTTCCCCTTAGATAGTTACATAGTGACAATGTCTCTATTTAGAGTGTGGCTCTGGACACCAGGGTTCAAATCTCCGACTTTGCCACTGGGTGAGTCACTCTCTCTCAGCCTCAGAGAAAGGCCATGGCAAACCTCTTCTGAACAAATCTTGCCAAGAAAGCTCCTTGCCTTAGGGTCGCCATAAATTGGAAATGACTTGAAGACATACAACAAAGCTACATTTAAATCTTGCCTTTCCTCCACTGAGCTCATGGTTACTCTCCTCCTCTATTTTACTCTTGAGGTAGGTCAGGCTGAGAGAGAATCACTGGGCCAAGGCCAACCAGTGAGTTGCATGGTTTAGTGGGAACTAGAATCTAAACCTTCTGAATCCAAGACTCAAACCACTACATCCACAGCCTATTGAAGCAACATTTACTTTGCCACCTCAAAATGGTAGTATCCAAATCTCTCTTTATTTCTGAAACTTTGATCCTAGTCAACAAAGAAACCCTCTTCCACTGAGGATTCTTCTCCTGTACACTTTCAGTGGTCTATTGTTCCACGGTGGTCACCATGTCACTGTTTCTGTTTCTTGTATATGCAGGGGAGAGGATCACCCTTCAGCAGATTTAGCTGGGTAGGTGATGAAAATGCTTTCACTTGTAGCCATGTTGCTTTCCCCAGGCCCAAATAGCATTTGTTTAACCTGCTTTGCCTTTCTAGCTGCTGCAGAATCCTGCCGTTCATGTTTTTGACTTCAGCTGCTTTGCTTGTTCTTTCTGATCCATCCCCAGCTCCAAAGCAATTTCTTTCTGCCTGTGGTTCTGTTGCTTGCTTTTATCCAGAAGCTCACCAGACTTAAAATGTTATTAAAATCCTTTTTGCCTGAGCACAAAGCATGACATTTCTTTCCTTTAAGGCTACTTAGAAGTTCTACTGATCTCAGTGTGTTTTGTGGGGTGGGGTGGTGATGTGGGTTTTTTTTTAAAAGGGGGGATTATTTGAAATAACAAACTATATGCCATGCCACTTCTGTACAAAACCAAAATATAAGCTATTGGATAAGGAATAACATTTTGCATTCCACTGTAGCATAACATGGCCATTCATTGAAATGGAGAAAAAGAAGACTTTTTAAATTCTCCATGGTAGGCTGAATTAAATAAATGAAACCACTATGCAGAACCTTGCTAGGTTACACTCACTATTTGAATATTGTGATGCAACAGAACATTGAAGAGCATATTCCGTGGTGGGAAAACAATGTCACCATAACTATTTAAACTTTCTCTCATTACAAAAAGACCTCTTCATTATCTCCTAAATTATTACCCTGCCCCTGTCTTGTTCAAACCTTGTTGCTTTTAGACAGCTTCTAGAAAAGAACAAAAGCCTTCACAGAATAAATCTTAGAATTATACTTGTCCATTATGTAGTTCATCAAGAATGGAAAGCAGTGAAGGGAGACAGGTTTAAAGATGGGGGGGGGGGGGACTCTGCTGCAAGTGAAACATCCTGGTACTAGTTATTTTATTCCCCCATGCAAGAATTAATAAGTTTACTGCATTAGAATCTGGTGTTTGGTGTTCACTTTTCGAGCACTATTCACACTTTTGGACTTCAGTAGGGAAGAAGAATTAATTGTACAAAAGACACTGAGTCTGGGGGGGGGGACATATTTATTCTCACCCACGCACCCACACACACATGCACACTTATATAAAAGCATGCTTTATGTACAGGAGAGCTATATGTGGTTTTCTGCAGATGACTGTGTTTTGTGCAAAATACACTGCCTCCTGTACAACAATTTTGGTTTCCATGCAGGAAAACTATATGCATCATTGCTCAAAGAAAATTTCCCCAACCAAGTTCCAAAGCTGTTCTCCCCTGTCCACTTTAAAATCAAGGATGCAAACGCAAACAAACATTCTTTACATCTCTTGTACTAGTGAATGTTAATAAATAAAAATGTGAAAACCTCAGAACCAGGACACTGAATGGTCTTGATTACCTTGCCAGGTCTGAGAGGGAAAGGACTGTCAATATACAAAAGGCTGAGAGGCCTCTTCTGGACAAAAGACATGCCACAGTTGAAAGCTTAGCTTACAGCACTCAGGATTATCCAAACATCACTCCAAAAGAATAGCTAGCGTGTCATGTTACCCTAAATATTAGATATTGACAATATTTAATGTGTCTTTTTCTTGTTCATATTGAACTAATGTGATTATTGAGCATCTGCAGTTACAACTGCAGAATTCAGTTATTGAATGGCAGCAGAACAAAATTAACAGCTACGTCATATTTTCAACAGTCAAATCAGTTGTGTTTCTCGCTCTCCTCAAGGACAAGTAGAACTGTTGGTACTTTAGGAAATATAGTTAGAGCACAATGGATTTAGTACAAGTGCATGGCAGTTCATAAACACAATGAAAGTCCACAGAGAAAGGTTAAGTCAAATTTATACCAAGAACACAATGGCACTGTCCATCATTAAACAGACATTTTGCTAGCCATAAAAGATCATTGCCAATTGCTTTACTATCCCAGCTAAATGCTTGAATAGCCTCAGTTCAGTTCATAGTAATTTCATTTTATATTAGGCAGCAGTAGGTGCCTGGCAACCTGAACAAACTGGCCAAGTGTGGATTCTGGTGTTATATTTTATCCTTAAAAATTATTGTTGTTTACAAGACTAACTGTAGTGGTTTAATTTTTTTTAAGGGACATTCTGCTTGTATTGCAGCATGATGAATCAGTTTTTACAAGTGTGCAAAGCACATTGCGCATCTACTAATACTTCAGATCAGTTCTTAAAACACCACTTTGCAGTTTTGCTCAGCAAAACACTATTTGAAAAGTCCTGATAAACCTACCAGTTCTCTTCAAATGGTTATGCAGTAACTTTCATCAACCTTTCCTCATTTTTAAACAATGCTTTCCAACAAGGGGATTATACTGATGTGTAAGTACTTGTTCCGCAAGCTTCTAGTTTCTCTATTACTACAGGAAAAAATGCTGAAGGAATAAATGCTCAAAAATGATGCCATTTATTTTACTAGTACCTCTCTATCCTCTCTATCACTGAATGAATTAAGCAGATTCCACCAGTTTCAATATTTCTACTCATTATGGACCTTATGGTATTCTCAAACAACAGCCAGAACATGCAGCATCTCAAGTTTTACTCTGAGGCTGGAGAAGGCTGTGGCTGTTCTCTCCACCTCCATGATGCTACTTCAGTCGTGCAGGAACAGCCACTTCCCTGCTTGGCAGGGATGGTGGTGGGCAGCAGAGGAGGTGAGTGCCCTGGGCAAGTGGAAACTAATTTTATACTCCCTCCAACCCACCACCAGAGCCACTTGTTTCTTTTAGCCTCATGGAAGGTCCAACTTTTGTTTCACCTGTTGACTGCCATTTAATTTGAATTAAATTCATTCACAGTGATCTTATCATCACATTTTCCTCTTTCTTATTACTGTGGGCTCTCCACATGTGATGGGGTTAAGGATGCAGGAACCCCATGAAAATGGGGAACTCCAAACAAAAGAAATACCTAAGAGAATAGCTATCTAGGACAGTCTAGGTTCTCCAGTGCAACTCTGTGGTCATCATCCACTTGGAATCATAGACCATAGAACTGAGCATGAAATCATAATGGACGACTTGCAAATGTCTAGAGAAATGTTTTCTCTAGTAATTTCTAGCTCCTGCATTGTGAATCTGTGGTCAAATCCATGAATAATCAAAGCTGCAAAAGTCAAAGCTGCAAATATCAAGGGCTGACTGTACATATCATACTGCTGCCAATTGTGATCATTTTCTTTCATTGCTGATCTTTTGGAAGTAACTGCCATCCTATTTCAGAAGTGGTCTCATTGAGTTCAATGAGTCTTACTTTCAGATAGGTTGGTATGGTATTATAGATTTATTACTTTATGCACTTTTATACTGTTTAATGCAGTAACATTTTGTCCCAGTTTTCCTGTTCTAAAGTAATGCATTCAAATGACACACCAGAGATATTTGCAATTTCTCTTTTGCAGGGTGGTGAAACTCACAAGCCTGGATACGGAAGCGGCAAATTCCTTGAGCGCTCAAAGGGACATAAGGGATACGATGCCCAAGGAACACTGTCTAAAATCTTTAAACTGGTAATGTTAAGGGGGGGAATTAAAAATTATAATGACAACAAACTGTGAGGGAAAATGAGAGAACTTGGAAATGGTTTGGAAACTCAAGCAATGGCTTTCAAAATCAGCACACAATTATTTGAAAGGGTAGTAAAGTCTGTAAATCAGTTGGATGTGTAGACATATGATAACGCTATAGCCTTGAATTAGCAACAAGAAAGCAAGGTCTCATAAGAAATGCCCAGACCATTGGTCTACAATCCGGATGATGGGCATCATAAAATCCGAACAATTTGATTTATTAAACAAAATCCAGCAGTAGCAATAGCAAGTACATTTCTATACCACTTAACAATGTACTAAGCAGTTTACAAAGTGTAAGGTAATTGCTCCCAACAAGCTAGGTATTCATTTTAGCGGCCTACAGAAGGATGCCAGGCTGAGTTGCCCCAGAGCCCCTGGCTGGTATTGCACTCACAACCTTGTGGTTTGTGAGTGGCTGCAGTACATGCATTTAACCACCGCACCACCAGGGCACCAGGGAGCTCCTTTTGTGTGTCACATTGCACCTCTCAACTTTGAGATGTGCAACATGACACAAAAATAGGCAGACACAAATGCAAAGTAACTGGTTTGAAGCCACATTTCTTTTCAACTGCAAATTTAGTCCTGAAGGTTATAAAACAACCAGCTTTTAAAATAATAATTTTAGGACTCCAGTCCAGTGAGAGATGTACATGAAATCAATCCCAAGCAATTATTAAATACAGATGCATCTGTTATAAAACATAATCTTTATGTTATTAAACATAATCTCAAGATTTGATTTCCTGCATGCTCACAGACTGACAGAACTATCACTTTATTTTAAACTGCATACCAAAAACCTATTTTAATCAGTTGCAATGTCTTGTGAGATATTTATTAAATTACTATGAAAATATATGTTGCCTTAATTCAAATGAAATTATAGGCCTTATTTTTATTTCATACACAGCAGTGGGAACTACAACTATGCCTGTAAATGAAAGAACAATATTCTAATCCACAATTAAGTTACATGAAATATTATCGCTTATCCATTGCTGGTATCAAAATTTAAGTCTCATCAGCTTTGAGTGGCAAGTTGTAGATGAGTTGCAGAAAAGTGTGTCTGTGCCCATGTGAATGCACATTCATGGGATATCACTATATCTGGCAAATACACTGTTTGAATCTGACAGGACATATGGTAGTGTGAACACATCTAGAGCCAAGTCATGAGGCCAGTATAGTTTTCAAATTTTGATATTGCAATTGGAAGGTTTTTCATGGTTCAGAAGTCATTTAATGACTCCCACTTTGATCGGATTATTTTTTAAAAAAAATATTATGACATAATTTGGGACACAGGAAAGGGCTAAATGCTTTCTAATATTCAGTAGAATCAATAAGCTAGCCTTAAATTAGAAGAAATAAAATAATTACTTTTTGTTGTTTAGTTAACCCCAAACACAAGTCAATCAGTATGTATGAACTTAAAACAAGGCAGCATGCAGAATAACAAGCTTCAGCAGCAAAACTTTTTCAATCAAACAATGTACCTTGCTCTATCAGGCATCTATATTTGCTTTAATAGGCTATTTTTTAAATAATTCTCATGGTGAACATCATGCAGGGAGAAGAAGATAAATTATGGTTTACACAAATTTTATATTTTGAATTATAATGTGATATAAACAGGGGACACTTTAAAGTATGTATATCTAACTATACCATCCTGTTCCTAATTATTATTACCAGCATTTTAAAATAATTTTTCACTTATTCTCATGAATATCCATCCTTAAGAATTATTTCTAAAAGTTAGTTTTCATGCAAATTTGGTGTTTCTGGGAAGAGAGGTAGTTACATTAACCACATTTTTAATTTGTAAGCCATTAGAACTGACCATTGGATTTGTAAGTCATTAGAGTGAACATCACATTAGGCTCTCTTAATAGACATTACTGTCCTTCATCCAGTGTTCCCTATAAGTAGGATGTTCCTCACAATACCCTTAACAAACATTTGGAAACACACAAATTTGTTTTGTATAATGAATAAATAATAACTTCATATCAGTGGTGCCCATTATTTTACTATTACCCAGCATTTTCTTTAAAAGCCTGGCTCCTTAAACCACAGCTAATTGAAGGAAGATTCCTATGACAAGTAATGGATTTTAAAGGTCTACAGTAATGCAGAAATCAATGGTTCATAAGACATAATTAATAGTCCATTAAATATAATTGCAATGCTCTGCCTATTTTAATGGATGAAGCTAAGCAACGGTATGGCTCAGTGGCAGATAAGATTACAAATATTGAAGGGAGATAATGCAATGCTTGCCTATGGTATAATCAAAATATAATCACAGAACCAAAAATGGAAAGGGCCAAAACAAAGAAATATATCATGAAATCATGAAATCTTGAAATGCATCCTGGCCAAAAACAACAACAACAACAACAAAGGGTGAAAGCAGTTCCAAAAGGGAGACGCTGGGATAATCGGAAGGGGGGGGGGGGGAATCTATGTGTCTGGTGATCCTTAAATCCATCAACCTGACACCTAGAAAGTCCCAAAAATGTGTACTGTTCTAGTCTGTTCTAAATCACCCATAACAGTCAGTTCTCTTCCTTTCTGTTTACAGAACTGCTAAAAGTATAAGAACAGCAGGGGGGACTCTCAGCATATGCTAATCTTTAAAAATAACTATGTACTAGACAGGAACTGTGGAGGTGGAATATTTTAAAAATAAAAAAGAACAATTCAAGAATATTTGAGAGGGAAGTGATCTTCCCATTGACGACAACAGCAATAAGATGTGCCAGTTACAATAGGAAGAACTGTTACATCAGATACTCATACATTTGATCTTTTCCTTCAATGTCAGTGCAGAGAGCTATGCCCTCTCTCTACAACAGCTGGTTGAGACCCCTAGAATGACAGAAGGGCTTTTTAGTGTAGTGGAAATTTTGAAGTGTGGGATTGGCAAACTGCTTTATCCTGGCAATTTTTGTGACTGGAGGGGCAGTATAAACTAGAAAAACGCAAAAATATAGATTAGTCTTGCCAATTAATGGAATGGTGAATTTTTAGAACCCTGAGGATTAGGTGAATGCTGGTGTTAACCATATATAAATAAACTAATACACAGTATAGCTGTAAATGGCATTTCCTTTTTTGTTTTTAATGATCTCCAATTGTTTGTTTTCTCCAGCAACCATGAAAAGAATCAATTAGAATTAATTAATGCTTCAGTGACTAGCCTCTACTTCATTGAATAAGAGTTTACCGAAGAACACATTAGCAAGTCCTGCTCACCTGACATTTCATTAGAATAAACTCAGCACACTTGCAAATTTGATGATTAAAAACCCCAACATTCCCAAAAGGACAAGTATTCCTTATAATGCAGAACATGTAGAAATCAAAGGATTAAAGAAATCTGAGACACAGCCCAATAAATACTGGTAATGTGCATCTGCCGTTCACTCGAAAGGAATTTGTTTTAGATTCCAACAAAGGCCTGAATAGTTGAAGACTGGATAGCAGCCATGTGGGATAATTTGTTCTGAATCAATTTTAAAAAATAGTGCTGATTTGTACCATAGAGTCAATAGTGTTTATTATTCTGCACAAGTATTATACTTCTAAAAAGAATGTTCATTTTAACCACATTCACTTTTTTCTTTCTTTTCAAAGGGAAGCTCTGGTTCCCGACCTGGTTCCCGGTCTGGCTCTCCTGTGGCTAGGCGCTGAAGTTCTAAGATGTCAGTGAAGGACTACGTTCTCTGCTTCATAACATAGCTGCCTTAAAGATCTAACAACAGATTGCAGAATTCCCTAGATAGAAACACAATCTATTTGTCAAAGTCAGTTGAGTTGTGCATGCAGTAGAAATATATGAAATTGTATTGGCAAATGCTGAACAAAAGCAAACAAACAAACAAAAAAAACAACCCACCCTCAACTTGCAACATAGCTTTTACTTGCTGTCAGCATTACTTTAAGGAAAGTAACAGAATTCCCCATATTATTCACTCTTGTTCAAGGCGTTCCCAAAGAATATAGGGCCTTAATTTTCAAGCTCATTCAATGTTAGGTCCCTTTCATATTTCTTTTTCACTAAACGTTAAGTAACAGCATAAAATACATATAGTGGTCTGAATTAGCATTTCCATTAATGAACTTTGAGGTCTCTGCTGTAAACTGTAATAATAATTAAAAATATGTGCAGAAGTTGTAAGGACTGTTTATCCAAAATGAATTAAATTACTTGGTTTTGATTTGCTATCATTTATTTTGTTTTGTTTTTTCATACCCCTTTCTCTCACAATTTTTTTCATTTTCTTAACTGGATTAGGCAGTCATGGAAAGGAATCTTAAATTGTGAGTACAAAGTATGTTGAGATGTGGGAGAAGGCAGCTGTTATTGTTTCAATGAGATTGAGCAATGTACTAAAGAGATATGCACACTTTATGGGAATTTTCCTGTGCATGGCCAATTGCTCATCACGCCCATCCGATTAGGAATTAAGAGTTGCTGGGAGAGAGAAAATAGGATATCATACTTGAATTAGACTCATTTTACAAGACAAATTGAGGGATAATCCCAAAGAAGGAGAACCTATACTTGGCCATATGAACATTGGGTGTCCCTGCAGCTTCATACAGGCACTTGCTGCAAAGTAATCTCTTTTTTGCAGCTTAAATAAATAAAGTCTAATTTCTAAATGACAGAAAGCCCTTTGGTGAGGAGGTTTTAGATAGTAACTGCACATATAAAGTTAGCATTTCTAGCTGTGTCTTAGTGCAGCAGAGCTGACCATGCAATGCACCAGAGCAAACTGCCCTCTTGCACTGCAGATAACATACATTAAAAGTAACAAACTAGAGGTAGATATTAACGGTTCACACATATTCAAGGTATACACATGTGGAAATGGGTCTACCTGTCTACATGATGAAAAATGCTCTTCTGAATTGCACTGTTTTATAATATTCAACATATTCTGTCTTCTAAATGATCTTTCTTTACTCATGTAATGTTTTGTTTGAGCTTATTTATATGTTGTAGACAATATATTTAAGACTAAGTTGGCACCTGCCTTTAGCTAGGCTAATGAGTATTGGGAGTGACCTGTGTTAATGCCAACTGACATATAGTGGTTGTGATTGTTGTTAATGATAGATCACTTTAATCTGCCATAGCTTTTGAGCAACATACTTAATATGCAGCAATGAAAGATGAGAGGGTAGAAAAACCCAGAAACTAAACAAAACAGAATACCAAAACTTCGAAGCACACACCTATTACAACTTTTCCAAATATCGTTGGCTATGTGTATTTTTCTATGTGTAGCCTTATCCAGTTGTGCATCCCACAACATAATAGTGAGTTTCATTTAAGTGTATTGTTCTTAAAAGTGTATGAAAACAACTCATAAAAAAATCAATATTGAAATAAAATACTCAACTTTTAATGAAAAGTGCAGATTTTTTTTAAATGGTTCATACAAAGGCTTTCAGTTATCAAACACTCCATTGTGTAAATTAGACAATTAACATTTTAGAATATTTTGTACATTCTTAGTAAGGAGCTAGGGAATCAAAATTTTAAGTCATTTTTTTTCCTTCGCATCTTTGCTTGCCATAAAAAATGCTGTCTTTCCTGGAGAGAATAAACTGCCATCCTTTAAACTGTGTAAAATTAACAGAATTGTTCAAAATGCACGGGATGTACAATGGGCCCTGTATCATCTTGGGTTTGGTTTTAGGACCCACCGTAGATACCAAATACATGGATGCTCAAGTCTCATTACATACAATGGCATAGTAAAATGGTGCCCCTTATATAAAATGGCAAAATCATGGTTTGCTTTTTGGAATATATGTGAGGAAATATTTCCAAGCCATAGATGGTTGAATCTGAATATGTGGAGGGCCAATTATAAATATGTCCCTGATTGAATTGTAAGCATTATTCTATACATTTGGTTACTCCAGACCATCAGAGGCAGACAACATGTTCCAGTGCAAGTCACTCGTATTCTTTTTCCAGGATCTAGCCTTCTAGATTATTCGCTCATGGCTATCTTAGAAGTGGTTATGGAGTTTATTTTCTAAAAAGACAAGACTTTCCACTCTCTTGACAGAAAAAAAAGCTACAGCAATAAGGGGAGACAGAACAAACAATTTATCTTCTCCAGCTCTATTCACAAATAATCTCATATGTCACAGAGAAGGGTTCTCTTGTTACCTGGCATACTAGTGGGTGGCTTTCATTTGATCATCTAAACTCCCACCTGCAGTCTGAAGCCAAAAGTTCATGTCTGTGTGAAAAAGCAGACATGGGATACCACATTATTTTCACCATCATCTCCTCAACTTCTGACATGTTTAATGCGATTTCTGTCTTTAGTAGTTTCTCTAAGCACATAATCTCAACACCCATCCTAACCACAAATGTTCTATTACATACAGTTATTGGTGTTACGAAAAAGACATGCATTACACAATATGGTTATGTAATTACAAACACTGGACAATTGATTCTGCAGTCACCAAAAGTAATCATGCAGAGAGTCCAGATAATTATATATAAAAAGCTGAGAAGACAGTATTTACATAAACTACTCAGACAAGGTGATGGACAGAACTGAAGACATCCATTCCCAGGATATTACACTAGACATTTTGACCCTATTGGTCTTCATCAGCTTGCATTCTTCAATTAATATTGTGATAGGCCTTCTTTTTCACTCCCAAGGACTGAAATTATAAGTAATTGAAACCTAAAAAGTTCAGAACTCCTCAGGTGAAAACACACATTTCCATGCTTCTAAGCTGTTGTATCAATCTCAGATTGTTGGAAATCTATACTTATTTGTTCTAATTCTCTTTACCACCACAGATAAATTTTACAACCATACAGCAGAAAAAATGCATGAAAATTGAATCCATTTATCAATCCATTCTGGGGGTTTCAGTGTCAGAGGCGTGAGTTGCCACAATTCCCTACCAGGTCAACTGGTAGATGTGCTGGTAAATCCATTCTTGATTTAACAACTCCTCCTGTCGAAAGCTCCAAACCAACTGCATCGGCTACCCCTGATCCTTCCTGTTGGTAATGCTGGAAGACCAAACATTCTTTACTCCTTACTCAACAGCTTCTGTGTAACTCTTTCATGAACAAATGTCTTCTGTCAGGTGGTTATAGAAAATATGAATGAAAAAAAAATCTACATCAGGGAGAAAAACAACAACCCTTCCAAAGAAATGTGCAATTGGTTATGGAAGTTAAGAAAACAAGTTGGACTACAACTCTGGAGACCAAGGGTCAAATCTCCATTCACCCACGGAGAACCACTGGGTGCCCTTGGGTGATTCACATTCTTTCAGCCACAGAGGGAGGCAAATGTAACCCCCCCCCCAACAAATCATGCCAAGAAAAACCCATGACAGGGTCACCTTAGGGTTGCCATCAGCTGGAAAAGGAACGTTGGTTCTTATCTGTTATATGTCCATTTCCACTGGAGAAGGTTCGATCCTCCTGAGAATTGGATTGCTCCTCCCATGAGCTCCTAGAGGCAGGGACAGATTAAAATAACAAAAGCACCTCCCTGCAACAGACCCTTTCATGAGAGGAATATATTTCCTCTTGTGCAAAAAATTCTTTGGTGCTCCCAGACACTACCAATAATCTCTTTTTTCTGAGTAATCTCTGGACTATATTAACCCTACCAAGAACACACTCAGTGAAATCAATGGGACTTCAGTTGGTTGTGACTAATGTCCCATTAATTTCAATGGTTCTACTCTGTTGCTGTTGCATGCTTCCAAGTTATGTTGACCCTAAGACACACCTATCATGGGGTTTTCTTAGCAAATTTCTTCAAAAGGAATTTGCCATTGCCATCCTCTGGGACTGAGAGTGTGTAATTTGCACAATGTCACCCAGTGGGTTTCCATGGCAGAGCTAGGATCTGAACACTAGTTTCCACAGTCCAATGCTCAAACCATATTCCACACTGTCTCTGCTGTAGGCGGAGCTAATGTTAGATTTAACTTATATCATCCAGATCAGAAAAAAAGATTATTATTTATATTTTTGTGATTCTAACATGGAGAAGTGGTTTTATAATTTAAATCCCTAAGAGATCCCTTTTTCACTTAATTTATTGCTGCTCTGTCTTTTAGTCCTTTGTACATGGAAAATATGAAAATTTATAAGGACAGACAGAAAGCAATCTAAGGGGGGAGAGTGAAATATACACCTTCAAGGTGAAATATGATTCATCTTTACTTACCAGTGAATTTTATCAGATGAAGTACAACTAGATCCTTAACATATAGATCCACTCTTACCTCTAAAGGAAACATACAGAAGCTACTCAAAGATGTTGTGGAGGGACCAGTTTCTGGAAAATCTGCACATTGGTAGTTATAACTTTTTCTGTATAATAAATCAGGATCAACAATATGTAGAAAAGCAATTACAGCAGTTCTAGCAGTAACAAAGTTTGGGGTTTGAGTGTGCTTCAAATTTGACTGGATTATAGTTCTGTAATTATACCAAAGTAGCTCTAGTGCTGAGTACATTCTTCAGCAAAGCCTAAAAAATTTCCTCATATGATCAAGGGAATTCCTTTTGAAAGTAGGAAACTGAACATGAGAAATCAGTGTGAATAGAAGTATAATATGGAAGTCTTCAATCAAGCATGTGTTAACAGTCTTTCTTTTCTTTTCTTGAACTGCAAGACCATGTACATGTATGTTTCTGCCCACCCACAATTCACCTTCAATCTTTTATTTAAACTGTCAGAAAAATGCAAGGATGTTGCATAAGCTTATTGATGACAGTCTGTTGCATAGATTAACACACTTAGGAGAATGGCTGAAATTCTGTTAACACAAACCTTTTAGAGATAGATCCATCAATTAATAAAAAGGCCGAAGCCCAGGAAGATAAGAAATGTTCCCTTTGGGAGAAAAGGAGCCCAAATGAATACTCTGGGAACCCTTACAGGCAAATCAGGGACTAGCTTGAGAAAGCAGTACGCAGAAAGCAGGAAAACCAAGTCACCAGTTATATTCTGGTCACCAGCTATATTCTATATTGAATATACTTGGAAAACCAAGTCACCAGTTATATTCTGGTCACCAGCTATATTCTATATTGAATATACTTGGAAAAACAAGTCACCAGTTATATTCTATATTGATACGACTCCTTCCATTTAGGATACGTTTTACAGTAACAAGTTGGAATGGTGCTACTTTTTTGCCAGCAATGGCAAAGGCTGCAACTTACTACATCCCAGCATAATGTAATGAGGTTTCTGTTACTCATTACTGGGTGCATTTTGACTCAGTCTGCAGAGGAAGGAAACATATGTGGCTAACCACGGAACCTTTCTTTGTAGGGTGTTGTGCAACCAGTAAGAAGCAGAGGAACCAGCAACAAGGGCAAGAAAGAGAGGAGGCACAAACAAACATCAGTTCAGTGTGTGTGGGGGGGTGGGGGAATCTGTTTGTAACATAGCAACACCATTAAAGGATCTAAGGTACTGGATCTGTCATGCCTGACAAGTAGAAACCTCTGTATAGAAAACCTACTTTCCCATAAAATAGAATATTAATAGGCAAAATTAACCACCAATCTAATTTATCACGTTTTCCAAATTCTAAGTTGTGCATCACACATAGAACCTTATAGAACCTGTGAAAGAAAGGATAGCACAGTAAAAATCAACATGCACAAGGAAGTGAAAAACAGAGCCAGGTGACTGGTTTGGCTATGTCCTTTTTCACTTCCTTCGACGTGTGCTGTTGCTTGCATGGCCTCTTATGTTGTTTTCCTATTATTGCCTAGGACCTTCCTCCTTCCCATCCTTTCCATCTCAGTTTGCTTCCTTAGCCTTACTGTATTTTCAGTTCAGAGGGGCTTATAACACTGGCCTCAAGCCAAACTTGAGGTGGAAGCAAAGGCTGCGAGTACAAAATCCACCAGAAAACAATACAACTGGCAGACACTTTTGAAAGAAAGCGTTCCCAAACGGCAAGTTACCATTTGGAAGAGGAGGCTCAATCAAACACAATTTGAGGGGAAGGGAATGAGAGGATTGGCAGAAAGATAATTCTTCTCACTGCTCAGTTCTTCCACCTTTCACTTCTTGTGACTGGGCTAGCTGCTAAATTTGGCAACTAACAAATAAATCATCCATGAAACAAAGCACAAAATGAAGCTAAAAAGGATGTTTTTACAGTCAGCCCTCCAGATCCATGGATTTTGTCTCCACATATTCAACCATCCATGGCTTGAAAATATCCCCTCCCCCTGTCCACCCCCCCATCCTTTCTGCTATGTTTATATAAGGGACATTATTTTACTACATACTTATATATAATGGGACTTGAGCATCCACAGATTTTGGAATCCATAGAGGGTCCTGGAACCAAACCCTAGATGATACCAAGGACTGACCTGTATTTACCTTTTAAATTCTTCTCCCACTTATTTAAAGCAGATACAGGGGAATGGACAGCTCTGGAGTAGTGGGGGGCTTTGTTCCAACTAACCACACATTGTTTTGGTGTACCAGAAGTGACATCACTTCTGGTGATCATCTTGTCAGGTTTTCTCCCCTTTTTCTTATTTTTTTGTTTTTTTTCAGGGTCATGAGATTTGGCGGCAGGGCTCTGATGTGATGGGGAAAGTAAATTGTCACTTTGAAGGCCAGTTTTGGGTTGATTTGACTGGTTTTCAGCCAAAAAGGAAAGCAAAAATTTGAAGGGCTGCATGTTGAGGCTTTAATCTTAATAATGCAATGTTCTTAATTGTTTGAAATGTTTAGTTTTTAAACTTGTATTTTGCATGTTTTATAGTGTTTTAACATGGACTGTTTTAGATTTGTTAGTTGCCTTGAGTCACTGTACTGGGAGGAAGGCGGGATATAAACATCATCATCATCATCATTGAGGCCAGATTCTGTACTTTGGCCAACGTGATACACAGCATGGGTGAATAAAAGGTTGCATGTTTTGCAACCCTTCTAAATGAACTTTTTTTTAAGAAAAAAGAATCATGTTCTCAGAAGCTTAGGAAAGCCAACATTCTCCATCTCTCTTTATTCTGTTTTACTCAAGCAAGGAGATTTTGGGGAGGAGGGCACATACAATAGAAATACACTTCTGGTCACTCCAGTTTTTCTTGTGGGGTAAAATGGCTGCTGGCGGGTTTGTAGGACACAAAACTGGTCCCTGGATTGCCAAAGTTGCCTTCTACTGGTATTCAAGATGGAGCTTTCTCTTCTGATCAAAGGATGGGATAAAATGGCACTGTTTTTGTTTTTTGGGGTGGGGGGGGGTGGGGGGGTGTGTTTTTTGCCCTACCTGATGAAGCATCTGCCTCATTCCATACCATGCTCCATCTTATAGTGTCATAGTTATCTGGGCAAAATAAGATGGGGGGGAGGGGAAATCTCATTTGGGAGTCTTCAATGTACATGGAACTGCAGCAGAGGCAAAGCTGTGTGAATGACAAGGAGGAACAGATCACCATCATGGAGTGTTGAGAAATATTCCCTTTTTTGTTATCATGTAGGCACTGAATACTATATGGGTGGGAATATTTTTAAAATAGTTTGATTGCTTGTGTGGTTCAGAGGCTGTTCTCTTTCAATATTCCCCTTCTCAAAGCTGCTTCTGCAGAGGCACCAGTGTGAAATCTTATGCGAATGCTCTCACTGAAGATATGAGAAGTTGTGTCATTTATTGGGGTCCTTAATGGTAGGCACACTGAAGTAGCCAATGTTGAGTGAAGTGTACTGTGATGTTTTGTGGAATGGGACTTACTATGCTTCAAACTCAGTAAGGTAGTTAGGCCTCGATCTTATGGTCGAAGACCAAGGCTCTGCAGCTGGCCTGGCCCAGTCCTCCCATTACAACACTACTCACCCAGAGTTTGAAAGCTGGCAAGAGGCTTCTGGGGCCACTGCTACTCACCAAAGCAACTTTAATTTAACTGAAGTTTTAAAAACATTTTCATTAGGGAAATCAGCTTCGTTGTAATTAAACATGCTTAGCCTCAGGGCAACAGATGCTAAGGAATAAACTTTAGTCTGAGTTGAACTTTGTTTTTAACCTCCTTCAGAAACAGAGTTAGAAACAAAGTAAACTGAGAGTGCATGGATTGTTTATGGGAGCACTTTCTTCCTGTTTGTGCAGCTATCCAGTAGTGTCATTCAGGCTTTGTCTGAATTGCTCCTCTACATCAAGAGATAGGGGCACTATACGGGATAGTAGGAATAGTATACCATCTTCAGAGAGGAAAAGTGTATAGATGAGGTAAACATAGTGTGAGAGGAGAAGTCCCTTTCTGCTGAGACAGGTAAGTTTTTGAAATAATTTCCGATTGCCTTCTGTTGCCATCTGGTGGCTCACATAGCTATCACAATTCTACTGGGGAGGATTGCTAATCAACATCTCATTCCATTCAAAAGCATGGGAAGGAAGAGTACAGCAATGGATTCTTCACATGTTCCCAGATCAGCAGCTGTTATCCCTGAGTTGGGCTGGGATACCGTTTCCTCTCTGTATGGAGCCATTTCCAGGGCATTAGCAGGAACTTCAGTTCTCAGTCCAGTTTGGGAGGGACAGCAGGATTGTTGCCTAGTGCTGAGAGTGAAAAAAGGCAAATGGAAGGGAAACAAGTGTTTAAAAAAAAAAGATCTCAGGAAAGAGAGGCAAAGTAAAATGGGTAAGGCATCAATGACAACTTGGAGGGAAAATAAGATTGAAGATAATCCTTTTCTTTGTGTGTGCCAGCTTCATGAGGGCTCTCTTCCTCATCTCTTTTCCATTTCCTAGGCAGCATCATACTACATTCACTAACTTCCACCACCATTCATGTGGCTCTCTACTCATCTTGGTTTTAGGCAAAATCTTTCCTCCTGCCTTTGTCCCCCAAAGTTGCCACCTTATCATCATACCCTTAAGTTTTGCATTTCCATTGTTATTCACACACAAAACCTGCTTATTCACACCTATAAGTTCCTAAGCACTTCACTCCATGCATGTGATGAAGTAATAGTCTACAAAGACCCCACTGTTTACTGATCCAGATTATATCTTTCAACTCCCTTCTCTGTGGTGAAAAATAATCTGTATCAAGACTTCAATGAGGCAGGAAAGATCTTGGGTGGGAATTAAAATAAGTAAGAAGCCTAGGCATAGGATCCCTTCTTATTCAGTCTGAAGAAAAAAGAAAAACCATCTAGTACACACTCCACCAATCAAACCAAGAAAATTAATACTTTAAAAATGTATTATGCTCACAATGTGTGTGGTGATGGAGCTGAGGTAGTCAATTCTCTAGCACACATGCTGGGCAGACAAATTATGGAGAAGAAATGAGCTGGATTCCAAACCATGGCATGGCAAATAAAAACTGCAAATGCTTAAATCCAACTGCTGCGCTTCTATGTGTAGAATTGTGTGCAGAATTAACTTTACACAGTTGCAGTTCAAAGCGTTTGTTGAGAAAGTGAAGGGTGCTGCAAATATAAACATGTATTCCATATTTTACATTATTACACTTCATAAATAAGATCCAGTTTCTTGTACTGAAAAAACAGTCAGGATAGTCCAAAATGCATCTGAGAAAGAAGTCTACAAAAGGTTCATGCTACTAACTACTTTCAATTAGTGTCAAAGGTGCTGCAAGATCCCTTTCATACTGATTTTCCAGACTAATATGGCTATGTCTTTGAATCAGCATTCTGTTTGTCAAAAATGAATTTAAAATATTCTGACTACATTCCATAACTGAAAACTATACAGAGACCCATTTAACAAATCTTACCTTACAGTCTGTTGTATAAGGCAAACGATCAGATAAGGTTGGGTGAAAGAACAGATGTCTGTTTTAAAGAGGTACAAAAAAAAAAAAAAAAAGCCCCACGAGAACAAATAGCATAACTTAGGATGTCATCGATTGCCAAACCTGCAGTTTCAAAACCAGAGTACTCTACTGTACTAAAATTTTTCTCCATCAACCAAGTCCTTTAGAACTTTTCCTTTAGAAAATGAAAAATGTATCAGACACAAAACCAAGTTTGGAAAAAATTAATATTATTTAACATATGTCTGACTTAAATATTTCCACATAACAAAAGTGTTATTTTCAAGTCATCAGCTGTATTACTTATATACATATGTCCATAGTTAACAAAACAATTATGAGATGTCCTATCAAAAGCAGTGATTTTTTTTCCCTTTCAGGAAATAGAAATTACTAGATTTATAATACACAAAATATAAATTATATGTACAGATAGCTTCTTTCTGGAACCAGAAGGAAATAAAAAGCAATTATTTTCATAAAGTCATAACATGTCTACATACAATAAAATGAATCAATACTGATTTGAAGTGTTCATCCAAAGTTGAAAACTTTATGAACACTTCTTGTAACTCAGGTTGTTATTTACAAAATATACTCATCAGCCACACAGAGGCTTAAATATCCGTATATATACATACACACATATATATAACATATAAAGAAATTTTTAAAATCAAAGTAAAATTAAGCAAGTTTCTTCTGTCTTTGGAATGTCTAAAACAGAACATATGCTTTTTTCCAGTGTGGGTTTTTTTTCTGATATGAGGAAATAGGACCTTTCAGAGTAATACTAAAAAGCCTAGGTAGTTTTAAAAATGTTAAAAGCTCTCAGGATGCATGGCAATCTAACATGAGGTTTTATTAATTTGGGACCTTCTGCAAGAAATTGTTCATTGGTTTGTTTGTTTTTAAGGGACCAACTTATGTTATGCAATTTGTGGTGCAGCTCAGTTGGTTTGGTAAATCCAACAAACAGTTTTAAAAGTCCTAACAACAATTTTCATATGGCTTATGGCTCTTATAAGTTTCTTAGCTGTAAGACCTATACAGATGCAGTGCACCTGCGCCGACAGTGGGCTTGCCATCTGCAGTTTGAGCTTCCGCGGATGGAAAGCCCTGTCTTTTTCAATGGGTGCATGCACCTGTTGAAAAGAACAGGATTTAAGGTTCTGCATTTTTTGCTATCCGCAGGGGGGTCTGGAACGGATTCCCTGTGGATAGCAATAGACAACTGTGTATGTATCTGCTATTCAGTTAAAGGAGCATCACCTTCTATTAGTCTTTTTTTTTTTTAGAATTATTGCTGAATTTGAAACTGTGCATGTATTGTTGAACAATTATAATAAGTAAAAGTCACTCAATATAATGAGTATTTCCCATCAGTTTGACATGACAGCAATACCAATTCATGAATTAAAATACAAAAAAAAAAAAAAAAAAAAAAAAGGACTAAATCCAGTGCGATGCTTGCAACGGCAGCAGTATTCTGGGCACATAGTGCCTCTCCGATGCCAAAACTTCTGCCAGAGCAGGTTTATAGGGCATGAGGGAGGAGTGTCCTCTTCCTGCTTCTACTGGTGGAAGCAGCTTCCACCAATGCTGTGATCATGTTGGATATTGCCTATTATGTGCATTGCAACCTTAATTCTACAATTCATCTACTGAATGTTGAGATAATATTTCAAACAATTAAGACATGATTGGCAGAACCTCCATGTGGCCCGCCTTCTAACCAGTCTTCAAATATATGGGAGTGTCTGTTGGTTTGTTTGTTTTTAAGTGAATACACTTATAGTGGATTCAAAACATGAATAATTTCAATGTACCTGAGATCACTGATCACAGACAATATAGTACGGTTTATCTAGTGTTTCTCCAATATTGTACAGTCTTATAAAAGATAATTCATTCTTAAGGTGTTTCTGTGATATTTAAAAAGCTATACTATCTTATTATTTTCAATGTTACATTTTAATAGTAAAAATGCACAGATGACTATTTGTAGAAAAAAATCTAGTCCTGAAAGCATATCAAGCTTTCATATTAGTAGTCATCAAAAAATATTGGTTATACTCTGCCATTCATTTGAAGATTCTTGAACAACTTCTTCCAAGTTCAGTGCACGATTAATGTCTTCACCTTCCTGACCTTCATGGCTGGTGGGTTCTTGTCCTGTGCCTACCATAACATGCAAGAGAATTAATGTTAAGAGGTAAAACATAAGATCTGTTGCAAATACAGAGGATATACAGAAGATAAATGTCCAGTAAGAAATGTTTAAGTCCTTTTTGCTGGATAAAGAAGCTAACTTCACTTTATTTAACTACAATTTAACTCTGGCTTCTATATGCCGTCAAGAAAAATACAGGTTTGTTTTCTACCAAAAGGGCAACATTACAACCAGATATAGCTATAGAACAGGGATTCCCAAGCTGGGGTGCCCGCACCCATTGGAGGTGTGAGAGGGAATTTCAGGGGGTGTGACAAAGAGTGGCTTTTGTCCCTGAGTGTCAAGTCACAAGCTATCATTCAATTTTTTTCTGAATAAATTAGAACCTAATTGCTCAATTTAAGTTTGTATGTTATGCACTCTTTTTTAAAGTTAAATTTGTTCACTCACAGTGTTTAAACCACCACAGTTTGTGGTTTAAAATTAAAAATTAGACTTCCTCAAATGTGATATTACTTTTGTAGAGGTGCAAACATTAATCAAACATTTCCTGGGGGTGTGAGGCACAGAAAAGTTTGGGAAGCACTGCTGTAGAAGAAAATGTCACCGACAATGCTCTCTCATTACCAATTAATGATACAGGAAGCCTTTTACATTCATCATATTCCTAAAAATAGATACTGCTTCCATTAAACGACAGCATGGATTCTAGAACATAAAATGCCCTCCTCCATCAAAACCCATAAATGTCAAATGTTATGATATCCCAAATTAGGTTAATATACTTCTATCCCCAAATATCACAAAAACAGGCTTGGGATCAGTGCTTTATGATTTATCTGGGATTAATAACATTGCATGTGCCTCACTGCTGTTTGCTTCCTTGCATGTTTGCTCAGGGTTACCATGTTTTGAAACACAAAAGATGACAAATTTAATGACTGCCTACTTCAAGCCACCAATTGCTATAATGACTTTAAATATCATTACTATATAAACTGTGATAATTACTACCAGACGTTTTCCTAGCCTTCACTGTATCTAAATAACAATTTTAATTGAATCATAGATAGTAGCAGTGGGGCTGGAAACAAAAACAAAAAAGTAGATAATCAAGTACAATTCAAAATAATGTACAAGAGTATTGGAAGCAATGAGATTTAGGAATATGGTGCTCTAAACTAAAGGGCTGGATTAAACTCTACAGTGCTCTATATACCACTTTAAATGGTTTTGAATTAAGTTAGCCAGCCAGCTTGAGAAGATTTAATACTAAACTTTCACATAGCTAGCATTACATACCACAATAGCCATGGGCCCGCTTCATATGAAGCTTCATGTTGCTTTTTTGGGTGAATCCCATTGCACAATAATCACACTTGTATGGTCTTTCTCCTGTGTGTTTTTTCATATGAACTTGTAGTGCACTCTTCTGGTTAAAAGCTTTTTCACACAGTGTACATTGGAATGGTCGTTCACCTGTAGCAAACAAACAGTTACTGCTGGGGTATCATCTAGCAGACAAACACTATGACAGTGGATCTTAACTTTTTTCTGGGCCACAGACTCTCTGAGAATCTGGTGAGGCACAGACTGAAAAGCATAACTTTGTCAGACCACTGTGACAGAGGAAAAAGAAGAGGCATGTAATTCTTCATGATGGAGCTGCACAGACAGCCTCAAAAGGGTGGCATACAGCCGCCCCTGTTTCAGGGGCTGCAGCAAATGCATGCTATGGCCCCTATCTGGCCTTTGTAGGGTGCAAAAAGGAGCTGCAATCTTACCTTGCCCAGGATACCTGTCCAGAAGTTCAACCACTTCGAGTGTATGTACCTATGCCTGAAGACCAGGGATAGCATAGGGATTCTTTTAGTCTACTATCCACCCCGTTGTCTAACAGACTCCCTATCCGAGCTGACACAGCTGGTCTCAGAGTTGCTGTTGGAGTAGCTCAGACTTTTAGTTCTGGTCGACTTCAACATTCCACTGAAGACCAGCCTGACAGGTGCAGCTCAGGAGTTCATGGAATCCATGACAACCAGGGGCCTTTCCCAATGTGTCATCGGCCAACACACTCTGCGGGTCATACCCTCAATGCGGTCCTCTGTATGGAACAGGAATATCCATGGACAGAGGTAGTTGATACTTCCACATTGCCATGGATGGATCATTTCCTGGTCAGGACACAACTTAAAGCCACTGTCTGTCCCGTCGGGGGTGGAGGACCTATTGAAATGGTCTGCCCTCAAAGGCTGATGGAACCAATTGGTTTCCAGAAAGCCCTAGAGGGTTTACTGGTTGATAATGCCGGCGACGCTGTCAAAGCCTTGGTGAATACATGGAACACCGATCTTACCAGGGCTATCGACACAACCGCTCCTGAGCATCCTTTCCTACCAGCACTGAACTGGAAATTCTGGTATACAAGAGTTGGAGAACATGGAGCAGGTGGGATAATGACTAGAGTGTGACTGGCAGAAATCTGGACTCTTATCTGACAGAACTCATCATAAGAAATTTCTTTCTTCTTATAGAGAGGCAATAAAAGCAATGAGGAGATCTTCCTTGTCTGCTTGCATAGCATCTGCAAAGTCCTGTCCGACACAGCTGTTTAGGATGGTGAGGGAACTGACGGTGACACCATCTACCCAGAACCCTCTACTTAACCCAACAACAGCCTGTGACACATTTAACAACTAATTTGTAGGTAAAATCTCTCAGATAAGAGCCCACTTGGATGCCAATATTGGGATAAAGTCATCTGATCAGGTGTCCAGTCAATCCGTTTATGAGATTAGATTGGATCAATTTGAGCTTGTGAGTACTGACGACATGGACAAGATCCTTGGAAAAGTGAGGAAGACAACATGCCCTCTTGATCCCTGCCCATCATGGCTGGCCGTCCAGGGCTGATGCCTTGATGGCATTTCTTAGAGGTGTCATCAATGCATCCCTTTGGGAAGGTTGTGTACCATCTCTGTTAAAGGAAGCAGTTGTTAGACCGCTCCTGAAAAAACCTTCCCTGGACCCCCTGGACATGAAAAATTACAGGCCTGTCTCCCATCTGCCATTTTTGAGCAAGGTGGTCTTGGATGAAGCCAATTTTTTAGATCCATTTCAAACTGGCTTCAGGACCGGATATGGGTGGAGACTGCTATGGTTGCCTTCAGTGATGACCTTCGTCTAAACATCGACAGAGGAAGCGTGACCCTGTTGGTGTTATTAGACCTCTCAGAAGCATTTGATACAATAGATCACAATATCCTCTTGGACCGCCTGAGAGAGTTAGGAATCGGAGGCACTGCTTTGCAGTGGTTCAGTTTCCTTCCTCTCAGGCAGGTTCCAGAGGCTGATGTTCGGGGACAGTCACTCTTCAAAACCAGAACTTAACTGTGGCGTCCCCCAGGGAGCCATCCTGTCCCTGATGCTATTCAACATTTATATGAAGCTGCTGGGAAAAATCATCTGTAGACATGGGGCAGGGTATTATCAGTACGCTAATGACACCCAAATATACTTCTCCATGTCTCGGTCATCAGTGACAACGGCAGATGGCATTTCTCCCCTCAATCAGTGTCTTGTGGCAGTAATGGACTGGATGAGGGAAAACAAGCTCAAGTTGAATCCAGACAAAACGGAGGTACTTACAGTAGGGACTCCTAAACCAGGTATTGGGTTGCAACCTCCTGTTCTAGAGGGGTTCACGCTCCCCTTGAAGGATTGTGTTAGCAGTTTGGCGGTGTTTCTTCATCCATTGCTTCACATGAGGAATCATGTGAATGTGACGGTCAAGAGAGCCTTTTATCAGCTTCGGCTGATATGCCAGCTGAGGCCTTTCCTGGAACCGGGAGACCTCGAAACCATAGTACATGCACTGGTAACCTATTGACTTGACTTTTGTAACATGCTCTGGATGGGGCTACCCTTGTGCCTAGTCTGGAAACTCCAAATGGTACAGAATTTGGCAGCCAGGCTGACTATAGGAACAACTAGGAGTGACCATATTACACCAATATTGAAGTCACTCCACTGCCTGCCTATTAGTTTCCAGGCACAGTACAAGGTATTGGTTATCACCTTTAAAGCCCTACATGGCTTAGGCCCAACCTATCTGAGGAATTGCCTGTCTTCATATAATCCGCCCAGTACATGCAGATCCTCGGGGAGGAATCTATTATAACCAGTCCGGATTAGACTGATTGCGACCTCCTAGAGGTCTCCCAGAGGTCCCAGAGGATCTCTTCTGGCAAGCCTTCCAAGAACAGCCCCTGGCCATATAAAAACCCTCCATATCTCTCCTGATAGTGCTGGCTGTGACAACCTGGCATACTGTTAATTTTAATAGTGTAAATAAGAGTTTTTAATTAATGTTAGAATTTTAATATTCTAATTGTTTAATCTTATTTTAAGGGGGGATTTGTATACGTATATAATTGTATTTTTAACTGTTGTACACCGCTTTGATTGCGTATGCAAAAAGCGGGATATAAATAAAAGTTTTATTTATTTATTATATAAGGACATGATAGTCGTGTTGCCGCAGCTTGGCGGCGCTCCTTTGGGGCTGCGTCGCATGTACACAGCGCTGGAGGAGCACCACGGCATGTGGTGTCATGTCACCCTGGGGCGGAGCTAGGGCATGCGTCGTGGAGACGCTATACCCTGACTCCGCCCCCATGTCGGCCCAAACTGCCAGTCTAAACAACTCCTGATTTTCTTCTTGATGGTAGTAGCAATGTATATCAACAATTTACTTCTTGCTGAAAGAAAGTGTACTAAAATCGTACAGTTTTCTAAGGCTAGTCATAATTCAGGACTTAGGTGCAAAATTTGTTTGTGGTTGTTTTGGGCAAAAAACAGCTCCCCACTTCCATGGAAATAATATTTGAACACAGAAATATCAATTCAGATTCAGAAAGTGCTGTTTTATGTGCAGAAATGTTGCTTTCTATGCAAATACAGCATTTTCTGCACAAAAAACAGCATATTCTGCACATGAATTAATATTTCTGTGTCAAAATATAATTTTCCATGTAAAAAACTCTATTTCCTTTGCAGAAAGAGCTGTATTCTGCACAAAACAACAGGATGTGAATTTTGTACAGAGTAAATCCTGAACAACAAAGATTCACTTCAGGTTGGGATTTTTCTCATCAGGATCTCTCAACAGTCAAAAAACCTATTTTTATCCGTTTTCCAAATATTTTCAAATATTCTTTCCATCCTTAAACAGAAGGTATTGGTTATTTATTTTCTTGACCAAATAGTACCTGTTTAGGTTTTATTTCATATATAACATTTACTTATCACTAACTTAATGGGAGCTTCAAAACTGTTAAGAATATTTATATGTTTCATTGGAATATGACATTTGGCATTTGTGTAGTCCAAAACAAACTGATTACAGCTGTATATTTTAGGTCTAAGAAATAAATTCGATCCAATGGATGAGGATTAGGGAATACTTTCAAACATAGAAACTGAGCAGCAAAAATGTTTAAGGAATCAAACAATGACTGGTGTGTGTTAAGTTCTACCTTAAAACTTGCACAATCCAATTCATGTAAGAAGTCAATCTCTCCAATTTACTCCAGTCCTACATGATTTACTTTACAATTTGAATTATGGCTACCCACTTTTACTGCTAATTTCTTACCTGTATGAATGCGGCTGTGTCTTTCCAGTTGACTTGGTTTAGCAAAAGCTTTTTCACAAGTATCACATTTAAATACTCTTGGCTTTTGGGAACTTACTGATGGTCCAGCCTGATGTGTCTGCATATGCTCCTAAGTAAAAGATAGTTTGCACATTTGATCTTATACATGATAGGAGCTATAGGAAAGAGTAGGAAGTTTTAAAAAAAGGTCAAATATTTGGGGATATGGACCTCGGGGAAAAAACTTAAGAATTATTCGAAAACAACTACCAACTGTTATGGAAAGAGGTGAAGAGGGACTTAACAAATTGGAAAAATATTCAGTTATCACTTTTAGGAGGAATTGCTTCAATTAAAATATCTATACTGCCAAGATTTTTATTCCTGTTTCAAATGATTCCACTATAGGTCCCAACAAATCATTTATAATGTGGCATAGAAATATAGCAAGGTACATTTGGCAAAACAAAAGACTGAGACTCAAAATGCTTCAGAATGCACATGGAGAGGAAAAGGAGTAGTAAGCAGAGAAAGGAGACTAATATCTCAGGAAACTCAAGAGTGATGTTCCCAAGGGATGGATGAAGTAGAATTGAGGAGAAATCCATGCAAGTGTGCAGACTTATTCAATACTGAATAAAACACCACAGAAGAAGCAAAGCAAGCAGCGCTGAAAAGGTTAAGCAGTAAAAGTATTCCTAAGTAAGATGGTTCTACATCTGGCATGAACAGCTTAAGGTCCAACTGAGAACCAGTACCTCCTGCCTCCTTGGAAAAATATTCCAAGAGAAGGAACAGCTTAATCGTCTACCTATTAAATATGAGCAATAGTTTGGAATATCTAAGGGAAATCCAGGTGAGTATAATTTTTAGGCATCCTCATTCATTTTTAAGTTAAAACCATAATTTAAAATGTATTAAAAATAAACAGCAGGAGCAAGATTTACTTTCAGCAAACAATATCCATTCTGATGAAGGAGATCTTCACAATTAATATAAATAATAATGTTCTTTTCAAGGAATTTAGACAAATGTTCATTAGAGTTGTGTGTTAATTGTATCTCATACCTTAAGATGTGTTGCTCTCTTGAATGCTTTATTACAAATATGACAAACATGGATTCTTTCCTTTCCATGAACTTCTTTACTGTGTTGCATTAGCATTGCAGCTGAAGAAAATGTCTGGCTACATTCAAAACACTGATGCACACGAGTCTCTTTTTCAGCTTGGATGCCTTTAGAAAGATTTGGAGAAACTTCACTCACCTGCAACAGTTATGAAAAAAATATACATACAAATAATTATGGAAAGTAAACCCACACAAAACCCTTGAAATTATATAACTTTTAATCTATTTAGTATGAAGTAATCATGCTTGGAAGAATGTATAATTACTGAACATGGGTACTGATTGAGATATGCCATGCAACATTTAGTCAAGCACTTCAGTAATATAAAAGAACTTATTTTAAGATACTCCGGTCTTTTTAACACCTGTCATTATGAGGCAGTGAAATTTTTTTAAACATCTGCTTCCATTAAGTTCTTTAATTTAAAAACCACTTTATCTTATTAGAGAAATGCTTAGAGATTAAAGAAGCACAATATATTTTTACTCACATTTAAAGCTAAGAAATTTACTTGTGAATTTTTGTGACTGTGAGTGGCAGGAAGTTATTCCAATTCTGGGAATGCCTCTCCCACATGGACCAACAAAGCAGGGCCAATTTGTCAGTTATTATAGGAAATATTTAACCCTCTTCCCAGAGAGACATGTCAATTTAAAAACAGTTTAAAAATGCAACTAATTAGAGAAGCTAACAAATAATAAGAGGAGAGGAAAAACAAAAAACACAAAAAACAGTTTTTCTGGGTTCCACAACACCCATATCTAGATGCATCAGTGTTAATAGTAAGCAGAGGCCAGAATATTGTTCTAACACTTACTGGAAGGGAAATCTATCACTAAGATATTCTTTCTTCCTCTGTCAATGGCAAAAAATGTATTCATTTAATCAGAATGTAATACTGCAACAGCATGCTTTTTGAGAACTCTGCAATGTTGACTTGTTCACTGGGAGCCTACTAAGTAACCTCCTTATGAAGGCAGGCATTGCCAAGATAAGTATTTCTGCTGAAGGTACAAACAAACAAATGCAGTGTCACCTTGTATATGGCTAAGGCACCAGTTTACACAACATTCTCTAAGTAGCCACCTGTCTATAAAATGTGCTAAAATGTGAGACAATTTGGCCCTGTTTTCTTCTGGTACACATGGGAGTAAGCACCCACAAAGGATTATATTTACAATTTTGCCAAGATCCACCTTTGAAGGAGACAAACTTTTCATCTTTCCTAATGTTCTTTTCTGAGTCAAAAAAGCTCTGGAAAGAAGAATTACAACATGGGTGTTTTGGTTTCATTGGAAACTATGCTACCTTCTAGAGCTGCCATATCCCCAGTTGCAACCAATTAAGTGCCACCAACTTGAGCTTCGATCAAATTATGGCCACTAAGAGTTTTATGTTTCCACAAATGAATCAAGCTAAGAACCACTGGGACTCTGAATCACAATAACATCTCAAATGGAAGCCTAGTCAGCACTTGGGAATAACAGAGGTCATAAAACTCCCTAACTCAATGACATAACTACTCAACCAGCCATGCAGCATGTCTTGTGGGATTGTATAGACTCTCTCTAGTGGAGTCATGCTAGAGTTTGCACAGTATAGTGCAGCAAGCAGACATATTTTAGCTTTTGCACAGTTAGTTGAATTACCTCTAGCATGGCCACATAGCCCGAAAACCCCACAGAAAACTATGGATGCCAGCAATGAAAGCCTTTGAACTTTGAACTGAGAAAAGATTCTTCAGCTGTTCTCCAAACAGCAAATCACTATCATTTACTTATTATTCTGGGGACACAGAGAAGAACCAACTGACATGCTATCTATTTATTTTCTATTGCCTGCCTATACCTGATCATATTCATGTAAACATCTTTCTACTTAATTCATACTCTGCCAGATCAATAGATTCCCTGGTTATACAGCTTTGTGTTCTTATTTTCTTTCTGTTCTTGTTTGTATTTTCCATTCATTCTAATATTCCACAGTCTCAGAGAGGAAAAATCATGGCATTGCATCTCCTTATCTATTTATGTTTTGCACATCACATTATCTATATACCCTATATACTCAATTATGTCAACCTCATGTATAAGTTGAGGGCAAGTTTGGGGGCCAAAATTATGGATTTTGACATGACACGTGGATAGGTTGAGTGTAAAACATGATGGCTCCTTCAATGTGTGTATGAAAGGGGAAAGAGGGAAGCAGCAATCAATATGAAGCTTCAATGTTTCAGACTTCACTTCCAAGACAGAAAAGCACACAGGCGGGAGAGGGACTGTTAAACAAACAGCAATCAATCAATCAATCACCAAGGACTCTATCTGCTTTGCTCAGGACAGAAAGAATCTGCATGGGGAAATTTGAAAGAGCTGCTATCACATTTCCATACTGACCTGTAAATAAGTCGACTCAGGATTTTGGGGTCAATTTTGGGGCATACATTTTTAGACTTGTCTATAAGTATATATTTCTTTTCTCTGCAGTCA
This sequence comes from Urosaurus nigricauda, assembly GCA_034509955.1. Taxonomy (NCBI): domain Eukaryota; kingdom Metazoa; phylum Chordata; class Lepidosauria; order Squamata; family Phrynosomatidae; genus Urosaurus; species Urosaurus nigricauda. The sequence continues at coordinate 178,415,096 of JAOEGL010000004.1, forward strand.
GTTTCTGCTCCTTTTCTTCTCTTTTTTCATCCATGTGTTTGAGTGTCACAGTGTAAGGGTTAGGAATAAGGGCATTTACTATGGTTTTGGAAGTATGCACTTTAAACCTAGACAGAGGCTTAGAACTTAGAGGTTACTATCCTCACAACCTTGTTTTTCATCTTTAAAGATAAACTATGTTCCAATGATATTGAAAAGGTTACTGGGATAATATATCTGAATCATTTTATTTCTGAATGAAGTCAACGATAACAGCAAACTGTGCATTTATGAGCATACAAGCTAAGAGCTTGCTGTTGTGTGTCATCAAGTTGTTTCCAATTTACGGCAACCCTAAAACAAACATATCACAGGGTTTTCTTGGCAAGGTTTCTTCAGAGGGGGCTTGCCATTGCCATCTTCTGAGGCTGAGAGAGTGTGACTTGCCCAGGTCACCCAGTGAGTTTCATGCCTGAGCAGGGGCTTCCACACTTCCAACTCTTTAACAGAGTAATTGCAAACTACACTTTGCTATAAACTATAAGCAGAGTAATTTAACTCTGCTTATAGTTTATAGCAAAGTGTAGTTTGCATGTATCAAAATTCAGCAAACTATAGTTTGAAATAAAACCAGAAATAGAAGCTTTTCAAAATGCAGAGGAAGTGGAAAGGTAAGCTCATGTGTACAAGCCAAAACACTCAGGGCTATTTGTATTTATAACTGAATACAGTCACTTAGAAATTATAGAACATTTCTCACTAAAATTGCAATTGCTAAACTGCTACTTCCTGGCAGATGATTCCATATCTCTGGAGGGCTATAGCCCTTGGTAGGAACATGGGTTTGTGCAGTAAGCCCCAGCTGATATGAACCATTCACTCTAAGAAAATTATAGAAATAATTGTACAGCTCCACTTGGGTGTACTTATATTGCAAGACTATAGTGGTTTGATAGTACTTTAACTGTCATTGTTCCAGCCTACAGAATCTTAACATTTATAGTCTGGTAAGGTACTTAGAATTATCTGCTAGAAAGTTTTAGTGCCTTCCACTGAACTACAGCATTTCTGGAGTACTACTATAAATCTAAGATTTCCGTAAGACAGACTCAGGGCAAATGCGCTATAACTGGGGTGTAATAGGGGTGCATCCCATGACTATCATTGAGTAAATTATACATATAATTCTTAATGTTTTTTATTCCTGAAATCATCATATCCAGAAAATTTACAAAAGATTGCCGGTTCTTTCTCTATGTTATTCAGGATAATCTTTTCTGGATATAAAAACTCAATTTCCTACTGCTCTGTGATTAATATCTTCTATTTTATGTATCCATGATAACTCATAGGTAATTTGGAAGAAAAAGAAGTATGAGAGATCAACCTAAGAAGGGCTGCTAATAATGTGGCAAGATTTTGTATAAAATCATAGATCAGCATCAGTCTACATATATGCTCTCAAGACATAAACCATCTGGAAACTGGGAGATTAAATCTTCCAGGCTAATTTACATTCGGGCCTGCTTTCTGGTCAATGTGGGAGAACAGAACACTCTCCTGCCACTCTCCAAGAATCACTCAAACATACTGTGTTCAAATGACAAAATGTGAAGATAGATAGAAAGATAGATAGATGAAGTTTAAAAAAGACAAATGCTTTCCAGATGTAAGCAAACCTTTGAATACAGAAATGTTCTTACCTGATAATTTTCCTAAGACTTATGTCTCCATCAATCCATCTTTCTGAGTACTCCCACTCTGTGAGCAAAGACCAGAGGCAATTCAAGCACTGTAGCTAAAAGCTCCAGGCTTAAACCCTTAAACTCAGTAACATTTTTTCACTAGAGCATTGTTTCCAAAGCCACACTGACATATTTAACCATAGTGAAGTATGATTTTTATATATACAATATATATGTGTGATTTATATATGCATATATATTTATATAAATTTATTATTTATATATCTATTTATTATTGCACTGTTCTTGGAATAGTAAATATTTTTTAAAAGCTACATATAATATGTTGTTTGACTGAAGTAAATCTAGATTGAAAGAGACATTAACCACCACCCCCAAAATTAAAAAAAATCATCAGGTAAGACCATTTGTATATAATGATTGATTTGTTACTGTGGGTGCAGGAAAAAAGAAATGTCAAGTAAAGGAGCAGAGGCAAAGGTCTGAATAAATTACAGTAAATAAGAAAGATCTTCAGGAGAAAGTGAAACTGAAGCACAGGCTTAACTGACAAACATTTAAAGCAGTTTATGAAACTGAGGGTGCAGCTGTTTATGTGGTCAGATGGAAATGGCTACAAATAAAATCAGGCAAGTTAAAAGCAAAGAAAGAGTAGAGTAAATCATCAAGAATAATATTTTCATGGAAACAGAAATATAAAGATTCTAGAAATGGCTTAATGTTTACTAATATGTACTCTACTACAGGGGTAAGAAGCTATGGAAACTAATAAACAAATTAAGACTTTATATAAGCAACAGCACAATAAACATAACAACAACAAAAAAATTATGAAAAGAAGCAGGAAACCAGTTACTGAGACAGTTGGGTTATTTGATGTGAAGAAGTGCAACAGAATAGCTGAAAGAAAGCAAGGAAGCTGCTAAGAAATGGAAGAAAATGTTTGTTACACTTTTTACTGCGTACATGCACAAGCACCTTTGGCCCACTGTTTCAGGCAGTACATCTGGAAAACTATGTCAAAAAGAGGTGACGTGGGGCAAATGGCAATGAACAAGAATTTTAACAAGAAACTTCTTAAAATCAGCAATTGTAACAAGACTCGCAAGTTAATGAACAATGCAAAGTTGTTGTTGTTTTAATTAAAAAAGTAAAAGTGACTAAGGATGTAGTGAGAAAAGATCTAATTTCAGAACTATGAATGCAGTAAAAAAAAAAGAAGAAGAAGAGAGATTTTATCTGAGCCCTGCCCCTCCGCCCGCCTGCTGTCAGGGAGTCATCCAGGAAAGGCAGTCCCCCTTTTATTTTGTAATGTCCTACATTTTGCAGTGCCTTGTCCTCCTTTTGTGGTGCTTTGTCCTCCTTTCTGGTTATTACATCTGATCACTCTGAATATATGTACTGTCAATCTCATTAATACATACAAAAACAATAATGAAATAATGTTGAAAAGAAAATATTTCTCCTCTACAGCACTGTCTCAAATTTCTCCTAAAAGGTTAAAGTTAATTAAGATATATTAATGACTTCCATTTCCCCCACATTACAGAACATAAATTGAACATACGTTGTGCCTTAATGCAAAGTAGGTTTATAAAAGCCATTTACCTGATATGCTAATTCATCCTGGTTTGCACTTATTGAATGTGGAGTATGACTCACTAGTATAACTTGCTGCGAGCTGGAACTGCTCTGTCCAGAGAGACTTGAGTCTGTGAGTAAAGCAGGGAATTGCTGGCCCTGCCAAAAGACATTTTTGAATAAATTATTTAGAGTAAAATGTCACTGAAATATTCAGTCAAGGGCTATAAGCCTGAGCATGTTTACTATGATCTATATATGAACCAACTTGGGTCCAGGCAATGATAGGAACTAAATAACTAAATACAATTAAAATGAATCAAATTGAACATTTGCCAACAAAGAGAGCAGCTTAATTAAATTTATTTTTTTAATAAAAGTGAGTGGCTTAACTTGGAGTTCCAGCCCCAGCATCCCTCCAGAATCAAGTTACTAAGTTGTTTGTTAATTAAATGAGTCACACTGATGCAAATTTTGTATTACTTAGTTCATTCTTTACTCAAATCCTAGTATTATTGAAAATTTACTTCTTGCTTTTTTTTAGTTCCTCAGAGTGGGAGAATTCAAGGGTTAAGTCACAAAACTCAAACTACTTATTCAAGAATAGTTCAAGTCAACAAATTAGATTAAGGGGATTTAGACATTAGCAGTCTCAATAACCGAACTTCCCCAACCTCTACTCTATTTCTAGAATAATAAAGGATCCACATTACTAAAATCAACTATTTCTTTACAACCAAAAAGCTGTAGAATCACTTGAAGTCCATGTAAAGATAAAAACAAACAAACAAACAAAAAACATTAACAATATGACAATCTTGTCCCCTCTCTGCTTTCCCTTTGCCAGGAAGCAAAAAAACCTTTTGTTTAAGCAGGATTTTAATTTGTAAGCAGGGCAACTTTTTACTGGGATGGTTTATTTATCTTTTTAAAGTTTTATATGTCTTTTAAAATGACCTAAATACCTTAAAAGCACCACATCCTGTCTGATCTTGGAAGCTAAGTAGTGTCAGCCCTGGTTAGTACTTAGATGGGAAACTGCCAATGATTACCAGATGCTGTTGACTGTGTTTCAGAGGAAGGAACTGGGAAAATCATCCCTGAGTATTCTGTGTCTAAGAAAACCTTATGCAATTCATGGGTCGCTTTAAGTCAACAGGTGACTTGAAGGCACACACATACACACACACACAAAGACAGTGTCTTTCAGATTGTTTTATGCTATTTTTATGTGGTTGTTTTTAAATATATATATATATAGTGTGAAGGCTTTTTAATTGACTCTGGGAGCCGGGCAGCACACAAATAAGTGAATAAATACTTTGCAAAACACTTTTTTTCACAAATACACATCTATCCAACTTTCCACATCACAAAAAATTAATTTTTGAATACACAAGAATATCTTGAGCTTTCACAAAGTTGAAGTCAATATTTACTGAGAGGCATGTGTATGAAAATATTAAGGTCTGTTTAATTTCAATTACCCTGGAAATTGCTAGAAAAAGAAGGAACTATCACAAATCATATATATTAAACTATATGACAGATGGTAATGAAAAGCTGAATTGTTTTTCAGTATACCATATATAGAGGAAATCCATGAGAACATGGAATATGGGGAAGAGGAGAGGCTGGAAGAGTACACAGGTGACCTCTTAAAGCATCATAATTAGGAAGCAATCAATTACATTATTGATTTTGAAAATGTACAAAATATATATATGAGTATATATTTGGATTACAGGACTGGAATTTGAGAAATTCAAGCTTAACTTTCCTCAGGGCCAAGAGACTCACTAGGTGGCCTTTCTCATAGCTTGATCTACCCTACAGAGCTGTTGCGAGCATAAAGTGGGGAAGAGAAAAACCATGTGTGCCACCTTGAACTCAATGGAGTAAAAGTGGAATATGAATGTATCATACATATTTTCCCCAAAGAATACCAGGTGGCTTATTCATAGCTGATTCTTCGAGTGGTCATCTGAGAACTCATATGGATCTTGTGCTTGTGTAAAGCCACAATTAGGACATTCTAGAGCTGGGTAGTTTTGGTGGCAACCCTGCTGTCATTCCACAGTACACATTTATGTATGCTTCAGCACCTTCTCAGCCTAATTCTTTCCTGTGTATCATGTAATGATAGAAATTCAGATGGACACAGAAAATGGAGAGGAAGGCAGGCAATGTGAATTCATATATGGCCATTCAAAGATTCAAAGTTAAAAGTAAGCAATCTATTCTTCTTTTTAGTCTCTGGATTCTCACATACTGGCAGCTAAAGAGCTAGCTTACTGGAGACAGGCTTGGCATCAAACCAGAACAGAGGAAAGAACTGCATAGCAGAATAAAGCATCACTTTTGGCTCTGTTGTCAAGATGGTAAAGGGAGACGAACATGGAAGGTTGAAATACATGTCAACTTTACAGAGATTTTAACAGTAGAAATGCCTTCCATAACGCTTCTGTAAGAAAATAATTGGTACTCTAATGGAACTAACAGCCAAATAGTAGCCAAGTAGATGGCATTGAAGTCAATCACAATGAATCCATTCCCTTGATGGTGTACAGGCACAAACAACCTGTGAGATCCAAAATAGGGCTGAGTCCATCGTGCCACTCTGAGACTGTGAAATACTAGAAGCCAGTATATATGAAGGGGAACATTTTCTATGGCACACTCTAACAAAAGTACAGTAGTTTCTTCCTTCAAGATCTATTTTAATAGAAACAAAACAAACAAACAGCTTCATTTATATACAGCTTCATACTGCCTAAGGAGTGTCTAAGCGGTTTACAACTGCAAGCTACTTGCCCCCAACAATCTGGGTACTCATTTTAGCAACCTTGGAAGGATGCAAGCCTGAGTCGAGCTTGAGCACTTTTGCTGGTCTTGAACTCGCAACCTTATGGTTTTGAGTGAGTGGCTGCAGTACCGGCATTTAACCACTGCACCACCCAGCAGGATGGAACAAAGATGATAATGAGTCAAACTCTATGGTGTACTCAAAATGTACAATGGTCAAGACCCAGGTATTATTGGTGAGGATAAGCCATATGTGGAAATGGCATGAAATATGCCTACAAGAGGCAATGAGGAAGGCTGCCTGTTGATAGTTGCCTTAGCAATCATGTGAAGATGGGATGTCAAAGTCATTGCCTGGGGCCAAATTAGAGTTTCCTAGATGAACCAGAGCAATATTTCACCATCATTTGCACTGAGAGAAATAGCAGGATGAAAATCTCAGAGTGCTCAAGGAACTTAGATTTTTAATACAATAGCAAGGTCTATCCAAATTAGTTGCTGAACATGCTACTGTTGAACTAGAAACTCAGTGCTTGTGTTCTTCACCACTATATTTCAGAGAACAGTCCATAGTCTCATCCATTGTTGTGTTAAATAGGTCCTCCACTCAGGTATCACTAGTGACACCAGCTGATCTAAGTCAACAGAGATAAAGTAACTGAGGAAGCCATGTCCTTAGAGGCATAATCAGGAATATTTTAACAGTGGGCGGCTGAACAGTGTGAAAGATCAGCTCAGACATAGTTTGAAGTCATCAATGGGATCAGTCCTGTAGTATCTCTCACTAAATAACAGTTAAAGGAAGCAGGAGAGGAGGATGAAGAATTATTCTCCTCTTTTGACACTGGCTGATGATGGTCTTGAGCAGAAACTGCTTGCACAAAGAGGTGAGACAAACAATTTGTATGAGTTAACCAGAAGTATCATAGATATTAGTGTTAGTCACTGTTGTGAAAGTTATGGAGTTTAGAAAGTATCAGAGCTATGGTGCCTGCTTTAGAGGCAAAATGTGAAACATCAGGGTAGTATATGCCAAAGTTAAAGTTGGCACAAACACCTGAGAAAATAACACTGGGTCTCACAGCAAGGAATCACAGTAATAGGAACATACCAGTATTAGTCATGCCAATAGTAGCTTGGGCTGCTGATCAGCTCCAACAAACATAGGTACAAGAATATATAGGTGATAGGGTTCCCAGAAGTCCCTACACAATATGTAGAGAAAATCCTCATTTTGGGAAAGTAGTGTTCCCTACATGAGGAGGATCAAAAAGAAAAAAGAAAAGAAAAAGACTGTGAAGTACTGGGCACAATCAGATTTCCAATGAGTTCTCTGGTCTAGCAGGACCAGTCCCAGTGAAACTGGACATGAAGTAGTTCCTCGCTGGTGAGTCTCATGTTTAAAACTGGGGTGGAAGAAACCTTTAAAACTATAAAATATCCTGACAAAGTCAGAAAAACATCTCAATGTGCAGAATACTCAAGGATTTAATGCTTTGAACATGATGCGATAAAAAGGATTCCATCAAGGGTCTGATGCAGCAACTGATCAGGATGAGGGTGAATACTGAATATGTGATTTAACAAGCAACTGCACCGAAAGGGGAGGGGGGTTGATACTGACGTCAGTGCTGAGGCCAAAGATGAGGCAGTTGTTATGTTGAAATGGAGGGGATGCTGAATGGGATGCTGAATACTTATCTGATTGTTTTATCCTTTTCTTCTTAGCAAGGGATTCAAAAACATCTTGGATTACCATGTCACTCCATGCCTTTCCTTTTGAAATCCCCCCCCCCCCAAAAAAAAAGTCTCTGAAGTCAGTGACAGAATCTGGGTACAGTGCCTTGAGAGTGAAACTGGCATTGGGATGGGATGAGTCAACACTGGAAATGAAGCAGGTTGAGTAATATTTCATATTGGAGAATTCAAGACCCAGACTGATACTCCTGAATGTGCAGTTGGCAAGAGAGGAACTAAAATTTTCCCATTCCTTTGCTAGGGAGGATTGTTTATAGACCAAAGTAGCAGTCACCTGTTTCCAGCAACTTTTCCTGCCATACTGAATGACTTTTCAACAGTTGCTGACCTAAGGTAAAGCTGTTTATTTTGAAACTCCTGTTCAAGCAAGGATTTACATATAGAATAGGCAGAGAAACCTAGTAGAAACTGCAAAGTGGATATGCTCTAACCCAGATAAGAAAAAAACTTCAGGACTAGAGAATATCTTGGCAAAGTCAGAGAAACATCTCAATGTAAAGAATATTCAAGAACTTCTTGTTCAAGCACACTTCTAGAGACAGAACAACCAGAGAAAACCTAGTAGAAACTGCAAAGTATGTGGCCCTATCCCAGAAAAAAAAAATAAGTCAAGAGTATCCATCTGAAGAGGCAACTGTCTTTCTGCAAGAGGTGTGGAATCTGAACAGGATCTTGGCCACAAAAAACTCAGCCCTACTCCATCCCAGCAATCAAGTGTTTTAAGCCAGCAGGAAATTAAACTGAGAAGACAACAAGATGAAAACTGAAGAACGGAGAATGAATGCTATTCAGCATGAATAGTCCACAGAGACAATAAAGTTCTCCTCACACAGTGAATGGAAAGGAACTGAGGAGAAAGTGCCAAGACATCCTGAAGCACACACTGTGAGAGATTCCCACCAAAACTATGCTCAGCTATAGAATGTTCCAGTTGTGGCTCTACACAGGCACAATACCTATATATGTGAATAATCAAGACAGAAAAAAAAAGATTTCTGCTACAAAGTGCAGTAATAATTGGAAATTATTATAGATTTATTTACAAAATGAGATGTGATTGTGTGCCTATTCATTTACCAGATGTTTTAATGAATGCAAACAGCTACAAGAATCTTTGCTGGTTTTTTAAAAATTAGACTGTGATAGTTTAGTTCATTTCAAAGTTAAAAGATTTTAATCAAAAAGTTAGTAACAACAACTTGGAAGTGGGTTGGCCTTCTTTGTATCCATATTGTCCTCCTGCATTCTGCCCTGGTCATTGCACAGATGTTCCGCACCCTTCCCAGGAAACTAAATTCTGAAACACAGAGGGCTTTCTCTGCTGTAGCACCCCAGATATTTAACACTAACCCGTAAGAGGTCCAATTGTCACCAATACTGATGTCATTCTGATGCTCTGTCAAAACATGTTGTTGTTGTTGTTGTTGTTGTTGTTGTTATTGTCTTTCAGGGCCCAACTGATATGATCCAAATTTGCACATGTGTAAGGGTTTTAAATTGCCAAATTTTGGGGAGTGGATGGGGAAATTAGTGAAAATTGCAGAAATGGAAAAAAATAACAAATTTAATCAAAGGGAATTTTTTTCAAGAAAGCTGGGTTTTCTGAAGAAGCACCAACCTATGGAACTGGGACATAGACGGCAAAACAAATACTTCACAATTGTATTTATAGAAAGTAATGTTGAATAATAAAAGTACTGGAAAATATTACTGTTTTTTATTGAGATTGCTAATAGTGTTAATGAAAGTTAATATTGATATTTAAGTATACAAGGATAATCAACTTAGTCAGTATATATTATGAAAAAAAAAGTAAAAAATTGGTTTATATTTCATACCGAAACACTAAGGGTACTTAGGAGTAATATATGTAGGTACACTCTGAAAGAGGTAGAAAATTTTTATGTTTTTATATAGTTGTAGGTTGGGTTTTTTGTTTTATTTTTGATAGGTTGTTTAATTATATATTACATTATTTTGTTTCTTGCTTTTTTAAAAGGGAGAATGGGGTGAATATTAGGAAGTAGAATGTTGTTGTTTTTTGTTTACAAGTTTGTAAAGATGTTATATGTGAGCATGTTTCTTTGTGGTATGTTTTATGTTTCCTCTGTGTATTAGAAATTCAATAAAATTAATTTTAAAAACTGTTTACTCGTTTTAAATTGTTTTAAGTGTTACATAGTTGTATATACTTTCAGTCTTTTACAATTATTCTTCTTGTATTACAAAATCTAAATTAATTTTATTGATTTTACTGTATCCTGCCTTGAGGTCTGATATGGGTCAGGGATATAAATATTTAAATCAATCACAGTCAACCATTCAGCCAGCCAGCCAGTCTGCCTATCTTGGTTTTTTTTTCCCCTGGAATCCAGATGTGAATCAATAAACCAAAGAAAGGGAAGTAAATACAATTCAGGGGGGGACAAGGTGAAGGTTATGTATTTCTGGACAATTCCTATGGCAGTTTTGGGTTTGCCTGAATTATATTAGGTAATGTACAGTTTAAGCTCTGGCACCACCCTTCAACCACCATCTTGAGGGGAGAGAAAGGCAGGCCACCTCCTGCTGGAAGCAAGAAGAGCCCTCCCTTCAACCACCATCTTGAGGGGAGAGAAAGGCAGGCCACCTCCTGCTGGAAGCAAGAAGAGCCCTCCCTTCAACCACCATCTTGAGGGGAGAGAAAGGCAGGCCGCCTCCTGCTGGAAGCAAGAAGAGCCCTCCCTTCAACCACCATCTTGAGGGGAGAGAAAGGCAGGCCGCCTCCTGCTGGAAGCAAGAAGAGCCCTCCCTTCAACCACCATCTTGAGGGGAGAGAAAGGCAGGCCGCCTCCTGCTGGAAGCAAGAAGAGCCCTCCCTTCAACCACCATCTTGAGGGGAGAGAAAGGCAGGCCGCCTCCTGCTGGAAGCAAGAAGAGCCCTCCCTTCAACCACCATCTTGAGGGGAGAGAAAGGCAGGCCGCCTCCTGCTGGAAGCAAGAAGGGCCCTCCCTTCAACCACCATCTTGAGGGGAGAGAAAGGCAGGCCGCCTCCTGCTGGAAGCAAGAAGAGCCCTCCCTTCAACCACCATCTTGAGGGGAGAGAAAGGCAGGCCACCTCCTGCTGGAAGTAAGAAGAGCCCTCCCTTCAACCACCATCTTGAGGGGAGAGAAAGGCAGGCCACCTCCTGCTGGAAGCAAGAAGAGCCCTCCCTTCAACCACCATCTTGAGGGGAGAGAAAGGCAGGCCACCTCCTGCTGGAAGCAAGAAGAGCCCTCCCTTCAACCACCATCTTGAGGGGAGAGAGATGCAGGCCACCTCCTGCTGGAAGCAAGAAGAGCCCTCCCTTCAACCACCATCTTGAGGGGAGAGAGATGCAGGCCACCTCCTGCTGGAAGCAAGAAGAGCCCTCCCTTCAACCACCATCTTGAGGGGAGAGAAAGGCAGGCCACCTCCTGCTGGAAGTAAGAAGAGCCCTCCCTTCAACCACCATCTTGAGGGGAGAGAAAGGCAGACCACCTCCTGCTGGAAGCAAGAAGAGCCCTCCCTTCAACCACCATCTTGAGGGGAGAGAAAGGCAGGCCACCTCCTGCTGGAAGCAAGAAGAGCCCTCCCTTCAACCACCATCTTGAGGGGAGAGAAAGGCCGGCCGCCTCCTGCTGGAAGCAAGAAGAGCCCTCCCTTCAACCACCATCTTGAGGGGAGTTAATTGTCTAATTAACAAATTGTAAGCCGCTCTGATAGCTTTGGCTGAAGAGCGGGGTATAAATAAAATTTATTATTATTATTATAACACTTTTTTATTTTTTTTATTTTTTTGCTGGGATGAATGCAATGTGCTAGCTGACTTATTATCTGTAGGTTTTTCCTTTTCTGGTTTCTTCCTGTTCCAAAGTATGACTGAGCCATGTGTTTATCTTGTTGTAGAATCAGGATGATAGAAAGGTCACCCAATATTATATTCTACTACAGTATGACTCCTGTATCCACGGTACTGGTACCCATTTTACTTTCTTGTATGTGAAAAAATATGGTCTCTCTAGGCATGTGAAGGTCCTCCAGAGTGACTCTATGGTCAACTTCCTCTGGAAACACGGGGTTTGCTATTATCTACAATTTCCACCATCCACAGTAAGCCTGAGGACGTATCTCCAGTGAATAAGGAGGTTGCACTGTACTGGACAGGACATAACATTTCCCCAGCAGAAAATACACACCTGCGATGTGATGTTAAGTGTTACTGCATCAAGACCAGCAGATAACATACTCTGAGTATCAGCCAAAGTCAATGTGACACTACCATCTCCTCCTACTCCTGGTGATGACATTACTAAATTCTGAGCAGGCTGTGACAGGGGTGGTGTTGAAGGAAGGTTCCCACTTGATGTATTAAGTTCTGTAAAAAGTATAGCATTGTTAAAGCCTACATTTAAAATCATGTATAGTTGACAGTTATGTAAAAGTTGTGGATTTCTAGGTTTATTAAACAGTTTGAAAAAATAAGGCATTTTGAAGCCTATGAGCAGCTTGAACACTTATAAAGTCCAATCTTGTCAATTTTAGCAGAAAGAATCTCTATACTATTTAATAATCTGAAAAAAAAACCACCGAATTCCAACCTTCTTATATTCCCATTTTCTTAGCATATTTACTAATTACTATAAATGGAATTTGCCCAGAAACTGTGATAACACCGTGTTTAAACAAGACCTTGAAAAAAAGAATAAAGTGAAGGTGAAATGACTGTGCAGGATTGATATAAATATAAAAAACATGAAGGTATTATTTATTCAAGTTGAGTTACTGAAAACCTACCTGAAGTACTGCTCAGTGTTGGGCTCTGAGAGAGAAGCTGGTCATTATTTATTGTTAATGTAGTACCTGTTGACTGACTGCTGATAGTTGGTGTTGCCAATTGCAAATTCCCATTCAGCTCATTACCTCCAGAGGAATTATGCTGAATAAGGTCTTGGCCTATAAGGAAAGTGGAATTGATGTTTCTGTGTTTCTGTATTGTTGTTGTTTTTCAAATAACAATGCTCTTATTTTATTACTATAAAATAACTGTACTGTTATGGAAACATAAAATCACAAAAAACTGACAAACTGTAAACATTAAAAAATTAGATTGCTGTATATAATTTTAAAAAACCTTATAATAAAGATAGTCCATTAAACTGGCACAATAGAAAAATAAAAGCTTACTAAGTAAATCAAATATTGGAACCAATGGAACTATGCCATGTTCTAAAAGAGTAAATGAACTGAGACAGCAATTTTTTTTCACCACTGGCTTTTGTTAAATGTGAAGATCAGAAAGGGGTCCATGGGTGCCAAAGGAAGATAAAAAGGCCTGGGGAGGTATATGCAGCTTGTGGACCTCAGAAATCCCAGCCCTGGTGTAATGATGCCTGGGGGGTATGAAATATCTTATCTTTTACAAAGAAAAAAGAATGAAGGGAGAGGGTTAAATTCCACACTGAAAATGTTTTTAAAGCTAACTTCCCCAACATTACCCTTGTTAACCCTAGTTAGGTGTGTTAAACTACAATTTCAATTACTCCGTTCTGCATTGCCACTGTCTATGCTGGCTGAGGATGAAGGGACTGTGGTCCAACATAGGTGAAGGATGCAGAGTTAAGGAAAGCATATTAAATCTTACAGCATTCAGAGTGCTTAAATATGGATTATTTAACAGCATGCATATGCATTTATAAGGCTAAGGCTTTTAAAAGAGTTTTGAGGCCACAGTTCTTTCAATTAAGGAAATAGGCTGCAATATTTGTAATTTTTGTCTATCCCGGAGCAATGTGATTCCAATGTTTAAATAAATCAGTAACTGCTATATTCTGTTAATGTCAAATGAGAATGATTACACAAGGACACTACACTAGAAGGAATGTCAGAATTAGGAGTACATAATCTTATCCAGATGATTTTCAATATATGATTTAATATTCAAAGTTTAATAGGTTTCTGAAAATTTCAATTTCAGGAAAAGCTACATTTGGCAGAAAGCAAAGTCTTCCATTTACAGCTAACAAAGAATCACATATTACTGAGAAGAGGTACTGTATTTGAGTAGCTTTACAAAGAAGTAGAAATTGGTATACTTGCCAGATATGGTAAGGGTAATTTCTTGAGGTGTTCCTGATGAATTTGTAGGTGTTGAACTAGAGGCATGAGCTAAAACATGACTAAGACTTGAATTATTTATTGTCAGTGTAATCTCATGCTGACCATTTGAAGTTGATACCATACCCTGTGATGTCATGACCTGAGATAGATCCTGTGAACCTAAACATTGGCAAGGAAAAACAAACATTCAGTACCAATTCATCATCATCATCATCATCATCATTTAACATTATTGTCTTATGACATGAATCACAAGAAATAAACAGGTTGCAAGAGTCATATGTAGTATGGACAATCTGTGGATTGTTTTCTGTAAGAAAAAGGTTGTTATGTCCAGGCTGCTGAGGTCTGAAGTTCTATATGTAGCAGCTGTCATTTCAATTGTGGAGGAGACTCTGAGTTTTGACATTATAGTTTACCTCTGTTTACTGGGATGCTGAGTATGATAGATATTATGACTGAATCCTATGGTATCTTACCAAATTGATTCTGACTGGCCAAAATTAATGATCTACTATGGGGGAAACTGACTTTAAATATCAACAAAGGAGACATTTTTGGAGGTTAAGAAGATATTGCTTGGACTACAAATAAAAACTCCAACTGATGCAACTATGCAGAGGAGTGCCCAGCACAGTGCATAGCTTAAATGATGGAATAGGACTTGGGGAGACCAGGATTCAAATTCCCACTTAGACATGGAAGCCCACTGACTGACTTTGGGTACTTCATACATTCTCAGCCTTAGCTAATGGCAAATATTCTTTGAATAAATTTTTCCAGGGAAAATGTATGATACGGTCACAATGAGTCATAACTGACTTAAGTCACATGACAACAACAACAACAAGAAGAAATAAAAGTAGGAGAACTTCAGAAGTCTAATGCTGGGTGATGATTTGGACTAGTAGGACTGTTTTTATAGCAATAAATGAGACAGGCAATTTGCCCAAGGGTCATAATGAAGGAATTGGAATAACAACATTTAAGAAATGTGATAAGCATGACCCTGTAAATTAGAGACTATTTCCCTGATGCAGGTGATAAGTAAATTATATGCAAATTATTTGCCACTAAGACTGAAAGACTGGATTGTAAGCCTGAAGGCAGGGAACTGTCTAATTATATGATTGTATGTACAGCACTATGTAAATTTACAGCACTATATAAATAAAGGATAATAATAATAATTAAAAAAACAGCCAAATATTCAGGCCCAGGAACAAACAGATTCTAAGAAGGGAATTACAGTACCAGTAAACATCTGGTGAAGTTAGTATCTCAAAATTAACTTCTGTAATACTACGGGTTGTTTTTATTATTATTATTATTATTATTATTATTATTATTATTATTAGGCTGTTCCGTGGAGTGGCCTAAAAATGTGCCCAGCTAGCACTGATAGTGAAGGGGCCATATCATTTCATAAACTGATAGCAGAAATCAAATGCTCATCTGACTTTTAGTAATGAAGGGACAAAAGAAAGTAACTGAACAAGCAAAGCAAAATATTTTGAATAAGGATTTTCAATCATTGTTGGCTGAGACCAAGACAAGAAGGACATCTCCTTTTCATCCAATACTAAATATTAGGCATTCTCTTCCACTGTTTATAGCAAAATATACACACCCAAACTGGCAGGGACTAATTTTTTTTCCCATATGAATGAATAGTTTTCCCTCTCCAGTAACTTTTTTTCTCTCAGTTAGCAACCACCAACAGTATGTAAAAACATTCATAGTCTGTAACATTCCTTTGGAAAGCTGCAGAATGTTTCTGATGATTAAAGCATGAAGATATTAAACAGTAATTTATAAGATAGAGACTGTCACTGTCTTCATTCCTGTCTAGCCTCACTTGCCTGAGGATTGGGATCTGAATGTGTGATGTTTGTAGCCCCTAGGGCTGCTTTGAAGCATTTTCGTCCAAATGACTAGTGCAATCAGCCATTCCAACCTTCCTTTCTCCCCCCTCCCCCCCAAAAATGCTACATCAATCTTCAAGTAATTAAAAGATAGAAGCGGGTTCCTCAAGTGATGAACATATTTAATCCAAGTTTATGTTTTATAAAATTTTAAAATAAAAATATGACGTATATAAAAATCAGTAATATGCAAATACAGTGGGCCCTTTGTATATGCAGGGGATCCGTTCTCGGCTCGCCCACATATGGCAAAACATGTGGGGCCTCAAGTCCCGATTGTTTCAATGACTGCGTGCTCCTGTGCACAGTGCGGCGTGCATGCAATTATAACGGGGCTTGCAGTTCATGTATGCTTAAAGCCGCGGATGGCAAACCCGTGTATGAGGCAGGTGAACTGTACTATATTATTATTGATTATAATTTTTATTAAAATTTAGATTATTATTTAAATACCCTTTAAAAGAGATTTAAAAAGCAGTGATCATTTATTTTTAAACTGCTCAGTTCAGGAAACTTTATCCAACTAAAAGAGAGCATTCCCTTATTGTACTTACCAGTAGTACTAGTAGTCAATACAGATTCCTGCTCAGATATAGCTCCTATTGTCATATTAGCTGAAGAGGTAACAGTAGGCTGTAAAGATAAGCTGGACAAAGGCTGTATGACCACATTTGCAGGCACTGAACTGTCTACTGTCTGGAGGGAAGTGTTCTGAGAAGCCAAGCTAGGATCCCCAGTTAGCTGCTGGGTAAGTACATTACCTTGTTGCAGTGTTTGCTGTAAAAGACTAGGATCAATCTGAAAAGGAAACACAGGCAAAAACATCTGTATGACACTCCTTCACATAATTCAGTTTGTCATAAAAAAAAAATTCCAAGAAGACTCTTTTTAAGAAACTTTATGCATGGAACAGAAAACCATAATGTCACCAAAAATAATTTACTAAATACAGGAAAAGCTGGAAAATTTTCATTTATTATTCAAATGCTACACTGCCTTTATGTTTAGAATGTACAGGCTGCTTACCTGCAACTGTGTTTCTTCAAGTGGTCATCTGTGCCCTCACACAATAGGGTTTGCGCCTGCGCAGAGATCCCATTTGAATGCTGAAAAGCTGAGCAGATTGGCGGACACCCCGCCCCTCCCTCTCCCTGAGCATGCCCAATCCCGCCAATCTAGCTCCTCCTTCAGTTCAAGTCCTCCGCAAAAGAGTAGGGACCTGACCGAGGGGAGGTAGGGCGGGATTTGTGTGAGGGCACAGATGACCACTTGAAGAAACATAGTAACAGGTAAGCAAGCTGTACTTCTTCTTCGTGGTCTCTGTGCCTCACACAATAGGGTGACTAGAAAGCTTACCTGTGGAGGTGGGAAGGTCACTGCAGAATGGAAGACAAAACAGCACAACCAAAACTGGCATCACTTCGGGGCCTGGAATCCAGCTGGTAATGCTGAACAAACGTGGATGGCTGTGACCACGTAGCCACCTTGCAGACCTCTGGTAGGGGAACACCTCTGAGGAAGGCGGCAGATGAAGCAGTGGCCTTGGTTGAGTGAGCACGGACACCAACTGGGAAAGGGCATTTAGCCAGTTCGTAGGCCAAAGCAATGGTCTGGGCAATCCACTTTGAAAATCTTAGTGAGGAAACTGGGTTGCCCTTCCTGAAACCGTCATAACAAATAAACAACTTAGTGGACAAACTGAATTCAGCAGAACGTTGAACATAAAACGCCAAGGCACAGCGAACATCAAGAGTGTGCATAGTCTTTTCCAGAGGTGAGGAAGGGTCTGGATAGAAGTTCAGTAGCACAATCTCCTGAGAGAGGTGGAACAGGGAAACCACCTTAGGGAGGAAGGAAATGTCCGGTCTGAGGACAACCTTATCCCTGTGGAAAACGAGGTAGGGCTCATCCGAGAGCAGTGCCATCAACTCCGAAGCACGTCTGGCTGAGGTGATGGCCACAAGAAAGGACACCTTGAGTGTCAGTAGTCTTAGAGAAGCTGAGCCTAAAGGCTCAAAGGGAGGTCTCGTGAGCTGTGTGAGCACCAATGAGAGAGACCAAGCCAGTGCCAATGGAGGCAGTGGCGGATAGAGATGGTGCAGTCCTTTGAAGAACCTTTTGAGTGTTGGTGATGTGAAGAGCTGGGCCAACTGTGAACCATCTGGTTTGTTAGCAACAGGTAGACCTTGAGGGACAAAAAGGCCAAGCCTTGACCACAAAGGTGCAGCAGGAAGTGGAACACAGTAGACTGGCTCACAGGATAAGAAGCTTTGGATCTGGCTTCTGCAAAAGCACAGAAACATTTCCACTTGTAGGCATAAGAATGCTTAGTGGAGTCTTTCCTGGAGGCAGACAGGACTGTAAGCAGTTCAGGAGAGGTCATGGTCTGATCCTCCATGCTATCATTTGTAAGTTGTGAAGGTCCGGATGTAGGAATGCCCTGTTGGAGTGAGACAGAAGGTCCGGCCACTTCGGCAGGTGGAAGTACTGGCCCTTCGCCAGATGAAGTAATGGAGTGAACCAGGGTTGTCTCGCCCAGAAGGGGGTCAGCAGTATCGTGTTGGACCCTTCTCTGGTCATGTTTGCCACTGTCCTGGAGATCAGTGGAAAGGGTGGAAAGGCGTACAGGAAGTCCTGGTTCCAAGTGCAGAGGAAGTTATCTCCCAGGGATCCTGGACCTCTGCTTGCTCTGGTGTAGAACAGTTGACACTGAGTGTTTTCTGGAGTGGCAAACAGATCCAATGAGGGAGTTCCCCATCGAGATGTCAGAAGATGAAAGGCTGAGACTGACAGGGTCCATTCGTGCTGGAGAACTTTGTCCCTGCTGAGGGAGTCTGCTAGCACATTGTCGTTGCCTGCGAGGTGAAGCACCACTGAATGGATTGAGCAATGGTGACACCACGTCCAGAGATGTTGAGACAGGTGTAGAAGGACTAGAGAATGAGTTTCTCCTTGCTTCTTGATGTAACAAACTGTTGTCCAACACTACTTGTACCACTCTGTGAAGAAGATGATTTTCGAATGCCCTGAAGGCTTTGATGACTGCCAAGAGTTCCAGAGAATTGATTTGAAGCTTCGCCTCGTCTGGAGACCACTGGCCCTGAATCCACAGGTCCTGGAGGTGTGCACCCCATCCTGTCATGAATGTGTCTGTGGTGACCATGCTGGATGGTTCTGGCGTCTGAAAGGGCATCCCTTTGAGGATGTTGGAAGGAGACATCCACCACTTGAGGGAATCCTGAACATGAGGAGGAATCTTGGATGAATTGTCTCGGAGATGGTCAAAAGAGGCCAGAAACCATTCTTGCAGGGGTCTGAACCTGAGGCATGCCAAGTAAGTGACTGCCGTGGTGGAGGCCAAGTAGCTCGAAAGTTTTTGGATGTCCTTCGCTGTCAGCAGGTGAATGCGGAGGACATGTCAAAGCTGTTCCCAGAGGGCCTTCACTCTCCTGGTTGGAAGGTAGGCACGGCCCATAACAGAGTCCAGGGAAGTGCCTATGTAGTCTATCACCCTGACAGGGTGCAGAACAGACTTGGGAAGGTTGATCGTAAGTCCCAGATCGTTAAGGAGGTCCAGAGTGCAATGAATGTCTTGGTAGAGTTGTGCTTTGGAGGATGACACCAGAAGCCAGTTGTCGAGGTAAGGGAAGATCTTTATACCTTGCAATCGAAGGTGGGAGATGACCACTACCATGTATTTTGTGAAGACTCGAGGGGCAGTGGAGAGGCCAAAAGGAAGGAAGGTGTACTGAAAGAGATCTCCGTTGACAGTGAAGTGTAGAAACTTCCAGTGCTGGGGCCTGATGCTGATGTGAAAGTAAGCATCCTTCAGATCAATGGATGTGAGCCAGTCCCTTTGGTGTAGAAACGGAAGAAGGGACTGCAGGGTCACCATCTTGAACTTGCGAGGTGTGATGAAGGAATTGACGCCTCTCAAGTCTAGTATAGGACGAAGACCACCACCTCTCTTCGGCACGGTGAAATACTGAGAGAAGTAGCCCTGAAATTTGCAGCTGGCTGGAACCTTCTGGATGGCTCCTTTGTCAAGAAGGGAGAAGATCCCCTCTAGAAGAGGAGGGGAAGAAGGAGTAGATGGAATACTTGAGAATTCTATGGCGTATCCCAGGCGGATGATGGTAAGGACCTAGGAGTCCGTAGTAATCCGGAGCCATTTTTCGTAGAAACAGCGTAGTCTGGGGACATGATGGGAAGGGACTGACAAAAAAAAGGTAGATGTCACCTTCAAGGGCCTGTCAAAAGTGTGGCTTGGAGGGCAGTTTCCTGGAGGACTGCTGCTGTTGATGTTGCTGCTGTCCTTGCCTCTGTTAGTGCTGCTGTTGCTGAGGCTGTCTATAGGGTCTCCTAGGGTAAAGCTGGGCCATATAGGTAGAGGATGGAGCAGATTGGGAGCGTGGATAGCTCAATGCCTGAGGTCTTGGGCGCCTGGGCTGGCTATGAGACAGCTTGGTTGAAGTCACCCCAAGTCTCTTGCCATTGAGACGGGCCTTGGCCATAGTATCCAGGGAGTCATAGTATCCAGGGGCTTACCTCAATGAAAGCTGCCATCCTATCCCACAGGAACCTTTGATATCCTGCCATGCCTCCCTGCATGTTAGTGACCTTGGCTGTCAAGGCTGATGAGGAGTAGAATCTTCGGCTGACGATGTCCATTCTCCTACCATCCTTATCCACCGGGGCAGAGTGAATTTTGCCCGAAGACTTACAGGTGGGTTCCACTACCAGTGAGTTGAGTGTAGGGTGCGTGAAAAGAAAGGGTGCTGCGTCCAACTGCACCCTGTAGAGGGAATCCAATTTCTTAGAAGTGGGTGGAGTGGACGTTAGTTTAGTCCACGAGGCAGTCATGATGTCAGAGAACGATGGCAGGAAGGGGATGACAGCAGGCTGAGCCGGTCTAACAACGAGTCCATCGATCGGGTCCCAGGGAGCTTTGACACTTAGGCCGCTTGTAGGCCAACTGCTTTAGCCATTCTGTCAATGATCCCGGAAAAGAGGGGAAGGTCCTCAACCAGGGAACCTGGCATCTGATCCTCCACTTCCTCATTTGGGGAGGACCTTCCTCATTTGGGGAGGATGGTCTGGACCGGAGACTCCAGATGTTCCTCCATCTCACCAGTGGATTCCTCTGTAGACTGTGAGGCAACTAGGTGAGGCAGTCGGTATAAGGTTGAGTTTGGGCCGAAGTGAAGGTTGATGTGGAGGCATCCACTTGAACAGCTGTTACAAACGGTGTTGATGTCAACGTCGTCCTCGACGTTGGGGCCACAACCGTGATAGACTCTGACTCAGGCGGCCTCGGCATTGTGGCAATCATCATTGGAGGTGGCAAAATTGCCCTAGACTCACCCCAGTTACGGACAGGAGAGCAGGATCCAGACCTCCATTGAGAGAAAAGGTCAATGTAGGGATCCCGTACATAATACCGGTCTCTATAAGATGGGGAGTAGGACCAGTAGGAAGGGTATCTTTCCCTACAAAAACTCTCTGCTCGATGTCGAGCCAGAAAAGAGGCCGATGAGTGGGGGGAATCAAAGTATCATTCCTCATATGGCTCCGGTGACCTACGAGGTGGAGGAGACGGGAACCTTAGCCTGTAGATCCTCTCGGAGGAAGCCATGATATCCCTTGGTGGGACTTCGGCAGGAGGCAAAATGGACAAGACCGTCGAGGTCAAGACTAAGAGGGACAACATCGTTGCTGATGTCGACACAGGCTGTGTCATAGGTTCCAAGGCCTCCGGCACCAAGTCGAGTACAGTGACCGGGGCCGGGGCAGAGAGGCTGGCAGATTGCATCCAAGTCAGCTTCAAGAAGGACATGGCCAGATCCACCTGGGCCGCGGCCGAGACAACCGAGATAGGGGCCTCATTTGATCTGTGTTTTTTCTTCTTTGGCTTGTCTCCCTCCTGGGACAAGGAGTGCTTCCTGGGCTCCCGGGTCGGCTCTTCTGAGTGGGGCATAGGCCTCTTGGAGGAGTGGATCGACGCCGAAGGAGTTATGAACGGTTGCGTCGACTTCAAGGTTGAAGGTATCGATGTTGAGGCGGTCGACAGTTTCCGAGAGAGTTTAGGGATCCTCGGAAATTTGGAGATGGGGAGCCATCCTAAAGGGGCCGACTGCAATCCCGATGCTTGGGAAACGGAGAGGGCTTCATTCAGTACATTTCTTGAAGGGAGCGGCCATAAAAGGCTTAAGCATGTGAGGGGCCTGACCGGGCCAAAAACCTCGAAAAAGGCTCCAAAAAGGGGTGGGAGAAAAGGGGACAGCTGATGTTTCTCTTGCGGCGGACGAAAGAGAACTGAAGGAGGAGCTAGATTGGCGGGATTGGGCATGCTCAGGGAGTGGGAGGGGCGGGGCTTCTGCCAATCTGCTCAGTTTTTCAGTATCCGAATGGCATCTCTGTGCAGGCACAAACCCTACTGTGTAAGGCACAGATACCACGAAGAAGAAGCTGGCTAATAAACATCATGCATCAAATGAGTCACTCATTTCAGACAAAAATTTAACTCTTGATGTTGTGTGCCTTCAGGTTGTTTCAGGCTTATGACAACCCTACCACAGGATTTTCTGGGCAAAATTTGTTTAGAGAGTATTTGCCTTTGCTTTCCTTGGAACCTAAGAGAATGTGCCTTGTCCAACGACACCTAGTGGTTTTCCATGGCCAAATGGGGATTTGAAACTTTGTCTCTACAGACAAAGCCTAACACTCACCACACTGCTTCTTAAGAATACAATACAAATCTAATTACAGGTTACTATCTTCATCTGGATATTTTTGATTTTGTTAAGTATTAAGCTTCATTTGTATCAAGACTAGGGAAGCAAACTGTGTTATAGTACTCAGCATTCTACATCTTGGCTATGTTAGCTAGAACTGATGGGAGTTGCAGTCTAAGAGCACCTGCCCACCCCTAGTCTTGGCACTCCTCCCCACAAAGGAGTGCTTGAAAATGAACTACAGGCTGTGAGAGCTTCAGCCTTATTGAAAAGTGATATGAGCACTGTTAATTAGCTTCTGAATAAACTGAACAAATATCACACAGACCTGGAAGAGTCACATGGTTAAGATTTACACATTCATAACCAGATATTGTTTGAAAACTTGTTGCACAATTCCCTTTCCAGATATAGCAGCAGCAACACAACTACTGAAACACACTCCCTCGGAGCGTAGTGGAGTCTCCTTCCTTGGAGGTCTTTAAGCAGAGGCTGGATGGCCATCTGTCAGGGATGCTTTGACTGGGAATTCCTGCATGGCAGGGGGTTGGACTGGATGGCCCTTGTGGTCTCTTCCAACTCTATGATTCTATGATTCTATGAAAGTTAAAGACACTAATACTGCAAAGATCCAGTCAGATCTAGCCATTTTCCCTTTAAATTTCAATAATGTTGTTGTTGTTGTTGTGTGTTTTCAAGTCTTTTTCAAATCTATGAAACTCTACAATGAATGTATCACAAGATTTTCCTGGCAAAATTTGTTCAGCGTGGATTTGTCATTGCCTTCCTCTGAGGTTGTGTGACTGAGGTTTGCTCAAGGTCACTTAGTGGGTTTTCATGGCTGAGTGAGGATTTGAATCCTGGTATCCCTGAGTCCTAGTTTAACACTCAAAGCATACTTGGTGCTAAACATTCCTTTGCATAACTGCTTCAGATAAAGAGTTTTAACAAAACTCGATAACTGCAAAGAATGTTGAAGTTCCATCACCTACAGAGACTACTTTTGGTAAGTGAATGGTGGCAACTGAATGCTGAGTTGCAACTGCACCCATAGTGTGTACACTCTGGAATTATATTCTGTAATAGTAATTGTGAGATCACAAAATGGTTATGCTAAGACTCCTCTACTCTTCTTTCCAAATGGGGTAATGAATGGCGGGAAAAAAACCTTTACAAAAATTTAAAACAAGATACAGTGGGACCTTGTTATCTGCTGGGGTTTGTTTCCAGGATCCCCTGTGGATAACAAAATCTGTGGATGCTCAAGTCCCATTAAATATAATGGCAGAGCAAAATAGTGACCCTCCTATACATCCTATATAAAATGGAAAATCAAGGTTTGCTATTAGAATTCATATTTCTTTTGAATATTTTCAAACCGAGAATGCTTGAATCTGTGGATAAGGAGGGCTGACTGTAATAAAACCCAACAACAGGGCTATGCTGTTTTGTCTACTGGCAAGAAAAATGGTTTGGTTCCTACAACAAGATATCCTTCTAACTATTATGAATAAGCATAATACACACACATCCACAATCTAATATTTAAACTTAAGGAGCTTCAAATAATTGAAGTTGGTATGTTATTCTAGAGAACATGAAAAACACCACAGGAAGTACTTCCTGAATTATTTATGAAGAATAAAACAGGACAAACATACCTGTAATGTAATGTTGTTAATGGTTGTAGGATCTATTCCAGAAATCTGAACATTTGGTCCAACCAAGTTGGCAGCAAGCTGTAACTGTATTCCTTCAAGAGTTGCCAAACTACCATCTGTCAATGATACAGTTAAATCACCTCCAGCTATCAAAGAGAAAAGGCATAATGTAAACTTATTTTTCCTATCATATATCTCATTTTCAGGGAGCTGTACTAACATTATCTAGATTCTATGACTAAACATATACTTGTAATATTCTAGGACTCTAGATACAACATTTATATATTATTAATCAAATCAGTAAACAATATTGTAATGATTTTTGGTTAAATGGTTAACAAATCTCACACTAAGGTTGCACTCCAAAGTACACTTAGTTGGGAGTTTACTTCAGTGAAAAGTGAGACTTACTTTTAAATAAATATGCAAAATAGGATTACAATGTTTATAAACAGATGGATCTCTTTAATAAAACTATAATTCGTAGGATAGGCAAAGTAATGGTTCAATACCAGTGTGTAATATAGATAAAATAATTTACAGCCTTCAAGCCCACCTTGATACCTTTATTACATATATGCACATTTATATATTGATATCATGTTTGAAAATGAACAAGTCATAAAAGTCTATATTGTTCCAGAGCTTATGCAATTAAACTTCTGGCCTTTACAATTTTTAGTAATTTTGCTATTGATTTTTGTATGTTTATGCTTTCACTTTATTGCTAATCTTATGATGTATTTGATTATTTGAAGTCATTACCGTTACTCTAGACACCTCGATAAACTTATTGACAAAACATGGAGCAAAAATGCTAACAGTCATAAAACTAAGACTGAAAATATTCTTATTCGATCCAAGTAACACAATACTTCATTCCCCTCAAAATACAAGTGCAATAATGGACTTGACTATAATCTTTACCATTTGGACTGTAAACTGCAACTTTGATTAATCTAATCAAAGATGCAAAAACTTCATAAGTCATTGTGTAGGCCTTTCCCAAAGGGTCAAAACAGAAGTGATGCTACTCATATCTTAAATTCCATGCTTGATGAATCTAGAGGAAAAAATTCTTTTAAAAAAATATTATTTCCCCTTATACCATTTCCAGCTAAAAATTGTCCAGGCCTCCTACCACTACAAGTAGCTATTTCGTACAAAAAGCAGCCGAAGGCAGAAATTTAGACATCTGATCTCGTATTTGGTGGACAGGATCTCAGACGATTTTTTTCTGCTCAGATGGCATGTAACAGATACAAGATGGCTCCACTCCAATCTGATGGGTTGGGAACCAGAGGACTGTCAGAAAGTGGAATTGGCTGAAAAGTGGTATCCACCTTTTCTTAGCTTGCAAATGCATTTTTGGCCACTAAAAGTTAAATTAGCACATTACATATATATATATATATTTCTGTAATCTAAACCTGAAATAAAAAGCAAGTTTTTGTGTTGTTGTTTTTTACCTGACATAGAAGCAGGAAGTATAGCTTGACCAACAAGACCTTGCTGGAGCAAATTCTGATCAAACTGGCCTGTTAGAACAGAGTTATTCATGATGAAAACATTTGGATCTGTTGAGGATGAATTAAGAAGATTTACTGGTTGTAGACCCTCAGTTGGTGTACGAGACACATGCTTCCTGACCTTCTTGGCCTCTGGTTTAAAGTGACATTGTATGTGTGTCTTCCTGCGTCCAGATGTTCGAAACCTTAAGTCACAGTGAGGACATTTAAAGGGCTTTGCTCCAGTATGTAGGCGCATATGCACTTTCAGACTACCTTTTGTAGAAAATGAATTGCTGCATACATGGCAACTAAAGAGTTTCTGACCTGGAAAGTAAGAAAACAGTATGTAATAGAATCATCGCTTTTTAGATAAGAATCACTGAAGAATTCCTAACACTCACAGCCCTTGATTGAAAGCTTGGTTGGAGGAGACCACCCTCCAAAATCATTGAAGAAAATCAGGAATGAGTTGGCATATGGTCTTCTCCCACCCTCTTACCATAGAAGTGAACAAATAACCAACCGCCCACCCACCCACCCACCGGAAAATATTTCATTTTTGCAAAAACAATAATCACAAATTGCTTTTTCACAATGAGAGCATGATAGAACAAAGTGAGACAATTGATCTAAGCATATTTTTAACTATTCTGTTTAAAGACACACCCATAAGACAAACCAAGGAACTGGAAAGTTATCCCATTCAATAAAATCAGCCAAAAACATTCCAAATGCTGGCTTAATCGATTTAAATACTATTTATTTATTTTATATCCTGCCATTGTTACAAAGTGGGACCATAATGCTAACCAGTCAACATTTTTAATAATTCATTAAAACACAAACCTCTCTGACAGATGGTCAGCATAAAACGCTCAAGCACTATTATGTGCCTTATATTTCTTCTCATATGCCTTATGTGCCATAGATGGGAGTGCACACAATTTTACATACCTGTGTGTGTTTTAACATGACAATCCAAAGTAGACTTTACAGTAAAACTCTTTCCACATTCATCACATTTGTAAGGCTTTTCTCCTGTATGGATACGCACGTGCCTAGCCAAAAATAATAGTTCAATTACTATAAGCCTTCTGAATTTGAAGGAATCAAACATACCAACTACCTTGTTTAACAAACTTTAAAAATATCTAAGTCTCAAAGTCTGCAAGCTAAAATACATAACAAAAACAATGGTGGAAACATTTTCCATTTTCCAGGCAGATTTTCAAGTGTAAGGTATGTCATGTACAGTGGTCCCCCAGTTTGCGAATCCCCTGGGGAACGAAATCCCCGGGACCCGAAACCGGCGGGACCACCAAAATTCCCCCGGGATCCGAAGGATCCCCCGGGGAACGAAAGGGAAAAACCGCACGGCCCCTTTAAATCGGCCGCGCGGTCCGTCCCTTAAAGCGGTCCCCCAGGATACGCGTATTTCCGGGTTACGAAAGGTAATCCGGAACGGATTACCTTCGTAACCCGGGGGACCACTGTATTAATAAGCCCTCTGCAGGACTATATCAAACTGTGCAGCAGCTGACTTCCATTCATATATGTGGACTTCTCTCTTTCCTGCATTTGCCAGCTCCACTCTGGAGGGTCTTCCAGCCATCCAGAGAAAACCTGGGAAGCACAAAGGAGGCTGCAGGAAGGAAGATGAATCTGCTCTGTCAGCAATGCAAGAAACTGATCAAATGCAAAGAATTAGAGCTTCTTGTTGTTGTTGTTGTTGTTGCTGCTGCTGTTGTTTTATGTCAAATCATTTCTGGCTATTCTAAGGTGAACCTATCACAGGTTTCTTATCAAGATTTGTTCAGAGTCTTTGGCTCCCTGAGACTGAGAGAGTGGACTTGCCTAAGGTCACTCAATAGTTTCCATGGCTGAATACAAGAAGCTGATGATCAGAAACAAGTCTTTCATTTTGAGACACTGCAAAATGATTACACCTATGTTCTCACCTTCCTGACACTGACACAAAGAAACTTGAAGGAAGATCAATTCTACAACATAATATAACATTTTTATTGTTTTGGCAATGTCACAAGTTTCATAATTACTAGGGATTTGAGTGTGCTTGTAACAGAGAGAGAGAGAGAGAGAGAGAGAGAGAGAGAGAGAGATATTTATAACATTAAAATATCAACCGTCTCTGCTCATGTTTGATGAATGTGAGATTTTCTGTAGAAACAAGACATTGATTTCCAGTTTTCTACAAGACCCTTAGGTACTCATTAGGACTTTGGATAGTTTTAATTTGAACAAATATGTTCAATTTCTTTCAGAAGTTTTCTTGACTTTTAAAAGAACCGTCAATGTTCATTTACTAGCACCCAATGAGATATGACCAAAAAGAAGTCAATGAGCTACAGAGCATAAAGTTTCATGTCTATCCAGATTCTGGTCACTGTGACTATAATAGAGCTGTAAAGATAACATTGTTCCTGTAGATTTTTCCGTTTTTGGATATAGCATCTTCTTACCTTACTAAGTCACTAGGTTTTTTAAAGCTTTTGGGGCAATAAGTACAGCAGTTGGCATATTTTGGCTCCGCTTCCATTTCTGCTTGCTTGTCTTTGATTTCACTAATTCTGTCTTTTTCTGCAGCAGACTGGACAAGAACCTTTTCAGAAACAGTTGCACTTTCTTGGGGTCTGATTTTTGCAAGTTCAGCTGTTTCTTCTTCTGTGAAAGTGATGACACCAGGCCTAGATTTTCTAGAAGTAGACCTTTCAGAGGTCTCTTCTTCTTCTTCTTCTTCTGCATATTTAAACAGACTGCATTTCATTTCATAGAATACATTTAGAAACTTATTGAGCACATCAAACAAACTTATTCAATATTAATAAAAAATTACAGGTCATTATTTATAAATGTTTTAAAAACACACAAATAGTTCAGTGTTGAAATGGGGAATATGTAGCTTGTCAGAGACAAGCCACATGTTCCACTATTCTACAAGTACAAACAATGGGGTTTAAGACTACTTCCCATATTCACATTATACAACACAGCTAATGCTGAAGAAATAATAATAAAACACCTGTCAAAGGAAAAATGATCCAAACTGTGTTATTAGGGTCTACCCAGTAAGCAGTGCTCACCTCCTGTTGCTGATTCTCCAGCTGATGTTGCTGTTGAAGACACAGTTTGATGCTTTTTCATGTGCTTCTTACAGTGAACTGTCGTTCTAAAACTTTCATCACAAAATGGGCATTTGTATGGTTTCATGCTCATATGTGTTGCCATATGTCTAGTAAGACTTCCATTTGTAGTGAAGGATGTGTTGCAAATGCTGCAACTAAATGCTTTAACTCCTAAAGTAAGAAAAGCAAATAAAAATACAAGGGTTTTGGTTGACTAGATCACTTTGATACAGAAAATAATGTAAACCTGAGTCTAATATAAAGTGCAGTGCTATGCACACCATGGTTTCTTTCAACTGTTTCACAAATGTGCTGATGGCCACCAATTATTTTTATTTAAAATAAAAGAGGAAGAAAAGCAAAATGTCTTCAGCTGGCACTTGCAGGCTCTAGCTAAACCTCCAATGTTGGTGGAGTGGTGGCGTGTTAGGTTGGGTGTCCAAGAAACTTCTACAATTTGAATTCACACCCTACAGGAGCCAGACTGGGCCCACATGCCAGATATTCCCTTTCCCTGACTGTTCCTTCAGACTTCACCACAGCTTTTGATTGGGTGTAATTCAAAACAGATACCAAGGACTCAATGGTCCCTGGTATCATCCAACAAAGTAACCAATGCATTGTCATGTTCAAGTAAGAATGTCTAGAACCCAGAAGAATTACAAGCCTGAAATTATTTTTCAGGGAAACCAAGTATTACCAATGTTTTATCACCTGTATGTGTCTTTTCATGAGATTTAAGAACACCAGAAGACACGAATCCTCGGCCACACAGCTGACATTTATAAGGCTTCTCCCCAGTGTGCGAACGTACATGCTGCTTCAAGTGGCTGGATTTCTTGAAACCCTTATTACAATACTCACATCTATTAAAAGAAAAGTTTGTTTTGAATAAAACAGGAGGACATCTTATTACCTGGTAAATAAGTGCAAAGCTTTGTTCCTGCTTCTGGTATAATAGTAGCGAAAATTGGTATTATTACACAAAACTACACTTTGCCTTAAATATTTCCCAATAACAAATACACATTTACAAATGGATTGACAATATGTATATGTATTCCAAAATAAATGGTAAAATAAAAGTGTTGAATAAATTTTCTCTACCACAAGTTCCTCATTTCACCCCACTTCACTTACACACACCATTTGCCTGCCTTCCCTATTTCATCTTATTTGAAAATCACATATTGGAGTAGGACAAAGAGAATATTAGAAACTGAACAGATAAGTGTATACAATGTGTTTACAAGTTACTTGTCATATCCATTTGTATGCTATATGTGCAATATTTTAAATAAAAGCTTCCTACTTTCTGTCTTCCAGGGCTTTTATTAGGCCTGTGATCATTAAAAAAAAAAGATTATTCCTTTCTACTTCACCTGATTACTTTAAAATATAATGCTAAAAATAGCAGATCTAGAATGGCAGAAAGCCAGAAAGAGACCTAAATCAGAAGATTAGAAAAGATTAACCTGAGTAAGGGGCTGTACAGACCACCCCTTTTAGAGCCAGATCGCAGCAGTGGAAAGAGCGCTGTAGTCACCGGTGCTGCAACTTTTCGGCACTCCTTTGGTACTGTATCGAGATGCAGCAGCAGAGTAGTGCTGTGACGCCGTGCAATGCGGCATCACACCAGCCTGGCTGGGGGCGGGGCATGCGTTGTATGGATGCCATGGCCTGACACTGCTCCCCTGGCTGGCCTCAATGGCCGGTCTGTACAGCCTGATGCTTAGTAAAGAATAATAAAAATCTCTCCACCTAATAAATACATTTTACTCTACAGCCAAACCCAGCTCAGACTGTAGAAAAGATGTAAAATCTCATTTGGATATTAGGAATTTCTGACATTACAAGTCCCAGTGTATAACTGCAGTTAGAACAAAAAGGAACATCCTGTTCAGCTTGCCTTCCTTCTAATCCTGAGGCAAATGAATTCTACCGCTGTTGCAAATACAGGGATCTTCAAGGAAGTCACCTTTTCCTAAGAGGATATACATAAAAATGGATAATCCGAAGTTCAACAGACCTGTAAGAACGCTTGCTCTGATCTTCATTATCTTCCAGAAACTGGGAGCGTTCAGTATGCAACTCAAGTTCATGTGACTGATCTTGAATTAGGCGGGTAGTCTAGGAATCAACCAATAATCTTATACTTATAAGTCCAATATTAAGATCCAACTATCTACATATTTATGAAGAGATGTAAAAAGTGGGACTGTGTGGCAACAAAACCTGAAGCAAAATAGTTCTTAAATTTCATAGCTACATTTGCAGATAGCAAATGGGGGAGTCAATTTCTCTGATTTGGTTGATCTTTCACAATCATGAGAGAGGCTTATCTTTTAATGCTGCTGCCCAGCCACCATTTTCTATCCAAATGCCCTGGAAACCATACTGTTTCTGTATCATTAGCAAAGATCTTTCCCAGAAAAAGATAGCTTGCTCACATCAATGTAGGATGATCTACTGTAATACATTATATGCATTCTTCTTCGGAAAGCTGTTTGGAAACTGCACAGTCCAAAATACAGCTGTTAGACTGCTGACTGGAACCAACAGATTCCAACACCCTTTGCTAATATTGACAACTTTCTAAAGAGAATTCAAGGTATTAGTGCTGACCCTTAGACTTAAATACTAGACTGTAACTTAGGATGCCAATACCTAAAGGGACAATACATCCTGCACTGATGGGCCCACGTACTGGGATCATATTTGGAAATGCTCCTCCAAGTTCCTCAACTTCCTATCTCCTGACCTAATATGGGAGGCAACCTAAAAGAAAGCCTCTGTCTGGCATCAATGCTGTTACCTCATACTTTCAGTATCTTCAGTTTACTGTACTGTGCACTGTTAATTGTTTATTTATTTATTTTGTAATTTATCCTTTTTAAAAAAATACCTGGGAAGCTTTGTCCAAACCACTGCAGACATTTTTAAACAAGCAAGCACACACCGCCATTAATCTGATGAAGTGGCAAAGTCCTCTCTGATGTACTAATAGAAAAAGAACTGTGTATTTCACAAAACAAAATAAATCACATATAAGGGGGAAAAAGTGAATTAAAACTTCAGTAACTACTTACTACACTAATAGCATCTGGTGCAGGAACTTGAAGAAGATTTGGTTGATGGTAACTTGTTGAAAGAGCTTGGGATTCTAGGGTGCTTGAATCCTGAAGTTGCTGTACTGCTGGAAACTGATTTGTCTGACTGTAGCTATCAGTAACTGTAAAACCTGAAACAAGAAATATCGGAAGCCCTTATATTTTTATCTTGTATGTAACTAAGGCTTACCCATAGTACTGCAAAATATTTTTCTGAACAATTAAAGAACTTCACTTGAGAGCTCTTAAGTGTTCTTAAGCAGGAATTGCCAAAATCCGTCCATATCTCTCATTTTCTACCGCAAAAACACTGGTCCACGCCCTAGTGGTCTCACGACTAGACTACTGTAACCTCCTCTTGGCTGGGCTTCCTCTCTCTCATCTCCACCCATTAATTTCTGTTCAGCATTCAGCTGCACGCATTATTTCACTTGCTCGCCGTTATGATCATGTCTCCCCTCTGTTGTCCTCCCTTCACTGGCTCCCTCTTCCCTTTCGCATCAGGTACAAACTTTTGTTACTCACCTTCAAAGCCCTGCATGGACTGGCCCCTCCTTACCTAGCTGATCTTCTCTCCCCCTATGTTCCTACCCGTACCCTCCGCTCTGGTGACCAAGGTCTCCTCTCTCAACCCAGGTTGTCTTCTGCCCCCTCCCG
The DNA here is from genome assembly GCA_034509955.1 of Urosaurus nigricauda. Classification (NCBI taxonomy): domain Eukaryota; kingdom Metazoa; phylum Chordata; class Lepidosauria; order Squamata; family Phrynosomatidae; genus Urosaurus; species Urosaurus nigricauda. The sequence goes on from JAOEGL010000004.1 coordinate 178,447,788, forward strand.
GATCCGTCCCTTTTCTCTTGCTGCCCCTCATTCCTGGAACCTTCTCCCTCTGCATGCTCGGCTCATCACTTCCCTAACTAGCTTTAAGGTTGAGCTGAAAACCTTATTGTTTAGGGAAGCGTTCTCAGGGAACTTGTGATTACCATCTGGCTGTCTGATATTGCTTGTTGTGATTTGCTTTTATGTTCGATGTTTTAACTTGTCTTCCCCCTTTGTAATTTTATCTATCTGCTATTATTTTAGAGTGTACGCCTTTGGCAGGCTTTTATATATTTCTTAAGTTTTACCAATTTTGTACAGCGCTGAGTATATTTACAGCGCTTTAGAAATAAAGTTTAATAATAATAATAATAATAATAATAATAATAATGTAAGAAAAACATCTTCCATATTATAAATCCAAGAGTGCACAAGCTATACTATCCTTTGCAGGTCTTTTAAATTTTAATATTCCCCTCCTCCTTGAAATGCAAAGTTCGAGATTTGTGGTCTTGCCACTTAAAGAATATGCCAGTATTACAGCTGGCCCTCTACAATGGCAGATTAGCCATCTGCAGATTGGAGCATCTGTGGATGGCCCCATTATCGTCAATGGCGGTGGAAACAGATGACTGTGCCAACAAGGTCACATGCATGTCGTGGATCCATTGACAATAATGAGATGTTAGGTCCCATACTTTTTAGTATCTGCGGGGAGGGGGTATCACCACTGATATAGAGGGCTGATTGTATGAAAAATTTCTGGAATTAATAGAGCCTAATCTTGTGTGTTACTGTACCAACAAAGTAGTGTATCCAGCAGTGTCTAATGAAGAACAAATGTATCAGTAACTTAGACAAAGTAAAAGTCATTTCCTCTTCACCTGGAAGAGAACAACAAAGTAGAAAGTTTCCAAATAATTACAATATCTACATTAAAAATTCCACTTACCCCTAATTTACTTTTTTAAACAAAGATCCCCACAGAAAACATTTTGAAGCTTCCCCTAAAATTTAGTTCAAAGCCATTCAAATACTAATTTGTTTTATGCATGCACGTGTGTAAGACGTTGACCAAACTCCCTTTATCTACACTGGTATCACAGACATATAAAAGGAAGCAGGAAGAATATCAGGCCAAATAACATGTTTGTCTGTGTGTGAGTTTACCATATAACAATCATTCCCAGCTCATTCATACTCTGTGTTAAACAGGCCATTTCATAGTTGCTTGTAATATTATTTAAATAATTGATACAACTCTTATGTGTAGAAAGAAGAAGACAAACTATCAGTTCCCCTCACCCTATTTACACTCTACCAGAACAACAGCTCCCTGTAAATTTTAGATGCCTGAAAGGAGAAAAAAAGAAAAAGGACCCTAACTTTCAATTTGAGAAACTGCCTCAGAGCGCTCAGGTTAACCTGGAAGTTTTCACCATGACAAATGCTAAGTTTGACAACAACATAATTAATAGCTTAATAAGAACAGTTGGCTCTCCATATCCATGGATTCTGCATCCACAGTTTCAACCATCGATGGCTTGAAAATAAGGGGGGGGGGGGGGGGGGGAATCAAGGAAACCTTAATTTTGCCACTTTATATAAGGGCCATCATTTTACTCTGCCACTGTATATAATGGGAATTGAGTGTCCATGGATTTTGTTATCCACATGGTGTCCTGGAACCAAATTTCAGCAGACACCAAGGGCCCACTGTAAGGCATGTATTTAAAGTATCCAGATGCATTTCCCTTTGAAGTCTCTGCTCCTCCTGTTACAAAAGCAGAACAAACCAGGAATCTGCAAATCTGCATACTATGACTGCTGTTTTGTTGTGTGCCTTCAAGTCACTGCCAACTTCTGGCGACCCTACAATGAACCTATTATGGGGTTTTCTTGGTAAGCTTTGTTCAGAAGAGGTTTGCTATTGCCTTCGCCTGAAGCTGAGAGGATGTAACTTGCTCGAGAGTCATAGTCCAACACTCAAATCAATACACCACACTGGGTCTTTATGATTAAATTATTCTAAATAAATCAGGACATGATGCCACTGTTGTTTGGAAGCAATTATCCACACCTTTAAGTTTAAAAATAATTTGATTTGATGGTTAATCTCATTCATAGAAGCATACATAGTTACATAAATATATATTAATAATAAACAATAACTTCCTGGTTTGTTCACTCATTCACAGGAAGGAAGTGACAAAGCAAGGATAAAAGAGCATGAAACTGAAGCTAGAATTTTAGTCATACAAGTCAGCCAATTTAAAGCACAGATCATATAAATATTGAAACTGCTGCCAAAGTTTATTTAATTCTGATGTTTTCTCCCCACACTATAAGGCAAAATCAGATGTATCAGAAAAAGCATTAAGATCTTGTTACATTATAGACTCTGAAAAGTTTTGGAGAGATCAAGCAAAGGAAGAAAAAGTCTAACTTTATATAATTTCTAGTATTCCAGAAAGTGAAGAAACCTTCAAATGGAAATTGCTCTGTTAAAGCTCTTTATCCAAGACAAGACTCTTCCCCTATCTTTCACCATTTGAAAACAAGAAAAATCAGAAAATTTAATCTTTAGAAGAACAAGAAATTTAGAGTCTGAAGTGTTATTAGAAGAACATGAAACAAGGAACTGGTCTCAGATGAATAAACCGTATATACTCGACTACAAGTCAACTTCATGTATAAGTCAACGGCAGGTTTTAGGGCCAAAATTATGAATTTTGATATGATCCATGGATAAGTCAAGGGTAAAACTTAGGGTCATGAAACAAAGGATCTAAAGGAGAAGAAAGAAAAGGAAAAAGATGGCAAAGAACTCAGAAAATTTTAACAGGCATAATCGTTGGTGCTCACCCTAAAGACTGGATAGATGAGAGATAAGGGGGGAGTCAGTGTTTCCAAAATAGATTATACTCTTGAGTTTTGCAAGGGGATGGTTCCTTATTTAATAGGAGTTATATAGTACTCATATTGACCTGGATAAGCTGACTCGTTTTTTGACTAAAATTTCTAGACGTATACTTGAGTATACACAGTATTAACAGGAACAGGAACATCAAGAAATCTGTATACATACGTGTATACATACACATATGTGTATGCGTGCATACACATACAGATGAGAAAAAGAGAGGCCATATCTAAATGTAAACCAGAGTAAAATCTCTAATTCAATCTCATTTTGATGGCATCCTAGCAGTTACATTTAAATAAATATTTAATGTACAGTGATGCTCAGTTTTTGGGGAATTCTTGATTCTTCATGTCTATCTTTTACAATTCTTGAAAGCTTTTAAAAGTAGAAAGTTGAAGTACTTAAAATGACAGCATAATGAAGAAGAAAAAGATTCTTCTTCATTTCAACATCTGTGACAACCCCTTGGGCAAATAGTAGATTACGGGACTGATCTAAAGTAGTCCAATAAGCTTTTAGCCTTTAAATCAGAGTTTCTCAATAAGGGTTTCCTGGAGCCCTAAGATGCTAAAAGTTGCTGCTAGGGGTTCCGTGAGAGACTGTGCTTAAAAAGAATAACTTTTTTTTACGTAATAATTTTTATGCAGAGATTCCTTGAGGCTTGAAAATTATTTCAAGGGTTCCTTGAGGTAAAAAGGTTAAGAATAGCTGTTTTTAAATATTTGATTTAAAACTGTTTCAAATTGTTCAAACTGGCTTTACTGTATATGACCCCAAGCTCTACAGATATAGGGTTGGGTATAAATATTTTTAAAAATAAATAAATACATAAATGCCAGCATGAAGAAATATTCTAAGACAGAAGAGCATCAAGAAGGAATGGCTCCCAAGGGACTCTGGTCAGATGATAAGTCATGTTCTCTCTCTAGTGACTGATATACCTGTAATTCCTGAAAAGCAATGGGGTGGGGGGTAGGAGGCAGGCTTTAGTGGATAGTAGCAGGAAAGCCATAATTGAACACACAAGCCACTAAGGTATCTCATAAAGCTTTCATATGAAACCAGCCAAGAACAATCATGCCTAAAAAAGTCTAGTCCATAAGTACAAAAAATTAATAAGGAAATGTCAGCAGCTTTCATTTTCCTGCCTCACTGTACAAAATAAATTGGTGAAGTGTGAAGAACATATGAAGACAAAGGGAGAGGGGTCTGCCATTTTAAACACTTGTATGCTTATATACCCACCTGAAATTCTAAATATTTGAAGAGCTCTGAAAACTCCAAGAAAACTTCAAAGTATGGGAAATTTGTACAGGGCATTCCAAGTAGAACAGGCATCTTGTACAATATAGGTTTAAACCATGCTTTGTCTACCATAACTGAGTAACTTACATTTCTATGAGATGAATACCCTATGATAAAAAAGAAATGTTTTCTAGAAAAGTATAATTAAATTTGTTTTCTTATTACGGAGATGGGCTGCACCAATGATGTAGGTAACTGAAATGTTGATTCGAACTTGTATTCCAAGGAGTTCTGCTGGTGAAAGAGGAAAGGGGTGGGATGGGTTTCACCAATGCTCCTTCCTCTGACAACCCCCTGTGGTTCCCCCCAATCTGTTCCAAAAGAATCCTGGTTTCTTCTGCAACCAGAAAAAAAGCCTCTTTGAATGTTGGTCCAATCCACAGAACATAACACCGGAGCTCATGGTTATACAGATTAGGCTAAGAAAATACAATTTATTGAAACTTCCTTCATCTAACATGACATTTTAGAATGGCAATCACTGCATGTCTGTATGGTAATTTTACAGCAACATAAACTCATATTTATATTTTTACCAACCTTGTGATAAAGCTTGCTGATCAAATGATTGCTGTGCTACGGTTTGCTGTTCAAAATGATTTATATTCTCTTGCAGTGTATGCTGGGATGTCACAAATCTGTCTGAAATTAGAAATATAAAGGCACAGAGAACAAATTACATTAAAATTAATTTAACAAACTTGGAAAGATGATTATTTTAAAAACAGTTTTTTAAGGCTGTTAACATAATAATTGTAATAATACTTTTAAAATATCTTTCTAGGGCTTTATATTGCTGTGTGTAGTGGTATTTCACATATTCGTAATTTTATCTCAATCATTATTTCTTAATGAGTTTATTTTATATGCAAGTTAATATCAGGTAGCAGTGCATGCACAGCCTTTGTACTTCTTTGGTCTATGCCTTGTTTATACTATATGTGTGTTTATGTATGTGTATATGTATATTTGTGTGTGTGTGTGTGTGTGTGTGTGTCTTCCCCTCTTCTCGTAACAGCCCCTTAAAGAAGGCCATACAAATACTTCTTGGTCAAAACACACTGAGCTAATTTACAGAATACAACCATTTTTATAATATATTCTAAGACTCAGGTCCAAAACACACTGCAGAAATAATCCAGTTTAAGATTGCTTTAACTGCCTTGGCTCAGTTCTAGGGAATCCTGGGAAATTTAGTTTATTGTAGCACCAAAACTCTATGACAGAGAAGGCTAAATTCTCACAAAACTACAGTTCCTGGGATTCCCTAGCACTGAGCCAGTGCAGTTAAAGTGGTGTCAAACTAGATTATTCTTTCACTTTAGGTTCCCTAGAAATTTCCAGTTCCTTCTGCTTTTATGCACAGGCAAAGACTGTTGCTCTTGCCATTCCTTTGCATTCCCATTCTTTCTGAAGAAGAAAAGGGAGGAGACTGTGACATCCAAAACTGACAGCAGATGTCCGTCTGGCATTTTTCACTTGAACAAGCCAGAGAAAGAAAACACAGAATAAATCGTAGATTCTTCTGCTGAATTGTTAGAACAGAAACAAGGCAGAGTGCTGACTACAGCTGAATGCAGACATTATGTTTATATCTTTAACGTAAAGTTTAAATTTAATGCAGAGTATGAATTGCCTAACCAATTTTCCTTTAAATTAAACAGTAAATTCTTTACTATTCACTAGATCCAGACAAGTCACATTTTAATAACACTGCAATCAATGAGACATATCATCATGACTATCTTAAATTCCATTGATTTCAGTGCAACTAAAGGGGGAACTCACTTAGCCTGCATCCAAAACCTATGTATTTTGTATGGTTTGAGTATTTACCTTCATCCTGATCTAATGGTTGGTCAGTCAACTGTGGCCTCAATTCTGGTTCTTCTGTGTCTACAACCTGTTGCTGGTCTAAGTCTAAAATAGCTTCTTGGTCTGTTGGGACACCTTCAGTTTGCTGGAGGTCTTCACTTTCAATCTCCACTTGCATCTGAGTGGAAACATGAATGCTCTGTTGATCTACTGTTGTATCATCGATTGAAGCAGCCTGCTGATGCTGCTGCAGCTGTTGTGCAAGCTCATACCTGAAAGAGGAGGAAAAGCGGTCTCTTGCACTTCAAGACATGAGAGTATGCCATGAGCTGCTTTAGTTTTATATATCTAAAACCTTCATTACAACTTTACAAACCATTGTTCCTTCTACCCCTGTAATACACAAGAGAGCCAGCATGATATGGCTTGAGAGCTGGAGTAGGATTCTAAGAGAACACACTCTGAATCTCAATTCAGCCATGGAAATGCAAGTGGTGACCTGTCAGCTTCAGATGAAGGCAATGGCAATCCCTCTTTGAACAAATCTTGCTGAGAAGACCCCATGATAGGTTCATATTAGTGTTGCTGTAAACCGAAAATAACTAGAAGGCACACAACAAACAACAGCAGCAACAATGCAGAGAACAGAAGAATTTTCCCTGTTTGAAACAATGTATGCATCAGGGCAATTCTGACTGGACACCTCAGGCCTTTTATCAATTAGAATGCTAGCTAACATTCTGTAACATCATAACTAACTCAGGAGATGGGGGATGACAGTTCATATCAGCCCTGTGATTCCATACCTCAAAGTTTCAAAAACTTCAGCCAGCGTTTTTCTCATTATTTTTTCCAGGTGTAAAATTTCCTTTTTTTAGCCAGTTGAAACATTACAGACCCAAGTATTTGTCTGTAGTTACACATGACTCATCAGGTCACTGCATTTAGTGCCCTAACAGCTTACCCAAAGACTATCTTCGAATTCCCTGATGGATTGTTTAAAATTCCAAAAGTGAGAATGCTGACTGTTAATCAAAGCCTAATATATATAAAATATCCAAGTGATGAATCCTGAAAAAATGTTTAGAGCATTAAAATGTACATACCTGTGTGTTTTCATGTGTTTTTTGCAGTTTAATGAGGTTTTGAATGTTTTTTGACAATATGGGCACATATATGGTCGAAGGTCATTATGGATACCCATATGCCTCCGTAGACTCCCACCAGTTGTAAAAGCGCCGTTACATATGAGACACTTGAAAGCTTTTAATCCAGTGTGGGTTCGAATATGTGCTTTCAGCACTCCAGCAGACACAAAACCTCTTCCACACTGGGAACATTTAAATGGCTTCTCACCAGTATGTGATCTTTAAAACAAAATTTAAAAAAAATAAATAAAAGAATACCAAGGTTGAGTTGTCAAGGTTATTTTTTATAGGAAGTGAAGAATCTGCTACATTTCTCCCAAATTTTACCATCAATAACTGTCTGAAGAAAATATTACAAATTTAGCCGTGGGAACAGTAACAATGCTCCCTGTTCAAACCATCCACAGACACTCCACACCCACTCAGCATATTTAGCACTCCTTTAACTCATTTGGGATTCTCCTCTCCATCCTTGGAGGTTATTGCTTCCTAAAGTTGTCTGTACATCTGTAAGCCAGGTGGGAACTTTGAAGGCAGTGCTTTTTATTTATTTATTTTGTTAGTTATTGGATTTATATCTTGTGCATTATCTATGACTGAATCTGATATAAACACTTATACATAATAAAATTATATAAGATAATTAAATATTGCTTCAGTTCCCACAATCCCATCTAAACTGGGTCTACACAGTACTGCACAGACCTCACTTTAATGGAATATAGTGTGCCCTAACCTTATGCAGGGGATCTGTTCCGGACCCCTCCACGTAAAACAAATTCTGTCTAGGTTCAAGCACCATTCATTTGAATGAGGTGCCACCCTGTGGCATGTGGCGCGGTGAGTGCCATGGGTGCATCCCCATTCACCCTATTAGGGCTTGCTGTCTGCGTGATTTCAAGTTTGCGTATGGAGAGCCCGCATACAGCTTGGGCGTGCTGTACAATGTTAGCATCATCTGGGGGTAAGAGAAGTGCTTTTTTATTCCCAGCCAAATGACTTTGTGGGAAAAGAAAAACTACAATAGTATTTCTCACAGCACTATTTCCACTGAATCTTGTATGCCTTTGAGATGCAAAAAAAAAAAAAAAAAAGTGAATACGTAAGGCAAGATAGGTAATAAGCTAAGGCAAACAGCGACAAGACAAAGAAAGAATTATTCACTTTTATGTTTAATTCTGCATGACTTTACCGGATATGTTGTTTAAGATGGCATGATTTTTTGTAAGCTCTATGACAGTAATAACATTTGTATGGCCTGTCTGCCTCATTCACAAAATTGTTATTGAAATAATTTTGGAAGAATTGGCTATTCCTTGGGATTGGCTGGATAAGACCTAATAAGAGAAAGAAAGAAAAAGATGGAACAATGGGTACTAATTCAGAAAGTTTTATGACTTTTTTTTTTTAAAAAATCTAACACTGTCTAGCATATTCTTGCTCCAAACAGCAGTAAAGCATTTCTCCCATAATCATTCCCTTCCTTAATGCACAACAAAATCTCAGGACAAAGGAAAGATTATGGGTATCTTTGCATAACATGAAAATCCTGACTTGTCCTGAATGAGCATTTGATTGCTCCTGCCTGAAGCAGAAGCAGCTAAACAAGCCACATAATTTTATTCTTTAGTTGGTGTGCTAACTACAGCTTCACTTCTCTATTTTATTCCCCCCAGGGAAAAAGATAAGCAAACCCCAGATTCGTTCTCTAGTTTGTTGACAGGCAAAACAAAGAAGGGAAAGAGTCCAAACTAAGGCAATATGATCAATCAAACAAACATGGAGTTAGACTCTGTGGCTTCTTTAGCTTCTTGATCCCCAAGCATAAACAATCAAGTAGTACTTGATTCCTGAGATCCCTATCTTAGTTACAAATCCGTGCATCCTATTTGTTCACCATGCTTTCTAAATTAGTCAATTTGGCAAGTACCCAATGGATGGCATCTCACAGTGGAACAGCAGAATCTAACAGACACAATCTTTCCTCTCCTGTGTGCCCCGCCCCCCCCGCAAGAAAGGGCAAAGAAACCCTTATAAATTAGTTTTCAGGAAGGGCAGAGAGGTGCAATTAAGATGAAAATAAATTCTATTGCATTAGCACTATATTGCCAATCCAAATTTGGATAGACCATTGTGGTCCAAAACATATTGCAGAAATAATCCAGTTTGAGACTGCTTTAGTTGCCCTGGGGAATCCTGGGAAGTGTAGTTTTGTGAGACATTTAGCCTTCTCTGTCAGAGAGTTCTGGTGCCTCAATAATCTACAATTCCAGGATTCCCTAGCACTGAGCCAGGGCAGTTAAAGTGATCTCAAACTGCATTATTTCTGCAGTGTGTTTTGGACCTAACTAGTATATGCCTGGATGGTAACATCTTAACTAATGCTTATGCATAGAAATTCCTTCTATGTCTATCTCAGGAAATCACTTTGGGGACAATGGATGAGTTACGTAGTGTCAACAGAAGTATTAATTTATTATGTTAAAGACCAAATAAACTATCAAGGGGGCTTTCTAGATTGGCAGGAAAGTGTGACATGAAGTTGCCTTTTCCTTAATGCTTAGCAGCTGCACCGCAGCCTTTAGATGGAGCTGCGCTGTTCCTCAGTTTTTAAAAAAGAATCTGGGAAAACCAGCACCTTTTTAAAGGCGCTTCTTCTCCCCTAAAACGCAAAAAAAGCGTTTTCATGGCACACTTTCCCTTTTTCTCATCTAAAGGCTAGACTTTCATGCAGCCATGAACACACTTCTTTTTGCCAATCTAGATCAGGCCATTAACGCTTAGTATGGTGTTACTTAAAACATCAAATAACCTAGCAGTGACATATTAACAGTTTAGGCTCCAAATATAATCTTTCTGTCACACATATCATCTTGCATGAAATTCTAAAATTGCTTGTCCTTTTATAACTTATAGCCAGAAATGCACATCCTATCACAAAATTGTATCTACGTAACCACTGTATTCTGGTGGAGTTTACATGAACTTTATTAAGTGTACAAGACCACATATCAAGTCTGTGCTATCAGTCACATCCACAGGTCATGATTTTGCGTAATATCTACATCTATCTAAAATGTACTATGAAAAAATAAACATGCCTAATAAGACAGCTTTCACAGTAATGATCAGCAAAATATAATTTAAAAGGATTTTCTTCAACCTTTTCTTTTTATACGATATTTGCTTTACCTAAATCTGTGATGAGGATAGGTTCTTGCAAAGGAATATCAGGTACTGGCACACTGGTCTTCCCTATTCGTATTTTTGCAGGTTTACGCTGATGTCTCATTTTTCTTAGTTCAGTATGTTTAAAGTGAGAGGCAATGTGCGTCTTTCTGTGACCTGAAGTTCGAAACTTTTTATCACAGTGGGGGCAAGCGAAAGGCCTAATCCCTAAAAATATTAATATATTAGTTCTTTAATTTTCCATAATTCAAACATTACACAAAAAAGAATTCATTTAGCAATTTTGCTCTATGTGGCATCTATACATAACTTTTGAAAATTTCCAACTCTCAAGGATTGTTCAGATATACTTTCCTACAACAAATTCTAAACAAAATTGACAACACATAAAAAGTCTGATTCCACACTTTTCTTTCTTATACTCTTCTTCCCAACATATGCATATTTACATATAACTAGTTGTATACACTACAAAAGGGAACATGCACCTAAAAGCAATGTAGGTCACATTGTTATCTTAATTTGGATATATACGTCATTGCACATATGATTTAATCTTTCTGTAAACATGTATCTAAATTTATAAACATACAGATATGTCTGTTCTCAGGACATTTCCACATTTAAAATTTCCAATATTGAAATATTAATTTGTTTATATTTTTAACTGTAACCTGATCACATAATGGTTGCATCTGGATGTCATACTATCATCATCATCATCATCATCATCATCCTTTATTTATATAGTGCTGCAAAGGTTTATCAAGATGTGAACAAAGCATTGTTTGATGAGCTGATCATGGCTTAACGAGCAAGCCAAGCTTCCCTGCCTTACATTTCATCTACTTAAAGGAAGAGTTTTTGACTAATCGTAGCTTTTCATGTCACGAAACCAAGCAAACTGTGGTTAGTCCTAACCATGGTTAGATTAGATTAAAAAATCAACTGAAAACTATCGCTACAGAAGCTAGCTTGTTAACCCTTGTTAAGAATAACAATATTTTGGGGGTTATATCAACAGTAGAAGCAGGGGTGTCACTAAGGGTGTATGTCACTAAGGGGTGTCACTAAGGGGCCCACACCTAGTGACACCTCAGAAGAAGATGCTGTCCAGCTCTCCTCTCGCTTCAGGATGAGAAGGGGTGAGTTTGCTCCTCCTGGCTTTGCAATAGCAGTGGCCTTTTCCTGTGGAGGGAGCTGCTTCTGTGATGGAGAAAGGTATATGCAGCTCTCCCAGCTTTGCCGTGGACTCCTCCTACAGAGGGAGCTGTTGCTGTGGTGAAGAAGATGAGCGAACTCTTGAGGGAGTCGCCACTATGGCAAAGGAGAAAGGTGAGCATGCCCCTCCTGGCTTTGCCACAGAATGGCTCCCTCTTCAGCATAATGCCGCTGCTGCCACTGTGATGAGGGAGAAGGGAAAGCGCACTCCTCCCAGTTTTGCTGCACCTGCAGCCAACTCCTGATGAGGGAACCACTGCTGCAGCAAAGCAGAATGACGAGTGCACCTCTCCAGGCAACCTCCTAAGGAGCTGTCACTGTGGTGAAGGAAAAGGGCAGGGGCACACTTTTGGTCATTGCTGCCCCCTGGCAACCCCTCTCCCCAGCACTAGGTGATACTGGGTGTGGGGACTCCACTGAGCAGAAACAAAAGCTTCTAAAATTTTCTTCACAGTCACATTGGAGGAGAAAAGTCTAGCAATAGCAATAGCACTTTATATTTCTATACTGCTTCATAGTGAAATAAGCACTCACTATGCAGTTTGCAATGTGTAAGCCAATTGTAAGCCAATGTCTAGGAGACACTATTAAATCTAGGAGACACTAAGCTTGTTCACATCTCTCTAAACTGTAATTTAGTATGGAACCTTTAGCAAAAAATGGGTATAACAAATGCCTGGTGGAGCAATCGTTCCTTCAGCCCTTCTTCTCCACGTTGGCCATAACATAAATTTATGAAAACTCAAATATCCATAATCCATAACTCCAATTTCTGTGCATGCAAGTCATTCATTACTGGGCTGATACACATTAAATTCAACACACACACACACACACACACACACACGCTGCTTGACGTTGCTTCTAATATTACTAACATGTACATTTTCAATTATGTTTCTTTCTTTTTTTTTCCTTGCTAAGTTAAATACCAGCAGAAATCTGAACTGTTTCTACTTTTTTCTATTATTGACATAAACTACAATAAAAATAATGATAGCACAATTCTATACTGGTTTACTTGAGAATAGGCTTCCATTATCTTCACATTGGCTCAGTGTGCTGAAAACTACAGCCAGAGATTTTTTGTTTTGTTTTTAAAGTGTTAACAACAACAACAACAACAACAAAAATCCCTACAAGACAATAATGTCCAATGGTAAAAGGCACTACACGTTTTAATCATTTTCACCGAATTTTTTCTACTCTAAATCAGCATGCAATAATATTGGAATTATAACTGTGAAATCCTACCTGTATGCAAACGAATATGCACTTTTAAACTTCCTGAGGTAGAAAAGCACTTCATACAGTACTGACACTTAAAAGCCTTAATTCCGGTGTGTGTCTTTATGTGTGCTGTTAGAGTACTCTTTACAGCGAAGGCCCGGAAACACTGTGGACATTTAAATGGCTTTTCATGTGTGTGAATACGAATGTGTCGGACTAAATCACTGGGTTTTTTAAATTCTTTAGCGCAGTATGGGCAAATATGCCACCGTATTCCATTCTCTTCACGTATGGAACCTGAAATATAATTTGGAACAGATACTGTAAATACACCTTTTATAAACATAAAATGCTATCAGTACAACAGACTCAAGTATGAGAAATAAGAATGTGAAACAAAGAAGTCATAAAGAAATTTTTGAAGAAATCTAGTATTTCGCCTCAGATATATCCAATCACAGATTCAAATGTAATTGTAAAGGAGGTCAAGACAGCTGTAATCACAATACAAGTTTACTGCAACAGAGAAGGGGGAGTAAATGAACTACCGTATATACTCCACTAAAAGTCAACCTCATGTACAAGTCAAGGTCAATTTGGGAGCCAAAATTGTGGATTTTTATAAGACCCATGGGGAAGCAGAAAGTCAGACTTCAGGAGGGAGCTCAACTGGGGACAGGCTGCAGGCAATCGGCCGCTCTTCCCAGCCCCTCCCCAGTTGGGCTTTGCCCCGTGGAGGAAGCGTGGCTAGGGAGAGGTTGCAGGGCGATCGGCTGCCCTTCCCAGATTCTCCACAGCTGAGCTTTCCCCTGCAGAGGAAGCCCAGCTGGAGTGAGGCTCGGGAACTTATTGACCCATGTATAAGTCGACCTCGTTTTTGGGATCAATTTTTGACCTAATTTTTTTTACTTATACACTAGTATATAGGGCATGTAACAGTGAGATTTTGCTGAGTTAAACAGCTAGTTATATTTTCATGATATGGAATATCTGTTCACAGTCCCTCAAACTGTGCTATGAATGATTGATTATGGCCAAAACTGATTGTATCTCTCCACTTTATTACGCTCAACCAATATTTCATCATTCGCTAATTGTTAGTTATTTTGATATTATTGTTATGTATTTATGTATGGTTTTATTGTGGATTTTAACTTTTTGGGAGGAATGTTTCAGGTTGGGGGCTTGGGGGTTTCTGTCATTTTAATTATTTGTATTGTATAAATTCTGCTGTTACCCGCCTTGATCCCCAAAATGGAAGAGGCGAGATATAAATAAATATCTGTCTTTAAATATCTCTCTTTTAGATTGTAAGCCTGAGGGCAGGGAACCATCTAATTATAAATTTATATGTACAGCACTGTGTAAACCTACAGCGCTATATAAATAAAGGTTAATAATAACAACAACAACAACAACAACAATAGGTACACCCTACTGCAGCAAGCAAGAATTGCGCAAGAATATGTTACACTGAGGAAGAATACAGCTGTTACATTCTGTAAATCACAGAACTGTCCTAGTCACACAATTTTCACAACCACCTCTACTTTCCTTTACAACATCTGATGGTATGCTAGGATGGGGGAAGCAAAAACTCAAAATATCTAGCCCCCAAATATCTTCCAATTTTTTAAAAAAATGTGGTTTTTAAAAGTCAATTTTTTATTTTAAAAATGGCTTGAAACTGTCACAAAACATGGAAGTGAAAAGTCCCACCTAAACCTGGCCAAAAACAAAACCAGCAGTGACATGATGTCACTTCCAATTGTGTTGGGCATGCCTGTGTTTCCCCTCCCTGGAAAGTGGGGGCAGGAGTGAAAAATGTCTTCTCTGCACTTCCCAACCCCTGCTGTATTGCTTTAGTAAACAAGTACTAACTATTAGCTGAATATTTTCACATCTCACAACCATAGCCAAGAGAGAAGGAAGTTGAAACTGTTATCCTAGTCTAATCTCAGTCTTTTCCTTAAAAGAATCTGTCTCCTAGTGATTAGAGAAGAGAATATCCAGTCTCTGGATTAATAAATGGCAGAAAGGAGCAACAGAAGCAATTACAATACAGTATGAGGTATAGCACAATCAATGTATATTGTGAGCAATTTCATTATTACCAGGTAAAAATTGAGACTTTTTCTTCAGAACCCTTTTCTCTTTTTTATCCACTTTATCTGGTTTTTCTTGCTCTTTGATTTGTTCCGTATTACCAGAATCGGCTTGATGACTGGACAGATTCTGAACATCTGTATTTTCATCCTGAGTTTGAGGAGTCTTACTTTCACTGTTGTCAGCATTCGCTGAAACGGGGATTGAAGAGAGCCCACTATTTTCCAAGGCTTGCTAAGACAAACATAATGAATTAAAATGAGAGCAAGATTTATAAGCAAGATTCGTAAGGACTTCCAATAAACTTTACTTGAAAAATCAGGCAAGAATACAATAAATCAATTTTTCAAGGAATATCACTTAAATTACTTTAGTCTCCCACATTCTAGAAACAAAACACAAAATCCACATTTGGGCAGTATCTTCATTAGACCAAGCAAATGTCACAATAGTATGCAGGATTTCAGGAGAACATGGAAGTTTTACAGTATTGGAGCTTTCATTTGTTTCTAACAAATATATTGGCCAATTGTAGATGGGCCATGGAAACTCACTGGGTGACCTTGGCAAGTCACATTTGCTCAGGCTCAGGGGAAGGCAAAGGCAAGCCCTCTCTGAAGAAATCTTGTCAAGAAAAACCCTTGATATGCTTCAGGGCTGCCATAAGTTGGAACTGACTTGAAGACACACAAAAAGAAAAATAGATTGTGGGGATTTTAAAATGAATATGAATATTTCCAAAATCCTTAATTAGTATTTTTGTTTCAAAGCACATTTTGACACACAAAGTAACTCATAATTAATAGGTATTTATATTTTTTTCTCTTTTTGTAATTCATATGACTCTGGAGTCCAGGATTCGATTCCCCACTTGGCCACAAAAAATCACCTGCATAACCTTGGATAAGTTACACTCGCTCAGCCTCGGGGGAAGGCAATGGCAAACCTCCCCTGAACAAATCTTGCCAAGAAACCCCCTTAGGTCGCCATAAGTTAGAAATGATTTGAAGGCACAAAACAACAACAATCAGGAAATACTATACATTGAAGACTTGCTGTTACCATTCTGACAGGAATGTTCAATCCTAAATGATATCTGTCAGGAGTGCTTTGATTGTATATTCCTGCATGGCAGGGGGTTGAGATAGATGGTCCTTGGGGTCTCTTCCAACTCAAGGATTCTATGATTCTAGGATCCTTACACACACTAGCTCCACACAAATTAGTAATCTCTAAATTCAGCTCTTGCTAAGGCAGTCACAGATCTAAGAGGAAAAGAGTCATGGGCAGGCTGCCCTCAACCTGCTCTGTGAAGTACCTTTCCCTTTTAATGGGGCAGATATATACCACATGCTCCTATTTTAATCTCTAAGGAAAATCAAGAAACTCCACAGTTAGACACAATTTGGGGAACATGTAAAAAAAAATCAACTGGCTCAGTCACTAATATTGAGAAACCTAAAATATTACAGTATTTAGTTTTCCTTATTGAATTCTCAGAAGACTCCACTCCATGGTCAAAGGTGAGGAAGCAGACCTAAAATAGGTTATTTTACCTGCAAAATGTCTCTGTTGATCCCTACAGCCATACTTAGTTGTTGACTAGGTTGCTGGGATTGATTATTTTCCACTGGCTCTGACAATTCAAGGAGCTGTTGAATAACATCAGTTACAGACTGCTGACCTTGATGTCCTGCAACTGAAGTTACTGGATTTTCTGTCTATAGACAAAAGAAATGTAACCTTGAATATGCAGGTATCAAATTCAAAGGAATTAAATACAGTATGTGGAATGTAATTGGTACTTTTTTGAACATGAAATTGGTTTCCTTTGGTAATAACGAAGACCAAAATCTCTTAAAACACACAGTTTGTGGACCACTGGACTACAATCAGCCCCTACCCATGTAAATCAGCACTGTAAAAGGTCACCATATTCATTTCACCTTAATTATTATACATATAAAAGCACCCTAGGGCTAGGCGCATCCAAATTACTGGATTAGGGCAGTTCTGCTCCTGGAAGCAAAAGTTACTTGTACTGGATGACAGTACAGTAATAGGATCCAAACTAGCAAAACCCACCACAAAGGTTTCTGAACTGTCTCTGAAATAATTACATGTCCTAAACCCAGCATAAAGATGTGGAACGTGCTATGTCATATCAATGATACAATTAGGTTAAGAATAAGAATACTCACATTCTTCCATTTATTATCAACAGGCTGCAACAAATTAACTGTCGATAATGTCAGAGGCTGAGCCACACTATCCTAGGGAGAAAAAGCAGGCATTAAGCTAATGCACAAAAACAAAATATGAAAATATAAAATGTTTCAGAGCTAATTATAAATATATTGGCCATCTGTAGATGTGCTTGTGCATGCATGACAAGAAAAGAGGTGCTTCTTTTAGTTTCCCAATCAGCCACCCCCTATGCACTCCACAACAGGCACTGTCGGTGCCCAGAGCACTTTTGCAAAATTCCAGTGTGTACACAGGCAGAAAACAGATCTCTGATTTGAATTACAGTAGTAGAACTTCTAGGGTTAGAGAGATCTACTGAGAGAGATCTGTTTGACAAGGCAAGAAAAAAATAAAAGGAACACAGGTTTGTCCTTGCCAAACTATTCATATCAGTAGGCATTAAAGGAATCAAATCCTTGGTGGAGCTTGCCCTACCTTTTTAAATTAAATTTAGCCAGTGTGGTGCTGTTGTTTGACTATTGGACTATGACTGTGGAGACCAAGGTTCAAATCCCCACTTGGCCATGGAAACTCTTTGGATGACCTTGGGCGAGTCACATTCTCTCAGAGTCAGAGGCAAGCAAATGCAAACCTCGGCTGAACAAATTGTGCCAAGAAAACCCTGTGACAGACTCGCTTGCAGATCACCATAAATCGGAGACTTGAAGTTAAACAAGTTTAACAAGTTAAAACAGAAATTGCAGATCCCAATCCCAGTCTTTCACACCCTAGGGGAAGGGGCAAATGATATACAAGTGGACAAAGATATACCAACTTCCTTCTACAAAAAGAAATAAGAGAGCAAATAGTACCGTAGTAATATGCGATGTTTCCGTTGTAGAATTTGTTATGTTTTGTGTGCTACTCATATGCATCTTGCTGATATGAGTGTTTAAGCTGCCTAAGCTTTTGAAGATACAACTGCAGTCTGTACAGTTATATGTAGGACCATTCTTCACCTTTAGGAACATAAGTGCAAAAAGATTTTGGTCACAAATACACTATAAAATACAAACAATTGTACAAACCCCAATTAAAATGGAACCGGAGCTCTTCCTCCTAAATATGATTGAAGAAACACTGAGGCCCATGGGACATTTTGAATTCCAAACTAAATTAAAAGTTGGATTAAATGGCCCCTGTTATTCCTTCAAGATTCTATTCAAGTTTCTATGTTAACTTTTGACCATTAACAGTGGGATGGAATATGGAAGCATTGTTACAATAGCTCCATTTCTGGAGGGAAGAGCACAGCTGATGGTGCTGGGGGACTCCTGTCAATCCCTTAGCCACTGGCTTATTTGTCCCCCATACTATTGAACATATAAAAGGAACTGATGGAAGCCTCTCTCTAGAGTTACAGGTCTGGTGTTACCAGTGTGTTGGGAGCACTGAAAGCTATTTTTTTCCTTCTGCCACAGTCCAAGGCAGTTGTTTTGGTTTTAAATCACCCACTGACATCAGTAATAGAATGGGTAAAGACAAACCATTCAAAGCTTAATTCAGACAAAAATACCCTTATTGAAAGTATGAACCTTCTGTATAAGACTGGTATGATTCCCTGAAGAACATCACTTTTATCTCACCTGGCATAATGATCACAAAATGACTACTGATAACAATACGATATAAAGTATGTTGTCTCAGAAATGAACTCCTGATACTTACTTCTGAATGTACTCTCTGAACATGTGACTGAAGATTGCCTTTCTGAGAAAAGGCTGCAGGACAAAAGGCACAGGCATGGGGTTTTTCGCCAGTGTGTTTAATCAAATGAGTTTGTAAAGCTCCCTTCTGATTAAATGCTTTCCCACATTCACTACATTTAAATGGCCTTTCACCTAAAAATTTTAAATACAGAGAGGAAAGTTCTTGTTAGTAACCATCAAAACTAAAATAATGAATATTTTCCACATTTCTCTACAGAGTCTACACAGACATAAGAATGCCCCCAAATATTATAATTGTCCTTTATCACTCCTCTTTACTATGCAGGGATGAAAATAAAAGCTAGCACAGATATAATGGTGCAATAGTGCTTATCTGTATACATTTGGATATGTGAAGAGCAAGGCACAGAGGCTGCTGTGAACAAGGAGAGCTAGAAACACCAATTTAAGTTTCCGGGGCTAAACCTGGGTTTAGCTCCACTAAACCTATTTTGGAAGTCCAGGCACACAACTCACTTGTAGTTGGACTGGAATAAAACTAACTGGACAAGAAGAATTATATAAATAATTACTCACAATCCTTGTTAATAGACATGATTATATTCTTACAAAAAATAATTAAACCACAGATTGCAAATCCACCTTAACTAAAATGGCCTATGGAATAAAACAGACTTAACAAGAAACCATCTTCCCTCCATTCTGTAACAGTAAAGGGTGATGTCTGAAGAAAAAGACAAAGTTTTCCAGAATCCTACTTCGAAATGAGCTCTCATTTAAGAAGGCCCATTCATCCTACAGGATGTTCAGCAGTTTTCCCACTGACACCCTAAGCAAGCCCTGTGCAAACTGACAACAATGCTAGGTTTTGCATAAGGCTGAGAAAAGATGGAGAATTTGGATTAACCTAAGTGTGTCTTGATCTGGGGATATAGCCTGGGTCATTTCTGAGCCAATCTGGAATGTGCTAGGAGAGTTCATCATCATCATCATCATATTATTATTATTATTATTATTCTGAACGTTCAAGTGGTTTCTGACTTATGGCCAGCTCTATGATTCTATGATTCCTAAGGCGAATCTATCATGGAGAATTCTGGGGCTGAAAGTGTGTGACATGTCCAAGGTCGTCCAGTGGCTTTTCATGGCTGAGCAGGGAATCAAACCCTGGTCTCTGCAGTCATAGTATAACACTCAAAACATTATACCATGGTGGTTCTCTCATCCATCCTTAGCAATGGTTTAAAAATCTCTAAGGGGCGAAACAGAAGGCCTGGAAAAGCTGGCTTCTAGGAAGCTTGGAGGCGTAGTGGTTTGATGGTGCATGCCCAGAAGATGCCCAGACAAACAGATGGGGGTGTCTTCAAGCCACTCCAGGGGCATGGGGTTTTGATGCCGCATGGCCTAGAGCACCCAGAAGGTGCCCTGGGGTTGTGGCTGCCTAAGACAGCCCTTTACTGGACAAAATAAGAGTGGATCTTTTCTATTACTATTTGGGCTGTGGTGGGACAGACTGGGGCTGAAGCGTGTGCTTGCCGTGGTTCCAGGACAAGTAACTCTGGGGCAGCCCCAGTCCACCCTTTTAGGGCTGTCTGTTTCGCTCCTAACAGTTCAAGATATAAATAAGCAGTGCTAAAAATCAAATATATTTTATTTGGGAGTATAAAATTGGGAAAGACTGCACTCTTGTGTTTACATTTTTCATTTCATATATGTATTTCATTTTATGGAGTTGGATTCTGTGGTATATCTGAATATGAATTTTAAGTTAAAATGTGTTTGGTGCGTCAATAAAATTGAGCAATTAATATGGACATATATATATATATATATTTCATTTTGTGTTTCATATATATATATATTTCATTTTATGGAGTTGGATTCTGTGATATATCTGAATATGAATTTTAAGTTGAAATGTGTTTTGTGCTTCAATAAAATTGAACAATTAAAATAGACAGGAACTATCACAATTAAACTATTTTCTAAAGTATTACAAAGTACTAAAGTGCAACAAATTTTGATTACCAACAGCAGACTATATAAGACATAATACATATAGAATTTGTTTACAACTTAGCTGACACACACACACACACTTGTACTTCCTAGACATTATTGTATGAGCTTGTATGTCAATATGTGTCACAGGCCAGCATAAATGATACATTGAGTTTTCAAAACAAAAGTAATTCCTTGTGTGATATCATAATATTGCATTGCAACCTGAAATCCAAGTATAAAACTCAAGTGGCAGCACCAAACTTTGTCCAGAAACAACTGTCAGTTGTTCCAATAACAAGAGGAAGGAGAAGCTAAGTCTAATTTTTAGAAGACTGTGCCATAAAAATTTTGCATCATAAACACTTTTGAGCTAGTTTACTCAGCCCAGAAAATGAAATATATTCTGGGGCATGGGCAGTATCATGTGCTATTTAATTGTATTTGAAACAATACAATGCTATTTCTCATGCAGCAGAGGACAACAGTGACTCCTGGAAACCTCTGATATTTTTTTGTACTCATCCCACTGCACATCGAACTTAAACAAACAATAAATTAAAACCAAACAGCAATTAAAAATATAATGCTTCCTCATGAAACAACTATTCTTGGGCGAGGTGGATAATAGCAG
Organism: Urosaurus nigricauda; assembly: GCA_034509955.1. Lineage (NCBI taxonomy): Eukaryota > Metazoa > Chordata > Lepidosauria > Squamata > Phrynosomatidae > Urosaurus > Urosaurus nigricauda. Next base: position 178,469,259 of record JAOEGL010000004.1, read on the forward strand.
CAGGGTCAGAGTGTTAAGAGCTAACAGAAGATAGAACCCAATTTCGGAGCCGGCGATTTAAGAAGTTTCAGGAAAGGTATGCTGGAAGAGATGTCTTTATAGCTTTTTTTAAAGCAGTCAAGAGATGTAATAAAACACATCTTGTCCGGCAGGCCATCCCAAAGCTTAGGAGCGGTAGCAGAAAAAGTCCTCTGGGAGGTCTGCGACAGCCTAGTTTCCATAGGCTGCAACAGGTTCCTCCCAGAGGACCGGAGTGTGCGGCGGGGGGGGGGTCATACGGGGAGAGCCGGTCCCTAAGATAAGCTGGACCCAAGCCATGTAGGGCTTTAAAGGTTAAAGCCAACACCTTGTACTGCGCCCGGAAACTAATCAGCAGCCAGTGGAGAGCCTTAAGCACAGGTGTTCCAGTGACAAGCCTGGCTGCCATATTTTGAACCAGCTGAAGTTTCCGGGTTAAGCACAAGGGTAGCCCCATGTAGAGCACATTACAGAAGTTTTAGTGTGAACTGGGACATACATAAAGTTCCATGTGTACTATTTGTGTCTACCTGCGCAGCCATTTATAATGCTTTCAGGACATAGCCTGAAGAGCATATTGTAAAACTACTTTGGGCATATGGTACAGCAGCTTGACCTCCGATCATTGTCAGGTTATGAATCCCATGACTGCTTTGCTGAGTTTTATGTTGCAAGAAAGTGTAGCATAAATGTATAACAAATTTGAACTGGTTAAGTCCCAGAATAAAGATTCTATGAGTTGAAAGGATGCAGGGCTTAGTCTATCATCCATTGTTTGTATCTGATGCAGGTTGGGACAATGTGTACTTTACATGTGTGGTATAGTCTTTACTAAAGAGCATCCAATGCCACTTCTCTGCCTCTATTTTTAGAAAGGATCAGTACATTGTATTGCTACTCTGTAAATAGGAATCAATGATTGTATTCAATTATATTTACCTAAAAAGTTTAAACGTGGAAACAAAATAGAGATGCTTATGTCACTTAGGAAAAATTAGATTCTGATACATCCACACATATGTTCAGATGCACTGTCTTTGGATTTAACCATCTTACCCGTGTGTATACGAACATGTCGTGTTAACTGACTTGGTTTCTGGAAAGTTTTCCCACAGTGTGGACATGAATATGTAAACCCACTTCTGTCAATATTTCTGTTGTATGACCTGTTATTTGACAACCTGTGGATAAATATTAAGCAGTGAAATGTTACTGCAATTCCATTCTTCAGTCATCACTTCATAAAGGCCATCATCCCAACTAGGTTTTGGACCTATCATGAACTTCAGACAGAAATACTGGTCATATATGCAATACGGCAGGTGCTTTCCTGGTTAACATTATAGTCACAATTACATCATCTAACATTTTATTCTAATGAATATTACAAGCTGTCAAATAAAGAGTACACAGAAATTAAGTGTCCCACTACTGGTGCCAAAACACAACAGTTTGTGACCTTCTGGGGTGTTTACAAAATAATAGCCTTCTGCAGATGCCAGAAAGTTATTTAGAAGAGGGACTGAAATTAGAACAATAAAAAACTAAAATTCTAATCAATTAGATAAGAATATCCTAACTTATCAAGAAACAGACTTTAAAATAAATAAATGTAATTAAAGTCCCTGTGAAAAGTACAGATGGCAGGCACAATCTTAACAGAATCATTCTCCCTTCCTCTCACACTGGAGGATTACAATAATGCCAGCTACAGATGTACTTTATCAAAAAATGAAAACATATGCAAATTGAATCAAGATATCAGCAGATTAGAGAATTAGAATTCATATGATCAATCAGTACAAAGTCTTTAATGAAGGAGCAGCCTGTGCTGAAATGCATTTAGGGTGCTTCAACTAGACACAAAACAGTAAAAGAATGCTGATATAGAAAAACTTCATGGAAATATAAGACTGTCTTGTATAAGACTGTCTCTGACCCAAATTTCATATACACAGAATAGAAAAAAATATGTTGAGGGCAGGGGGAGATTACATGAAACAAGCCACTGAGATGTTTGCTGTAGGGACATGCGTGGCATCTCTGCCAAACCAGTTGGCGTGCTGCCTCAGCAAGTGCATAAATTGTGCTGAAAGCCTATATATAAGATATCTAGATTGTATTTTGATGTTTGTTGAAAATTTATGTCACATTTTACAATGACTATAGTGGAATCTCCAAACCAGCCACTTGAAAAACAAACTACCTGACACAGATAGTACAGCACAGAAAATCACATGAATAAATGGAAAAAGCTTTCATAACACCATTCCAACTTTAATCTTAATTATTATGGCTTGCCAGTAACTCTGTAAAGGCAGAAAGATGATGTTATATAATAACATTCATCCAATTTAAGTGTAAAATCTGTTTTTGTTCATGTATATTCAAAGTTATCCCAGAATGTTCCTGAGAATGACAAGCATGTTTCTGAGCCACCAAACACTTATAAGAATATATGAAAAATATGGTGGTTCAGTGGTTAAATGCCCACGCTGCAAGCCACAAGATTGTGAGTTCAATCCCAGGGCCTCCAAGATCCACTCAGCCTTGCATCCTTCCGTAGATCGCTACAATGAGTACCCAGCTTACACATGTAAACAGTTTAGGAAGTGCTTAATTCACTCATAAGCGGTATAGAAATGTACTTGCTATTGCTATTTAAATACAGTATACAGTAATTCTCACCTGATTTTGTAATGTGTTTTCATATGCTCCTTTAGCTGGGAAGAAGTTTCAACCTCTTTCTTACAGGTTTTACAGATATGGGTTTTACTTCCAGACAACTCTTGACGATGTTCTTCCATATGCAGAGCCAACTGGCTCTGCAAAGTAAATTCATCTCCACACTCTGAACAGATAAGATTCTGTGAAGAGAGCAGTAAATTGTTTAATTCTTTTCTGCAACTGCATAAAGAAATGTTATTTGATGTTTTTGTGTGTACATACATGTGTGCACACATTTTTAAATATAATTAGGAATACAAATCTCTTACAAATATAATATTAGCAGAAGACATTAAGGAATTGGAACAGTTAATAAGGAAGGTCAAAGTTGAAAATGCAAAGGCAGATCTGATGCTGAACATAAAGAAAACAAAATAACGACCACAGAAGAAATACACAAATTCAATCTATATAACAAGGAAATTGAAATAGTTAAAGAATTCCCGCATCTAGGATCAAACATTGACCAGAATGGAGACTGCAGACAAGAAATAAGAAGACTAAGAATGGGAAGGGCAGCTATGAAAGAACTGGAAAAGATACTGAAGAGCAAAGACATGTAACTGAGCACTAAAGTCAGAATAACTAAGGCCACTGTATTCCCAATTACCATGTACAGATGTGAGGAATGGGCAGTAAAGGAAGGAGGCAGAAAGAAAATCAACTTATTTGAAATGTGGTGTTGGAGAAGAGTATTTAGGATTTAGGATAACATGAAGACAAATGGGTTCTTGAACAGGTCAGACCATGGCTCTCCTTGCAAGCAAAAGTTATCAAGTTGAGACTATAATACTTTGGCCACATAATGAGAAGGCATAGATCACTAGAAAAAACAATAATGCTATTGAAAGGTGAAAGGTGGAAGAAAGAGAGGAAGGCCACAAACCAGATGGATAGGCTCAACTGGGTGGGGGGAGGGGTTACGGGCAAAGGCCTGGAGGATCTGGGCAAAGCAGTGGAGGATAGGGATTCTTGGAGATGTCTCATCCACGGAGTCGCCATGAGTTGGAACTGACTTGAGGGCAGCTAACAACAGAAATACTGAATATATCTCTTCAAACCTATATATCCTATGAATGCTTCAAAACTGAATACAATTACCTCTTCCTTTTCATGAAGCATAATATGAGCTTTAAGACTTGCCACTCTGGAAAATTTTTTGTTGCACACAGGACAAGTAGGATCTTCTCCATTGTGAGTGCATTTGTGCAGTGTGAGGTTGAACTCAACATTAAACGACATTGGACACTGGTCACATCGATGAGGCTAAAACAAAACAGGTGATAGGTTTAATATTCAAAATGAGAAGGCAACTAATTTGTTGTATTCATATATAGCCTTTCTGCCAATGCACTGTACCATGTATCTTTGGAACAGGACACTGACACATTTCAGCTTCAAGACAGAACCCCAAACCTGAACATTTCCTTGGAAAACAACTATTCTCTTCCAGTGATTCCAGACATATAATTTCCATTACAGCCAAACATATTCACTATATTTATAATACCATGATACTGTTTCATGAACAATGGAAAATTTCTGCAAGTGGAGAAAGTTTTCTGAACAATGTTTGCACTTCCATAGTAATGTACCATAATCTCATCAATGTCTATACGTTCAGTGGGTCAAGCAAGGTATACCTAAGCTGGGAACAGTGAAACAGTCACATAAAATAAGGTTTATTTTGCTACCTTTCTGGATACATATGAGGCCAGGAAAAGTAGTAAATTCTGTTTATTACAGCCTCTTCAAAATGTAATTTACAAAGAATCCTGGAAATTTATTCATGAGGAAATGAAATGGAGATTTCTGCAAGCTTTCCAACTTAATATTTCTGTCACAAAACCACCAGACTTACTAAGATACATACCTTGTCATTTCGCTCATGATCCCTCATGTGGTGCTGAAACTGTGCGTCTTTTAAAGACAACAGAAAACAAATTTCACAAGTTTGGTGCTTGCTGGATATAGATGTAGTTCTCTATTTTCAGTATTAGAACACCATCTACAAAATAAACATGATAGATTTTTGAATGGAATGTATTTGCTCAAACTGATGCATGTTCATTTCAAAGTATCAAGATGATACATATACATTATTATTTTTTTAATTAAAATAATACATGTAACACAAACACACATATGCTTCAGAGATCACAGAATCATAAAATCATAGATTTGGATGTAAACTTCCCAGAAATTTTGATGTGACAGGGAAAAAGATTCACCAGAAAAATATACATTTGTGGGGAAACTGAACTATATGCAATTGCAATACATACTATACTTATTTCCATACCAAACTTTAACTTTGTTAGTACATAAGACTTTGTTATTTGGCATATTTATGAAATTTGAAGATATAAAGATATATGTATGAATGCGAGCTGTGTACCTTCAAGCCAGTTCTGACTTATGGTGACCCTAAGGCAAACCTACCATGGGGTTTTCTTGGCAAGATTTGTTCAGAGGAGGTTTGCCACTGCCTTCACCTAAGACTAAGAGCATATGGCTTGCCCAAGGTCACCCAGTGGGTTTCATGACAGAGCAGAAATCGAACCCTGGTCTCCAGAGTCATAGTCCAACACTCAAACCACTATGCCACACTGGCTCTCTAGTTATGAGTACACCCTATATCAGGGTTTCTCACCCAAGGTCCCATGGAACTTAGGTTCCCATGCATGTTTACTAGGGATTCTATCAGACATTGTGATTTATTTTTTGATATAATTTTTATGCTGGGATTCTCTGAGATCTGAAAATTATTTCAGGGGTTAATCCAGGGTAAAAATGTTGAGAATTGTACAAATTGCTGCTTCCTATATCACCTAACTATATATGGCTGGCATCCGATTCTTCTTTGGGATTCCAGAAACTTTATATATATATATATATATATATATATGGCACTGCAGATCAGGGCAACCAAGAAATAATGGCTGCAGTGTTCTCTGTCATGGAGAGGGCTGAGACAGGCAGCTGCAGCAGGACTCTGGGAGCCTGGTCTGTCCAGCTGCCTGCCTCCAAAACACAATCAGAAAAGTGCTGTTTTTGCCATTTCCCAGCACCACAATCTGTAGCCCCTTGGAAAATCCTCAATTGGGATGCTGCCTGGTTTAGGAGGTAGGTGAGGGGAAAGCATTCACATAAGTAGCTACAACAAGGCTCTGTCATCATAGCTAAGTCTGCCAATGCAGTATCTTGCCCATGTATTTTAGTTCCTGTCATCAATAGTCATTCCAAGCAATGAATGACACCACCCCATATGCTCCTGTCATGAGATTGCAGCACCCATTAGGTACAGAAATATATCTTGCATTTGAGTGTTTTACATATGCACACAAATTATTGTTTAATTCTGCTGACCATCTTATATATAGCTCTTCTTATTATGCAGTCCCTTGCAATCTAAGTGAGTAAACTTTTATCTTAAACACATCTCACTTATTCAAAGAGAGAAAATATGTCATTGGAGGTTTTTTAACCACTTATGTTCCCGCAAATTTCTAGCATTTACTCTAGAAAACTGAAAATCTATCCCAAGGAAAAACAGGCAAAAATATTATATCCCTCAATTTGTCTGGATTTTTTTGGGAGGACAGATTCTTCACATCTCATATGTTTATACCATTTAATGCATTCTCAATAGTATATTAGGTAGAATGATACAGAGATGTGAATACCTAGTGAGGGGACTGCAAAATTTGGAAAAGGAAAGACTTTTCTCAATTTTTCCAGGTGAAATATTGAAATTAATGGGAACATTAGGAAAAAAATCGTACATAATACTTTACTTTGAATTATGAAATGCTTTTTAAGACTATATTTTACTTACAAAAATCTTTTTTTTTTCACATTTCATTATTATTTAAAAGGAAAAATATGTTTCAACCATATTAAATTTGTTGGTGTCATCACACATTGAGTTTTGACAATTGAGCAGGGATCTTAACTCTGGTCTCCAGAGTCATAGTTCAATACGCAAGTGACTATGCCACACTGCCTCCTGTTGCATTTCGGGGGGGGGGGGGGGGGTTGTAGTTCAGTGATGCCTACCATGTTTCCCTGAAAATAAGACAGTGTCTTATATTAATTTTTGCTCCCAAAGATGTCCTAGGTTTTACCCTTTACGGAAGGATACTTTTAGGGGATGTCTTATTTTTACATGAAGAAGAATTCACATTTATTGTTGAACACATAAAAATGAACATTTATTATATATACTGTATATATATTTATATACAAAAACTTTGCTAGGTCTTACTTTTGGGGGAGGCCAAAATTTACCAATTCAGCAAAACCTCTACTAGGTCTTATTTTCAGGAGATGTCTCATTTTCAGGGAAACAGAGTAGGAACTCCTTGGGTGAATATTCTCAATGCTCCCTTCATAAAACTACAAGCCCCAGAATGCAACAGGGAGCAGCCAGAGAAAGAGTAACTGTTTTAAGGAGTTTACCATATGAAACAGATTGCGAGTTTATCCAGTGAATATCCTCGGGACATCACACAAAAACCAACCATTAAAGTGGCCACAAAGAAGCATTAACGCCCATCTTTTTTAATGTTGGGGATTTCAGCGACAACGCATTTCCGACATTGCTCCATTTGCACAACTTCATATGACCACCCTCTGCGTGATTAGTTGCCATTTTATTTGTGGGACGCTTTAAATAATGCTTTAAAAGCCAAAGGGCAGAATTATATTCAGATGAAGAAAAAGTAAGTCTTTCAGCTTTAGTGTATAATGTTTGTTGTATGTACTACGTTATGGTTGTTGTTGTTTTTTTGTATTATACAAAGTACCTTTATAATTTGTGCACTGCTTGCGTTTCATTTTTATCTCTCTGTGTGTGTGTTTTTTTTAAATAATAAAATTTATTAAAATTTTAAAAAACAACAATGAATGCACTTTAATCTCATTTTAACGCCCAAATTATCCCCCGTGTGATGATAAACTCCTCAGAGCGACTTAATCACAGAATCATAGGGGCTTTCTAGATTGGCAGGAAAGTGTGACATGAAGTTGCCTTTTCCTTAATGCTTAGCAGCTGCACCGCAGCCTTTAGATGGAGCTGCGCTGTTCCGCAATTTTTAAAAAAGAAGCTGGGAAAACCAGCACCTTTTTAAAGGCGCTTCTTCTCCCCTAAAACGCAAAAAAAGCGTTTTCATGGCACACTTTCCCTTTTTCTCATCTAAAGGCTAGAGTTTCATGCAGCCATGAACACACTTCTTTTTGCCAATCTAGATCAGGCCATAGAGTTGGAAGAGACCCCAAGGGCCCTGATCCAGTCCAACCCCCTGCCATGCAGGAACTCTCCATCAAAGCATCCCCGACAGATGGCCAGGGTTCAAAACTCATGAGTCACACTCTCTCAGCCTCAAAGAACAAATCTTGCCAAGGAGGGGGGAAAAAACAAAACCCCAACAATAACCATAACAACAGTGGCAGAGGGACAGTTCTGTCTCAGAGCCAGGCCCAAGAGATGGGACTGGGAACTGGGAGGGGAGGTCAAAGGAAGGCTCTCAGCAGCCCAAAGGCAGCTGCCTGCGAGGGAATGGAGGGCCTTAGGGAGCCCTGGGAGGGGAGCAGGAGGGCCAGCCCAGCCCAGCCTCGCAGCAGGAGCCCACCTCGCTCCCTTCCTTTCCCTTCCAGGGAAACCAACCGCTCCCCTCCAGAGCCACCCACCGACTGACTCTCCCTCAGGAGGAACAAAAGCCCCATCTTTAATAATAATAATAATAATAATAATAATAATAATAAAAAATGTCTACCTACCGCCGGAAGCGCGGTTGGCAGCGGCGGCGGGCGGAAGGTAGAAGGGAACGTACATGAGCCAACTTCCGCCGGAAGTGCGGCTGGGAGGGAAGGAAACGGGGACGGACTCAGCTAGAGTCTAGGCTGAGGTGTGTCACGTGACAGGGTGACTGGGTGGAACGACGGACTCGGCCAGAGTGAGAGAGGGCGGGGTTACGTCACGTGACTAGGCGGAAGACGGGAACAGAGTCACTCAACAGACTCAGCCAGGGAAGGAGGGGGATGGAGGAGGAGGCGGAGTTAAGGGAGGAGGGTCATCACGTGACGTGACGTGACTGACAGGGCGACTGAGCAGCTGAAAGAAGGCTGGAACGAACAGACTCAGCGCCAGGGAGAGGAGGAGGCGGGGCTGAGAGGGAGGGTCACGTGACGGGGAGAGCGGGCGGAAGAAGGGAACGGGGACTCACCCAGGGGGAGGGTCACGTGACACAGCGACTGCGCGGAAGAGATGAGAGTTAACGCAGACTCAGCCGGGGAAAGAGGAGGGAGAGAGGGGGAGGAGGCGGGGCTAAGGGAGGGGGGCTCACGTGATTGACAGGTGGGCTGAAGAAGACTTAGACCGAACGGACTCAGCGTTAGAGAGAGGGATGGAGCAAGGGGAGGAGACGGGGCTGAGGGATGGTCACGTGACATTGCTACTGGGCGGGGCACCGGTGAGAGGGCGGGGCTAAAAGAAGGGTTAAAGAGACTAAGATAACAACAACAGGGAGGAGAGAGGAGTGAAAGCAAGGGTTCTTTTCGACAGCACCTCAGAGAGTGGACCTTAGGGGGATGTTAAGCTACATTGGAAGCTAAGGGAGAGCAGGGTGTTGTTGTTGTTAAATAAATATAATAAATATAATAATAAGGATTTATTTATAGATTTCCCAATCACATAGAATCAGGCGGGTTATAACAATAAAGAAATACAATGTAACAATAAGAAACTGTAATACAAAACAAATGGATTAAAGGTCAGGTAAAATACAAGGTTACAATTCAAAATCAGTGAAATTCAAAATCCCTCAACAACCCTTCACCCCAGTCCTAAAACAACTATATATATATATATATATATATAAAATAAATTAAGCTATAAAATCATAACAGTAAAGAAATACAATACAATAATAAGCAAATACCATACAATGCAGTCAAATAAAGTTCAAAATAACAATAATAAGTTTTTTCTGCCTTATGGTGACCCTCAGGTTGCATATCATGGGGTTTTCTTGGCAAGTTTCTTCCAAGTTTAATATATAAATATGGAATAAAAATAGGGAAAAATAGGGAATATTAAAATGGGGAATTATTGATTTTATGGATAAGGATGGTGTTATGAAAATAAGGAATTGCATTGATATATATATAAAAATTGATGATGATTAGAAAACTAAGGGTTTTTTAAAATGAATTATGTCAGGTTATGTCTTTTTTTATTATATAATGTCTTTTGTACGTTGGTTTTTTTGTATATTATTTGCATTTGTGTATGTTGTCTTAAATTTCTATGAATAAAGAATTTTTAAAAAGTTTCTTCAGAGGGTTGTGGTTTTTATTTTTTGCCATTGGTTCATCCTCTGAGGCTGAGAGAGTGTGACTCACCCAAAGTCCAACATTCAAACCACGGCAGATTAAAGGAGTCTAAATAAACCAGGACAGAATTGTTGTTTGGAAGGGAAAAAGGGGAGACATTTTTGTTCTGGATCTGTGTGGAGTTTTATAATAATAATAATAATAAAATTTATTTCTATGTCGCCTCTCCAATAAGGTCAAGATGGCTTACATCAATCAATGAAATGTATAACATAATAAAATAAATCCAATTATCCCTCCTCTCTTAAAACAACCCACTTAATTCAAACAAAACAATAAAATACATTTTAAAAAACATTAATATCATTAAAACAATCTTGGATCCCTTGGGCCACCATTCGTTAGAATTGTGATTTTAAAAAGCTTAGGGAGTCAATGTCCTCTCAACATAAATATTTTAATATATTATTTTAATGTATTATATTTTAACTTATAACCATTTTAAGCCTTGAAGTTGTTTAAATGTTTGTTGTTTTTTTTTAATTATATTTATGTATTTTAATATTTTGTATTGTTTTTAAATCGTGTTGTTTTATACTCATTTGCCGCCTTGAGTCCCCTATATTGGGAAAAAGGCGGGATATAAGAAAATAATAATAATAATAATAAATATGGGTTACCATATCTCAAGGCCTAATCCAAATCCAGGCTCAAATGCACACCGTAACTATCTTCTCCACACAGTGCCTTTGTATACAATCGTTGTTGTGTGCCTTCTAGTCATTTCCAACTTACGGCAACCCTAAGGCATGCAGCAAGTTTCTTCAGAGGGGCTTTTTGGCCATTGCCTCATCCTCTGAGGCTGAGAGAGTGTGACTGTGTTGCTGTCTGCCTTCTGAGGCTGAGAGAGTGTGACTTGCCCAAGGTCTCCCAGTGGTTTTACACAAGCAAGCCAGGACTTGAACCCTGGTCTCCAGAGTCATAGTCCAATGCTCAATCCTGTACCTGCAGTCTCTCGGGTATTACCAATCATGAAACGCAGCCTAAGGAGTTTATTACACTGGGGCTAATTTCGGTATTAAAGAAACATTAAAGCAAAGTTAAACCGTCCCATAAATAAACAATCCCAACAGTCACTGATTGGACTTTCGTGTCTTATGAGAAAAGCAGGCGATATATAACGACTGTTGTGTGTATATGCGTAAGTGTATATTGTGTGTAAGTGTCTCCTGTTGACTTATGGCGACCCCATGAATTTCACAAGGGTTTTCTTAGGCAAGGAAGACTCGCTCGCAGGTGGGTTTGCCAGTATTTTCTTCTGAAACAGAGCCTACATTGCCTGGTATTGATTGGCAGTCTCCCATCCAAGTAATAGCCAGGACGGACCTGTTTAGCTTTCAAGGTCAGATAGGATCTGGTGGTAGATAGGTTGTATTACTAGATTACCGCATTTAAGATTATCACACTAGGGTCAGTTCCAGAACCATCTCACAATTATCCCATTATTGTCAATAGGGTAATCAAGGGATGGTTCTGGAAGTGACCCTAGTGTGATAATCTGATTAAAGCGCTGCTATTCCACTTTAACTGCTCCAGCTGCCTCCTGTTGGAAAATCCAATGTGGATTTTCAGTTTACAGAGGGGCATTTACAATTCTCAGCCACAGAGCTCTTACGCCTGACTGAGCTACAAAGTCCAGGATGCAACAAGAGCAGCAATAGTAATAGCAGCAGCACTACAAGAGTATAGTATGGCTAGAATGAGAGGGTTGGAGCGGATGCCAGGGGCTACCTAGTCCAATCCCTTACACTACCGTTGCAGGAATCCATCACCTAGAATCATAGGCTCCAACCAACTGGACTGCCAACCCCAGAAATCCACCATTTAGCCACTGTGGTGTAGTGGTTAGAGCATTGGACTATGGACTTTATCACACAAGGACCAGTGTCTTTGGTCCAGAAAGTGCGATTGAACATGATCGTGCGAAAGGCTTTCTCACTACATTGCGTTGATCCCGTGAATCAGTGAAGTGGGATTGTATTACCAGCATCATCCTGTAATACAAAATTAGGGGAAATGAGGGAACAATTCCACTTCACTCACAGAAAATTCATGGGATCAGCACAATTTAGTGAGAAAGCGTTTTGCGCGATCATGTTCGGTCGTTCTTTCTGGATGGGACAATGTCCTGATGAGAACGATTTTGTGTGAAAGGACTTCCCACGATTGCACAATAAACAAGGGACAGGGACAGGACAATAATGTCCCGTCTCCCATGTGATAATGTCCTATGACCCTGGAGAGCAGGGTTCAGATCTCTGAGCTATTTTGGGTCCCTTTCCCAGAGAATGTGGCATATAAATTTTATTTATTTACAATTAAATAAACTCATCTGATTAATCCTGTGGAAATGGTTTCCAGAATATTCTGTATTGCAATACAGTTTGAAGTATTTGCTTGCTTCCAAGCTTCCGTACCTAGCGGAAATTTGAAACTATTCCTTTTGTCGTGGCAAATAAAATAAACAATATTTAATATAAGCTGACAGTAGTTACTGGCATAAATATGCATAGTGTATATAGTAATTTTCTTGGCAGTGCATTTTAGTTAATTAAAATCATTTTGAAAAATGAAATACCGGTAATTGTAGTATTCAACACATGTTTCCACACCTCATTGCAAAAAAAAAAAAGTTTCTTGGGTGCTTTCATAGATGATTTCAGTGAATTTAATGGTGTTTACTTCCAAGTAAGTGTCACATAGGTTGTGGCCTATGTATAATTAGTAGAAGAAATTTAACATTTAAATGTTATATCCATTTTTAATATTTATATATAAAAAAGAGTATCACTTCAGTAGTTTCTGTGATAACATATTAAACAAATGGTAATCCACTCATTAAAAAGAGCTGAACTGTGGTTTCAACATGCAAGTTTTATTGTTGGTATTTATTCTTAATCCAGGACTACATAGAAGAAGCTCTGAAAAAAACATCTCTAAGGAGAGCACATGCATCAGTAAAAGAGGCTGACTGCTCCAAAGTATCATGTTTCCCAGGAGCAATGGAGCAGATGGCAACCTTCAAGGTTTGTCCCGATAGGGATAGCAGGGTATGCCACAGTCTCTTTCTCATTTCTGTGCTCCCAAGGCCCCGTCTACTGTAATGATAATGGATGGGCTAGGTTTCTTTTTGCTGTAACATACTATTTTGTTAGAAGCAGTTAAACCCCTGAATTTCTTGGGTGACTTACGTTAGCATAATCAAGAGTTACCTTAGCATTTTAAGGACATTGTGGAAGGAGGAATTCAGTACCTCTTTGACCAATGCTTTTGCTTGGCTGTACAATAACAGCTGATAGTGCTGGGAGAAAACCTGTGTGGTGTGGTTTAAGCATTGGACTATGACTCGAGATCAGGGTTCGAATCCTCACTTTGCCATGGAAGCGCACTGGGTGGCTTTGGACAAGCCACACTCTCCCAGCCTCAGAGGATAACAATGGCAAGAAAACCTGTGATAGATTTGTCTTAGGGTCACCATAAGTCAGAAATGACTTGAAGGCACACGACAACAACAAGCAACAACAACAGAGGGCTGGGAGCTGTTCTGGCAATGATTGGGCAGGACATGATCATGTGCCAGGAAATCTCCTACTTGCTTCCTTTCCCTCTAGATCTCCACAAAATCATTGGATAAGTATGCTTGAATATGCTAAATTAAATAACACCACATGTAGAAAACATTTCTTAGCATTCAAGGGCTGATACAAAGAAAATAGGAATGTTAGATGGATGGACTTTATTAAGGAGGTCACAGGCATGCATTTTCAGGACCTGAGCAGAGCAGTGGAGGATAGGGAGTCTTGGCGAGTCAGGGTTGACTCAAAAGCAGATAACAACAACAATATGATTATGGAGTTGGGTTTACAAGCCCAGCTATTGATAGAGACAAATGACAGTAGACATTTGTTAATCACCCAAAGGTGCTAGTCTACTGCTAGTCTACACAATTAAAATATTCGTTCCAGCTGATTCAAATGCGAGCCAGCCATTTGCAAGATTTGCAGGAGCTTGGGCTTTTTGTGGGAGGGGGCGAAAAACTTCTTAAACTCCACAGAAAAAGACTTCGCAGTTTTTACCCAGTGTATATACAGAAATGTGCTTTATTGCATGTGTGGCCATCTATCTGCTTCACATGGATATGGATAACTGCACATTTTTGGCAGAGAGAGAATGAATAGATGTGGATTTTCATAGGAAAGTGAAGATAATTAACCGGTGATGTGAACGTGTGAAAATTCACAGCAGTGTGCATAATACAGTTATGTGTAGACTAGCCCAAGGAAATAAGGCAAACCAGCTAAAATTCTTGGAATTCTTTATTTTTGTAAGGAACTCTCTGTTACTTTACAAGATATATTTTAAACTAATGTCTCAATTTGAACCAGAAACTGAGCTGTCTGGATAAGATGATCCTTTCTAGTCTTTCTGTATGCCCCCCCCCCCTGCCCTTTGCAGCTATTCTCTCTTCCAATTTTTTATTTAAAAAAGCTTAACATAAGGATTGCAAATAACAAAAAGAGGTGGGAAGTGCTGATTAACTTCAGCCATAGTATCAGAGGAGATATTTAAGAGTCTCTTCAAGGAAAGCTTTGGGAACCTGTGGGGGTATACAGATGAGATGTTGGCCTCTTTCTGTCAGCAGAGTTATGTGTCTATCACACTTCTCCTGTGCTTTTGTTCATCATTAATTAAACGATGGGTTCTTCCATCTTTGTTGCAAAAGGGGAATGTGCAAGGAGCCAGTAGTCAAACCACAACATTACATATGCAGTAAAATCACATTGCCTATGAACTGAAAGGATGTATGCAGCAACCAGTAATTTTCTATTTTAGTCCATTTAACTCATGAAACCTAGGGCACAGGATTAGAGATGGCTCTGTAGAGAAGACAAGGCTGTAATTCACTTAATGGGACTGTGCTGATGTCATCAACCGCAAGTACACTGACTGAACGACTGATGAATAGAATGAGTACCCAAAGCTCAGCAGAGCAAAATGATCTCAAAGAAAACATTGCTGGTGTTATTTATGGATTCTGAAGGCAGCAAATACTCCGTATGAATGCACAACATTTCTAACTTTCCAAAGGGTTAAAGGAGTTTCAGAATCATTAATCTTTACTGTTTACTTCCATGTGGTTACTTGAAACAAAGAACATTAGTGGACTACCCCATCAAATATCTATTCAGAAAGCAGAAAATAGAAATTAGCTAGTTTTAGCCCGTGGCTCAGCTTGTAGAGTCAGGAAGAACTGCAGGCGTATGTTTACTTTTTTAAAAAGAAAAAAAGAAAAAAAAAACACGGATAGTAAGGTTTATGCAAGCTCAGATTTTTCAAGTGCTGCCAATTTTGTCTCGTTGTTCTGTTCTTAACTGCAGTCTTGTTCTTCTGTAGAAAAGAGAGATGGTTAAGAATAGCAGCATACTGTTTAGTGGAACAATATTTTTTATTTATAGCAGCATTTTATATACAAAAGCAATAAAAAAGCTTCAAGTTACTACATAGTATCAGAAAATATATTGAAGTTTACAGATCAATACTTCCAAAGTCACTTTAAAGACAATTTCCAAACACTATATCTGTACATTTCATTATTCTCTCTTTTTTTAATATCACTTTCTCTTTTTACTTCCTGTTGCCTCAAAGTATATACCCCCAAATCGTACGAATTCTTAAATGTTATATTACAAATAAGTTGCTTATAGGTTATCGTGTCTGCATTCTTATGTTTCTAACTTGCAATTTTTCATTATCTGGTCCCACTCTTTCTCTATTAGTGTAATGTCTCTATTAGATAATCAGCTGGTGAGAATGTCCATCTCTCGAAATTCAAGAATTATTACCCACCAAAGGTCCAAATCGGGTATTATTTGACTTTTCCAATATTGAGCTAATATAATTCTGGCAGCAGTTATTAAATATAATATTGTTCTCCCGTGTTTAATTTTGATTTGCACAGGAGTTTTGTCTAGCATATTCAATAAGTACATTTCTGGTCTCATTTCAAAATTCAGTTGAAAAATGCATTCAATTTCTCTATGAATATTTTTCCAATATAACTTTAGTTTTGGACATTTCCACCAAACATGAAACCAAGCTCCTGGTGCCTTTTCACATTTCCAACATAGACCTGAACCTGTTTTATAAATTTTTGTTATCTTGCTCGGTGTTAAATATCATCTATGTTCCATTTTCCAATAATTTTCTCAGAGGTTTTGACATTTAGTGAATTTTTTAGTTCTTTCTCTTGCATTCTTCCAACTATCCATCATATAGTATTTTGAAGATCTGAAGCCCATTTATCATTGTATCCAAAACAGGCTCCTTTTCTTGTTCAAGTTCTCTAAGAAATTTATGTAATATAGCAGTCTTTTTGTCATCTGTATTTAATAAAATTTTTGACAAACCCTAAGTTTCTTTTTCAAAGTCTTGTAATTTCTGGTCTATTTTAAATCTTTTTTTAATCTGCATATAAGGAAACCAATGTACTTCAGGGTCAAGTTGTTTTAAGTTTTCAATTGGTTTCATATGTATTATTACTTGATTTGATTAAAATGTCTTTATAAGTCAGCCATATGTCGAGATCCTTCCACCTTCCAAAAAATGCTTCTTGAGAAGATACCCACAAAGGTATTTCTCGAAGTGTTTTCTTCTTAATTTTTCCCCATGTTTTAAGTAAAGATCTCCTAATCAAGTGGTGTGAAAAATCTTTGTGTATTGCCGCTTTATCATACCATAAGTATGCGTGCCAACCAAACCTGTTATCAAATCCTTCTAAGTTAAGGAGTTTTTCATTTTTCAGCCTGATCCATTCAGTAATCCAATTTAATACATTCGCCTCATAGTAAAGCGTTAGGTCTGGAATTCCTCCTCCACCAACTTCTTTTTGGTATGTCATTATCTTCTGATTCAC
This sequence comes from Urosaurus nigricauda, assembly GCA_034509955.1. Classification (NCBI taxonomy): domain Eukaryota; kingdom Metazoa; phylum Chordata; class Lepidosauria; order Squamata; family Phrynosomatidae; genus Urosaurus; species Urosaurus nigricauda. Next base: position 178,486,312 of record JAOEGL010000004.1, read on the forward strand.
ACGTGGCTTTTTGTTATTCCATACGAATAAATTTAAATCTTTCTGCCATTCTTTAAATATTGTCTCATTAATTAGAATAGGAATAGTTTGAAATAGGAAATTTATTTTCTGTAGGATCATCACCTTAATTGCCTCAATACGTCAATTTTGACAATTTTTCCATATCTTTTTTAATTTCTTTCCATCTTGGTTTATAGTTGTTCTCAAAAAGTTCCATGTTTTTATCAGTTATCCAGACTCCTAAGTATTTCGTCTTCTTCTTCACCTGGCAATCGGTAATCCTTACTAGATCTTGTTTTTCTTTATGCGTTAAATTCTTCATGATCATAATAGTTTTTTGATAGTTTACTTTAAGCCTGATATTTTCCCATATTCCTCAATCACTTCAATCAACTGTTGTACTTGCTTCATTGGGTCCTCTATTACAATCAAGACATCATCTGCGTACACTTTCAATTTGCAGTTGCAACTTTTAATTTGAGTGCCACTTATTATTGAGTCATTTACATGAAATCTAATTGCATTCGGAATGTGTTCACAATGACTTCCCATTTCCCGAAAATGACCCCCCCATTGCCTGAAATTATGTGAGATACTCTTATACGCATTAACGTAAAACCTATTATTGCATTCGGAATGACTTCTCTTTTGCCCGAAATTGCATGAGATATACTCATACGCAATAACGGGCAACCCCATGATTGTGTTTGGATTGCCATTGCATTATACCCCCAAATTTTGTCGTATGATAAACTCCTAGGTCTTCCAGCATGACTGTCAAAAATCACACTGGATTTTCTCTAGGCATTTGTATTTCTCTAGGCATTTGTAAGTCCTGCAGGGCATAGAATTGCCCTGAAAGACTTAAAGATTCCTAGAGCATTGTTCTCTCAGATAAAAATATAGTGGTTTTTTTATTTACTGTTTTTCCACTTTCATAGGAGTCCTGTGCCCCTAACCCCCATGAATATGGAGGGTCCACCGTATTCCTATATTAAGTAATAGAGTGAACATATACTGGTATACCAATGGAATCATCACTATTTTGTATACTCATTCAGCCCAGGAGTGGAAGGGAAAATATATCATTTAGAAAATGAAATTTAAAAAATATACTGTAGGCACACTATCAGCACCTCAAAAACACTGCCAGACCCATTGATGCCCCAATAAACCAAATCATGTGACATGATTAAAGAGTGGCTGTTTTTGTGTCTATAAAAATGCTTATTGTCTAGACTTCCTGCTTACAGACAGAAAGTCAGATGTGGTATGCATTAAGATTTATTAGGGGAAAAAACAATAGGAAAGAAAAACAATTACTTCTGGGATTTCCTGGCTTGAAAATGTTTGTTGGAAATGCCCAGTGAGCTAATATTTGACTCATTACTCTAATCTGGGATTAAGATTTTCCTTTCCTCATGGGAACTAGTATTTAGCAGCCAGAATGAATAACTCCAAAATCAAAGGATTCAATTCTCATTTTATTTAAACTAAACAAATAGCATGTATTAACATCAGTCGACCCAAATTGTCCCCTAGATTTGTACGTATATAAAGGAAAGCTTTCAAGCTTTCTTTTGTGCAATACTGTATGTATTCACAGGTTTGGAGTAAACTGATAGAATTACTGGTTCCTAAAACTTGAGCAGTTATAATGGGATATTCTGGGCCATACATTCTTTCTATGAATAAGCAACAGCAAAATCTTTCTGAGAATGCTCATCCAAAGATTGTGTTTTCAGCCAGTAAAAATCTCAAATGAAAATGATTTTAAGAGAAAGGAGTGAATAGGAAAATAAATCAGCTTTGATGTCAGTTTGTCTTATTTCAATAACAGTCACCATGGAAACAAACTAACTGACCTATTTCTTTTCATACCTCTGAATAAACAATAGGCCTTCCCATTTTCATACATACTGTTTTTTATTGGTAGCTGTTTACTTTCCTCCATGTCAATAAAAAGCTGTTTTTATTATATCCTTCATTTATTTCCCTGAAGGCTTCTTTTCATAATTTCCTTTTCTGTAGGTTTTTTTTTTTTTTTGTAAAAATAAATAAATAAATAAATAAATATAAGATAATAAAGCACACTTTATAGATAATAAAGATAATAAGATAATAAAGTACACACTATAAGTGTGTACAGTGTTTAATTCCCAAAACATACTTACAACGATTAAAGACTCTCTCAAAATGTTGCCCTTTAATTCCATTTGTGGATAGCTGGATATTGTGACTTAGGAGATGGCATTTTGTGTGCAACGTTGTTTATCATTACTTTATTTATTTATTTATTTATCTTAATTTTATACCCAGAAAATCTCAGAGCAAGACACTTGGAGCAGAACTTCAGACTACAATGTCAGGACTCAGGCAGTAATCTGTCAAAAGAAATACTCTCCAGATGGTATAATTTTAAAGCAACCTTTTTCATAGAACTTAAATGCAATTACAAGTTTTCCCACTAATTTTTAATTAAGTTAGCCACTTGTTGTTGTTGTTGTTGTGTGAGCCTTCAAGTCACTTCCAGGGTTTTCTTGGCAAGATTTGCTCAGAGGGGGTTTGCCTTTTTCCTTCCCCTGAGGCTGAGAGAGTGTGGCTTGCCCAAGGTCATCTAAGGGGGAATCCGTGGCTGTGTGGATTCAAACACTGGTCTCCAACATGATGGTTTAACACTCAAAGCACTACAACATGGTAGTCCAAGTACAGCCAACCACTACAGAGATTTAAAAGTCTTATTTTGCTTCAGAAACAATATGAATATTTATTTGTGATCTGTGTAATGATTTCTTTATATGTATATGTGTAAATACACACACAAGCACACTTCTTTGCATAATATAAAGCACTTATTTTCCACTATAGCACTGAAAAGCAATAGATAATAATGAGAAAGGACACATTTACTAGTCATATCTTAAGCATCGTTAGCATATTTACATTTTCTGCTGAAGAAACAGGCAATAACTCCTCATAAATTACAGAGAATTCCCACAGTTTTTTTTAATAAGATACCTTATTTCCTTGCCAAGTATTTCTCTGATATTTTTTTCTACAAGTATGCTGTGACATGTAGGCACTTGCTGGCCAGGGGGTGAATAATATTTCTGTGTGTGCTTATAATAATAAATCCTTTACAAGGCTGCACTGTTTGTGAATAATCATACTGTTAATAATCAAAAACAGATTGTTTGGGCTTCAGAATAAGATATAATTAATTTAATTCCTCACTAATTTGAAGATTGAAATTATTTTCCTCTAGAAATGTATGGATCAGAAAAAGAGAGTGCATGCATGAATATTCACATTTCTTTATGCCGTGTGAAGAGGGGCGCCAACCTGATATTTCATGAGTGCCATGGATCTTGGTGTAGCACTGAGAGTAGTCAACATTTATAGCTGCCTCATTTTGTGTAGAGGTGAGCACAAGTTCCAACAGGTTCCACTGACAGGTTCTACCAAGATAGTAAGGCTCTGAGTATGACAGTGAGGGTGGACTGCATGTCTGCCATCTAAAAACCAGCTTAGTCAAACACACAATGGCTCATCACCACCACTTTGTGTGTTCTTTCGAATTCCCCAACTTCATTAGGGCATAGGGTGGCTCTTTCTTTGAAAGTCTTTAAACTTAAATTGGATGCATATCTCTTGAGAATGCTGTAACTGTATAACAGGGTAAGGGGTTGGACTGGATGTGGTTCCTTCCAGCTCTATGATCATGAGAGGCTTGGTCCATAGGTGAGCAATTTATCACAGTTGCAATGAATTCAATGGCAATGAATGTCTGCTTCCAGGGAGGGAATTACTTGCACATATACAGTGGAGGTCCATATGGTAATGTAAATGGGAGAGGGAGAACCAGAGTGGCATAGTGATTTGAACATTGGACTATGGACTTCATCACATGGACAAAAAATATGGGAGCATAGTGGGATGCTTCCATCAATATCATGCAATAGCGCAAAGATGTTCATATGACATTGCACAATATCGCCATGACAATATCGTGTAACAGCACAAAGATTTTCACACAACTCTGTGCGATATCATAATTATCCTGTGACTATCACGGGAATAAAGAGGAATTCTAGCACCACTTTTTATTCATGGGACAATCTGTGAACAAAAAGCGGTACTAGAATTCGATTTTATTCACGCGATAGTCACAGGATAATTATGATATCGCACAGAGTTCTGTGAAAATCTTTGTGCTATTATGCAATATTGAGAGAACCATACTGCTATGCTCCTGTCTTTTTTGTCAGTGTGATAAAGTCCTATGACTCTGGAAACCCACTGAGTGAACTTGGGCAAGTCATTTACTCCCCAGCCTCAGAAAATCCTGTGATAGGCTTCGCTTAGGGTCTCCATAAACTGAAAGCAACTTGAAGGCCCACAGCTACAACAACAAAATTGGGGAGAGCAGGGAAGGGCCCATTAAAATCAAGCTGCTGCTTGAGGGTAGCAAGAAGATCTCCCTGTCCTAACCAAGTCAGTGGCTCAGGCCATCATCACTTTCCCTCTTGCACAGGCATGTACCATCCCTGACCTTGGAAAAATGGTTTTTTTTGGACCATTTCTCAGATCTCCAGCAACAAGAAAACAGCTGGATGGCAAGAACAAATCTGGGCGCTCCTCCAGAGTTCTTTCCCTCACCTTCACTGGTGAGACAATAGCTATGTTGGGAGGGGATAGCTACAACTAAATGGGTTTGGAAGGAGAACAAGGATGGTAAATTCATCCTAATTGATGGAGCATTATGGTACCTCGTTCTGCTTCAGCATTAAGGATTAAAATTGCAGAAATCTTGTTCCAATCTGACAACCCTAAACCTGCTTCCTCCTAATTTTGTAGTACTTTTATCTGATTTGTGTGTAAAAGGAGCTTGTTATAACACTGTGAATGGGAGAAAAACAGACCCCTGCCCTGAAGCTGATGGTTCCCTAAGCACCATCACGATTGTGTGTTCTGGTAGAAGGAAATTTGTGACAGTTCACTGGTAACGGTGGTGATGGTTGTGGTGGAAGAGAAACTGTTGTTTTTCTTCCTCCTGCTGCTGCTGCTGTTGTTGTTTAAATACCAGGTAGTTTTCTCAGAATTGCCTGTCTATAACAGACACTTTACATACTTTTTATAGAGATTTCACACAGAAAGAGAGCTCAAATTACCAAGTCACTGCTTGAGGACTTTTTCATTATCTCAAGACGTGTAGTTTTTTTGTCTCCCAGGAGGTGGCATCCAACTTCTAGAAAAGTTTCTTGCATAAAAAGTTGCTAAAAACAGGTAGTAACTTCCATAATCATTAAAACTTGAGAGAAATGCACAAAATAATTACAGAACCCTGAACTCATTTTTCCTGTTTTTTAAATTCATTCTTAAATTTCAGAACATTTCAGATTAAATGTTGATGATCCAAGATAAGGAAGAAACAAAAGAAAAATGAAATAGCACATGTGCTATTTTGAAATAGCAGTCAAAAAAACATACCAAGAAGGTTTTCCCACAAGCTCATAGATTTTTTTTATGTTTGTTTTAGTTAATGTTGGCATTTGTTAAAATTATTTTTTTTTAAACTTTGTGTATGTTTTTGAAATTTTCAACAGTGAGAGGATGAAGGGAAATACTTAAGTCAATTATATTTTTAAATGTTCATTGGTCTATCTCAATTTGTTAAATATTTTATTTTTAAAATTTTGGAATCTATATTGAGCCATTCATTATGACTCCACCAACCTGACTTTAAATATAAATATGGAGCTTGAACAATGCAAGTTTCAGCATTACTCAAAAGTAAGAAAGTGTGTTTATCACAGACGTAGGAGAGAAACAGACTGCCCCAAAAGGATGGCTTGAAGCCACCCCTGAGAAAGCCAGATTGGGGCTGCGACAACCACCTGCTGCGGTCCCAATCTGGCTTTTTGCCAGCCCAAAAAGAAGCAGCAAAATACTGCTCTTTTTTGAGCAGGCAAAAAGCAGTCTTTTCCCATCCCGCTGAGGCTTTATGGTGCTCGTGCACCATGCTGCGTGTAAACTCCACGCCACCAGAGCACCCTGAAGCTGGCTGCCATGTGGGAGCCAGGCAGTGTGAGGCCGGCTTCCAGGCATCTTATGGTGTGTATTGTGGGTACGCCACACCCCAAAGTCTACTAGAAGTTGGCTTGCTGGTCTGTACCGGCCTTTCAGGGTGAAACAGATGGCAGAAAAGACAGTTTGAAGCTGCCTTTTCTGAAGCCCCATTGAAACCCCAGCAACTGCACTATTGGCTCCCAAGGAAGCCAGAATGTGCATGTCATGAACACATGGTACAGCGTCACGCCGTGCCATTGGGGTACTTTTTTTTTTTACAGTTCTCCACCATCATCCCTGAGCACCTTCACAAGAGCAAACCACCAGCGACTGCCATCCCATTGGATGGCCATCCCTGTGAACCTGCACACATTCACATGTACCGTGCTTTACTGGGAAACAGATGCTGGCAAGGTACATTCATGCCCCCCTTCATCCCATGCCCCTCTTTGACTTTTTTGCGTATGTTATACTCATCTCCGTGAGAGGCGTCATGATTTCTCTTTTGAGCATTGCCACCCTCACCACTTGGGTATGGCAGCTCCATCCCTTTTAAATGCATTCCTGCACTGGGGCATTGAGATGCACAATTAGGGTTAGGGTTTGGGAACCGTGTCCCCTTAGAGCTGCCCTGGCATCAGTGCATTTATATGTGCATGCAAAGTTCCTGATTTCTGGGATGAAGCAGAAAAATTCAGCTCCTTTTTTATTCTAACTTTTCTCCCTGTAGCATGGCTTGGATGCACTCAAGGCATGCATCATCTAAATGCTCTGCCTTGAAGCCAGCCGGCAGCCTACTTATTTTGACTGTCTGTTCGCCCCTTAGTTCATTATCAGTACTGAATAGCTATAGCTAATTATTTGAATGTAGAGAAACCAAATAATCAGACTATGTAATTGGTGAGTTATTGTGTGGGGCAAACATCCAATTTCTATAAAAACTAAGTCAAAGCAAAGAGTAATGAATTTTAACATTCAATGCACTCATCATGGGGTTGCTACTCTGAGATTCATCCATATCATCAAAAGCCATGATTTTTAAAGTGAAAGTGCTCACCCTTCTAAGTCCATTCACACTGGTCTGTTAAATGATACAACAAATCTTGGAGGCTATGCAGGACAGGAGTTCTTTAGTGAAACTGGCATATGGGGTGTGTGTGTGGGCAGGGGAATGTGCAAGCTTCAATGTACACGATAGATTGGTTGTGCCATGTAGAAGTATTGATGTCAAGAAAACTTGGTGACTAATCACACAGTGTCCATCACTAGTTGACACTCATGTGTTTTTTTTTTAATAAAATAAAATGTAATAGCACTTGCCTCAAATATTAGGGGAGTCCAAAAGGAGTGAACATCCCTGTGACTGCAATGGTGAATTTTATTTCTTTTGAACACAAAACAGTCGTAATATACAGGTACATAGTGTCTTTGCAAAATAAGATCCTTTTAAAACATCTGTTTATTTACACACACACAGAGAGGGGGGCACCGAACTGACAATACTGCAATTGCAAGCATACTTTTAGCCAAATCCAGCCCTAACAAATACTCTTTCACCTTCTGTTTCTCACAGTGTCCAAATTCCAGCTGCTAATTACTTGGCCCCTCAGATTAACTGCAGGGAATCACCATGGAAGAGCATCTCCAGCCCTCTCACAACAATGGTGTTCTGGTAATCCTTTAACTATTCATGCATTGCCCAGTAATAAGCCACTTGGAGGAAGCTAATCCACTAGTCCTGTCCTTCTCAGGCAACCCAGCGGATTGAAGAACTGGCATTTTCTTTCCTCCCTCCCATCAATGTGCCAGGGAAAGGTATACACATTTGTGCCATTGGCTCCAACTGTTTTGTTCCTTCCTGGAAACTCTGCAGACTATTAAACTGAAAGTTTGCAGCCTGACACTGACCAACACTAAATAGCACTGTGCTACACAAAATCATAATATCATTTTAAAAAGGACTATCGCCTCTAAATCCCTAAAAGTGCCCAGGAAACTTTTCAAGTCCATTTGAAAGGTGAGATAAGAAAACTAGATGATTACCTTATTAAATGAGTTCCATGCTGTAGGTGTATTATGCAAGTATGTGTGCATAATGCAGGCATACCAGACCTTAGAAAAGTTACCTTTTCAACTATAATTCCCAGAATCCCTCAGCTAGAATAGCCACTGATTGGTTAAAAATTTCAGGAGTTGTAGCCCCCAAAATACTTTCCCTGAGCTCTGGTATTTGCACTTGATATAGGCACACATAAAGATATACAACTAAGCCTTGAGGCAAAACTGCTTGGTGCCAAAACAAAAAGTGATGTCTGAATGTAGATAGATCCCATACAAGTGTTATTTGTTTGTTTATTATTGCACTTATATCACCTAAATGGGATCCAAGGTGCCTTAATTTTTAAACTAAGGGATGAAACAGACTGGCACAATACGGCAGCTTGGGGGTGGCATGGGGGCATGGTATTTAGATGATGCATGTCCTGACTCCGCTCCCAAGCCAGTGTCATGCCATCCACCTGACCAGACAGCAGGCAGCATTGCGGCGCTCCGGCAGCATGGCGTTTATACACTGTATACCACAGGAGTGCAAATAGGCCACCGCCAAAGCAGAGAACCCTTTTCTGGTGCAAAAAAGGTGCAGCATTTTGCTGCATCTTTTTGCGGTGGAAAAAAGCCAAATTGGGGCTGCAGAGTGCAGTTGCCACCATCCTGATCTGACACTCAAAGGGGCAGCATGAAGCCACCCCTATACAGCTATCTGTTTCAGCCCCAAAACATTAAATACAAAAGTTAAAAAGGAATTAAACATCAAAGTTATTTAAAACATGATTAAAAAAACAAACTTTCAATAATTTTTTTAAAACAAACTTTCAATAAAAGTTTGAAAAATACACACACATTTACATAGCACATTGCTTAACTCACTGCAACTCCATAATTAAAATTCAAAAGCCTGCCTACATAAAAATGTTTTCACCTGCTGTCAGAAAGACAGAAGGGAAGGGGTCAACCAGACCTCCCATGGAAGGGAGTTCCACAGCTTTGGAGCAGGCATAGAGAAGGCTCTATCTCGAGTCCTCACCAACTGTGCCTGTGAAGATGGTGGGACTGTGAGAAAGCACTCCACTGAAGATCTCAATGCACACTCTCATAAGGAGATATAGGGCTTCTACAGACTGGCAAGAAATGCCAGCATAAGGGTGGAGTGGGACATGGCAACTGCACACCGGCCGCCCTGACTCCACTCCAATGGACATGTCATGCCGCCCACCCTCCAAGATGACAGGTGGCATCATGCCATTTTTGCAGCACAGCATTTATACACATTCCATCGAGGAAATGGCCAAAAGCCACAGCTGTGGCATCAAGGGCAATTTTTTGCATTTTAAAAAGGAGCTACCTTTTGCTGGCCCTTTTTTAGCTGGCAAATTGCCAGATCGGTGCTGCAGTGTGCGGTTGCTGCAGCCCCGATCCAGCGCTGTAAGGGGTAGTGGGACACCACTTCTTTGGGGTTTAGCTGTACAGCCCCATAGTCTTTCAAATAGGCTGGACATATTGCTGTGTATGGCTTTAGCAGTGATAACCAGCATTTTCAACTCAGCCTGAAAATGGACCAATACTGAATGCAGCTGTTTCAAACAGGAGGGTCACATGATTCCTGGGTCACTCACACACACCAAATACCAGGATGAAATCCCAGGGCCACATCTCATGTGCCCTTAAACAAGGTGCATATATATTCCCCATGATAAGTCCTAGATAAGATCTGGAAATGAATAGAGGATTTAGGGGAAAGGCTGGCTACAAATTATGTGCAGAACAGACACACAGAGAGGGAATGGGCAATGTCACCAGCTCTTAGTCACAGTTCATTTAAGTTTAGCCTTCGGGCCACCACTTGGCAGATGCAACACAACCCACTCAAAAGAGACTGCTAAATAAATCCTAGAGCCTCTTGACAGCATGCTTCCCAGGCTGAACTCTTAGCCTTCCTTTGTTCCATTATGTCCAACACAATGAGGGTGAAGAAGGCAGTGGTAAAGGAGGGTGTTGAGACCCCACCAGACCCACCAAAGACAAGCTAACATCACCACCACCCAGGTGACAGCTGAAAATGACTACCCTGCATTGGGAAGAATCTTCCCATTCTGGAAATGCCCGACAGTGTACGTGAAGTGTACAACAATGCAGCAGAATACAATAAAGACATGGAAAGGGATATGAAAAAGATCCATTTAAATCAAAGCTTGGAAAGCTAACTTTTTCAGTAAGAACACTCAGGATGCTGTAAACACACTGCTTTGAGCTGTCTGCAGGGTCCTGGGAACTCTGCTTAAAACTTTGTTAAGCACCAGCAATGGCTAAGGATTCAACAACAGCAAATGAGTGCTGCCAGAGCCTGAGCATGTCTGAACAAGAGTTGATAAGACAAGAAACCTGGCCATGATTGCATGGAATGTCCCTCAGACTTTGATAGTCAGCTGCAAAAGGGGGCAGTCAAAAATAGGTCTTGCCATAGTCGTGTTGGATTCATTTCAAGCATTTGCCTTTTCTTAAGCCTCTTTACTACTCTGCAGGAATGGTATACTGAAAAATTTTGAAGTGCAAGCCACCAGCAGAACAATCTCTATAGAAACAATCCCATGACACGGAGAGTCCAAAAGTGCAGAAATCTGTGCTGATCTAAAATAAGTTCTATCATTTTTTCCTATCTACCAGGAATTTGAAAATTTGAAAAGCCCCTACCTTCCAATATTCTGGATCACAACAGGAGTACCTCCTCACAATACACTTTGGGAAAATTCATTTCCCCTGCAGCTGCTATGGAAATTGCAGCTAAACTCAGAGAGAACAGGAGAATCTGATACAGATGACAGATAATACCATACGGTGCATCTGCACTGTAGAAATAATGCAGTAATGCACCACTTTAATTGCCATGGCTGCATCCTATAGAATCCTGGAATTTGTAACACTGGCAAAGAAGGCTAAAGACCTTGTAAAACTGCAAATCACAGGATTACATAGGACGAAGATACAGCACTTGAAGTGGTGTCAAACTGCATTATTTCTACAGTGTAGCTGCACCCAGTGAGCCAGTATGGTGCAGTGGCTGAGCGTTGGACTATGACTCTGGAGACCAGGGTTTGAATCCCGACTCCCCCATGTAAACCCACTGAGTGACCTTGGGCATCATACTCTCTCAGCCTCAGGGAACAGTAATGTCTAATCTCCTCTGAAGAAACTTGCAAAGAATACCCTGTCATAGATTCACTTTGGGGTCACCAGTCAGAAATGACTTGAAGGCACACAACTACAAGAAGTACCATAGCCCTTGCTAATTAAAAAACAAAAACAACCAAAGGGTTTTGACCCTGTGAGCTCTGGCTCCACTATGCCACTGCTCTGCCAGTTTCTTATATGGTGAGTTATTGAAAAATAGTGTATTAATTTACATCAGTCTGGAATTTGTGTACCAATTTAGAGATATAACCCCAGAGGAAGCATGCTGAAAGCAACACAAATATGAAAAGGAATTCTCTTTTTCCTGGTTCAGATTCTACTTCCTGGTAGAAATAACCTTTAAGTGTATTGAGGTGGATGGAACACTCTCTTTTTATTAACTTATTTACAGGCATACAGTGACTGGAGATAATTCTGAAAAAATAAATCAAAAAAGATTTTACGCTTGGGATTCTCTCATGGCAGGAACAAAAATCTAATTCTGAAACCATGGTCTAATGTTTTTGCACACATCAAGGCCAGTATTTTGAGTCTATATGCACAAACTATTGTACACGCATACTTTATACAAGTTGTTTCACAAGCTGTTGCGGAAGCCATTACTTAGGCCATAGCATTAGTCCCTGCTTTACAGTTGCATTTAGTGCTTGCATTAGTTTGTTGCACAAGTCTGTTGCATCAACCCTTGCACAAGGCATTAGGACAGATGTTGCTTGCATTAGTTATATTGTGTTTTTCTGCTAGCATTTGCACAAGCAATAAGAGAAGTCACCTCCATTATTGAGAAGTGAAAGGAAAGAGTCATAAAATCCTGGCATCTTATTTACTTATGAGATGAGAGCTCCACCATGCTCAATCTGAATTGGTCAATGGTAATGAAGTCTGATGAGGTAGCAAATTAAGCATTATCTCCCCCAAGCATCTGACAATGATGGAGAGAATCTTTGCAAACTATCAGAGGCTTTGGCTTTATCAGTAGAACCAAAAAAATAACTTTATGTGTCTCTCCGATGTGAATTGTCATCGTTGTCGTAATCATTCCTCGTTGTCGTCATCATGATCATCATCACCATCACTTGCCTCTCTGGATTGAAGTGAGGAACAATAGATTAAAATACATCAACAAATAGATGCATAACACAGTTAAAAACATGAATACCAATTAAAAATACATAATCAATTAAAAGAGAGTAACATCAGTTTTAAAAACTTGTAATTTAAGAAACACCTGGATAGGTTTGCCAAAAGCTCTGAGCAGAGTGATGGAAAGGACTACAGTAGATTTATTCACTGCCTCCTATCCTGCTTCTTTTTGCATCCAGAGTAGTAGCCCTCTTCTGGACTCTCTCTCTCTCTCTCTCTCTCTCTCTCTCACACACACACACCTGGAAATGTGAGTAGGAAAGCATCTAGCCTTCTGTCTCTTCTTGTTTTAAGCTTCAGAGCTGATTCATCACTGGCAGATGAAAACAGATGTGTGTGATTTTCTGTGGATTATGTTAAAAAAGAGAAAATATTCTAATTAGGGAGGGGGGAGTGTGGGCAATCCTCAGGGACACAAAAATAAAATAGTAAAAGAGGTGGAGACAGGAAGAAGTACTGGGTAGGTAATCCCAAATCATGTGTGCGATAAGCTTTTTGTGCATTGCAATCCTGGAATGGCTCCTAAAGTGTAAAAGGAAAGAGAGCAATCCCAGTTGCACAACATTTTTAGGAACAACACTATTTTAGCTGGAGAAGAGCCTTGGGTGATAAAATCCTAAAGTAACCACAAAAACCTGTAGGAAAAGGAGAAGGATGATATGATGGTTGGACACTATTGGGAGACATGAAGGCAATTATATGCACCAAGTCCCAAAGGTCTCTGTGGTCATGCTTCCTCCTGATGCACAAATCCAGGATGTGATGAACAGGTGCCTGAGACTTATTAAGACCACTCACCATTTTACTTTCTTGTTCTTGCTTATCACCAGCTATTTCTTGAAAGTGTTCTGTGGCAGCATTTCCTGCACCCTGCAAGGGCTCAGCCAAGACACCTACATAGCATCCTTCAGTGCTGTGATTGTTTTCTCCAATACCGCAGCCACACGTTGAACTGAAGCTGCTGTTAACCATCAAGAGAACTTTTAGGTTTAAGAATGTAATCCCATTCTCCTTCCTTTTTACAGCTTTAACAGTGGAATTGAAGTAAGAGAATCAATGCAGGATAGAGGATTAAATTCTCCTTCTTCATGCCATGGCACTGATTCTAACCTGGCTTTTGTGATTATTTTTGTAAGATTATTTTAAAACCCTTAGTAGTTTCAGCAATGGTGATCTTACACCATAGATATCATTATCTGATGCTCCACATGTTAAATTGAGTAAATGGTACAAGGAGTGGGTATTTTCTTTCTTGGCATTTTTGAGATCATATCCAATCCTTGGATGTAAGTATATCTGATTCAAAATGTGTATTTAGACTGAAAAAAAAAAGGCATGTGAGGGTGGGATGGAGGTTATAGAAGAGTAATCTTCTTTCCCAGCATCATATGTAATAATATTCAGGTCCTTCCTGCCTTACTTTCTTGTATCATTTTCTCCATTTAACACCCCACTCCCCTCAAACTGATATTGGTCTGTGCAGGAAAATATATTGGTACTGTAGAAGTAGCTGTACATATTGAGCATGCAGCAGTCTCAGGAATCAGTTTAGACAAAGAAAGTGACACAGAAAAAGTATTTTAAAACTCTCCACCAATGTGATTAGGGCTTCCTTCAGCCTTCATTGTATTCTTGGGGCAAATAGTGGACTTAAAGAAAATTAAGGGTGGATAAATGTGTTGAAACAGTGATGAAGTAAATGCCAATACAGCCCCCTCTCCACATGGCTGTGTTTCAGCTAAGCTAACTGCACAAAAATAGGAGACTTTGACAAGAAGTGGTGTGCCTCATGTGATGACTCTTCTCTGGCTTTGGGGAATGGATTTATTTTAGATTTATGTATTCGTTTATTTATGCTAACAATGTGTATACAGTACATGTCTTTGAACTGTGCATGAAGTCTACCAAAGGCATAAAAATCTGAGCCTCCAACCATATACAGTTGGCCCTCCGTTTTTGCGGACTCCCCCCCCTCATGTGTGCAGCCCAGGAGCGCGCATAGGAAATAGCACTGGTTGCCTCTCTGTGGGTATTTGAGGTCGTGGATCTCAGATCTGTGAGTTAGGAGGGGCGACTATACTGTGGTGGGTAAGGCTGGCCTTACCTCTAGGGAAGGTTGGACAGTTATTGGGGGATAATAACATGATGCTAGGGAAGGAAGCTATGTACTAGATGGCCTGTCTTCTCATGGGGTGAAGATCAGATGCCATTCCAACAACAGTGCTGAAGAAAAATATTCAGCTGCCAATCCAGCCAGGTTGGAACAGAATAGAATACCATCTTGTCTTTCATTTCAGGCAGCAATTTTTCACTGCTAGTCATTGATTGATTGGAAGTATGATAATGAAGTTGAGGGGTACAGACTCTGTAAGCTATATGTGGCTCATCCAAAATGTCCTATAGACCCACATGAAATCCATTATTTTCTTTTGATGCCTGGACAGCATGATCCCAAGGGAAATACTTGTGATTGTGAATGCAGCAATAACACCTGTCAGGCATGTTTTATAGAAATATATCTTTTGTTTTCAGAGGAAATGAGTGTGAGCAATGAGAAATTTAAATGTACTATTTTCTGTCTCTTGTATTTCAACGGTTGATAAGGGAATGGTAAAGTTATTGATCGCTAGATCTCCTTTGTAGTTCTTCAGCAATGAAGGCTTTGGCATTTATCTCTCCAGCAAAAAAATGTGTGTGGATTATGAATGTTACTTGACAAGACAAATATTTATGTTTAATAGCAATGACAGCCTTATTAACGGTGAATAGCATTATTCAAACAACAATCAATGCTTGTCTATAATTCAGAGTCCCAACAGCTAGTTTGTTTGGTTTTTAAGTTAGTTTCTAGATAAAATATTGGCCAAAGTTTATTGCACATGTGCCCTCTTTAGTTTTTGCCCCCCCCCAAAAAAAAAACTATACTATGGTCATTGTGATGCCCATTATGGCCAGCCCAATCATTGCCTAGGGTAATAATAATAATAATAATAATAATAATAATAATAATCCTCTGTTCCTTATGCAAAAGGTAAATGGGCTGGTAGCTGAATCTTGATTCAGCACTGGTGTCAGGACAGCATTTCTACTGCCACACTTGAGGGAAGAAAACTTGCAAAGGGGCATAATGCTTGTGCATGCATGATATATGCTGACATATATGCTTTGGGCTGCTATTCTCTTATCCTGCTTGCTGAATCGGAAGCCTTTCCCAATAGTGCTGCCTGAGATAAAGGCTACTAGGTTGGCAAGCCTGCGTTCACCCAATCCAGGCCAGCAACAAACAAGCTTCACCATTATCCTTGACACTGCTGTGACAAGCATCCTTGTAACAGCCATGCCCAGCTTCTTTGCTGTAAGGCAAAGATGGAAAACAGCACTCTAGAAAGCAATCAGTTTTTGTCCCCATTCCACACCTCAGTCAGTTGCCATATTTTTTCCAGAACTAGAAATGATGTGGCATCCCTTCTGGATTCAGCTTTGGCTAATTGGGTGCCAGTTTTGGTGAACTGTTGATGATGAAGGAAATAAAGCCACTGCAGTGTTCAGGTTTTGTACAATTGGGATTTTGGGAGGCAAAGAAAAAAAATATTGGATCTTTCTGTTATACTTCTGTAGAGTAGATAGCACTACATATTTGGCAATTTTCATCCCATAGATCTGGAGATGGGCTTAAATGGTAAGAAATCAACAATGAAGGATAGGGTCCTACTTTTGCACTTCCCAGTAGGTCCCTCAATAACAATGCCCCCTTTTCTTGCCAAAGAGAGCACAGAATAGCAATGTGATGTACACATGACAACCTCCTCCTTTTTTCCTTAACTAGAAAAACTAAGGCAACTAAGGTGCTACCACATTTCCCCAGAGTCTGAATTACGTGAAGCAGAGGAACTGCCTGTTCCACAATTACATATTATAATGTTCTGTTTCAGAAGTGTCTTCTCTACCAAGGATCAGAGAGTGTCTTACAGATTATGTTGCAGTCCTCTCTCCCTTCTTCTCACCCTAAACTCAATCTCTTGTTATATGTGAAATTCCTGAAAAGCCAGATCTGGCATGTGGTCCGCCATTTCAAAATTCTTGTTCCAAGCAATGCTAATTTTAAAGGTTTTGAATTGCCACTATGAAAAAAAAGCACTGTGGTATAATGGTTAAAATGCTGGACTTGGATTTAGGAGATCAAGATGCAAATAATTCCTTGGGTCATAAAACTCATGAAGTCACTCACTCTCTCCTGCCTTGACCTACTCCTACTCCTCCTTGGGGAAAGAAAGCAGGGGGAGTTGTTGTTGTTGTTGTTGTTGTTGTTGTTATTCCTTACCCTCCTCTCCCCAAGGCTTGAGGTGGGCTACAACATAGATTAAAACATATAAAACAATTTAAACACATAGGTTAAAAGACATAAACATAGGACACATTAAAATTATCCAGACATAAAATTAAAAATATATGAATTTAAAATTCATAGTTTGAAATCTACTAAATAGGCCTGCTAGAAGAGATAGGACTTTAATATAATTTTAAATTCAGGCAGCCTGTTTAACTGTCAAATCCCTCCCAGCAGGTCATTCATAACATAGGGGTGGCTGATGAAAAGGAGGAAGAGTTTCATCAAAAGAGTTTATCACACTTTTCCATCCTTCCCTCTTGACCTAGGTGTGGGATGAAAACTTTTAAGCACAGATATAATTGCACACCTCTGTGCCCAGGCTAGAGGCATCCTGTACCCAACCCAGACTTCTCCTGCACTTTTTGAAAAGTGCGGGAGAGGTCCAGATCTGATAGGGGATGCCATGATCAGGTACAGGATACCTCTGACCTGGGCATGGAGGCATGCAATAAAATCCATGCTTAAAAATTTTCATCCCACACCTAGGTCAGGAGGAAAGGGCAGTGTGATAAACTCCTATGCTGTTTTGAGCTCTTTGGAGGAAGATAAATGTAATACATGCATAAACACTGTTCTCAACACAACAACATCAAACCTACACATCATGTTCTTTTTGTCATTGATCTTGAGTTGTACAGAGTTGAGGCGTACTGAAAGTTTAGGAAGAAATTTGATACATAGCTATTAAACCCATTTTCTTTCTCATTGACTGTGCTAAAAAGCAGACAAGCTGTGGCAGGCCTGATGAGAAATGGCCACTCTAGGAAAATGTCTCTCTTCAGTTTTCAGAGTTAGCCAAGTTAGTTTCTTTCAGCTTCAAAAGGAAAGGGGAAAGGAATCTTGCTGCAAATTTAAGGCTACATTTCTTTTACTATGTGCTTTTATGAATTTCAGTTGTTCTCCTCAGATGCACTGGTGGAGTCAATATTAAAGCCAGAGGTATATATTAGCAATTGCATTATTGTGGGGATGGAATCAGAATGTAATGGGATGCAAAAAGATGTAAACGGTGACTCTGGTCTAAACATTCAGAGAGTTGTGTAAAATGATACAGGTCTATCATGCAGCTGGTCTATTAGTCTTGAAGTGTGAAAACAATGTATTTGCTTTCCAAAGGTTGGTAAGCACATCTCTGAGGAGGATTATTTTGTTACATGTGTTGTTGTGAAGACCTATATATTTATATATGTGGTATTGGAGAGAGCCAGCATGGTGTAGTGGTTTGAGTATAGGACTAAGACTCTGGAGAGGAAGGTTTGATTCTCACTCGGCCATGGAAACCCACTGGGTGACCTTGGTTGAGTCACACACTCTCAGCCTCAGATAACTCCATGATAGGTTTGCCTTAGGGTTGCCATAAGTCAGTCCTGAAGGAACACAAGAACAACAAATAAGTCCTGAAGGAGTACTACAACAGCAAATACAAATTACACAGATAATTTTTCATGGATGTACAGAACCAAATGGACATTGACAAATCCATATTGACACATTGCAGGAGCCTAAGACAGAGACCTATCTGCTACACAAAATACATACACAGACAACTCTGGATTGACCACTGTCTCAAGCATTTTTGAATCTTTATTGTTAGGGCATCTCAATATATGGACTTAGGAGCTAAACATACAGGTGGCTAAAGAGATTTCTAAAGAGAACATATTAATAAAATCCACAAATGATCAAATCCGCAAAAGTCAAGCCGCAAATGTGGAGAGCTGACTGTACATATTCTCAACAGACATAGGCTAGATCATTAGCATAAATAAGAATAATCATAAGTCTTAAACATAGCAGCTCCTTCCTGTGTTCATTTCTTGTATACAAACAAAGTCTGCATTTCAAAGGAATATTTCATTACTTGTGGAAATGCTGATTTTCTAACTTCTGAAGCTGTGCCAGGAAATATTAGAGAAGATTGTGTTCATCATTTTCAAAAGTAAATTGCTTCAGGATTCACTGTATCTAACCATCAGCTTCCTGGTGTTTCTTTTTGCCCATCTTTCACAAGTTCATCCATTTTCCCACAGAGTAGAAATGACTGAAATATAGCAGCCTATCTGAGCACAGGTTGCATTTAGCAATGCCAGCTTGACTAACAAGTGAACATAAATGGTACGCTTTGGTGCTTTAAGGCTATTTGTTAAAGGTTTCCTTGATGAAACCTTGCTTTTGGAATGAACTGCTTGTATCAGCATGAAAGCCAAGGTTTTCACCAGCAAAATATTGATAGGACAAATAACAGAAGGGGAGAGTTCCCCCTTTAAAAATAAATCTGAGATGTGCTATATTTCATTAATTTATAGCACAGCGGTATTAGGAGGGGTGCCATACCTCTGGTGCTTTGGGCTTTTACATTATAAATACTGACATTTAAACATCTCAGCAGCATTCTTTAATCATCACACTTAGCTGCAACCTATTTTCCCCACCCAACCAGACAGAAAACTCATATGCATCCTTTTAGAAAATGCTTAATCATTTTGTAATGCTGTGAAGCCATACAGTAATGTTATGGACCAGATCATATTTTTAACTTAAAAAAAAAACAGAAAAGGTTTTCCTCTTTGTACTGTAATATTAGGCTTTCATCTAAGCTAAACAATGAATATGTGTGTGCCTGAGAATTTGAGAGAGATTTATGGAAACAAATTACTCTTAGTTACTGCTGGTTAATTCCTTTCTCCAGTAATGAATGTAACTATGGGCCTCGACAGACAGGTGGAGAAGTGCTGCCCCTTTTTATTGTGCAGTGTTGCTGCAGCAACCAAACACAGTGGCACTTCTGCCTAGAACGGACTGAACGCTGCAGTGCAGCTGAGCAGCTGCGATGTCCACTGTGTGGGCGGTCCATTGCAGATGTGACGTCATTAGCGCTGGATGCATTTGGATGCCCAGCCCTATCGAACCCTAGTATCGCCACCAGGATGTCGCATCCTGGCATCTGTATAGGGCCTACATTACATTACAATAGGTTGGACAGGTGTGGCAGGACATTCAGGCTAACTACTGAATGGCAACACCTTTTTAATTTTCTTTTTAAAATAAAATGAAATAAAATTAAAATGAATCCAGCCATTTATAGAGTAATTTATTTTTAACTGGAACTAGATGGAGGGGATGGGGTGGGAACATATGTGAGGGGTGATATTTTAAGTCAGGACTGGAGTGAGGGAGAGAGATGGCAGGAAAGGATGGGATTGACTCATAGGGGCAGTACAGACCGGCCAAAAGGTACGGTCTATAACTGCCCAGAGAAGTGGCAGGATGGGGCCAGCTCCTGATGCTCCGTTTCATCGCTTATCCAGGCCACAGAGAAGTGGCAAACTGCCACTTCTGTCTGGCCGGAAAGAGGGTTGCAGCAGGCGCCCTGGGCGAAGGCTGCACCCCGCAACCTATGGTTGTTCCAAGGAGAGAAAGGGGCCGTCACCGCGGACGCTTTCCCCTCGGGGTCCTTAGCGCGACCGTCTAAAGGCTGTGCCAAGGACCAGCAGTAAAAAAGGGAGCTCCATTTTGGAGGTCCTTTTGGCACCATTGAAAGGGTGCCCTAGGCTCCCTCCAGCAGCGCCATGGCATCAGGTGCGTCCTGCATAATCTAAACATGGTGCGTGCCTTGACATTATGATGGCGCGCCCGTATGGACAGGGGCATTTTAAAATGGTGCCATCCATAGACAGTAGGGCTGGGGAGGGTCTAAATGCTGCGCCCTCCCCAGCCCTACTCACGCCACACAGGCGGTCCTTTTGGGCCCTCTGTATCAGGCCATAGAATCAAAGAATCATAGAGTTTGAAGAGACCACAAGGATCAACCCACTGTCATGCAGGAATACACAATCAAAACATTTCTGACATATGTCCACTCAGCCTCTGCTTATAAACCTCCAAAGACTCTGCTTATAAACCTTCACTACCTACCAAGGCAGTATATTCCACTGTCAAACAGCTTAAACCTAGTCTATTCCCTTTGTATTGTTTGCATAAAACCAAGGTGCTGCTGATAGCAGCCTGGATCTACAGAAGGGCTCTTCAAGACTGTTCTAGGCAGGATGACAGTGATCTGGGTGTGGAGGAACATTCTGTTGTTCCATTGTCATGGAATGATCACTAGGTGGTGGAGCTAAAACTTAAGCTTAAAAAACATGTTATTTGGGATTGTGGGGATGGTAGATTCTAAATTAAGGGAAATGATTGATGCAGTTGATCAAAATAAGGAGCAGCTTTTAGTGAATGCTGAGATAAATTTGATTTATAATGCCATTATACTAGGGTTATGAGGAGTCTTTTACTATATGGGATGCCCATTATTTGAGGACCATAAAGCTTGGCCCTTACATATTTGGCATGTGTCCCTTATTTCAAGAAATGTTCCCTATTTGAGGGTTGGAAAGCTTTTGCTTTTTTATAGAATAAGGGGCTGTACAGATTGGGGGAAAGGGGCAGCCAGAGGCTGCTCTTTTCTCCCCTGGATGGAGGCCGCAGCAGACAAACATTGCGGCCTCCACATGGCTTAAAAAGAACCCATTCCTGGCAGGTTCTTTTTCCGCCATATGCAGGGTGCCATTGGTGCACTTGTGTGCAACAATGGCGTCTATGCAGCAAGGCACTGTATGGGCGCCACACAGACATCATCATTGCATGACCTTATGGATGGGCATGCACAACCATGGCACCCACATAGCCATTGTAGGGCTGGCTGCGTGCAGATGCCCAGCTCTACAAAACCCTAAAATTGGCCCCAAACCAACACAACATGCCAGTCTGTACTCCTAAGACACCGGGAAAAAAAGCCCTGTTTTTGGGGGGTGGGTGGGGCCCTTTATGATAAGAACATCATGTAATTTATTAATGCAGACAATACATTAATTTTACTGATAAATACATGACTCAGTGAATTGAATACTTTTATTTAATATTTAGGCAGAATACTGCTTTGTTTAATAGGGACTTCCTGGTTGTTAAGCTGTTGTCCCTTATTGTTCTTCTGAAAACCTGGCAATATGACATTATATAGGAAATGAAACTGAATATATGGCAACATCTCATCATTTATTTATCTGTTTAGTAAAATACAATATTTCTGTCTTTCCTTTTAACTGAATAACTCATGGTGAGGCATTGACCTCAGAACAATCTAAAGAATGATACAGCTATATGCACATTTTAAATGATTTAAAACAGTTTACAATGATATAAACAATGCAAGATGTTGTTTTTTTAAAAAAGAGAGTGAACTATTTTCACTGATAAAGGATTTTGAGACCTTTCTCAAACCAAGATTCCCAGCCCTTGAAAGATTCAATGAAGAGTTGCTTCTGTATCTTTTGTGGATAAGTAACCCTGGCTCCATTAATGGAACAAGTTTTGTCATGAGAACCACTTGGATTATTATTAGTTGGATTATTCCTTGTTGCATTAGGTTGCCCATTATCTTCAAATAGGGTTGCAATCTCAGAATTATCCCAGGCCCTAAGGTTTCTGGGCCAAACCCAGAGATTTAGGGACAACTCCCTTAAAGTGATATCATTAAGCATTATGCATTAAATACCAACCATAGTTACTCACAGTTTGTCATTCACATTCACACAAAATATATTTTCCCTTTTGGAAATCAACATAGAAATCTTAGCCAAAGGATGTGTTCCCACATCAAGATGAAATGAGGGGATTATTTCTTCTCACTTACTTAGAGAGAAAGATAAGGGATATTTAATTACTTGCTTCTAGGCATAAAGTGGATGCAGAGCAGAATGGAGAGTAAGCCTTGGCAGCACAATGTCTGGGAGGGAAGGAGAAAGGAGAAGAGTATTTGCACTGCAAGTTCCAGCAACAAACAATCCTTGTAGGCTGCTGCTGTAGCACTACCTGAGCTGGAATTTTGCACACAACCTTTTCCACTTGCCTGGAGCTGAGCCTATCAAAACTGGAGAATTTGTGCCATTCTCTGAAGATGCCAGCCACAGATGCTGGTGAAACGTCAGGAATAAACTCTTCTAGAACATAGCCACATAGCTCACAAAAAGCTCATTTGTACCATTGTCTCCCACCTGGCAATAAGCCACAAAAAAACTGGAGACTAAGAACCAGACTCTGCAGCCTGGCAGCCCTATCCCCAGACAGCATGGCCCAGCAGACAGGTCAGCTGGGAATGTCTGAATTCTAGATCAGTGCACCTGGAAGATGCTAGTCAGGGAAGATTGATCAGTGGATGTGAGTAACAGCAGTGGCCTTGCATTGTTACTAGAAACTGATTATTTGCATTCAGCATCTCTCTCCCCAGGAGATATAGCTGTACCACAATCTGCCCTTGTGATTTCTATTTAGAATATTTTCTACTCTTTGACACTGCATATGTAAAGAGCAGAAGCCAGCATGGCATAGCAGGGTTCAAATCCCAACTCAGCCATGGAAACCCCACTGGGTAACCATGGGGTTGTCATACTCTCAGCCTCAGAAAACCTCAAGATGGGGTGACGTACAGTTTCCATACATCTGGAACTACTTAAAAGCACAGAACAATAACAATATTGTAGAGAGCCGATGAATTATAAGGTTGCATATCTATGACATTTGCTTTTGAAAAATTAGATTGGTCGTGATGCTGCAATACACATTTCCATTCAGTTGCCAGAAACAGAACACTTTCTTTCAACAATATATATTTCCCTCTGACTTGTTATAATATTTTCTGTACTATGTAGATAAAACCCACCTCTCTTTCCAATTGTGGAGTTATAACTCCAAATGTAGGTTACAGTAGTTTTACACATTAAGCATGTGTAATTTCTTTTCTTTTTTTTTTAAAGTGAAGGCCAGAAATATCTTGCAAGCTGATTATGTACAGGAGTTTATTTGAACACCTAATTTTCTGTTAGTCACAAAAAAGTCTTGTCATTGCCATGGAAACTGACATACTTCTTTAGCAATTTGAAAGAATAATGTCAACATAAAGGAACTCTTCTAGAACATGGCCACATAGCCCAAAAGCTCCACAAAAAACTAATAATGTCAACATATTCCTTTAGATTGCTCCTCCTATTATTATATCATGTTAAAAGCAATGTCCTGCCAATATACCACAGAAATAACAATATACAATAGGCTACAATTCATACAATGGAGTCCTGAAACTTGGTAATCAGATAAATTAGACAAAATGCACAATTGTATCCAAAGGGGAGTTAGAATGAGAATCTGTTTTAGAAAGCTCAGCTTAGGTATATTAATGCAGAGGTGGCCAGACTTCACTCTTTCTTTCTTTCTTTCTTTCTTTCTTTCTTTCTTTCTTTCCTAGAACCTTGAGATTCAGAGTCTGACACAAAAGGCATATAGGTAGAATTACAGGATTCAGAGCTCAGGTATTTGGTTAGAGGTGAGTACCAAAATTAAACAAAGCCCAGAATCTTTCTATACAGAAATCCTTACCACCCTGAGCTTTCATTTAAGTATCATGTAAGGTGCTAAATAATTGAGTGTCAGAAATCCTTGGTGAGCTACTGCAAACCACTCAGACATATAAGCCTATATAGATCTGCTGCTGTCCCTTATGACCTACCAAAACCCAATTGCTGATAAATTTCTACAGATATAGTTGAATATGCAGGAAAGATGACTTTTCTGATACATGCCATTTGGTGGAATTGTTTCTCATTCCTTTCTAATTGTTCAGCCTATAAATATAATAATAATGTGGGGAGCAAGTATATAAAGGAGCAGAAGCTACAGTTATGCTAATCTTCTGGTAAAGATCATCTGAAGCTGTAACTATAATATTAGGGATCAGTAGAAATGTAGAAATCCTATAATTAGTGCCTAATAGACTAAACTTATTGTATCAACATAAGTTATATAAGTGTTGATTCACAAAGTTCCAATTAATACAGTGGGTCTACACGTTGTTGTTGTTGTTGTTGTTGTGTGTCTTTAAGTCATTTCTAACTTATGGCAACCCTAAGGTGACCCTATCATTTTCTTGGAAAAGTTTCTTCAGAAGGGGTTGGTATTGCCTTCCTCTAAGGCTAATAGAGTGTGACTTGCCCAAGGCCGCCCAGTGGGTTTGCATGGCCAAGTGGGGATTTGAAAGGGACTAATAATTTGATATGGGCCAAAATTTATTTATTTATCATACTCAGGGCCAGCCAAAGAGATTGATTTGTGGTATATATGCAAGACATACAAAAGGAAGTAATTTTTTTAATATAATGTTATAGGACCAACCCAAGACATTTTGCTACCTGAGACAAAAACAAAACAAAACAAAACAAAAAACCAAAACAAAAAAGCAAAAAAACCCCCACACAACAACAACAACAGATGACATCTAATCTCATTTCATATGTATAAGGCTGCTAGGAGTTATATGTTCCTTCAACAGTGGTTATGTGACAACATCACATATCTGAAAGCTGCAGGCTTTAAATTATTTAAGATGGTGAGAAATAGCCATGACCCAAAGATATCTGGGGAGCAAATTTGTAGATAGGTGTGCAAAAGAGATTTTTTTAAATGCCAACAATTTGGTGCATCTGAAAACATAACTATATTGCTTCTTAGGTGAACTCTATTTTACAAATCAATACAGCTGGACAATATTTGTCATTGTATTTTTCTGAAAAATATGTACTGAAACAAACAACAACAACAATAACAAACAACCAAACCCACTCTCTGTGAATATTGTGATGCTGTAATCATTGTCACTTGAATAGATCAATTAATTAATTAACATCAGTCAATTAATTTTCCAGAATTCCTTTAATTTCTCACCATGTTTTACCAGGTATTTATAAATGTTACCTCTCAGCAAGTACTAAAATGGACAATGCATCTGGTTTTCTGGCTGCAGGAAGTTAGAAAGTGCACATATGGTATAATTGCTCAAACAGCTTATCCAGGATAAAGGGAAGGAACTACAGCACAGTTTGATGACTCATTAACAAATGTTTTAGCAAAGGCAAAACTGCCCTGTGCCAGCACTTAACAGGAGGCACACATCTTTGTTTGGTTCTTGTTCTGCCACGCTAGTGGGAAGGGATACATTTCCACTACAGTGACTGTGAGCATATGCAGCACAAATATTATGACAGTGAATATAAACAGCTTTCATGCATGTGAAACTACTAAATCAAGGGCACACACTCACATATTACAAACTTTAGTGAAGATGGCCTAGCATCTGTTTTGCATTTGTGATTTCATGGTATCCTCTTCAGGAGTTAAATTGTGGTTTGGGTTTTTTTTTGGGGGGGGGGGGGGAGATGTCATTTTGCAATGTACAGTATTGTCATGGGCATTCTGATAATAATTGCATTTACAGTCTTAACCCAAATAACTGCTAGTCCCAGCTTGCATAAAGCCATTGAATCAACTGCTGAATAGGAAACCAACACAATTTCCTTTGATTCAACAAATCTGCTCTAGTTGGGACTAGCAGTTGGCTTTTGGGCATTATGTGACAATTAAGGCAACGCTTGCAAATAAGTAGACCTCTTGAAGGAAGATCACATCAATATTATAATCCCCTCTAACAGTGATTTTGGATTAGTGTAGGCATAGCAGTTTGGTAGCAAAACAGTCCCTCTAAAAATATGCTACTTTTGAAGGCTGAAATTAAGTGTGCCACTAGGGGGAAACACTGACAAGTCCCAAGTTTCTTCAACAAATAAATCCAGTCAACAATTTTGTCAACAGCTTATGCAAGAAATTCTGTTCTGGCCCTCCTAAAGTTGACAGGAACAAATTAATTCCACAGTTTCTTATGAACAGTACTGACAAAATAATTTTTAAATTCTGAATCTTTTACAGTGACTCTCCTCCTACCACCAGTAGTGGAGAGGACATGTGTAAGGATAGGGGAAACTTTGCATTAATGCCCCTTAAAAGGAGACTGATACAGATATTTGAGAGAACAGATGGAATATATAGGAATCTGACACAGATTGGAAATAGACCAACTTGTTCATTCCTACTTGGGGACCTTTTGTCAGAAAGAACAGCGACATCTAAGCAGTTTTAAATAATAAACAAGGATCAATGCACTGGGCAGTTTGATGGCTTGATTATCAGAATTTTAAAAATATGTTATTCCTATGAAAGACCTTTTCTGAACTACAGCCTCCCAAGAGCTACATCTCAGAAAATGGCAAATAAAATATATGCTTGCAGGTAACTTGAATACACACAATAATATCTTTGAGCGCACCCCATCTTCCATGTGGCAAAGGAGAGCCAAGACAGTCATTGCTGAGTGTGATGTCATGTGTGTTAGATGAGCTGAGCTGGCTTTACCTTCAAGCATTGCCAGGATGCAAGTTCTGAAACTGCTTGTGATGTGAATCAGTGGCACTCATCTCCCCAGCCTTGCTACTGGCTGCTTTTGGTATTTTCAAATTCGCTGTCGTAGAGCTTACGTTTCTCCAGTCTGTTTAAATTTTCTAGTGCAGTAAACATTTCTCTTTCATGAAAGTTCAAGTAGTCTTAGCTTTCAGAGTCTTGATCTGGGAATGTTAAACACCCCCTGAGGAATATAAAGCAAATTCCTCCACTGACTGCAATAACCAGGAATGTACTCACTGCATTTTTCATGGGTGGGTGCCTCAACTCACTGTCCAGCCCACTGTTCAGCAGTAAACTATTCCAGCTTGTATCCTGCCATCTGGTGGAAATGTCATCTTGATACCTGATGAGAGGGAAGCAACCAGAAACTTGCTTCCTAAGTTCCTGCTATCTGGCAGACCATATATCTCTATGTGTGCCCATGCAGGTTTTGAGATCCTTAGGAGAGGCCCTTTTCTGAGTTCCAGTAGCTTCACATTCATGGTTAGTGGAGATGAAGAGAGGGCCTTTTTGGTGTCTGCCCCTCAACTCTGGAATTCCCTTCCCAGGCAGGCCAAAACGTCCCCTCCTTGCACTTCTGGGAAAGGCAAAAGCCTTTTTATTCCAACAGGATTTTACTACAGAAAGTCTCTTTAGGAATGGGTTGGGTCTGCTATGCTGTTTTAAGCTGTACTGTGTTAAATAGCTTTTATCTTTTAAAACTGCATTTTGTTGTTTTAACTAGAAATTGGAGGTGTTTTAATATTGTGACTAATTCTGTTTTAGTGCCCACTGTTTGTATGTTTTTAACTGTATTGCTGTTTTAAACTCTTTTAAGAAAGATAGGATGAAGATGACGACGACGACGATGATGATGATGATACCCTGCGTCTCAGCCTCAGCAAGGTTGCCAGATTCTGAGAATTAAAGTTCAAGTAACATTTCCAAGCTCTTCTCTCAACAAATACATGGGTGCCTCTAGATGAGACATTCCTTGTGGAATTGCCCTAGCTTCATTCACACAGTTTTTAGTGTGGATGACATTTGGCACTTCCAAAGGGAGGGAACATCATGCTAGTGATTAAAAGACACTGTGCAACTAATTCCCCTTTTTTCCCCTCCACAATGAATTTTCCAGGACAAGATAAAGAGATGAAAAAAGCTATGGAAAAGGGGGATGGCTTTGAATGGAAGCTCACAGTGTCAGAAGCCTGTCAAAGTCAAGTAATGAGGCAGGGCATAGTATGAGAAAAGCATTGTTTGGAATCCCTTGTTGCCTTCCACTGGGAACCCAATTATGTTTTCTCACAGTTTCTTCCATCTCTTTTCTTACCACAAGAGATGAGAGAGTTGTGTAGTGTCATGGATTCGTCTCAGGCTGCATTTACACTGCAGAATTAATGCAGCTTGACACGGCTTTAATAGCCATGGCTCAATGCTAAGAAATTCTGGAATTTTGTGAGATATTAGCTTTCTCTGTAAGAGACCTCTACAAATCCCAGGATTCCATAGGATGGGCCCATGATAAAGGAACTATGCTCCCTTTCAGGCTCAGATACTGAGACCTCATGCTTCTGTTATTAAAATCCTGGTTGGTTTGTGGCCAGGATATCTGAAGAAGCATCTGCCCATGCCCAAACCAGACTGAAAGTTATTCCCTTTACCTTCTTTTTTATATGTCAAAACCTATTATTTCCTTTCACGTTACACAATTAGAGGACCTCTCACACTATCCCATCATAGCACTATTTATTCCATTTTAACTACCAGGTCTACATTGTATGAAATCCTGGGATAATAAGAAGGTTCTTTCCAGACTTTTTGTATAGAATCCCAGGATTCTATAGAACGTTACCATGACAGCTAAAGTAAAATCATTGTTGTGTAGTGTGAAATTATTTGTATCAGTCCCCTCATTTTAGATTCATTTTTGGAGCTAGAGAGGTTCCGTTTCCATATCTATTCACAGAATCTTATCTCACAGGGAAATTCAGGGGGAAATTAGGGGTTTAAACAGTGATTATCCTGTGAAACTCACATGATCGCAATTAAGATTTTCACACACATCATGACTAAAGAGTCATTATCCCAGGAATAACCAGGGAATAAATAGCAACAAATCATTCACGGGATTTCCCTGTGAAAGATTTGTTGCTGTTTGTCTAGTAATTCCCGGGATAATGGCTCTTTAATCACAACATCGTGTGAAAATCTTAAATTGTGATTGCACAATTTTCACAGGATAACTGTTTAAACCCCTGATTTTCCCCATGTGATAAAGTCCTTAGGGAAATTATAAAACAGTTTTGTTTTCACTGAATTTTGGTGGCTTTAAAATTCCTCTTTTTTAAACAAAAAATATTCTTTTGTTCTGCTTTTAATCTTTTTATAAGTATTATTGGTTTGTGTGTGTGTGAGTATCACAGTAGGACTATGTGGAGACTTAAAGATAATTGAAAGCTATATTTAATTAATGGGTTTTGTATACTCCTTCCCTGTGATCTCTTCATGGCTCTTTACAACAGAATTTTCATTATGCTGGGAACAATCTCAAGACTGGCTTATTCAGCACACACTTGCATGAACCACCCAAGCTTTGCTGATTGTGCATCTCTTCACAGCAAAGTTTAGGATGTCAGTCTTCAAAATATGCATATGATTATTCATTTGTCTCCTCCATGATCATTCAGTACACAGTTGATGTTCAATAAAGCATAAATGGACTAGAAATACAAAGGGCTTTATGACAACAGGCTGGTAAGGCAACCCAGTAGCATTTGTGTAGGAAATGCAAACGTACTGGAATGAGGGGGGCATTACTGCACAGTTCTCCAAAAGTGTGATGGTGCTGCTTCTGTCCCAGGCTCTGTCCAGAACAAAGCAAGGGCTTTAATTAAAACCTTTCTGTGTTCCATTCATTAACTTCAGCGGGAATCCAAATTTCACCTATAATAGTCAATACTGACAAGGTGTATGTTCAACTTGGTTGAATGCTCAGCTGATGAGGAAAAGACCATAGAAAAGGACAGAATCACCTTCTTGAATATTTTTTGTACAATAAACCCAGAGCTAGTACTGGACAGTTTGAAAGAATGAAAAGATACAATACATCAGTTCCAGTGCCTTGGTCAGAGTCACCTTTGTGCAATGTCATATAGCAAAGGAGTTCCTACATGTCTTAGATTGTGCCTCTACATATCTGAATATATGTTAAGCACATGTTTGTATATTTTCAATTCAGTCAACATGCATATTGTCATGTAGCTGAGATCAGGAAATAACCCTTTAAGTGCATTCAGGAATCAACTCTTCTGAAAGCATCTATTAATGAAGAGATTATTTCATCCAGACAGAGTAAATGTGTCACTTTAGTGGTGGGTTTCTATGCTGTATGTACCATTTCCCCCTGAGATCCAAACTACATGTTTCTAATGATGAGATTCTGGACGCTTCTTCTCTTAATTTCCTGACTTCTTTGTAACTATGCAACATGTTATTTAAAATCAATTTTATTTCTGAGGTGCCAGACAACCAGTACAATTCACTTGTGGGCATCCTTCCTCATGACATGAAGACATTAAATGTGGGTGTGTCCTGTCCCTGCCCTCTCTCCATGTCAATCTTGTTTCCCGAGGTGTATCCACTTGTAAATGATCATGTTGTCTTTCTGGTTCCTCCATTTTTTTAAAAAAAAAGTCTTAAGATGAACACTAAAGTGACAAATTGCAGTGGCAGTACTGCTGTGCTAAACTTCTCCACAAAGTTTCCTTTCACACATATGTGCACACAGCCTTATGAGACCTGCAAGAGTATGTAGGATTTGAGTTATCAAAGGAGACAGAGCTTGCCAATGCCATACCAACCCTTTTTCCAAGCTGGGATAACACCAGCACTAATGAAAATTATTGGGAACCCCATATCTAGTCTACTGCAGCCACTCACTCAAAACCAGAAGGTGGCGAGTTCAAGACCAGCAAAGGGCTGAAGCTTGACTCAGGCTTGCATCCTTCCGAGGTCGCTAAAATGAGTACCCAGATTGTTGGGGGCAAATAGCTTACAATTGTAAATGAAGCTGTTTGTTTAACAAATTGTAAGCCGCTCTGATAGTCTTGGCTGAAGAGCGGGGTATAAATAAAAAACATCATCATCATTATTATTATTATTATTATTATTATAACATTGGCTAGCTACTACTAAATCCTACAGTCTTTGCAAAAGTGATCAAAGTTTCCCTCACAAATTACACATGCCATTTGTATCAAATAAAAGATTGTTATGAAAATATGTAAATTAATAATTTAGTTGAAAGACACTCTTCTATATCAACAGGGTAGTAACCTTTTCCTGACTCATGTTAACAGTGACAATGCAGACAACATAGATGTTATCATTTCATTTTCTGCTTATAAAGATCACAGAAAATAAAATAAATGGGCTGATGCTAAAGCTGATTGAATTTATTCTACTCAGGTACTGGCTCTTATATTAAAAGGAAGAAGGATCTTTCTAAAAAAATGCTTGTAGGCAAACTGCATGGAAATAGTGTGTGTTTGTCTGTCTTCAAGTTGTTTCTAATTTATGGAGACCCAAAGGTGAACCCATGAGCCTGAAATTGCTTTTAAGCAAAGTTCAGGAAAGAAAGGTTTATCCTGACTGTGAGCTGGGTCCAAGAAATGTCTTTATAGTATTGTTACAACCAAATGCATGCATTCCTCCTTCACCAACAAGGTACAAAGTTGTATCACTTTTCTTCACATATTGCATTTGGAGTGCTTTTAGGGCTCCATCTCTGAGGAAGCTTCATTGAGCTCTGAAAGCAACATCATGGACATAAAAGGGCTTCTGTATAACTTGAAAACACTTTAACATGGATAATATTGTGATTCACAGTTGTGCTGGTAAATGCTTTAATTAGGATAAGGATTTCTCTTAATGAAATAGCAGGCATATTGCTCTTCAAAATTCTCTTAAAGTTGTGCTTTCCACTCTGACCCAGAACTTTGGAAAGTGAATTTGTTGGACTGTCATTCCCAGAAATCCACAGCCATAATGGCCTGAGTTACAGTCCTGCCCTCACTGGCTCAGTCACTTTTTAAAGCTCTTCATGAAACTTCCCTGTGGCAGTTTGCCAACACAGACCACAACTTGGAAAAGCTATTTGTTGGACAACAGTGGCTATAGTAAATTTTGTAAGATTGAGAAGAGAAGCTCCACTGGTGGTAAGGACACATCCATCCTGAAGTTGCCAGTGGTCCTTGCTAGAAGCAACACCATTACAAAGAAAATCAGGGTCAGATCAGAGGTGGCC
Organism: Urosaurus nigricauda; assembly: GCA_034509955.1. NCBI lineage: Eukaryota > Metazoa > Chordata > Lepidosauria > Squamata > Phrynosomatidae > Urosaurus > Urosaurus nigricauda. The sequence continues at coordinate 178,518,780 of JAOEGL010000004.1, forward strand.
TTAGACAAGCTGGATCTATAGCTCGATTTTCAGAAAGACACAACTGTGAGCCTCCCACACTAGTCTGGACCTGGTATAACAAATCTCCCCACATTAAACTACTTGCCAGGGAGTGTTTAAGACATACAAAGAACTGTGTGAGATATGAGGGGAAATAACAACCCATCACATACTTCTTGACTTGACTGGTGAAAGCAACTTCAGAATACTTGATTTTCATAACATAACAGATTTCAGCTTCTCCATGTTCAGTTAACCCATTAAGGGGAGGCACATTTTGTTGCATTGCAGAATCATTCTCCTTCCATCATATCCCCATTTTGCTTATCTGTAGATTACACACAGTTTATCTGTAGATTACACATAATGCCAATAAAGTCATTGTCTACATACATTACACACTGAAGGAGAACCAGGAATGTTGTGTCATCCAAGCTTCTCAGGACCAAAGTTGCAGTCATGTGTAATGTACACCAGCATAACAAGACTGTTTTAAGACTGGTGTGTTAACAACAAGCTGAGTCTTGCCAGGATATTTCACAGTAATTCTTTGTGTCCTTTTTTTTTTTTAAAGTAATTCATTACCATTTTCCCAGATGCTGCTGAGTCTACTTTCTACCTCCTTCTTCATCTTCTATCTCATTTTCTGCCATTATTATCTTTGCTTTACTACCAAGTGTGAAAGGATGCAGGGATATGAAGTGAGCTTTTGTGTTTTATTGTTTAGCATTTCTGATCCTGGCATTCTCATAATGATAGAAACCATCTTAGATATAAGAAAGTTACAAAATGATGCAGCTGTCTGAGTAAGCTTCATAATATAGAGATGGCAATGGCAGCATCTATTTCCTTCTGTAGGAAGTAGAACTATTCTTCCTATCACTTTTAGAGTAACTTACAATGAAGTTATTAACTTTATTTTGAAGTGTTCCCTAACTTTGGAAAAAAATTTGAAAAGATATCAATTTTATGACATCAAACTTTATCATTGTTGCAGTTCAGCAGTTAAAGAACTGCAAATATTTGATCAGACATGGCACTGTCTCCAAGATGAATGTTGCTTTATACAACCAAATATTAATACTTGGAGAAACTAAATTCAAAATTCATGCAATGGTATGTCCATAATTTTATGCAAGTTTAGCCTAAGACATAAAAAGCTTTAATAATACATTATATATCATCCCCATATTGTCTGGACACAATGGTTGAGTGAAAGGGATGACAATAGAAAGGGGAAATTTTATTAACACTCAGCTGATACATAACTACCTAATGTTTGGTTTTATATCTTTTCCTTGGTGTCATCATCTCTGTCATATGTTGGATAGAACAACCTGGTAAGTTCCTTATGGTTTGAACTACAACCCTCAACAGCAACAGTCTGCAGAACCAATGAACAATTTGACAATTGCCCAGAATTCCCTCCTGTACACAACAGTAGCTAAATTAACTAATGACTAGCAGTTAAATTAACCAGCTTTCAGGATTCAGTGAAGACTTGAAGTCAGGTTTCCAGTGTTTTACTCGTTGCTTCTTGCCTAGTTAGATCTCATACTTCTCTTACAGCTGCTACACATGCATCTGATCCTGCAGGTGATAATTCTTCTTCATCATGATTTTCTAATATTTGTGAGGTAGTTGTGCTTTTAAAATGGAGAAGTTTTGTTTATGCTTTATTCCCCATCAGCGAAATACCCATTAGTCCTCTCAGTTCCTTCTCAAAACATCCAGATGTTTCCATGAATCCTTCTACTCTTACATTAGGCCACAGAAAAAACACTTTCTCATGAGAGAAAAGAATATGCAAACGGAATAAGTTAGGCACTGCATTATCCAACAAATATCCAACAAAGAAGTACCTACTGCTGTTGTCTTTGTGGATGATACTGGTGTTGAGACCCACTGAATATGTCATACAAATGCTAAAGCAAACAAAAAAGGGGATCAAGTAAATTGTCCTTGGAAGAACAACATTAGATGTATGTCTCTGTGAGGTAGGAGGTAGAGGAGAGAGAGATATCTCTTTGACCTCAGTGAAAGTCACAGCCACTTCTTCTGGAGGTCAACAGGACATCTGTTCAGAGCATACAATATTAGCCTGCAAACCACTTAACCATAAAGACAAGAGAGCCCATGAAATACACTGGTGAGAAGTTGTACATGTGACAGACAGGAGCAGGGGTCATGCCTGCCGTTTCTTCATTTAAAGACATTGCATTAGGATAATGACAAATTCTCATTTTTCAGAGAAATGCAGGGGCAGCTATGTTGACCCTGAAATACATTCCAAATCTGTATTGTAGCACTACCTTTATTGAGCAACCAAAAATAGCACATAAATCTCTGTGCAAGCTTTCATAATACAGAAATAATGGCTTTTCAGACACTGACTAGTAAAAAGGAGTTCTTTAGCACCCCATCCTTTTTTTTGGGGGGGGGAGTTTTATTTCATATCTGTCTGCAGCACTGGGAAGTGAGCAAAGTTGCACTGAGAGTTGCTTTCCTATGTGTACCATGGCTTGCTCTGATTTTGAGATAACATGTTTTGTGTGTGTGTGTGTGTGTGTGTGTGTGTGTGGAGCTTTCGGGCTATGGAGTCATGTTCTAGAAGAGTTCCTTTCTGACTTTTCACCAGCAACTCTTCTGGCAAAACATCATGGAAAAACTCTTCTAGAACATGGCCACATAGCCCGAAAGCTCCACAAAAAAACATAACATGTTATCTCAAAATCTGAGCAAGCCATGGTACTCATAGGAAAGCAACTCTCAGTGCAACTTTGCTCACTTTCCAGTGCTGCAGACAGGTATGAAATAAAACTCCTCCCCCCCCCCCAAAAAAAAGGACGGGGTGCTAAAGAACTCCTTTTTACTAGTCAGTGCCTTAAAAGCCATTATTTCTGTATTATGAAAGCTTGCACAGAGACTTATATGCTATTTTTGGTTGCTCAATAAAGGTACTGCTACAATACATGGATGCCGGCCATGAAAGCCTTCAACTACACATTAACATGTTATGTTTTCCCATTTTTGACATGTTTCTAATGCATTTCTCCCTATTTCCCCTTATTATTGTCCTCCTTTTTGCTTTCCCACAATCTTTTTCTTTCCATTTTAACTTTCCATTTTAACTTTGGTTGCCCTCACAGAAAGTGTATAATAATGCAATTGCTGCTGCTACTGCACAGTAACAAAAGTAAATATGTAGCACAGAGGGAATGCTGTGAAGCTGGACAGCCCTGTGTAATGTGACACCAGCTCCGGTTTCTAGGCTAGAGAAAATTTCTTGAATGCTAAACAGTGTTGCAACAATTCTTTAGATCATGTTTTCCCCCTTCCATGTTTTACATTGTTCTTTTAATCTGTTCTAGTTTTTTAATATTTTCAAGATAAGAACCAAAGCTTGATGAAAATGAAATGTTTAGATTCAGGCAGCATCGGCACTGCAGAAATATTCCAGTTTGACTCCACTTTAACTGCCGTGGCTCAATACTATGGAACTCTGGAAATTGTAGTTTCTTGTGGCATTAGAGCTGTCTGAAAGAGAAGGCTAAACATCTCACAAAACTACAAATCCCAGAATTTCATAACACTGAGCCATGGCAGTTAAAGCTGTGTCAAATTGGATTATTTCTGCAGTACAGCCTCGTTCCTTCTGGATAAGTATGATAAAGCATTCCTTTATCTGTTTTGCTCACATCAGCAAAAACAATTAAGCTGTAAAGTCAGGAGGTTATTTAATAAAATCATAGAATCATAGAGCTGGAAGAGACCTCAGGAGGTGAAGTCTCCATATTTATGAAGTGGAGCCCTTGGCTTGTCAGTAGAGCAGAGAATGCACCCCAGGTTTTAACCTAAACTTGAAAGATGAGGTCCAAGGTGCTCAATCTGTTTGGGAGAAGAGTTCAACACCTTGACTATCTCCTGCAAGTTTGGATTAAAACCACCAGCCACTAGTGCCGTTAAGACAATTTACTGAACTAGAGTTTCTTATTGTTTTGTACACAACCATGATTACATTGTTATTATAGGTTGAAAATCGCCTATCTAGAATCCAAAAACCAAAAATCCCCTATCTAGAATCCAATGGTTCAATGTACACAAACTTTGTTCATGCATAATATTATTCAAAATATTGAGTATAAATTTACCTTCAAGCTATGTGTATAAAGTGCATATGAAACATAAGTAAATTTCATTTTTATATTTGGGACTCATATCCGAAATATGGAGACGTATTGTGTATATGCCAGTATTCCAAAATCCAAAAAGCTTCAAAAACAGAAATGTACTTGCTATTTATTATTGCACAGGAGGCTCCTACACTACTGGTTGTGTAACTTATAATACAGCTATAAAACCTTCAGTTTATATTGTTATATTATATAAATATAATAATAATAATAATAATAAGCTTCTTATGATTATTATTATTATTATTATTTATTTATATCCCGCATTTCTCCCAGTACAGGGACTCAAGGCAGCTTAAAAATCTAAAACAGTCGAAGTTACAACACTATAAAACATGCAAAATACAAGTTAAAAAAAAAATTAAACAATTCAAACAATTAAAAACATTACATTATTAAAATTTAAAGTTCAAAACTCTTTAAAACAAAAACAAAACAGCATCCATGTCATGCAAAAGCCTGGCAGCATGATAACATTTTTACCTGTCACAGGAAGGAGAGCAGGGATGGAGCCATCCTGGCCTTCCTAGGGAGGGAGTTCCAGAGCTTGGGAGCAGCCACTGAAAAGGCCCTTTCTCTTGTTCCCACCAAACATGCCTGAGAGGGTAGTGGGACAGAGAGAAGGCCCTCTCCCAATGACGTCAGTATTCATGTGGGCTTGTACAGAAAGATACAGTCCTTCAAATAGCCTGGACCCAAGCCGTATATAGGGCTTATAGGTCAAAACCAGAACTTTGAATTGTGTCTGGAAACAGACTGGCAGCCAATGGAGCTGTTGCAACAAGGAAATTGCATGCTCCCTGTAGCCAGCTCCAGTTAACAGCTTGGCTGCAGCTCTTTGGACTAGCTGAAGTTTCTGAGCACTTTTCAAAGGCAGCCCCACACAGAGCACATTACAGTAATCCAAACAGGGAATTTAGAAATACATTTAGCATTTAGCTTTAGATTTAGCATTATGAAATTTAGGCAGACAAAAAAAAGCCAAAGATACCATGGGAATGCAAAGACAGAAAATGTAACAGTTCTAGAAGTGAATGATTCTCAGTGTCTCACTCTCTGCAATGCAAGAAATTTGAAATTAATGGAAAAATTTCATGGGGGTGGTCAGAATTACTATCTAGGAGTGAAGCCCTCATTTTGTCTGCCTCCTGTATTCACTCCCTAGTATTCACTGATAGTCATTCCAGGTCTGTGCTGTAGGTATGACTAATAAGTGAAGAAGACATTTTGCTTTGTTGACTCTTCCAGGAGCAGAAGAAATGAGGATCCATTTTTTTCTGTGACATAAGCAGGACAAAATTCTATGGGTTAGATCTACATTTAGCCATACTTAAAGTACACCCACTGAAATCATAATAAAGACTGTGAATGTAAATGTGAAAAAAATATATGAAGAGTTCTTCACTCTTAAAGCTCTGTGTTTGAATCCCCATTTTTAAAGATAAGTTAGTGTTGAATTATGGCCATCATCTCTTTTTTCTTCTTCTGAGAAGCACTTCATTATTTGTTTGGCAGGTACCACATAGTCTTTCAGTGAATAAAGCTTCTCTTGAAATATTCCTTCTCATTGTTATGAACAGGAGAGTAGGGAAGTTGTTTTATTTTCAAAGTGAGGAAATATGCCTCAGGCCCTTATCGGACTAGGGTTTTTGCAGCCCCAATCCAGAGTCACTCCACATCCATCCAAGTGAATTCACATGAATGCACATTGAAATATCACACGTGAATGCTGTTACTATGAAGCCATTCCAAAGCCAATCCAAAGTCACCCCAGAATTCAGTGAATGTGCATTGAATTATCACACGTGAATGCTGTTACTACAAAGCCATTCCAAAGCCAATCCAAAGTCACCCCAGAATTCAGTGAATTCAGTGGAGTTTATCACACGGGAGGAATTTCTTTCAATTTCGAAAGAAATGAAAATGGGGCCAATTTGAAATTGAGTGAATTCGCTAGTTCAGCAAATTTACGTGACTGTGTATTGATGCCGCATCACGTTCGGAACTGCCCAAAATTGCCTCCCATTACCTGAAATTACGTGTGATAGTTTCTCACGCAATAACGTGAAACCCCACGATCATGTTCAGAAGGACTTCCCTTTGCCCGAAAACGTGAAACCCCCATGATTGAGTTCAGATTGCCATTGGATTATACTTCCAATTCCTGTTGTGTGATAAACTCCAGTAACAACCGAATTTACAGAAATCAGTTCCAAGGTCACTTTGGATTCAATCCGAATTGGTCTGGTTTGATAACCCTCTAAGTGTTGACTTGCCCACAATACTACATTCAGTATTTGGAGAGCAGAAAGCAGGTTTGGGCAACTGTGATGAGGCTGGGAGTCATGTTATGGGTTTTCACATTTTGTGGAATAGAAACATAGAAGAACAGTGTGAGAGAGAGAGATTTAAAAGAAAGCTAACATAATGGGGCTTTCTAGATGGGCAGGAAAGTGTGACATGAAGTTGCCTTTTCCTTAATGCTTAGCAGCTGCACCACAGCCTTTAGATGGAGCTGTGCTGTTCTGCAGTTTTTAAAAAAGAAGCTGGGAAAACCAGCACCTTTTTAAAGATGCTTCTTCTCCCCTAAAACGCAAAAAAAGTGTTTTCATGGCACAGTTTCCCTTTTTCTCATCTAAAGGCTAGAGTTTCATGCAGCCATGAACACACTACTTTTTGCCAATCTAGAAAGCCCCATGGTGTAGTAATTTGGGTTTGGACACTGAGAGACCATGGTTTGAATCATGACTTTGCCATTAAACCCACTGGGTGACCTTGGATAAGTCACACACTCTCAGCCTTAGAGGAAGACAATGGCAAATCTCATTGGAATGGCTCTTGTGAAGAAAAAGATGGCTTACAATTACAACGTAAAGACAAAATTACATGAAATTACAAAATGTCTTTCTTCTACTTTCATCCAAATGGCGCAAGCTGTCATGAAATGAGGGTTGAGGGGAGCACCTGAGCAACCATTTCCCTCCTTGTGGCGAAGTAAAACTTCCATCATACCTAAGTCCTTGGGCAGAATGATAGGATGGATAGTCTAAAAGATCTGGAGAGTGCCAGGTAGGAGTAGGGTACTCCAAAACGAATGAGACTGGTTCAAACTTGGACCAAAAAAAGAAGGCTATGCAAGGGGTGGGTATATGGAAAACTGACACAGTGAAGGAGCCAATTGAAAGATAATGTGGGGTTTCAATCAAAAAGTGCTACAGAATGAAAATGTGCCTCTTTTAAAAGAACAATTTCAGAAGAAAAAAACCCAAGACAATTTGCTTACATGGGTTCCCAGATGTTTTCAGTGAAGATTTTGCTGATCAGCTGTGCATGAAGTCAGCTACAATAAATCACTGACCCCTTCCAAGCTAGTAAGTGCAGACAAGTCCTTACATGATTGCACCTTCCTAATGATCTGTATCTAGTTTTTACTATGTATTTTATGGCTTCACTTCAGTAGATTTCCTTACAGAAGTCATACAAGGCTGAGTCCTTTCTTTTATAGAAAGCCAATCTTGCAATGTTTTCCACAGCTAAATGATACACTGTAATGTTGTTGCACAACATAATCATTGTTTCCTTGCTGGCAGAATTATAACCTGCTTGAAATAATCCTTGAAGGAGGGAGAGTGACGTGGAGACACAGGTAATCATTGCCGCCCCTCAGGAGATGGCACAAAGAGTTTGGTGTTTAAAAGGGGGAAAAATGAAGTAGGCTTTAGTGAGCAAAGCCACCCCAAGTTTGACAGCTTATCCTGTGGGAGCTCATCTTATCCTGGAAGAGAGATCTCAGGTCATTCAACACTGAAAAGCCAATGGGTTGATTTTGGTATACGGGGCTTGTTCTCATTTAAATCAACAAAAAGCTGTTAATAGAGCACATTTTATCAACTCACGAAATATACTTTTTATTATTATTATAGCTGGATGGGGGTGAGGTGGGAAGGGATACTTGCAGCAGTTACTCATACTGTGCTAATCTGGATGATTGAGATGTGATACACATAAGGCTGAAATGACATGACAACTAGATTTTTAAGAAGAACTGGCCAGTACAATCCTAATATACTGATAGACTTTGCTATCTGTACTGATTTGTCAGTTTTTTTCTGATCCCAATTCAGACTGTTGACTTTAATTCAGGTTCTATATGGCTTTGTAGCAGATTAATTGATGCAACATCTTCTCTCATATTTGTCTATAAGAACAAAAAGTTCTTAAACCAAAACACATATCAAAGGAAGGCAAGGCAGCTGGTTACAAAAGTCATAGAATCATAGAAATTTAGAGTTGGAAGAGACCACAAGGGCCATCCAGTCCAACCCCCTGTCGTGCAGGAACTCCCAATCAAAGCATCTCCGACAGATGGCCATCCAGCCTCTGCTTAAAAACCTCCAAGGAAGTCCATATGACACAGTGCTGAAGGAGTGCGTATAGCTGTGGCAATGTGGCTATGGTGCTCTTTCGAGGGCACAAAAAGGAGCTCTTTTTGCATGAGGTTTCCGCTGCCCCAATCTGACTATGAAAGGGGTGTCATCGCACTGTCCCTTAGGGACTGTATGTACAGCCCCTAAGTGAACATCTTTTTACTCTTCCAGAAATCGGAAGTTTTTATATTTTTATTGTATTTTTCCTTCTAGTTCTCTTTGATTGTATGTGTTGCATTGCTTTCATCCATTTCTGGTGGTTTTACTCTGATTTTGTTGAGCACTAGTTCACAGAAGTTGTTGATAGTTTATGTTGTTAATTTACCCATACCTTGCCTAGAGAACTTTAGTTTAGCTGCTTAAAAGTGTAATAAATACACTTTAAATACAGTTTAATTAATTAATTATTAAAAGTAATGGCTGAACTCCTGCATCAGAGGCATAGCTGCAGATATGACTACATGCAGATGTAGTAGCTGTGGATATTACTACATTACAGCCAGAAAACACTGATGTAGCAATACTTATAGCATGGCAATGCCTTTGATCTGTAGCTGCTGTGCTCCTGAAGCTCAGTTATGGCATCCTTTTTCACTGATGGGGGAAACTGATCAATAACTTCCAAATCACACTAATCCCCAGGTGTGAAACATCATACCAGGGCAGTTGCAACATTGCCAGTCAGATGGTATCAGTGTCCCCTCCTCTCTTCCTGTCCACCTCCCCTCACTATTTCCAATCTATCTTGCTTTGGGGGGAAAACTTCAATCACTGTAGTAGACCTCTGGAATTACATGAAAAAGTTTAATTTTAAAAAAAAAACCCAAAGGCAAGCTGGGTAGTGTGTGTTTGTGCATGTGTGTGCAAGTGAACATGCATGTACACTGGGAGAGAGATTTGTGGGTGTAACAGGGCCCCAGAACTCTATACTAACGTAATTCAGATCATCCAGCGATCTACCTATGGATCATGTTTTACAATTGACTAGCCCTGGTCTAAATTTCCTTGAAGTTAATAAGAGCCAACACAACCTAATTATGCATAGGATAATAGCTCTTCATCATGCCCTCATGACAGAAGCCCAAGTTTTTTAAAAAAGTAACAAAAATGGGTCAGAATACATGCTTTGTTCAATATAAAATCAATGAAACATGGAGCAAGAGAGACATTAGGGAGCTCATATGGAGATCCCAAATTATCTAACAAAAAATAGGGATGATTTAGCACTTTAAGAACATTCACCCTGCCCTGAACTTTAGATTGCTATCTTATTGTTAATGAAGAAATGGCATGTCAAGCGATCAAACAGCTAGTGCAAGCAATTAATCAATGGATGGGGCTTTCCCCTTCCAGCTTGAAAACACTTTCCATATTGTCATACAATGCAGTCTTTCAGCAACAAGGCAACATGCAACACAAGGGATATCTTATGTTCTTGGCAAAGAATAAAAAATAAAGGTAAAAGGAACATACTACTCTGAGGTATATAAACAAAAACTCCAATCCACACGTTCAGGATATGCCATTTCCTCCCTCCCAGGCTCCTTACATGAAAGAAAGAAACCCTTCTACTTATTACCTCTTAGAACAAACAAGATTAGGTCAAGGATTTTCAAATATTTTTGCTTATTCACTTTTTAAAAAGAGATTGAAGTTGTGTCCCTTCTGGTTAAAAGGAATGCTGATTATATTTCTTTGGAGAATGTAAGCAGCATGTAAATATTTTACAAACAATTGCAAGCGCGTTATCATCCTTCAAGAATAGCTTTTCTAAACATAAAATTGATGTGAATGCCATTTTAATATTCATTAAAAACAGTGTGGTTTTGCTGAGAACATTCAGCTTTATTGCACTGCAGAAAGGACATGTTTTGTCTAGCCCTTTCACTATAAAACCCAACTCCCACTCAAAAAGTCTATGAAAAATCTTGGTGTCTTCTCTACAAAGGGCAAATTAACTTGGTAAAAGTATTTCGCTCAGCTCTGTCTCATATCCCACAATCTCATGATCATTAGCTTTAAATATTACTTGAGAGGTGGGTTAAGAAATACTACCAGCTGACGTAGTTCTCCACAGCAGTCTCAAAACTATTTAATTTTTAACCCAAGACATTTAGCAATGTTGCACTGTCATAGGCTTGTAAACTGAGTTGTCGTAAAAGCTACTCAGAATTTTTGAATATCAGTGTGTATGGGCAAAGAGAAACCCTTAAACAAGGCTTGAATCCTCTTAGTTATTCCAAAACAAAGTAGACCAGATAACTCAGTTGTTGAATTTGACAACACATTGGTAAATTCCTTTAATTCAATGGGTCTGCTCTACTAGTAAAAGAATTCAGGCCAAGATCTGTCAAAGATCAGTTTGAAGGGAGGGTTTCAGTGAAGCAGAGTACAGCATTTGAGAGGCAGAAATATCTTCAAGGTGACTGGTGGTGGAGCTCACAGCTTGGACAACTCTGTTCAGCTTCAGTAGGCAATGTCGTCTTGTAACTTTCCAGAAGCTTCATACCAGTAGTGAGTAGGGACAACATATGATGGGTTTTTGAAATATATCTCCTTGGGTGTTGACTAGTTTTTCTGGTGATTGTCACCTCCAAAAACACTCATTCCATTCTTTGGTGGTGGTGGGATGTTAGGGACTGTTTCTTGGATCTACACTAGAGTACTTGCAATGTTATCTTTTATTTAAAATTGGGGCGTAGTTTGCTGAGGTGCTTTTATAGTTGGAAGGGGAAAATTTCTCCTCTTTGATTTTAAAAAAATCTTAATTATGTGCTACAGTACAAAAGTGCAATTTCACTGATCTGTCATAGCACTATAATTCTCTTTCGAGAGAGAGAGATAATAAAACATCCTAAATAAAATGTTGCAGCTGACATCAGAAATTGCCAGAAAATAGTCTAGGATAACAAAAATGACCTTTGGATATTTTGAAAAACAAACAAACCAGGACTACAGAAACAATATCCCAACTTCCATCCATATTTGCCTTATCCTGGAGAAACCCTCATCTCAACTCAGTCCCTCCTGCTCTCCATCCTCTCCCTCATATACATTATATGTCTACACATTATCATCTATTTATGCATATCCACACAGATCACAACACTCACACATGCATATTTTTAGGGGTACTTTGTTTTAGTTTGTCCTGTGAACTGCTTTGGGCCCCATGGTGGAAGAAAGGAGGGATATCAAAGAAAGAATATAGATCCAGACACATTATATACACATACAGAGACTTTAATTCTTGCTATTTCAAATCCAGTTCCACAGCTCATTTTCCCGATCTTCTAGGCTGCATCTCTATCTGTCTGTCTGTCTATCACAATCTGTGCATGCAGAAATAATGCAGTTTGACATCACTTTAACGGCCATGGCTCCATCCATTCTGAGCTTTGTAGTTTGTTGTGGCACTAGATGTCTCTGACAGAGAAGAGTAAACTACACAAACCTACAAAACTACAAATCCCAGAATTCCAAAGTTATTTCTGCAGTGCAGATTGGGTCACAAGTCTTTACTAGAGCTTTTCCTCTGTCTGTCTGTTTGTCTATCACAATCTGTGCACATTTTTCAAACAGACACATAGGTAGATGTTAGCTCCATCTATGGATTTCTTACCACAAAAGGCTTCTTTACTGCTTGTTCAGAAAGTGCTTATAGAGAAAATCAATTTTGTTTAAAAAAAATCAATGGAGCAAATTTCTCACATATCCCTAATTCACACACACATTCATAATATTTAGATGATTTCACTTTCATTCTAATTGCTACCAAAAGAGTATGGGAAATCATCTCAAACAGAACGCACAGAGGAGTAGCTCTCTGGTTCTCCTTAGGAATGCCTTACATCACTGACTTCCTACTCCTATAGACAATATTGAGGTAGATGGATCAAAAGATTCAATATAACAAGGGTGGAATCACACAACCCTACAGATGGCTGTAACTTCCAGAATTTCTCACTACTGTACTGGCTGCTGAGAGTCTCTTAACATCAGGAGGGCCACATGATACCTAACCCCTATGTTACAAAGAAGCCAACTTGTATGTTTTGCTTTTCAGCCTCAGATATGCTCCTTGGGAACAAGTATAAAGAAGGATGTAACCTTGAAATGAGACATGATTTAGAAGGATTGTTTGTGTATATACATGTATGCACATTATGCTGTGCTCATATTTACATTTATATTTTTACTCTCCTACTGTCTTTCTTTACATATTTGTTGGCATACAAGTCACGCAAAATATCAGTTCTTCAAGTATTTTTTCTGAGGAGTTGCTCATCTCTGCAAAATGCAATGCACTACAAACATACTATTATTATACTACTGCATAAGATGGGTTTTCCAATTATAAGTGTATATAACCTTTCTTTAACAAATAGTCTAATTCTGTACACATAAGCAAGTTTTAATGGAATTCCACAACAATTGAAAATCACCACATAATTTTTCAAGTCCACTGGCTCAGGTCCTTGATTAAACCTTTAATAAAAACATGAAAGCCAAGCTATATGTTATGATAGAAATTGCCCTTCTTTCGTTTGTCTTAAACAGGACATCCTGGTCATTTATGTTTTTTTTAACTGGGAGCCATTTAAGCAAATGCTTGGGCTGTGTTTATTACTTCTGTATTTAATAGTACAGTTATTCTAAGCATCTAATTAAGACCCAGTTCCTCTTGGCTGGATATAGGAACAGAAAGCCTTTCAGGAACAAAAAAGAGCACTCAGTACTGTCCATTAGAATGACAGAAGAGTTGGGGCTTTGGAGAAGTGAGAAGCAGCTGCATATCACTGACAGTTCTGGGGACCACACTGATACTAGGCAAGGCTGGATTAAGGTAGTTGGAGCCATTCATTTCTGCACGTGTATGGACTATTCTAGGTGCAGGTAACTTCCAAAATTTCACAGATGAAAACTGAGACACATGGGGCAAAGCAACAAAGGAATTGTTGGAAGAGTTATTAATAAGGAAGAACAGACAAGTCAGGAGAGTCTGCTACAGTGTGCTTTTGCCTGAGCCTACTTGGAAGGGAAATACTCTGCCCCATCCTATCCTTTCCCCACTGCTACATTAACTGAGTGCAAATTACTTTTGCATTTGAAACTCAGTTTCTAGCAACTGAAGTAAGCTGAGGACAAAGGGGGAAATTGGGCAGAGAGAAACTGGACATTTTAACAGCGGCTGAAAAAGTGGGATGACAAAGGATCGAGACTTCCCCTGCCAAATCAAGACAGTTGGAGTGTATGGGAGTAATGGCATAGAAATTAAATAAGTGAATAAATGAAATAAAGAGTTTAATAAACAGCAGCACCCACATTTTCAGATGTCAACCCACTTACAGCTATGCAACTTCAGTGACACTTCCTGATCCCCTGCACTTTGACTCATTTATTCAATAATGCAAAATACTGATGATAACTAAAGCACTGGGTGATCCAGGAAGGAACTAGGGAAGAAAGGGAAGCAGGCTATACCTTTCTTCAGCAATGGACCCCTTGACAGAGAGGGGGTTGGAACAATTGCACCAGTTGAACCAATGATAATCCATCAGTGCAAGTGTGAATGAGCTGTCTATTTGATTCAGTTCCTGTGGCGCAGTCACCTTTGTGAGGCGATTCCAGGTTGAATCAATCCATCGCTGAATGTGAATGCAAAGTGGATTAAATGGAAATTGGTAGGTTTGATCACGACACGAATAGTGTGAGTGTCTATTCAGCGCTATCACTTCATTGAGTCAACTAAAAAAAACAATGTATTTTGTACTGGGAATGAGGCCCCAGAGAGCCTGACAATTCTATGTCTAAACTGGAGTTAAGTCCTATTATAAGGTTCTATGAATAGGCAGCAGGACACACTTGTACATTAAACCTCAAAGGATGTTCAATGTGATATTCAATCAATTTGAATTGAAGGTGAGGGTTGTGAAATGTGGGACAGATCTCAGCAAACCAGGAAATGTTATCTCATTGGCAACTTTGGTGATAGTGGTAACAGTGACAGAGATGCAATTAAGGATTGAAGAGAATGTGTTTTAAAACTGAAATGTCTCCTAACATCTCCTTCACCTCTTTGTTTGAAAAACTGTGCTGACTTGAACATATGTAGACCTAGGGAAGCATTGGAACTTTTTTTAATCCACAGAATTATATTTTCAGGAGGCTCTGGAGCAAAGTGAGGGGAAATGTGTTTATTTTTTAATAAACCTTTGATGAAAGCCAACAAACAAAATGAATTCAGTCAACCCCAAGCCCCCACAAAAAGGCCCTTTAAAAACAAAATAGGCAGAGTAAATAAGAGGTTTATCACATTGGTTATTAAATCGATTTATCTCTGTCCGGTTTAAAGCTGAATTTGGGTGGCATCCTTTCAATTTTAGGGATTTTAGTAGCTTTATTGAAATCTTATTGTTTGTCAGGATTTTTACATGTGCTCACGTTTGATATTTTCATTCTGATGAATACTGCCTTGCTTGTTTTTATTGAAAGGCTATATGAATGTCAATAAATGAAAATAGTTATTGTACAGGAACAGGTTATAGTATATACTTACATATTTGAGTGGTATTGCTTTTTTTAAAATCCAGGGCTGGAATGTCCAACGCTTTTGTTCTATGGTAGCAGCAATGATGATTGATAAAGGCAGTTGGAAGGGGGATGTGAAATCCTCCCTCCCCTCACTGATCACTCTAAGTAATGCAAGATTAGTGCTTGGTGAAGAAGGCTCAGCACAAATAATTCAAGTTGCATATGGCTGAGTCCCTTTCCTGGACAACTACTGTGTGGATGGTTTTGTTCTGGGTAGTTTTGGATTAAGCTCGTGTGGTCTTAGCGAAAACAACATAGCTGTTTTTGAACCCCTTCCATATGATATTTCTTTCCTGTTCTGTTTCACATTCATGATGGTATGCAGACAACTGAATAGAAAGACAGCAAAACTCTTGCTGGGCTGAAATCAGTGACAAAACTTCATTTATATCTGCGAAGCAAGGCTTTAGTCATTGTACATGCAATTACCCACACCCCTCTGTGCATTCACAGACAAAACTGGCTGGGTTTGGCAGAACAGTGGGAACAGGATAATCGTCCCCATAATCTTATTAGAGGAAAATAGCTTCACAAATAGTGTTCTACTTTTGTTACCAGCATCAATGGCAGGGAATGGCTTGTGTATACTTTGCGATCATAATTACTCATTTTAATTGTAAAAGTGTTTGTGTGCTTTTTTTTTAAAAAAAACCCTCTGAATGTCACTACAACAGCAAAATGAATGAATGAGTGAATAAATAAATAAACTTCAATGACTAAACATTTGAAGATGCAAGCAGTGTGTAGCTGACACACACTAGCTTTTGTTTTCTCTGCCTCTCAAAGGAGGAGTCAGGCTTCATTCTCTACATAGAAAACTAACTAATCACTGTTAAAAGGAAATTATGGAGCTGCAATTGTATTGGGAAAACCTGTTGTGATATGTATTAAACTGAAGCATATTTTTGCTAACTCTGTTCAACCAGAACAGATCTACATAAAAATGCTGCTAACCAATAAAAAGCTTGATAGTTTTTCTATAAACAACTCTTGCTACCCAGTCTTTCTCTGCTGAGAGAGAGTTTTTGGTTTCATGGAGCAAATAAAGCATGAAGCTAAATAATTAACGCCTAGCATTATAGGACAATGTAATTTGTAATTTTCTGGAAAAGGTTTGTGAGTGACTGAGAATATCTATTTTGATATTTAAAAAATCTTCCCAAAAATTGAAAAAGGATTTTGAGAAAATAAAAGATTGTCCATTGTAGCATTTTGTTTCTATACCTCTGGGGGGGGGGGGGACACCATACAGAGTACATCTGTTTGCTTGAAACTTAATACTGTTATTGTAAGGTTTTGTAAAACTCCCTTCCAGTCCTTACACTCACACAACAGGATATTTGAATTACAAGGATGACAAAGGAATGAGGCAAAAGATCCAGCTCGGTGCTGCTGATAACAAATACATGGTGTCTGATTAAACACTCACTTTTATGAGGAAAGTCAATTTCAGAAATAATTAGTAGCCACAAGGTCACTCCTTAATTAAACAAGCCCCTGTGATTAAAATCAGATTTACTGTTTATTAACTGTTTTATTATGCGGCTGAAAAAAACAACAACAGAGAACTTTGTAGAGAGGCAGCTGCTAGCCATACTACAGAAAATTACAAAAGTTGAGGCTTATAACCATTTTCGTTTTTAATATAGTCTTTGGGGTTTAATATCTCAGTGGTAACAATTTGCATCAGGTTGAAACTTATTGTCAAGATGTGGCTTGGAGTCACTCTTGTTATTAGGCTGGAATACAATCACATTGGAGAAGTAAAAAAAAAGCAAAACAAAGTTAAATGGTATGCAATGAAACAAAGTGATTGTCTATTTCAATCACCATTTGGAGAACCCTTTAATCTGAACTCAGCTTTAATTCCTATTTCAGAAGCTCTCTGTCTAAAAATAAATATATCCTTTTGCCATTACAAGCTGTTACATTAGTGTTCTCCAACCTGGCACCCTCCAGATGTGTTTGACTACACCTACCATCAATCTTAGCCAGCAAAGATAGGCTGTAAGGGTGATGGGATCAGTAGCTCAACACATCTGGGGGTTGCCAGGTTGGGGAGATTCACTTTTTGTATTTAGTTTGTACTGATCAGTTTAAATGAGTAGAGGGAATGTAAAACATATGAATGTTATGTAGACTGAAACCTGGCATCTGTGTGAACAGCTGTGGCTCTCTTCAGACAAAGCCGTTGGCAAAGAACCACATGTTGCTGAGGGTGGAGAGGAGAAATGCAGCGCAAGTCCCTTGCTTGTTCCTTTAACAGTTTAATAACATTTTTATTTAGAGATGGATTCTACACAGATAGATTTTAAAACCCAATTAAAAATTAAAAACAAAGATCCTTAACACCAAAAATATTAAGTGCCCACTGTTAATCTGCTTCCTTTATGCCTCAGTTTCAGTTTACTTTTGAGCATACCTAATTATTCTTCAAATCTTAAGGACACTGAAAAAAGAAGGTTAAACCTTGAGTTTTTGTATTGCTGTGAGATTAACGAGATTAGTATTCAGAGGCAGGAACTGGCAAAACCACCTCTGAGTATTCCTTGCTTAAGAAAACCCTATGAAATTCATGGGACGCCACAAGTCGACAGGCAACTTAAAGACACATACACACACATTTCACTGAGGAAACTTATGTGCTTAATGGCCAGTTATTATAGAGTTACTCATAGTATAATACACCTTTTCTGCACATAATTTAAAGGCACATTATGCAGAAAGTAAAAGGGATTGAATTGTAGATTTCTTTTTAATTTTTTAAGAGGTGAAGCGCCTATTCAGCTCCTGTGTATGTGGGATTTTACTAAAATATCTTCATATTCTCACCACAAGTTTTTTAATGTCTTGCAGCCTCTAAGTAAGGCCTTTGTTGATATGAGTACTTCACTTGTTACAGAATGCTCAGGGTTTATTAGTTTTGGAGTTTAAAAGGGGGGGGGGAATAGCAAACTATTCCCACATTTTGCAGTAGGGCACAACCCATAACAGTCCACTTTGTCTTTTAAAGTTAAATGAGCACTGAGAAGTGGGGGTGGGATGAATCATATGACTTGCATTTAAAATAATGATGCATTTTAAGCCTAGCATTCACTCGAACTACCATGCTAATTATGTATTTCAGCAGATTCTACTGCTAGGCTGAAAACATGGATGTTGTATAATTTATGTATATGAGAATCATAGTCCCTTTTGGCATATGAACACAGAAAAAGAAAACAGACAATCTTTCATAGATTAAAGCAAAAGGAATAAGAAGATGGTTTTAAAATACTTTCCATTACTGATACATATTCATGGGCTGAGATTGCTGGGCGTGACAACTAATTTATAACTCAAATGTATTCAATATACTTCCTCTAAAATTTAATCCAAGTAATTTCAGGAAGATAAATAACACATGACGGCGAAATCCACCTCAATGGCCTATGGGAATGGTGTATGCCAGCACTGTTTGCCCAATGGAGTGGCAACTCTTGTGCTTCGTCCTAATCCAAATAGTTCTGAATCAGTGTAAGTGGCTGGAGGATGACTAAAACACACACACAGAGCTGTGCAAATTGCTAACTCAGCAGGGGATAGGAATATATACATTCGTCCCTCCAGATTTGCAGGGGTTAGGGGCAGAGGGCTCTTGAGAATCCAAAAAAATCACGAATAATGGGAGGAGGACTAGTGTGTGCATGCATTTCCCTTCCAAAGCCTCAAACAGCTCTAGCAAACTGTTTGAGGTGCTGGAAGGGCAGGGGAGCATGTGTTGGCCACTTCCTCCTTCGGTCCCAAGGTTTGAGAGAGATCCCTGGACCTATTTCATACCTTGGGAATGAAGGAAGGAGGGCTGCTTCCCCTTCAGTCCCAAGGTTTCAGGGAGCCCATTTATTCCTGAGTCCCTAACTATGTGCATGAACCCTCCTGGCTGTTCCCTCCATCCTCAGCTTTCCCCCCTCACTCACAGGGGAAAAGCCTGGGAGGGACAGAGAGGGAGGAGTGCACATGCACACAGCTAGGGACTCATGAATAATCAAAGCCATGAATCCCAAAGCCACAAATTCAGTGGGATGACTTTATTTGCAATGGAGGGTGTGCTGTATAAAGAAATGCATAGAGACCACTATATGGAAGCAAAAAGGCCACAACTGTATTAAATACAGTAGACAGGTGGGTTTGGCCGCAGGCATGGGTCAGGATCTGGCATCGACCAACCCAACTGTTGATCGATGAACCCCATTGCCTGATCATAGCCAGGCCTTGGGATGACAAAAGGGAGTAACTGGATATTCCCATGTTCACATCTCTGCCTCTTGTCACTGGGAGATGCTGATCAGGAGTTGCCCCCGCAATAACAACTCCTCCACAATTCCAGCACCCCCAGGTTCCCGTGGGACTTCCAATACCAGTGCCCTGCAGTGCAGATAGCTATGCCCACCAGATCCACTACCCCAGGAAGTTGTAACAGCAACCCCACAGCCCTCTTGCAGATGTAAACCAGGGTGGGATGCTGGGGAGATCCAAGCCAGAATGACATCCTGCACTCAGCCATGTGGCCTGACATAAGCCTCTGGGCTGGTGATGGGAAAGAGGGCAGGGAGTCCCACCTTTGCCAACCAGCCCATCACTGGGAAGGTCAGAAGTCCTTCCCTTTCTAGTGGCCAAACCAATCCGAGGCCACATCTGGCTCCCAGTGCATGCTGAGGGTTGTAGTCTTGCCCAGGCAGGAATTTTTGCAACCTCCCACAGCCCCAGCCAAGCCAACCAACCAGGGCTGTTACTAGGCCCAGGAGGCTACTGAGAAGATGCCGAGCTGGGAGCCAGGGCCAGAAGCCACAGCAGTCTCTGAGTGCCACCCCCCATCGGCGAATTGGCCGGCCTGGTGAGTCAGGCAGTCACACACTCTGGAGGAAGTCCACACCAAATAAATGAGCATAATAGTTCTTTATCCACCTCCTCCATGCCAGGTTCTCTGATATATGACAGTGCAGGAATTAGACCTATGTATAGTAGCCACTGACAATTGCATCCTTCATGAATTTGTCCAATATCCTTTAAATATTCCATTTTGGGATATCCATCACAAATCCTGCCCTTCAACTATGTACCATGTGAAGAGGAATTCTGACCCTCCCCCCCCCCCGAATTTAGGGGTTAAAAGGAATGGACCCACAAAACAAGAATATTGCCCCATTTCAAATAAGAATTCTGATGCCCAATGAAATGTTCTTTCAGTTCTCCAATTTTTGGCTTTCTATTATTTTAAAATGTCAGTTAAGCAATTAGAAATACAGTATAGGCATCTCCAAAAAAGGGCCAAGCACAGTTACCAAGAGAATGAGTACACAGCAAATATAAGGCCGCATTTCCACTCACCAGAAAATCCGTTGCCTGAACCGATTTCTGAAACTGCTTCTGAAAAAACATGGTTACCACTATGTTTGCGCCAGTTTCAGGAATCGGTTCAGTGGCGGGGGGGGGGGGGGGAGCTTGATCTCTGACCTCTCCTGGCCCAAAATTCCCCAGCCCAGCTTCCTTACCGGCTTCTTTGGCCGCTGACCAGCTTCCCTGTGGCCTTTTAAAAAAAATTCCTGTGGCCAGGTAAGCCAAAAGGAGGTTGCGCTTTGGTGCAGCGTGTGTAAATGATGTGCTGCTGAAACACTGTGGATCTGCGGCACGTGCAGTCAGCCGTGTGGCTTCATAGCAGACTGGAGATGTGCTGTTGTTTGAATGCCATCCCCCAGTCCACCAGGAAGCTGGAGCTTTTTGATCGTCTGTTTTGTCCCTTTCTTTCTTTTCTTTTGAAAATGCTAGAAGTGGTCATTCATTCCTACCAGTGATGTTTCTCAGGATCTTTCATTATCCAAACTTCCATCGATCAGCCTTAAGGCTAAGTTCTGTCATAGACTAGACATTGGACAGATTTGTATCAAAAAGTGCCAGTTTTCTGTGCTTGGAAAAATCTAGTCTCAAATGTAGACTAAATAATTTATTCAGCTATAGCAGAGGTAAATACATTCCCTCCCCCACTGCCTGTATACCATTAGGCAGAATTATTAGACATAGTAACCTATAAATACCAAGACATGTATTGAACTATTAATATCACTGACATTCTCATACAGAGTACTGCAATTTAACAAAAATAATTTTAAATTGGAGTACTTCTGTAAGATTTCATTGACACAGAGAATGGAGAATGCAGTGCTTTTAAAGGAGATTGATCAAATGGAATTCTGGTATATTATTTATTTATTTTTAAATTTAACTATTATTCATGTATTAATTTCATTTTCAGGATGAAGAAAGAGTATACACTACAGGATGATAAAAAAAATTCTATACAGTGAAATTATATGGATGAATTCAAACTGTGCATAATGCAGTGAGATTTTAACTACTGTGATGCAAAAGTAAATCCTGTTTATTTCAGTGGAATTACTCTTTAGAAAGTATTCATCACAAATACATGCTCAGTTCTGCTTGGTGGTGGTTTTAATGAAAGATGTTTATCTTTTTCTCAGTTTTCTTCTCATCACAAATCCTATCCACCTCACAGGTCTAAGCCAGAGTGAGAGAACCCTAACTAAGCTCTTTGAATAAATATACCTTTATTCAAATCATTTTGTATAAAATTATCACTGTTTTGTGAATTGTTGGACTTTGTTGTACAATCTTTGTGGTTGGTTTTCACTGTTTGTGAGGACAGGCTCTTTGAAAAGCATTTTTAATCAGTACAGTTCAGCTAGGGATGTGAAATGGCATGGTGTGTGGGTGTTTGTGTCTTGTGTGCCTTCAAATCGTTGCCAACTTTTGGGAACCCTAAGGCTATCAATGAGTTTTCTTGGCAAGATTTGTTCAGAGGAGGTTTGCCATAATAATAATAATAATAATAATAATAATAATAATAATAATTATTATTATTATTATTATTATTATTTATATTCGGCCCCTCTGGGTGAGCAATCAGGGCGGAGTACAACATTTAAAATACATACAATTAAACATTGCCTTCCCCTGATGCTGAGAAATTGTGACTTGCCCAAGGTCACCCAGTGGGTTTCATAACCAAGCGGGAATTGAACCATAGCCTCCAGAGTCATAGTCCAACACTCAAACCACTATGACATGCCGGCATAAGACTGTGGGGTCAACCCCCCTTGATCCATTGTTACCTCTCTCTCACACACAACAGTGCATCAAATTATCTTGGTTTTCATCCAACTCCTTCCCAAAATGGAAACCAAAAATGCTGTCAAGTGACTTCCAGTTGCCCTTTTAGGAATGATACATAAGAAAGTGGGAATGTTTGAGAGAACTTCTGGGAGATTTGGGTGTGCATATGTGGATGTTTTCATCTTTTTTCCTTTCTTTCTTTCTTTCTTTCTTTCTTTCTTGCACTTCCAGGGGCTTTTGTGCTGTTTTGGGATGAAAATTGCCTGAAAATCATGTCAATATATTTTTTAAAATGGGAGACTGGGGACTTTGGGGGAGAAATCAGGGGCCAGGGTGTACATGCATCCCATAGGTTGCACTTTCCCCAGCCCTGCTATATACACATACCTGGGAATAAATCCACTGGTTTACATCTAAATAAGTATACATTAGATTGTTGCACTGACAGTAGCCCAAATCCTGTTAGTGTGCTTCACTGGTAGGTGATGACAACAGGAGATGAAAAGGTCATGGATGCAGCAGCCATGAAGGAACGAAGACAATGGAGAAATAGGCTACTCAGAGCTCGCTGATTTGTCTTTCATCCTTCATCACCACTTTGCTACCCTGGAAGAAACTCATCTGCTAGCACTGCACACTAACAGGATTCCAACCAATACATCTCAATGTCTTCCCAATTTCTGTATATGATTGTGAAAACTGCATAGTGAAGAAAGCTGGCAGGAAGAAAATCAGCTAATTTGAATGATAGCACGGGAGGAGATTTCTACCAATACCATGGGCTGCCCAAAAGACAAATAAATGGGTTCAAGAGAGCCTGAACTCTCTCAAGAAGCCAAAATGACTAAACTGGGGCTCTTGTACTTTGAACATACAGTATCATGAGATAATTTGACTCATTGAAAAGAAAAAGAGAAAGTGGAAAGAAGCAGGAAAAGAGGAAGAATAGACAGGTGAATACAAGTGAATAGATGCAATCAAGCAAGACATGGCTCTGTGTTTCTAAAATCTGAGCAAGGCCAAGGAAGAACATGGCTCTTTCATTCACAGGTTCACCATAAGTTGAAACTAACATGATGGCACAAGACAATAAGAATTATTTCTGCTGTGTTCCAGACTTTCTTCTCATTTGTAGCAGTGGTTTGAATGTTGGACTATGGCACTGGAGACCAGGGTTAGAATTCCCCCCCCCCCCCAGCCATGGAAACTGACTAGGTGATCTTGGACAAATCACACTTGGCAAATCACTGAGATCTGATTGGATGAGGCTTGTGTGTGTGTGTGTGTGTGTGTGTGTTACTTTGTCTCTGTTTTGTCCACAACAGTTCTCTCTCTGCAGCAACAAGCGAAACCTGGGAGGTGGGGAGGTGAAGTTGCAGAGTCTATTGAAATTCCACTCCCTTGATCAAGTGCCCTATCCTGCAATTTTCTATGGTTGAGTGTGTTTTTGCTGAATCTGATGGATCAGGACAGATTAGGAATTTTCTTGGTGTACTGCCCACCCTACTAGTCAACAGTCTCCTTTCTTAAGCTTGCCAGAATGGTCTTTGGGGTGGTGTTGGAGTTGCCATGACTTGTGATAATGGAGGGATATCAGCATCCAAGCTGAGACTGCCCCATCAGGAGTGGCTCAGGACTTTATGTCTGCCATGACAACCATGGATCTGTCCCAAGCGGTATCTGGCCGAACTCATGGCCAGATGTGCTCCTTTTGTATGACACATCCTACATTTCAACCTTCTGTCCAGGAGCAATTCCAAGATGTCCTCTGTTTTGAGCATGAATAAGAACACATTGAGTAACACCACATTTGCTGTTCCCCTTCAAGATATACATCTACTTGGTAGCCTGCTCTCACTGTAAATAGGTGGACAGGCTGGATTCTTCTAAAGTTCATTTTTCCTAGGAGCAGGAGCAGACAAGACTTACCCCCAGACAGGTATGTTTATTTCTCAGAGAGGAAAAGCACAGCAAATGTGTTAGGCAATGGACTGCTTGAGCACACAATGCAAATGTTGAAAGGGTTTTTGCCATTGATTTCACCACAATGGACAAATGAAAGGAATAATTTAAATGTAAATTGTCAAGGGTTTGTTGCTCGTAAACTAAAAATTTACGCCTCTGTCTTGCTCAAAGTTCCATAAGTATCAAACACAAGCTAAAGTTTATCTGTAGGTTTATCTACGCTGTGGCAATACAGGCAGTAAAGAAAAATTTCTTCTGTGCTTCTATTGCATCTGCAGGGAACTGGCCTGTGCCTCCTTTGTTTCAACAGTTTCACTTGCTGCTGGTTTGTTGCCAGGCTCAGTTCAAAGTGCTGCTTTGGATTTATATAGCCCTATACGACACAGGTCCAGGTTATGTGAAGGACCGTATTCTCCTTCATGAACTTGCACATGCTTTGAGATCTGCTGGGAAAGCCTTCTCATTTTCCCACCACCCTCATAGGTACATCTGCTGGAAACATGGGAGAGGGCCTTCTTAGTGGCTGACCCCAGACCCTGGAACTCTCTTCCTAGAGAAGTTAGACTGGTTTTCTCCCTACTCTTTTTTGCAGACACACAAAGAGTTTTCTATGATTCTATGACATTTCTGTTTTGACAGGCATGTCATCAGTGGCTGTTAAGGTCCAGCTCACCTAAACAATGTGTTGGATCCCACTAATTGGTGTGCTGGTGTATGTGTGTCTAATTATATATGTTTTAAGCTGTTTTTAAATTTTTATTGCTTAATCTTGCTGTAACCTTTTTTATTGCTTAATCTTGCTGTAACCTAATTTTTGTAGCTTGTGCATTATTTAGAAAAAAAATAATTTAAAAAAATAAAATAAAGAATTTTTTATAATAAATTTTAAAAATTCACAATTTTTTAAAACTTGTTTTAAGTGGTTTTGATTTCCCAATGGGGAAAAATCAGGACAGAAATAAATATAAGCAAACAAACATTCTCTCACCCTCAGAAGGAAGCAAAGCAAACCCCCTCTAAACAAATCTTGCCAAGAAAATCCCATGATAAGTTCACTTTAAGGTCGCCATAAGCAGGAAACAACTTAAAGGCACACAGCAACAACAGCCATGTAGATATACCATAATGTTTTGTGCTACTCCAAAATTACACTTAATTGGAGGGCTGTACTATCCAAAATATTTATTTGCAAGCTGCAGATGAAAGAGGTTGACAATGAAATTCACACATTGTGGAGAGGATTAGATATCCTGTTTACCTTTCACTTCATTAACTCAACAATTTTCTCCATATGGAAATTATTAGCTTCTTACTCTAGATTTAAATACTCCCCAGAAAAGTCAGTGTACAATGGATGTTTTGAAAGTCTATGCAAATACATATCTTGCTATTGTATACACTATAATGGTTAGACAAACCTCAATGTAACTAGGAGGGGAAATTCATGATGGTCTTGTGGTGTTAAAGCAAGAGCCACTGGGGTGAGTGTACGCAAAACAGAACAAAGGACTGGAACCAGCAGTGTTTAAAAAAGAACAAGAAAAACCAAACACGTCTTTCAGAAGATAGATTAGGTACAAGTTAAGCAAAAATAACAACTTGAAAATAAAGTCTAAGCTGTGGTCAAAAGTTAACAGTGATATGTATTGAAATTGTGCAAACTGAATTCTGAGATCTAGTCTCTGATTACAGAGTGTATTAAGAAATGTATCGCAGGCACCCAAACTGAAATTAGCATCAACTGTCAATGCTGGCTACTGAAATTAGTGCAAATTATCAATTCCAGACAACATCCATTTGTGCATGTGTGTATTCGTTAGAAACTTCCTTTCATCTCTAAATGAGTTGGGTTGTTGCAGACACCTCCTCCACCCCTCCATTCTGCTGGCCCCAGCACCTCAGCTTGTGGGAGTATGTGTGGGAGTAGATCCTGTTGCAAATGCAAAGGAGTAGGAGAATGGCTACACAGACTTTATGGGCATCAAATACCACAGGACTAGGTAACCTTTTAAACTGCAGCAGAGCCGTCCTTGATTATCTGGCAAGTCAAGCACTGCCTTGGAGAGATTTGGACAGTGTGTTCCTTGTGACGAGTAATCATTGCTGGGCAATGGTGGGGAAGGGGGGGCAGAGGGAAAAAAAAACAGAAGAAAAAGGATCTGTGATGAAAGAGAGCATCAATCTCCCTCCAAAGTTGTGCCTGACAATTCTGCGTCATCACGAGGCTAAGACTGAAACAAAGCCTGGATGTTACTCAAGTGCTTCCATCTCTAGCATCAAGAATTAAGGTTCATCTAATATTTCCTTTCAGCTTGAAACTGAACATATATCAGATGCATATTCCAGGGGAAGTGTATAACAATGAGTTTTAAAAAATGCATTGGGAATTATGAATCATGGGGACTTTCAAAATGGCATAGGACAGATGGATTTCTTCAGAAAAGTTTGCATTGTTTTGGAGCACTGAAATGATTCTTTATGGGGGTAGAGTGGGAAAAGCTTTTTTGAAAGCCATTACCAATATTATGAATTCTGCATAGTACTAGAACTTTTTAAAAGAACATCCTATTCAAAATGATAGATTGTCTTATCATACCACTACACATCCATGTGTATTGTCCAAAAATAAGGTGGACAGTCCCAAATTACTATATTTTTGAAAAACCAGTTATGAGTTGGCTGAGTGTGCTGATAAATGCATAGTAAATAATATACATATAATTGTTACTGTGGCATATGTGTGTGTGTGTGTATGCAGTGGCAACAAATGACTTTATACGTAAGTATATTTACACATGCTGGAAATAATAGCTATATAGTACACATGTGAGGAAACAGCTACTCTTTGTCATGCATGATTAGCAATCTATATACGTTCTACATTTGCTTAGAATGTTCCACATAAAAATTCCTATAATAATCCAGTTTGTGACTAAGAATTGTAGTTTATTATTTATTGTGGCACCAGATTGTAGTTTATTATTTATTATGGCACGAGAGCTCTGTGACAGAGAAGTCAAAATGTCTCAGAAAACTGCAGTTCCCAGAATTCCCTAGCACTGAGCCAGGGCAGTTAAAGCAGTCTCAAACTGGATTACTGCTGCAGTGTGTTTTGGGGGAAGCCAACATTAAGTAACCACATCTTTATTTATATGGCGACCCTAAGGTGAACTTATGGGGTTTTCTTGGCAATCGTCTGAGAGGGGTTTGCCATTGCTAAGTAACCACATTTAAAATGCAAGCAGAATATGTCTGTATAAAACCAAAATACATACCTTTGTTGGGGTGCGTATGAGCATATTGGTATATATATATATATATATATATATGTGTGTGTGTGTGTGTGTGAATCTATAGGATAGTTATTGTGTACTTGATTTTGAGACCACATCTTTATTTAAAATTGCCAAGAAAACTCAATGGTAGGTTCGCCTTAGAGTTGCCATAACTAAAAAATGACTTGGAGATACACAACAACAGCAAGAACGAGTCTATACAGAAACAAAATACATAGTTTTGTTAGTGTGTGTGTGTGTATGTATGTATATGTAGGTGTGTATATGTCCTAGGTATGTATGTGTGTGAATATCTAGGATGGTTATTGTGCACTCAATTTGAAGAACAATAATAACATACTAAGAGGTCTGTGAGAGGAGCCCACATTAAATAACCATATCTTTATTTAAAATGCAAGTAGAAGCTGTCTGTATAGAAACAAAATATATAGTTTGTTGGTATGTGTGAACATGTGTGTTTACATGTGTGTCTCTCTCTCTGTGTGTGAAACTTTGAGATAGATATTGTGCATTTGATTTGAAGAACAATAATAACATACTAAGAGTAGAATTCAAAGATATAGCCATGTTAGTCTGTAGAATCAGTGCGTAGAGAGATCTTGTAGCACATCTGAGACTAACTGAAAGAAAGAATTTGGCAGTATGAATGTTTGAAGACCTCAGTCTACTTTCTCAGAAATGCATCTGAGGAAGTAGACTGAAGTCTACAAAAGCTGATGCTGCCAATTTCTTTCTTTCACTTGGTCTCAAAAGTGCTACAAGATATCTCAACATACTACAAGATCCATGGGGGAAGTCCGCATTAAGAAAATATATCTATATTTAAACTGCAAGTCTGTATAGAAAGAAAATACATCTTTTTGTTGGTATGTGTGAGCATATATGTATGTGTGTGTGTGTGTGTGTGTGTGTGTGAACCTATTGTGCACTTGATCTGAAGAACAATAATCACATACTAAGAGGTCTATGGGGGAAGCCCACATTAAGCGATCACATCTTTATTTAAAATGCAAGTAGACTGTTTCTGTATTGAAGCAAAATACATAGTTTCATGGGTGTGTGTGAACATGTGTGTAGATACACATCGGCCTTCCTTATCCACGGATTTTTTTATCCATGGATTCAAGCTGGAAAATATTCAGAAAAAGCATAAATTCCAAATAGCAAACCTTGAGTTCCCATTTTATTTAAGAGACACCATTTTGTTATGCCATTGGAATGAATGGGACTTGAGCATCCATGGGTTTTGTTATCCCGGGGGGGGGGGGGTCCTGGAACCAAACCCAGGCTCACTGTGTGTGTGTGTGTGTGTGTGTGTGAATCTATACGATAGTTATTGTGCACTAGATATGAAAAACAATAATAACACACTAAGAGGTCCATTAAGTAACCACATCTTTATTTAAAATGTAAGTAGAATATGCCTGTATAGAAACAAAATACGTTGTTTTGTT
This sequence comes from Urosaurus nigricauda, assembly GCA_034509955.1. NCBI lineage: Eukaryota > Metazoa > Chordata > Lepidosauria > Squamata > Phrynosomatidae > Urosaurus > Urosaurus nigricauda. The sequence goes on from JAOEGL010000004.1 coordinate 178,547,876, forward strand.
AGTATGTGTGAGTGTCTCTCTGTGTATATATGTGTGTGTGTGTGAATCTATAGGATAGTTGTTTTGCAGGTGATTAGAATAACAACAACAACATACTAAGAGGTTTATGGGGGAAGCCCACATTAAGTAACCACATCTTTATTTAAAAAGGCAAATAGACAAAATACTTCATTTCATTGGGGTGTGTGTGTGTGTGTGAGAGAGAGAAAGAATCTATAGTATAGTTATTGTGCAGGTGATTTGAATAACAACAACAACAACAACAACAACAACAACATACTAAGAGGTCTATGGGGGAAGCCCACATTAATCACATCTTTATTTAAAAAGGCAAATAGAATGTGTCTGTATAGGAGCAAAATGCATAATTTCATTGGTGTCTGAGTATGTGTGTGTGTGTGTGAATGTATAGGATAGTTATTGTGCAGATGATTTGAACAACAACAACAACAACAACAACATACTAAGAGGTCTATGGAGGAAAGTCTTTATTTAAAAATGCAAATAGAATGTGTCTGTGTCAAAACAAAATACATAGTTCCATTGGCGTGTTAATCTATAGGATAGTTATCATGAAGATGATTTGAAGAACATATGAAGAGGTCTGGGGTGGGTGGGGGATGAGGGAGAGTCCACATTAAGTGATCATCACATCTTTATTTCTAATGCAAGTAGAATGTGTCTGTATCAAAACAAAATACATAGTTCCATTGGTGTGTCAATCCATAGGACAGTTATTGCGAAGATGATTTGAAGAAGAAGAACATACGAAGAGGTCCCATGGGGGGGGGAGGGAGAGTCCACATTAATTGACCAACTCTTTAGTTCAAATGCAAGTAGAATGTGTCTGTATCAAAACAAAACCCCTAGTTTTGTCTGATGTGTGGTTGTGCCTGTGAATATATACATGTGCATATATTCTGTAAGCCAAGGCTTTCTCTTGGAGAGAGACCTCTGTCAGCAGCTGAGAGGGCTCCCTGAGCCATTCCCCAATTGGGGGAAAGAATTGCTTGCCTGGGCCATGACTCCTTTAGGGGACCATCTAGACTTTCCCTGCATTAGGCAAGAACTTTGTGCTGATGAGACAATAGTAGACAGTGTGTGCATTTCATACAGGAGAGACCATTCTGCCAGCTCTGGGAAGGGGGGAACTATACATTGAAGGAAGGGTGGAGGAGAAGAGAGAGAAGGGGATCTCTCCAAGGGGAATCTCCAAGGGGGCTTTATGGAAGGGATCCTAAGTGGATCCAAAGGGGGAGGAGTGATGTTGGGGGGCAAGGACCCCCTGGATGGGGATGCTGCCAGGCTCCCCCCCCTCTCAGCTGGGCCAAGTGGATCCTGCCCTGTGCATCATGTGCAGCTTCCCTGTGCTTGCAGGCAGCGCATGGTTTCACCTTCAGGGTCGGCTTTGCCTGTGTCCTTCTCTCCCATCACTTTAAGGTAAGGCTTGGGGGGGGGGGGGCAAAAAAGAAGAACTTTCCAAGGGATCCCTTTTTGTGGGTTGAGAGAGAAAAAGGATCAGGGGGAAAAAAAAGAAGAAGCATGGAAAGAAATCAGTCTAGATCATGCTGCAGAGGAGGGGGGCAAAGCAAAAAACAACTTCTTGCCTCCAAGGAATAGTTCCTCTCTTGCTCCTTAATTGGAGGAAGGAGTTTGCTATAGAGAGAGCTCAGCAGACCTTTCTTTTTTAAAAGTCAATTGGGCAAAGAAAAGAAGAAAGATTCGTTTCAATTTCAGTTCCAGGGAGTGATCTAGTTGGAGGATCCTGCTATATTCATAGCTCCTGCATTTTTCATTTAATCTATCTTGCATGGTCTCTTTTTAGAGGGGGGGGGGGGAAGGTGTTGTTGTTTGTGGAGCATGGGAACCTTTTTGGTCAAAGGAGGTGGGGATGGGAGAGAAAAAGGGGATCTTGAATGTAAGATCTATTAAGAAACTGGAGGAGGAAAGATCTATGAAAAAACTGGGGGTTTGGAGGGGAGAGAGACCCATTTGCTTGTGGAAAATTAAAATGCTTTGGGCTGGTGGGAGGAAGGGGGGATTGAAGCCTCTGAAATTATGTACTAAAGTAAGAAGACCCCAAATCCACAAAACAGGGCATGATCATGAAAGGGGGGGGGGGTAGATTGGGAATGTCCTTGTACTTTGCTGCCTGGTTGAATGATTCAAGCGATGTCGCAGATCCTATGGATTTTTCAGGCAGAGAGCTTCCCACTCCCTCCCCCCCCCCATTTTTATAAATGATAGTTTTACATTATTTTCTAAAACGATCCTCTGTTGTTATTGTTTTAAACACACACACACATACATGTTTAAATATATATATATGGCCATATGAAAGGGATGCAAGGGCATAGTTTCTCTTAAGAGAGCTGAGCTGTGTAAATGTTAATTTAATTTACTTTTTAATAAAAAGTCCTTCCCCAGGAGAAGAGGGCAAAAGAGGACTCTGTGCATAGAGTCCATGAAACAGGGTTGCAAAGTGGATCAGAAGAAGGGGGGGGGGGAGGACTTTCCTAGGAGGAGGAAAAACACACACAATAATGCAGACATTTTGTCCCAGGGAGCCCTCCTCCTCTTCCTCCTCCTCCTTCCATCTCCACCCAGCATTAGCATAAGAGTTGCACACAGCCTCCCTTTGAATGAAGCTGTTTCGACAAGTTGAAGAGAAACTTTGGAAAGAGAGGACTTGAAAAGGAGGGTTTGGGAGTTTTTGAGAACTCTAAAAGCGGTGCATCCACACTGGCTAAATGATCCGGTTTGAGAGCAGTTTTAAGTCCCATGCTATGGAATTCATGAAACTGCCTTGGTGGCTCCATGCCTTATGGAGAATTCCATAGCATGGAGCCAAGGCAAGTCAAAGGACTCTCAAACTGGATCATATTTAGCCAGTGCAGATGCAGCCCTAGACTTTGGAAGCAAAGCATGTTTTGCTGCCTATTGCTTCTACATAGAGTTTTTATTTTTATTTGGATCTCAGGTGTAGAAAGATACATGTTGTTTCCCCTTGTCCTCTCTTCTTTCTTTCAAACTGGATCATTTAGCCAGTGCAGATGCAGTCCTAGACTTTGGAAGCAAAACATGTTTGGTTTTGCTGCCTATTTCTTATACACAAGAGCTTTTATTTTTATTTGGGTGTAGAAAGATACATATTTCTTTCCCTTGTCCTCTCTAGGGGACTTTCTTTCTTTCTTTCTTTCTTTCTTTGGGAAACCTATTAACCCTTGCTCTTTATTTAATCCAGATGTAAAAACACCCCCCTTCTCTCCACCTTTGCTACCTTATTGTTATTTGACATAGTATTTTGTGCATGTGCAAAAAATGGTGTAACCTGTGGCATTGGGAATGCAAATAATAATACTAAAAAGCCCGTGGGAAGCAAGGCAGAACAAATCAGCATTTAATCAAGCAGGAAAGGGGGGGGGGGAGATTTAATATCTTTGAAAGCATGGAGGGGTGGCTTGTCTCCCCATCTCCCCCACCCACCATTTTTTGAAAAAAGGACCCACATACACAAATCACATACACATACAGCACCAAGTCTGGGACCATGACATCAATCTGTCCTCTTGATGAATATATGTCTGTGGTGTGTGTGTGCCTGGTGTCTGTGTGTGTGCTGCTGTTGTTGTCCTGAAGGTCTCCAATGTGCTGGATGTGAAGTGCTTACAGGAAAACAGATTACAAGATTAACATCTGTTAACATGATCGTTTATCTCCAGCCAAAAATAGGTCAGGCCTTTCTTAAGGAAGCGCCAGGGCCCCGGCCCATGATTAAATAATGAAATTAAACTAATGAGTTCATCAATGAGAGAGAGGCTGGGGAGAAAAGGGGGTCTGTTTGGACGCAGCTGGACCGCCAGCCACACAGACCTATAGCTACATCTATCTTTTATATCGATATCGATTTCATCTGTAGCTATACATCTATTGGTTGTTGTTGTTCTATGCCTTCAAGTCCTTTCCGATTTACATCGGCCCCTAAAGCGAGCCTGTCATGGGGTCTTGTTGGCAGGATTGGTTCAGAGGCGGTTTGCTGCGGCCTTCCCATGAGGCTGAGAGAGTGTGACTTGCCCAAGGTCACCCAGTCAGTTTCATGGCCAAGTGGGAACCAAATCCTGACCTTTGGAGTACTACTCCCAACACTCAAGCCACTACTATGCTGGCTCTCTACCTATATCTGTATCTAACTCTACATCTGTCTAGTTGTTGTTGTGTGCCTTCAAGTCTTTTCCAACTTACGGCGACCCTAAAGCGAGCCTATCATGGGGTTTTCTTGGCATAGATTTGTTCCTTTGCCTTCCTCTGAGGCTGAGAGTGTGTGACTTGCCCAAGGTCATGGCCAAGCAGGGAATCAAACCCTGGTCTCTGGAGTCGTAGTCCAGCACACAAACCACTATGCCATGCTGGCTCTTAAGATATCCTCTGTGTGATAGATTATATATAATAATCTATAAAATAATAATCTATATATAATATTTGGACACATTCCAAAATAGAACAATATATTGATCAATCTATCTATTGATATTATTCTATATTATATATAGAATATATATAATAATCTGTTATATTAATCTATAATATATAATCTATCTGTACAAAAACAAATCCAGAGTTTTGAAGAATAATCCTGGCAAGGCCCATCTGAGCCCCTTTGTCAGGAGAGACCCAACTCTTTTCGATGGCCCCTTCCTCCCCCTCTTCTTCCTCCTCTTCTTTTTCCGTGTGTGGCTCATGCTCTCTTCCAGCCTTTTCTTCTCACTTTAGCAATGCATGCACATTTTCCCTTTCCAGTGGCTGTTGGTTTCAAGGAACATGAGGTCGGTTTCTTAAACTCTGGGCCTGGTTTGCAGGTTGGTGTTTTATTTTGGAGGTGGGGGGGGGTTTGTTTGGTAATCAAGTGACTCTGGGGGCAAAGAAGACTGTAAAACCACCCTTGAAAAGTGGCCCAGGATTTGTTTTTTGGCTGATCCCTGACCCCACAACCAAGATGGTCAGCCTGGTCCTGTAGTCCCCAGCCTCTGACTTGCTTTGCATGGCATTTGCAACTCCACATTATACGGCCCCAGAAGAACTGCATGCTCTTGTTTCTCTCCCCGCCCCCCACATCCATGCATATGTCTTTGTTGGGAATATCTATCGATATCTGGAGAGGTAAATGAATACCCCCACCTCTTTTCCACCCTCCATCTGCTGTGTACCAAAAAAAACAACACACACTGTACAACCCCTTTTGAACCAGAACTCAAATCAGGGATAGGGTGATCAGAAAGAGGTGGTTTCCAGGATCAAGTTTGAGCTCTGCTGAAGCCAAGAAGTGGGAAATGATCTCTGGGTGTATTTGAACAATGGGGCAGACTTGCTTATCTGAAGAAAGTGAGGCGCCTGGGAATGTGTCCAAAAATTACACCCCTTTTGCATGCCAAGAATGTGATTATTGATATCCTTTCTAAGAGTCATGGCTAAAAAGGACTGCAGGATCACATTGAGTCCAGGACACAATTGGAGTGTGTGTGTGTGTGAATTCTCCCTGGTATTCAAAGGATACTGCTGTGTAGCCAAAAAAAAAAACAAAAACAAAAACAAAACAAAACAAAACAAAAAAAAAACAAAAAAAAAAAACAAAAACAAAAAAAAAACAAAAAAAAACAAAAAAAAGGGGAGGGGGGAAGGTGGATGTGGGGAGGGGAAGGTGCTTTATTTCTCAGTGTTGATTCCTTCTGGATTGAATGTGTTTTTAAAAACATATGCACAGATACATATTCACTTAAGCAAAAGTGAAAAACTTAACTGTCCTGGCACAAGTGCAAAGGGGGGGGGAAGCACTATTGGGCCAACATAATGCTATGAACGAAAGGTCATTTCTGCACCGCACAATAAGCACATTCACGCAATGAATAGCAGTAGCAGGCCCCGCCTGTCATGGATCCTGCCCTGTTTTGTACTTAGTAAATTCTTCCCTTTGTGATTCCATTTCCTTGCCCCGAAAATTAACATTATTTCTGGTTTTGGTAGCTGGAACATGCAGCCTGTTAGTAAATTGATTCTTAAGGACAATTTGAGATTGCAGAGTTTTCAGTGATAAATTGTAGATTTCTTTGAGAAGTTATTTTTGGCATATTTGGTGGGATGGACAAGGAAATGCAACCTTTTGTGTAGAAGAAGCCAGCTTCCCACTTTGCTACTGTGTTATCAGAACTATTTTTTCTTAGAGAGAAACCTGAGCATGTTCAAGGAGAGTCCTTTATGTTTTGGCCTGATGCCACATTCTTTATTTCATAGCTGCATCTCTAAATGAGTTAACTATCAAAGAGTTTTTCATTAACTCACTTGGCAGCCCATATATGAATGAAAAAGAGCATAACTGCAAGAGGGCAGTTATAGAAACATATATCTAATGTCTTTTAGAATCAGATTGTATGGGTTCATGTGTTTATCCATTTTCTTTTAACATTTTTCTCCATCCCAATTTGGGACAAGAGTTTCTATATGTGGGCTATCAATATTTTAGCAGCTTGTTGTTGGAGGAAGGCAGTAACTGTATATAGGACTCAACTCTTGAACTTTGGTGTCTTAGTCCTCTCTGTTTTGTTAGTTCTGGTTTGCATTCAGTGTAAGATACTGCAGCCTAAATCTTTTGGTCCCAACTAGAGTAGACCCGCTGAAACTATGTAACTTCCATAACTGTTGATCTACCAAGTTAACACTGATTTTATTGGTCTGTTTGACTTGGGAGTTACAAATGGATTTAGGCCAAGAGTTTTTGTTAAATCATTGTTAGGATTACAGAGCAAGTCATGACAACCTGCAAGGTGATTGCATATTGTTAGCAGTGGTGCTATTAGGATGTGTTCACACTTGATGCCAAGGCAGTCCAATCTTTTGCAACAAATATGGAAAACAACACAGTGACCAACAGATTGGAAACACTCAATATACATTCCTCAATGTATTTTTTTAAACAATCAAAACATACAAACAAAAACACATAATTTTCTATGTAAAAACATGCAAGGCAATAACACATCAAATTAATAAAGAGTCTTTAACAATCTAAAACAATTCTAAAACTAAAAAGAAAACAAACAAAACATGAACACAAAACAGGGAAACAAAGGCTTCCAACATACCTGACTATGGTTCTTCAATATAATTTCTAATACCCAAGAAAGGGGATAACAGGGATTGCAGTGACAAGACAATTGCATTAATTTCCTATTCAAGCAAATGGATGCTTGAAATTCTACAACAAAGACTTTTAGCATATATGAAGCAAGGGATGACAGATGTCCAAGCTGGATTCAGGAGAGGAAGAGGCACTAGGGATCATATTACAAACATATATTGGATAATGGAGCACATGAAAGAATTTCAAAAGAAAATCAGCCTGTGCTTTATAGATTAAAGCAAAACCTTTGATTACATAAATTATCAAAAACTATTAGAACTCCTGTTAGAACTTAATATGAAGAAACTGAATGGTTTTCAGTTGGTAAGGCGGGATCAGGCAAGACTGCATTTTATAACCTAATATGCTTGACTTGAATGCTGAACACATCATATATAAAGCAGGATTAGACCTGAAGGCAGGAAGTATGAAAATTGGAGAAAGGAACATCAAAATAAGAGGAAGGAAAATTACCAATTTAATATATGCAGATGACACCTTACTACTAGCAGAAAATAGCAAAGACTTGAAACTAAAAGAAAAAAAAATTCAAGGAAGAAAGTGCAAAGACAGTTTTAGAGTTGAACATGAAGAAAACAAAAATAATGACCACCATTACAGAACTTTAATGTAGATGGTGATGACCATATTGAAATAGTTCCAAATTTTCCATATCTTGGCTCAGTCATTAATCAAAATGAAGACTGTAGTAAAAAAAAATCTGAAGACTAGAACTTAGAAGGGCAGATATTACAAGATTCTGAAGTTTAAAGATATATAATTGAATACTAAAATTAGGATTGTCCATGTATTTCCCATTTCTATATGGTTGTAAAAGCTGGACAGTGAAGAAAGCTAATAGGAAGAAAACTTTTTTGAAATGTGATGCTGGAGAAGAGTTCTATGGATACTGTCGACTGCTGAAAACACAAATAAATGGGTCCAAGAGCAAATCGAGATGGAACTCCCCCTAGAAGCTGATGATTAAACTGAGACCATACTTTGGACATATGTGAGAAAACATGACTCATTAGAAAGGACAATAATGCTTGGTAAGGTAGAAGGCAGTAGGAAACAAGGAAGACTGCATTCCAGATAGATAGACTCAATCAAGGAAGCCAAAGCCCTAAGTCTGCAGGGCTGTTGATGACAAAGTAATTTGGAGGCCTCTCTTTCATGGGGTTGCCACAAGTCGAAGTTGACTTGGTGGCCATTAAGAACCAAAGTTAAGGCTGTAGTTCTTGGGAAGAATTTCACTTGACATCAGTGCTGCTTCCATCAGAGTAAATGTCCTCCTGCTAAAGTGTATTCCCTGTGAAAGTGTATTCTCATTTTCACCTCCCACAGCTGTGATGCAAAAAGAAAACCCACACTGGCTAGATTACATGCTTAGTTCTGAAATACTTCCCTTATTCTTTCTGACTGGCATTCGCACCAATAGTGCTTGAAAGTTTCAAAGGTGGCTTTATATTCTTGCAATATACATATTTACTCAGAAGTACATGCCATTTTCACCACCGAGGCGCAAATCCAAGTAAATATACATTGGTTTGAGGACTCAAAATGCAGTTCCAACAGAGGACTACTCAGAAGTAAGTCCATTGGATTTAGGCAGTCTCACTGACAGGTTAACTGGATTGAAGTTCAAGCTGTTTATACTGGAGTACCAAGGAGGCACACAACAACAACAATAACAACAACAAGGAAGAGGAGGAAGCCAAATTCAGTTCAAATAACTTTTCTTCTGAAAACTAGGTATTGTTTTCCCCTTTCTTTGGAGTTTATCATACGACGGAATTTGGGGGTATAATGCAATGGCAATTTGAACGCAATCATGGGGTTTTATGTTAATGTGAATGAGTGTATCTCATGTAATTTTGGGCAATGGGAAGTCATTCTGAATGCAATAATGGGGTTTCACGTAATTGAATATTAGAGTATCTCATGCAATTTCGGGCAATGGGGAGTCATTTTCCGGAAATGGGAAGTCATTCTGAATGCATTCCAAACGCAATCAGATTTCATGTAAATTTGTTAAACTAGCAAATTCACGTAATTGCGAATTGACTCCATTTGCAATTGAGAGAAATTCCTCCCTTTCATTAAACTCCTTTCATTCAGTATTATTTCTAACTATAGCAGCAAACTGTCCTGTACAAGAAGGCCCTCAGACAGCAAACTGGTTGCTTGTCTTGGCAAAAATCTGGTGGCATTTGATGGCCCAAAACATTGCAATTGGGAACCATCATTGTGTTTTGGAGCTGCATTTTGTCCCTGGTGAGCAGATGTCCACATTGCAAAGGCTGACAAGGCACTGCGAGATGTCAGACCATCTAGAAAAACGTAGGACACAACCATAGAAAAGCTCAAAAACACTCATTTAAGTGTTAATTCCTACTTTTTAGTTATGCTCAAAAGGGAGGCCTTTTTTTGAAACCTTTGCTGGACAGCAGTTTGAAAATGAGGACCTCTGGTCACCCTGCATAAAAATGTAAATTTGCCCAGCTTAGTCCTGCTCAAAATGGAGGACATTTTTGAAATTACCTCTGGACAGAAGGTTGAAATGGGAGTCAAAGTCCTGGAAAAAGGAGGACCTCTGGCCACCCTGCATATCAGTGTAAATTCATGCTGCTTAATCCTGCTCAAAAGGGAGGACATCTTTGAAATTCCTGCTGGACAGAAGGATGAAATGGAAGACATGTCCTGGAAAAAAAGAGGACCTCTGGCTGCCCTGCGTATCAATGTAAATTCACACAGTCCTGCTCAAAAGGAAGGACATTTTTGGAATCCTTCCTGGGCAGACAACGAGGAGGAGGAAGCCCCATTCATTTCAAAGAACTTTTCCTCTGAAAGCTAGGTACTGTTTATACTGGAGTACCAAGGAGGCAAACAACAACAACAACAACCAAGAAGGAGGAGGAGGAGGAGGCAGCCCCATTCAATGCAAAGAACTTTTTTTCTAAAAGCTAGGTATTGTTTTTCCCTTTCTTTTACTCAGTAAAAAGAGGCCACCCTGCTGTTGTCACCAGGTTCCAGGCCTGGCATTGTGTGCCCCACTGTGGCCAGGGTCAGGTTTCAGGATCCCTGTGAAACTATCCCCAGGAGAAGCCAACTACCAACACCACCACAACAACCCAATAACAAAGAATGAGGAGAATCCAGCCCAGGGTTGTTTATTACAGAAGAACTGGTTGGAGCTTGGGCAGGTCCTGGGGGCCAGGGCTCCACCAGTGTGAGAAGAGAAGTGGTGCCAGGGAGGGAAAGGTAGAACCCAAAGCCCTTTCCTCCTCCTTTACACCCATTTGTGCTCTTCCTCCCCTCCTCCTCCTTCTTGCAACAGCTTGTTGCTGTGTGTGTTGGTGTTAGGAGGGAGGAGGCAAGGGAAGGGAGGAGTTGAGCTCTCTCTGGCTGGCTGCTTTGCTCCCCCTTTCCCTGGAGCCAGAGACAACGTCACCACCAGCCCTGCAACAACTGTAATCCAAGAAGAAGTGAAAGAGGCAGAGAGGGAAGGAAGAGAGGCAAAGCTTCCAAGGCTTCTGTTTTATTTTGTTTTGTTCTATTTTGGTCCAGGCGATCCAAGCCGCTCAAAAGGAAAAAAAAAGTGGAGGTGGGAAGGAAAAAAGAAAAGAAAAGAAAAGCCTGGGATCATCAGGAAAGGCACAGGTTCTGGAGGAGGAGAAGGAGGATCAAGATCTGCGGGTGATCTAGTTTTAGTCTCCCTGCCTTCTTTGGATTATCTGGATGATCCTGGCAGTACTGTTGGGAAGGTAATGTAATGTTTGCTTTCTGTTTTCCACTTGGGCTTGTTCTGGTGGAAAAAAGAGAAGGGCGTCTGGGAGGGTGTTGCCAGGCGTGGCCAGGATTGCATAAGTGGGCACAGGGAAGGCACTGGGTGCAAGGGATGGAGGGGCAGCAGAAACAGGACTGATAGGGCACCCCTAGAAAGGCATGTCTTTATATGTAGAGCAGTTCCTAGAAGTAGGGGAAATGCTTTTCCCTTCCCTTTGGAAAGATATTTATTTATTTATTTTTATTGCACCAGGAGGAGATGGGGTGGTGTGGAAAGAGGGGGGGGGGGAAGAAAGATCATTGCTGAAGTCTAGAGGAGACGAAAACTTCTGCAGCTGCACTGTAGAAACAATCCAACTGGGCACCACTTGACCTGTCATGGCAAACCGGATTATTTCTACAGTGCAGATGTATTTCTGGGGTGTAGGATTGCAGTTCTGCATGACAAAGGGAGGAGGGTGGGATCTGGGTCCCAGTGCTCTTCTGAGTTTAGAGAGGGTTTTGGGGGGTGGGGGTTGCTTTGCAAATGGACTCAGAGATGGGATGATCATTCCAAACCTTGATGCACTTGAATCCCTTAGAAGAAGGAGGTTTCTTCACAGTTCTGGGGCCCTTTAAAAACTCAGAAGAGTTTCACAAGTTTACAAAGAAGCCTTATGTTGTTAATACCAAATAACACTCTCCCCCTCCCCCCTCCACACACACACTCAGTGTAACACTTAAAAGTTGAAACAAAGTGTTTTCACAACCTTTCCCTTTTGTTTATTTATTTTGAAAGCCTTGGAACTCAGTTCACAGAGTATGTGTCACTTTGTTGCTAACAGATTTCTCTGTCTTTGTGCCTTGCCCCCCCCCCCCTCTCTCTCTTTGTGTGTTTGGGAGAGGAGCTTGTTTTGTAAGGTTTGCTTCCTTTTCTGTCGATGCTGCTTTTTAATGGTCTCCTATCAAAATCTGAAAGAAGCCCTGTTGAGACTTGTATAACTGAATGCTACCTGTCCTATTGGTAGGAGAGAGGAGAGGAATTTCTGTCCATTTTCTCTAATAAAATTGGAGACTGGGGTTGCATGGGAACACTTGTGGTGTAATAGGTATTGCAGCTCAGTTATTCAAGGAGACATCTTCAGTTTCACAAGAGTAACTGCCTTAGCCATCTTGAGTAAGCCCTGAGTAATAAAATCAGCCCTACTTCTGTTTGTTTTACTTTGAATCATGAATATTAGGCATAGCTTTCTTTAGGACTCAGACAATGTGAAAGGCGTAGCCAATAAATCCCTATTCTTTTGTTGGGTCTAAATCTTTGAATGCCTCATGGCTAATATTTCATACAGTACCTGTAAGATTTTTTATTATTATTATTTTTTAAAAAATGCAGACACTTGAATTACGTTTACTACCCAGATACTAGAATACGTTGTTAAATTATGTTTAAGGTATGCAGCCAGAAGGGTATAAATAAACCTGAGATGCAATATTGATGGCAGTTGGGAATGAATGTGTTCTTAGCAACCTCTCTGGCACATTGAAAGTTAAAACCCTGCTGGGTGAAATCATAGATTTATCTAATCCAGTATCCTGATTCCCATGGTGACTAACCCAGTGCTTCCAATAAGGAGTGAGTAAAAGCACTGGCTTCATGCTGTTGATTTCCAGCAGCTGGCATTAGTTGTTCACTGGGACACTGTAGTTGAAAATGGCAGCTCTATGGAAATATAACAGGAAATAGCTATCAAAGGGTCTACCTTCCCTGGGTTTTGGTTGTGGGAACCTTTCGCCTCCTTGTGTTTTGTACTGCAATTCCCATGACCATTTGACCATGTTACTTGGGGCTTCTGGGAGTTGGAAGTCCAAAAACCACAAGCACCAAAGATTTCTCACATCTGGACTGAACTTTCTTTGAAATCATCTTGTTTCGATTGATAACTGGCTGCTAAAAGGTATAGACAGTATGGAAATGGACAAACTAACTGAACGACTAGAAGGGAAGTCAACAAACACACCCAACATAGATTGGGAAAGTATAAAAGCATATTGCAAAAATAGATGGTCATAAAAATAGATGGTTGTAAAATAAAGGGTAGCTGAAGTAAGCGCCATATCACCTGAATGCAAGTCCTTGGAGTTTATAATACGACAGAATTTGGGGGTATAATGCAATGGCAATCCGAACACAATCATGGGGTTTCGCGTTATTGCGTATGAGTGCATCTCACGCAATTTCGGGCAATGGGAAGTCATTCTGAACACAATCATGAGGTTTCACGTAATTGAGTATTGGAGTATCTCACACAATTTCGGGCAATGGCGGGGTCATTTTCGGGAAATGGGAAGTCATTCTGAACGCATTGCGAATGCAATCAGATTTCACATAAATTCGCTAAACTAGCGAATTCATGTAATTGTGAATTGGCTCCATTCGCAATTGAAAGAAATTCCTCCCATGTGATAAACTCCCATGTAATCTGGTGAGCAGTTCAAAGCAGACAGGTAAAATCAATTCAAGACTGAAGTTACTATAATACAGACATATTTATTTGGAATTGTAAAATGGGTAGCTTTATTTTTTATATCTTCTTTTTATCTCTAAGTCGTTAAGAAAAGGAGTGGAAGTTGGTATTAGTACAATTAGACAAGAAAGGTAATATTAATAAATTTTCAACTATGAATTAAGATGCAAAAAACAAACAAAGCAAAAAAGAAAATAGTAATTTGTTGATTATACGTTTTTTATTCTATCCTTTTTCTTGTTTGTATGTTACAAATAGTATTCGCCTGTAATTCTCATAGTTATAATAAAATTTATATAAAAGGCATCTTGTTTCTATAAATTCCACAGTTCATTCTGTACTGTGAACTGAAATTCTCTCTCTCTACTGTATGTTACATCAAGAAAGTAGTGATGAAAGTATTGTTTCCTAAATATTTCCTACAGTTAAGCAAAGACCTAGGGAAATGTATATCTTTAACTTAATGGAAACTCCCCCCCTTTTTTTTTCTTTAAAAGTAAGAAATGGAAAAAGCTGGTATCATTAAGTTAATCACAGCCTAGTATCATGGCTAGCTTGGGGGCATCTGATGTACCTTCTGCAAGGGTACAGTTTCCATGCTGAACTGTTGACATTATTTGAAGTTAAAATAAGTGCCATTTGCATGTTTCAGGTGTAGAAGAAACTCCAGATATTAGTGTCTGTGGAGGCTTAGTGTGGCTGGCAGGCAGGCAGCCAGATAAGGTAGCTGCCTCATATGTCTTCATTGGCTCTGTGCCTACAGCTTAGCACAGTAATTACACAGTTGTAGCTGTACTTACTTAGGCATAAGCCCCACTTAAAACAGTGGGCCTTATTTCTGATGAATATACATAAGGCTGAGCTGAAGTGCATGATGACAGAAAATGTAGAGAACCAAAGCAGTGCTGTGGTCTGAACCCTGGGCTGGGGCTTGGCAAATCCAAGTTTTGGCCCCTCTGACTCATGAAATTCACTGTGTGACCTTCGAACATTGATCTCCTGACTGGTAGGGTTGTTGTGTGGACAAAATGGGAACAAGAACCTTTTGCTCACTGAAAGAAAGATGATATGTAAATGTAACCAATAACAGAAGTATTTCCCATGTAAATCTTAAGTTAAATTTATAAGAAGTAAGTGTGTTTAGAGTGAATTGTTGCTGCTATTGAAGATTATGGCAATGACGACGATGAGCATAGGATACATGCTACATTTTCCTCCTTAGCATAATATTCTATTAGTGAAGCTTCTACTTGCCTCAGTATAGAGCTACACACAACAGGAACTGCACTGCAAGCACTGAGAACTTGAAAATTTTAGTTGCAGTGCCTTAAAAGGTGCACACTTTATTGAAACATTTTCCTGGTCACTTCCCATTTGGGTCAGTCCAGAAATTATTGTTTTTTGTCTTCACTTCAGTAGCTATTGAATATAACAGCGCTCTATAATTTATTGTTCTTTTTGTTGGCCCTGAAAGACTCTGTGGCCTGAATCTTTTTGATTAGCCCCCAAGTAGACCAGATCAACTGGACCAATTACTGAATTATGCATCAGTATATAGGAAGAATCTAGAGATTCAATTGGTCTGCTCAAGTTGGGACAAAGGATATGAGAGAAACCTTGGTTTGCCGCTCAGTTTGGGGAAATCAGGCAGGGAGGGTTCAGAGGATACCAGTTTGCCTTAGGCACAAAAGTAACTGGATGAACCACTGCAAAACTCTGTTTGCTGCTACTGTGGTAATGGCAGCCGCAGTCAGCCTGCTAAGGAATCTGTATATCAGTAAATAATAAGATATTACTCATCAACA
This sequence comes from Urosaurus nigricauda, assembly GCA_034509955.1. Classification (NCBI taxonomy): domain Eukaryota; kingdom Metazoa; phylum Chordata; class Lepidosauria; order Squamata; family Phrynosomatidae; genus Urosaurus; species Urosaurus nigricauda. Next base: position 178,563,145 of record JAOEGL010000004.1, read on the forward strand.
GATACCTTTGGGAAAAAAATTTAAAAGAAACTCAGCTTCATAATGGACTGGTGCCAGTAAAATGTTAGGAGGCCAATTATCATTACAAAAGGCGGAATAAAAAAGAAAGGCAGAATGAAAACAATTGTGCCATCATCATTGCTTGTCTTCTTGACTTGAACCTTCCACTGTTGAAATTTAGTCTTAATGGGTCAGGATTTATTTTATTCTGAAATATGGTAGCAGCTGCTCATTTGTTTCACACGCTCATGTGCTTGTTTTCTATTTGTGAGATTACAGCAGGTAGGAACAGTGCACATTTCACACTAGAGAAAGTTCCACTTACAGTAGCATGTAGGAACTCATGCCCTTCTGTGCTTTGTCATGACTGGGCTGGTCCCAGTCCTGCACCATGCTATCTGATCAATGCAGTATTGCAAGAGACTTTATACACAATTACTGCTTATTCCTTGAAATGGCTGGAAGCAGAAGTGACACTACACCTCCTTCCTTTGAAAGTGGAAAAATCACAAATAAAAAAAACCACAATTTTTTTAACCCGAGAGAATATTTCTGTACGCATTTGTAGGTCCTCTAGTGCGACTCTGTTGCCAAGATCCCCTGGAAGGTGACCACAGAATTGTGCTGGATGACCTACAAATGCCTTGAGAAATATGTTCTTTATGAATCTCTAGGTCCTCCAGCAGCATTTCTGGTGAATGTTGGTCATAGAGTTGAGCTGGAGGATCTAAAGAGAACATATTAATCAAATCCATAAATCATCCAAACTGCAAAAGTTATAGCTGCAAATGTGGAGGGCTGACTGAAGTGCTATGTGTATAGAGTCTTCCATTTTAGACATAGGCTTCTCTTTCTGGTATTCCTCTGAACTCTCAAGGGCCAGCCCCCTGCGTGTATGTGATACCTGATTGACCTATGGATGGCTATAGAGGGAGCAGCATTTTTGTCTAGTCCCCTGTGCCAGTTTGGATGTCCTATATACAATGTCTTATTTAGGTGTGTCTACACTGTAGAAATAATGCAGCTTGACACCACTTTAAGTGCTGTAGCTCTATCCTGTAGAATCATGGGATTTTCATAATTTTTGACTTCTCTGCCAAAGTGTTGTTTTCTCACAAAACTACAAATCCCAGCATTCTGTAACATGCAGCCATGGTGTCAAACTGCATTAGCTCTGTAGTGTAGTCACACCATTCATGTCTTTTTTTTTCTTTCTTCAATCACAAAATTTTTAAAGCTGTAATCCAGTGGGCAATTCTTATATTTTTCTTGATATCTGCTTGGTTTTTTTTTTTTTACCTGAAAACAATAGTCAGGACTACCAAAGGCCTTCTGCATAAACTGGTATGTTCACTGCTACTGTTTGCAAAAACACAGAAATAAAAGCTCATGTGAGTGGTCTGCTTGTGTGTGGGTAGATATGTGAAGAAATCTGTGGGAAATTAAAAAGAAAAACATGACTGGGAAAGAGGAAATGATTATTTTCTAATTGTGTGTGTGTGTGTGTGGGGGGGGGGGTGACAACCAAAAAGGGAAGGGAAAAAAATGGAAATCCTATGGGGAAAAATTCAGAATGAAAATATTTTTACATGACATGTGAAAAATCATATTGTTACCCAATCAAAATATGTTAGATAAGGAATGAAAATAATTTGCCTCACCAGATAGGACCACAACTCTCAGTGTTCCTTACCATTGGTTGTGCTGGCTGAGGCTGCTGATACGTGACACCCACCAATTTCTGGAAGGCTGCATGATTCTCGCTCCTGTCTTAGAGAGAAGTGGTGTTGTTACTGATAATAGCTTTGTTGTAGCATTTTGGATGGATTTCTAAGCATATAATAGCCTAAGGACTTGGCACTGGACAAATAGTCTCTGATGTGGTAGAACACAGAACAACTGAAGTCATTTGGTCCAGGAGTGCAACTGAAGAATTTGCCAAGTGTCTTTCTCTTATAGCACACCAGCATGAACTTTCTACAGCACAACTTCTGACTTTTCTTGCTTCTGGCAACTGTCTTCCATCAAGTACTGTAAAATAAGTACAGTAAAAAATGTGCTTGAAAAGACAAATATGTAATCAAGTGAAAAATTAACCTGTGAAAATACTTAAGAAGCTTGTTTCAATTCATGCAAACCTTGCATTTTCTGAAGTTCAAGAACTTAGGAACATTCACAATGGGAATTAAGGGCATCCCAGACATTGGGTCCATTTGGATGACCTTCATATCAGTGAAAAAGTATTGGTAGATTTGGATGGAACCATAGATGGTCATCAAAATCATCAAAATCTGAGGAAGTAGACTGAAATATACAAAGGCTCATGCTGCCAAATTCTTTCTTTCAGTTAGTCTCAAAGGTGCTACAAGTCTTCAAATTACTATCTAAATATAAGATTGTATGTACAGCACTGTGTAAATTTACAGGGCTATATAAATAAAGGTTAATAATACAAGATCTCTGTACATTTTACAGACTAACACAACTATATCTTTGAATTTTAGAACTGTATAGTGTGAAGACTGACCATCCCTCTGAAGAACCCCTTATACCAAAGCGAGATATGGTGTTTGGGTTCATACAGGGTGCGATCATGAAGGCCTCTAGATCAGTGGTTCCCAACCTTTGGTCCTCCATTTGTTTTGGACTTGAGTTCCCAGAAGCCCCAACCAACTTGGCCAACAGTCAGGAGTTATGGGAGATGAAATTCAAATAATCTGGAAGAGCCAAAGTTTGAGACAGAAGCCCCATCCTGTCCTCTCTACCGGGCATGTTCCAGCCCACCAGCTCTACTCTCTCCTCAGTTATTCTTTGTCTTCCTCAAGAGCAACATCTAATTCACATTCACCTCCACTGTTGAGTAGCTTCTTCTCTATTTCTTGTTTCTGCTTTTCCCCCCTATACATATATTTTTGACTTTTTATTTGATTAAAAAACAAGAACAGGGACTAAAACTGTTTTTAAAAAGCATAAAGAAGAAAGAAAGGGAGCTGGAAGGACATGGAGTGGCTACTCAGCATTGAGAATTGTCTGAATGGTGTGAATTCAATGGAGGACAAAAAAGACCTGGGGCATGCTGGAACAGGTACAGAGGAGAGGAGGTCCCGTCACAGGGTGGGAGGGGTGAGCTTCTAAACTTTGATGGAAAATGCCATCCACATTCCCTAGAGGCCATTTAAGGGCGTTTTGAAGCAAAGAAAATAAAAAAAAAATAACATAACAAATAATAATAAAAATAATAAAATAATAATTAATAATAAAAATTGAGCCATGGTTCAATTCTTTGGAGTTCTAGATTTGTAGTTTTATAAGATATTTAGCCTTCTAAACACGGTGTAGCAACAAACAACAAATCCCAGGATTCCATAGTATTGAGATAAAGCAGTTAATACAGTGTAAAACTGCATTAATTCTGCGATCATATAGCATTGTCTAAGGGCTGGAGACTTTTTGGAAGCCTCTACATATAAAATATTCACAGGCACTAAACAACAAAAGAAGGTTTTCAAAGTGATAACATTTGTACATCCAGAATTTCTGTGTTATGTTGTGAAATTACTTGTTGTGCTTGATGGCACAAGAGTTTCTTCTCACTGTTTCAAAGAACCCCCTTGCTCAACATGTGGCATTACTAGTTGTAGCAGGATTGGGCACTTTATGAAACTTCTAGCCAATTGGAAAAGAACATGTGTGATATTAAACTGCATTAGTCTTAACCAGAACATAAGAAGCTGAAACAGAATGCAGCAAGAAAAATATTGTACAAACCTATGCAAATTGTTGCTGTGCTTCTGCAAAATGGGGTAACTTTTTGTCTTGGGAACCGTAATTAACAGTAGTATGGTTTTCGTGACATTTGCAAAAAGCTTGGTCACATTTTATTGCAGAGCTGCAATGCTTTTTGGTATTATCAGATATGCATATTTTTAACTTACATGACACTACAGAAAGCAGTAACTTGCAGCATCCACTGCAAGAGCTGTTGGCCTCTAATATTGTACTGTATTATTTCTAACAAAGATCCAGTTTTCATATTCTGAAAGAAGGAATGTTCTTAAAGCTATACCACACCCAAAGAAACATACAGTCATCCCTCCCAATTCGTAGTCTTGCAGTTCATGTCCCTCGGTCTCTTCATGGATGGGAAGCTGGGAAGGACATAATGGTACGTGCACCTGGGGGTGCGCCCCCATTGTAATCAATAGGGCTCCAATATTGGTAATTTTCCTGATTTGCGGTGGGGGTGGGGGTCTGGAATGGATCCCCTGCAAATTGGAAGGGACAACTGTACTTTATAAGAATTCACATAGAGATAACACAAAACTGAAATTAAACACGTTTCTACTGGTATCTTTTGTTCAAAACTGCAATTTGTTATTCAGTTCTGATTTCTAGAGTTGTGGTCCTTGGGTATAATCCTGAGAAAACTGAAATTAAACACGTTTCTACCGGTATCTCTTGTTCAAAACTGCAATTTGTTATTCAGTTTTGATTTCTAAAGTTGTGGTCCTTGAGTATAATCCTGAGAAAGCAGGACTCTGCCTATACAGATAAACTTTGAAGTGCCATTCAAATAAAGTCGAAATAGTGCAGTGACCTTTTTCTCCGGAAAGCATCTGCCAAGCTTTATCTTTTGAGAGAAGAAACATCTCAGGAAAGACTCTGGGATTGGCTTTGGAGTTAGTACATAAAAGGGAATGTACAATTCTTCCATTACTTGTGACTTGTGAGTGTGTACCTTGAAGTCATCTATCCCAGGGGTTCCATAGGTAAGGAATGTGCAGAAGTGATTTTGCCATGTCCTTCCTCTGAAATATAGCCTACAGCACTTGACATTCTTGGTGGTCCCCCATGCAGGTGCTTAGCTTCCAAGATACCGTAAGATAGGATTGAGAGCTTTCAGGGTATTAGGCAGCATGTACCAGTGTAATTCAGCATAGTGTAGTGGTCTGAGTGAAGGACTAGGACACTGGGAAACCAGGGTTCAAATCCTGGCTCAGCCATGTAAACCTACTGGGTGACCTTGAGGAAGTCAAATGTGCTCAGCCTTAGATGAAGGCAATGGCACACCTCTTCTGAAGAATCCTGCCAAGAAAACCCCATGATAGGGACACCATAAGTGAGAAACGACTTGAAAGCACACCACAACAATTACCAGTATAATTCGAAAAGATGTGAGAAGTTGACTGAAAGCCTCTGTTCTTTGACATATACACAACATCAGTTATGTTTGTATGGAGTGGGGGTGGTGGTGGTGGGACTGTACTGTGTTTAGGTAATTACTGAGTGCCTTCATCTTTTCTGAACAGATATAGCACAGAGCCAAAATTTTAGTTCCCCATTACCGAACAAAAATGTTCAACTTCATTCGAAAAATTAATGACCAGATAGCAAAACCCAGCCGAAAGGCCCATTTGTTTGAGTCGACATCTTCAGTATAAATATTTGTACCTTGCAGCAGCATTCCTTTTTTAAAGCAGACATCTTACTTCTTGGAAATGTTTATACATTTTCAGTGCTGGGTTAAAGCGGTTATGACTCACTTCTGGCAAAATTCTGATCTCTGCTCTTGTTGGTGTAATCTTAGCTATTCCATTGGTATGACAGTTTCACTTTAGTGTAAATGTAATATATATGCATTGCACACATCTGTGGGAATCAAATTATTGAATGTAGTCAGGCTCCCAATAGAGAATATGAATGGCAAGTGTTTTTGTGTTTTTTGAAGAAACGGTTACCCTCTAATTATCAGTTATTATTTTTAAATGACTTAATTTGGAATCATTAAATTTTTGCATTTTTACAGGGTAGATATAAAAATATATGAATCAATTTGTTTTGAGCTACTAACACTGCTGTATCTTTCACTGGTTTTGTTTGAGGACAAGTGTTTACTTCACTGGGTATTTGGCAGTCCAGCAAGCGTGTTCTCATACTTCAGTGACCCTGGCTTCCTTTTTAAGGCTCGGTTATCTTTTGGGAAATGGGATATGGTTTAATAATGACTTTTTTTTAACAAAATGTAACAGCTTATGTTAACGACAACAATAACAACAGCAACTACTTTTGGGGGGGGGGCTGGTTTTTTATTTTATAATTATAGTTGGAGACCAGTAGGGCTGCATCAGCTCTGATGGCTTATTTTCTCTTCCTGGTTTATCCTTGCATTCTTGAAGTTTTGATTAGTGCAACAGTTGTTTATGCCAACAACCTCAAGATACGTGCTTAGTACAGGGACAGAAAAATCTGTTTAGTAGCTGTCAAATAACTTATGACCCAATATGTTTGTGCCAGTAATGTTTTGTTCTGTGTGATTTGTGGGTTTACTCCTTCTTAGCTGTGAGGTAATGGCTCAAGTATTATCTCTTGCAAGCTAGCTTTAATTCTAGCCATGTTGGAATCTCTGTCTCCATAAGAGCAATGCAGTATAGGGTCGCTTTCCATCGCATTTTTTATTGTGCAATCCCTGACCTCTTTCACAGAAATTTCTAGGGTGTCCAGATATTATTATTATCCATTTGTAACCCTTCTGTGTTTTCCCATCACTTCTTCCATTTCCCACCCCTTCTCTCTCTCTCTCTCTCTCTCTCTCTCTCTCTCTCGTTCTCTCTCTCTCTCTCTCCCCACACAGAAAATCTATTAAGGAGGGAAAAGCAGGATGGCTGTATTTAGAGTGTTTTAGACCACCCTTTCCAAGGCTGTGTAGTAGTCACTAAATGTTTGCAATAGGAGCAGTTCCCTTTTTAATATACAATGAATGAAGGGAAGGAGTATGTGTGTGTCTGCGTCTTCTTTCAAGTTGCCTGTCCAAATAAGCAACCCGATGAATTTCATAGGGTTTTCTTATGCAAGGAATACTCATAGGTGATTTGCCAGTTCCTTCCTCTGAAATATATCTTACAGCACCTGGTAATCATTGGAGGTCTCTGAGCCAAATACTAATCAGAGTTGAACCTGTTTAGCTTCCAAGATCAGACAGGATCTGGAACCTTTAAGGTGTTTAGGCCCCAGAGCTGCTAAAAATAGGGAAATTAAACCTATTGTCGACAATCATGGGACTCTTGTTATATGCTCAAGACTGTCACAGTGCACCTGTGGTCATTTAAGTGCATAGGATTCATTTTTCTCTGGTGGGATGTGGAATGAGCCATATGCACTATCAGAAATTGTCCAGGCCTATGAAAAGTATTCTTGCAATAGAAACCCAGTTCCTTAGTCACATCATGTCTTGGATTATATCTCCCATCCTCCTCAGCATCTCACAAAGAAAAATCTTCCCCAGCAGCTCAAGATGCTCTGCCTCAGTTAGATACAAGTTAAACATGAGTGCATGGCAAGAGCTAGGAAAAGATGCACCATCCACCATTTTCCCTCACCCAAGCTCTTGCTTTCTCTACTTGGAAATGTTTTTATTTTCCCCTCCTCCCTTCCCCCAAATGCTGGTATGCTTTTCATTTTAATTGCTCATATGATATACTCACAAGTTGGGAGTGCTTAACAAGCTCTGTGTTCAATATTCTTTACAAAGTTGAAAGATGAATAGATGCATTCCTGTGAACACTTTTCATTAGAAAGCATTTTGCCAACCTTCCATTAAAATGCCTTTCAGGATAAAAATTAAATTTGTATCAATAAGGTAATGAGTGCATGGCATTTGCTTTATTCCATCTTCTTCCCAACAAATAGGCTGGCATTTCAAAGGAAGTATACCAATTTCAGAGCAATTATATATATAGGATGCAAACTAATATAGTGCAGCCAGCACCAGCCATTCTATGTGACTTCTCATTATTGATGTGATGACAAACTTTATTTAACCTTTGAAGAACTATTTTGCTTGGGCTTTCTTTGCATTGTTTACCTTTACATCTACAATTCTCTGCTCATTCATTAAGAGTAAAACCTACTGAATACAGTATCATGTATAGGATTGTGCTTTAAGTATTCTTCTGTCCATGCTGATGCTTTCCAAGAAAATGCATCATTTTATATCTAAAATGTGAAAGTACACTTTGCCAACTGGCCTACCTTTTAATCTTGTTTTCATAGTGAAGCAGTAACTACAGCGCTTACATTGCTGGAATATTCATCAGGTTTATTGCTCTATTTTATAACAAAGACAAAAATTTAATAAGCCATGAGGATGCCTCAAAACAGGAAAGGTTCAGAACTACTAAAACAATTGGGTGCATCTACACTGCAGAAATAATCCAGTTTGACACCACTTTAATTGCCATGACTCAATACTATGGAATTCTGCAAACTGTAATTTATTGTTCACCCAAGCTAAATGTCTAGAAGGCTAAATGTCTCACAAAACTACAAACCTCAGGATGCCATAACACTGAACCATGGCAGTTAAAGTGTTGTCAAACTGGATTATTTCTGCAGTGTGGATGCAGCATTAGAGGAGACATCATATTACCTGTCAATGTTATAAAGCCCGATAAATGTTTTTAAGGTATTGCTAGTTCACTTGAAGGCAGGGGACCCAGCTTCAGATGAGGCCTCCTAGTGTGCTTTTTGGCTTCCAGGGCAGGGCATGCACATAAACAAACATGAAGAGTGTTCACACACATACTGACAGTCCCCTTGCTGGGAGAGTGGACATTCTGCCTCATTCCCCACTATGGAAAGAATGATCTGTGTGAGGCTTTTTACCACCCGCTGTACAGGATTCCAGGTACAGATTCCTCTTTCCTTACTCCGAACAGCAGTACAGAAAAAACTAGCTGCTTGAAATTGGTGAGAAATCAGCAGAGGGAATTTGGTGGTGGACAGGTCAGTGCATCCTTGGAAGAGGGTGCATTTAAGGTCAATGTCCTGACAGAATTGCATCAGATACTTTTGGACATGTGTGGGGGAAAGTAAGGTCTGTACTAATGTGAATTTATTGGGCTGGATCCAGACTAGCCATGCTTAGTGTACACCTATGGGAATGACTTAATTAAACCCTATTGATTTTAATGGATATACTCTCAGTATGACCACCAAGTCTGGATCTGACACAATGTGTTCAAAGCTGTAAGAAAGGTCAAAGAAATACATAATTTTTCATCTCCCAACTAATTCTAGTGAACCTTTTTCACAACAATGTCCCATCATTCCTCAACTGTTTGCATACTTTATCTTCTTTTACACCAATTTTTTTTTTTTTTTTTTTTTTTTTTTGCATTCAGCTTTTCTTCTGCTCCCTGTTCCTTGTGGCATTTATAGCTCTTCTTTTAGCAGTGTTGCCATAGTGGTCCATGCTCTTAACACTACAGTATTTTTTCCCCAAGCAGTTTTCTACTTTAACTCTTTTCTATCTTTTAAACCAGTGATGGGCGATATATAATCCAGATACTTTGGATTGCAATTTCCACATGTCTGTCCACTGGAATTGTTGATGATGCCTGATAAAATTTGTAGTGAAAAACATTTGGAAAGCATGAGCTTGCCTACTCTTGTCCCAAGCTGCGTTGGAAGTATTAATCCTACCAAAACTTCCTTTCCAGTAAAGAAACCGTGTAGTGACTGTTCTGTTAATGTTCTATGTGACTGGAATGTTTAGAAACATTCAGTTAACAAAGTAGATGTGTTCCTGAGCATTTTTTCTTTAACAGTAAATTTGGTGCCAGAGGCAAAAATAGCATGGAAAGAATATGAAATCTGTTCCTAGCACACAAAAAAGAAGAGCCATTCAATAATATTTTATCCACTGCAGAATTAATGCAGTTTGGCATGGATTTAACTGCAATGGCGTATAGGTGCATGCCTGTGTAATTTGGATGCTGTTTTTACTGTATTGAATTTATTTAATTTTTTTTAAAAATGCTGTGGTATTCTGGCATTTGTTGTTTTGGAAGATATTTAGCCTTCTCTGTCAGAGAGCACTGGTGCCACAAGAAACTACAAATCCCAGGATCCCATAGGATGGAACCATGATGAAAACAGTATCAAACTGCATTAATTCTGTAGTATGGAGTTGGCAGCAGCCAAAAACTAACAATATGCACATGTGAAATGAAACAACCAGATCAGGTAAGCCATGCATAAGTAAACATTTAAAAACCACATCTTTATTTACCATCACTCTTTTCACATTTTATACTCAGCCCCTCTTCAAAATTGTACAATGCTTTCCTCATAGTCTTGCACATGGTAAAATTGTATTTATTCATATTCTCTAAATAAATCTGAGGTTGATTCAAACGATAATTTGGTTCAGAGTTTCCAAATATTATTTTCCCAAAGGCTAATAAAGATGGTGATGATGCATTTAAAGTTGTGCAATGGGATCTGTGGGTTGCAGAATTATCATGATGAATGAGTAAGCCCCATTTTATACTTTTAACAGAATATGGGTGTGCGTGTGGGTGTGTTTGCCTGTGTAACATACTTCCAAGCTTTGAATACTGGAATATATGTGACAACGTTAGAGCATTAAATGACCTCCCATTTCTTGGTTGAAAAGAGATTTGTTTGCAGAGTTGGAGAACAAATATATATATATTTATTTAGCATGCCTTTCCAACCGATTACTCCCTGAAATAACTATAAATGAAAAAGAAAGAAAAATTTGGCAAAATGCAAACTAAAAGCATTTTTTGAAAAATATATATCATACAAATCATTCATCGGTGAGAGAAATACCGTGTTTCCCCGAAAATAAGACAGCGTCTTATATTAATTTTTGTTCCAAAAGATGTGGTAGGGCTTATTTTCAGGGAATGTCTTATTTTCTCCATGAAGAAGAATTCACATTTATTGTTGAAAAAAACATTTATTATATACTGTATATAATATTTATATACAAAAACTTTGCTCGGTCTTACCTTTGGGGGAGGCCTTATATTTAGCAATTCAGCAAAACCTCTACTAGGTCTTATTTTTTGGGGATGTCTTATTTTTGGGGAAACAGGGTAGTACCGAAGGAAAAACGGGGATGAGGAAACCAGCATCATCCATATATACGTGCAGCTGAGTTTAAAACAATTCAATTATAGTAAACTAGCTGACTGGACAATAAAAGTCAAATGAGATTAAAAGAGGGCATGAAAATACTCTCAAAGGAAGTTTTTCCAAAATATGGGTGTGGCTGATGAAAAGGTCCTGCAAAAATGATATACATTATTGTTTCTGTATTATGAGAAGGACCATGTTCTAGTTATATAGTGATTTTTTTATGAAATAGAAGATCACTGGCTTACTCATCAGGAGCTTTTCCTCTTCTGCTAATTGGCTTTAAGTTGCAATAGGATTCAGAGAGAAGCCCATCTGATAACAACCCTGGACTACATCTCAGTATGAAGTTACCTTTGCCAGAATCATGTCATGAAATGCTAGTGGGATTTGCTTCAGGTGTTTATTGCAAGGTGCTGTTGAAGTAAAAATATCAGAGATGGCAGAGTTATGATAGGAGAGACTTGTGCATGCTTTTGAAAAAAGCTGTGGCGGCATCATGATGTATAGTGGACTCCTGCTTTATTTAGGCTGCACTCATTTAAAAGGATTCCTGGATTATCCTGGCCTATAGTAAGCAAGCAAGAAGCTAGCATGTCCTCCTCATTCTTTTCATTCCTCCTCATTGTGCAACAGGGTAGGCAGCCAGAAACTGATAGTTTTGCTAGGATTGCAAGCTGACAATAACCTTGGGTATGTTTATCAGTAACATTGATTATTGCACTTCCATTCATTATGAACAGATGCACTGTTTATTTTTTCATAAATGTTAACATGCACTTTGAGAAAGAAGTGCAAACGACTTCATGGTTCCAGATATTACAAAGGAGAGTTGGCTCTGTGGGTCCTTTTCAGGTTACAATGTAATACAGTATGTTAAGCTCAGGAATCATATTGAGTAGTGTAGCTATTGGGTATGTGTGTGTGACAAATGAAGACATTGCCCCACCAATAAGAATTTAGCCCCTACTGAAATCTTTGTACAGTGTCCAAACTTTTAACATTGTAGATAGTGGGATACTGAAACCTGTTCACAGCAGAACCCTTATATTTGCTGTGTTTAAATTCCCTTGGCACCATGACCTGTGACTTTTATATTTTGGGACTGAAGGAGAGTTTCATTGGGGGTAAAATTCTTATTTGGAGGGGCAAGGCCCTTATTTAGCCCCCGTACAATCATATCATAGGGTGATGGGGCTTTCCAGTAATTATTTAACATAAAAAACATGGAATTTATTTGGATCCCATAGTTTCACAAGTAATTGGGAAAATATTTTTATTTCAGTGTACCACCCCAGTTGAATTCAGGCCAGTGTAATTGTTGTGAACCTTCAGGTTCCCAAGGCAACTCTATCACAGAGTTTTCTTGACAAAACTTTGTCAGAGGCAAAGACTTTGCCTTCCTCTGAGGCTAAGAGACTGTGACCTGCCTAAGGTCACCCAGTATGTTTCCATGGCTGAACAGAATTCAAACACTAGTCTCTAGCATCATAGTCCAACACTCAAACCACTATGCCCAACTGGCCCTCATGTAATCATTGCTTTCTTGTAACAGAGGCTGCATGGCCATCTGTTGGGGATGCTTTGATTGTGAGTTCCTGCATGGTAGGAGGCTGGACTGGATGGCCCTTGTGGTCTCTTCCAACTCCATGATTTTATGATTCTATCAATGTGATCAAATACTCATTCTAGTTATTCAGCCTCCAGCAGTGGGGAGACAGATGCCTCTTGAAACACTCCAAAATAGAACATGGTGGTGAAATCCACCCCATGCTCTTTCTCCCCACCATCTTTTTAATATAGATACAGGTGTCTCATTTTTTTTTCCTGACTCACTATGATCCATTCACATATCCACCCTGGCTGCTTCAGAACAGAACTGTTGTTCAGACATCATGGGAAAGCTACAGGAACTCTCAAGTTAGCAGACACCCTCCTTCCTTTTATGTCATAGGATAGAGGAACTGGAGGTGTCCTGGTGGTAAACCTAACCACAGTTCTCCATAAACTTTGAACACAACTTAGGATCTGAAACTGTGGTTTGATCCTGGCCTGTTGCCACCATTATTTAAACAAACCACAGTTTCCCGAGTTCAGATACTGAAAGGCTCTGTTAGGAGTTTCAGATGAAGTCCTTCTGATTTCCTCTTCTGCCTCAGGAAAGAGGAAGAAAGTGCTGGGGATGAGTGTGTGCCAGGGTTTGCTACCAACTCTTCATGTCATGGAAAACCACACCAGAACTTGTCTTCAGCCATGGATGACTCATGGTCGTAAGCTCTATAAGCTAGGTAGGCATGCTTCTTGAACAAGACATCGCTTGTGTCTGTTCTACCTACCTGCAATAGTGCAGTACTTAAAAGTGCTGATGTTATTTTTTTAAAATCTTGAAATCTTGAGTGTATAGGTAATTTTTGTGACAGTGAGCAAGAGATGATAATTAGATTTGCATATGCAGTTTGGATGCTATCGTTGTTAAGAGTTGTGTATAATTCTGCAAGCTTCAGCCGTTATCATTTTTAAGTGGTTCTTTGAATTCAGACACATGGTTCATACATTCTTGTGTCTGCCCCCTGCAAAATTGTATGTACAGTCGTTCTCTCTGAGGTTGATTAACATCAGTCCCTGCTGACATCTTAATTAATGGCTATGCTAATATATTTATGAGAAAAGGAGGCATTGTGTATTTGCGGCTACCTTGAGAAACCTATATAGAGGGGATCCTGGATTCAGACTAGGTCTTCTTTCAAGATGAATTTTAATGCTGTGAGTTAATGTCATGATGTGTAATGCATAATTTATATTGTCATTAACAGGGATGTTAGGGAAATGTTTTCATGCCAGGTTAAAAAAATAGTGCCGTTAACGTTAGCAACTGTAATAAGAAAATATTTAAATTGGTACTCCTCTAAATCTCCTGGCCAGTGGCACAATAAAATAATTTATCTAGTTGTGTATATTTAGAGAAATTCATATTATAAAAAAGCACACAAGGTTCCAGTGACTGGCCCAGCATATGGCTTTGATTTGAAATTGTTGATGCCAGAATTTCTTAGACTCAACAAGCAGTTTTGCAGATCCGAAAATAAATAAATATTTAGCAACAGCCAGCAGTACTCATTGGTAAACATTGTTTCCATAAAGAAAATGCAACATGACTGTCTTGGGATGAATGGGTTCATGGTAGGGAGAAAAAATAAATAAATAAAAAAATCTGAATGATATAGAAGTGTTTTGCGACCATAAGATTGATCACTATCTGACTATATCTACGATCAGGAATAGTAGATATATTCCCTGAGAATGTAATTATGCATTATTTGGGGCATGCTAAGAGATTGGTATAAGCATATTTAGCTCCAGTATTTAAGAATGCAGGTTTCCACAGTTTGTCTTCATGATGAAAACAGTGGAAACATCTGGACAATATCTTCCTTAGAAAAAACCATGGGAAAAGATAACTAGGCAAGAATATGAACCTCACTGTTCCTTGCTTTTACAGTGATGCTTCAGACCCATGCTTCAGAACTAGCTTTTTCAGTGAAAATCAATAAAGCATATATTTTCTATACTGGTCTTTAACTTACAGTAAACTTAGCATTTCAAACACTTATCCTCATCATCTTTATTTATATCCCATCTTTTCCCCAAGATTGGGATTTAAGGTGGCTTACAAATTAAAATGAATACATTATAGTTAAAAAAAATACAAGAAGTCATCATTAAAACAGAATTGCATCATTAAAAGAGAATTGCACTGTTCACAATATTAAATAAGATTAATCAAATATTAAAACAATGCAAAAGATATACTTAAAATGGATTGAAAGAAAGTTTGTTTTTTTTTTAAAAAAGTACAGTTTAAAACAGTACAGCATCCTCTTAAAACTTATCTCCACCAACCATACCAGTGAAGGTGATACAACTGAGAGAAGAATCTCTACAGTGGATCTCAGGACTTGGGCAAGCATACTGGGACCTAAGTCATATATAGCTTTATAGGACATAACCAACACTCTGAATTAATATCTTTAAGATATAATTTTGTTGTTATGAAGGGGCATGTATGTGTGTGTATTGTTTAGAATATACCGCACTTCCCTGAATGATAATTTTGCAAATACATTGATAGTATATTAATAGAAAAGCAATGTGGTGTAGTGGTTTGACTGTTGGACTACCCTGGAGATCAGGGTTCGATGCCCTTCTCAGACATGGAAACCCAATGGGTGACCTTGGATGAATCACACACTTTCAGCCCCAGAAACCCTGATGATAGATTCACTTTAGGTTTGCCATAAGTTGGAAACTATTTGAAGGCTCACAACAACAACATCATTGATAGTGTGAGTTAAACTAAAGGCTAAAAATAAAATCCAGATTAATTACAGTTTTCAAAAGAAATGCTTTTCGTGCCCACATTCATTTTTGATACTACATAAATAAAAATATGATGATATTATGAGCAAATGATGTGAACCCATCTTACGAAGAAATTATCTTAAACTAAATGCTTAATTCTGATGTAAGATGCAATTTGTTGGTCAGATGTTTGCTATTTATTTATTCTATGTCCTCAGGTGGTGATAATGTTAACTCCATTTTCCAGAGAGAAAGCAAAATGGGTATATGCTTGCTGAAATGTGTAAGAAAATTAGGACTCATATTTTGACATTTAGATTGTGGACAACCTTTTCATCTACAAATATTGTACCTTGCTTATTAGTATATTTTAAAGTTATTGTTGTATTAATGCATACTCTCCATCAGTTGTATGACCTTGATTAAGTATCTGTAACTTAAAATTGATAATTTGATATATTGATATTTTTTCCTAAATAGATGTTCTGTAACTCTGTGAAGAAATGCATACACTGTTTCCCCCCAAATGGGGTGTTGGTGTTTTACTTCAAAGTATCAGGACAACATGGATTTAATGTTTCAGGACCCCATGAAATTTTGTGCTTTAAATATAGATCTCACTTAGTGCATGAGATATGCATACTACCCAGAAATATGGCTAATTGATTTTTCTGAACCATAGTGTATCAGCTGATATTCACAGCATTCCTTGAACAGCTCTTGTGTTCAGAAGTCCTTATCAAAACCATTCTGTCTAGTGACTTATTTCTACGTTTACAAAAGGATGGCCTAAGATGACCCTGGGGAATGTAACTGTAAGACTTTCATTTTGTGGGCTGTTTGACAAGAAGTTGTTTGGAAGGAATGTACCCCTTGAGAGATGAAGGAGAAATTAGGGGAATGACCATCGTGTGAGAGCAATTTTTTCCCCTTGCCATATGCCCCTGGTTCATTCTTTGGTATTCCAGGTAAGGCTGGAAAAATGAAACCCTAGGGAGCCCAGCCAATCAGTGCAGATAATACTGAGCTAAATGGATTAATGATCTGACCCAGTAACAAGACAGCTCCCTATTTCTAAGGGTGGGTCTGTACTGGCCAAAATATTCCAGGCTATCCCCAGAGTATTCTGGTTCTGTAGATGCTCCTACTTTGTCCCATTACTTGTACATTCTGCAGCAGTGGAGGGTGGCTGTCTACAGAGTGTCCCATTGTGCTGCCACTGGCATGGATTGCTTCAGATGAGAATAGAAACGAGGTGCCCAGCATCGATTGCATGGCTGAGTGCCTTATTGTGACCTCAGAGAATCACTGCACGCCTGTGGGTGGCACTGTGTGACATTGCATAAACAGCCACCTAGTGTCACTTCAGATCTTTCCAGAAGATCTGGAGCAAAAAGTAAGTCTCTTAAATTCTGGTTAATGGAAGGGAAGGCCCAGATTCTATGGACTATACTTCCCATGTGTGGATAGTCTGCAGTTGAATTAGGTCTTTGGCCTTGTGTCATATGGACAGGACAATGTGAGATCAAGGATAAGAATCACCCCAAAGGGCCTACCATGTAGATGTCCCTTAAGTTACATAACATCAGTAAACACTTCAGTTACATATGTCAATAGCAAGGCTGGGATTTGTGCAGTTCTCCAATTGATTTGTGTGGGTTTTTCAGGCTATGTGGCCATGTTCAAGAAGAGTTTAATTATTCCTGACGTTTTGCCAGCATCTGTGGCTGGCCAGTTGTTGGCAGCTCTTAATAGCTCTTATCAGCCTAGCCAGTAGTGAGGAATGCTGAGGACTATAGTTCAACATTTGGAGGCCTACACAATCTCTAGCCTGTGTTTTCCATTTCCTACCTTGGGAGAAAATGGACTTTTGGATTAGCCTATCACATCAAGACTGGCTTGAACATAAGGAAATGAAAGGAACTTCTACTTAACGTCCACCTAAGTGTATACAGGATTGCAAAAGAAACAGGTTTGTTTGTTTAAAAAGAGATCCTTGTATGTAACTCTTTTTATAAGTGTCTTATGGATGTTTTAAAAACACTTTTTCATTCTTCAGAAATCTTCCCATAAAATAAAGTTTTGGGGGTATTGTTTTGAATGGCAATTGTGAGCCAAATGGGCATGGAAGAAATTACTGTAAGGGCTGACACAGACCAGCTCGAAGAGGTTGCTTAACGCCACCCTGTGAATGCTGGATCAGGGCTGTGGTAACCACACACCACGGCCCCGATCCAGCCTTTTGCCGACTCAAAAAGAAGTGGCAGAAAGCCGCTCTTTTTTGAGCTGGCAAAACGTTGGCATTTCTACAGTGGCTGTGCTTTTTCGGCACTCCTGCATCATGTGGCATATAAATTCCATGCTGCTGGAGCACCACAATGCTGCCTTCTATGTCGGGGCAAGTGTCATCTAAATGTCATGTCCCCACACCGCCCCCAAGCCAGCGTATTGTACCGTTCTGCTTAGCCTGTCACTTTGGTAAGTTACTGTAAGCATCACAAGAGAACAGCTACCTTTTAGTTGCTTTCAGTTTGTATGATTCAGCTTTTTGCTCATTTTCCCAGTATGTTTGAGACAGTTGAAATTAATCCAAATTGGTTTTAAATCAGTCTTTCTATAGACAAATACCGGCAAAAGAGACTACTGTCCTCATGTTATCCAGTTGCAAGGGTGTCTTAAAAAATTGGCAAGAATAAACAGCCTTCTGCTCCCCACCTTTACCTTCCATTTGGTTTAGAGTGTGGAATGAGTTAGCACATTCTATGCAGAAAAACTGTTTCAGATGAAGAATTTTGAAGGCCCAGAAAGTATGTTAATGTTTTGTTTAAATATTTATAAGACATTAATAAAATGAGTAAGTCACAACTGTCTCTTTTCAAAAGACCTTTTTGTGTAGCTGCAGTCACACACTTAGAAGGAAGTGAGTTCCTCTGAAAGCAATGAGACTTCCTTCTGAAGCAGTATGCATAGCACTAAACTCTATGGCCTAAATCCAGTTTCATGCCAGCAGATGTCTGGTAGTGCAGTGGGACTTCCTTCTGCTTCCTTCTTTTCAGCCATACTTCTGGGAAGCATGAAGAACTGCTCATTTTCCAAGACCAATAGAGGACATTTTGAAGGTGTACTGGGAACAGCAGGTAAAGGGGAAATTCCCCATTTCTGGTTTTGCTGAAAGCAGTTCCTTCAACAGAACATTTCTGTTGGATACTGCCTATAAATATGTCTTTTAAAATAGAACACAGACATAAAAGCCATGGACTCAGGCAAGATTTCTTAGACACAATTTTCCTGTTTCTTTATCATCCAGAAAAGTTATTTCCCAAATTTTCATCTAGTCTTATTTGGAGAGAACAAAACTTTGCTATACTGTCTGATTTGTTTGATTTGTTATATAGGTTGAATCTCCCTTATCCAAAATGTGGAGGCAGAAGTCTTCTGTATTCTTTTTTTTTTTTTTGAATTTGCAATATCTATTTGCATATACACACATAATGAGATGATATTATTATTATTATTATTATTATTATTATTATTATATATTAGATACTTTGGAGGTGGGACCCACATCTAAACAAAGAATTCATTTATGTTTCATATACACCAAGGTAATTTTATATAATATTTTAAATAATTTTGGATATAAAACAAAGTTTGTGCACATTGAATAATCAGAAAGCAAATGTGTCACTATCTCACCCATGATTTTTTGTTTTGTTTTGTTTTTGGAGTACTGTATTTCAGATTTCAGAATTTTGGATAAGGGAGGCGTAACCTGTATAAAAAAGTTTACTAAGCAGTATCTTCAAAATCTATTAGTGCTAATGCTCTCCAAAAAGTCAGAAGGGAATAGGAATTCAACCTGTGCCGCCTGGGTACACTTACCTGGGATCTCAGGTTTGCAGTTTGAGTGTACTCTTGGACTGAGATCTGAGCCTGGATGCCCAGGTTTCAGCCATGGCCAGGAGTGCATTTGCACCACAAATACCTGTGTGCCAGCACCATCCATTCCTTGAGAATCTGGCTATGGTGACACATGACTGATTACATCCCATTTGAACTACTTCAATGTGCTCTACTTGATGCTGCCTTTGGAAATTGTTCAGAAATGTCAGCGGGTCTAGAATGCTATGGCTCGGCTGTTGACCAGGGCTGGGTACAAGGATTATGTGGCTCCCCTGTTGAAATGGCTTCACTGGCTGCTGGTTTGTTTCTGGGCAGAACTCAAAAGTGCTGGTTTTGACATTTAAAGCCCTAAATGGCTTGGGTCTAGACTATCCAAAAGACTGTTATTTCATCATATAAGCCATCATAAAAGTAATAATCTGCAGCAAAGGGCTTTCTCTGGGTCTTTGTAAGTGTGGTTGGTGCGGACTTGGAGACAGGTATGAAGTACACTTAGCTATTGGTTAGCTACCTCTCTTGCCCAGATAACAGAAAATGTATTTATGCATTCAGAAAGACCATGTAATAGCAATTTTTGGAACTGATGGAGAGAAAAAGAAAACCTGTTGATATTGCCTGAGCAAATTCCTGTGTTTTCTAGATATCATGTGAGAGTGAATTAATCACTGGAGTTTGCCTTTTGAGCTGAGTCTCATGTATTACATAATTTTGTCAGGCTGAAATAGGCTTTTTTCAGTTATTGCACTTCTACCTAGTACATGTGTACTAGACTTGACAGCAGTTAACAATATACCATTAGTATGCTTTTACATGTTCTTGGTGGAGGGGCAGGGTGAGTGTGTCACTTATTGTTGTCTTGGATTTCTCAACAACTCTTTATACCACTGACTGTAGCATCCATCTAGATGTGCTGTCTTAGTTGTGGGCACTGTGTTTCTGTGATTTTGTTCTTGCCAATTTCAAAACATGATTGTGGAAGACTACTGCTGGGTTTTGTGCCATTTATGCTTCAGGGCCACACGTCTTGACTTCTGTCCATTTTTAACACCTGCATGAAACCACTGGGTGAGGTTATCTGGAGTTCACTGTGCTCAGAACACCCAATTCTGTTTCTCCTCTACTTCAGAATCAGGCAAAATGAGAGACAGAAGGTCTTTCATACTTGGTACATTTGGCATTTTTCTCAGTGCAATGTCTTCCCCAGGAAAGTTTACCTGATGTCAAGCCTGTTGACCTTACGGTGCTGGGTGAAGATTGTTAAAATCTGGTCAGACATTTAGTCTGCTCAGAAATTATTCTAATTTCCTGGTATAGCTGTACTGTACTGTATTCTGTGTATTTAATCACAGGTTCTTCTGTTTTGTTTTTCTTTTTTACGTTGAGAATTTTATTGTACCTTTCTTATTGACTAGATGTGCCCTAGGAATTTTATGTTAAACAACAGCCTAGAAATTATATGTGGATAAATACATAAAGTACTAAAAGCCATTGAGGATTCCTGCCCTTTATCCTTCAATCCTCACTGAAGTGCAATAAAAGCAGAAACATTAGTTTTAAAGTAGTTACAGTTCTAAGGCATCCCAAATCGTAATTACAGTAATCATAATTACAATTTTTGATCAGCTATACCAATCCATTGTTCAAAAGCAATTAAAAGTTATTTTTACAGAAACTGAATGCTGTAAGTTATTAGCCTGTGGGAAAACACACAGACTCACACCCAAGTAGTGAAGCCTTGTACACTCAGTGACTAAAAAAGTAAGAAAATCAGTTGCAATAAAACAGCAAAAGGAGTAATATTATCTGTTTTGTTACGTTACATTTCTAATGTGACTTAGTTATGACTTAATTTTTAAAATAGCAGTTACCATATATACTCGACTATAAGTCGACTTCATGTATTAGTCAAGGACAGGTTTTGGGACCAAAATTATGGATTTTGACATGACCCATGGATAAGTTGAGTGTAAAACTTAGATGCATGTAACAAACAATATAAGGATGACAAAAAACAAACAAACAAACCAGAGCCCTTCCAAATTCCATGTTTGTGCTCATACTAAAGGCTATAGAGTTATAGGTTATTGATTCCAGGAGATATTATGCTTACCTTTTGCCAGGTGATGATTCTTTTTTAAAATAACAGTTAAAGTACAATTCAGTCCTCCCTCTATTCAGACTCACGTTCCTTGCCTATGTGCAAAGGATGAACAGAGGGAGAATAAATGGTGTATGTGCACTGGCATGCACCTGCATACCTTAGCGCCGATATTCAAGCCAATGGGCTTAAATATAGGCAAAAGTCCGTTTCTGCAAGAGGGTCCAGAACGGATCCCCCGTGAAAAAGGAGGGGCGACTGTACTTACATTGACTCATGAATAAGTCAACTCAATTTTTGGTGGGTCAACTTTTTGACTAAAATTTCTAGTGTTATATGTGTGTATATACAATACAGTGGTCCCCCGGGTTACGAAGGTAATCCGTTCCGGATTACCTTTCGTAACCCGGAAGCTTTCGTTTCCTGGGGGACCGCTATTTTGAACGGACCGCGCGGCCATTTAAAGGGGCCGCACGGCTTTTTTTCCTTCGTATCCCGAGGGATATTTCGTATCCCGGGGGATACAATGCTGGTCCTGCCGCCTTCGGATCCCGGGGTTTTCCTAACCCGGGGGATTTGTAAGGCGGGGGACCACTGTAATTGCAAGAAGCACACAGTCTGTAACTAGTTACTTCCAAGCTCCAAGAAGATTATGCAGCCATGAAAGGGAAAGATTCTATAGCTGATGCCATTCAAATCTAATTACTGTCTTGGGCACAGAAGAATGGGCTGCAACCTGAGATATGTGACACCTGTATGCCTATTTCACTTTAGAAACGGAATGTCATCAAACAATAGCACAGGCTGAAAAAATGATGATGATTATGCCACCTAATCCACCATTTCACCCCCATTCAAATGTCTTTGGAAGCACAACTATTCCATATGTCCTACATATGGTATTGGGATAAATGTTTCATCTATATATCCATCTTCCATTTATCTGCCATGGTTAATAACTCAGAAGGCAGTACAGAAAAATCTCTTTAGTTTCTGCTTTGGGACCAATTGCCAGAAAAGCAAGAGACAAAGTCATTTATATCCCTCTTCTCTCATGGGAGACTCGCTTGGCCCCTTCTCTAACCCCTTTTGCCAGCAGGGGAACACCCAGGCCTATTTCAGCATTATTGTAGAAGGTCTTTTAATTGGGATGTGTTACATTTTTAGATACTTTGTCATCATTATATTTTATCTGCCCTTCAGAATTAATGTTTTCAATACAACTGCTTGTTTCATTGTTTTGAAACTTTTGTGCTATCCATTGTTTGAATAAGATTTTGTTTTAACTTATATGGAGAGCAGCTTTGGGTTCCGTATGAGGCGACAGGTGGGGTTTAAATTAAGTAAATATATTTTCACATTCTTCCTCTGACAGATTCCCCCTCACCCCACATCAGAGATGGGAATCATGTGGTCCTGTATATGTTTTTGGACTTCCAGTTCCAGCAGCTGGGGGGGGGGGGGAATGCAGGGAGCTGGAGTCCAATGCCATCTGGATGGCCACATGGCTTCTAGTATGTTCTACACTTTTCTGAAGATGCAATTTTTGTCCCAGATAAAAGGTAAGATGTCCCTAGATTTGACAAAATCTTTATTGTTTCATCAGCTATACTATGGGATCTCCTTTGGGCATTATTTCCTTGCTGAAAACAGGTTCTGTGCCCCGATCAACTTCTCCTGGGCCATATTTTATCATTTTGGCAATTCCACCTAACATTACCTGAATGATTCAGACTTCTATTGAACTATGAAATGGAAATCTGAGGAAGGAGATACACAGACTGACTTCTCCATACATTCCTCTACAGCCCTGCTACATTTTGTTCAGTGCTTGGCGCTTGGCACAGGAATTATTGTGGTGGTATTATTCTGTTTATTGAACTGTTGGATCTTCCATAGCAGCTTACGAATCATGAGCCCTGGTTCCCTGTATGGTATGATAATGTCAGTCATTGTATGGTCTCTAAAGAAGTCTGTAATTAGTAACTGGAGTTAATGCTGAGCAAATGAAAATTAAGATAAATAGCCCTTAACCACAACTTTAAACCAGAGGTAAGGAACCAGTGGATTTGCAGATGTTGTTGAACCACAACTACTGTCATCATAGGCCATTTGCTATTCTGAGTGGGATGATAGAAATTAGAGTCCAGTAACATCTGGTCCTTTACACATTTGAACTATGTACGCCATGTAGTATCAACTTTGTAATGCACAACTGTGTACACCAAAGATTTACTTGTGTGACCCAAAATTTTTCATATACCATCTCCCCAAGCTACTGTTCATAGGGCATGTTTTCCAGAGGAGTGGCTTAGGAGCTGGGTATGTTCAGCCTGGGGAAGAGAAGGTTTAGGGGTGACATGATAGCCATGTTTAAATATTTGAAGGGATGTCATATTGAGGATGGAGCAAGCTTGTTTTCTGCTGCACCAGAGACTAAGACACGGGACAGTGGGTTCAAACTACAGGGAAAGAGATTCCACCTAAACGTTAGGAAGACCTTCCTGATAGAGCTGTTTGAAAGTGTAATACACTGTCATGGATGTGGTGGGGTCTCCTTCTTTGGAGGTTTTTAAATAAACTGAATGGCTGCACAGCAAGGGAATGGACTGGACAGGCTTTGTGGTCTCATCCTGCTCTATGTTTCTATGTAGCAGGGCCAACTCAGTAATAGCACCCTGGGTATGGAACTCTTACATTATGTTATTTGCTGCCCCCCACCCCACTCTTTCTCTTCCAAGCTCCAAATAAAAATATCTGTTTATACAAACTTTCAGGGAAATGTTTGACCTGTCTTTTACTGTTGCCCGTATGGCTTATATTGAATTTTAGTATCTTAGGAGATAATTGTAATATATTATTTTATGTTGTTGTAATCTGTGCTTTTAAATATTTGTAAATTTTTATCTCAACAGTGTGGTCTTTATGTAAACTGTAAGTCACTCTGAGTTCTTATGAGAAAAGATAGGATTTAAATTTAATAAATACAAATAGATAATACATACATAACATGTAAACCACGTGAACTAGTGTAGACCAGGCTTTGGTATAATATAGTTCAGAGCAGTTTATTCCCATGTGTACCTATGCTGTATTTTTAAAGTATATTTGATGAATATATTTTATTATCCCAATTCCGAACAAAATTAGCTGAACCAAAGAAGTCTCTCATCTAATTTAAATGCTAGTGGAGTTGGGCTTGGGATAATTATGTTTACTTATTAAAGCCACAGTCTTGAGACTACTTATAAGCTTATTAAATCTTGATGATTCCAGAGTTCAGTCTAAATGGCAACTTTTAGTTTTAACCTGTAGTTAAGATGACTAGAGATTCACAGCCCAACCCCCACCATGTTATGCCATCTATTGTGACAATGGCAGTCACCATGTTTCTACATGAAGATACGTAGAATAGATTGGAATGATCAGAAGACTATGTAGAGCAGACTGAGAGAGCTTATTGCTTGGGGTTACAGAAAATTGTCTCTGCAGTGCTTCCTTTCTTTTTTTTGGGGGGGGGGGGGGACTATGAAAAATTAAAAAAATTTTGAGTGTGATTTGACCATTGTAATGAGTGATGTCTCCAGACTCAAAACAGTCTACTTTTGGTTTTGAAAGACTGATTTTTTAAAAAAAGGTTCTGCAAGCTGTGAATCACTGCTTTTGGAGGCTTTTAGGACAGTATGTTCTCCCCTTTCTATGGCCAGAAGAGGGGTGGTTCAGAGGAAAAAGGAACTACTAAAAAAACCTTGGAGGGCCACAAACAGGGCCCCAGTGCTGTGCTTTGCTAACATTGGATTAGACTGGATCCATACCAGCAAAAAAAAAAAAAAATTAAAAAAAAATTTCCATACCCGTCTTAATTCCAATGCTGTGGGACCATATTACGAACAACCATTTTCACAGTGAAAGTTCTTCTTTTAGATTTTACTGGGATTTAGAAAAACTCACTTTTGACTTGGCAGTTTCCAGATAAAAAGAGGGTTTCCTGGTTTTTTGTAATATGTACCATACTGCTGGAGGGTGAGGTAGTTGGGGAATGTGTGAAACAGATTGATAGATGGCATCCTCCATCTGGTAAATATTTCACCAGTTTTTGCTCTTTCACAGTGGAACCGTGTGTGTGTGTGTGTGTGTGTGCACATTAACAAATCATGGCAACAGGGGGGGAAAGGAATTTTACTCTAGAATTTCAACAGAAATATGACCAAAGTGGATCCATGCTATATAATGACTGGATTTGGATTTGGATGTGGGTTTATTTTTAAGGGCAGCTGGAGGACATTCAGCAGACCATATAACATTAAATGAAGCACTCAGGAAGACAGTGGTCTCCCTTTCTCCCCAAGGAAAAAATCCAGCCCTGTTCCGACACAGGTTCAAATTAAAAATTTGTCTCTGTCTCACATCAGAGCCCAGGGATTGCTTTCCCTGCTTCTGAAAAGTCCTGGCCCTCAGAAGCATTTGGAAAGTGGGGGGCAGAAAGATAGGGCAGGAGACACAATGTCAGCCAAAAATCATACACAGAAAAAGGAGCATTTTTTTTGTAGACACCAATTTTAATTCAGGGTTTTGGAGTGGAAAGGGAACCAAAGAAATAAACATTTTTAGTTTTCTTTACCCTTCTATGGTCTGTCTGTTGGGAGCAGGGTGACCAGATGTTATAAATGCATAGGAGGACAAGGCACCACAAAATGTTGGATGTTCAAGAAAAAATGTAGGACATGACAAATTAATGGCTAAAAACATTCATAGATTAATGCTTTTTAGTAATGCTCAAAATGGAGGACATTTTGACATTCTTCCTAGATAAAAGGTTGAAATGAAGGACATGTCCTGGAAAAGGAGACATTTAAAGTTCCCTCTTTTATTTACTGGGACATGAAGGAGGGAAAAGGATTGGAAGAATGCAAGATAAGAAAGGCTATTGGTTGAGAAAGGTATGCATGCAGGAAAGGGGGAAGAAAGCTCATGGGAAGAAACACCCTTTTGTACTGATTTCAATTCCCCTGGTGGAAATGTATGGTTGTCAATACAATTTCAGTCCAGATTTTTATGAATTAGTATGGCGTAAATGAAGTGGGGGGGGGGGGGGGGAATTTGGTCAAATTATTGCACACTGGATCTGGATTATTTTGCTGGTGTGAATTTAGCCTTATGTGTTGTAGAATCACTAGGTTTTCTGGAAATCGATATGGGATACCTGTGGCAGGTCTGTATAAAGCCATTCAAGCCTCTTGAGATCTCAGGACTTCCATAATATTTCAAATCTACACAGTGTCAGTCTAGCCATTGAAAGATGAAAAGTTTACTCAGTTGCTCAGTCTGGACAGAAAGCTGGAGGAACAGTGCCATGTGAGCCGCAATCCCAGTAGACAGACCCTTAGTATTTATTATTATTATTATTAAACTTTATTTATAAAGCGCTATAAATTAGCATTTGACAAGTAAGACCTAATTGCTTCATACATATTAAATGTTTGGGAGACATTTAATCTCCTAAATTAATATCTTCACATCTACACCCAAAAATGGGATTCGGGGCATCTAATATTAGCCCAGTATAGACTTTAAAATCCAAATAGAGGATGTCCCATAGAAATTAGGACATCTGGGAACCCTAGACTGTTGTGACATTGATGGCTACAGTGGGTTCGAATGGGGAAACTGAAGCCTATTTGCCAGTGAGGAAAGCCTTCATTGTTGGTGGAGAGCTGCTCCAAATAGTAGCAGGTGATATGCAGAGTGCAGAGTATTTCTCTTTGGATCTGCTGCAGTTAGTGCTCCCTCATTTCCCCAGATGTGCACAGACAAGGTCCATCAGATGCCATTGTTTATCTCTTCCATCCATTGCCATTGCTGTCAGTATATATATGTGCAAGAGTCAGCATGTTCTAGTGGTCAGAGCATTGGACTACAATTCTGGAGACCAGGGTTTGAATCCCCACCTGTGGAAGCCCTCTGGCTGACCTTGAGTCGGGCAAAGGCAAAAGCAAAAGCAAAAGCAAACCTCCTTTGAACAGATCTTGCCAAGAAAACCCTGTGATAGGCTTACCATATGTCAGAAACAACTTGAAGGCACACAACCAACAACAACAGTACATATTTATATCTTTGTGTGTGTATTTTAAACACCAGATCTTCTGGGTCCCTTTCACACCAAATAATTATAACACTGTGATCGTCCTTTAACTGCCGTGGTAACATCTTGGGGTTTGTAGTTTGGTGAGGCACTAGAGTTCTCTGTTTGAGAATTCTAAGTACTTCTCCCTAAGCTGTAAATACCAGCATTCCATGAGATACAGTTAAAGAGGGATCATAGCACTATAATTGTGTAGTGTGAAAAAGGTCCCTGGTGTATACAGTTTGGCAAAACCACCCACTTGACTTCCTGCTTTGGCTGGAACCAGAGCGCTGGGCTTGGAGATGGAGTGTGAAATCTGCCTCATCATTTCGCCTGTCACTAGTCCCTCCTTCCGCCACAATAGGATGTTTAATCCGTTCCATTAATGAAGCTTAAAATAATAGTTACAAGGAAAATGCAGCAAGCACTTGGGAAAATGTTATTAATTCTTTCACGTACCCAGAAGCCATTTTAGGCTGAGATTGAGGTTAAAGCTGGGATATATAATTATTGTGTAAGACTGCTGAGAATAAAACCCAATCAAAATAAAAATTATGCAGTGGTACAGACAAATCAGTAGTAGCTCTCTGTCCACAAATATTTCTGTTCCACATCCGTATGGATGCTGGTATACTAGAAAATGCCATTGGGTGTTTTCCCCACGATTATTTAAAAGGATAAATAACATTCTGTCAGACTGTTTTCACTACCCTAAATCAAATATGTTTCTTAAAGTTCATGGTTATAGAAGCATTTAAGTTATTTTTGGAGGACACATTCCTGAGGGTTTTTTTTTTTTTGGAGAGTTTTTAGAGAGATTGCAAAGTCAGTCACATCCATATGTTAGTTAAGGCAATTATTTCTTCCTCCCACTCTCCACTGTCCTCTTTCGGTATATATGTAATTGCTGTGAATACAGAAGCCCTGTGGAATTGGAAATTCATGTTCTCAACAGGGTGAAATAAAATACTAATCCCTAGAACATAAAAAACAAAATTGCTGTGTTCATTTATTCATCTTTCAGATATTCATGAGGCTTATCTGAGCAAGGGTTTTGCTCTTTATTTTTAGTGTAGAGAATGTTGGTACTGGGAATAATTGCTTAAAATGTGTGTGTGTGTGTCATACTTAATTATTCTTGTGCAACAATGGTGCCTTCCCTTCATGATTGCTCTCCTCTTCTTTTAGAATAATTAGCATCAACATATCCTTTTGGGGGTTTGTTGCTAGAAGAAACATGTTTTCCATGTCGCCCTTCTGCCTCTGGTTTGTCTCCATATTATAAAACCTTGGAGGAAAAGCACTTTGTGTTTTGACACCACCTAACAAATGGTGTTCTGTTTTTGTTGGAAGATTTTTGGCAGAGAACACCCTATTCTCTGATCTAATTCATAGGTGCTAAAAAACTACACTGCTTGAAACATTAACGTATTGTGCAACATAACATGTGAAGCAACAACTCACTTGCATTGGGCTCTTTCAACTGTGCCTCATTTATACTTTGTGTTCCCTTATTGGCAGGGTAGAAGTAATCCCCCCAGATATGCATGGAGCTGCTTCACACAAATTTCTTGTCCCATAAAGGCTGCTTCTGTATTGCTACATTTTCAGTCTTCTCACAGGCGAATAGTTCTGTATATTTACAGGTATTTAAAACAGTTATACATGTATTTAAAACAGTTATACATGTATTTAAAACAGTTAAATACATGTATTTAAAACAGTTATAAATTAAAACATAACATGTTAAAATACAAACCATTAAAATTTGTATAGTCCAGCATTAAAAACCCAGTCCTTCTCAGTTTAAAAGGCCTGACTGCACAGGAATGTTTTAACCTGGCATCGGAAGGATAGTAAGGATGGCACAATCCTGGTCTCTCTAGGGAAGGAGTTCCAAAGCTTGGGAGCAGCCACAGAGAAGGCTCTCTCTCTTGTTCCCACCAAATGCACCTGAGGAGGTGGTGGGACAGAGAGAAAGGCCTCTCCATATTATCTCAATACTCTGGGGGGCTTGTACAGGGAGGTACAATCCTTCAAATAGTCTGGATCCAAGCTGTATAGGGCTTTTAAGGTCAAAACCAGCACTTTGAATTGTGCCTGGAAACAGAGTGGCAGCCAATGGATCTGTTTTAACAAGGGAGTTGTACGCACCTTATAGCTAGCTCCAGTTAACATCCTGGCTGCAGCTCTTTGGCTCAGCTGAAATTTCTGAGCACTTTTCAAAGGAAGCCCCACATTGAGTGCATTACAGTAATCCAGATGGGATGCAACCAAGGCATGTGCCACCATGGCCAGATCTGACTTCTCCAGGAACAGGCGCAGTTGGTGCCCATGTTTTAGCTGTGCAAAAGCACTCCTGGTCACTGCTGACACCTGGGCTTCCAAGCTCAGTGCTGAATCCAGAAGTACTCTCAATCTATGAATCTGAGTTTTCAAGGGGAGCGTAACCTCATTTAACACAGGCTGGATCCCTATTCCTGGATCTGCCTTTGGACTGACCAGAAACACCTTTAAGCTTCGTTTGCCCTCATCCAGTCCATTACAGCAGCCAGACACTTGTTTAGGACAGAAACAGCTTCCTTGGCATTAGGTGGAAAGGAGTGATAGAGCACAGCCAGCACAGAGACCTAGTTCCCAGGAACCACTAGAGCCATAGCTTCCCCCACATCCAGAGGATGAGCCAGATTTACCAGTATCTACCCCTGTAGAGAGACAATCAGAAAGGGAGAAACTCCAGTGTTCTCTGTGGTTAAGTAAGAAGGAGTCTGCTAACAGGGAGCACCTGCGAGAGCTGGGTGGGCAGTAAATATCCTCACACCTCCCTTAGTCCAACATGGCTGGCAACTATCCGTTTTCCTTGGAAGAAGCCTTGCTGTTGCCTTGTTCATGGACTGTTTGCCAGTTGCCTTGAACCATATCTCGACTCTGACTACTCTTTCTGTTTACCCTTTGAACTTCTATATCGGATTGACTGCTGACTCGTGAAGGACGTGAACTGGATTGAACGTCCACTGCTTTATCTGCAACCTCCTTGGAGCCCATCTCTCTCTCTCTCTCTCTCTCTCTCTCTCTCTTATTCAGAACAGAGGCTTTTCACCAGTTTTTGGGGGTTTGGAAGATCCTTATTTCTTACCAGTTTTGACAGTTCATTGTTCTCATTGTTGTGTGCCTTCAAGTAACTTCTGATTTATGGTGACCCTAAAGCAACAGTATCATGAGATTTTCTTGGCAAAATTTGGTCAAAGGGGGTTTGCCACTGTCTTCCTCAGAGGCTGAGAGCATGTGACTTGCCCAAGGTCACCCAGTGGGTTTCATGGCCGAGGGGGAATTGAACCCTGCTTTCCATAGTCATAGTCCAACACTCAAACCACTTCACCATGCTGGCTCTTTCCCTGTTGACAGCAGTTATGCCTCTGTACATGTGTATGGAATATATCTGCACCAGTGCTAGAACTGGAACAGATGATGGCTTAGATTGGTTCAGTCAGTAGGACTGGCTCTGACTTTAGCAGATCCAAATCCAGTTGTTTGCCCCCCAGGACAGCCTCCTTTTGGGTCTCTCTGCTTCTCCAGTGACCCTAAGGCAACCATGGGGTTTTCTTGCCCCTGCCACCACAGTAGTGGCCCCCTGTGCCAGCAGAGGTCAGTAGAAGAACCCATTGTTAACAGCAGTGGTGGGTGGTATTGCTGTCCTAATCTGGCATTCATAAAAGAACTATGTGATGTGAATATTATGGAGTATGTGTTTTCTGCAAGGCATTAAAATTTACCACTCCATTTGGACTTCTTCAAGATGAATTAATTGCATTTGGAGGAGCTTTGTGTTTACAATTCTTTTTTAAACAACAGGTCTTGCAATGGAATTCAGATAAAGGTTAAAAACAGCGTCTCCCTCTCTCTATGACCTTGAGTTGTGTTTTGTTTCCCTTGGCATAACTAGAAACGGACAGTTAGAGCATACTTGATAGTGATACAGAGACACATTACTAAGAGTCTTGTGGAGCATATAATTTGCAGTTGATTCCATTTTCCCACTGTGTTTTGAAAAGAGGAATAAAACCGTATGTAGTTGCTTTTTAAAAAAGAAGTTTTTTAAGGAGAAAAGGATGTCTAATATTAATATATGTGTCGTGTGCACTTCATCAGGCTGGGAAATCTTTCTGGAAAGATTTCATTGTGCTTGGCATATAGTCCATTGTTTAGGTGTTGTTTTTCTTCATTCTTATTTTGCAAGGCCTTAAGGCTATCTAAAGTGTTCCCCCCCTTCCGCATTTTGCCAGCTGAGAACAATAGTAGCCGTAATAATATGAACATTTCCAAATGCAGTGCTTCTTCCTTACTTTGTACAAAAGGCTGGAAAAGGGGAACCAATGTGAAAATTTGTAACAAGGAAGCATTTGGGAGTGGAAATGGAGCAATTCCTCCCTCCTGCAAATATCTGCATAAAAAGTAGGTAAGTGTAGGTATTGTGCTTTTGTGTTTGTGTGGACATTATAATAAAAATGAAGAAAAACAGGATATGATTAGTAAAGGACAAATCATGGTAGGTAATGTATATGAGAAGTTAAAATGAAAATTACTTTGCATGATCAACCTAGGTGTTCAGTGTAAATCCTAGGAATTCTTTAGAATTCTAAATATGGCTTAAGGAATATGGAAGGATTCCGAAAAATATTGCATGCTTTCCCTAGGTAGTGGGTTGAATCCAAATTTAGTCACGCTTGGTATAGAGCCAATAAAATCAACTAGTCTAACTAAGCTCCAAAACACACTGCATAAATAATCCAGTTTGACACTGCTTTAATTGCCTTGGCTTAGTGCCAGGGAATTCTGGGAACTGTAGTTTTGTGAGACGTTTAGCCTTCTCTGTCAGGGTCAGGGAGCTCTGGTGCCACAATAAAGTACAATTCCCAGGATTCCCTAACACTGAGCCAGGGCAATTAAAGCGGTCCCAAACTGGATTATTTCTGTAATGTGTTTTGGACCTAACTTGTTTCATGGATTTCAGTGGGTCTGCTTGAAGTATCTACATCCATTGCATATTGTTGTGCATGTGTGTCTGTGTTTTGAATTCTCTGTATGTTTATGCACAGAATTATCCATTTTAAGACAGTGTTACATTTCACTAAAAATAGGACATGCAATATTAAATTTAAAATATTACCCTATATACTCGGATATAAATTGAAAAATTTATGCCCCAAAATTGACCCTAAAATCCTGGGTAGACATATATATGGGTCAATACACTAATGTTATTTAGAAAGGTCCTGAAACAAGCAAGCATGATGCCCCACTCTTATTGCCTTAGGGCACGTGTTTCTCTCACTCTGTGTGTGTGTGCAAAAGAGGTTCTCACTCCGATTTGCAAGGTTTCTATTCTCATGGAAAAAAAAACTCCCCATTTAATACCACTTGCTTCCCTCCCTGTTCCAATTTGAAAGTCTTCTCTTCCCATCGAAGAAACACCCATTTCCTTCCACTTGCTTCTCTACTCAATCTGATGTTAAAACCTCACCTCTAGCATCTAGGAATCGGTGTTAGGTAGTCCGGAGAGGTCCAGAGAAGGAGGACGGTGGTATTTTCCCCTTTCCATCCTTTGTTATAGCCGACTAAATTTTAACCTCGACTTATCCACAGATCATATCAAAATCCATTATTTTGACCTTGAAAACTTCCCTCGAGTTATACATGAGGTTGACCTGTACACGAGTATATATGGTATACTGTTAATTTCTCTATACTTTTAAGCAAACCAAATGCTAATCCATACTTTTAAGATATGGCTAATTTTAATGTATTTTTGGTAAATGTTTGTTAATATTTACCAGGCAAATCTGAATGATTCTTAGATTTACACAGGGCATTATTTTTAACATTGAGCCATCCATGTCTTAGATTCCTAGTCTGGCAATAGCATTTCATGACACTTTGCTCAATTTCAGTCAATTTGTCTGCAGGAACAGATAGAGTGACGACTTTTTATCTTTTGGGATGTCACCAGTATTCTTTAGAATACATCATGTTGGCAGTTTGTCATTAACTGTACCATCCTATACATGTCACCCGAGCATTCAATGCCACTGTAATCAATGAGATTTCCTGCTCTCTGTGTGTAATGTTGGATTTTACCATACCTATTGTTCCCTTTGTTGCTAACACCGCTTTAGGTGTCCTATGAAATGTGGGAGGACAGCCAATTAGATCTTTACCTGGTGTTTTGGGGTGTGCCATAGATTTCCTAGGAATTCCTTAATTTATTGGAATTGAAACTCAGCTTAAAGCCGATGCAGTATACAAAAATATGATGATAAAACACAAACAGACCTGTTTTCATCTGAAGTCAGTGCATATATGAAATAAGAAAGTCCATTTTAGGAATGTGTGAAGTACTTTCATTTTTTAGAAAGGCATTGTAACCAGTGCATTTAGCAAGTGACTGAATATAGAGTGATGCACTTCCAGTGTGAGTTGCCATAGTGCAAGGTAGCTCACATGACAGCCTAGCAACAGTTCAATATGAACATTGTTCATTGCCTTAATGAGCTGCTCAGGCCTAGGTAAGGCTGTTAAAGGCTCTGAGATTTGAAAGATTGATCTTGAAACTCCTATCCAGCAGTTGTGAATTTGGCAAACATGACAGTAAAGGGGACATTTAAAATGTCACTGTAAGTATCAAATTTGTAGACATGTGGAGTAGTGTGTAATTCATTTTGTACACACTTTTAAACAGCTATGCAGTGTAACAGAATCAAGAGTAGGAATGACTGCTTTCTCAAATTTACAGAGAAAATGTTAACCTTTAAACCCTAAGGAATAGGCACTAAACTAATCAGAGTTACATTTTGCTAAAGCCTAGATAACTATTCTACTACAATCCTTGGAGAATTTGTGTAGATGTTCACTTTTGGAGATAAATTATTCATCCAGAGACAGGAAAAAGGTAATTTCACACAATCTGTTGTCAGAATGAATGAGGCTATATTGCATTTTAATGCTATTGGCCACCATTTTGCTTAATATGATCCTGCTGCTAGTTCATTTTATTTTTGTTTAAAGGTAACAGCAGGGCTGCCCTATTGTTGCCCTTGCATCAATCTGTTGCTGCCTTTGCAGAATTATGCTGCATCTTTGGGAGGAGGAATCAGCCAACTGTGCTGGTGTTTATGCAGATGTTTTTATGAAGTGCTGCATTTTAAAGGTTTCAAAAATAACTCCATGTCAAAATACATAGTAAAGCGCAGTTTTAAACCATAATGCCAGGTCTGATTCAAAGTCAACACCTGTACAAATAGATATGCAATAAAGTTGTCAAGGCAAGTGAGCAGAACAGTGTTCCTAAACCCACACTGGTTTAAAAACAGGCTTTTGTACCTGGTCCTATAAGGCACTCAGTTTTGTACAATGGTATAATAATAATAATAATAATAATAATAATAATAATTTATAACCCACTCCTCTGTTTCAACAAAGAGCTAGGCCTTCTCAAACTTAATCTTGCTTTCAGTAGGGGATATGTATGTTTGTGTAGAATTGGACATGTTACATGTCTGAGTGCGCATGTAAATGTACACATATCTGCCAGTGTGACCTTTTGGTTAAACTATTGGAAAACAAATTTGGAGTTCCAGGTTCATGTCCTCACTGAGCCATAGAAGTCATTGTGTGACCTTGGGCCAGTCACTGTCTTTTAACCTAACAGGATTGTTCTAAGGATAAATCAGAAGGGACAGTCCTTAGCTCACTGGAGAAAGGGTGATAAAAATGCAACAAATAAATAGCAAAGGTAGACATATTCTCCATTACAAAATTTTAAATCATATGCTGGTAACATTTTAAAAGATATTTAAAATCTTAAATAGATGTATTTATTTCTTTTTTTGTTGCTGTTAAGTTGGCTAAGAACTCATTTTTGTAGAGGCTTAGGTTGTGTTGAGGTGCAAGTGTTTAGTGACATTAATATATAAGATTATGACACACATGGCAATATGTAGTCCTGGGGTGCGCTTATGACTCCCTAAGAAGTAATATACAAAACCTACTCTTTTTATAAATATGTTGTTGAGTTTGAAAGGCAGTAGAATGTTTTGTATGGTTTGCACACTTGGAAACAAAAAGCAAGCAAAAGTCTTAAAAATCTACATTCATGGCTTCTAGCAGGATTTCAGAATTGATTCAGCGTTTTCTCTTTGTTGGTTTAACTATTTAAACGTAAGGATGCCAAATAAGAAAATATAGCAGGAGTCGTTTAGCTTTCATGTACTCATCTTGGTGGTAGGCACACTCATTACATATTTTTCAGTATGAAAATTAGTTGAGTTTTAATATTTATCAGAGGTGTGGTTGGTGGAAACATGAGATAGGGCCTTGTCAGTGAATGGTCGTTTTTCCATCATTGCATGAAGACTTTAAAAAAAATGAGACAGGCTTTTAGAACTGATGGCTTTGAAGAAAAGGATTTAAGAAGGTGCTGTATTTTTTTAAAATTAACTGTTTTAACTATCTTTAAAGTGGTATGTTTTAAATTATTTTAATATGGTTAATAGTCTCATTCTGTTTTAATTCTGTGCATTTTAAATTATATTGTAATTTTTTTTTATTTGTAACCCAATCCCAATCTTGGGGAAAAGGCAGGGGATAAATAACAAATAATAATAATCAACCAGACACTTCCAGTGTGTAGCCCTTTAGAGCTGAATGTGAGGCCCACCGCTATGGAATGAAATAACTAAGAATGAGGGTGTTGCTGCTTTTAGTTTTAAAGCCAGAATTGTTTGGTGTTTGTATGCAAACCCTTTCTGAGAGGTGATGTTCAGGATAAAAAAACAAAAACAAAAACATGACAAGAGAGACCAAAGCATGTGTGTATGCAATTTTATGAGGGCTGAACTAGAAGCATTCCTGGAGATTGAAGGGTCCAATAAATAGACCGTTCACTTCTACTTAACTGGGTAAAGTTGCTGGAGGTGAAACACTGAAATCAATTGAATGTGAATATTTGCATCATTTGGGAATGAATTAACCCTAGACATTAAAAGCATTAGTTTTTATTAGGTTACAAAAAGGAGAAGGAGGAGGAGGAAGAGGAGGAAAAAGTAGGAGAAAAAGAAGATCAAACAGCTCACAAAACAGTTTATAATCTCTCAATTATGAATGACCTGTATTGGGTGTGGCTGGTTTGCTCAGAAAGAACTATTGTCTGTTACCATGGTATACAGGCTAAGTTAGAATATTGCAGTAGTATTCTGCTTTCATAAAACAGACTGAAGACAGAGATACCTTTTCCATGGGAGCTGAGAGTTTGGTTACTTTCTTGAACTACATCTGCCCATGCTAGTTGGGGGAATTCTGAGAATTGTGATACAGCACAAGTAACTTTCCCACACTTTGTTCACGTTGCAACAGGGAGAATATTTTGCAATCTAGGAGTTCTCAATTTTTCACCTGTTTTATTATGTTGATTTCAGTGATGGATGTCCAGATAGCTTAAATATAGGACCATGAAATATAGGACCAAGCATTATCTGAAAAACCAGACTTCTCTTTGCTGCTGTTTGTATTCTAGTAATTTCAGTAATACAATATAGTATTAGTCCTATGTTTAAGACATTACAGTTTTTAGGTGCTGCTCAGAGTGCATAAGTTTATACCATCTGGAGGACTACCAGGTGAATACTTGGAGGTAGAAACATAAGCCACCAAAGCTGGAAAGGATGAGGTATAAAGTCTGGGAAATTTTAAAGCTTGTGAGTGGTCACTATCTCATTTAGCAATACTATGGATTTTGAAATAGCTGGGGTGTTTTCAAGCATATTATATCTAAAAGCAGCAGAACACGTTGTACCATAATGTGATTGAAAATTAGATCACACCAAAGCAATGTTAGCTTTTCAACAGCTGGGGAAACGCCTTGCCTTATGCAAGTTTCTTTGTCTTTTTTCCCCAACTGCTTTTTTCAAAAGGGGGAAAACAAGAGTAAGTGGTACATGAATTTCCAGCGAAGGGCATGGTTTATGGCTACAGCTGGAGTCTTGGGCAACATTAAATCCAATGGGATAGAATTATTAATACTGGTATGAGGCAGCATGGCTTAATGTTATAAGACTACAAAACTTGTTTCTGTCCTAAGCTAATGTAAGTGCCGTTTCTTTGTCAATGTAACTGCTTATTAGCTTAAAGAAGGAAGCATCAGGTAAGAGATATATGTTGCAGACAAAATGAATATGTGATCGCTATCTTTGTAATCAAGCTTGAATGTTTTATGACAATTTTAGGTTTATCGCACAGGCCCTGGAATGTGCCTTGTTCATGATAAAAGGGTCCGGGATGGGGTTGGAAACGAGTGGGGGATGCATTTTACTGCTCATCCCATCCGTCCCTCATTCCCATTCCATCCCCAGAATCCATCCCAGGGTGAGGACTGTTCTGAACAGTTTGATAAACTTATTGCACAAAACAGTGCGATAAACTTATTTGTCCTGGGAACCATCACTAGAAAACTGCTAGCCACTTTTTTAGTTTCCCTGGGTTTGAAAGTTGCATATTCTTATAAGAATTTCCTTGAGAAAAAAATTATGGAGGAGTGTATTTTATGCTGTATGTGTCAGCTGTAAGAGCATCTTTAAAACAATGAGCCTGCACCATATCTTCAAACTGCCTTTAAGAACTGTGGAAAGGACATGTTAAGATTGATATTTTTGGTAGGATTATGTGAAGGAAACAGCAGAGAGGGAAACAGAAATGTTAAATCCATACATTGCTAAACATGCGTACACTTGCGTATCTGTCACAGGTTCCATCATAATTACTCCGACTAATAACTAAGTGCTGACTGATCTATCATGGCTCTTCTCATATTTTTACAAATATGCTTGTCTTCTGGAAGCCATGGAACATTCTAGCAGTTGGAGAAGAATAACAGGGAGACAGAAACAAATTGGGTTCCTTGCAACTCTTTTTAAATTTTTGTAAGGGCTGCTTTTATAAGAGATCCTTGAGCATGACTGGGAAACCTTTAGACTACCAGATATTGATGAACTACCATTTTTATACCAGCTCATTGGCCAAACTTTCTAAAGAAAATAAGAATTAAAGTTCAACAACATCTGCAGCCGTAGTTTCTCCATCCCTGCTTTATAACGTACTGGAGGAGGGCATGGCTTCATGCCCAGAACCGATGAGAAGTATTTTTTATTACTGGGTGAGGATACACTGCAATATTTTATTGCAGATCCTTCTTGTAGTAGCTTGTTCCTTCGGATCAATTTCCCTTTTTTCATTTGTAAGCTGGGAGGCTGATGTTCTAGTGGAACAGAATAGTTTGTTGGCTAGAGATAACATCACAACAGTTACAACTTGTTATTTTACACAGGACTGGGGGAAATGGAGCCCTCCAAATGTTCTTGAACCACAACTTGCATCAACTCTAGCTGGCAGAGGCAGTGGTAGGGATGATGGGAATTGCATCATCTAGAGGCCCATATAACAACAGCTCCCCCGGGGGGTGGGCGTTTTCTTATGCATTTCAGTTATGGCTTTTATCTTCACTGCCCTCTGGTTATAGCACTCTGGGCCCCTTTGCGTCACTGCAGACCAAATAGAAACCACAGGTTCAAGCTGTCCTACCAGATTAAAAATTCTGACAATGCCAAAACTGCCATTACTAAGCATACTGTTTTGCTAGTCCCTAGAGCTGCTGTAATTGGAGAATTTGAAAAACACCTGCTATGAAGGAAATAATTCTAGAATAAAACAGTGCTTTTAACGCAAATGCTTTTAACTGTGCATTTTGTTCTGATGATTTTATTACTTGTGTTGTCTCTTTTAGACTGTAAGCTTGAGGGCAGGGATCCGTCTAATTATAGGATTGTATGTACAGCGCTGTGTAAATTTACAGCACTATATAAATAAAATTAATAATAATAATTTCTCTCCAGCCTGTAGGTTAGTCCAGTATGCCAGCTTCTGCTTCATGTTGTTCTGGATCCAAAGTAACAGTACATTTTATTCACTATACTGTTAAAGGCACCCAAAATTCACTTGTAATGTAGCTTCAAACATAGTGCAGTTTTTATTCTAGTGTGATTTACAGTTCAAATACACACACATGACAATAATTTATCATACGTCTCCATAAATATATTACATCATACATATTGAGTCAGAAGTTGGAAACAACTAATTTAAATGTAACTAGTTGCATGCTAATTAATTATGCCCTTCAACCAGTGAGCTAACCAGTTAATCTGTTTCCTAACAACACACCCTCAGAATTTAAAGAGAACTAGATTTAGCTGCTCCTTCTTCCTCCAAGGAGGCTTAACAAGTAAAGTTGCTGCTTAATAGTACTCACTGTTCTTCTAGTGCAGTGAATGAAATGTTTTGTCTCATTATTGACTCAAGGAGAGGTCCCAAGAGGAAGAAGGTTGGAGAGCAATGGGGTTGTTAGCAACTGGGGATAGCAGGGGTTGAATTTGAGATTCCCTGGACTTTTCAAGCAAAATATGTGCTCTAGCATTTATCTCTGCAGGCAAAATTTATTTATTCTAAGTGGGTGGGGGAGATAGAGGATGCAGTTACTCAACCAGTGGTGGCTGGTACAGTACATCTGTTTGAGTGGGGACGTGAATCTTCTCCTGTGTGTAGTCTGAAATTTAAAGGTACTATGCAGCATGTGGAACTTATTTGGGGGAGACCGGTCAAAACCTTGTTTACTTCTTTTGAAGCTTGAATTAGAACAAAAACATGATTTGCTGCCCTACTGACATGAAAGTCAGTAACTCCGACTGCATTTAGCAGAGCCAAATAGAGCATGTGCTTAGAGACACACAAAATATTTCTGATTAAGAATTATCCACCCTTGCATCAGAGTCTCCTGTCTGTAGCCATTTTGGTGCACTTCAGTAGTAGTTATTTGTTTGTTTATTTATTGGATCTATGTCTTGTTTATTTATTTATTTATTTTTATCCCGTCTTTCTCACAAAGTGGGACCCAAGGCATCTAACAACGCATATAAAACACATTAAAACAACAATTAAAATGGTAGAATTAACATTGAAAAAATACTTAAAAATTACAGATATAAATTTGAAAACATACAAAGTTAAAAATAATAATCTAAAATCAGTCCCCTCATCCCCTAATAAAACCAAGCTTTAGTCTTACCACGCTTTAGATTAGAATATTGTTCCCCAATGTAGCAGTTACATTGCATTACATATTACATTGCCATAAAATAAAATAGTGAGTTATAGTCCAACACATCTAGAAAATGCCAAGTTAGGGAAGGTGACTTCAAAACTAGAAAAGTATTTGTAAGAGAGCTAATAACAGAATGTGACACTAGGAGGGAGAAATTGAATCTCCTGGTGAAAGGCAAGAGTGTAATCTTTCTGGAAGCACTAACCTTCCTCTATTCTCTCACCCATCTATGCTTAGGTGTGAACACAAATAGTTATGCCCTCTGCAATTTCGTAGGTTCTTTGGCATTGTTTTCCCTTGCTTCATCCTTTAGATCCTTTGTTACATGATCCTAAGTCTTACTCTTGACTTATCCATGGGTTATATCAAAATCCATCATTTTGGCCCTAAACCTGCCCTTTACTTATACATAGTTGAGTATATACGGCATGTCATGGTATGAATCTTGGCTTATTTGTTCCATAACAGTCTTAAGTTTTAAGATGAAGGCTGCAATCTTATGTTCACTTCACATAGACTCCATTTCATGAAGTGGAAACTTTTAAGTACACATACATAAAATTGTTAGTAGTTTGTTTCAGTTTCTGTCAGTCCATCTGACTAGAAAATCATATTTATTTTAATTGCCTATTCAGGTAAAAAAACCTAATAATATTCTAAATCGCACATTATTTTTTAGATGCATGGAAGGTACAGTGTCAAAATACTTAAAATATCAAGAATGTTGGAGTTTAATTCAGTATGACTCATTCTGAGACCCTTTGAATCACAATCATGAAAGTTTCAAAGTTGTTAGATTTATGTACTGCCTTTTATTTAAGCATAGGCTGTTCTTCTTGTGCAGCTGCCATGGAACACCAATTGATCTCTTAAACTTATTTATTTATTTAGCACACTGATATCACATGTTTCTTTCACTACAGGCCTATTCACACTTTATTTCTTGTACTTAAGTAGGGGGAGCTGGTAGGCGCACATTCCAGCTATCCTTTTCTTTCTTTCTTGGTCCATGTTGCCAGAGACAGTCTGCAAAAGAACTGTAACTGTGTTTGGTTACAGAGCTCCACTCATTCTATAACCCTGTCTTATCCAGGTTTCTTACAGGGTGGAGTTCTATAATTGCATTCAGTCAAATAAGGTTACAGCTCCTTTTCAGCAAGATGGAGAACAAGGGAGTGGAGGGGGCAGGCCTGGAGTGTGTGCTCTGGATCCTTTTATTCATGGATGGAAAAAAACACCTGAACAGGATTTATAGCCTGTTCTGAGGTGGTCTCTGATTCATGCACTCAGTTGATCCAGCCCTAGTTCAGCATATGGTAGATTAACAGGTTTATATTGCTTAGGTAGGTTTATACAGTCATTATAGAATAGCCACTCAAAGAACTTGGCTATCTTATGTTTCATGACCTTTGAAAATAACCTTGTTTAACAGTGCAATGTGCTGTTCCTTTAAAAACTGTCTTCAAAAATATTCATAGCTGGCAAGGATACCATTAGGATCCCTCTGCATGTATTGAAGGTGGGATGGAAAAGGAGGCTCAGAAATTCTTAATTGGTGTCTGTGGTTGCCTCCTCATATAAAGCAAAGTTTATAGAGACAGGGAAAGACAGTTTGAGAATGTTATTGGTAAGGAACGAACAGAGCTTTTCTTTTTGTCGTTGTGCAATGTGATGCATTACGCTGAAGTTCCATATAAATAGTTCAGCACTTTCCACCAAAATAAGCCAGGCCAGGGTGACAGCTGAAAGGTTTGATTTCAGGTTCGATTTCTCCTCTCCAGGGATTTACTATGCCTGGCAGCTTTTGAAATTCAAAATACTCAGCTTGGGTTTCACATTTTATTTGCTATACAGAACTATTGCCTTCCAAATTGTCTTCCCTTTATGGCTCTTTTTTAAAAAGCTCCATCTGTTATTAAAGAGAGCTCATTGTAGTCAAGATTATTTTTTAGTTTACATATGATTTTATAAAATTTAAAATTTAATACATAATATAATGGTGTGTTGCATACACAAGTTGGATCACATTCTGGTCTCATCTATCAGCTAAGAGACTTGACAGCTAGTTAGAGGCTGCACCCACTCTGCCTTCTGGGAAAGACAATATGGCAAGGGGGAGATCTGCTTGGCCCAATACATCAGCAAAGAACAAACAGCTGCAGAGAGCTTGCTTTGTCTTTCAGTGTTTGAAAGAATATGTATAAGAACATGATAACTAAAAGCTAG
The DNA here is from genome assembly GCA_034509955.1 of Urosaurus nigricauda. NCBI lineage: Eukaryota > Metazoa > Chordata > Lepidosauria > Squamata > Phrynosomatidae > Urosaurus > Urosaurus nigricauda. The sequence continues at coordinate 178,606,003 of JAOEGL010000004.1, forward strand.
TGCCTAAATTTGCCTTTCACTTCTTCTTTCTCTTCGACTTTCAGATAGCAAGTCGAAGGGTAGAAACTTGCCATATTATTAATTTTGGTAAGATATTCTGAGAACCCTTTTCAGCTAAAGAGTAGAATTAAAAGGCTATGAATAAATAGGTGATACAGTCAGCCCTCTGTATCCAGGGATTCTGCATGTACAGGTTCAACCATACATGGCTTGCAAATACTCAGCAACAACCCCTCCTCCTAATCTTGACATTTTATATAAGGGGTGCCATTTTACTACCCCATTGTATATTATGAGACTTGAGCATCCATGGATTTTGGTTTCCAGAACGAGTCCTGAAACCAAACCCCAGCAGATATGAAGATCCCACTGTATTTGTGCAAAATAAAAGGATGGTTTGCAACAGTAATTTGGGCAGGGGTTAATTTAAGTTCTTTGGCTTTGGGTCCAACATACTGCTTTTGTGTAGACAAACAAGAGTACTAGCAAGGGGCAATGTTGATTGGAATGGCCCTTGTATGGTGGGATGGCTTCAGCTGTGATAAAATGAGTTGACACCCTGGGGGGCTCTTGCATTCTTCTCACAAGAATTAGTAAGCTTGTTGGGGGCAATTAGTTTACAGCTGTAAACTGCTTAGAAACTTAGTGCAGTATGAAGCAGTATATAAATGAAGCTGCTATTGCTATTGCTAAGGGATATTTGACAACTTGGGTTTGTCTGTTCAGGCATTCAGCTGATAGAGTAAACCTCTGGGTGAAAAATAACAGGTGGTATTTAACCCTGACTCCAATATTCGCAAGCATCTGGGAATTAAGTTAGATCTTCATGCATTAAGACGGCTTTGTATCTGTATTCTGTTGAATAGTGTTATGGAGCTCCAGTGATTGGGAACCTTGATAACGTTGAGCAGAAATTTTGTAACCATGCCAGCTGAACATGATGATGGCCTCCTCTTCAGCCTTTTGCACTTGATACGGGAAGGTCTAACTTCTGGGTGCTTGGGGACAGTGGGAATGAGGCATTCATGTCCTTGATGCCAGTGTTAGCCTTTCATATGTTCAGATGAATGCCTAACTAGGGCTTCTGTTCGACATATAGAACATAGTCCTACTTGGTTTGTGAGGATGACAGCCTTCTTACTTCCATGGAAGTATTCAGAATGGCTTCCTGAGTGGGCCATCAAAAATTGGCAGGGCAGCTGACCTTTCTTTCTGGGAATGGTCTTGTGTTTCATGGAATTTATAATTAATTTTGTAATTGACTGTTTTTGTCTTTAGTGTTATTGCTCCCAGAGAGGTTAACAAAACAAAAACTGATTAGAATAAGACAACGTATCAATGAATGTATAAAAGAGCAGAATGAGGCAAATTCAGCTGAAATACATAGCCATCCTCTAATTTCAGGGTGAGGATTCACAGGCAGCTGCTCTATACTATGTATAAGCATTGGTGTATAAGCTCAATATTGTCTGTACAGACGAAGAATGCAATCCAGCCTGAAAAATAAGGGCAAGGACTATCTCTTCTGCCAGCAAATTTTTGTCAGCAGAGTAGTTCTGCTGGCATGATTGCTATGTCAGCAGAACTCTGAAATCAGTCAGCAAGACTGAGTTATGGCAGCAAATGAGCATTTCTGTTGAAATAAGGACAGTTCTGTCGTTAAAAGAGGTTTGTACATAATCTTGATTCTGAGCAGGTGCATCTTTGTGTTAGATTTGCACAGTGAAAGTGCCATTTTGTGAGTTTTCAGATAGGAATCCACATAGCAGTCTAATTGCTTTTAAAAGAAATGGTAGTAGTTCAGTGCTAGGAAATTTGCCTTTTAAAAATGGCAGAGTTATAATTCTGAGCTTCTCCAAATGTAGCTGCTTATCATATAATTACAGTTTTTAAGAATAAGTTTTTACCATTAAAACAAACGAAAATAGTTTCTGCTACTGGTAGTTAGTTAAAAAAAAAAAGGAATGCTATAAGCTGTGGTAGCCCTTCCCCCCCCCCCCCAAACAAAACCCTCTAAGTGTGTTTATTGTAAGTCAGCATTCAAAAAATAAATATATACAAGAAAGGATAGTATAAAGATAATTTGTAATATATACGTACGTATGTATGTGTGTGTGTGTGAGAGAGAAAGAATGGCATAACAACATTCACAAACCTCAACAAATTGTCAGATTTTTTAAAAATGCATTTAAAATATTTAATAAATAAAATACTGCTTTTGAAATGCAGCATAATTTTGTTTCAGGGATGAGTTGTTCAAAGAGCAAGAAATCTCCCCCCCCCACCTTTTTTTGCCAGAAAATTAATAAGAGGATTTTTTTTTTTTTTTTTTGGTAATGGTTATTTAAAAGTTTTCTGAGGGTTTACAGTCTAGATTATGGTAACCCAAAAACTAGAGCCCCATATGACTGTGAGCACTTCCCTTTTTCTTGTTAGAATTAAAAATCTGAGCAGATAAGAATTAAGTATATTCATCCTTGAAGTATTTAGTAACAAGATCACAGCATGACTCAGTGGCATGTTTATGTAACCTGTCTTAATGGATGAAGTTGGGTAAAGTCTTAGACCACTTAGAAAAGTTCCACTGGATGGCACCACATGATTGAATTGGTAGCTGGAAAGAATTGCTTCTGCTTCTAATTGGTTGCCTGTCCCAGATGTTACAGATGGAATATAAAGTTCCACTGATATAGTATGAGCAATCAGATGGAAATTATTCAGTTCTGTATCTTTCCCTTCCCATTCTGATACTTTCATCTGAAAAAAAAATCATGGAACTATAGACTACTACCAGGTAGCATTCATCTGTATGCTTGAATCCAAGGGGATATTTTGTGCCTTGCTAGTCAAATTTAAAAATAACTCTGGGCCTGAGCCTAACATTGCCCTTACACATTCATGCACACTTTTTGTCTATGATGATAGGGATTGTTTGGCTCTCCAAATATTTTGGCCTACACTTTCCATCAAACTCACTGAGGTTTTCCTTTCCTTGATCTATCATTTATTTATTATATTTATTATATGTATGGCCCTCTAACTAAAGATGTCAGGGCAGCATAAAGTCATCTCATTGTGGTCAAGTCGCAACAATGTAGACAGTCAAAATGCTTTTAAAAAAGTAAACAGTTCAACAAGTTAAAACAAGACAGATTAAAGTAAGTTAAAATACTTTTAAACAATTAAAAACCATGTACATATGTGCATCTGTGTAAAATCTGTTAGGTTCCAAAGGCATTAGTAAACAATCTTGTTTTGGAATGACAACAATGTAGGTGCCAGTTGGACCTCTAAGAGGAGAGTACAGTGGTTCCCCCGGGATATGAAGCCCCCGGAAACCGCCGGGACCGCCAAAAAGCCCCCGGGATCCGAAGGAAACCCCGGGTTAAGAAAAAGAAAAACCGCGTGGCCCCTTTAAATCGGCCGCGCAGTCCACCTCCTAAAGTGGTCCCCCGGGAAACGAAGATTTCCGGGTTACAAAAGGTAATCCGGAACGGATTACCTTTGTAACCCGGGGGACCACTGTATTCCATAACTTGGGTGTCACAGCAGAGAAGGCCCTCTCCAACATGCCATATTGCCCTGATTAATGGGACACAGAGGACGGCGTCTCCAGCTATAAGATCAGCTTCAATGACTGATCTTCATATTAAGGAAATAAGTCTAATGCCATTATGTATTAATAATATGCATCAGATTGCTGAGGGTTTACTGTTCAGATTTCCCCCCTCTCTCACCCATCTCATGCCTTCCCATTGATTACTACATGAGTACATTGATGAACAATAAACATATTGCAAAAATAGATTAGCACTTTACAGCCACACAAATGACTACTTGAAATACGGTAGGGTCAGATGCATGATTTGTTATTGCTTGTGTCATGTATAAATAACCTGTTCAATGACTTTGTATTGTATGATGTTGATCAGTCTATATTGCTAACTAGAGTTGGATGTGACATTTGAAATGTGTTATTTATTGAGAGAAAACAAAGAGTTTCAAAGAAAAGAACCACTCAGTTTTACTCACTGTAAAAGGTATTGTGTCTTTCCTGCACTTATAGCCAGACGCTAATTGTGGACATAAGCATTTCATTTGCCTAGAGGGGCCGCGATGGCATATTCTCATGTGCCCAATATATTTTAGAAAACACACACATATACCCAGAATGTTCTTGAGACAAAAAGAGGATGGAAAAGGGACACTGTAAATAGTTTTGTCAGAGCTTTATGTATGACCAGTCATTTCGGTCTTGTGATTTTGTGTGTTCTGTATCATTGATTATTATTATCTTCTGTCCACGGAATAACTCCTAATACTGGCTGTCCTTTTATTCTTCATATTAGAGTGGAAATGTAGTTTGGACATAATGGATTATTGATTGGTCTGAGAACAGCCGAGGCCCCAAGGCCCTGTCATCAATGGTACTCACTCTTCCATTAGAGAATGCATCACTTCATGCAGCTCTTTGGGATCCAAAGCTGCAGAATATAAGCTTATAATTGTTGATCTTGTAACAGAACGGTTTTTAGGGGCTGGGAGCTCTTCATTGTTGTCATGGGCTCCCCCTCCCTCTCCCTCCCCTCCCATTTGTCCAAAGAATACCCTCTTTGTTTTGCTAGTAAGATAAGCTGAACCAGGATGTTAATGATGTATTTTAATTCATTCCTTATAGTGCTACAGTGTAACCGATAAAATACATTTCTTTGTCTCTGGGAGGACAAACATGGCCACTATGCTGAAGCACAAAATATGTACTGAGTGGGAGATGGGCCTGTTTCTCTCAAAATGCCTTGTACAAGTGTGCAAGAATAACCTCTTCACATAATTCATTTCAAAAGTGTTCTGTGTCTTGTGTTATGAAACTCTGTCTTTTCACTTGGGCTTTCTTTTTTTCTTTTTCCAATTTTCAGTTTTTTCCATTGTAAGTTTCCATTTGCTAGAGTGTTGTGTTGAGTGCAGGTGTTTATGGTGTTGTGTTGTCTTTTTTTAAGGGCTATTGTCTGCTGTTTGTCATCAGCAGATGAGAGGAGAAAGAGAAAAGAAATGAGGTAGTCCAGCTCAGCCACGAAACTCATCTTGGTCAAGTCGCATGCTCTCTCAGCCTCAGGGGAAGGCAATGTCAAACCTCCTCTGAACCAATCTTGCCAAGAAAACACCATGATATGTTTACCCTGGGGTCACCATAAGTTGGAAATGACTTGAAGGCACACGATAACAGTCAAGATGACTTGAAGCAATGTGGCAGCATTAAATAATTATTTATTCATCTCTTACATTTCTATCCTTCCTTTTTTCCAGTGGTACTCCTTCTCCCCACTTCATCTGCACAATGACCCTGTGAGGTAGGTTAGGGTAAATGTAAATCAGTTACTGGTCCAAGGCTCAGTGAGTTTCATGAGTCAGTAGAGACTTGAACCTAGGTTTTTAAAATCTAAGTGCTAGGGTGCATCTACACTGTAGAAATAATGCAGTTTGACACCACTTTAACTGTCATGGTTCCATCCTACAAAATCCTGGGATTTGTAGTTTTGTGAAGCACCAGCACTCTTTAGCAGAGAAAACTAAAGACCTCATAAAACTACAAATTGCAGGATTCTATAAGATGGACAATAGCACTTAAAGTGGTGTTAATCTGTATTACTTCTACAGTGTAGATACACCTCAAAACGACTGTCCCAGCCCCATTACGTAAAAGGTGCAAAGCTTGATTTTCAGCAAAATAGCCTGCTGCAACCTTTCAAACAGGAGCAAGCTGCATTTAATGTGTCATTTCACCTTGGTCCCTGACACGTTTTGCTTTCAACGCTTTTTTCTCTTCTGCTTTTTACTCCCTGATTTTGTTAACTCCTTTAATTTTGGTTACGAACAACAAATCCTGCTTTGTTGATAATTAAGTCAGGGTCCCTTCCCCTGGCCCAGTTGATCAAAAAACAATATAAAAAAGGCTCAACAGAATTTAGCTTCGATGGCTGTTGGAGGGGAAAAAAAATCAAGGCAAAGTCATGCTGACATTTTCCTAGTGCCCATGTTTACTTTGAAGGACGTTGACTGCTAGGATTTCCTGTGAATTCAAGGATATGCTTGCTATTTAAAGACAGGCAGTCCTTCCCCTTCATCTTCCTGCCCCTGTGCATTAGCTGCTCCAGAATTACAGAGTGACTGTGTTGTCTTAAGCACTCCAAAGGTGAATGAAGTTATCCATAAAAGGAGCAAAGGAAAGCAATTCTCTCAGATATCTGCCAGAGCAAGGGAATCAAGTGCCGATCATTCCACATGTAGGAGTTCTAGTTTTGCATCCAGTTTTAATTCCCTGGCAGTGTGAGGGGGTTTGCTTTTTTATGTTAGGAAAGGAACACTGCAACAAATGTTTTGGACAGTGAGATCAGATTCTTAAGCAGCCATAGACTCTTTGGCTGGCCTTGAAGACAAACAAAAGCACTCTTTTAATAGGTGTCATCTTTGACTTCAGTATTATCAAACCAGTATGCATAGGATTGGTGCTTCAAGAGTGCATTTCACTTTTTAAACATTAAATCCAAGGCATGGAGATCTTTCCAAAAACGTTGAGTTCTTCCCTTTTGGGGGTGAGGGCATTGCCGTGGAAACCTTGGAAGTCCCCTACTGAAATGGAAAGTTTATTTTTAAACTCTTTGGTTGAGTAAATCCACCCGGCTCACTGCCTACACTCTGATTTCAAGGTGATCTGCTCGGGGGAGGTCAGCAGGTTCTTTTCACATTTAGCGATAACTTATAGTCATATTCTGAAAATGTTATTTTTCTGGCCTTCACAGTGTGACTGTGGTGGATTCTGGGAGCTGCAAGTCAAAATGATTATTTTTTTCCCCAAGCTCTGAGAATATAGTATGTGTAGAATTGATATATACACTGTTTGTGTTCACTCCCAGTGTTCTTCCATCATGCCCAGCAAGCAGGGACCATTGTAATCCAATACATCTGGAAGCCATCTTACTGGAAGACCTGTTTAATAGCATAAGGGAATACTGGGTATACCCAATGTGCCTGCTGTTAAATCATCTTTACATAAAGCTAACATTATTCCACAACTTGCAACAAGCGCCAGTTAATTCATCAACTGGGAAAATTTTCTGTAGCTCATATTGGTAATTTTTTTTTTTTTTTAGATGCAGACAATATAGTCTACAATCAAAAGGCTCGGGAACCTAGATAAAATCTAGAGCAGGACAGTTTTCAAACTAAAATAATTCCTGTGATTTTGGTCTAATCTGCACTGCAGAAATAAGGCAGTTTTGACTCCACTTTAACTACTGTGGCTCAGTGCTATGAAATTCTGAATTTGCAGCTTTGTGAGATATTTATCCTTTGCCCTCCAAGAGCTCTGGTGCCACAACAAACTACACTTCCCAGATTTTCATAGTATTGAGCAGTGGTAGTTAAAGTGATGTCAAACTGGATTATTTTTGCAATGCAAATTAGACCTTGGTCTGCAACAGGATGTCAGAGTGTGCAGGATGGGCACCTTTGCTGCCACAGTTTGGAAAAGTCCCTGTATGAAGCTTGCTCCAACAAAGGGTGGGGTGGGAAAATACACAATCATGTAACTGTGGAATTTGTGAAACTATAGTCCAGAAAAAGTCACATTCTCAAGCTCTGAACATTATTAGTGACGCATTATTAGTTCCTCTATCCATTTGAGGCTTCTTAAGCCAGTTTCTTATGGGGCCAGGCTCCTGACTTGAAAGTGGGAAAAGGATTAATTTTGAATTTGACTGTATTTTAAATGTTGTTGTTGTTGTTGTTGTTGTTGTTGTTATTTCAATAGTCTCTTTCTTGGTTTGGTCCTTATACCATTAGATTGGGATTGTGGTGGAATAGTGGCAGTTGAAACTTTGGTTGAATTGAAGGAAGATCTGAAGGTCCTTGCTCAGATTTTGTGAACTCATGAATTCAGTTTAGTATCAAGAACTTCCTCAGCAGTAATGTATTAGCTTACGACTAAGCCAGATGACCCACTATTTTAGCTTCAAGACAGAACTACAGCATGATAAATCATGGGGAACCATTTCATAATTTGCAAGCTGGTAAACTCAAAATGAAACATGCTACCCAGGGAGTAGCCGAAAGCCCGGAAAAGTTACTTTTTGGAGTAAAATTCTTAGAATTCCCAGCAAGAATGGCTAGTGCCTATGGGAAATGCTGGAATTTAATGTCAAAAAAATGACTTTTCCAAGCTGTAAGCACTTCTATATTTAGCGGTATCTTAAAGACAGAATAGGATCACTACTCTTAGGCCTAAGTCATGCTTAAAGAAATGTGTAGCCTAGCACATTTGTAGCACAAACCTAGAATGATACACACTGAAAGTGCGGGCAGTTTTCACTGAAATGGGACATGCTTTGTGGGCATTCCTCAGTTAAATTTCTTAATGGAGGTAATGAATTAATTATTTTAAAATATTCTACTTTTCTGACAAAAATGGCAGCTGAGAAGGTAAGCACATTAAAAACAAAATTTGGGTTAAAGTATACTGGGACTTACACATTAATTAAAACAGAATTAAAAACAAAATTAAAAGTGAAAAACAATATCCAACTGTTTAAACTCTGTTCAACAGTAACTAGAAGAGAATGTAAAATATCAGAAACTTCCTTGTCAATAGGGTGAAAGGGACAATGCAATTGTATTTCAAATTCTTGCCATTTTGTAACGCTCTTTCTTTAGAGACTGATGGGAATCCCTTGAACAGTATGTCTTTTAATATTGGCCTGCTGCTTCAGCTCATAAATTCAGATTTCTGTGATCGTCTCACTTGTTCGCTCTATACACAGATATTCAGAGAGATATATAAATCTCAGTTTGTTGAGACACAAAGAAGTACATTTGTGCAAAGCAAAATCTCAATATAAACATTTTTGCGTTTCAAGTGCAGGAAATTAGAGCCAGCTGGGTGCAGGGGTTTGAGTGTTGGACTGTGACTCTGGAGACCATGGTTCGATTCCCAACTCAGCCATGAAACCCACTGGGTGACCTTGGGCAAATCAAATACACTCAGCCTCAGAGGAAAGATATGGCAAACCTCCTCTGAACAAATATTGCCAAGAAAACCCCATGATATATTTATCTTAGGGTCACCATAAGTTGGAAGTGACTTGAAGGCAAACAGCAACAAACAAACACATGTTGGGGGTAACATACATAACCTGTGTACATTCATAAGCAGAACAGATAATGAATGATAATGCAAGTGGATAATGAATTTAAAATGGTTTTTAAAAAGATAAATGGGCTCAGTGTCTATTAAATTGAAAAATCATCTAATGGTTTAATAACTGATGCTACAGCATCCTATATTCAGTGCTGTAGTAGAGTTAAGCCTCACATGGCCAAAGCAGAGTGACTTTTTGATTAGTTTGGAGATCTGAAGCACCAGAATGTTTTAACTACCAGGGATGAGGATCTGGGAAGCTCACCTTCAAAGTTTTGAGAGAGATACCTTGTCCTTACTATGGTTGCCTACCCCCTACAATGATAATGCCTCTGCTTTCCTACCAGACTTGGCTATACTTCCTGAATTTAGCTGTCATTCTCACTGTAGTTGTGATGGCATAGAACTTTTTGAGCAACAATATATTGTTGTGAGCTTTTTCTGGCATGGACTATCAGAATTGTTTCTTTGAAATCCTTCATATTTGTCCCAGGCAGCAAACATGATATCATAACTCCTACATTAACAGCTCCCTTCCCCGCCTCTGGTTTTATGGTAAAACAAAACCAAAAGGCCCTAATACTGCCACCTTCTGACAACAAAAGAACAAAACAATAGCTAACAGATCCCAGCTTGCTCTAAGGATACACCTACACTGCTGGAATACTGCAGTTTGACACCATTTTAACTACCATGGCTCCATGCTACAGAGTCTTGTGAATTGCAGGTTTGTGAGACACCAGCATTCTTTGGCAGAGAAGACTAAAGAATCTTATAAAACTGCAAATCCCCAGATTCCATAGCATGAAGCCACAACACTCAAAGTAGTGCAAAACTGCATTATTTCTTCACTGAAAATGCATCTTCAACCTCTTAAAGGAAGTATATTTTTTAAAAAATATATCAGCATGATACTTTGCCTGTCTAATTTCTGATTCTTCTGGGACAATGATGAGGAAGGGGCAATTAGATTCCCTATGATTTTAATGGGGGAAAACAGGACTATTGGATGGTATACTTGATCTTTATTGGACAATGAAGACCTAGTCGCTGCTGGTGAATAGGAAAACTACTAGAGTGGTTTCATTGATACAGGTCAACATAACTTTCTCCTCCTTCTCTTATTGAGATTGTGGCTATGGGGCTGTCAGGATGGTTGCTGGACGATAAGTAGTACATATCGTCCAGCATTTCACAGATGAAAACTAGGACATGTGTGGCCAATCTGAGTATTCATTGTGGTCAAGATGGCAAGCTAGGAGAGGTTACAGTTTGCTTTCTCTTTGCCCCACTGGGAAGGGTAAGATTCCACTCCTCTCTTGTCTAGCATTATTGAATAAAATGTACTTTTGGATTTTGATCTCAGTTTACACCAACTGAGGTAAGATGAAGACAAAGGGGGAAAGTAGAAGAAGCAAGAGAAACAGGGACATTTTAGAAGCCACTGAAAACATGGGAAAACAGAGAATTAATTGGTACTGTCTTTGCCAAGTCAGGACAGTTGGAGTGCATAAAGACCTATATTATTACATTGTCATTTGATTAAATGCACGGGTGGTGATAACGGTTATCACTTTAGGATGGAGTACCTGTTTCATTGTTGAGACATGCCTCTTTGGTGGCATAGAACTGAAGAGTGAAGAGCATACGTCATCATAATACCATCTTAGTATTAGCAAGAGAGCAGAGCTTGGCAGTATATTCGATTTGGACTGTGACTTTTAGAACCTCTGGCCATCCATGTTGGCCTGGGATGCTGGAAGCTGTATTTCAAAACCATATTTACAAGTAATTTGTGTCTGATCTATAGATTTGGAACTCTCTTGTTCCTGGATACTTGCCCAGGCCTGAAATCATTTGCAAGTATGGCACTGTTCACACATTTCTGCTAAATGCATGGTGCTGGATGTGCACACTGCGAGAACCTTTGCTCCAGAACACCAGAGATTCTTACTGACCACTAACCCATGTTGTTTTCTTGGTGAGAGTGGTTAGAAGGGGTAGAAAACAGAAATACAGATTCTCCCTCTGAAGCATTAATCTTCCATAACTTCACTGAACATGATTGCACTTGTCGTCAAATAGTGGAAATGATGTTTTTTCTATACAGAAACTATGTTGCAATCCTTTGCAGTGGGATTTAAACAGCCTAAATGTGTGCCAATTTGCATCCAGTGTGAGCTCTGCAAAAGTCAAGGCATTTATCCTTGAATATTTGCTACAGAAAATGTGAAGTACTGCTCCTGTTGAATTCAATTACAAGAAAAATCCCCCACTGATTTTAATGTGGCAGGATTTCACCTAATTTAGTTTAGCTTGTTCATTGTGAACACAACATCTAATCCTGCTTGCATTAGCAAAGATGTTGAAGTCTGCATTAGAGTTGTCTAAGCACAGTATTAGTAGTATTGCCAGTTTAATTGGCCTATTTAGAAATCTTATTTAGCTACATTATTGCTTCCCTTTAAAGAAAAATATGATGTCTCCTTTGCTGACGACAGCCATGCCTCAGATGCCATTTTCAACAAGGACGGAGTGCTGTATGTACTTGTGCTACAAAAACCCTTTATCTCTAGGCAAACAAAAGTTGGGCTGTTTTTCATGAAATTATACATGTCTATAAAACCACGGACTTAAAATATTACAGCTACTTTAAGAAAAGGCTTATTCACTTGAAATGACATACACTTGAAATACTCATTTGAACTGAGACCCTTTTTGGTTTGGAAAGAAAAAATTAAAAGATATTTTTTGGAGACATATTCTTATTTTTAGTAGAAAAATAAATGACATGCACACACATGCTGTTTCTCAGTGTCTGGCATTACTGTGTCCATAACTGTGTATAAATTCTACTGAGCTTAACAGTTTTATGAATTTACGGTATCAATTCCAGACAGACTTAACACAGTATAAGTTAACAGTTTGGTATAGATGAAACATAAAATCTTGATAGAGACCTACTGCAAGTAATAAAAAAAAAGAAAAAAAAAGAAGAAAAAGGAATGCTTTGTAATGCTGTATTGTGTTCTTTGTTTTGGTTCCAGGTCCTGTTTGCCATCTGACTGAAAAGCTTCAGTGAATGCTTATAGCTCAAATGCTTTCTAGTGGGAGAAAATCCCAGAAATAAGAATGAAGATATAAAGCCTCAATCAGCAGAAATTTATGGTTGAAATTACAATATACTTTTCACTCAAACAGACTTATTTTGAACCTTTGAACTGATGTTGCTATAATATAGATGGATTGTGGTACAGGCACAAACATGGAACTGCGAAGAGCCTCCAGTCCTCACAAAATACATATGAATGACATGAATGAAGACACGGCTGTTTTGCACAGCTGCTGCATCTGTGGCAAAAGCTTTCCTTTCCAGAGCTCCCTATCTCAGCACATGAGGAAGCACACGGGGGAGAAGCCATATAAGTGCCCTTATTGTGACCACCGAGCTTCCCAGAAGGGCAATTTGAAGATCCACATTCGGAGTCACAGAACAGGCACCATCAGCCAAGGGAATGAAGTGGAAATGGGAGGAGCGGTGCCGCTTAGTGAGACCAGAGTTTCAGAAGGCCTTGATGGTTGTACAAGCCCGACTAAAAGCACCTCTGCCTGCAATAAGATACTGAATGGAGCAACTCCTACAGAAGATGGCAAGATCTTGCTTAGAAGCAGCAAGAAAGAAACAGGGCCAGAAGCACAGATTGGAGAAGATGGTAAGTTATGTACTTTCCAGTGCACCTTCTGCAAAAACAAGTTTGAAGGGAAGAAAGAATTGGAGCAGCACATTCATCAGGTCCATAAGCCTTTCAAATGTAGGCTGTGCAACTATATGACCTTAAGACAAGAGACGCTGTTGAGTCACATCGAGAGGGACCACAGTACCACTCAGATTCCAAATGGAGAAAGGCATGCTGAGAATGGCAAGAGTGAGTCAAGTGCAGGAGAGTTTCCTTGTGAAGTCTGTGGACAGGCCTTTAGTCAAACATGGTTTCTGAAGGCTCACATGAAGAAACACCGGGGATCATTTGACCATGGGTGCCACATTTGCGGCAGGAAATTTAAAGAGCCCTGGTTCCTCAAAAACCACATGAAATCCCATGGCCCAAAATCTGGGAGCAAAAATAAGCCAAAAAACGATCTAGAGCCTATGGCCACAATTAATGATGTCATTCAAGAAGAGATGATTGTGACTGGTTTGTCTCTGTATGAAGTGTGTACCAAGTGTGGAAATCTGTTTACAAACATGGAAAGCCTAAAAGCACATAATTCTGTACATTGTAAGTCTCAAGGAGCCCGTGGTGATCATATAGCTGATAGGCTGGCAGATGGAGGCCTTGACCCATGTATAGCAAAGCAGTTTTTTCTCCAGTATCTGAACTTGAAGCCATGTGTAGGGGTAGATGGCATTCCAAGAGCCCAGTCAGGGAAAAGAGTAGCTGAGCTAGATCCTGTCAATAGTTACCAGGCTTGGCACCTGGCTACCAAAGGAAAAGTTGCAGAGCCTTCTGAGTATGTGAAATATTTTGGATGGGATGAAGTCCTGGCTGATGCTGATGTCACTTATGACAGGGACAGAAGGGAATATATACTTGTCAGCCAAGAGAAGCGCAAGCAAGAGCAGGACTCATCCAGCTCTTCCACCAATCCAAAGAGGAAGAACTGTACCAGTGGTCGTTCAGAGAAAAGCAACAGTACACAATCAGGGGACAGCTGTATCGTTGGTGAAGATGACTTAGAGTACAGACCCTCTTCACGGCAGAGCAGAAGGGCATCACAGAACAAGTCCACTGAGTGTTTTGAGTGTGGGAAGATCTTCCGCACTTACCACCAAATGGTGCTTCATTCTCGTGTGCATAGGAAAGACCGCAGAAGGTGCAGTGAGGTTGGGACAACAGCTCAACAGGATCGGTATGGTTCAAACAGTGAGGATGGTGACTCAGGATCTGTCAGTGGGCCAAGCACACCGAGTTCTGCTTCTGCGCCTGAAGATTCAGTCACTTCTGGAGTAGGGGAGGAGGGGCCTGAAGACAGTTTAGAGGAACATGAGCCATCACCATGTAAGTATCTACAAACAATTTCCTTTCCTTTCCCATTTCCTTATCTTACCTTCACCTTTTTATTGCAAAACAAAAGCTTTTCCTAATACAGTCAGCCCTCCATATTGGTGGGCGTTCACTTCCTGACCCTCCTGCCAGATACTAAAAAGTCCCATTAGTGTCAATGGATGCTGACATGTGTGTGGGTGCACCACTACAGCTGCATGCACATACCACCATTGATAATAATGGGGAAGGACCATCCTTGGATGCTCCAATCTGCAGATGGCTAGCCCGCTGATACAGAGGACAGACTGTAGACTTATTGATGGCTTTTGAGGACTAAAGTTTTAAATGTAAGGAGATGTCCCAGCAGCATGGAAGAATCTTACCATATCTTTGGCTTTCCTGAAGGGTTTTGGACTATGTGAAAAGTTAACCATGACTGGTTGAGGTTTCATTCATTCCAGTGGGAGTTAAGGCAGAGCACCTATTACTTGAATATTTGCTACATTTAGAACCTTTCTTCTACTGAGATAAGGATGGTGTACATGGCTCTCTCATACTTACTTTGCTTGTACAAGAAGCCAAGAGGCTATGGTTGGGCCAAGTTAGTTTCATGGCTGTATGTAGATTTGAACTAGATGTCTCAGATCTTAATTCAGCAGTCTTGTTTCACAGCACTGGTACAGTCATAGCACAGTGGAGGTAACCTCATGTTTCTTCTGGTTCCATATTTGGTCCATTGCAATCATTTTCAAGGCCTTTTTTTGCTGGAGGGGTTTGAGTGGTTGTGGATGTGTTGTGGGGGAAAGGAAAACTGCTATGTTTGCAAGTGATGAGGGTATTCTTTCAGAAATGTTGGAGTACAAATCACCTGAAGATCAGGTGATTTTTTTTAAAATTGTGAGATCATCTTGGGCCTTTGGGAGAGCACTGGGAGCTTTTGGGGAGCCAGGGAGAAGTTCTTTTCAGGGGCTGCATGCAGTCTGTGGCCACAACCTTGATCTAGATTATCACTGAGCCTGGGAATAAGAGTTCTAAAGCTCCCTCTCCCAAGCCAATACAGTCATGATCTGGATTACTGTCTTCATGTCTGCAATTTATGCTGCTAAAAATTGATCAGTAAAATAAATCGATCAATTGTTCTCAGTAAACATAGCTGTGGGGTCCAAATTAGGGCTAAAGTAGTGATGGGAAGATTTAAATGCCACATTCTTTATTTGGATCTGCTAGACCACTATGCTTGCTAAAAAGATATTGGTCTAACAATGTTTTTAAGATGCTTTGGGTTTAACCATGACTAAAACCCTATTGAAATATGATTTAAAAATATACCATGGGCCCTTTTTATCCACCGGGATTTGTTTCCAGGACTCCCCGTGGATATCAAAATCTGTGAATGTTCAAGTCCCGTTACATACAATGAAGTGTAAAATGGTGTCCTTTATATAAAAGGTCTAAATGAAGCTTTGCATTTTGGAAATTTGTATTTTTTAAAATGTTTTCAATCTGTGGATGCTTGAATCTGTGGATTAAAAATCCATGGATATGTAGAGATGACTGTGTTGTATCAATACCAAGGTGTCTAGTTTGCTAGCTCCTTCCATGTTATTTCATATTGTCCTCACCATTTGGGGTGTGACCTCCTACAATGGAGCATCTCTGCTATCCTGAATTGGAATCCTGAAAAAAAAATGGGATTTTTAGTAACATAAGCTGCATCCACATTGCAGAAATTATCCAGTTTGACACCATTTTAACTGGTATGACTCAGTGCTGTGGAAATCTGGGAATTACAGTTTGTTGTGGCACCAGAGATCTCTTGACAGAGAAGGCTAAAACTATAGTTCCCAGAATCCCATAGCATTGATCCATGACAATTAAAGTGGTGTCAAACTGGATTATTTCTGCAGTGTGGATGTAGCCCTAGAAATCCTCCTCATATAGGGGAGGTCCCCAGGAAGGTCTCCACTTCAAACTGTCATTGCCCAAGTGGAGAAATGAGGCTTGTGTGCTTCCTTCCTTGCATGTTAATACAACAATCTTTCAATCATGCCTGAATATGGATTAACTGAGTCCCATTTGGCTGTTTCATGCTTAGAATTGGTATCAAATGAAGTTATTCTTGGTCCTCCTCACTTTAAATCTGGAGCTTATTGTATCTGTGTAGGCTGTCCCCACAATGCAAGACCCACTCAGGAACTCTAGGTATGCCACTTCAGACTTTTTCCTCCAGCACATGAAGATGGACGGACTGTGACAGAAGAGTGGAGTTAATGATCATAGTTCCACTCTTCTCTTTATATATCTGAATTTGCCCAAGCATAGCTAATGTTTGGCTCCAAACCAATAGCATTAACCTCTGAAAGTGTCTTTTTTTTTCTTTTAGAAAATCAAAAATCTGTATTAAACATTTTATTTTTATTTTTAACTGTTATCTTCCCATTCGGTGAATATGCATGCTCACATGTGCACAGAATGTGGAAGGGGGTACTTGTACATGTGTTCGAGCATGTATGTGTTAATGAACCATATCGAGGGTCATTCCTGGAGTCTTTTTCCATGTTACCAGCTCTCGCCCTTCCAGCAAGGTGTCAATTGGCTGGGAAAGAACTGTAGTTGCTCCTTCATGGCTGGTTGATTCTCACCAAAGCTCTAGCACTTATAAACTGTACCGCATGGAAACAGCTCCTGCACTGCTGAGTTAAGGATTCTTTATTTCATATTATTATCTTGTGTCCATGTGCAGGATGATGGAACTGGGAAGAAGATTTACTGTGGTAGGGAATATAAGTGAGCCAAAAATAGGGATTCTCTCTTCCACCTTGTCTGTTAACCTCTCTCAGCTGTGGTTAAAACTCCAGAACTGGAGGCCAGAGGTTATTGCCTTGAATGTGTTAAGCAGGTATTAGTCTAATGTGTGGCAAGACACATTTTATGCAGTAGGGAAAGTAAAATGGGCTGTAGGAAATGGTGTTTTGTGCATTTGGCAAAATGGGCTTTAATCTGGAGCAAAGTTATTTCTTAAAACAGATGAGATAAAGAAAAAGGAAGAACAAATTTAACAGCACACCATTATATTTCAGTTTTTACAACAGAGGTGGGCAAAGTGCAGCCTGTGGACTAGGCCCATTTTTTTGGCACCCAGGGCCTCTTCATAATGTTGAGTGAATCTAAGAGAACTGCCTCTTACATACTAGTTTTCTGACTTCTTGCACAGCAGAAAAAACATAAACTTTGCTGTTAAGCAACAACATTGTTTAATTAACTCGCACAAACAGACCAATAGCTTACAGTATAAACATTACTTGTGAAATCGTAGTGGGTTGTTTGCTGGATGTGTGAAATACAAGCAGCAAGAAGCTTCTTTATGAGGTGAGTAGACATGGTGGCAACAGAACTGAGTATCAGAACATGAGCCACTGCCCAGTTCCCATGAAATATGAATGGGAATAGTTTTAAAACAATAAATGCAAAGGGAGGAAAGATGCTGAATTCTGTGTTTACCATATGGTCTTGAAACTGCCTTCTTCCTTCACTTTTTCCCCTTTGGTGAAACTATGCTGATGAAGAAAGTGGGTGAAGAATAGAGTGAAGCAACTAGAAGGAGTTTATTATCCCTTTCCTACTTTTTGCAGTATAAGCTGTACTCCTTTTAGATGAATTCAGTAATAGTTGCATTCTACCATATAGTTCATACTATTACAAATGTAACAGGGCTCCAGGTGTTCTGAATATAACAAATGAGTAAAGACAGGGAGCACATTAGTCTCATCTCTTCTGCCTTCATTTCTGATGTCTTCCAATTGAGGCCACTATCTGGAGGCATTGTGTGATTGGGAAAATGGAAAACTCAGCATTCGTGTCAGCATAGAGAGCTTTCACAAAGAGCTAGATATCATCCACTTGGTGATGGAGATGGTGGCGTTGTTCTCCACCCTCACATATTTATTTTATTCATTTAAGAATGCTGAAGAGGGCTAAATTGCCATTACCTTCTTAGAAGTGTTATTCTGAGATAGTGTTGATTTTCTTTTAATGGGTTTAGGGTACCAGTCCCTTGAGAAATATCATGGTCCATACTATCAGGCAATACACCTTTCTCCATGTTGGGTATCTCTTGTATCCAGTATTGCTCTCAACTTTTCAGTACTCTTCTTGATTCAGTGATGGGGAGGGGATGGTCAACCTTTAGCACCTGAACTGGTTAACAGTTATTGGTGAGATAATTGTGCATTCTTCTCATCTTTTTTTCTCCCCTTTTTGATCCTGTGTCTACAAAAGTTGTGTTCTAAGAACTCCAAGGCTGTAATTAATCTCTGAGGATTACTGCAGCCCTCAGAGTCTGACTATTTAAATGGAACAAATTATTCTCCAAATAGAAGCAATGTAAATATTTGAAAGAATGCTGTGGTAGAGTGCTTTTGAATCATTTTTACTGTTTATTTTTCTTTGTTTAAAGGACTCTTTTAAATGCTGAGAAAAGGGAATTTCTCTCCTACAACTTATTTATATATTTGTTGTTGGTAGAACAATGCTTTTCTACTGACATTCAAGGGGGGAAATTGTCATTCAAGTCAGCTGATTTGAATTTGAGGGTGTTAGCCTACTGATTGGGATCACTGCTGAAATAATACCACAGTTCCGAAATAAATTTCAGTAATATATATGCCTTCTATGACAAACATTTCACATGTTATACAGAGGAAAAACTAAATCTGGCACCCAGTTTGTTCTCAATAAAGAACTGAAACCTACCTTGATAAGTGTAAGGTATCTCTGTTAGGAACCCTTTGCAAAATGTTTGCCACGTTCATTCATTATATGTACTTTAGCTAAATATTGAGGAGGCCCAAAGTCTCATATTGCATCACCATGATTTCCTCCATTTTCCCTTAAACATAATCACTGTGATCACTTTTATTTGAAAATGGCATTTTCCAGATTATTAGGACAATCTGGAAAATGTCATTTGAGTTTTTGATCATATCTAGGTCCTGGAGCAAGTTGGACAGTTTAGAACACAAAGGACTCTTTCACACGGGAGGAATTTCTCCCAACTTCAAATAGAGCCAATGCAAATTCAGGTGAATTTGTTAGTTTAGCGAATTCACATAATCCCCATTGCGTTCGGAATGCGTTCAGATTGACTTTCCATTACCTGAAAATGACCCCCCCTCCTGAAATTATGTGAGAAGCTTTAATTCGCAATAACGTGAAACCCATGATTGCAATCGAAATGACTTCCCTTTTGCCCGAAATTACGTGAGAAGCTTTAATTCGCAATAATGGGAAACCCCATGATTGCGTTTGGATTGCTAATTTCTCACATCTCAAAGAGTCCAAAGACAGTAAATGGATTGATAACTTATTAAAGTACAGTTGTTCCTTCTCTCCCATGTGTAAGGGAAAAAACACGGATGAATGGGGCTTGTGCTGGCAGTGCTGCGCTGGCGGCATGCGCAATTTTTTTTCTTCCAGCGTTTGGCGCCACTCTTTCTAGTGTCGCTTCCAGTGTATGTTGGAACCTGCATAAAATGCCCCCGCGTATGACGTGGGCGCACTGTATGTAATATTAATACTGATTAACATGCCAAATAAATCACTGGTAAATATTATAGTCAAAGCAACAGGTTTTAGCCAAAACAGGTATTGTGTCCATATAAGTCATTGTGTCTATATCAAGCAACTTGAAGGCACATGCATACACAAAAGCAGTATTTTAAAGAATTGGAAGAAATATTAAAATAACACCTATTAAAAATATATGGTAACATTATAAGTAAGAACATTACAGAAAAAGTTTATATTGAGTAATTACTTGTCCTATTCATTCTTGATTATAGACAGTACAAGACAAGATTCTCAAGTAGCTTTCATCAGGAGCACTGTAAAGCAAGCAACATTTTTATTTTACATTTGTTCTTGTAAAATACAAGAACACATATAAACAAAATGTCATAAAATTAGAAGTTTAGCGCACCCAAAGTTCTCCTTTGTTCCATCATTGATAGCTGTGCTAGATAAAGGCCCTATGTGAGGAGAGTTGCCTTGCACACTAAAAAAGTTAGTTGCTTGAGGCAATGTTAATGTGTCTAAACAGCCTGTGGACTCCACATGTTAAAGATGTCTTGTGATCTCAATTTCGAATCTCAGAAGGAAAGACTGTTTGGTAATGGTCTTCATAGATCATATATGACTGAGAAGAGTAGAAAGGGAAAGCTTTTTTTAAGTGTGGTTTATCCTGTTAGATTTCTCTGTAGTTTTCTTGCTTATTTTTTTGAAGGTTATGTAAACTGTTTTTGTTTGGTGGCTGGTATAAATGATGGATTTTTAGAAGGTGCATGCTGTTGCATATTTATATCTTCAACAGTTCCATAATTCTTATTTTAGAAAAGCTGTTCCTGGTTTAGAAATTCAAATGGCTGCATTTAACTATTCTTTTTCAGCTCTGTAGGTTTATTTGCAAATCCAGTTTATTTTTCCTCCAAGGCAGAGGGGGAAAGTGCCAGTGAGTAAGCTTGAATATCAACTTAGTAGGCTGCTGGACATACCTGGAGAGGGAAAAACTCAGATATATAGGAACCAAAGTGTTCTGTATACTGGGGTTTTTCTAGCTCTCTATAGGCTTCCAAAGGTGTAGTTAAGATACATTGAAACAGTCAAAGCTCCCATTATTTCCTCACACCTGTAATTATTTTTGCCCCCAGTTTCTACCCTGAAAGCTTTCAGAGGTTTCACTTCTCTTTAAAATAAGCAATAGATTCCTGTGCGTTCTTATGCTGCAAAACCATCCAAAATGGGAATGTGGTTAAATGGGAACTTCCAGATGCTTCCATTTTTATACCTGCTCTTTTTAAAATTGTATTTCTCAGGCTAGCCCATGGGAGATCTTGACAACAGGAAATTGTCCATGGATTTTTTCCACTCCTGATATAACCCCCATAATAGAATTACCATTTTGGGGCCACAGTATAGAAGTCGGAGAATTCTGTCTTGGAAAAGAAACAAAGAAGACAATATTGTGATGTTCATTGAACTCCATTTGAAACTATCTCAGCTGATGCTAGCAGCTATTGCTCAGTATTTTTTTCTGACCTTGATCTTTCCCCCCTCCTCTCACTCCAGAATATTCAGTTGTGATGTAAAATACCATATTAGGGAGTCATTAATCACTTAACTTACAAAACAGGAAGAAAGAGACCTTAATTTTTTATCTCAACTTACCAAATCATGTTAATGGCAAGAAGAAGAAAAATGGGATTACACAAAGGAGGAAGTGGGAAAAATTAAGAACAGCTTGAACACACACACACACACACACACCGCCAATACTGAGGGCCCACTGTAGTTATGTCTCTTTATTCCGTATCAAAGTTGGGGAACTTTGGAAGACCCAGGAGCCAATTTTATGCCCAAGGACTTTCCAAGGAGCCTCACAGATTACAAAAAGTGCCAAAAATGGCAATAAAATAAAATAAAATAAACCGTAGAATGATTTTTGACTGGATTAAAGGAAGTTATGGGGTCTTATAGACCACAAGTTAAACTTGACTTGGCAGCATAATGTGGCAGCTCAATAAACTAATGGAATTCTAGGCTGAATCAGCCACATAGAAGATTTTCACACTTGCCTGAATCACTGGTCAATCATTCCCCAAACGTCCTCCAAAGGTGGCTGAAAGAGCAAAAAAGCCTCTGTGTGTGAAGGCTGGAAGTGCTCCTCAATCGTCATGAAAATGGATCTGGCTGCAGCGTTTGTCAAACGTTGAAAGAAAAGCAGGGAAGGAGGCAGATTTCTTTCCTCACCTCTTAACGCTAAGTTTGCATTAAAGGGTGGTGGTGGATTCCCACTTGGGGATCATAAAAAGTAAAGTTACCAGTGTAATGTTTGGGTGTAACCTCACCTGGAATATTGCACCACTTCTGGGCACCACAGTTTAAGAAGGCCTGCCAGCAAAATGGAACTTATCCAAAATATGGTGACAAATATGAGGAGTGATCTGAAAGTACTATGAGAAAAGATTAAAGTGACTGGAACTGGGTTTGTTGGCCTAAAAAAGAGACAAGACAAATAAATAAATGAAAGGATTTCACATAGACAAAAGGGCCAGACTTGCTTTCTGTTGCTGCAGAACTGGGTTCCAATTTCAAGAAGGGAAGATTCTAGCTAAATATTTGTGTTATTTGATGTGATAAGCTGTTGGACGGTGGAACAGATTGCCTTGGATACAAGTGGTTGCAGAAGTTGTGAGTGTGGTGAATTTCTATTGTAAAGTACAACGAATATCTCATTGGGTCCCTGTGCAGGGAGGAAGGTAGGATATAAATAAATATAGTAGTAGTAGTAGTAGTAGTAGTAGTAATTAATACCATGGGACTTGAGGATCCACAGATTTTGGTATCTGCATGGTGGGGGGTTCCGGATGGCCAAGGGCCCACTGTACGTTGCACAACATTGTTCTACAGTGGGCCCTTGGTATCCGCTGGGGTTTGGTTCCAGGGCCCCCTGTGGATACCAAAATCTGTGGATGCTTGTCCCATTATATACAATTGTGTAGTAAGATGGTGTCTCTTATATAGAATAGCAAAATAAAGATTTGGTTTTTGGATGTAATTTTTTTTCAAGCTGTGAATGGTTGAATCTATGGATACAGGATCCATGGATACAGAGGGCCAACATTTCAAGCTAACACTTAAAAATATGTGAAGGGAATGTAGAATTCCCTGTTGCATGTCTGTCTTTCTGAGAGTTTGGATTGATGAAACATATTCTGTCATAGCCATGTTGGCCATACAGCAAAATAAAACAAAATCCAAAATGCACAAAGCAACAATATCTTTATTGGGCCACCTCCAAAGTATACAGTGTATGCAAGCTTTTGATGCTTCAGTCGCTTCTTTATGAGGCAAAGATGTTAAACACAACACAGGAGAAGAAAGCTGACCATGTCAGAGTAACAGGCCTATGTTTTGTCTGAGATGTTATTTCTGTTGTCAGTTAAGACAGTATTGAAGGATCTCAGTGCAAGCAGAGGCCACTTCCCTTCTTGGCTATGTGAGGACAAAGCAATAATAGGCAGGTAATAACATTTCCACTCTATTAGCAACATAAAAGTAACTTTCCTTGAAACGGTGTCGCTTTCCTGTGTGAAGTTAACTGCTGCTTTCTTAGGAAGGGCATTGGATTTCTTATCTCCGTATGGTTACATTCGGAAAACTTTTAGATGCTAAGAGTTTTGCTGTTGCTGGAGGTAGAATTACTCAAAGAGATAAGTCACAGTCATTTTGCCCCCTCTTGTTTTAAGGTTTCCTTAAAGAGAACAGTGTTTGACTTCCTTTATACCACATATGCATGGTACATAGTATTCATGCATAGTGATTCATTCACAAGATCAGGATACAACAATTTTCACAAAGATCACATTGCACCTGTGGGAGACAACCACAACTAGAATCTGTGGGAATTATTTTCCATTATTTCTTATGATAAACTGTGACTATACCTCATACAGGTGTTTTTAGATCAGAGAATGAAGTGGTGTAACAGTGCCAGGTTTAACAAAGAGTACTGAAATCAATGGTAATTCTACTTATTCTCTTACATTCTTATATTTAACTTGGTGTTCTCTACTTGGCTAGTCGGCACCTTTTGTTTCTTAGCAACCATCTGTTCTTTCTGTTTATTCCACCACCCAGAGCTGTAATCCTTAATTTGCAAGATCACAACTGTTTAATGTTGAATTGACTAAGAGAAGATTGCCAGGGAAAAATATTTATTTATTTTTCTATTAAGGTACACCTGACATTCACATTATTTGTTGGTGTGCTGAAGGTATTGTAGACATCAAACCAGAATTATTTATTTTATAAAGTATTTTAAGCAAAAATAAAAAGAATAACATAGTAAAGAATGTCAGTCTTTGGAATCCTTTTGTTTTCATGACAAAATTCATTTCAAATATATGTAATTAAGAAAAAATTCACAAAGTTTGATGAGAATGATGCTATTAAAATCTTAAATAGAAATTTACATATATCATTTGTTTCCTGTTTCATCATTTAAAAGACAAAAAAATTCTATTCTGAATTACTGTCCTTTTCCCTCCAAGATTCAAAAGGCAATGTAATTCCTCCAGATTTTTGTTTAAGGGTTAAATTGCCCTATCATGTTTCTGCAATTCTGTTGAAGCTGTGTGAAAACTAAAAGTGCTTGAGTCTGCTAGATTTTCCTGCTGGTTCAGGTTCAAACCTCTTACCTGATTGAGGAAGATAGCAACTGTCACATTGATGCAGCTTAAGCCAGAATGAGAGGCTGAATTTATCTTCTGCTTTCTGGTAGCTAACTGCCATTAGGTGCTGTTTCTGACTGTTGTTGCTTGGTCATATGAGAGGCCTTGGTCAAGTAAGTTATTCCCCCTCACCTCAACCTTATGCTATATTCATCTCAAAGATATGGCCAGTAGGTACATTATTCTCTTTCCTGCAGAAAGATAAACTTCAACAATGCATAATTGCATATTGCATAATTTTATTCACCTCGTATAGGGGCCTTTTGAAAGGGGGAGAATAGGAATTTGTAATTTTCTTTTGAAAAGAAGATTCAGTGTTGGATCAGGATTCTGGATCTCACTGGAACCCCAAGCATTATACAACCAACTTGCCTGATTTGTCAGGACTGGTTTATCCTTGGATAGGAGACCACCCGGAACTACTAGGGATCTCAAGGGAGGGTTATGGAAAGATTCTGCTTGAAATAATGGCAAGCTATTGCTGCCAGTCACATACCTTCCAGCTCTCCTGATTTAGTTGATTTAGATTGTCCCAGTCGATTTTATGCCATCCCACTTTTTCA
Organism: Urosaurus nigricauda; assembly: GCA_034509955.1. Classification (NCBI taxonomy): domain Eukaryota; kingdom Metazoa; phylum Chordata; class Lepidosauria; order Squamata; family Phrynosomatidae; genus Urosaurus; species Urosaurus nigricauda. The sequence goes on from JAOEGL010000004.1 coordinate 178,631,087, forward strand.
GCTGCTCTTAAAATGTTCCGCTTTCTCTTTCCTCCTCCCACTTTTACCTTCTGTTCTCAGCGTACTTCTATTACTGCAAACACAAAAATAGTTTGCACGCAATTGACTCATGGGGAGAGGGAGAGAGGAGAGGAGGGGGCAGAATTTATTTATTTATTTATTTATTTATTTTTTATTCCACCTTTCTCACAGAGTGGGATCTAAGGTGGTTCCCAGAGAGAATCAATAAAAAAAACCTTGGCTCTTGCTTTTACACTCTAGCAAAAGCAATCTGCTGCAGCACATCCTATTTTGTGTCTTCTTTTTCATTAATAACCTTTACCATCTTGACCACACTCTGATGTGGCTTGACCACATGTGCTCCGTTTTTCATCTGTGAAATGTTGGAGCATATGTTGTATCAGAGTTGCCAGTGCTGGGCTAGATAAAATAATGGTCTGATTCACTACAGTCGCCCCTCTAACTCGTGGATCTGAGATCCACACCCTTGACCTCCACTATTTGTAATGGTGGCGCACCCCATTCAAGCCTATGGGGTTTGAATGTGCATGAGCCTCTGTTTTCACAGGGGAGGTCTGGAACGGATCCCCTGCAAAAATGGAGGGCCGGCTGTACATGGCAGCTTTCTGTAGTTCCTTCATAATTCAGTTCCATTGATCCTGTGGAGGTTTACCAGAATAGCATCCTTTTTGCTGCTCAATCTTCATGTTCTAGAAAAAGAATATGATGGGCTATGTTTCTAATACATGATGAGGTTTTATGCCATCTTGTTGTATTTAAAAGTATTTTTTCTCAATAGATCTTTTTTTCTTATTATATGGTCATTAAAATCTTTATTCACATCCAATTTCCCATAACATAAATATGCATGGAACCCATACCTTATGTTAAAGCCCTACAAATTCAATACATTCTAATTTTCCAGATTAACCCATTTTCTGACCCAGTCTAAACAGTTTGCAGGGTGGTAAATTTTTAAATCAGGTAACGATAGTCCTCCTCTTTCCCTAGTGTCTGTCAAAATGCTCCATTTAATCCTGGGTTCCCTCCCTGCCCACATGAATTTTGCTATGTCTTTCCTCCATTGGTTAAATACTGAATCTTTCATAATGATTGGGAGATTTTGAAAGTGATATGATACTTTCGGCAGAACATTCATTTTTATAGTTGAGATTCTTCCCATTAAAGATACTGTAGTTTATTCCATTTTTCCAATTTTAATTTTATATCTTGCCATATTTTTTATGATTATTATAAAAAAAATTCTGAATTTTCCCTCTTATATATCCCCAAATATTTAACTTTCTTCTGTATTTAATTTTTTATCTTGTTGTGCAGCTGATTTTCTCTTTTTTTGTCATATTAAGTGTTAATAACATTAATTTGGCTTTATTTATTTTTAATCGTCCATACTTTTCAGTTTCTTCTGTAGCATTCTGGATACTTTCTAATGGTTCTTCAGCTATAATTACACTCTCGTCTGCATATGCTCAGATTTTTATTTCTTTCCCTTGTACCTAAAAGTATTTGTTTCTCAACATTTGCCAACTTGCCAAAACATTCAGTGCCATGTAGTTGTTGAATTTGGTAATGTGCCTTCAGTTCCAAAATTTGCTAAGCATAAACTCCTTGATTCTGACTTTCCCTGCTAATTTATTTTAATGTTATAACCCACCTGCCTCTGAATATGTAAAACTTCCACGGACAGTGACTCAGTGTATGTGCAGTTATAGTCACTGTTCAAAATACTGTCATCTTTAATTCACTTACTGTGAACATTAAGTGCATTGTAATGGATAAAGATGAATAAAAATTCTCAGTGACATTAGCTGTTGATGCTTATCAGTCTCTACATTGTGTTAGCATTTGCTGCCCAGAGAATCAAGATAATTCATTGAACAAGTCAGTCAAGTATCATTTACATTTCTTATGCAAATCATCCAAAACAGATTTTTCTTTCAGATTAGTAGTGTTGACTGATGTGCAAGTATTTTGACTTTCTGATCTCTATAGTGTCAGCCCATTTACTGGTGAATCTTTAGTTTCTAGTGTCAGGTATCTTACTACTACTACTACTACTACTAATAATAATAATAATAAAATTTATTTATACCCCGCCCCTTTGAGATTACTGAAGAAATAATATGCATTGCAAATAAATAAATAAATAAATAAAAATCATTTGAGCTCCACAACTCATGAGTATAAGCATACTTTCAAGAATTTTTGGGAATAACATATCAGGCTTCAATTTAGCTTCCATCTTTTCATCTCCTTATGCAAACTAGTCAGAATTGCTTGTTTGTTTTTGCTTGCAGCTGGTCTTTGGGGTTTAGAATGTGTTTTGTGTGTGTGTGTGTTTCTGTTTTTAGTAAAAGTTTAGATTTCCTTTCATCCTTCTCTTCCTTCTTCCTTTTTACAAGCCAATATTCCCAGAGAAAACTTAATCTATATCTGACTTAAAGGTTAAAGGTAAAAGGTAAAGCTTTCCCCTTTGACAAGATTGTCTAGTCGTGTCTGACTGTAGGGGGCAGTGCTCATCTCTGTTACTAAGCCGAGGGAGCCAACATTATCAAAGACAACTCCGCGGTCATGTGGCCAACATGACTAAATACCGAGGTGCATGGAATGTTGTTACCTTCCCAGCAAAGTGGTACCTATTTATCTACTTGCACTTTTACATGCTAGGTTGGCAGAAGCTGGGACTAGTGATGGGAACTCACTCGGTTACACAGCACATGGGCCTCGAACTGCCAACCTGCTGATCTTGCAATCATCAGAGTCAGTGTCTTAATCACTAAGCCACTGTGTCTCATGACCTACTTGATAATTCTAGCTTCCATTTTCAGAATGCAAAATTCCATTTTGGGAGGCATCCTATCTTGTAAACCTTGTATAGGTGTACTTACCCAGGTGAATGTAGCATACACGATTTACCTAGAAGCCTAAAAACATGTAGGTTTGCTCTGTTTGCCAAGGAGGACTCTATTCATTTTTTTAATAGATGAAATTTTTAATAGATGAAACTTCTCTCTCTCTCTTTCCCTTTCTTTGTGCTGACCTCTCCCGTCTTCACGTAAACCTATGCAAGGTACAGGAAGGTTAGCTAGAGTTGCTCCATGTTTGAGACTTTTAGAAACCATTCTGATACCCCATTCAGAAATTATGCCCACAGAGATTATATAACGGTATGTAAAGAACATGATGTACTGGCCACACCCTATTCTCTTCCCTGCTCTTTCTGTCCTGTTCTGAATTGGTTGGGTTATATTCAAGTTCACTGGAATCCCAATGTAATTTTCCATATTTTCCATAACTCTGTTGTCTTGGGGAAAGTTGGAGACTGAAGGCTAGACTCAACATACCCGAGAACATTGGGAATCAGGCCTACAAGAGATGGTTCCATATGACCGATACACAAACTCCATGTTCAAGTACATCTGAACAGGGCTGATGTGATTTTGAAATTTAGATTCATTTTTGGCTGAAGGACTGAGAAACCATCAGCTCTACAAAGGCAACACAGTGCAAGAACAGAAGAAAGTAATAGGTGTCTCCTCCTGCCACCAAAGGTATGACCCATTTCCCCACTGCTTCTAGATAATACCCCAGGGAAGGGCAAAATGTTCAATTTCAGAAGTTGTTAGGCTGGTGAAGAAAGCTAGAGTTATAGTCCAACCACAGTTGGAGGGCTAAACTCTATCCACTGGGCATGACATTTTGACTTCTGTTTGAAGCATGAGTCTACTTACAATGCATGTCTTTCAGTTAGGATTCCTCTGCAAGGCTAACATTTACTTTCCTTTAATTGCTTATCTGGGAATAAGTTCTATTGAAGTCAAGCAGCTTGCTACTTTTGAATGGATGTGTTTAGGGTTGTACTGTAAAAATAGTGTTTGCTAGAGTTATAGTGCTACATAGCTTTCAGTAACTACTTCTGTGCAAATCCATATAGGATCTACAAATAGTAGAAAGCAGAGAAAAACCCTAGTACTAATATTTATATACATATATCCTCCACCCACCCAGCACTCATAAATGATTTTTATTCTTACAGTTTGCTTGTGGACAAAAAAAGGCTTAAAGAAAAAGAAAGAAAGGAAAAAATGATAACTTATATAGTTCACTCATGACAAAGGCAACATGTGGCAATAGTAATGTTTGCCACATGTCATACAGTATGATTCACCTCAAAGGGGCTCCAAATCTCTTAAGGCATTTTATTAATTAGTCTACCCAAGTTTCCAGACCTAGTGTGTGTGTGTGTGTGTGTATTTCTCAGAGAACAATTTGTATTTTTTTTAAATTGGTTACTCAAAAGTTGAACTGTTATTTTTAAAACAATTTTCAAGGCTCTGCTAGTTTTTCTCTGAAGTCATTTGAATGGAGATTTCTGTTAAGGGAGACTGTCAGCTGTCATCTTTAGGCTTTTCACTTGTTACAATTTGATTTATGTATTGCAATGTCTCAAAGAAGCATTTGGGTAGAAACCTAATGATGTGTCATCACCATCATCTTATATAACATAAAAATATATACAGTGGTCCCCCGGGTTACGAATACCCCGGGGTACGAAAACCCCAGGGTACGAAAACCCCGGGGTACGAAAGAGCCGGGGCCGCAAAAACGGCCCTGGCTTACGAACAAAACCCCGGGATCCGAAAGGAAAAAAACGCGCGGCCCCTTTAAGTTTGCCGCACGGTCCGTCAAAGAATGCGGTCCCCCGGGAAACGAATATTTCTGGGTTACGAAAGGTAATCTGGAACGGATTACTTTCATAACCCGGGGGACCACTGTACCTTCATTCCCTGTTATACATTTTGGAAAGTTTCATTCTGTTTTGAATGTAAGAACAGAGAAAGAGATTTGAATATCTGTCAAATCCACTCCAAAATCTACTTCCAGATGTGGCTGAAGGTTAGCCTGAAAGGTAATGGATGGTCCAGGGGCACCTCAGTTAGCTTTTTGGCTGTCAGGATTTGAACACAGGTCTTTCAAGTCCTACTCCATATTCTAATTGCTTTATACCAGACTGGTTCTGTTATATGAAAGTAATAGACATCTTTTGATGTATCACTTGCACAAAGTATACCGTCATCTACTGCTTCTGAATATTCAGATGCCAAAAAAGCATGATTAGTGCCTGTTGATAGACTTATCTCCATTGATTGTACAATCCTTTTCAAAAGCCATATAAATGTCATATAAGCTATATGTACCTCAAATTTTAACATGATTTTAATATTCTCTAAAACCACCTTAAAATTCAGTTAGCCATGCCAAGGGATGAAATTGCATAGGATTTTGACTTTGCTTGGCAATGATGCCACATGTATTATTATTAAATTTATATATTTATAATATTTATATATTTATAATGTGGGTTCCAAAGGCTGCATGCAGCCCATAGGCTGCACTTTATCCATCCCCTATTTTAAGCTATCTGAAGGGGCATATTAAGTTTTTTCTTATTAAAAAATGATACAGCTTTTGCATATTGCAAATCCAGCTAATATGTTGATTTGCTTATTCTCAGATTTCTCATTCTCTTAGCTATGCCTAAACATACTTTTTATTGACTTTCTGTGTCAGTGGCAGTAAATGAAATTATTTACAACAGGGACTGCATTTGGTATAAGATTTAAAAAAATACTTTTGGAGAGAATGGCTGTAAAGTTGCTTCAGTAAAAATTACAATTATTTATTTAATATCCCGGCTTTCTCCTAGCACAGGATGAAAAGAGCTGTTGTGTTCTCAGAGCACATGCATGAACTCATGCATGTTTTAAATGCATATGCCTATAAGGGATCTTGTGACACTAGTGCATCTTAGGGAAATTGGAGTCAGAAACTCACATCCAAAGAGGAATTCTATTGAACACACAAGAATCAAAATATACAAAATGATTGCATTGGAGAATAGTGAGTAATTGTAAAATGGTAAGCAATACAGAATACAAATTACTAACTAACAAATCATAGTTTCTGTAGGATGGGGAAATAATAACTGAAATGAGCAAACCCATAAGGCTGGGAGGTTTTGGAGTTAAGCAATGGCAAGTTTTAGAGGTTGCTAAGAGAGAGAGGTTCAAGCAACCCCTAATACACATACACACACCAGAGGAAGGAGAGACAGATGAAGGAAGCTGCAAAATGCATGGAAAATATTTCCCCAAAGGTAGATTTTAAGATGATCTAGACTGCATCTGAACTGCAGAAATAATCCAGTTTGACACCACTTTAACTGCCATCCCTCAGTGCTGTGGAATTTAGTGATTTTTAATTTGTTGTAGTACCAAAGCTCTCTGATGGAGAAGGCTAAATATCTCACAAAACTACAGTTCCCAGAATTTGGGAGCTATGACAGTTAAAGTGCAGTGCATCTGCAGCCAAAGTTTACCTCTCCAGATACTGACTCTTCTCCTAGAAGAAACTAGCATTTGAAATTGAGGTCTTGTTAAAGGATTGGAAGCCTGAGATCAGGAAATTCTTAAACAAAGGGAACCTCTCAAACAAAAGGGTGCCCATGTGGACTTTCTGAGACCTATAACTGGTACTTCGCTTCACAAATGGTAGTAATGTCTTAGACAAATTATTGTCCACAAATTATTGTGCCTGAACCTTTCAGTTAGGAAGGGAGATTATGGTCATATTTTGATTAGTAAAGACACCTTTTGAGCTGATCGCCGTAACCCCTCTGGTGATGTTCCCTTTCAGAGCCATTTCCTTACCATAACACATTATTTGCCAATTGGAAGTATTCTGGAAGAAGCAGAACCTTGTTTGGGGGAATTCAGTGATACCATAATTTAATCAGTGGCATAGTGGTTTGAATCTTGGACTAAGACTCTGGAGACTGCAGTTCAATTCCCAGCTTCCTATTGAGTGACCTTGGGCAAGTCACATGCTCTCAGCCTCAGGGGAAGATAATGGCAAACCTCCTTGAACAATTCTTGCTAGGAAAACCTAATGATAGATTTGCCTTAGGATCGTTGTAATTTGGAAATTACTTGAATGCACCCACCACCCCCACCATTTTGGTGACCCTAAGGCAACCCTATTGCGACCCTGTCCTGTGGCTTTCTTGACAAGATTTGTTCAGAGGGGGTTTGTCTTTACCTACCTCTGACGCTGAGGGAGTATGACTTGCCCAAGGTCACCCAGTGGGTCCCCAGGGCCAAACCATGTACTCAGAATCATATTACAAGGATCAAACCCTTACATCACACTGGCTAAAAGACAATAAATAAAACAATATCACTTTGAATGTAATAGCAGTAAAAACTTTTAAAAAAATACCCAGTTTAATATGCTTGTAGTAAACTTCCACTGAGTTTTGCACTTGCAAAATTTTCCAGATTAAGGAAAGAGTCCCATACAGCTGATTACAGAGTGTGAGTTTATGAATGCATGGATCACTGTGAGCAGGCTACACCATCCAGGAATGCCCCAATCTAGAATACCAATTGAAACCGATAAAATGCTAGAATATGATGTCATCTTTTTTGTATGACTACTATTAAATAGTCATTTATTTTATATAAGAATGCCAGTTACATAGCATATTAGTATATAATATAGTAGTCCCTTGGACTGCATTCTGAGACTTTTAGGTGAGAATGAAGGTGGAATGATGAGTGAAGCATGCTCCTTTTTCTCCTCTATATTTGCTTGAAAATTCAATTTCAGGGATGATTCTGTATTGTTTGTATTGTGCTAATGTCTTTGGGAATTAATGGGAGAGGGGTATAAATTGGAAAATGTCACCCTAAAATCAATAGCTAGAATATATGTACATCATGGGTTCTGAAGGATTTTCTTGGTTATTATGAAGTCGTGGTAGAATTGTCAAAATATGACAGGCCCTTTCCAGATCCTCATTGATTGTTGAAAGGTTGACATACTTTCAATTATTTTTCTATGGAACTTCAGACCACACACATCATGATAATAGAAAGGCTGAAGTTGGGGTTAAAAATTGTGCAGAGCTGCCATCTTGTGGTTTTGTGAATACATTGCTGTTCCAGTTGAATAAATCCAAGGCAGCTGCCCTCTGAATGAATGCCAGTGTCTTATTGTGTTACATTCTTAACAAAGATTGCTTATGCTTTGAATTTTGTGGGTTTGCACGCAGTGGCATGCAATGGACTTTGAGTAGTTCAGGGGTTTTTTTTGAGAAAAAACCCATTGAAAACAGGAATAAGCCTTTTACAAATAAAGTTAAATAATTAAGTTTCTAAAGATTTTTAATGGTCATAAATTGTTTCAATACATATGCACAATTAACAAAATGCACCAAAAATCTTTAAAGGAAAAAAAAAACAGGATCATTTTCTGTAGTATCTTATAAATGATTCCTTTGTACTCCACAGCAATGTGCTGAAACATTATGCCACAAAGAATCTTGTATACATACAAATCCTGTATTTTAAACTTCATGTCAGAGTATTAATCACAGGGAGTTAAGACTTGCATGCTATTAGTCTAGCACAGGAATCTCAGTGCTGTGTAATGCAGGCATTTTATTAGTTAATTGTAGCTATTTGTAAACCATAGCAACAGCAATAAAAATTCTCCTCACATTCTGAAAATCCTTTTCGGAAGCAAGAAAATAATTGGCATATGGTAGAACTCTCTTTATACACTATCACAAAAGTTTTACTTTCAGAAGGAAAGTTGTTAGCAGTCTCATTTGATTGTAGGATTTGGAAGCAGACTAAAAGGTTCTTGTTATGTGTACAACTGGTTTCATGCTATTCCCATGGTAAGAATGTGAATGTTAATCTCTAATATAAATGGGAATTCTAGACCACATGGAAAATCAGAATATGAAGGGCTGAGTGGCATGCTATTCTGATGATGGAAAAATGGAAGGAACACAAAACTGTCATAATTATCTTCTGTCACCAAACATGTATAACTTAGTTGTAGCAGTCCTTTTGTAGAAAGGTTTTCAAAGAAAAGTGCCTCACTCATTGAAATGAGAACAGAGCCATACCTATCTGATCTTTCCCATGGCCTGCATACCAATCACACTCCCATGTCAAATGTGAGAAGGAACCCTATACGCAAGAACTCACCATACATACATTGCCAGTGCACGCATGTACAGAAACTCCATGTGAAGAGGGATCTTACTGTCCCCCTCACATAAAGGACATCAGATTTATATACATACAGGACCTCTTCTCACACTTTATAGCCTATGCAGTCTTTTCATGTGTGTTTGACTTTTCTAAAAATTAGTCTGAAACTCCCTGAGGTATAAACACTAGGGATACTAATGGATGAGGAATGAAATGTATTCATTTACATTCCCTTCTTGCAATAAGGATTTATTATTTGCTGTCACCATGATGTTTGCAAACTTCAGAGATTCCTGAAGTTACTAGCACTCAAACAAGCTGAGTGATTTATGGAGCCCTGAGTTATACAATCGAAAATGTGTCAGGGCCAAACTACATGTTTTACTTACTGTGCAGCTTTGATTTTTGTTTATTGAATTGCAGACCTGTGGGGAATGGCATCATTCCTGTCTTAAAGTAGGATGTGGTAAGGGAACAGAACCCCACCCCACTTCACCCCAGCTTGAGACTTAGAAGAAATCATATTATTCATCCCTCTTCCTACATGCTATATTTAAGGGTAGAAATTCCACCTTGTTCCTGTAACTGAACAGAAACTGAAGATGTGGCTACCCAATATGCAGTAAGCACAGTGTCACTAGGGTTGGTGTCACTCAGTGTGGTAACTCACAGGCATCCTCCCGTAACCAGACCATACAGAATCCTTAGTAATTTGACAAAACCATCAATTATACAAACACAAGCAGCAACAAAAACAACAGCACATGCTAGTAGCTTATGCAGATGAAACATTATTCGAAGTGTCATTGTTAATGTGTAATAATGATAGCTCTGACAAGAATGCATACACATTAGAAGGTTCAAAAAGTACATTAGCATAGTTTTAGCTTTGTAGGTATATCGATACATTATAGGCTTGGCTTACAAAAATGTTTTTGTGGTTTTAACTAATTACAGGGATTTTTAAAAATGAAAAATAATTATGTTCTGATGCAACACTGCACAAAATGTTTATAGACAGTCATTTTGTACTGAACATAATAGACATAATAATATGGAACACATGTTATTGCATTTTAGAAACTATCAGTTGTATCTACTGAGTTTCAGTTCACTCCAATGACACAGCAGTCCTGACAGTGACAAGACAGCATTTTTTTTTCTGTTTGAAAAACTCCAATGCACTAACAGTACACAGGAGACTAGTATCTACATTGTTCAGCTTGTGCTACAGGCATAGGTTGACAAGTTTTGACAGACATAGATAACAAGATTTTGAGATTTAATTAATGGGAGGTAACTAACTTTCTGCTTATTTTATGCAATTAGAATTTGTCAAAACATTTGTGTGCTTGAAGGTTTTCTGTTCTCATAGGGACACCCACTCTTTCCCATCTGCAAGACGGTCTTCTTGTTTAAGTTTTTAGGAAGTACAGTTCTGGAACAAGAGCTGGCATAAGATAGATTGGTGTCTAGTACAACATATCTGGTTAACTTACAAAAAGATGACAAGAATTCTGGGGCCCAAATTTTCAAAGAGCAACAATAATAAATATATTTTTTTCTATCTAAATTGATTATGAAATGGGGGGGGGGAGCTGGAGTAATCAGGACTAATTTATAAAGATACTGCACTCCATTTGAAATCTGGTTGTTGTTGTTGTGCATCTTTTCAGTCCTTTCTGACTTATGGTGACCCTAAGGCAAATCTATCACTGGGCTCTCTTGACAGATGGATACAGGTGGATGGCAGCAAAAAGTTTTGGAAGTTTTTGGATTTCAGATTTCCAGATAAAGGATGCTCAACCTTTACAAAGGCCAAAGTAAAACATATAAAGCTCTTGGATTTCCTTGGCCAGTTGGGGATTTGAACCCTGCTATCCCAATGTCTTAGTCCCACACTCAAACTACTACACCATGCTGGCTCTCTCTCCCCATTCTTCACAGCAAAAACTAAGTGGGATCTTCTGCATGCACCCACTGATTTCAGCACCAAATGGAGAATTGCAACAATGGGTCTTCTCCCTTAGAAACTAAAGAAAGCATGGGAGGACAAGAGAGTGCATAGGAAAGTGGGTTACAGTGGGAAGAACCAGGATGTATCACTCCTTTCAATTACAGTGGACCCATGGTATCCACTGTGGTTTGGCTCCAGGACCACCTGTGGATACCAAAACCTGTGGATACTCAAGTCCCATTATATGCAATAGTCTAGTAAAATGTTGTCCCTTATATAAATGGGCAAAATCAAGGCTTGCTTTTTGGAATTTATATTTATTTTTAATATTTTCAAGCCTTGGATGATTGAATCTGTGGATGTAGGATCCGTGGATACAGATGGTCAACCGCAATTCTCCTAGTATGTTCCACCATGAGGGCTGCCTTAGCAGGAGGACTCCACGTACATTTACTAGCATTACATTTACTATGCGTGAATTCACCATCCATAGTATTCCTTCCATGAGAAAACCCTCTGATGTTCATTGTGTCACCATAAGTCAACAGGTGACTTGAAGGCGCAGACACACAGTATACTCAAGCCTGGTAGTTCATGCTAAGCAGCATGTAAGGTGACAGACAAAACTTTAAATGCAATGTTCTCAATGAAGTAAGGTGCAATACCACTTCTTTGCTGGCTTTTAAAGCATACCACTTCATCTCAATGGATACAAGTGGATTCTGAAGTTGAAATAGAAACAAAACAAACCTGAACAAACAAACAAACAAAGCCTGTCATTTGGAAGTACCAAAACGTGTAAAGAAACTGAGGGGCTGTGCAGACAGATTGGTGCTGTGAACCCAATCTGGCCTTTGCATGGCGGGATAGCCACGGCGCCACGGCTTTACGATGCTTAATCAGCACTGCATCATGTGGACACAGCAGCAGAGGAACACCATGATGCAGTGTGCTGTGTGGAGTGTGGGCGAAATCGAGGTATGCGTCGGTCTTTAAGGCCATCTGCACAGGGCCTGAATCTAGTCACAGTGTCAGTTTGGAAGGGATAACATACATGTTTTCTAGGAGCAACATGTAAGCATGCCTGCCTCCCACAGCTTACATGATACCTACCTGAATGTAAACCAGACTTTCAGAGAACAGCTACAGCTCCTTTTGTCAGGGTCTACAGTTCAAAATTCAATTATTTTTCAGATGGACTGGAGATTTTGAAAAACAAAGTCTAATAGCATATAACTACATGTTACAACTGGATTTACTGCAGTCATAGTCAATTTGGAAGAGCCTACAGTATTCAGAACACACAACATAATTTATGTAAAGCTCCGTAAATTAATTACCTAGTATGATTTGCTTATTCTCCTGGCATGGTGGATGTTACATTTCTGATTTGGCTAATATAAAAAAACAAGGCTGTTTACTCAATGGGATAGTATATGAATTACCATTTAAATATTATAGATACTCAGGCAGGTAATCAGAGAGGTTAGAGAGATCTGGCCAGCTACAGGAATGGTGGGTGGGCCAAGAACATTGTTAAAATAAAATTAAACAAGCCATAGAATTAAAACCCTTTACAACATATCCATTAAAAGACACAAGATAAAAAATTCACACAAAATACATAATTAAACATAGTTTAGAATAACTTCAAATGTCATTGTTCTTCCTTGCACATATTCTGTCATTTTGACTGGTTAAAAATTTCATCCAACATAAGCCACTGTACTAAGTGAGCATGACATTCTTAATATAATGGATCAAAACTCCCCCCCCCCCCACACACATTTCTCTTTTTTAAAAAAATAATGGAATATTTGCTAATCTGGTGTGATTGTGGCCTGTTTTTGGTTGTTGCATGATGAATGTTTATTGTATATAATACCAATTAAAAAAGCATGTACCTATAGTGCAGATGTAAAAATATGATCAATTAAGCTTTCTGATTTTCATTTAAAGTGCAAAGCATTGCTAAAATATGCTCTTAATAATACCTTCAGATAATGTCTCTTTACTTCAGGAGTTTGGGGTTCATTTGGTCCATCTGTGGCCAGTTTGCTGCCCCTAAATCTCTCCTGGCATTGCACAGTACTTTCCTCCGCGAATGAACCCACAAACACACACATATGAAGGAGCTGGAAGTCAATTTCTTGTTTTGATAAAAGGCTTTTATTGTTGTTGATGTGATGTCATATAAATGTAGTGGGATCTTGTAAACCACTTTTTTTGCAAGTTTTCAGAAGAAAACAAGTCACCTTTTGCTTGGCCAGGAAAAAAGATGGTCTGGGGAAGATGGAGCAAAAACAACCTCTAAGGCAGACCCCAGACCATACTTTGCTCATCCCTGCTTCTGTTAGCTTGTTCAGCTCTCCTTCACAGTCCACCAGTAATTTATTTTGAAGCCTGCACAGACTTTCTTTGCTGAACTTGCAAAGAGTACAACTTGGCATGATAAGCACTCATCTTCATCTGAGAACAAATATGCCATTATATCAAACACTGATGGTTCGTAGAGGCACATAATAAGATAACAGCTTCATTTCAGGATAGGCAGATTTGGTTGACATTAAAGAAACAATTCAAGAGCATGGAACTGCTACATTGCAAAGCAGCACATCATTCCTTAGTCAATAATTTTAAAAAGAAATATGTAGCGTGCTGCATTACCACTGTATTAAAATAAGTTATTTTTAATCCACTCCAAAAATAACATTTTGGAAATATTCTGAAGTTGCATTTACACTGGCTGTTTTTAAAACTGTTGGTCTGGTTTTAGAGCTCTTCCTAACTATTTTTAAAGGAGGAGCTTGGACTTTTTAAAATTGGTTTAATTATTTATTAAATAGTTTTAAAGTTTTTTAAAAGATTGTTACACATTGCCACAGGGACCTGGTGGAATGAAAGGTGGTGAAGTAATGCCTTGACTTAAATAAAAAATAAAAAATTGAATCATCACAAAAAAGACAGCAAAAAGTTTGTTCTGCAATTAATTCAAATTTAAAAGCACCATCAGTGCTCTCCCACCTCTTATTAAAACAAAGTACAGTAACAATGGATTCTAGTTCCTGGTACTCGATCCTGCTACAGGGCAGATGCTTTTCATCTAGGTCTGATGGTGAAGAGTCATAACTCAGCTATAGAGCAGTAAGATGCTTTGCATAAATAAAAGGACTGGCTTCAATAGCTGTAATCACCAAATAGGTCTAGAAAACCATTGGTAGTCACAGTCAATATTAATATAGAGTTCTGTGCCCTAGTGGTTGCACTCATGTCCTATAAAACCTACAAGGCTTGAACAGTATGGGGTATGAAAGTAAAGTATGTACCTGTCACTGTCAGCAAATGGGATAAGGGTTGGGAAAGTTATCACATTTTCTCCCTTTTTATCTAAAAAAGGGAGAACTTCCACATTGAGCCAGACTGTGGCAGTGTTTTTCAGCATTTTCTTCGTGCCTTCTATATTGCCAGTTTTTCCACGCTTGTTCCTAAATAAAATCCTTGGGAAAAAATATTTCATGTGATCAAAAACTGAAAGATCTGTACAGTGTTAAACAACAGCTTTCTCCATCTGCACAGATGATGGTGTGCTGTATAAGTCACTATGATTTGCCAATGCTCTTGAGAATCAATCCTGCATATAATACTTTTAAAAGTGACTTCAAATTCTTTTTTGCAATGGATCTGAGAATAGGAATTGAGTTCTGTTCCTTATATCATTGATACAATGACATACCTATGTATATCTACTACAATAAAAGTCCTGCTGAGTTCAGTGAGGTTACTCACAAGTAAGTGTATGCATCTCTGTTGTGTAAAACCTTAATGGCACTGTCATTAAAAGTCTCCGGATAGAGGCTTTTTGGAATGAATAGCCTCTAGTTTATTTTTTCTGTCATGTAGGAGGAAGTGTCCTTACTTTCAAAATAAATCTGTTATGACATTTGGGTATTGTCTCCCATCCCCACTCCCTCTTTAGGCTTTATTCATTCTTCCAGTGATCTAGATTCTTTGGGTTGAGTGGTGAGCGCTTCCCCCAATTTTAAAGAAATTTAGTCCTTTATGGATTAGATGGAAAATGTTTCCTCTTTTTCTAAGGCAAAGTTTTTTGTTCATATCTTTGAGACACATTTATTCACTGTGTGGTTTCTAAAGTATTAAGAAGTACCGAATGCTTGTTTCCTTTTGTGAGCTTTAAAATCCAGGAAAAATTTAAAAGCACTATAGTTAGGCTAAATTAGAGGTCTATATGCCTGTACTCCTCTCCTGCTTTCTTGTTCAAGGAGGATTCTTTCATAGATTTGTTGTCCTATTGACTCTTAAAAGAGTTCATTGGAGTTGCCAGTAAATGGCTGATGTCTTTGCCAATTTTAGCAAGACTGTCACAGGACTGTTTCTAGTAGGCCTTGAAAGCTCTTGGCTTTTTAAAAAATGCCACACGTAGTTATTGTTGGTTGGCTTTAAAAAAAAGCTGGTTCACAAAAGAGAAAATGTAGGATACTGAGAACAAAAGAGAAGGACAATGCAAATTTTGTAGTGTTTATTCAGTTTAAGAAGAATTGACTAGCACAGTAGGTCATTTGGACAGGTCCTATGGCAAAATTTTCAAAGACTGATACAGGTTGAGTGTCTCTTATCCAGAATTATGAAATCTTCCAAAATTTCAAAAACTGTGTTCAGATAGTGATGCCTTTGTTTTCTGATTGTTCAGTGTACATAACTTTGTTTCATGCACAAAATTATCTAAAAAATATTGTACAATGGTCCCTTGATATCCATGGGATTTGGTTCCTGGAACTTCCATGGATGTCAAAAATTTGCGGATGCTCAAGGCCCATTATGTGCAATGGTATAATAAAATGGTGTCCCTTATATAAAATGGGAGAATCAAAGTTTGATTTTTGGAATTTATATGTTTTTGAATATATCAAGCTGTAGATAGTTGAATCTAAATCTGAAGAATCTGTGCCTACAGAGGGCTAGCTGTAGAAAATTACCTTCAGACTATATGTCTGATGTGTATATGGAACATAAATTAATTTTTTGTTTAGACTTGGGTCCCATCTCTAAAATATCTCATATGTATGCAAATATTCCAAAATCCAAAAAACTCCAAACTCCCAAATACCTCTAGTCCCAATAATTTTGGTTAAGGGAGACTCAACCAGTATACCAACCATGGAAAACTCCTGAGATTTCTACATACTATTATGTACAATATGATAGGAAGTTTTATCCGTACATGGCTAGAAATTGAAAAGTACAAATCAAAAGACCCTCAGAGCTACATTACATACAACCAGAAAAGCTATGTGGAATATGAAGCCCTTAATCCTGTGCTGCTTAATGTAGCTGCAGGTGTGCATATTCTTCCCTCTCTTTCCTTTGTCTGTCTTTTCAAGACTCAATTTCCTGTCTGAAGTTCAAACACAAACTCACCTCCCGCTCTATTTTTATTGTGGGGGAAGGGAAGAAAAGGTACAAAATTCATTGCAGAAGTAAAGCTTTTCACCATTGTGCTTTTCACACACTATTTTATTTAAAATACTCATATTTTAAGATGCCTGTTAAGAAAAAGCTGGTTGCTTTAGAAAAGCAATTTGGTACGCCTTGATCACATCTGGGCACCAGGAGTGTGTGAGAACTCTCCCCAACGTTCTAACTTCAACTGGGTTCCTGAGAGGGGAGAGCAGCCAGGATCTGCTGAACTTAATCCCCATCACCACTATTTCCTTTCCCTTGTATGCCATGTCTTACTTGTAAGCCTGAAGGTATGGAACCGTCCAAATAGCTATTTGTGAGCAGAAAGTCATGGTATAAATACTTTCGTAAATGAATAATCAATCTTAAGTGCCCCACCTTACTTAGATTTAAGATGTACTAGAGTAATGGAAGTCCAAGAGCTTCTGATCGATTCCATTGTTTTTGGCAAAATTAGTAGTTCCCCCCTCCTTCCCTTGGCCTCCTGTGTCTATAAATGTGCATCAATTATGTTGCTGTTGTTGTGTGCCTTCAAGACATTTCAGACATATATGGCGGCCCTAAGGTGACCCTATTGTGCGGTTTTCTTAGTGAGTTTCTTCAGAGCGGGGTTGGCATTGCCTTCCTCTGAGGCTGAGAGTATGTGATTTGCCCAAGGTAATCAGGTGGATTTCCATGGCTTTTAGTATCTAGCAAGATTGCAGTGGAAGTCGGAGGGTGAGAAAGACTTGATTCTATTGGTGTTGGGTGTGGAAGCACACCACTAGGTATTGGATGGTAGTCTTCAGTGGTCTGTGTTGTATTGAGCCATGTTGTGGTGGGGGTTGTGGTGGTGGTGGTGGTGGGATAAAATAATTTCTATCAGTTCCTTTCTCATATAAACTTTTCTCTATCACAGGTTTCTTCACCTGGGCATTTTAAACTTCATAATTCAATTTGGCTTTTTGATATAGGAATATTTGAAAATAATGGGGGAAAATGTTAGAGAAATTTGATTAGACAAATCCTGGACTGATGAGGATCTTCACAGTTTGGGACTTATTCTATGCAAAATTTTGTACAAAAATGTAATTTCCTCTGAAGAAAATAGCTTAGTTTTGAATATACTCTGCATTTAGTTGGGAACATATTCTAATTTGCACATGGTTGTTTTGCAAAGAAATCAAAATGCTGTTTCCTGCACCAAAAATAATGCTGTTTTCTTTGCAAAACAACTGTGTAAAAATTTTGCTCAGAATAAATCTCAGACTGCAAATAGTAATTGTAAACTATGCAATTTTCACAAACTTTCTCCCAGCAAGATGAAAATTACTAAAATTACTTGTTGCTTCCTTTGAGAAAAAAAACTAGCAAAGAATTACACCCCTAGTGTAAGTTGATCCTCCTCCTCCCCACTCCTCCTCTTTAAGCTACCTGTTAAAGTTGTTGTTTCATATTTTAGACTAGCATCTTTACTTTGAGGCTCTGCTAACTTGGGGAAATACATCACCATAGATAGAAAGACCTAGTAATATGGAGATGGATTTACACACATCTACATTGCACCTACACTGTAGAATAAATGCAGTTTGACACCACTTAAACTGCCATGGCTTCATCCTACAGAATGTTGGGATTTGTAGTTTTGTAAGGCACCAGCACTCTTTAGCAGAGAAAGCCAAAGACTTGTAAAACTATAAATCCCATAATTCCATAGGATGGAGCTACCACATTTAAAGTGGTGTCAAATTGCATTATGTCTACAGTGTAGATGCACCCTATGTGGGCTAACCAATATGGAAGATGAACACAGAAAGACAACAATAGGCAGGAGAATTGGGAGAAGGAGAAGAAAGAGGGACTGAGGAGTAGGGCAGGAAAAATAGTAGGAAGAAGATAAAGATGAATACAACTAGATGAGAAATCAGGGAAAGGGGGAGAAGAAAGGGTAGGAGAGGAAAAAAAAGAGAAAGAAAGAATGATATTTAGATAGGTGTGGGTGAGGAGCAGAGACGCATGTGAATATTTTTAGCCCGGAGTTGGCAGTGGGCAGGAGAAGGGAGTACAAGAAAGAAAGGAAATGAGGGACTCAGAGGAAAAAGGAGGAGCTGACTGTAGGGAAAAGTTGAATAAAGGAGAAAGAGGAGAGAGAAGGGAAGGGAAGGAGAAAACATCTAGCCAGGAGTTGCAAGGAGAAGAAGATGAAAGGATGAGACAGGGAAAGAAAGGAAATCAAGAATTTAAAAAGAAAAAGAATCAAGTACTTAAGAGCCAATGTACTACAATTTTTGCAAACAGTAGTGCAACCCATATGCACCTCAGACCAAGTAAAGAAACTGTCCTGTGGCTTTAACCATCTAGGCTCAGTGAGGAAGGTGCGAACTGGGAAAGTTAATAAGAAACACCACAAAGTACTAATATTGCAGTACCATACTCATTGATGTCTGAGATGGCAATCCCTGGGCAGCTCAGTGTTTCCCCACACTGACCATTTCCTCTCACTGAGCCTTGGTGCTGGTCATAGTTTGGGTCCAGAAAGTTTGGAAGGATGAGGATGTAGAGAGGGGGATGGACCTGCTGGTGACTCTAGCACAGCCATTACGAAGCAGCCTGCCACAAGCACTAAGAAGCAATGAGATTAATCTCATATGTTTTCCTTTTTTTTTTTTTAAAAAAAAAAAAGGATTCATATAAAAATTAACCAGGTTTTCTAAATCTATTGAACTCTCTCTCTCTTATTTTAATATTATGCTGCCAATAAAAACTTTGAAGGCAGCATTAACAATCACAACAGAGCAAGGGGTCCAGCAATAAAATATAATAACCGAATGCTGCACTTGTTTGATGGCTAGGAAATCATCTGGAGGAGCACATGTATTGAAACATCCCCAGGGTTCTCTGTGATATTGCAGTTAAATATCTGTTCATATACTTTCAGTGAGGATATGAGTCCTTCACTTGGTTCATCAGTTGGTCCTTAACTTGCTTGACTAAACAAGGTTTCAAGGAAAGTGTCAAACATTAAGTTAGCGATTCTGTACCCATATATCTGGGTGTAAACTGAACTGGAGTTGGTGGTACTAGGAGCACTTACTAGGAATGTATATGACTGAATTACCAAGGTCACTTTGGATGTGTATTTTCTGTTACAGTAGAGATATTTTTTGTGGACAAGGTACAGAAGAAATTACTAGGTCCCTGTCATTTGAAACATAATAGCTTTATGGCCTAAGGACACAAAATCTGTGACGGGCCATTTCTTGCAAAAACTGTCTGAAAAAGAACAGAGGGAACAGAAAATTAGATTGAGTTCCTGAATAGACTGTTGAACCTTTCCTTTCGAAACTTCACAGGTTTGTTATTTAAAATGATCTCCTATGCTCTCTGTAATTTTGGTCCAGAAAGAACATAGTGAGATTCTGTCATGTTTGGATACCCTCAAAAGGCAATGACGATTTTTGCTCAAGGTCCCATGAACCTATTTGTGCATAAGAATAGTTTCTCCCAAACAGATTATTAAGCCTGCAAATTTCCTCTAAATCTAAGAGTTGGATAGATAGTTCTAAATAATAATAATAATAATAATAATAATAATAATAATAATAGCAGCAGCAGCAAAATTTAAAGGCACATAGCATAAAACTCCTGAACTTCTTTGTTTGTAATTTGGTGAGAAGAATCCCTAAACAAAGGAATTGCTAAACATTGTAGTCTGTTCCAGTTCTGACAAAGATAAAGTTACAGCCATTTTTCTACCTGCAATGATAATCAGTGGGAGACACAGATCTTCAAATTTCCAGATTTTAACTTAGTTTTGAGACTAGTGTTGAGCAGACTGGTCCAGATTGGCAGTAGTGGGTCAGTTTCAGAAGCACCTAAGTGAGGTTGCACAGGGATCCCACCCCATTCATTTGATCTGGATGTCATATCCCAGCCTAGGTGCTTAACTTTCAAAGAAAGTGCTGAAGTGAGAGCTTTGGAAAGAAAAGGTGGCTCCCGCCACATCCCTCTGGATTTATGTCCCTTGCAAGACATAATTTCTTATCTGTCTATAATTGGAACTTTCCCTGTATCTTCACATATTCTAAAGTCCCTCATTCTCTTAGCTGAAACAATATTCCCTCCTGGCAGCTGTGCAACGCTGTTACCAAATCTTTCCTGAAGAAGGTCTCTTGATTGGTCAATAAAGAGAACTCTTTAGTATTATTACCGGGGGCACACTTAAAACAGTTCATTAAAAAATTATACTCAGCAGCACCTCCAGCAACATCTTGACATCAAGGACGAGTTGTGGGACTTAGGGAATGGAAGGCTGAGGCTTCTAAAGTATCAGGACGTTTCTAACAGTAGAACTTTCCAAAGTAAGTTGTCTGAGCTAAAATGTGATCATTTTACCTATAAAAAGTGTTAATATTTCCACTTGCAAATTTTCTCTACATGTTACCCAGCTACTGAGAAGGAAAAGGCTGAAGAGTGGTATTGTCAGAAGCCAATGCATTCTGTTTCAGCCCTTCTGTCCCATGGCATGGTATGTGCTGGAAGTGGCACTTGTCAGTAATTGAATAAGAAGAGCATTTATTTCCATGCTAGCTAGAAAACTGCCAGCCCAGCCAAATGTGGGTCATCAATATTCCTGTTTAGGAATATTCTAGCTAGAAAAGACAATAAAAGCTAATTGTTGGTTCCACATTCTTATTCTTACTTTAACACAAAGAAATTTGTTTGCCTTGTGAGAATGGTCTGGGCTAAATGCAGCAGAAAATATTGTGGGATGTTGTGCCCTGCAGACTGTACAGGGAAAACTGAAGGAATAAATAAATGCCCTCCATCCATCAAGAGTGGTGGCAAAATGCCTCTATCAGTGCCAGCTCCAGTTTTTCGAGTGCCTATGCACAAGTCATTCTCGATAGGCTACTTTCCTTCAGTCAATTTACAACCAGCTTCTGCTTTCCCTCTTTTTCAGTTGTTGTGTGCCTTTATATCTGACAATAAGGCAAAGCTACCAGAGGGTTTTCTTGGCAAGATTCCATCTTCTGAGAGAGCGTGACTTTCCCAAGTGGCAGGTGTCACAGACTTGTACTCCAGTGCTCAAACTACTATACTACACTGGCTCCTTTTTTCAGGCAGAGGGGCAATGAACAGAGAGCCAGTGAGAAAGCAGACAGTGGCATCAACTGGTTGGACTTCTCACCACCACCATTGTTTAGGCCTGCTTCCACCATCAGCTTCTTTCTTTCTCTCAGAATGAGGTTTATCACACTAGGGGGCAAACAGGATTTAAACAGGAATTAAACAGGAATTAAACAGGAAATGCCTTATGTTTAACAAAAGCCTTACAAGATTGCATGTTGATCCAGACTAACATACCGTAGTTATTTCTTTGGCTGCCTCTGCACTGCAGAAATAATGCAATTTGACACCACTTTAACTGCCTTGGCTCAGTCATATGGAATCGTAGGATTTGTTGTCATTGGTTGTGGTACCAGAGCTCTGTGACAGAGAAGGCTAAATAGCTCACAAAATTACTAGCACTGAGCCATGGCAGTTAAAGTGGTGTAAAATTGCATTATTTCTGCACTGCAGTTGCAGTCTTTGTCTAGGTTTGTGAGAGGCAGGACAGCCATCAGGTTGCAAAAAGGAGCAGGTCCAGGAACTTCCTTATCAGTCATCCTAGGGATGTGGTGTGATCCTTTGGCAGTTGCCAGTCATGCCAAGCCTTCACCAATCATCTAGCCTGTTCATTACATGAATGAGAAAAAGAGAGAAAGGGTGGCTGGCATGCTCCACTATGTTTCCAATACAGTGAGCTGATGCTGCCAAGTACTGTAGTAAAAATGTCAGACCAAGACTGAAGAGGCCTGTTCAAATGCTTGCTCACCCATGAAACTCACTGCTTGATCCTTCTAACAATCACAATCTCTGAGCATAAGCTAAAGCTTTGGAGAAAGAAGGAAGGAATTTTCTTAAGTAATGGAGGAATAGTGGAATAAAGTGTGTGTGTGTGTGTACCTCCTTTCACTTGCTTTTGTAATTTATTACCTTGGGCAAGTCACACACTCTCAGCCCCAGAAAACCCCATGATAGGGTCACCTTAGGGTCGCCATAAGTCAGAAATGACTTGAAGGCACACAACAACAACAACATCTTATAAAAAGAGTAAAGTTGTTGAGTATTTTGGAAGGTACAGCTGTGACTATTTTTTTAAATAAATATTTTTGAAGTGTTCATGTCAAATGAGGCAATATAGACAGAGAATATAAAGGAACCAACAAGAAAAAAAAAAAGGTTTCATTACCTAGCCAGACAACCACAACCACAACCCAAATGCCTTAGAGATAAAAAAAAAATTGTATTTAGAATGCCCTTTACCTTAATGCAGGCCAGTACAACATGCAGCCCACCAGAGGATTTCAGGTGGCCTATGTGGATGTGGAACAACTACAAGCCTCCTCTGCTTGTCAGATTTTCTTGACAGAGTTTGTTCAGATGAGGTTTGCCCTTGCCTTTCTCTGGAGCTGAGAGAGTGTGGCCTGCCCAAGGTCACCCAGTAGTTTCCATGGGCAAGTAGGGAATTCAAATTTTGGTCTCCAGAGTCATAATGCAATGCTCAAACCACCACACCCATACCACCCCTCTTTCCTTGTGTGTCCTTTCTTATTTAGATGGCAAGCCTGAAGGTATGGAACTGTCTAATTAACTACATGTAAGCTATTCTGGAAGACTTTTTGTTGAGTCTATAAATAAATAATACAGTCCACTATTAACTTTGCTTAGCATTAAATTTAAGAACATTTGAAATGTTTGCTAAATTATATATATATATATATAGAGAGAGAGAGAGAGAGAGAGAGGCAGGTGATTAGTTTCTTAGCCCTTCAAGACTTTAAACTATAGCAAGCCTGTTGTCTAGCCTTTATTACTAGGGTAATAGTTTAGTCAAAGCATTCTGTCACCTCTTGACTTGGAAACTTTTATTATTTTTATTTGCTACTGTTTATTGTTACCCTTTAAAGGAAGCAAATTGCACTTCATGGAACGTCCTAGGAAAAACTTAGAATTTATTTGTGAACAACCCAAAATTTGAGCTATGACTATTGTGTTTTGAAAATAACAAATACGTACAGTATCAGATTTCACAATACTGAACAGCTCGTTTGATCCAAAGTGTAGATTTAACTAGTCACGTTGGGCCATGTGCTTTCACAAAGCCTTAACGTCTTGTAAAACAGGAAAAAACACTTTAAATACAAAGGGCCATGTCCCATTGAGAATTTGAAAAGAAAATGATCTTAACGGAGTGAGTATTCAACCTCGTTAGACAGCAAATCTATGGGTTATTTTTAAGCTAATTACTCAGAATTAAACAAAGGCTCAAGGCTTTTTGCCTGAACAGGAGCTGAGGCCAAATTAAATTGAAGCTGAGACATTGTTTTTGTTGAAAATTCAGCCTAGAACAGATCGGATTTGGCAGGGTTGGAACACTGCCTGTGGTACCAAAGTTATACTAAGCAACAGTGATGTGTTTGACTTTCCAAAATGCTTGCTTTTGGAATTGTTGCTGAGAGGAAATGCAGATATGGAAAATAGTAGTTACAATCTACTCTACCTCAATTGGTAGTCCTGAGATGACAGATAAATATTTAGTAACTAGCCTGGTCATTACCTGCAGATTGATAAATATTTAGTAACTAGCCTAGTCATTACTTGTGAACCACAAGTCAGTAAAAGATGTACACTAAGTGAATGCTAAAAAGTTAATGTTTAATGCCAGACGTATGCTTTGTGAGAAGGTTGGAGAAGAAAAAAGGTCTGTGCATATGAAAACAGATGTTTTTTAAAAGTTATCCTAAGGCTTCTAAATCATACCCCCACTCCACATTGCTTTAACTGCCTTGTCTGTATATGCAGTTGTTTTTATGTTATTTTGGATTGTAATAGAAAAAATTATTGTGACTAAACACTTTAGGTGTGTTAATTCAGTATGCTCGGCTATAAAATTCTGAATGCCCATATTTAGTGATACTGATAGTGATTAAGTTGTTTAATATACAGTTCAGCTATTATAATAAAACTAGGTGTGCCAGTTTCTATAAAAAACCCACAAGGCAGAGTTCAAATTGAAGAATGCTCATTCAAATTCTATATTCTATTCTATTCTATTCTAGAACAACATGAGTAACATCTGGCTATATACATACATAAAAACAGTACCAGGTTTTGTTGCTGTGTCCTGATTGTTTATTTTTTACAGTTTATTTAATTAATTTCTTGGAAATGAAGGACTTGTCATGAAAATTATAACAGGTTCTTATCCGGTGACGTTATCAGTAGTCACTGGTTCTGCATTGTTTTTTGTATTATGTTGGAGCTGCAGCCTTTAGTCCGTTCTTGGAAATACATAGTTCTCTTGCAAAATTACCCTGAAGTATCCACACTATATTGCCTTTAGGTCAGACCATTTGAACTACAGACCAGTCACTGCTTGAGCAAATTGATGCTCAAAATAAAGCTTCTGTAATGGTATGCATGCTTTGCTCTGTTTTCCATGCCAAAAGGGAACCTGTGACAATACAGTGGCAGAACAGAGATGCAAAGATGGAAAGTTATGGCTGGCTCATATTGCCATTTTTAACTGACCCTTCTCTGGATGAATGTGTTTAAGATCCCATACAGAAAATACTATTTGAACCTGAATCACTTTTTGATGTCTTTGTAGAGATTTTCACTGTCATTATGGTGCAGCCAAAATGTATGCTGAATTATATATTTTATTGTTTTTGGATATAATGACAGGTAGTTAGTTTCTTTGTTCTGCAAGATTCAAGACTAAAGCAACTTTGTTGTCCACACATTATTACTAGAACAATAGAATCATAGAACCATAGAGTTGGAAGAGACCACAAAGGCCATCCAGTCCAACCCCCTGCCATGAAGGAACTCTCCATCAAAGCATCCCTGACAGATGGCCATCCAGCCTCTGCTTAAAGACCTCCAAGGAAGGAGACTCCACTACACACCGAGGGAGTGTGTTCCACTGTCCAACAGCTCTTACTGTCAGGAAGTTTCTCCTAATGTTGAGGTGGAATCTCTTTTCCTGCAGTTTGCATCCATTGTTCCATGTTCTAGTCTCTGGAGCAGCAGAAAATAAGCTTGCTCCCTCCTCAATATGACATCCCTTCAAATGTTTAAAGAGGGCTATCATATCACTTCTTAACCTTCTCTTCTCCAGGCTAAACATCCCCAGCTCCCTAAGTCACTCCTCATAGGGCATGGCTATAGTTTAGTCAAATCATTTAGTCATCTCTTGACTTGGGATCCTTATTATTATCATTTGTGTCTGTTTAATGTTTACCATTTTTTAAAAAAAAATTATGAAAGACCCCAATGACTGAGCTGTTACAAGTATGTTTTGAAAATAACAAATCATGTACAGAAAATACTATTTGAACCTGAAGTACACTTTGATTCTCTTCGCAGAGATTTTCATAGTCACAATTGTATCAGAATATGTGATTCTGGTTGGAGAAATTGCTATTGACATGCATCTGTTCCCTGTTTATCAACACAGTACACCTGATACAGCAAAATGTGCATCCAAAAAAGATTGTATGATAGGCCTTCAATCTCTAGACATTATTTTTCATAGATTAACATAGATCAGGAGTACTAATCATGCGACTCTCCAGATTTTGTTGGAATGCAACTCCCAGAAATGTTGGCGTTGCAGTTGCATTCCAACAACATCTGGAGGGCTACATGATTCCTACTCTTGTCATTGATTATCAGATACAGTCATCCCTCCACTTTTCAAATTGAGCATTTGTGGATTTGATTATTTGCAGATCACAGTATTTGCCCTTGCCACCAAAAAATGTGTTCTTTCTAGGAAACTGTAGGTCTTCCAGTGTGACTTTATGGTCAGCCTCTGCTGGACATGGACCATAAGTCATACTGGAGGACGAGTAAATGCCTGGAAATGTGTTGCCTCAGGTAAAAAAAAAGGCAGTTTTTATTTGCATTTTCCCAGTTTCACTGTGGGAAAGGGGGGGGGGCTGCACCCCTAACCACCACGAAAGTTGTGGACCAACTGTATATGTTTGTAACACATGCACATGTAATATCTAATTTCACTGTTGGTTTGTGTTAGTGAAATCTTTGCACTTTTACAATTAGTCATTCTCAGTATGCTGCTATCCTCACAGAGAGAATGTACAAATGAGATTCCACATTATTTTCAATGGGGGCAGTTCCTTTAGTAAAAAATGGTAAACTTGTAGGGGGAGAGACCTCTGTGTTCAAGTATATCACAACCTCAAGATTGGAGAACCACCAGATGTGGTTCAACAGTAACATTCATCCTTCACCATTGGTTATGGTGGCAAAGGCTGATGAGAGTGCTATCTACCTTTATTTAAAAGCCACAAGTTCTCCAACCCAACAATCATGCATTAATGTGCTTTCTGCAACACATCCAGATATAGTTTTCCTGCTTGGCTTGGAAATCTAGTATCTTGTCATTATAATAATCATGTTCTCATGTATTCTCTACAGGTAAAAAACCATACCTTTGTGCTTTTTCTGAAGAAACTGTCCCTGTGGCAGCCCTACAGTTCAGCCATGGAAGAAATAACTCAAGAGAAAAAAATGCTAATGAATCTAAATTGGAGAAGCCAACTGCACCATCTACACCAGAAAACAAGATCAAAGAGCCCTTTCCAAAATACATGGATGACAAATGTTCCCTAGATTCAAAGAGGCTGACGTTTCAACAAAGCTGTGATTCCCCTTGCTCCAGTAAGACAGTTGAATTTCCTTCTGGTATCAGCCAGACATGTTCTTATGTTAGACCAGATTTGCAAACTTCTCTGGAGATTCAGGACAAGCACTCTAAAAAGAATTCTCCTGGTATGCATGAGCACTCTACAGTCAATAAAGATAGTGATATACCAGAGGAGACACCATTAGATCTAAGTGAGAAATCAACTAGGGCTGATTCTTGCAATACGAATTTTACCTCAACTCTGCAGGCTGCTTTAATCATCCACCCATGTCCTTACTGCAGTCATAAGACGTATTACCCAGAAGTCCTGTGGATGCACAAAAGAATTTGGCACAAGGTCAGTTGTAACTCTGTAGCTCCTCCTTGGGTTCTTCAGAATGGATTCAAGAGTATAAAAATCAATGCAGTTTTTATGACAAGAAATGGGCGCACTGGACCCCCTCCTGTGCTTGGTGGTAAAGAATGCCAGCCTTTACCTATAGCCAGATTTACACGTACTCAGGTGCCGAGTGGTGTGCCAGGATCCAAGATAAATTCCTCAGGTGTTAGTATAACTGCTAAGCCTGGAACTATGTCTAAAGATGTACCATCCACTGGTAGTTGTGGCCCACAGTCTTCAGAAACTGATGGATACAAGCAGCCCAAACACAACCACACCCATGAACAATATAGTACTGTAGCCCAACAGTCCCAGTTGAAAGCAAAATATGAAGTGAACTCCAAGTTGATTCAAGCAGGAAGCATTACTAGATGCCCCACACCTTCCCAGACTGTTGTAGCTAAGCCCATTTCACAGGTCTCCAACAGCAAACAAACAGAGAAATATGCAGTTCCCCAGATGAACGCTGGGTTTTCCCCTTTAAGCAAGCATTGCACTTCAGATCCAGGGAAAGCCAAATTTTTCTCTCCACCTCAGTACCACCCTCCATGTAAAACTGAGCCATACATTATTCAAGAAGATTTGACAGTGCCTCAGCAAGACCCTAATACCAAGAGAGAAAATGATGGGAGGGCAATGACAAATTGTACAACAGGATCCAGAACAAGTCCTCTGACACAACCTCAACCTCAGAGTAATGCAGCAGGTCCACCTCCAACTGTACATTCCACCAAACAAGAGCCATCATCTGAGGGGCATGAGAAGCATTTAGATATTTTAAACATCTTTAAGACCTCCATTCCAAAGGAACTTGCTACTCTCTATCAAACATGGGGTGCCAATAGCCCTGTATTGGACCATGCTGGTAAGAATCCCAAGGACTGACTTTCTGGTATATTTTTAATTAACGAGTGTTGTTAATATTATAGGGTACTTGAAACTATGGTTTTAATGACTATGTTTGACTAGCTTATTTGATTTGGTTAACTGTCCCACACTGGTGAGGTTAGACATATGTAGCTAGCAACCTGTTAGTGGCATACACATGTGTAAGTTTTCATTATGCCCGTGTATGTCCTTCTTGAGGCACTGCAGAGGTTGGTATTACTTCCTGTCCTCTGCAGCATCCAGAAAGCCTGCCACCAGACTTATCATACTGCTTCTGAAGCACACATGCCCATTCCACAACTCAATGGGAAATGGGCAGGACTGGAAAAGCATCTTCTTATGCCCCCAGATACAGAGTGATCACAGCAGCACTGAGACCTACTGAGGACGCTGGTGGATCTTAGTGCTGACACAATTATTATGCATCTAGCTACAGAGTCATAACCAGACACATCTCTCATCCTGCTGCTCTCCCATGGCCATGTGATGGGGCAGAGAGGACTTATAGATATTTACAGTAAGTCTGCAATGGTGGTGATATATGGCTCTGCCTAGTGTAGGTCTGCAAGCAGAATTACACTATGCTGAGACATGCAGGATTTCAGCCTTATTTTTGTATTCCTAATAATCAAGTACTAGATCAGGCTAACATCCTGTCCTCTTTAGTTTGTGTACAATAGACAGCTATTTTAGATAGTATGATACCTGGGAGATTTTGCAAAAGTTTCATGTGTGTATAAATTCTTGGGAAGCCATGTTGTCTGTAAGACAGATTCCAAAGTTTACCTTTATTCACCCAATGGAATGGCCTAAAAACCTCTGAAAGGTTTTAAAATTGGGATGGGGGTGAAGATACTGGAGCCATGTAGTTTTCATTGTTGCCTTCTAAGAGGAAGATAGTTTTCTTTGCCTTCAAACCAAAGGGGAAAAATTGTGATACATTAGTTAGTAACTGTTATTTTGAGGGATGGGGGGGGGGATGTTCTTGTTGAAAGAAGCTTTGTTCCAAGAGCCTAAGGGTGTACATTTGAGTGTGAAACACTGAGTACAGATTGAAGGCAACCATAAAATGAAGCTGATGGATCATGGGTAGTCTTTCAGGTGGAGAAATCAGTTGCACAAGACTCTTTATCACAGCAGCTGGAAATTTATTGGGTTTTCAGACCTATTAGAACCAGGTTTGCTGGATATTTGCTGATATCCTTGTGGAGGATTTAAGTTTGAAACTTCAAGATTAAGAAATGGGGAGGGATGTTATTTTACCCATGTTCTTGTATCTTCTGAATTCATCTCTTCTAATTGCTACCAACTTTGTAACATCATTCTGCTTTATTGTGAATCTATTGCAAGCTGTAGACTTTATCCACTGTATACAAAGAAAATTGTGAAAGTTTATATACAGCAGTATTTTCTTAGCTATCAAGGGAGCTATAAATTTAATAGTGAAAGTGACACAGTATTAGCACCAACAAGTGGTAGAGAGAGGTTATAGTGGCAAGAAACTGAATTAACTTAGATGGGTACACTGTCCCATTAAAATGTTAAACAAACCAGTTTTCAGAAATAAAGGTTAACTGATACACATACAAAACAATTCGTAAAAAGCAAGTGGGTAGTCAGCCATCCAAATTGCTGCCTTATATTTGTTGTTAGTATAAATTAACTAATACTGCTAACCATCTATGAAACCCAAAGTTTTGCAGATGATTAGCAACATCAGAGTATGGTCAAGATGACAAAAAGTTATTGAGGAAGAACACACAAGCTAGGAGAGGCTGAGCATTTTTCTTTTTCCTGAGCATACAGATCAAGATTCAATCCCCTCCTCTTTCCTTTATGTTGAGTTAATTGAGTACAATATATTTTTGCAGTTTAAACTGTTTGCAGTAATTGAAATAAGCAGAGGACAAAGAGGGAAAGTGGGTGTAGGAAATTAGGACATTTTAAAGGAGCTGTAAACGTAGAACACCAAAGGATTAACTGCCAATTCAGAGCATTTGGAGAGTATGATAGTAAAGTCAGCTTCGTTTTATTCATTATCTTGGTATCTTTTTAAAAAATTCCTATGGCTTTTCATTGCATATTCTCTTGTAGTGTGCAGTCAAGTCATTTCTGACTTATGATGACTCTAAGGTGAATGTATGACAGGATTATTTTGGCAAGATTTGTTCAGAAGAGGTTTGCCTTTGCTGAGGCTGAGAGCATGTAGTTAAATGCCTGCACTACAGCCACTCACTCACAAACCACAAGGTTGTGAATTCAATACCAGCAAGGGACTCGGGTTTGACTCAGCCTTACATCCTTCTGAGGTTGATAAAATGAGTACCCAACTTGTTGGGGGCAATTAGCTTACGCATTGTAAACTGCTTAGGGAGTGCATACGTGCACTAATAAGCAGTATAGAAATGTACTTGCTATTGCTATTGACTTGCCCAGGGTCACCCAGTGGGTTTCCATGGCTGAGCAGGGATTTGAACCCTAGTCTTCAGAGTTACAGTCCAATGTTCAGACTACTACACTATGCTGGCTCTCATATTCTCTTAGCCAAATATAAATATAGTTGTCATTTCATGCTGGTTAAAATAAAATAAAAAATGTGTTACTGACTGTTAGAAGTCTATATGTAACAATGCCATTCAGAAATATTCCTTGTCTAAACAAGACCCACTGACTTTCATTTATACATGGAAATGAAAGGTATCTGGAGAACAGAAATGCATTAAGGCACGTGCTTCAAGAAACAGAAGCAAAGAATGGTAATAGAGATGGAAAAGACTGCCAGGAAAGTTAGGCTTCATCAGCAAACATCTCTGATATTATGATGTTGATGTAATCATAAAAGTTAGGGCAGCCCTGATTCTGAAAGTGAGCATCGGTTTCCTGAAGCTGGGAAATGTCAGCTGTTGCAAACACCACATGCCTTTCCTTTGTGTTAGACATCAGAATGGAAGAGTCAAAAGGTGCACATGGACCATTCATCTAGAATAAAAATTCAGAACAGTTGTTCAGCAATAAGGAATGGAAGATTTAATACAAAAGCAAAGTGGGGAAATCATGCAGACAGGATTTTCCATCATATATATGTGAATCTCTACACTTATGGCAGTCAAATGTTTAGAGCAAAATTGTTAAGAACAAACCAAATGGATAAGAGCTTAATTCCTCTCTCTCTCTTTTAAAAATAGTTTTTTATTAGGTTATTTTCCATTTGCATCGCATTCTCAAATTCTCATGTATGCATTGCATCCCAAACACTGACTGCTTTTGTCAAACTAGAAAATAAATCCTAGGTATTCAGAATACTGCCTTTGTGTTGTCTTGTCTTTAATTTATTTTTCTGATCTCCATATTGAATTGTGTGCTGGTGTAAACAGTTAGCATTTGTTTGTATAGCAGTTGAGCTCTTTTTGTTATCAGAATTCTTCCATTCAGTGGAATAGCTCAGTGACTATATTTCTTTATAATCCACAGACTGAAATTATTAAGAATTTAGAATTATTTTATTTGTCAGGGTTGGGCAACCTTGTCGAGATCATCTTGTTTTGCTTCTCTCTCTCTCCCCTCCTTCTCTCACACACATGACTATTGTTTCATCTTCTAGTTTTGAATATTCAGTATATTTCTGCTTTGCAGTAGATCTTTATTGGTCCCAGTAGATTGACTAGAACATTCCCTTGTGAATGCTTTAATATGTTGTGAAACTGGGGAAGGTGTGAAGCTTTGGCTTTTACATTTTAAGTTGTCCCCCTGTTCTCAGGAGACAAGTGCACAGTTTTGTTTCCTTCTAGTAACACAATGATATTTGAATCCCTTGGAGAAATACTTACAAGTACTGCCAGGATATCAGTGAAAGCTATTAGCATTTGTATTATGTCAGGCATTCTCTAGCTTGATGCTTGCTTAAGAATATCTTTAAAAACAACAAAAACCCATCTCAGATCTGTAGAGGTTTTTCTCTTACCCCTCCATATTACTATTAATGTTATTTACAGCTATCATGGTATTAAATGTGACACTGGAAGCATGGTAATTACCCCTTTTGGATTCACATGAATTTTCTGTGTGACGAGAAATTGAAATTTATGTAAATAAAAGTGACTAATATTTAGATATACCCTCTTGACATAATATAGTTTATCCTGAGAGGGAACTATACAGAAATAGTACTGGATAAAAAAAGACCTCGGAATGCTAAATATGAATGGTGTTAAATTGTTGGCAAAGCATATTCTCAGGATATATATATGGTCTAATCATAAAATCTATTTTGGACTAGTCCAGTCCAACACTGATGAGCTGATTTCCAACCCCCTGCACATGTATTTTCCACATGTCAAACATACATCATGAGAAAAATCTGATAGGAAGTGTTGTGTTATTAAGCAGATTGCTTTTATAAGCGGTTGTTAATATTAAGTATGTTAATAGCGTTTATTTCCCAGGGCAAAATCCAGTTGTGCTGCTATTCACTCTCTCTCCCATACAGCTTCTTCTGCCTCTCCATACAGCTTCTTGTGCCTCTTAGGATTTTGAGGGTCTTTCAACCCTCTGGAGAATATTTTGGGAGTAGGAAGGCTATGGGAGGAAGGGCACCATCATTTTGCAGAACAAAGCTGTTTCATTGGCAAAAGGGATTACCTGAATACAACAGGCCTGCACAGCATACTGCCTGGGGGCCACATGTGGCCTGCCAAAGGATTTTGGGCAGGCCCACTAGGATGTGGAACAACTTCAAAGCTCCTCTACTGCTTGGCTTCCTTCTAAGTAGAGGGCCATGTGGAGGATGAAGGGCGAATGCTCACCTTGCAAGGCTCAAGGCTCCTCTGTCACTCGACCTGCTCCTGAGGAGAAGTCCGGGAAGAGGAAGATGGAATATTAATAATATTAATTATTAATTATTAATATTTAATTAAAACCTATTTGATGCCCGAAGGAGTTTAACTTATTTTAATTTTAGCCCTTACCTGCTGCCAAGTTGTGCAGGTATGTATACAAGCTTTTTTCTGCCTCTACCTCTGCCTATAGAAATAGGAGCATTAATGGAAGGGAAAGGTACATGTTCAGAGATAATAATACCTAGCATTTATATAGCACATTTCATGTGGTTAGCACTTCATATACCTGTCTACCCTCTGTTATTTCACAAATGCAAATCGTGACACATGGAGCCAAGCTACATCAGAGTACGGTCAAGATGGTACACATTATCTGTGAGGAAGAACACACAAGCTAGGAGAGGCTGCAGCAATTTGCTTTTGCCAGAACCTACTGAGAAGGACAAGACCTTCCTTCCTCTCTTTTCCCCCCTGCTAAGTTATAGGAATGTAAACTATTTTTACACTTTAAACTCTATGTGCACCAACTGAAGTAAGCTGAAGACAAAGGGGAAAAGTGGGAGGAAGAGATTAAAACTGGGTCATTTTGAAAGGAGCTGAAAAAGTGGAATGACAGAGGATTACTAAGACTATCCTGCTACATTTGGGAAAGATGAAAGAATGAATGAATGAAACATATGCATTATCTGCAATTTGTGAGATCCTCATAGTGAATGGCTTCTAAACCTGTCTTTGGCAAACTTCTTATCATCAAGTGTTATACACCAAACACTTAACTCAGTTTCCAGTCCAGGTAAGGCACTAGATTTACCTTGCGTCTGCCCTCTGTCCACTAAACAGCACATTGACTGCACTGAGACAGGTAGCGTATCAGCAACTATTGATCTTTCTTACTAAGGAGCTCTGCAAAACTTTCACAGAACCCAGTGGTTCCCCAGGCCAAAGTGAAAAAGAGTAATTCAAGGAACAGGTATCTCTGAATGTTTCCAGCACTCTGAAAGTTGCCGACCATCTTTGAGAATTAACTTTCCCGGATGTGTAAGCCAAAACACATTTTAGATGACATTCACAAGATGCTCTTTCTATAGATAGTGAAATGGCCTCGTAGATTTCAAATTTTGAGCAGCATTCAATTTTTACATCCGTTACAAACATCTTTTCTGAATGTTTTCTTCACAGACAGGGTTTCAGGTTGGTGTATATGCCATAAAAGAGCCCGTTCACTGATTTTTCCCTTGAAGTAGTGAACAGCTGCTGTCATCTGGATGGAGATATAATTATTACAATATTCATTGGATACAATTGTTGCAGAGGAAAAAGTCACATTGTAATAACTTGCCATTTCCTCAGAAGAAAAGGAAGTGAAAAGTATATAGCAGGGCTAGTGGACTCAAAAGGATCACCATGTGGGATCTTCTCCAAGTCCTTCTTGTAGATTATATGATGGGCAAAGTGTGTACTTCAGGTCTCATTTAACCTCCTCAAACCCACCCAGATTTCCCCCCAAACTCCAAATTAAAGGAGGGCTTCCAGTCAATTCCAACTTTATTTTTCATTTTTAGACAGTCTGTGTGATCCGTGAAGGGGCCCGGGATCTGAACTTTGTCCCCTCAATCAGGTGGAATTCCTCCACACCCTGATTTACATTGAGCATGTTCATTCCTCCTCTTTACAAGGCATTAATAGTATATCACTTACTTTAAAAAGCAAAGACAGCACTTAAGAACATTATTGAAGAGGTTTAATTTGTATACTGTCCCTCATTATTCCACTGCCCATAATTAAAAACAACAGCAACAACAAACATCCACAAATGGCCATTCTCACTCTCAAATTATGGGTTTGGTTACTTTGGTTCCTACCACTCAGTGAGCATATCCTTCATAACCCTGACCTGGGTTCTGCATTTTATTCCTGCTACAAAGGGATCAAACCCTGTGAGTAGGTTTTATCATTTATAACTCTTCTTGGTTTTTCTTGGAGCCTACAAGCACAAGATCTTGAACCTCTGTGAATTTCTCCACTTTCTCTTCCTCAATTTATTAATATTTTGTATTATTGTTATTTTACAAAAGATGTATCTCCCCTGCACAATTATAGCAATCTGATACCAACTTGATGCCATGACTCACTTTAATGGACTCCTAGAATTTGTAGTACATTGAAAAATTTTGAATTCTTTACTAGAGATTTCTAGACCATTCCCCCAAACTGCAGCAGCAGAGCTCTCTAACAGAAAATTCTAAGTACTTCAGTGACCAATGTAAGAATCCCAAAATTTCTTAATGTGAACCCATGACAATTTAAGTGCTTTGAAAGTGCTATAAATGTGTAAGTATAAATACAATCCAAAAATTCTCCTCGAATTGTGACTGTGGGTGCATCTACACTGTAGGAAAAAAAATGTAGTTTGACACTACTTAAACTACCATGGTTCCATCCTACAGAATCCTGGGAATTGTAATTTTGTGAGGGACCAACACTCTTTGGCAGAGAAAGGTAAATATCTTGTAAAACTACATATCCCAGGATTCCACAGGATGGAGCTATAGCACTTAAAATGGTGTCAAACTGCACTATTTATGCAGTGTAGATGCACTCTGTGCCACAATGTGGCTTCATTTGCTTTTCTGTTTGCAATGAGGAATGCCACTGGGCTGCTGCTGATTGCCTCCTTTCCACCCCTTGAAGTGGGGGTGCCTGAGGTCTATCATTGTAAGTCATCTCCCTGCTCTGATCCCCCACTAAGTTTCTTAAGATGTCCTTCCTTTGAAAAAGAAAAAGGATCCTGCATGGAGAAATGGGTGTTTAGCCTAGAGAAGTTTAGGAGGTGAAATTATAGCCTTGCTTAAATATTTGAAGGGGAATCATATTGAGGATGGCACAGGTTTGTTTTCTGCAGCTCCAGAGACTAGGACCTGGAGCAATGGATTCAAACTACAGCTGTCCCTCCGAATTTGCAGACTTGGAGTCTGTGGTCTCACTCCTTCGCAGATAGCAAGTGGGGAGGGACAAAATGGTGTGCGTGGCTAAGGTGCGCAAGCAGTCGTGCATAAATAAGTGCCCTGCCATTGCTTGCAATGGGGGTTCCAATATTTGTAATTTTCCAGATTTGCAGGGGGGGGGGTTCAGAACAGATTTCTCCTGAATTGGGAGGGACAACTGTACAGGAAAGGAGATTCCATCTCAACATTAGGAAGAACTTCCTGATAGTAAGAGCTGTTCAACAGTGGGGCACACTCCCTTGGAGTGTGGTACAGTCTTCTCCTCTGGAGGTCTTTAAACAGAAGCTGGATGGCCATCGGTTGGGGGGTTTGAGTTGCTTTTATGGTGTATTGCTACATGGCAGGAGGTTGGACTGGACGGCCCTTGTGGTCTCTTCCAATTCTGTCATTCTGTGTGATTTTCAGTCGAGTATTATTTTCAGTATGGTAGGCTTGAAAGGAAGGATGTGTCAGTAATAAGATGTTCAAAGAAAGGAGCTTCTTGTTAGATTGTGAAGAAAGGATGAGGTGGGCATTGATGTAGCTACATGAATGTATTTATTAGAAAATAAACTACTAACTACTCAAGCCCTGTGTATCTATTAAACACTGAAACCAGCTTGGATTGAGCCAGGATAGTGATTTCAGATTAGCAAAAAACACAAAAAAAAAAAAAAAAAAAACAAAAAACAAAAAACAAAAACCAGAATGAATACAAACCTACAATTCTTATTCTTCTGGCAGAATGTTTCAGCTTCAAATCATGACCAGAAATGGATTTAACTGGCCAAGCCAGGCTCAGACTTGTAGACTACAGTTATGTCAAACAAAGCATCATTTTGGATGCTTAACAGGTAAAAAAGCAGTCCAGAAATGTGCAACACACACACATGCTTGGGGACACACACTTAGGCTGTGTTCCTCACACAAAATTTCATATTACATCTGAATGTGGTATGTATAGTCTATGTGAATATATAAACTTTTAAAATCTCTGGATTGCTTTTTCACCAAGATGAAAAGGTGGTGTATTTTATAACATGCAGAGCCAGATAATATTAGTTGTATTGCTTTATTTTCCTGAAGACAAATTAAATGGGGCTGACATTCTATTATGTTAGTCTTACTTTCCCCATCTCTGAAGTATTTTGGTGGATTAACACCTTGAAAATTCACTTAAACCCTCTATGTAATTTTTTTAAAGGGAAGGACATGCTAATAGCAAAACAAAACAAGAAAACAACCTTTCCCACCCATTTAGAGGAGTCTGTCTTACCATAATAGTGGGAAAAAAGATGTTCAAAGATTTTGAGAAAATAACCCAATAAAAGTCAAATGTGTCCTTTTTGATCAGTAGTAAAAAGACAACAACCAGCCCTTTAAGTCAGATACTGTAAACTGACCTTTGGAAAAAAAGAAGAGGTTTGAGTCGTTTTCCACAAATGCTAATGGCCTAGAAAACATATTTGTCGAAGGCTGGCAGAAGACTGCTGTGTTGTTACTATCTCAAAATGTCCGTAATGACACTTTGATTCACAGATGTCTTCCGTCTGTGCCTCAGAGGTCTGGGGTCAAAGCTGCACCGGCAGGCAGGTAAGGCAGGGCTAAAGGTTTGATCAGTTTGTGATGGCTCCACTCACTCTGCATTTGTCTCCAAGGTATTGCAGCCTAGGGGGGACAGTCAGGCTCTGGTTCTACTCACTTCCTATTATCCATGTGACTTGTCTCCGCCACGCTGGAGTCACTTTGATTTGCCTGATGTACTGCTTGACAAAGCTGGGTGATGGCTGAAAAGTGGATCCAGCTGCTATGAAAAGCGCACACCTGACATGCCAGTCCTGGTGCGGGCACATCATGGGGAGCATTTTTTAATTCAGTGTAATTTATGCATTCTTGCAGTCCTGTGTGTGCCTGGCCTGTCAGCCAGTGCCTAGATGAAGGCTGACAGTTGTCATCCAGGGCCTGAAGGTAGCCTCACATAATGACACATTAGACATACTAATGATGTTTTCCTCTGGCATAATGTTTTCTTCTCAACTTTCCTTCCCCCTCTCTTTTCCCTCCTCCCTTCTTCTCTCCACCACAGGGATGCTTAGGACACAAACACGCCAAGGAGACTATCTCTGCATAGAGTGTGGGAAGGGCTTTACTCAACCTAGCCACCTCAGGACCCACCTGAGGTCTCACACAGGTACATTTTCTCATCTGTCCTTACAGAAGGGTGGGGTGAGCTGGGGGAAAAAAACTAACAACAATTGACTTTGTTCTTAATCCTCTTTACTAACCTAAATGATTTTTAAAAGCATCTTTCCTCCTCATTTTGCATCATTTCCAATTTGATTAGCATTGTTCTTGTTCCATTCCAGGTACCTGATTTTCTCCACCTCCCTTGCATAGCATTGCATTACATTTCAATTGAAATAAGCTTATTTGTAGGGCTTTTTTAAAAAAAATCAACCATTTTAATTAGAGAGCAGAATACTCTGGAATGAATATGCTAATGAATTCTATTGCCACCAGCACAAATTGAAGTCAAAGAAGCTTTTTTGAACCAAACGCAAAGCCTTGTTTTTCTATTTCATTTCCATGGATGGCAATAGATCTGGGTTTAGGGGGATATTTTTTGTTCTCCGTCCATCTTTTTTCTTAAAAAAAAATCTAAACCTTGCTAAGACTGGACAGTGGTAAAGTTGCAGCCTTGGTCTTTTTAAAGTGGAAATGTGATGTACTGTGGAGAACCTGGCAAGCTAAAGCTACTAGTGTGTCAAGATACCTCAATAGCAGTACATGAGACAATGAGACTAGCAGGGTTCCCCCCTCCTTTTTGGAGAAGTGTGAATGATGCATACATAAGCCAGTCTGATGCAAAATGACAGAGGCCAAATGGTAAGTAATTCAAGAAGAGGGTCCCTTTACACATACACTGATAATTAATGTTGTCAGTGATTGCTTTCTTCAGCACTGAAGTCTGAATTAAAAAGGGCAGTGGCCTTAGGCTGCCATTAGCACACTCTCTTACAGTAAGTGTTACGGTAAATTGGTATTTTCCGGCTATGGGCGAGGAGCTGGTGTCTTTGCTTTCCCTCCCCACCCCTCCCCCAAATGTGCTTAATCTGTAATGGACTCAAATAATGTACACACACTAACGAAGCTTGAATGTTCATCTGTTAACAAGCCCCCTTGTTCCCACAGTGGTATTTGAGTCTAATGGACTCCGAGGTACTGAAGTTCACACCACCTCCGCAGATGCCCCAAAACAAGTATGTCTTACAATTAATTGGGTATTTGGTTTTTAATGTACTAGCTGGGGGAGAAAAAAAAGAAGGTTGCATGGTGATACTCATCAGTAAAGCACTGACTCTTTTGCTAGGTAGAGTGTAAACAGTAATAATGCTGTGCTTGTTTTAGATCCTCAAATTTATGGAAAGTCCTAACACAAATGAGGCAATTTATTACCAAATGTGAGAAAAAGAATTTTTTTAAAAAACAAAAATCCCAATCCCACAATATATTCAGAACCAGGTTGGGAGAGTAATTTTTATAAAGTGCACTTAAAAGCATATACAATTTTCATGCCCGTTTCACTGGATAGTTTGTCAGTACATATCTATACATGTCTTTGATTTCTGAAATGAAGCAACAGTACAACTAAGAAACGGTCTGTGTTTTTCTGAAGAGTATTCCTATCACAGTATTGTGTAGCTCCTATCTTTGAAAGACGCTTATCTTTCAGTCTCTGTGGACTCTGTGTGGTGGTGTGTGTTTTCCTCTCCTGGCAATGCAGAATATTTCCCACTCTTGCCTAACACCTGGCTGTCCTCTAAAGTTTCTTATTTTCACTAATGCTATGAACTGTCCTGGACATTGTATTTCTTACTTTTTATTCCTCCTCTGTTTCTTTGGTTTCATTTTTATTTCCAGAGAGTTATAGACTATGTGGTTTTCACCAGCCCATCCACCCATAGTATGGACCTCTGAATATCCCAGAGCCTTGAGAAATTAGGATAACAGTTCCCTGAAACCCCAGTAGTTATGCTGGCTGGAATATCCCTGGGAGTTGCAGCCACAATAGCACTTTTCAAAGCTTTCCATCTTTCTTTTCAAGCAAGGGAATGCCCTTGCCCCAAATTCAGGCACTACCAGGTGATGATTGCATAGAAC
This sequence comes from Urosaurus nigricauda, assembly GCA_034509955.1. Classification (NCBI taxonomy): domain Eukaryota; kingdom Metazoa; phylum Chordata; class Lepidosauria; order Squamata; family Phrynosomatidae; genus Urosaurus; species Urosaurus nigricauda. The sequence goes on from JAOEGL010000004.1 coordinate 178,671,614, forward strand.
AGAGTAGTGGTAATATTTCAGCTATCAGAGAAAGGTATGATACTATTTCAATGTATCCACCATTGATTTCATTTCAGCTGTAATGTTTGCTAAATTGTGCCATACCTGGGTCTGCATGGGCTGAATAACACTTCTTCTTCCTGTCCTGCTGGTGGGTAGTGTGGACAACGCAGGGCCCAATTGCAAGTTCTGTTGTGAACTGTCTAGACAGTGTCCAGCCAGTTCAGCACTCGACTTAGCATATACAACCTTAATTTTTTAACCCTCTCTTTTTAAAAAGTTAACTTTTACTCTGGTTCTTCTGTAGCTCTCTGGAGTAACTCTGTTGATAGTGTGTCCCACTGTGCCACCTGCCACCACAAGTTGTGCCTAGCCATGTGGGCACCCCATTTTGGTCTCTGGGAGTGATCCATGGTGGCGGCGGCAGTGGGTAGGACATATGTGAGAACAGCTCCAGCCATTGCTTTGGACGTACCTGGTAACGTGAGGGCATCAGGGCAGCTCCAGGCCCAGAATACTCCAGGAGCAGCCTGGAGTATTTTGGCCCATGCCACCAGGTTTGATCAAAGCAGGGTGAAAAGGGACTGCACCCCTGTGATCCTGAGTTGACTTGAAAATAAGGGACGGTGCACATATTACACCAATATTGGGATGCCTATAAAAATGGGTTCCTGTGTCAGGCAACTATTCTTCTTCTTCTGTAAAATTGGGGTGTTCTTCATGGCAATTGTTAACATCACAGCTAAGGATTTATTCAGTGCTGAACTGAGAATGCTTGTAGTAGATGGTGCTGGGAGACTGTTGCATCTGTCCTTTTGAATTATATTTTTGAATTTGTTCCAGTCTTTTCTATAGGAATAGAAGGAATATTCATAAATATTCAATTCTCAAAGAAAAAATGGGTTTTCCCCAAGGTTGATAAGAAGAATACTGGACAGATGAGAAATGGGCCTTAATCTATGTGAAAAATGCATTATTTTGTTTTTGTTTTCTTTGCTCAGAAAACAGTGTTTTCTTCACAGAAATGTTGTTTTCTGCACAGATAATGGGTTTTTGGCACAGAAAGCACAATTTTCTGCATAGAAAACACTGCTGAACATAAAAGTGCTGTTTACTGTGCAAAACTCCCCAAGTAGTTCCTTGCTCAATAAATATTGAGCTAATAATAATCTGCACAGTTTTTGAGGATGTCTTTAAAGCAGATTTTATTAAAAGTAGAATTATTTATTCTTGCCCATGAGAACAAGATTTGCAAAGATTTACATCACTTCTCTTCAATTTTAAGATTCTGCATGATCTATATGAATATGATGGGAGCTATCCCCTGGAATTATGGAGTTGGGTTTAATCTGGATGATGGTAATTGTAGTTTCTACAACTACAATAAATATATAAATATTATAATGCCTATTTTAGAATGAATAAACATAATTGTGTGCAGAATTAAAATTCTGTTTATATTTAAAAGGGAACAGAAAACATGCCTCTGTGTTAGTTATGCTGGATATTATTCTCTTGAAAGCTGTTACAACAGTCACTTCTAAATAGCTAAATAAGGACAGGATGTACCAATCTTTAATGTCCTTTCTCCAAATGTGCGAAGTGGCTGGCCATCACCACAGTTACTTCTATGCCTCATCTCTGTGACAGCTGCATTCTTTCTGTATCCCCTGCCTTGTCAGTGTTGTTATTAATTAAAACTGCAAACATTAACTGTGTCTACTGCCATCTTTATCACTGTAGTAAACAATTGTGCATTCTGTCCTCAGTTTCACTTTCTAGTTCATTTTGGGCAGTGAAGAGAGGATCTCTCAGCAACACTACTGTTTTTCTGGTAGTTACTAAAGTAATCTCAGGTCTGATTGCTGGAGTGCCACCCCTGAATGCAGAAGCTTTCATCCCATTTGAAATCACTACTATCATTGTAGATAGTAAACTGGGTTAATTAAAATGGATTTGAAAATAATTGCACACTTTTATTTTCATTTCTCCAATTCCTTCATTCTGAAAAAGTAAATTTTCCAATTAATATTAAGTTTGTTTTACAATGATGATTTTTTAAAAAAAAACACATTCTAGATGTAATTATGCTGCTAGCACATTTAAGAATATGTAGACAGCAGTATAAATCTCAAATGATCAAAGCTGTGTTCTTTATTAACCTGTTCAAGAAACATTAAAAGATATATGAAAAACATTCAGGCAATGAGTCCTACAAATAAGTGTCAGCATTGCCAATCCAGTTAAAATATTGTTTCTTACGTTAGCTTAATTGATACCTGTGGCAAAGTTTAATCTTCATCTAATTAAAGAAAACCATAGTGTCATTTTAAACCATTGATAGTAGGATTCCAAGAAATCACACAAATCATACTTTTACAACCATTATTATCTTATTGCTAACTTATGATTGATTCAATATGTTAATTCCTCTGGATATAGTTCAAAGGTGGATATAGCTAAATTGTTGAGTTTGGGTTATTTCACTATGTTTGTGAATTGTGCATAATGAATTTAGACAGAGGAGTTGAAAGACAGAAAATATCTTCAAAAATATCATTTAAAGTTAGTTTTGCATTTCCCAGATTTGTAAATTGAGTGCAGTAATTAGAATATGCTCTGGATTTTCAAAAAGTCACATATCTCACTTTATTCTACTTTCACTATATTCAAATGTGTGCACACATAGTATGTTCAAAGTTCTTTTTAATGTCATGTGTGAAAATGCCCAGAGATCTGTGCTATGGGTGGAACAGATTGGTTCTGAGAGCATACCTTCCCATATGGGAGATAACAAATATTGCATTAGAAGCTGTCATCTTTGATTTGCAATAAGATCATATTGAAGCAGATTTGTCATGTATAATCTTGAGGCACTGTGCAGGAGCTTGATTTTTTTCTGTGGTGGAAATAATTATTAAATATAGATAGTTGGAAACCATTGGCATAAATCCAGTCACTAGTTAGTACCAGCTAGAGTAGACTCACCAAAGCAAAGGGATTTATACAAATGAGATTTATATAAATGGATCCCTTCTGGGAGAAATGTGGCATATAAATGAAATAAATAACAATAAATAAAATGTTGGCTTACCATTCAGCAGTGGATTCAATATCTCTACTCTGTCTGGGAATAGTGGTTAGACTGAGGTTATTGATCCTCAGCCAGAATTTTGTCCCAAACTGGTTCATGGCAGAATAAGACTTTTTGCAATGCCTGCACTGGATTCTGTTCCTAGTACAATTCTGTTCCTGGTGCAATTATGTGGCACAGGACTAGGACAGATAAAGCAACTTGGCCTCTAGATAAGAACCTGTCCATTCATTAAGATTGACTTGAAAGGCTTTGCTCTCCATTCCATTGCATTCCGTTGGAGTTCAGGAGATAGGAATATTGAGGAGAAACCATTCTCTATGACCATTCACAGGCTGTTAATCTTCCTACCTGGAAATGGTTGTCTTGTTCCTTGTCTGATGATTTTCTGACATATTTCAAAGACTTTCTTTTTCCTCAACAGACCTTTGGCTTGCTAAGCATAAGTCATTTTGCTGATTCATTGGAGAATAATATTTTGTTTGTTTTACCTGGTATTTCTGAACTTTTTTTACATAGAGTCATAGGAGATCATCACATGGAGGCTTGCTATTCTTAAAATGTGGCTATATCGTCCCTAAAGCATGGGGGTGTGATCACTGGTCGCACTTGTCTCCTGTGATGAAATCGTCATGGAGGCATCCTATCATTAAAGCGTTCGTGAAGCTGCCATTTCTCTGCATAATGGAAGTTCACATTATACAGAGAAATGGCAGAGAAATGGCAGCTCTGAGAATGCTTTAATGACAGGATGCCTTCATGACAATTTCATCATAGGAGGCAAGCACAGCTGGCAATCACACTCTCATGCTTTAGGGACGATATTGCCATGTTTTAAGAATGGTACGACTCCATGTGATAATCTCCATAGAATTGGAAGAGACCACCAGGGTCATCCAGTTGAACGCCCAGCCATGTAAGAATACACAGTCAAAGTACTCCCTACAGACAACCATCCAGCCTCTGCTAAAAAATCTCCAAAGAAGGAGACCTCACCACCCTCTGAGGCAACATATTCCAATGTCGAACAGTTCTTACTGTCAGAAAGTTCTTCCTAATGTTTAGGTGGAATCTCTTTCCTGTAGTTTGAATCCATTGTTCTGTGTCCTAGGCTCTGGAGCATCAGAAAACAAGGTTGTTTAATCCTCAATATGACTTCTTTTCAAATATTTAAGCATGGCTATCATGTTACCTCTTAATCTTCTCTTCTCCAGGCTAAACATACTCAGCTCTCTTAAGATGCTCCTCCTAGGCATGAATCCAAAGCATTTTGGTCACTCTCCTCTGGACACATTCCAAATTGCCAGTATCCTTCTTGAATTTTGGTGCCCAGAGCTAGACACAATATTCCAGGTGAAATCTGCACAAAGCAAAATAGAATGGTACTACAGGTATTACTTATATCTGTCTAGACACTATAGTCCTATTGATGCAGTCTGGAATCACATTGTTTTTTTTAAGCTGCTGCACCACACTGTTGATTCATGTTCATCTTGTAGTCTACTAAGGCCAAAAACAGACGGCCTTAAAGAGGCAGCATCATGCTGCCCCTTTGAGCGCTCGATCAGGACCCGGCAACCATATATCACACCCGCAATCTGGCCTTTTCCCGGCCCAAAAAGAAGCAGCAGAAAGCCACTCCTTTTTGTGCCAAGGAAAGGGCGCCCCTTTCACTGCCACCATGGGTCTTCTCTGCTTCTGTGGCATGCAGTGTTTAATCGCTGTGCCACAGGAGCATTACCACCATGCCTGCCATCTGATTGGGAAGGCGGCGTGACTCCAGCTTGAGGCCAGAGTCGGGGTGTGCAGTGTACGATCACCACGCCCCCACGCCACTCCCTAGCTGGCTCTTATTGCCAGTCTCTTTTGCCCCTCGGGCTCCTAGATCCTTTTCACATGTATTTTTTATGCTTAACTGTAGTACCTTACATTTCTCCCTGTTGAAATTCATTTTGTTATTTTTGGCCCAGCTCTCTAATCTGTTAAAGTCATTTTGAATTCTGATCCTGTCCCCTGGGCCATTAGCTACCCCTCCTAATTTGGTGTCATCTGCAAATTTAATAAGCATGCTCTCTGTTGCCCTCTGTACTGCATCACCTGCTTCATTTCTTCTAGGTTGAACACTGCTTTCTTTTTGTGAGAATACTCAGGCAAAGAAGATGTTGAGTAGCTCTGCCTTTTCTCTGTCCCTTATTAACATTTCACCATCTTTTCCATGCAGTGCCCTTACAATTTCTGTGTTCTTTCTTTTGCTATGGACAAAAAACACCTCTTTTATTGTTTTTAACCTCTCTAGCAAGTCTGAGCTTGTTCTGAGCAAGCCTGAGCTTGTTTTGCTTTTCTGACTTTCTCTCTGCATGATGTCACATTGAATATTTTCCTATGTTTATTGAAATCAACTTTCTTAAAGTGTAAAATGTGTGCCTGACATTTGACATTTGATAAATTTGATATTTTTTTATTTATTTTACTTTGAGCATTTAAAAATGTAATGGGGCGTAAATAGACTTAATAAGTAAATTTATTATGTAGTTTTTTGTGGAGCTTTCGGGCTATGTGGCCATAGGGAAGGGATGGGACGTTTTAACTTACATTGTTTTAACCTTTTTGTTGTAACCCATCCTGATTGCCTGTTCAGAGGGGCAGGCTAGAAATAAATTATTATTATTATTATTATTATTATTATTATTATTTTGTGTGGCCACATAGCCCGAAAGCTCCACAAAAAACAATAGATGCCGGCCCTGAATGCCTTCGACTCCACAAATTTATTATGCTTAGATTGAGGTGGATGTTTCTGGTGTAAGTACTTGGTTCTCTGGACAGGTGCTTCCTATACAACACTTTAGTGGTAGGGACAACCATATAAGTGTCTGCTCCACTGATATAAATTGAATCCCTATATCTGGGGGGTGAAACAAGTTGCCCCAAAGGGGCGGCTTCATGCCCCTGCTGAAGACAGATTGGGGCTATGGCAATGGCACACTGCAGCCCCAGTCCATCTTGGAGCAAGCTGAAAAAGGAATGGCAAAGACCTGCTCCTTTTTCTGTCCCCCCAAAGGCAGCTTTTCCAGCCTACTACTGCCCATAGGCAGCTTTAAGCCACACTGGTGGCATGCAGCATGTAAACACCATGTTGCCGGAGTGCCCAGAAGCCAGCCCATGTCTGGGCAGCCAGGTGGCTTGAAGCTGGCTTCTAGGTGTCTTAGAGGCATACATCATCTCTACGCCACATCCTCAGGCTGGAAGCCAACTTTTTAAGCTGGTCTATTTCAGCCCAAAGATGCAGACCCGTGCCAGAATCTGATAGTATAAAACTGCTACTCCAACATGCCATAGCACAAGTGGTTTGAAAGTCTTGTCCTTTGTGTAGAGAGGTAGCCAAAATCACCTTGTGAAAGGAGAACAACAGTGGCAAATGGTAATAGATGATCCTACTACCTGCTGCATGTGAATTCATCTATTGCTGTCAGAGGAAGATATGAGCTCCTAGCATACACCTTGTACCAGAAGCTACCTTCATATAGAACATCATATTTCTACAGTGCTATGAGAAGTTCTTTGAGCCAAGGTAGCTAGGGAAATTTCCTGTGCCAAGATACTCCCTGCCCTTAATTATTTGTCCCCAATGATACTTAAAAGCCCCAAATCTGTACAGGTCCACCCTCTGGCACTAGATGTACCTTGCTCAGTCTCACAGAACTATACTGGCAAGTCCTTTGCCATCAGGTCTGAATAGGAATTTAGGCTTTTCTTTGGAATAGTCATCTCTCCGTACCCATAGATTCTTTATCCACAGATTCAACCATCCACAACTCGAAAATATTCATAAAAATATAAATTCAAAAACGCAAACCTTGATTTGGCCATTTTAATAAGGTACACAATTTTACTGTGCCATTGTATTTAATGGGACTTGAGCATCCACAGATTTTGGTCCTGGAACCAAATCCCAGAAGATACAAAGGGGCCCACAGTATTAATCTGTTTTTGATGGAATTGGTTAGCTGTTGGAAACAATTCGGAAAAACCTATTAACATTTGGCTAAGGTATGTTTTCCCATACTATGAAAATCAACATTTACAAAAGTATCATGAATGTGTGTGTGTATATAAACATACACCCTATATTATATATCCTGTATATTGAAAAAGATGTAGTACAGTTTTCAAGAATCCTTTTGAAAATCTTTTTCAAAAATGAAGAGTTTGAACTATAATTTTTAAAAGAGATCACTATAAAAATTAGATGACATTTTATAATACATCCAAACATCCATGTGTTTGTGAAAGAACAGAAAATATGTGATCAAAGGGGAGATGCAGCAAACTACTACAACAAGATCTTGTATTTTGACATTTTTTCCTCCCTGTGTTAAGTGCCAATGATAACATAGCAAGGAATCAAATTCCAGTTTAAACTGTAATGAAACTACAGCTTCAATATCTTCAGCTAAAAACCATGTTTATAACATTTCACTGACATATGTTATAGTACCATGTATACTTTCCATGAGTTTTAAAATCCCATGATTGTTTATTTCTGATTATTCGAAATTTTATTTTTAATCAGTTATGGGGAATTTAAGAATTAAATGAGTCAAAATAACAGATAATGAAGAAATAAATGGCAATCTAATTTGTCTTCTTCACAGGTATAAATGTTATACAAAAAAGGTGAAAAACAGGTAGGTATGTGTTTGAAAAGGAGTGCTAGATTTCTGTCTTTGAACTCACAGATATAACACAACACGTTCCAGAAGCTTTTAACTTTTAGCTGAATGTGAACAGATCCATTCATTCACATGCTTCATTATGGTAGATTTTCATTTTGTTTTGTTATATAAGAAATTAAAATGAATTTACATATATCACAGAAACCTGCAATCACCACTTTATTCAGCAGATTTCATGGATAAAGAATTGTTTTTAAGTGGGCACAACTGACTAATTCACATATCTAGAGTGATTTCATGACCGCACTGCACCAAGCTCATAGCACACCTATGTGATGTGGGTTTTTGAATTTAACCTGTATCATGTATAAGAGGGAGTGATCTATGCTAGCAACATGTACAACATAAGATGGGCATACAGAAGGGAAAGAAGATTCAATTTCCCACTTGGCCATGGTACTTTTGGTCAGTCGTAAGGAAGATCAGGGAATTGAGACTTTGCCTGAGCTGGATGGGGTTACAATCCCCCTGAAATCTCAGGCTCACAGCTTAGGTGTGCTCCTGGACTCCACTCTGAGCCTGGATGCCCAGGTTTCAGCAGTGGCCAGGAGTGCATTTGCACAGGTAAAATGAGTGCACCAGCTGCGACCATTCCTTGAAACATCAGATTTGGCTATGCTGACACATGCCTTGGTTATATCCCTTTGGACTACTGCAACACACTCTATGTGGGGCTGCCTTTGGAAACTGTTCGGAAACTTAAGCATGTTCAAAATGCCACAGCTAGAATGCTGCCCAGAGCCAGTTATAGGGAACATATAACTCCTGTATTGAAATGGCTTCAATGGCTACTGGTTCATTTCTGAGCACAATTCAAAGTTCTGGTCATGATCTACAAAGCCCTACACAGCTTAGACTATTTGTGATACTGTATCTCCCCATATGAACCACCTAGAGCTCTAAGATCCTATGGAGAAGGTGTTCTCTCAGTCCCACCATGATCCCAGGACACAAGAGAGTGCCTTCTTAGTGGCTGCTCCCACTCTGTGGAACTCCCTTCCATGGAAGGCTAGGCTGCCCCTCCCCCTTTGCTGGCCTTTTGCTGGCAAACAAAAACATTTTTATTCTAGCAAGCTTTTTAAAATCATGCAGGCCTGGTTTTATTGGGGAGTAGGGGTTGGTGGGTTGGTTTAGAGTAACCTTTAAATGTTTTAAATTTTGTATGTTTATTTAAGTTTTTACTGTTTTAATTAGGCTATTTTAAGTGTTTTTAAAAACGTAATTTAATGTGTTTTTATATTGTGAGCCACCTTGGGTCCCTTTTTGGGAGAATGGCAGGATAAAAATAAAATAAATAAACAACAACAACCCACTGGGTGACCTTGGGTGAATCACAAACCCTCAGCCCCAGAAAACCCATGATAGGTTTGCCTTAGGGTTTCCATAAGTCAGAAATGACTTGAAGGCACATGACAACAACAACAAAAGGAAAATGAAGGCAGCAAGAACTACTGGTTCAGAGTGAAGCAGTGCTAGGCTGCATCCAGAGATCCTATAAACAGAGTTCAGTTCATGCAACTTTCTATTATAAGCCACAGGAGAGATGATTCTCACCCTTCCCATATTCTTCTTTCCCCGTGCAGTCCCCTGCACCCACTGAAAATGTTACAAAGGGCTATAAAAAATACATGGATAAATTGGGGTGAGGTAAGCAAGCTTTGAAGTCTCCTTGAATTTTGCCTTCTCTTTTCCATATGTGGCAGCTGTAAATCTTGCCGTCATTTTTGTATTGAGAATAAATTTTGGGGTACCAGGAATTTTTGTTCCAAGTATGAAAAAGTCTACTGTTACCTTCAAAACAAATATTTTTCATGGTCCTGGGATTCTTGATCCTCTTAAACGTCCATAGTTGCTCATAACAAGTGTTAAACGTCCATAGTTGCTCATAACAAACTGGCAGCTTGGATTTGTCACTGTGAACAAAGATTGCCAGTCATTAGGCTGCCTTTTTTGTGTTTGTTTGTTTATTCCTCCCTTTCCAAAAATAATTTTAAAAAATCAGTGATGAAGTTGTATCATAATTCTTAGATTGTGTAGTGTAGCATTTTAAGACAATTCTTTCTTGGATAGTCCTTCCAGGCTGACATGTTCTTTCTTGGCCTACATTTCCACCTTCTCTAAGGGCATTGTGACACCACCATTTTTATTTCATAATAGTTCTTTCTTTTAAAATAAGCAACCCCCAAATGATAACCTAGGTAATTTCAACCCCCTGATAACCCACAGGTACAGTATAGGTTGAACTTCAGAAGGAAATCTAAGACAAACTTTCTTAGATCTGCTTGCAGCTGTGATGAGCCAGATTTTGATGGACTGAATCACAGTAGTACCTTTGCACCTTTTGATTGCTAAAATGTGTTATCTAATAAAAAAAATCCCATTTGGTTTGACAAAAAAACAGGTGTTTTTATTCTTACTTGCAGTATGTGCAGGCAGTTTTTATGAGCATGCAATCAAATAATTGATTTGAAGTCGTTTTACTTGAAGCCAGTTAAAATAGCTCCAGTTACCTGGCATCTTTATCACTTAGTGGAGTTTTAGTATCTCCTTAGCCACAACCTGTAATGGCTGCAGTTCATCTCTTCTTCCACATAACAGGGAAACTCTTCTTCGGACTTTCTTTTTAAACTTTTCCATGTTCATTTTTCTTCAACACTTTTCCTTGTGGTAATGGAGACTTCATACAGGAAAATTACATTTTCTAATTTAGCATATGGGGGCCCTGTTCCCATCAGAGTAACAGCAATGTGGGAAGGTATTGCTCTTAGCTATAGCCTTCTCCTCCAGTATTAGAGAGAATTCTACTAATTTGGTCGGCTTAGAGAAAAATTCCCACCCCTCCCACTTACTTTCTCAGCCCATGGCCTTGTCTCTATTCTTATGCTGTGGGACAATGATAACCCCTTTCATGTTTCCTGCTATGTGTAATTCTCCTTTGTGGGAGTATTACAACTAGACCTGTAGGGCAACCTTTCCCAAGAAATCACTGATTGTGATTGCTGTCCCACATCAGTACCCTAATTACAACCTCAGGCCAGGGTCCCTTATTCCATCGCTGTCTCGATCTTTGTTCTTCTAACAGTTCTTACCCAGGGAAACTGGAACGGAGATGTTCTTTTCTCCTCCCACTACAAAGAGGTTTCACTGTGTTCCCCAGTGTAACTAAACTCTGTGTGTGTGTGCTAACAGGGTGAGTTGAAAAAAATTAATGATGAACATCTCCTCTTGGAATTGTGTGTCTGTCTGCTAGGCATGAGGTAGCCATGCAAAAATATAAGACATCTTTCTTCGTTTACTGCAAGAAATCTGGCACCCAACTAAAGAAGTTTTATCACATCTCTCTCTTGGTTACCGTTTCCTACATTTCAAATATACTGCAGTCTGTATAGTAGCTTTTCCCCACTGATCCCCCTTCAATTTTGTTGCAAATTTTCTCTACTCACAGCAGACTTTGACTGGTAAACGTCATGAATCTTGGCCCAGCCTTAATTAGGATTTTTCTAAATCTATTAACAAAGGAAAGATGCTTAATACATTATGTCAAGCAATACTGGCTTTTCTTTAGTTCTTTCCAGGACTGCCAAAGGCACAGATTGAAATTTACTGGGAATATTTTCACATGGATGTTGCATCTGATGTTGTGTTAATTGAAAATGGTCTGTTTCCCTTCATGGAGGCTTTGGCTTAAGGTTAATGTATGAAAGTAAGATGCATCTTGCCATGTAGCTTTAGTCATCAGGATTTCAAGCCACATTGTTCAGACAGGGCTGCTCAGAATGCCATTGCCTGGGAGCTGTAGGCTCCTGCTTATTTGTGGCTTTATTTTGAGGTTCATTGGGGGTGTAGAATGGACCTGCTGTTTTCCTACTGTGGTCAAAACCTTTATAGTGTGACATGCTTTCATGAGAGGTATGCTTTATCTCATTTACATCTTCCAGACCAATGTTGGCTTGACCAACAAAAGCTCTCTGTTACAAAAAAGAAGAAAGAAGGGGAGAAAGAAAGACATTTGTTTGATGGTGATTGTGGTGGTGGAGATGGTGGTGATGATGATGATTTTGTGTCTGTTTGATGTCGTCACACCAATCCATATAACTATTTCAAGAAAGGATGAGCTGTGTGTATAGACAAGTGAATTAATGATAGAGTGGTTGTGTGTCCTACTTTAGAGAGTATGATCTTCTAAGTAACTTTGAAGCTGTTCTCTGTTTTTGAAAAGCAACGGCTAGCATCCTGTTACTGCACTAAACCAATTGTTGCACTTTTCCTTGAGCTGCATGGTAGTAGCAAGGGAACGCAGACAGCGTCTTTGGGCTCTGAGCAGCTTAGTGCCTTATTTTTTCCATAGTTGCTGCACCTGCATCCTTTTTCCTTCTTCCCTTTTCTGGCAGTTATACTCGCATAGTGCATGAAGAGGATTCTGGAAAACAAACCTTAAAAAGCTTGGAGATGACTGGCCTTAACTAAATGTACCTCAGCATTTAGTACCTGGACAGTTTACTGACAGTTCTGCAGTTCCCCTGGTCAGTGTTCCTCAATGTGTTGAGATATATTTTTCTTTAAGCTATACTAATTATATCTAATTTACACAATGTAAATTAGACTTTGCAAAATTTGATGCAGATCTGAGCCTTATTATTATTGGTATTATTATTATTAAGCTTTATTTATGTAGTGCTGTAAATTTACACAGCGCTGTACATACAATCAGTTAAAATAGATGTTTCCCTGACCTCAGGCTCATAATCTAAAAAGACATGACACAGGAGGAGAAGGGAATGGTGGTGGGGAAAGGGACCGAGTCCAGTGGTTCACTCCCTCTGAGGCTTGGACCATGGCACAGGGCCCTTCTTCTTGCTCGGTCTAGGCCTGATTATGTTGGGCCTGCCTTTTCACTCCCTCTGAAGCCAGACAGTGGAAGATAGCATGGAAGGAGGGCCGTTATCTTTAGGCTAGGTCTCTTAATGCTGAAGCCGCTCATTTTAACTCATTTTAAAAACTGGCTAGAGAAGTAATGAGCCCTGCTCGTAGGGGAAGGAGGTTCCAGGAGCGAGGGGCAGCAAGTGAGGATGTGTGTGATGCAGAAGTGGTCACCCTACTCAGCTAGTAGTGCAAGGGATTTTTCCCTCTCCAGGGGAAGGCCCTTGGGTACAGACAACAATCAACAAATCTAATTAATGAAGAGACATTCAGCCACATAAGCGAATGGATGACCATTGAAACACAATGGTCTGGTGGTTGTTTCATGTGGTGAAGCTTGGTGAGTGGTTCCAAATACATGAAATGGAAATGTCTGGTGTTTAAAAAGGTTCTTTGTGTGGCTGTGTGGTTAAAAATATCAGGAATCATGCACGGATCAGATTCTGCATAATTGTACTTCAAGCAACCTCCCACACAGCTTCTCATTTATAAGAATAGGGTTGTTCTCTTCACAGAATAACATGTCATTAAAATAGATAATTGAATGGAATGTGTGTGTTCTAGATTGTTAACACAGTGTTTGTCTCCTCTTGTCCCTCCAGTCTCTCATTTTCAAAAGGATGGGGTCGGTGCTGCTTGCAGGCTGTATGCAGGTTTTGGAAGGCTTTTGTCTGACCCTTCAACCCTTCAGCCTTACATCACACCAGCCCAAAGTGGAGAATTACATCCCCAGAAGCCTCCAGGAGGCATGATTTCCATTTAATTCCTAGTTTTCCACTCCACATGGACTTAAAATGCTCCAAATACCAATTTTTCAAATAGTGTTATTTTTCACTGAAATGCTTGTTGCATGGGAGGAGGGTATGGCTAAAAATATGGCTTGTGCAGCCTATACGTTGTGTGTTAGAACAACAACATAGGATTCAAAGACATGGCAGTGTTAGTCTGGAAAATCAGTATGCAAAATGGTCTTGCAGTAACTTTGAGATGAATGGAAAGATAGAAGTTGGTAACATGAGATTTTGTAGACTTGAGCCTACTTACTCAGATGCATTTGGAGCTCTAATATATCTTTTTTCTGTTCCATGAGCAATGATTATATCTTAAGCCAAGAGAGAAATCTGGATTAGAAGGAGGATGCCCTGAATGAAGAACTAAACAGTACCAGTATGCTATACCAAATGTGTAGAGTTAGGCAAGGGGGTGCCTTTGTATCTGGGTAACTGCTTCTTTCTACCCTTCCAACTGCAAGCAGGAGATGAAGCAAAGTGTAAGACATTTTGGGTTCCTAAATATGGGTCAACATACCACCTCCATGAATCTTACTTCAGTCCTGCCACCAGTATCCTATTACTCAGTTATAAGTCTGCTCAGTTACCATAAAAACCTTGCATTCCTACTTCCCCTCTAGTCCTTTTCTCCTTCTTCTAGCTATTCTTAACCTTTTCTTAAATGCTCCTTCAGTCACTATTATTTGCTATTCTTGTATGTCATAGAGTTTATAGGGACCTGATGTGCTGTGCTTTCCCTGGAGATGATTAAAAATAATTCTTCGTGATGTATTAGGTCAATGCTAATGTGCATAATGCTAATAAAAAGCTAGCAAGGACCACTAAAATGTATGATGGCTCAGCTGCTCGAGCCTTGAAATGGAAGCAGGAGTAAAGGCTATTACTTGGGAATAAGAAAAATATGACGCTTTCTCTTCCCACTTCATTCTGTCGTTTTTTCCCCCCTATATAGGTGAGAGACCATTCCAATGCAGATATTGTCCATACAGTGCCTCTCAGAAAGGGAACCTAAAAACGCATGTCCAATGTGTACACCGGGTACCGTTTGACAACAGCCAGTACCCTGACCGACGGTTCCAGCAGCCTCTGACCAATTACTCAAACAGCCCCATGAAAAATCAGTTGGAAAACTTCCCTGCAATCCATCCAGTCCCTGGAGCAACTGTGTTATAGTGATACTCTGCTCTGTGTTTTGCTAGAAGAGTGATGCCTCTGCACTGTTAATCATTTTAAAATAAATGAAGACGCTACACAAGATATATACAAATTGACGTACTAATCAGTCCCTGTGGTTTCTTATTTCCTTTATAATAAACAGTGGTGTCGGCAAGCTTTGTGATGGCACAAAGCATCTATATTAATCAAGATAACTTTTTTAGGCACTGGAAAAAATTGAACTTTTTATAATTTGGAGGGCAGCACTGCAACAAAATCCTCCCTTGTGGTTGTTGGATATGGTTTATTTTTAATTTTTTTTGCAAAAACAAACAAAGCCAGAGTGGATTTGAGAATGCGGAAAGAAGTGATTAATGAAACTGCCATTGGCTGTCATGCTGGGGGAAAAAACTACAACTCCTTTTTTTATTTAAAAAAAGAAAGGAAGAATGCAAAATGGAAGAGTCATTCAGCGCTGTGAAAGCCAAGCTTGATGAAGGACAGAAGGGACTAAAGAGAGAAGCCATCATTCTACAGTGAGGTTGTTTCATGATAGTTTGGGGACCACTTGCATTTCCGGTGGGCTTATCCTTGACTGCACACCATTAATAGTATGTGAATATGGAAATCAAAACACTTCTTTAAAAAATGCTTCTTGTCTCACTTTAGAAAGAAAGGAAGCAGCTAGTCAGACACTAAGAAGAAGAAAAAATATAAAGCCCTAACAGTCCAAGCATCTGTGGGGCTTTTCTGTTTTGTTTTGTTTTGTTTTGTTTTATTCTCAGGGCCTTTCCGTTTATTCTGCCTTTTCTCTTTATTTAACAATGTTACTTTCTGTGACCTGATCACAACGGAAATATGCATGCTTTTAAAAAAGAAATTTAAATGGAAGAAACACCACCACCTACCTATCTAACAAATATGTGATTCAAAGCTGTTTAAAGCTGCGGATTTGTACGCTTTGAATAGATTTTTTAAAATTTTAAAAAAGAGGAGTTCAGGCAGACCTGGGCCCTTAGGGGACAGTTTGTGCCTGTATTTTTGTGGAGCAAGCCAGTTATCCTTTCTGGACCCTGGTGACATTTTGGGAGGGAAAACAGCAACTTCTTTTGTGGGGGCAGGTCAGTGTTCATCTAATGTGTCATGTCTTGTATTTGGTAATCATGGGGTAATCAGGAGAGAAAAGAAGCTTTATATACCTCTTCTACAGTAACTCCTTTAAATGCAGATTTTCAGGGTAGGGAGATGAGGATGGCAAGTTGTTAACCATGCAGTCTCTGCAGTTTATTAAAAATGTATTCCACAGGTATAAATATTTTCTTTTCCTTTATTGCTGTGACACTGTGTGTGATGGTAATAATTCAGAGTTTCAGATTTTGCACATATAATTTTATGCATCATCATAAAAAAATTGCTGCCTTGAAAAAATATTCTGTGAATTCTTTTGCAAAAAAAAAAAAAAGCTTTACTAGGTTTTTTTAATTGTAACATTTTTGTAAAGGCAGGAAAAGGGTTTTTTAAAAAAACTAGCATGCTAATTATATTTTTCAAAAAAAGCAATAATTCTACATGTACAGAAATGGCGCTAACCTTTTAATACTGATTGAGAGCAACTGTTTACTTTCTACAATAATGGGGTAGTGCTGTTTTTGTAGTAAATGGGCTTCTTACACAAAGATTTTTAATATGTAACCTTTCTTTAATTTTTGTTTTTTTTCTGTTTGATTTGGGATTCTACTTGTTGCAAATTATTTGACTATTCTTGCTTTGCAGTTTGTTGATGCAGTTGTAATGTTCATATGTGCTGTGCTGGTTTGGAATTTTTATTTTTATTTTATTCCCCATAATTTGTGCACCAGCTGTATGCCAGCTGTAATCCTGGTGTAGCTAAGAATGTCTGTGCAAATGCCTATATAAGTGATTGTAATCAGCTCTCTTTTGAAGTTATCTTACGGAAATCCACATAGACACATTCCGCACCCCTCCTTCTTCCTATCCTTTGTATCCCACTCCATCCTCATCCCTTCCCCTTTCATCTCTTATTCTAGATTAAAGAACAATGGTTCATTTTGGGATTCACACTCAAGTGCTGCTTTTAGCCCTTTATCAAGCACTTATTTTCCATGTTTGAATTAAAACAGGTGAGGATTCAGAAATGCACAAAGATAGCTTCTATGCTTATTTGTGTTTTGGCAGTTATTAAAAAAACTCTTCTGTTTTGCCCCCAAAGTTATGAGTTGTCATGTGCAGCTATAATTATTATTTTTATTTTATTTTATTTTTTGTTGGTTGGTGTGCGTGTGCATGTGTGGGTGTTTTCAATTGTGTTTTCAGAGTGTGTTTTATTTTATTCTTTTTGCAAGCTGATATGGAAGGATCTTAGTTAATATTTAGAACTGAAATGCTCTTCCTGGAGACTGTTTACTTCAGGACTGTCAGACACAGAGAGAAGAAAGTGCTGTCACTGCCATTACCAGGGTACTAATCAGCAAAGTTTACAATCATAATTTAGCTACATGAAGAACAACAGCAGGGGAAATCAGTTTAAATAATTATATGCTGTGTATAGCACAGAAATGAGATTTTCACTTAATTAAACAAGAAATGGGGTGGGAGAGGGGGATCCTTCATTAAAGACCAGCCATTTTCACATGTGAATCCCAGGCTTTGTAATTTCCTCCTTTATCATCCATATTGTATTGATTTCTTAATTCAGTTAGACCCTAATGCTTAGTATGATTTGTGTTTCTTATTTATTTAGTTCTTTGAGTTTCAAATAGCCTTTAAAAGAAAAAAAGGAAACTTGATAATGTTATAGCATGACACACTTTGTAAGCCATCTTCTGACTGTTACCAAGACTTTCTACTACCTCTATCAATCTGTTTCTTTTCCTTAACAGGTTTTCTACAGTGTTGCAGTCTAATGTACCTTAGACAATAAAGGGTTTGATTATGAGCACTGCAGATGGTGTATCTGCCATCCCTTTCTCCATTCCTCTTTTCATTTTGCTTGCACTTTTTACCCTCCTATAAAAAAGTGAGCATCCCCGCCATAGCAATTCCACTCACATTAAAATATTGTACATTGACACACACACACACACCAAAACATGTTTTGAAATAATAATATCTTTCAAAATGAATCAGTTGGAGCTGGCCTTTATATTCCAAAGATTATTTCCATGGCTAATAATCCTGTATGAAAATAGCTAAATTCTTGCGTGAAAAAAAACAACACATTTGAAGGTATAGATTTGAATTTTAAAACCACTTAATACATCTTTTATGGGGGAAGGGGAGTTGTGAGCAAAAGAAGTGAAGTGACATCATTTTAGAAGAACTGAGTGGACATGGGATATGTTCAGCATGATAGTGTTGAAATCTGGTTCCATCTTTACATGGCAATAGTGTCCTTTACAGTCCATAATTGAAACATAAGAACATGCCACATGCAGAAACAAAGAATGAACAAAGTTCTGTTCCTAGAGGAGGTAAAACCATTCAAATATAGTTTATTAAAACAAACTAAACCATGGAATCCAGCCACCCAAACCACTAGGCTTGGAATTATACAGTGAGACTATGCTGGTATTCCAAGAAATACTAATGTTCTTTGGATTATGATAGAAAGATTATGAAAGATAGATACAGGCCACGTAAGCAAAACTTTTCCACACAGATACCTTTCACAAGCTGTACATAACCATATGCAAAAGCAAGAAGATTTAATTTTAAATGAGGCATGAATGATCAACACCCAGAGAATATGTGTAGCATTAGGCTCAAAATTACTTAGAATTTGTCTCCCTTATCACTAACCTCATATATAAATGTTGTTCATTAATGAAAAAAGGAGTTCTAAAATGTATGCAAAGCAGCATGCTATTGTAGAAAAAGGTTGCAGATTCTGGAGTACGCTTTGTTTATCCAGAAGTGATGCTGTTAACAAACCAAAACACAACAATTCAGTGAAGTAGCCAGATCACTGGAATGTTAATGCAGAATAAGATCAAATGAACATTCCAGTTTTGAAGACAAAAAAAGAAATCATCCTTTCAATGACCTTTCAGACGATGCATTGATTCATTTAATGGCAGACTTCGATTGCAATTTTTGTATTTTGTGTAATAGAATTTTCTTTCTCTAGCATAGCTGTAGGTAATTTCTATTCCAATGTACATTGTCATACAACCCAAACAGTTTAGTGACAATGCATCATTATTGCTATAAGAAAAACATCAATGAAAATAGAAAAGCTTAGGTTTATTATATTTCGTATCCTAAGAATGAGGAAAAATAACTCAAATTTCTTTTATGAATTCTGCTTTTATACTGCTAAAATGAACAAAGTGAATTTAAGAATTAATCATAAGCATTAAGAACTTTTTGAAAAAGCAGTAAAAATATTGACGAAAATGTTAATTTTAGCATACATTTTTTACCTATCCTTCCTACTACCATGTTTCCCCGAAAATAAGACAGTGTCTTATATTAATTTTTGCTCCCAAAGATGCGCTCGATTTTATTTTCAGTGGATGTCTTATAGCTCCACAAAGAAGAATTCATATTTATTGTTGAACAAACATTTATTAAATACTGTATATATATTTATATACAAAATTTTTGCTAGGTCTTATTTTTGAGGGAGGCCTTATATTTAGCAATTCAGCAAAACCTCTACTAAGTCTTATTTTCTGGGGATGTCTTATTTTCAGGGAAACAGGGTAGTTACGCTTTAGATATTATCTAGAGATGTACAACTGATAGGAGAGTGGACTCAGTGTCATCGATTGACTGGCTACAATCTTACCTTTACATCTTCTACTGAAAACATGCCCTCTCACACTTCTGCTTCTTTGGGGAATGTGATGTAGGCTGCATCCTCACTGGAAAAATAATTCAGTTTGACACCACATGGCTCAATGCTATGGAAATCTGGGATTTATTGTTTTGTGAGACATTTACTCTTATCTGTCAGAGAGCTCTGCTGCCACAATAAACTACAGTTCCCAGGATTCCATAGCATTGAGCAATGGCAGTTAAAGTGGTCTCATATAGGATTATTTCTACAGTGCAGATGCAGCCATAGTTAAAAAAAATGCAAAAGGCTAAATTCCAGGATTGTGATGTGTCTTGCTACAAACCAAAAGCAGTACAATCTTGAAGAAACTGAAAATCGGCACTGGCCATGGGACCTGGCAAGAGGCAAAGTAGTGAGTAATAAAACTAATTACAGATGAGTCCACACAAACACAAATAAGAAGACTGGAAATGTTGTAAAGGCAATTATTAATACAGCCCTGATGTTCTTTCTGTTCTTTCTAACTATTGGCCTTAATTATGGCTCCTTAATTCTGGAGTTACTACTGATGATAGTAAAACAAAAACAAAACATCACAGCTACATGTGGCAACTCTTCAAAAAGTGTTTTCACAATGATGTAAAATTTTCACAATGATGTTTTCACATGTCCAATTCTGCAAACTGATTCCCCCCTCCTACAGTCAGAATTTTTTTCCCCTAAGCAGATGCTTTCTTATTACAGCCCTTTGAGACTGCTGGAGGGCTTGTACACAACAGCACTCTTCAGTACATGGTTTGTACACTTCATTCAATATTGTGCATTGGATGACAGGGGGTGAAGGGATAAGATGCCATAAGCCTTTCTGAAAGCACATTTAATATTTAAATAGCTTCATGAATTTCTGATCATTGCTTTGAATAGCTTTCTACCAAAAAGAGTGTATTGTAGTGGATGAAACCAAAGGGCCGTTTTACATTTGTCTTTTGGACAAGTGTTCTAAGGAGCAGGTCATCAGACTTTCAGAGTGGCATTGCTCTTCAAGAAATTAGCAGCATTAAGAAGGTTCTTCTGAATTGTTCCTGTAAAATAAGCTCATGGGAAGTCATCTATTATCTTCATCATCATGAGTATAGTGCCACAAAAGTCCTCAGGGGAGAAGAGTTATTCTGAGAAGTGGAAAAAGATTTATTAGTTTTATGACTACCCTGTTCGCATGCTTTAGAAGATAGGAAAAGCAACGCCTTCCAGTTTGAAGTTTATAGGGGTATGGACTAGATATGGCATCACCTGCCAAGAAAATCTGAATTCTGAATACATGCTAGGATTTGCAGAATTTGATGTTAATTGTGGATACCATATGCTAAAATATCAACAGAAGATATAAACTGGACACTATGGTAGAGAGTATCCCAAAAGGCTTTCAAAAATACAGAGGCCGAGCTTCTTTGAAGATGGCTATTGTAGAAGCTGTCGCTCTCTAAAAGTAAGTATTTTGGAGTGTAAAAGTGAGTTGTAATATTTCATCTAATAATGAAAACAAATGCCTCGTCTGTAAGAAATCTCATTCTACTGTTGTACTTCCTTTTCTATGCCATTTCTCTTTTCACAGTGGTTTAGTCTTACTGCTTCTAATAACATTGCCAGATGATGCTTACATCCTTTTAGGATCAAACTGTAAATTGAAAACAAAACTGCACCATGCCATGATATGCACAGGTAACATTATAATGGAGAATATGGTTCTTCTGGCTGGATTCTTCATGTTTCCTTCATGGCCAATAGATCTTCTGTCTTGTATACAGTAAAGTACTAAGTCTGTCCTTCAAACTGTAAAACATTCCACCATGTGTTCATGTTTTGACTGCCAATGGTACAGTGGTGCCTGGTGAAACTCTCATTTCATGACAATTAATGGATGAGAGAATCCTTACCTCTGGCACTAGAACTGGTTATTCTGTTGTGACCATAGAACTCTGGCCTCCACAAGACAAGGAAGCAAATGTCTCAAGCCTATATCATCACCATATAGCTGCTATCTTCAGTTTTACTTAGTGAATCAGCAGAGGAGCCACTGATGCAACAGCATAATATACTTGCAGCTATTTCCCTCCAATCTAATGTGCAGCCATCTTTTCTTGTCAGGAGGGATTGAAACAGGAAGAAGTGTCACATTCCCAGCTGGTGCTCCTAAAAAATGAATGAAATGCATTATTTCTTCCACACCTGTGGAAATTTTCACTGCTTTTTTACCATGTCCAAATATCTGCATGTATTAAAAGGTTCATGAATTATAAGAGTGGATGGCTAAAAAGACAAGTAGATGTTAGAGCAAATCAAGCCTGAACTCTCCCTAGAAGCCAGGATGACAAAACTGAAGCTCTCATATTTGAGTCATATCGAGAGAAAACATGACATTAGAAAAGGGAATAACTGGGGAAGGTAGAAGGCAGGAGAAAAAAGGAAGATCGCACTCCAAATGAGTAAGACTCAAGATGCCACAGCCTTCAGTCTGCAAGATCTGAGCAAGGCTGTTGGACAGGGAGATGTGGAAGTCTCTCATTTATAGGGCCACCATAAATCAAAGTTGACTTGATAGCAGTTAACAAGAAGAGTATATCCACTGAATTACTATAGTAGTTTGATGCCTGTGACAGGGCCACTTTAGGGTTGCCATAAGTTGGAAACAAAGGCACACAACAATACATAGATAGATAGATAGATAATACAATATATTATTAATAATGGCCAAGGCATATCTTCAGCTTGTAGCTACAATGTATTTCCCATTGAACCCACCCAAAACCACCTTTTTGGTGTGGCATCCCTCTGCAGATAGCCATTTCTTTGTCAGTGAAGAGCATGGGGAGCTATAGAAGCATGTCCAGTTATTTTCCTTTAGCTGGACACCCTTCAACAGAAATCCTTAGAGACCTTTCAGGGCTTCTTGGAAAGTCTCTGGGGATGGTGTTATTCTTCATCCAGATAAAAGAAGATAGCTCAATGTTTCTCTGCTGCTCCCCTGAACAGAAATGATCCGTTTGCCAGGGCTGCTACACTGAAAAGGTCAGTGTTTTGGTCACTTTGTAGTCAGAATTCTAAACTCAACAACCAAAATAGTGGGTTCCAATGTTGTAAGCTGGACTTTATACTATTGTAACTCACTAACAAGATTCAAAGATACAGCCATTTTAATCTGTAGAATCAGTATGTAGAAGGATCTTGTAGCAACTTTGAAACTAACTGTAAGAAGTTGGTGGCATAAGCTTTCGTACACTATGAAAGCTCATGCTGCCAACTTCTTTCATTCAGTCAAGTCTCAGAGGTGCTATGAGATCTCTCTACACACTCACTAATAATATGTCAGCCATCATGTTAATACTATTAAAATCAGATTGCACATTGCCATAAGAACAGTTTTAAAGTTCAGAACTTATTATACATTTACAGTGACTATCTCCTTTGAACAACTTAAATTACCTGGAGCTCCACCTTCCAATGGTTAGTGGAGGAAAAGTGTGTGCATATAAGCAGCAGTTAAGGTCAGTCATAAGTTAGATCAGAGAATAGGGGCCTTGCCTGTGCTGGATGGGGTTACACTCCCCCTGAAATCTCAGACTTGCAGCTTGGGTATTCTGGTGTTCTCCCATATCCTTACCAAGTGTCTCTCACATGGTTATGGGTAAAGGAAGAGAGTCCCTCCAGACAACTTGAGTCCTAGAATCTAGATTGGACCCAGCATCTTGGAACAAACTACAACTTTGTTAAGCTAAAGGTCTATTGATCTTTGGAAAGTTCTCTAGAATATCCAGTAAAGTTCCCTCCCCCCCCCCCCGAGTAGAATTCTATCATGTGAAAAACAATCTGTATTCTGGAATACTGCAGTTTGATGACATGTTAACCAGCCCATTGACAACTAAATTTTATTTACTCTACTTTTCTACAACCAGAGTTTCGAAAAGTAACTCTTCTAGACTACGACTTCCAAAATCTGCTAGCCTAAATGCTGATCAGCTCAATATGAACTCAGATGGGCCCAATTTTATTTTATCGGTCACAACTATAAAATGACACATTTTTCTACTTCGACTTCCAGAACATTTTCCCCAGTCAGCATAGGGAGCTGTAACTGGAAAATGTAATTTTTTCTAAGTTCTTTCTGTAATCAGCAAGGGTTTAAGAGAAGTATTCATACCCAATATTTTATCATTTTAGGATTAAAACTGCTTACACCTTTTAGTTCCCCAAATACACAAGTTACTATGATGACATCCTGACTAATAAATAGCCTCCTTACTTTTGTTGAGTACTCCAACAAATATTTAGCAATATTATAAACATTAACCTGAAATTTTTGGGATAGTTTAAAAGACATAAGATAACAGGTGGGCTGAGCACAGTGGGCATAAAGACTGGCCTGGGATGGAGTTGGGGTGGCCATTGGATGTAGTGATTTGGACTGATGAAAGCTAAGAGTCCAGTAACCTCTGGGAGTCCACAGCCAAAGCTTTCCCTCTAAGGAATAATATGTAATTGCCATGAGTGTTGATCCTGCTTGTGCATTTTTCTGTGTTTGCACATGGTGAAAAATTGGGGAAAAGAGTGAACTGCCCCTATATTCATGTCAAATCTGGCAGTCTCAGTTCAGATAGCATGGTGTTTCCTACATGGATGGAAAATGCAGTTTAAACCTACCCATCCCCACTTCTGTATTCAGGGAGAGCTTATATTTGAGGAATGGAAGCATGGAGGAGAACCATCATGATAGATCAGCTGCCAGCAGTGATCTGAAGACCAAGCAATAAAAATATTCCTAAGGCGACACAGCAGCCTCTCCCATGGAGATTGTGGGTCTTTTGAGGCTTAGCAATGATATAATGAAAAACTTTTATTTAGGAGTCATGGTGACTTGGTCAACAAGTCATCCCTGTGGGTTCATTGATGTGAAGTAAGGGATATGTGCTGCAACAGGAACAAAGGAAAGTGCACCCTGTGATCCAAACCTGGCTAATCAGGTGGCAGATTCTGGGAAGCAGACTTCCTACTATTCCAGAACTTCCTTTCTGTTCTTCTGCGGAAGGACAGAGCTCCTCATGCTATATTACATGTCCTAAACTAGCCCACTGTCTCAGATATGGTTGAAGACACTATCTCATCTTTGTAAGATTCAGATGTGGTGGTCAAAAATGCCAATGCATTTCTGGACTGCATCAACACAAGTATAGTAACCAGATCAAGGCAAGTAGGAGTGCCCTACTATTTTGCTTTGGTCAGATAACTGTGTCCACTTCTGAGCACCAAACCTCAAGCTAGAAAATGTCTGGGAAAGGGTGACCAATGATCAAATGTTGGAAACCAAGCTCTGTGAGGAAAGGCTTAAGGAGTTGGGTATGTTTAACTTGGAGAAAAGGAGGTAGAGTGGTGACAGGATGAACATGTTTCAATACTTGAAGGGATGACATGTAGAAGAATAGGAGTGGAATGGGCTTGTTTTCTACTGCTCCAGAGACAAGATAGTGAAACAATGGATTCACATTAAAGGTAAAGAGATTCTACTATACATTAACTTTGCTGTAAGAGCTGTTTAAGAGGGGAATAGACTACCTCAAAGGGAGGTAGACTCTCCTTCCTTGGAGACCTTTAAATACAGATTGGATGGACTTCTTTCAGGAGTGCTTTATAGTCGTATATTCATTCATGGCAGGGTTAGACTAGATGGCCTTTGTGGTCTCTTCTAATTCTAAGATTCTATCATTCTATGAAATATTGTCCAATATCTGTATATGTAATGAGGACAAACCACATCTAGTTCTTTGCCTCAGGTAATAAAATATATTCCAAACATCTAGAGTTTAAAATTTTTCCAGAATCAAAGTAAAATTTCTTTCTAACCTGAGATGGATAAACCATGTTGATCTTTACCAACATATTTACATTTGGACCACCTTGATACATTTTCATGTTATCCTGGATTTAAAAAGAAACGTGCACATAAGAATGAACTGGAGGCAGAATTTTGCAAGAATGTAAAAAAAGAGGGAAAAAAGATGCTACAATTCATTTAGCCAGCCTTTCTCTTTGCACATAATGTACATATCAATTGCTTAGCGGTGCATTATATAGCATAATCTAATTCACTGTGTCAAACTTTTCAATCCAATTTATACATGCAGCTGCACGAGTCTCTGCATCATTTACACTGAGTAATGTTTTAGCTGCTCAGAAGAACCTGAGTAGATTTAGTGTGTATTATACTCAGGGACCACCAGTGAACAAAATGAATGAAGCCAACCCTGCATATAAGAACCAGATTATTGTGTGTTTTATTTTGTTCAGTGATTTTTCTCTCTCTTTATTTTCCCCATTTGTACTTCAGCCCCTCCCACCCTGGCAATAGTCAGCTATCCAGTCTTGAAAGTGTCAGTATGTCTTGAATTTGCAGTTGCATCAGAAGTATGTCTTTGAACTGCTCAATGGTGCTTTGCATTTCTTTGAGATCTTGTATAGTGAAGAAACAGAATGTGGACTAAAATGCTGTGAAGTTATCTCATTATTTTGCCTTTAAAAAGAGAGAGTTTAACTTAGATAATGTAGACTCTGTCACTTATTACACACAGCATATTCTATGGATATTTCCTCCCCTTTTTTACACCAACAATGAGACCGTAAGGATTCTAGATTACTAGACAGTGATGAACAAAGAAACAATGCAAAGCTTGATGCCTATTTTTCACTTGATATATGCCTTTAAAAGTTGTATGTAGCGGGTCCAAATGTGCTGTCCCACATGGGTATCATGTGACAAGTGACAAGTTGCAGCTCTCCAACAGTAGCCCAAAATCATACACACCCAGCAGTCAGATGTATCCTGGCCAGTCTGGCAACAGCTTTACAAGAAAATTATGTAAGTGTGACAAGAGGCATACCAACATTTAGCATATGATTTTTTTCATGCTATAGGTGTGCTAATTCAACATATGTGGGAAGTGCCCTCCTGTTACAGAGGAGGCAATTCTCCATCCTTTAACAGAAATATTCACTGTATATGATAAAGTATATACTTATTATTTCTCTTCCTACTCCTACTCATAATAAGTAAAACATATAGTTACTTGTACAAGCATAGTTGCACATTTCTTCCCTTCTAAGATCCTGATCACAGTATTTCCTGACTATGGCAAGATGTCTTGCTCTTTAAAACATACTCATTATTTCTAAATTGCCCTTGGAAGACAGGAACTCAGATGACCCTTATTTTAATATTATCAATGAGTGCTTGGAAATGTTACATTTTTGGACTACAGTGTTCAGAGCCCATGGGCCAGTTGCCATGTGAGGTGGAGGATTCTGAGAGCTGAGTCCAAAAATGTTCCTTCTGTGCACAGTCCTAACTCTTCACTCCCTTCTGGTTTGGCTCTATATATATTGGGCCTCATTCCCACTACATAATAAATTGGTTTTCAAACCAATCTGAATTGGTTTAAATGGCCCTTTTTCCCCCTTCACTGAATTTCTGTTGCGGTTTGGCGAGGTGTGCACAGCATTAAATCCATTTAAACTGGATCTTCTAGATCTGCGGAATTCATCACTTCTTTTGAAATGAATCGATTCTGCACAAGCTCTGTCCATTTAATTCTGTTCCTGTGGTGTGGTCACCCCTGTGAGGTGACTCCATGTTGCATTGATCCATTGCTGAATGTGTATGCAAAGTACATTAAATTGAAACGGGTAGGTTCAATCATGCTTGAATAGTGTGAATGTCTATTTGGCGCTAAATCACTTCATCGTTTTGACTCAAAAAATGATTTATTTTGTAGTGGGAATGGGTGGAGATAAGATATGATTCCTACTGCACTTTGAATCAGGTTAGGTTCAGGCTGATCATCATATCTTTTTCTTTATGACGCCAAGGGGCCCATCAAACCATTCATGACTGGGGATTTGGAGGTAGAATTATAAAATCAGCTTGAGCACACATTACTAGGGTGACACAGGCCCAAACCACAGGGCAGCATGTTTATTGTGCCTTTAAAGTAGCTTGTATCTCAGTAAGTGGAATTAAGCCTTAAAGCAGACAGTGCAGCAGAGCGAGTGCTTGAAAGCTGAGTATGTGAAATCTGCCTTCTGGGGGTGAGAGGACAATGGAATAAATCAGGCTAGATATAGGATTGCAGCCACGGATTCTCCTGAAGCATAATATTACTTATTATTTTTATTATTACTGTGGTCTGGAATTCTACTGGACCATTACAAATGTCTAGCATATGGTTACACACTTGTGACTATTTCATATTCATGATCACTATGGAGTCCCTAGTTTAGGGGCTATGTGAGGACCCTGAAAGTCCCCCAATCTCCACTTAGTATAAAGCAGCCACTGTGATCAACTCCCCTGTGAATCAGG
Source organism: Urosaurus nigricauda (assembly GCA_034509955.1). Lineage (NCBI taxonomy): Eukaryota > Metazoa > Chordata > Lepidosauria > Squamata > Phrynosomatidae > Urosaurus > Urosaurus nigricauda. Next base: position 178,699,515 of record JAOEGL010000004.1, read on the forward strand.
GAGTAGTTGGCTAATAGTCCCATCTCACTCCCTCGTGTGAGCGATGTGTGGCACAAGTGGGAATTGTGACAAGGTTGTGCTTCTCTCTGTTGCACCAGAGATTACTTACTGGAAGGGGTAGAAACAACTGTCAGCTGCTACACAAGCGACAGGAACAGACCCCTATCAATTGCAGTAGCTGCTTCCCAGTAAGTGGGGATTGGCAGGATTGGGATGAGATTCACTGCATAGCATTCTGCCTACAGTGCTTACATTTACTTTAATGTCCAATAGGATTCAGTCAGTACCATTATTTCTTATCTGCCTCCTGTATGGATCAAAGCAGAGAACAGTAACAGATTAAACGCAAAACTTCAGTTAAAAGAGCACTTAGAACCAGTAGATATTAAAATTAATCACTATACAGTTGGCCAGCCCTTTATGCAGAGGATCCATTCCAGACTTCCCCACATAAGGGGAATTGAGTACATGCTCAAATCCCATTAAGGACAATGGGATGTGCTCCTGTGGTGTGCTGCAGTGCACACATCATGGGCACCCCCCCCCCCAATATTTCTATCGGGGCTTACCTTCCAGGTGAGCTCAAGTCCGTGGAAGGCAGCCGTGCATAAGGGGCAGGCCAACTGTACTTCATAATTCATAGTTTAAAAATAGTAAAATAAAAATAATAAATAAATAAAAAAAATAATCTAGCTTGGTTTGAAACAAAGAGCCACCTGCTGCTTTCCCTACATGGTGCCCCAGAAAGATCACAAATATGAGTTACAGTTATGATGGGGGGGGGGAGGGAGGACACAAATTTCACCAAGCAAGTTATCTGGTATGCTGATTTCTAAAACTCTTTTCCTTAGCAACTGTGTTGTGGGTTCCTTCAGAAGTGCTCAGGGACTTGAATTTATTAGATCAGTTAATACACTGCAATAGCACTTACAAAGTGTCATGTGTGGAACACATTGCTGTGTTGTTTTTTTAAAAAGTCTTTCTTGCATAGTTCTGTCTGCTAAGAACATTCTTTAAACATATTAGAATTTTTTATATATATATAAACAATTTGGGGCTGCAGTCTCTGACATACACTCTTTTATAACCTGAAAGTAAATTTGTTTTTACAGAATGGAAGATTGTGCTCTGGGATTTCATTCGAAACACTAGCCAAAAGAAATAGTGAACTGTTGCAAAATAATTCTGCTTAACATAGTCTTGTTTGTGATAGTTGCATTATTAGGAAAATAGAAAAATACAGAAGGCTCACTCAAGAGTGCATTAAAGGGAAAGGGAAATACGGATGTCCACAACATTCATCCAAGTTATTTTTAAAAATCGGAGGCAAAGCACCATCCCTAAGAAGACTCTGAAGCCATGCTGTACTTACAGTGTAGTCCTATCTGTGTCTACTCAGAAGTGAGCCCCATTGGATTCTGTGGAGTTTATCACATGAAGGGAATTGAAAGTATAATCTAATGGTAATCTGAATGCAATCATGGGGTTTTGCATGATAGCGTGAAAGCTGATCACATACATTTTCAGGCAAAGGGAAGTCCTTCTGAAAGTAATCATGGGGTTTTGTGTGATTGTGTAAGAAACTATCACACACAATTTCAGGCACTGGGAGGCAATTTCGGGCAGTTCTGAACGCAATGCAGTCTCAATACACAATCAAATTTGCTAAACTAGCGAATTTACTCAATTCCAAACTGGCGTCACTTCCATTTCTTTCGAAATTGAGAGAAATTCCTCCCATGTGATAAACTCCAGTGGGATTTACTTTCAGCTAAACTGGTATAAGGTTGCTGCCTAATGTGAGCAAGAGCTGTGCATGGATATGGCTTGCATTCAATTCAACTGAGTTTTCTCAAGAGAAGGGATAGAATTTGTTCCCAGGAAGATCTGGAATAGCTGTTTGGTGAAAGAATAATAGTTTTCCTGACTGTTAATATGCCTCTCAAACATTAAGCTGTGCAGGACTTCCCATTTACTTTATAATGCCAATAATCATTAAAATCTTTTCCTCTCCCATCCCTTTTGTTTTGACAAAAAATTTAATGCCCTGCTACTTTTATCAAATCCATATGGAATTAAATATCCAGGCACACTTTCACACACATACTTTATGAAGTTAAGGGAAATATTTGACTGGATTCCAGCTCAAATGGGGAAAAGGGGAAATGGTACGTATCAACTTAGTCTGACTGTCTGTGCCAGAGCATGGTCTGTCTAGAGACACAAGAGAGATTGAGAGAGACTAAGACTGAAAGAGAGAGAGAGCGAGAGAGAGAAGTTCTACATTTGTGCTAGAGGAAGGAATGAATAACAGCTTCACTCCATCCATAAAAGTGTGGCCTCCTCCCATATGTCAAACACCTTCCAATAGTATGATGTGGAGCTTTTAAAACATCTGTTTCTCTCTCCTATTTCCACACCAAATCACTGAGTTTTTAAACTAAAGTGACAGAGAAGGAACCAGCTTTGTAACCGTCAGGAGTGTAGCCATTATCCCTCCCCACCTACCCACCCACCAACAGGAAGAACCTTCACTTATTGTGGATCAGTTATCCCGAACATGCCTTTAACCACTACTTCACTCCCACAGCCAGGGCAGACAAACACTAGTAAATTATTTCCCTTTCCTGCCTCAGTCTTTCAAAGATCATTGTAGGATGATTATTTTCCAGAGTATTCATGTACAGTTTCATAGTAGTTGCCTACAGTGAAAATGATTAAGAAAAACTGAGCTATTAATCAGGATGTTCCAGGAAAGAATGTTGCCTCTCCCATGAAATCACTGGTTGGCTTTAGGCAAGATACTATTTCTGCCTTCTTTAGACCCAGGGTTTGAAAATGTTACTTTTATAGACTCCCTTATGGAACTAAACAGTAACATTTTCTAGCCCCCCCCCCCCCAACAGCCTCCCTCCCACTTTCCATTACTGGGAAATCCTTCAACATTTTACGGATGCAAACTGTCACACAAATGCATCTGAGGAAGTAGACTGAAGTCTACAAAAACTCATGCTGCCAATTTCTTTCAGTTAGTCTCAAAGGTGCTACAAGATCTCTCTGTGTACTAATTCTACAGACTAACATGGCTATATCTTTGAACACATGGCCAAGGAACATCAGAGTGTTGTTAAAAGGTTGTAGCCAAACAGAGGGCAAAAGATCTCAGTGAGGACAAATAGACAAAAACTGTGATTTTAAGCAGAGAAACCTTGGAATTTATATACAGGTCGAGTTATATACAGGTTTAATTCCTAAATCTGAAATGCTCCAAAATCCAAACCTTTTTGCATGGGTGGCTGAGATAATGACAACTTTGCTTTCTGTTGAACATAATTATTAAAAATATTGTGTATAAAATGATACACCTCCAGGCTATGTGTATAAGGTATAAAGGTAAATGTAAAGATTTCCCCTTGACATGAATGTCTAGATGTAACTGACTGTAGAGGACAGTGCTCATCTCTGTTACTAAGTCAAAGAGCCAGTGTTGTCTGAAAACAAATCCGATGGTTATGTGGCCAGCATGACTGCTCTGAATGCTGTTACCTTCCCACTGAAGTGGTGCCTATTTATCTACTTACATTTGCACACTTTCAAACTGCTATGTTGGCAGAAGCTGGATCTAGTGATGGGAGCTCACTCTATCCTGCAGCACATGGGCCTCAACCTGCCAACCTGCTGACCATACAATTGTCAGAATTGGCAGCTTAACCACTAAGTCACTGGTCCTTTGTATAAGGTATATATGAGTCTCATCTTCAAGATATCATATTATACATATGCAAACATTCTAAACTGCCCAAAAATCTGAAATCCAAAATGCTTATAGTCCCAGTTACTTTGCATAAAGGAAAGTCAACCTGTACTGATTTTAAGAAAGCCTGGGGAAAAAAGCCTGGAAGGGCAAAACTGCACCCCTTCTCTCCTCTCTTTCTAAATGAGTTAAAACTACTCTTGTACTTACAGCTCAATCTGCAGTAATTAAAGGTCAAAAGGAGAAAGCAGGAAGAGGAGAGATAAACTGGGACATTTTAAAGCACATGAGAAAGTGGAACAACAGAGGGTTAACTGTTACCATCCCTGCCAAATCATGGTAGCTGGAGGATATGTTAGGGGGGTAATAATACCAATTTATTTTGCACAGTCCCTGTAAAGATTACAACTGGGTAATGTAAAGGCTTTCCTGACTTGATGGCATAATATAAATGTTAGCAGTGGTGGCAAGGAGGAGGAGAACAGTTGCTGCTCATTTGTTTGTTTGTTACTTTAAAGTATTTACACCCCATCCTTCAGTCAAAAAGGCTTCCAATGTGGTTTACAAATCATTAATTTGATAGTTTTCTCTCCCCCCCCCCCCACCATAAGCTTACAATATAAATAAGAAAAGGAAAAGGAAATGGCAGATGGTTTCCATGGCTGAGCATAGATTCACACCCTGGTCTCCAGAGTTGGAATCCAGCACTCAAATCACAACACCATGCTGGCTGTCAAGTACAAAATACCTTCCCAAAATTTGGAACAATGCAGGAAAGGCAGTAGTTTGAAGCATCATGTGTTGGCTAAATGTTTAGATTTTTTTTAAAAAAAAAAATCAGGAAATACAGCAACAAATATAATGATGTCCTGACACATTTGCCTCTAGAAGAGTGCAACATCTGGAGAGTTGCATCCCTTTTACACCCAACCAGACTGGCAATTAAAAGGACATCTTCTCTTGGAAACTGGTACAGTTCTAAGACTTGAGATTCATAAAAACTATGTTTATACTTTTTAAATGTGCATAAATAAAAACATCAATTTGAAAAATGTGTACAAACATGTTAGTCAATGGAGAAGACATTAACCAATGTATCTGAAAATGTGTACATTTTGGGAAAAAATATTCACAGAAGTTCATTCACATTCATGTGGCATGTGGGAAGAAAAAGTCTCGTAACCTGGTATGAATTGAAGTGGGACAGCAATACCTGTGAGATTCTGAGCAATGAACTAAAAACGAGATGGAGAAACTTATACACCCTCAGTTCAGCAGAATAATATTGTCAAGAATAAAAAAGGAGGAGGAGGAAAAAGCTACTTCTCTCATTATTTAGCCAGTATAATCATGTCACTAAGTCTTGGCAACTACAACATCATACCAACATTTCTTTCATCTCTACAAACGTATGGGCAAGTAGTTCAGAAGTGACCTGAGTCTCTTTTTGCATGTGTAAGAGGGAGAATCTTTTGCATGTGTAAGAGGAAGGGAACTTTATTGTACTGTGAGGCTGGATTTTAATTTCCAACCATACTGCTGTGGAAACACAGTTTCTTTCTCGGTTGTTCACTATATGAAAATTCAATAGCTGGACATTTAAACAATCTCCAAACAAGAGACTTTAGAAACTAGATGCTTGTTCCTTATTCTATCTGTCACAGAGGTAGCTGGCCAGAAGATGGAGCTGCAAGTACACAATGCCAGTTTTCCACAGTTCAGGGATGGAGGGGCTATCAAGAAAACAAGGCTGTTTTCTGTTTTGACCTAGCTAAGCCCTGCTATACTGAGCAACCTCTCAGCTGACAGAGAGAACTAGCATTATCTTGTTGTGCTCTATAAAATCCCAGAGCCTGAGCATGGGTCTAATTCTGAGAAATTAGTCTCTCCAAAAGGCAGGCACATACAGATGTTATACCATATATTTGCCTGCTCACCTGCCTGGTCTTCAAACATACCTCATTTGCCCTCTTCTACTCTACCTGCTTTGAACATCAGTTTCCATCTGATCTCACTTGTGACATGGCTGGATTTCCATTCTCATGATCTGCTGTAGTCTTAGAACCTGACTTGAGGATGGGGCGTTGTTTTCACTTGCTGGAGCCATTTTTGATATACAATAATATAGAGCTATTTGATAAGTGATCCCTGTACTGATAAAACAGATATTTTTGAATGGCAAGAACCATCTATTTTAATTGATTGTATATACAGCACTGTGTAAATTTACAGTGCTATATAAATAAAGCTTAATAATAATAACAACAACAATAACAAGAACAACAACAACTATGGTTGGTAGTGATTATAATCAAATAATACTTCTGTTCAGAAGACAACATCTATCACATGTTGGGTCCCTTAGTAAACAAATAAACCCCAGTAATGGTTATAAAATCTATTACGTACATTGAGCAATGGTCTTTATTTTCAATTTTCTGCTTTCCATATCCCCAAGAATTTTGTTGTTGCTTAGAGTAATGCAAATCATAGAAGCTATTGGTGAATGCTGGGATTAGTTTTAGGCCCCCTGCCCTCCTCCTTAAGACAACTAAACATCAGTTAAATGTAGTCATGGTATAATTTTCCATCTGTAGGCACAAAAGCTGTTGTAGTAAAGGCTACTCAGTATTTAAAAGAAGAGAGCTATACACTTAAGGAATGATGGTATCAGATTTATTATTGCAGGCAGAAGCACAATGCACCCTTTCCCAAGTGCTGAAAAATCAGACAAACGAATAAAAATGGTAGCATTATGTCTGTTATGGAATGTCTTGGCTATGTCAGTTCAGGGAACATCATTAGTAATAAAAATGTAATAGAACCGTGATTTTCTTTGTGTTTTTAAATCAATTACATTAGCAGTTTGAGAGTGGGAGTGTAGTATTTTAGTCATTTGTTTTAAAACTTTCATTCAGTCAGGTACCTACAAATTACAATGAGGCGGATAAATCAAAATATAGACTTGCAGAATTGATTATAGTGTCTTCAGCACTTTTAGCTATAAGAGGATTAACACATTTCTCTGTGCTCAGAGAAGCAGGGCTGGTGGTCTGCTGACCTTTAGCGGAAGGCTGAACCTGGGAACTTCTGTATGGAAACTACATGCTCTGCCATTAAGCATAGTCCCTCCCTCTCAGAGAAGCCTAGTGGAAGAATCTTGAAATGATGGCCAGAAACATCATTTTCCAAAGTAAACCAGGGATAGGTTTGGAAAAAATAGTTTAGGTACAGGTACAGTGACTAGTTTGCCCTTTGCTTTAATGTCAGACTTTTCCTTTTTGTAGAGTTAGGATAAAAGTTTAACAATATTTTTTAACTATGTTTAACTAATTTTTTTAATGTAGATATATGTTTTACCTGTTTTTAAATTTTGTATGATTTTAAATCACTTTTATAGTTTCATAGTTTTTCAATGTGGTGTTTTAAAAATTTGTCGTGAACATGTTGTAAACATTTCTAATGTGTTATGGAAGCCACTAACCCACTAACCAACAACAAAATTGAGGTAGTGATAAAATTGGAGTAATGGTAATGAATATTTACTTGGGCAAAGAAATTGCAGAGGAAGACAAAACAAAAATAAAACCCCAAATCAAATTAAGGCCTAATAGCCAATGAAAATAAACAAGAAGCAACCAAAGCTCCACAGCCTTCAGCCAGAGTCTAATTTAGTAATATGTGTTATTCTGCCTTCTCATCAGTACTAACCACTTGTTTGTGAGGGAAAAGATCCTGCTTTACAAGCCCTCTTTCTACCACAGACCAAAACATTTGTGAGTCCTTGATGTCTAATGAAAGAATGACAACACTGATGTAAGGAGGACCATGTCATTTCTTTCTTCAGATGCCAGCAGTGGCCCTGACACTACAATATTGCAATGGTGGATTGGGGGCAACATTTGGCTGAACAAATGAAATCACTGAGCCAATGTGGATGGATCCTTTATGTTCGTTGTTGTTGTTGTTGTTGTTGTTGTTGTGTGCCTTCATATTGTTTCTGACTTATAGTGACCCTAAGGTGTTTAGCAATGCTAAGGTGGGGATTTCCTGGCAAGATTTGTTCACATGGCTTGTCTTTGCTTCCCTCTGAGTCTGAGTGTGTATAACTTGCCCTATGCCACTTAGTGGGTTTCTGTGCTTAAACAGGGATTTAAACTCTGGTCTTCCCAAGTCTACACTTAAACCCCTGCACTAAAATGGGTCCCACCATTGTGCTCCTACTATTGCTCCTGATCTTCATCACAACGAAGTATAAATCAGGGCTGATTCTGTTTAGCTTCCAAGATCATGCAGGATCTAGTGCTTTTAGGGTACAGTGGGCTATTGATATCCATTGGAGTTTGGTTCCAGGACCCCCCATGGATACCAAAATCCCTGGATGCTGAAGTTCCATTATATATAATGATATAGTAAAATGTTGTCCCTTATATAAAATAGCAAAATCAAGGCTTGGTTCTTGGAATCTTTGTGTTTTTTTCCCTTCCACTATTTTCAAGCTGTGGATAGTTGAATCTGTATACACAATCTGTGGATATGGAGGGATGATTGTATGTAGGCCATCTGAAATATTCCTGTCAGTCAAATGCTTTAAAAATTAATAATGCTGTCTCTTTTTTGTTTTTTGTTTTGCATTTGCAGAAGGGGAGTATATCAATTGGTGTGACTTCTGAATTAAAAAAAAATCACTGTATTGATTCAGCAATTCAAATAAATGATTCTTCCATGTTATTGGAGAAGATAACACATGATTTCTGATATCTTCCTAGTGTTGCTGGTACAATAATTCAGTGATGTTCTAACAACTTCCAGTAAATTTTCACCCTGTGGATTCCCTATTGGGGCCTTTAAATCAAGCTTGGTACAGCCATGAATATTTCTATGCTGGAAGAAAAAAAAAAGGATGAAAGGGATTACTGTACTCAAGTTAGACCGTGTAAGCCTTTCTCTGCTAATTGTATTGCCCACTGTTATTTCTACTCCATTAGGAGTCCATTTTGAAAGGGCAGCCTGTCTTCAATGGGTTAACTGGTGCCACATTAACAGAGCAGCTATAACACGAGGAACAAATATAGTTTAATGCACCCTACTTTGAATTCAGAGTCCATATGTATTCCAGACAAAAGGCCAAACAAATTTACAAGACTTCATGCCTTTCTATAGAGCCGCATTTTTTTCCTGAAGAATATGTAAATATTGCACTAATCAGAGGTTCTAGAATTCCAAATGCCACAAAAGGTTATGACCTGAAGCCCTGCTAATAGATGGCTGAGGGTGTAGACTAAGTAGCTCTGAGTGACAGCAACCACAGGGTGTTTTGCATGAAAATCACCCTCTAATAAATGACCTCTGCTTTTTTCTTTTCAAATCTATGACAGTAATGAATATGAAAGGGGGAGCTTCGTGCACATCAAGTATTATTTACACCTAAACAGAGGAGAAATGAAGTATGGTCTACAGTAAGAGCTAGTTTCAATTCAGAATAGTCTTTCTTTCTTTCTTTCTTTCTTTTCTACTACGGCAACAAAAGTCGACATGAAATGAGATGTGGATTTTCACCCTCTTTTTAAGGGAAAGAAAAGAAAAAGGACCGCACATTAAGGCAGATTTCTATAAAGCAAGTGTTTGGTTCTCTAATGAATGATTATGTTTCTGTCTCCTTTCAAAAATCGTAGAAACATTTGTGTTAGAATGGTTTCTTTGAGTTGTATGTTGGCAAAATGGAAATGATTTTAGTGGCAACCTACACTGAAAAATGATCAAAGGTCTGGTAAAGCTAGACTGCAAAACCTCAGGGACAAATGGTGATTGCAAGAAAGGTTTTATGATCTTGGTCCCTTCACTGACCAGATGAGAACTTAGAAAAGTTACTTTTTTAAAAACTACACTTCCACCAGTACTCCAGCCAGCATGGCCACTGGGACCATACTTACTGGAGGATTCTGGCAAGTGCAGAACTTTGTCTGACTTTGACCTATGCATGAGGGAGAATTCAAACATCAGCTTTATGCCTCAATCTCACTAAGGTTCGGTTCACACATGCAATATGACCAAATATTTTCTTTACACAGTATTTTCCTTGACAGGGTGTGAAATCTCAATGCTAGCAGGACAGTAAGTCACCATTAATTCCTTAATTACATCAGCTGGGGAAAATACTGTAAACATAAAGGCTGGTCAGTATGAAACATATATCCGTATTGCCTAATTCACACTAGGATCCTGTAACTGAACTCTGGCAGATCATGGAGCAAGACAAAGTATCATAAAGCTCAGTCAAGTAGGACTAAGGTCCTGCCTTCCATCACCTTCCAAACCCCAACTTACAGCAATAGCCATCCAGTGGCTTACAGCAATAGCCATCCAGTGACACCCGGTGCAGGGCATGGGACTCTAGTGCTGAGACTTACAGAGTGGTTTCCGAGGTGGGCGAGTGCACAGGAGTGTCTGTGTGGGCTGCAGGGGCATCTGTGCAGCCCTAGGTGGCACCCATGTGACTCTAAGAAACTCCCACGGGGGGGGGGGGAGTAGAGATCGTGGGCTGAAGCAGCACCCATAGGGGGTGGGGAGGCAACCAGGTTTCACCCCCCCCTTCTTGTGGTGTCACCTGGTGTGGCCTGCACTGCCCAGTTACACTACTGCATCTATCTACTCCCACCATGACTATTGCTACCCCAGTGGAGGTAAGGGGAGGTGTGCAGAGGAGCACCTTCTCTGTTAGTGTCCCTACCCCATTTCTACCACTGAAGCAAGACTGCTGTGATTGAAAATCGGGGTTTGGAATGTGAGGGAGAACAGGTATCTTCATTCCATTTGATGTATTCAAATGACTACTATCTTCATAAAACTGGTTATGAGACCAGCGAGATGGGCACTACTGTCTTCACTACACACCTGTTCTTCCTTGGCATCAGTTCTACAATCCTCTGCCTCTTATTCCTACTCCTGGGACATGTCTACGCTTAATGTAAAATCCAGGTGGGCACCAGGTTTTCCAGATTCACAGTGACTCTGCACTTGTCAACACTGCTACTACAAAGATTGAGGCATACTGTGGCAAATTTGGCTTAAGCAACCACACATTCACCCATTTTGAGGTCACCTCATTGTAAAATGGTGGCCCACAAGTGAGTTTCCCTGAATTTCTTTTGCCCACATATTCATGGTTGTTCCACCTTATTTATTTTTCCTGTCCATCAAGCATGTGAACACATGCATTTCCACCCTGGTTCAGGACACTCATCTGCTTTCTTTTTACCACAGGAGGACTAGTCTTTGGCCATCAGTAAAGCTAAGCCAAGCAGTTAATCGGAGGTGTGCAGATACAGGTATAAGTATCTACCCAGCAAATATACTGAAACCCAGTTATACACCCTAATGCAGCACCCTTTTAAAAAATGGCAAACAGGCCACTCAAACTTCCCATCTTTAGAGAACTGTCACTTCCTGGCAGGAATGATCATATGAAAGTCAGAGCCCATCTATCCCACCCCAACCACCACAAGTTCCTCCCTCCATTACCAATGAAAATCTGCCAGTCAAATATCCACTCATCTGGATTCTCTGGGAAAATCCAGAGAAAATTGAGATATTTTTTTCCTGCAGATTAGAATTATTAGGTGTCTAAAAATGCCACACCTGCTTCGAATTCTTCAGAATGTCATGTGCCCAGATCGCTGCCAATTTGAAGTGAGGTTTTTTTAAAAAAATAAATAAATAATAATGTAGCCCACCCCTTGGGTGTTGCTGTACTAACTAGATATCATAATTCAGACTCATTCACAAAGGCTCAATCAGAGTTCATTTTAAGTTTAACTTGAATTATGGTTACAGCCCATTTTCATGAGGATGAACATGTATGAACAAAGATGCACACCACTCACTTCTTCATCTACCAATTGAATGTGAACACTATATAATGGATAGAAATATACAACTGCACTCATAGGGAACTTAAATTTGTAAGACACCAACAGGATAAATTTATACCCTAGGCTAGGAACTGTAGCTCAGTAATTAAACAAAACAAAATAATAACACCTGTATTGTCACCTGATAGGAGAATTAATTGACAAGCATTCCATACATGTCACCAGACCATAACTGATGGGTTATCTAGATGCCTGTGTGAACTGGATCCAATAGCTGTCAAAAGACAAATTCAATACATAATCATAACTTAAGAGAGAACTTAGAATTTCCCGTGAAGGCAAGTAATGAACTTAATGGAAAAATGGAGGTCCATTAAGTGGCTTTATAAGGACAGGGCAAACTCTAAGTAGCAGTAACTAAAAGGAAGTACAGCTGCTGCTATATAAGAGTACAATTCCTACCAGTAAATTTATACTATTGTCATCTGTACCTTACACATGTATTTCATCCTGCTATTTAGTTCCAGGAAATATTCTCACTCCCCCTATGTTTTGACACAGCCAGCATGGTCTATGGACAGATCTGAATGTACTCTTGAAAATAACTGTTGCTGCTGTTTAACCATAGATGTTCAGATTTAGCATTTGGAATAAATCAAGGCAATTGCATGAATCTACATGTAGTTAATACAAAATACTTCTGAGAATCCAGAGGAAATCTGACTCCCTGGTGCAAAAAGAAAGAGTAATAGAAAAAAGGAGAGAGAATACACTGAAGGACATGTAGACTATAGGAATAAGTAGATTGACACTGTTAACAATGGGGAGGGGATTAGGGGGAGCTGTACAGAGAATGCTAGATTAGCTGGGCCTCCATCAAGCTCCTGGTGAACATTTGACAATGGAATCTGAATATAAAGTGTACATAAAGGTGACTTTTAAAACACCACTGTCTCCATAGATGTCCTAGTGAGGATTTTCTCCAGTTTCATGTCATGCAAGTAACTATGCAGCTAATTGCTTTCAGGACAACTAACTATGGATCCATTCCCACCATCTCTGTGCCAAGTCCTACTGAGTTCAGTGTGCCAGCAAAAAGTTTCTTAAGACATTTTCAGTGTGTGTGTTTGTGAGTATATGCAAACTGTGATCTGGTGACCTCTCTGCTCCCTTAGTCAACTCTGCCCAAATGCTAAATGCTGATGAGCAACAGCAAGGCCTCTGCTATCTTTTCTTGTGGTCATTTCTCTTTAAATCAGATCTGAACAGTCCTTAAATCCTCTGCAAAGCAGTTCACAAGGATACCCGACTGTATTGTAAAGAATAGTCCTATATCAAATATTAGACTGTCACTAAGAGCAAACCTAAAAGGGAGTCCTAATGGAGGTGTTTCTGTGAAAGTATTCTCGTGTTTCAGTACAGAAATAATTCAGAACAAATAGATCATCTTCCCCAGATGTTGCTGGATTAGGTTACTTAATCTAAGATTGATCAACGAATGGGATCAAGCAGCTTTAACAAGCATGCAAGAAAAAATGGGTAGGTAATTATGGGTGTGTGACCATTTCCAGTATTCCCAACTGGTTCTTAGCAGTAACCCAATGAAGCCAGATCTGCTGATTGCTGCAGGTCACTCACAGATAATTGATTAAACAGGGCCTTCTTTTCTATGATCTTTGAATTTTCCAAATTACTTTTAATGTGATTGCACTCTCCCTTTGTCATTACATCTTCCATGAGTCCATGAACTCAGCATTGCCATACTAGTTCTTACAACCCTGAAAGGTAAGTATGCAGTATTATTCCCCATAGGATAAATGGGTGCAGAAACCTTTAACTTGGACTTGTCAGCTCTTCAGAGTACATTTTTAACTGGACAACTGTCTTCAGAAAGCCCTTTTCTCTGCAAGTAGGGCACATGTGACCTCAAACCATACTGGTTAGTCCCATGTAAAATAGACTCACTGAATCAAGTGTTGTAAGCAGGGGCAGGAGGTGGATCCTTTACTGGATTTTATGATTGTGAGTCCAGGCTGTACAGGAGCTTTCCCAGTGCTGGGCCCTATTGTGTCAGACATTCAGTACCAGAAGAGCTCTTGTACAACCTGAAGCAGCTGCAGGAAAACTAGTGTGAAATCAAGAGTGGATTCAGTAGCTGTGTGGCAACAGATCCATTGACCATCACAGTTGAACACTGAGTCAACATGTAAATAATCCCCATTCATTCAATAGGAGTGGTCTACTGCTACTAGCAATAGGATCCAAGTCATGGTGACCCCATCTGTCCTTAATAGTCAGTGTTCTGGAAGATAAACTTTTAGGGAATGGGTGGGGAAGAGGAAAGAGTAACTTGGAATCAGCCAAGTTTACTTTTTCCAAAGATCACTTGTAAGGCTTCTAAATAATTTCAGTATATCTGGGGAGGGGAATTGTTTCTAAGCCACACACCCTCCACATACTTCCACTATAGCTGAAGGTCTCGCTAAATTATACAAACATTGGAGCCCAAGGCCCTGTTCAGAAGATATAAATTCACCTCCAAGATTATCTATTAAAGCCATGAAGCTCAAGTCTAGCACAAATCTAGCAAATGATGAGGATTCCTGGGAATTGCAGTTCAACAACATCTGGGGTTGAACTGCAAAAACACAGTTCCATGCCCTGCTTTAGGGGGAAGAAGAAAGCCATCTGTTACATTCACAGTAGTTACTCAGAAATTAGAGCATTGTCACTTTAACTACAACAAACCTTCTTCCAAGACCAAAAGAAAATGCTTTTCTTCTCACCTCCTTCCATTTTCATCTTTTTCAGTCTACAACAACAACAACAACAACAACAACAACAAACATCTCAGATTGATTCAGTTTATGTGCTCTGGAGTAATGCAACTGAGGAGTTTATCAGATGGGAGGAATTTCTCTTTATTGTGAATGGATCCAATCGGAGCCAATTCGAATTCACGTGAATTCACTAGTTTAGCGAATTTACGTGAATTCTAATTGCATTCAGAATGCATTCAGAATGACTTCCCGTTACCCGAAAATGACTGCCCTTTGCCCAAAATTGTGTGAGATGCTTTAATACGAAATAATGTAAAACCCATGATTGCATTCGGAATGACTTCCCTTTTACCCAAAATTGTGTGAGATACTTTAATACGCAATAACGTGAAACCCCATGATTGCGTTAAGATTGCCATTGGATTACACTTCCAATTTCCCTCATCTGATAAACTCCTAGGAGCAATGTGATTATGTTGAAATGAGCAATTGCCAGACATGAAAAAGAAGTAGCACACTTTCATACCCACTGTCTAAAACCCCCTGCCTTTGAACTTGCTATGAGTTTTCCTGAGACAGAAGAAAATACTGGTTGGATTAAAAATGGTGCCTAGGAACATTCTTATCTGCTGTTAATTTAACAAGCAACAACTGCAATTCACAAGGGGTGGGGGGACAGTTTCCAGTTCAAGAGGTTTTTGGAACGAAAAGGGAAAGCTGGCACTGAATGATTGCCTGTCACAGCCAAGAACAGAGGGGTGGGGAGTGAGAGAGAGGAAGAGAAGTTACAGCAGCCTGCGTTAGTACATTCTGGCAACAGTTATCAAAATCCCAGATGTCTCTTTGCTGATGTATGAGTAATGACATGGCTTGATGTTTATGGACAGCTTGTGCTCTGAGAGAGAAGGTGTAAAGAAGAGCTGTCACTTTCTTCTGCCACAAGATGTCACTGGTACTGCTTGGGTGCTAGATTTGTATTGACAACAACATGTCGCTGCTCATATTATTAGGAGGGTGCCTTTAATTTTTCTACCTCCTGTTTTATTTTAGATGGTATTGCAGTTTCTTTTTTGTTCTTGTTGTGGCTGATGAGAAGGATACCACTGGAATGGGGATCTCTATCTTAACTTGTGTTTTATAAAAGGTTTCTCCAAGTGTGTTTCTACGACCCTTGAAACTTTTTGGTGAAATGATGTTGAAAGAAGAGAGAAACTTAGTTATGGGCTGTGTAAACGTGCCAGTGGGGTAAAGGAACAGAAGCCATGCTGCCCAGTTCTCTATGCAAAGCAATCCTATGGGGAACAGAATTGGAGAAATTCTTTTTCTAAAGACCCCTTGGCTTGCACCAGCATGTCAGGAAGTCATAGTGACTTTTAATTTGACCCATTTTTAGCTATTTTCTCTCTCTCTCTCTCTCTCATTTTTCAACCCCACTGATTCTGAGGGAAGGAAAAAGCACTATATCAGCTCCAAGGGTAAGGTACAACGTTGCCCCTGTGGAATCACCGTGAAGGCTGTGAAAGGCTTGATGCTGGGCATTCCCCAGTATGCCAACTAATTGTGTTCTCTGACTTGGAGTTCTGATTCTCTGGGAGTTCCAGAACTGGAAGAGGACCAGGAAGAGACCTTTCCACAGCCTTACAGAGGCAACTTGTAAAACTAGGTCTCTCTCTCTCTCTTGAGGGCAGATGCTTTTCACCATCTTCAGGGGGGAAAATCTACATAAAATACAGAAAATTAATAACCTTACAGTTCCTGGGACACTCTCTTTCCATACAACATACGACTGATTCTAAGGCTGCCTCTATGATTCTACACTGCAGAATTAATGCAATTTGGCATTGCTTTAACTGCCCTGGCTTAATTCTATGGAACTATGGAATTTGTAGTTTTGTGAGATATTTGGTCTTCTCTGTTAGAGAGCTCTGGTACCACAACAAACTACACATCCAAGAATTCCTTAGGATGGGTCCATGACAGTTACAGTAGTGTCAACCCACATTAATTCTGCAATGTGACAGCTGCCTAAGCATTGTTATTTTTTAAAACACAATGTACCTTTTAAAAATTAAATTTATAAAGAGGCACTGCATATTTTTTCCTGCATGGTAGGGGAAGATGGAAACACACACACACAGAGATCTTATACATGTTAGGTGTCATGTCCCACTTACTTACATTGAATAAATATTCAGAGGATCAGTGCATTTATGATAATACGGAGTATTGCTATGGATCATAGTAATAGATATATGTTGCCAAGGATGGTATTTCACCTCCACTACTAAGAATAGTATCAACCATTTCTCTCTCTCTCCTTTTTTTCAATAAACAATTTTGTTACTGTTGTTGTTGTTGTTGTTGTGTGCCTTCAAGTTGTTTCTAACTTATGGCAACCCTAAGGCAACCCTTTCATGGGATTTTCATGGCAGGTTTCTTCAGAGGGGTTTGTCATTGCCATCCTCTGAGGCTGAGAGAATGTGACTTGCCCAAGGCCACCAAGTGCATTTACATGGAGGAGCCGAGATTTGAACCCTGGTCTCCAGAGTCCTAGTCCAGTGCTCAAACCATTGCACCATGCTGGCTCTTCCAGATACTGCACTTAGGTTTATATTTCTGATATTGATACATATGCAGATCTTTCCCTCCCTCCTGTTCTTTTTCCTTCCTTCCTTCCTTCCTTCCTTCCTTCCTTGTATTAGAGATAGACCTCATGACATCACTACCTTGGCCCCCATCTGCTTGAGATAACTCCCATAGACTCTTACCATTGTCCAGGATGAGTAGGTGTGATGGGAGATGCTGACCAAAACATCTGGAGGACTGAATTTCCCTGGACCTGTTCTGGCTCTACACTTGACATCATGAGACTTATGAATCTTACCTTTCAGATATCTGCATTGTAAAACAGTAACAGGTGTCTACACTTCACCTGCTCCTCAGCAGATACTATTAGCAAATGTTCTGTTTAAATATAGACATGTCTGGGATTCCTCTCCTTGATATCACTTCCTCCAGGGACCCAAAATCTTGCCTTGGAGGCTATGAAGGGACAGCAGATAGCACAGGGTCCCTTCCTCCCTCTTGACTATTCATAAAGTGAAGGTGCTACCAGTCAGTGTAGCAACACAGTCAGCATCTTTTTGTACTCAGATTCATAAGACCAGAACGACAGTTTCCATGATAGTTGGCAGAAAATGGCAGAATAATTTCCTGTCTGTGATCACAGGGTATGTAATTCTGTTCCATGATCCAGAGTGACACAAGATAAAAACAGCCTTGGGGTCACATGGCCAGATTTAAATGGACTACTGAAAGGGCATTATTTTGGAATGTCTGAAACATCAGTCACCCATCTAGTAAATGCATGTTTGTACTTTTAAAACCCCAAACAGTTCCCATATTCTTCACCATACTCATGCCTTTCCTGCCTGTCTCCCAAATTTCTTGTCCAGTACCCCCTTCTTGCAGGTCTTTAATCTTTGTTTATTCAAGCCATTTTATGTTGCTCCTCATGTCCTAAAGATTCATCAGATAAACGCACAGAGAGAGCTTGAGCAAATAGGTCTTCAAAGCATATAGCACAGAAAGGCTGAAATCTTGCTGCACATATACATATACATATCCAAGACGTAGCAGTTAAACAGACAGGCAAAAAGAGGTGCTTTCAGGCTAGCTTGAAGGCATGGCGTTTAGAAAACACATGCACTGAAGCCAGCAGAAAAGTGCCTTTATTCAGAGAAAAGCCATTTCAAAAAAAAAAAGCAGCTTTTTCCCCGCTTCTTCCTGGCTTGAAGCCATGTCATGTGGTCATGACATGAGCGCTCCAGCTGCCTTTGGAGCCGGCGGTGCGGTTGATGGGTTTTCAGTGTGACTTCAGATAAGGCAGCTTCAAGCCACTTTTTCCTGCTCATCTGTTTCGTTTCATAATACCAGTAAAAGCAATAGGAGCTAGTATAGTTATATGGAGCTTCAATGGCTTCATTCTGGGTAGATGCTTATGAAATTATACAGGGATCAATCAGAAAAATCAAGTTGGTGTCTAGGTTAATAACAAGGGCTGACATCCTTTTGGTTAATGATGGCATAAGTCAGACTTACACCATAACAATTCACTTTTTTTGGTAGTTTCAGAGGTTGGAATTCTGTTCTGACCATGCAACAAGCAAATCACTTCCACCACCACCACCCCACACACAACTGCCTCCCACAGCCATTTACATGTTGTCTGAAAGTGTGAGGGATTGAGTGGAGATGCATCTAGCTACTTTCCTTTAGTTGAATATGCTGCAAGGATGTCATCTGCAGGAATATCCCAGGGACCTCAGAAGTCCCTGCAGATGCTTGCCACAGTGTATCCAGCCACAGGAAAATAGCTGGATGAACCTCCATTCATCCCCTCACTCTCTGACAAGAGATAAATTGTTATGCTTGCTGGGGGATACACAGTTTACAAGTTGAATTTTGGGGTATGAGCTGAAATCTGAAAGCCAATCAACAGCTGATATGAGACATTTTGTAGCTTCATAGATGTAGCTTTGTGACAGATGTGCATCTCCAGATGCAGGATACTGGCCATTGCATTTATCTGATGTCTAAATGATAGAGCGTAGACACTAGGATAATTTTGGGGGGGAACCATTCCATAAGCATGCCACCACTGCCTAGAAAGCTCTCTTCCTTGTGTATGAACTTTATACCTTTGATAGATGAGAAACACAGAAAGAGCATCTATAGCTGCTGGTTTGTTTGGGCTCTTTAAAATATCTCACAACTCAACATCATTAGGTATAGTGCAGGATGTGGTCTGGTTAACATTTCTAAAGTAAGATTCAATTCCCAGTAGTGTAGGCAATCATCATAACAGTCACCATAGCCACATCCCAAGAATAATCCAAAAATGTAGGCAGGTTTGATTATCTACATCACAAACTGGCTTTTGTATTTTTCATCTGGATCAGAAGCAGGTCCTTTGTAAAGCTAAGAGTGTTTAATTGTCCATTCAAAACTTACACAATACTTACAGAAAGGGTTAGTCCCAACACAACACAGTTGCTGGGAAATCTTCTATTCCTCACCTAGCAGCTAACCTCATTAGAAACAAAAAAGCCTGAGATGGATGACAGATATTTCATCATTCCTGACCATCAAAAACATCTGGCAGATCTGCTCCCTTACATCCCTGGAAGTCAGTGAACTGATTCATTTGTTACTCAGCAAAGTACAATGCAGATTGTAGGTACAATGTATAAATATTGAGAATTGTTAATACAGAAAGCTTGCACTTATCTCTTGGATGGAGAACCTGAATGCTGGAAAACTGTATAGCACAACACATGTTGAAATCTGAAAGGCAGCTGATTTGGGGGAAAAATAATGCCGTTAGATCATAAATAAGGGTGGGGAATCTATGATTGGTGTTGTTCTTATCCTTTATTCTTGTTGCTTTCATTTGCACCAAAAGACAGTCATCGAAACAACTGGCCAAGTGCACCAATGACAGATTCCCCATTCACCTCACTGGAGCAAGTTCTGAGCTTTGAGCTCCGTGGTTCTTTCTTTATGATTCTGGCTTTCCTCTGCTCCAGCAGACATTGAAGCTCCGTTCCAAGATTACGTCTTCTTCATGACAGATGTAAGACAACAGCATGCCAAGCCCTGCAGCACAGGAAGAAACAATGGTACACTGTTGAATAGATGGCAGTAAAACCAGCAATGAATGGGCCTCCAGTGAGGGCCAACTAAAAATTGGCCCAAAGCAAGTGGCAAATCTAATGCATGTAACAGCTGGCCATAGAATGAAGCAATCATATGCGTAATCCACCACCCACTTCATATTGCTGTTGGATACATGATAAAGTAAAGAATTTATATCAAATATATGACTAGCAAATGCTGGGTAACTATTGTGATCATAGGACTCCATGAGCTGCATACCCGTTGAAGACCAGTTTGGTCAGAGTGAATTAACCCTGAACAGAACAGGAAGTTAAGCATTGGATATTCTTACTTTGTAGTGAATATTCTGAGATTCATTCTGTGCAAAATTCACACTGAGTTTCCCTTATCCTATAGAAAACAACATTTTCTGTACAGAAAATAATACTTATGCCCAGATTTACAGCTCCATTTCAGTATACCTTAGAATTAGGTCTAAAAAAAAAAAATCTGTGTTCATGCAAATAGCCCTTACTTAACTATGTCTGTAGTCATGGGACAAGCCATTTGAACTAAGTGCAGTATTGTAAAAAAGAAAAGGAGTCTGGAAAAATAAGTAAATGAATAAATTTGGATTCTAAGGAGAGGTGGCTGTGCCTGGTTTGACTCTGTGCTGCATTATTATGTCGATGTCTTACGTGAGTAAGATATCAGGCCTGTTTTCAAGGCAAACATTTCAGCTTGCTATCCCATTAGAGTAGGCCTGGTCAGTTTGTTATTTTATTCCAAAAAGCAGCCTCTGGGATAGAGGGATTAGCTTGACACAATTTATTTTTAAGGAGCCGGATTTTTAAAAGTGTATCCACTAGATAGCATAATAAACTTTCTTCATCTCCCGTTAAGAGAAAAGGGGAAGAAAACTTTTTTTTCCCTCCTCCCACCCAAAGAGCCATTAGACTTCCTGGCTCAGAGTAATGGAGCTTCAGAAAAAGATCAAAGTTTTTCAGATAAGTATTCCTTTACACCATGTTACTGACACTCCACTTTGTAAACAGTTTTCTCCCCCTCTTTTTCTCTCTTCCTCCCCCCACCATTTTTTGGTTAAAAAGGACATATAAACATGCCAAGTGAGATAGATAGACTGTCACTTTTTCTTTTTCTTTCTTGCTTTGTATGTGAGTTAACTGCTCAGTGAGTATCATGCTTGGGCTGTACTGATATAAATGAACTCGGGCCTGTCTTTTGTATAAACAGTCAAATAAAAAATGAAGGGCATATGAAATAATGCCAAGCACGAATTGTGTTTCAGGAACATTGTTTCAAACTTTGATCTTTCTTTTTTCTCTTTCCTCTTGCTCTCTCTCTTTTAATGGCCTTTGATGGGAAAAGGCTGTCTTGTCCCTTGGAAGGGGAGTTTGAACTAGCCATGCTATGTACTAATAAAATTAAGGTCCAGAAGCAGAGTCTTCCCTTAAACAATCATGGGATAATGAAACCAAACATAAGGTGATATGAAAGATGTCCAGTGTATGTTTTTAGAGTGGATTTTATGATGGGTGGATAAATGTTTGTCAGCCCTACAATGAAATTTTGCAGCATTTCCTTTGCCAGAGCTCAGAAGCAATTTGTTAAAAAATTAATTTGTCACCCGTAGCTCATTATGATTGTAACAACAATTTTAAAAGTCAATATTCTAATTGCTATAATAGCAAGCACAACAAAGACTCAAGTACCAATTAATGTTTCATATTAATTAAATTTTGTTGCTATGAGGAGGGAGATAATTAGGAAGACCAGCCATTTTGGGCCTTTGTTGTCATTTTAACTGAGTTTTTAAAAATGAAAAAAATAATAATGCCATACAAACCTTTAACTCAACCAATTTATTATTATTATGATTATTATTATTACAATTTGAAATAAAAATGATTAATAGAAACAAACAATTAATGTTAACAGTTATGCATTAATGCTAACATTTTAAAACTGTTCTTTTTCAACTGAAGTGCTTCTTTCAAGCATTCCTTTTGTAAGATATTCGATTCCATTCCACGTTTTGCTCCCAGTGAGCTTCTGGCCATTTGTAATATTGGATGGAGGAAATACATCCCATTTTCCAGGGGGTAGGGATTGGCTTCCTGGCAGTCCAAAGTTTCCCATCCTTTCTTTGATACCTCACATTATTTACCTTTCCATCCTCTTTTATTCCCCCAAACCTAATTTATATTAAAATTTCAAACACCTGTTCAAAGACAATGCCCCATCAAAGACAAAGAAGCCATTGGACAGGAGCTGCCTATCTGAAGTTATTAAGAAATCTCATCGTAGTAATCCATACAATATTCTTGCAAGGTATAGCAGTATCAATATCTTCATTTTACAGAGATGCAGCTGAGGCATGGAGTTCATTGCTTGCTTAAGACTGCCTAGTAAATCCAGGGAGAATCCAGGATTTTAACTAGGGACTGACTGCTTTAACAATGCACAGAACATTGTGTGAATGCACAGAACAAAAGCATTGTATTTCAGATGACATGAGGTCAACCACAAGGTTTTAATCTGTGTCAGTTCATTCATATATACAAGTCATCAAAGCATTGTAGAAATGAAGTGAACAAGCATATTGGAACCAGGTCATGTGCAGAAGCTGATGGACATGACGTTGGAAAAACCTATTGATAGGCTATACAAGTCAATTTACATACTATACAAGTCCAACTGAAGTCAATACAATTGCTGAGTAGGCAAAGCATAGCTATTACAGTTTTTAAAACATGAAGACATGTGTTTTAGTTAGCAATGAGATAAATATGCCAAAGTTGTAAAATTCTAGAATTCTAAAATTGTTTAATGAGGTGTGCCAGTTACTGGACTCCGTCAAAGCAGCTAGCACATGTTTGCTCAGTAATTTACATGACAAAATACTCCCTCTCTTACAATAAAACATATGTACCTATTTTCATTGACAAATGTTGTAGACCATGGTGCAGCCTGCCAAATGAGAATGGACTTTAATATGCAAGTTTTGTATACAGAAGTTGTCTTACACAGCCAGGTAGATTTCCACATACTTTCCTCTAAAATATTTAGAACCTGAAAAAAACAAAATGCATATTTTAGTGCTGAGACAGTCATTAAAAGACACAAGTACTACTGGAGGAGTATACCATGATGATATTAAAAACAGTCAATTGATGAGAATGTGCACATGCTCTGCAGTATTACAATCTTCTCTGGGTCCTTTAATATCCTCACCTATTTTCCTAAAGTATTTCTAGGGAAAGTGTTTTCCTAGAAAACACTCATGTCTCTACTCTAGATTTAAACCCTCTCTAGGAGGATAATGTTTATCTAGCCTTCCATCTTTGCATTCCAACTTTACTTAGAAGCACAACTAATATACTTGTTAAGTGGCACATCTGAGCCAATGAAGCATCTGTTCTGCTGAGTTTCTTAAGAATATCTGAGCCTCTCTCCCATCAAAGGAATGTAGATGCTGAACTGAGAAAAGCACAAAATAGCTGCTCACCACTGGGACACTCTCCCCACCCTCCAGCTTTCAGCCTTGAGAAAAAATAATGAGCTGGATCTCTCAGCTTTATAGTCCCCAGTGTAGAGGAGCAGCAGCCACAATAGATCATTCTGCAAAAACTGTGTGTGTATGTGTCTTCAAGTTGCCTTTTGACTTATGGCAAACCTATGGATTTCGTAGAGTTTTCTTAGGCAAGGCATACGTAAAGGTGGTTTTGCCAGTTTGCTAGTTCCTTTTTCTGAGATATAGCCTACAGCACCTGTCATTTGTTGGTGGTCTCCCATCCAAGTGCTAACCAGGGCTGACCCTTCCAAGATCATGGTGCGTTCAGGTTATTTGGGCCTCCCTCCCTTCCCTCTTGTATAAACTAGCCATATATAATTTGGTGTCATTCATAGAATCTGCTGTGGCAAGTGGCATAAGGTTTGCAGGTTTGAGATAATGCATACCTAAAGATCACATTGACCTCACCCATGTGAGGATTTGAGGTTAGGATACAGATTGTTGCAGCCTGCTGAGATAATAGTATAATAATTAGGAATGGCGATATTTTCATTTCAGTTCATTTTTAAATAGGAATTTAGCAAAATTCTCAGCTTTCTTCATATTTGGATTGGAAAGATTGGAAATCTAAAACCTGTGATAAAGATGTTGGGATAGATGTAGTGGTCTGCCCCCAATTTACATCTTTGGATTCATTTGTATGGGTGAGATTTTGAATGTAGCAAGGTTTGTTTCTTGCTGTTTGAATATACTTTTGTCCCTCTGTTTCACAGACTTTGAATCAGCGTCCCTTGCTTACTCACGAGGGGCAAACATGGGGACTTAAAAAGGGGTATATGCCCACAGGGGTGTGCTGCTATTCAAGTTAATAGGCTTGAATATCAGTGGATTTACATTGTCGATGGCGTGTGTGTGTCCAGAACAGATCCCCATGAAAACAGAGGAGTGGACTGTATAAATATTTGTGCTTGAGTGTGTATGTCTGTGTTTTTTCTGATCAAGCTGAAAGGAAGTAAGGATCCATTTCACATCATGATTTTGCACTCAGGCAAATATGATATCATCGAAATATCTTGACTAAAGTTGGTCATCAGGATTATAGTCAACCTCCATACTATAAAAGCAATGTTCCTGGGTGTACATCTGCTATGGAATGATTCCTAGAAGCATAGGGGAAGATGCTTGCTATGCAGGTCCTATCAATGCTACAAGAAGACATACTAGCAGGATACTAACAGGAACATGACTAGCAACCTGAGATGATTAGGCTGTGTGCATGTGCTGTGTGGGCCATTATAGCAAAAAGATATCGTAGCAAGATTAACTTGTTCAAGGATGATGTTGTAACTCACATCCTGGATGACTCAGATGAGGAGGAGGAGGCACATTAGCATAAAGCTGTAGCTCCTGATAGTGGCGCTGTCTCGGAGTCTTAGGAAATGGGGGCTCAACCAGTGGGGGACCCTGCCCCCAGCAGGAGATAGCAAGGTCTGAAGATGCTGAAGATGGCACACTCCCATCCTTCATTGAATGCCAATGACAGAACAAGTGGTTGAACCTGAGATGTTAGTTAATTAGGCCCCAGGTGTTGTTGACATAGTAGGCCACACATCTCTGAGAATCTCCTCTGTGTTCTCAACTGTCTTATCTAGGAGACAGACAAAACTCTGGCTCTCATGCTTCTTTGACCTTGGACTGGCTACAAAAACTTTGTTTATTTCTTGCTGTCTCAGTATCTGGATTGCTGACTTAATAATGCTAAAAACCTCATTCATGGTTCTCCATTCATCTGGCTCTGATACTCCACGACAGACTAGAGTACTTGACAGCTTTTACACACCAACAACCTGCTTCCTTGGGTGCTTGCTGATTCATGTTCAGGACAGGTGATGGGGTCCATTTATCACCTACAGGTTCTGGTCTGTCGCTGGACAATTTGAACATATGTCTTGAAAAACAATTTTAGGATGGAAGGGAGGAACGAAACTAGGTTCACCCCTCCCTATGGTGGAGTTTAAGGCGAGTGAGGGGAGAACTGAATATTAAAAGGTTTAGGAATATGGATAAAGGTGGGGAAGGACAGGTCCTTGGGGGCTGACCTATGAATATGGACAACAGGAACCAACCTCTGAGGGTTAGATCTTTGTTTCTCCCATAATCTGAAAATTGGTGGCTTGGGTTGGAGCACACATGTGAGCATGCAAGGGTATTTAGACCAGCTCTGCAAGAACAGGTCTCCCCTTCTCACATTCATACTCTGTAATGTGTCATGAAAACAATGTCATGGACAGTTTCAATTCCAATCAGGGTGTCTAGTTCTTATATCAATACAATGACAGGTGACTGTTAGAATTTCCATGCTGCACAGATAAGCATGAAAATACAGAACTGGGTGTTGTAGTATCTGGCCATACCAATATTTCAGTGTGGTCAGTGAAGTGCCTAACACCATCTCTATCGATGACACTAATTTCAATGTGAATGAACATTGCCAAGGTGAGAATCTTTAGTTCTCTGCTACAACTAAAAGACAACAACGAAAGCAAGATTTTGTTAAACTTTTATTTTAGAAGGATCAAGGCAGTTGCTGCTCCACAGTCTCCTTCTTTGCCATCATTCTTCATCTAGACCACTATGGTGAAATTTTGACCCTAGTGGAGAACAGAAGTTGGGGACAAGCATACTTTGTGGATGAGGAAATCAGCTGGCAGAGAAGGCCAGTTTGGGGAGATAAATAACCATAAATCAACCAAAGGCAGCAAATAAGTTATTAACCACCTGTGAAAGTAAGTATGATACAGAGACACTCAGTTTTACTGTCTGTGTCTCAGTTGTGATGGGAAATAGCTTGAAGAAGCAACAAAAAGAAAGGGAGAAAAAGAGATTTGCACTTGTTGCTCAATGTTGTCTTTATTTTCCTTCACAAAAACTATTCAGTTTTGCTGTTTTCTTTCTTAGTTATTCTCAGCAGGTGGCTGGTTCTGATCAGGAGATAGAATAATATGACTGAAGTCCAGTCTACCTGAAGAGTCATATCTGTCCATATGATCCCGTCTGAGTGCTAAGATCTTTGGAAGAGATCTTGTCTCAATCCCACCACTGTTTACGCACATTTGGTTGGAAAACAGAAGAGAGACTTCTCAGTGATTGCTCTCAGATGTTGGAATTCCCTCCTAAGGCACCTAGGATGCTGTTCTTTTGCTAGTTAGTACAAACTTTTCTACACCAACAGGTTTTTAGGAATTGAATTCAATGGTTTTTTAATACTGTGTTATTTTTTTGACTCCTATCTTCTGTCTTTTAATGGATTTCAAATGATTTTAATTCTATAGATTGTTAACTGTATTTTTTTTAATTTACTGACATTTTTGTATGTATTTTAATCTTTTGCAAGACACTTTCAGTGCCAGTACTGCAACTATAAATCAATTTTAAATAAAAATAATGATAATAATACTCTTAGGGATAACAACAACAACAACAACAACAACAACAACAACAATCCCATCTTTGATTGCTATTTCACTTTGTAATTGCATTATCAAAGAGTTAGACTTAAAGGCTAAAGCAGTTTATGTTATGTCTCTGGATAAAGGGCCAATGAATGGCTGAAGCATTGCCACCAGGCTAATTTGAACAGACTCAGCAAAACTTTAGAGGTAAAGCTGGCCAAAAAACAAACAAAGAGTTACACAGTAAAGAAACCAGGCAGAGATCCAAATTCAAAATTTAGTACCCGTTGATTCTTGTGCAGTGAAATGATTTGATAGCTAAGACAAGCAAAGTTTTATCTAACTGCTGTGGAAAAGGAAATAGCTGAAAACTCCTGAAGTTGTAGAATGGAAAGCTGTATTCAGTTTTCAATATTTTGATTCAGTGATACCCAGAGACCTCAGTGTATAAATGGAATTAGGACTCAAATCCATGTAATGTGTTATCAGGGGAAATTACTGAAAGAGGATGAATGCCATGAAACCCACGGGCGCAACTTGGGCAAGTCACTTGCTCTCAGCCTTAGGGGAAGACAATGGCAAACCTCCTCTGAACAAAACTTGCCAAGAAACCCCCATGAAAAGTTTGTCTTGGAGTCACCATACACTGGAAACGACTTGAGAAAATTATAAAATGTAACTAGACTACTTACTGACTATGTAAGCTGTACGTCCAAGAAGTTTCTACCTAAACCTATTAAATTTATGTGAAATAAATAAGCATTACTTGTGAAACTGCTAACTTATTTTTCTGAAATAAGTTCCTGGTAGTCTGAAGCTTAAGGGATTCTAAAGGAGAATACTGATGTCGATCTGACTAATGAATGAAACCTGTGTTTCCAGACTTGGAAATCCAGATGATTAAAATGGTGGCTCCTAGGAAAACTAGTTAGACATAGATTGACAGGTTTAAGACAAAAAACAAAACAAAACAAAACAAAACCTTCACTCTTACACAGAATATATAAGGGATGAAGGAACCACACTAGTGTCACAACATTTGTTCCATTCAGTTTTTAATATGAATCTATCTAATTTGCCTGGAACCAATACCTGAAATGAAACTCGGGTATCCTTTGGTATTGGAAGTCTTCCAAACTTTGCAATATTTATCTCCAGTTACAAAACGTGTACAAAATGCATGCACTGGAGGAAAGTACACATGCACAAAATATCTGATGAAGCAGACCTCCAAAAGCTTGTGCTACAACTTCTTTCGTGAGCCTCAAGGGTGCTACAAGATCCTTTTTCCATACTGATACTAACTGACACCGCTACATCTTTGAATGTGCAAAATTGTATTAGTGAAATATAATATAAAGATTTGCTATGTAAGGGGAAAATATTACTTCCAAATATGTGTATATTAGGCAAAATGGTTTGTAATATATTGGCAATGTGCACAGAACTGTGCATGCATTTTCATGTTGACTTTTTAGAAATTGCAAGTGGGTGTGGAAATTAGGTGAAAGAAATTTAAGATTGAGAAAACAAGAAAAACAAAATCAGTAGAATGGCACATTTCTAACTCTGGATGATAATACCAGATTGTGGAATTCTCTCCCACAGCAACTAAGACTTTCTTATTCAGGCAGGCCTATATAATATAAATGCTTTGTGGTACAATTATGTTTTTTTTAAATCATGATTTGTTTTTATATTGTTTTAATATTCTGCTTTTAATAGAACTCCCATTTTAACACTTTTTATAAATAATATTTTAATTGAACTTTGCTTATTAAATGCTGTAGAACACATTGGATTCTACATAGGGTGAAAGGTGGGATGTAAAACAAATAAATAAGTGCACAACTGCATTTAAAGACATGGGGATAGCCAAAGAGAATTGCATGTATTTATGTGTATTTATGTATGCATGTGTTTCTATTCTACCTCTCAGCCTGCTAGAGCCCTGAAGTGACATGCAATGGATAAAACATTATTAGATTAAAACAAAATCTGGAAAAATATTTTTTTTAAAAAATATATACATACAATTTAAAAAGTTCAATGCTGTTTCCATGGTGTAATTAGGCTGCGGCCACATTGCAAAACTAATGCAATTTGACACCACTTTAACTGCCATGGCTCCATTCTATGGAATCCTGGGATTTGTAATTTGTTATGACAGAAAAGGTTAAATATCTTACAGTTCAGCTTCTTCTCCTTCTCCTTCTGCTTCTCCTTCTCATTGAGGAAAATATGTGGCCCTCTGAATGTTATTGGACTTCAACTCCCATCATTCTTAGCCAGCATAATTAATGTCTGGGTGATGAAAATGGAAAAACAGCAGGTTTTGTCTCCCCTTATATTTATGTTGTTATTAATGCCACGCTATGGTTATTATTTTATAACCTGCCGATGAAGGGAAGAAAAAGCTGGGTCCCTGCTACAATCTAAATGGTGATACAAGTGAGAAAGAGATAGTGAACAATGAGTGGAAGAATATGCACAGTCTCATGTTCTCAGAGTTCATACCACTTGAGGTCAGCTGAAGAAGTAAAGGGTCAAGCCAAAGAGTTTAAGTAGTTTGGTCTAAACTGCAAAAATTGAGAGAAATGGGCATACAGCGACCAGTGCTCCATACTTCTGACATGAGGCTTAGCTGTGCCAGCACCTCTTCTGTAAGTAAAACTAGAGTCAAGGAAATCATTTGTAACACATGTAGAAGGCGCGATCTGTATTCCTGACCTGGAATAAATTGCGACAGGCACACACCGTGCCAAGGGTTTGAACTCTGTTCTGCT
This sequence comes from Urosaurus nigricauda, assembly GCA_034509955.1. Lineage (NCBI taxonomy): Eukaryota > Metazoa > Chordata > Lepidosauria > Squamata > Phrynosomatidae > Urosaurus > Urosaurus nigricauda. The sequence continues at coordinate 178,729,351 of JAOEGL010000004.1, forward strand.
TCCTTGCCCTCATCTAACAATGATCATATCTGGCAATAGTACAGTACTGACAATGCTGCATTTCATCCACTCAGGAAAAGGCGATAGGAAATGTGCTCAATGGGCCAGGTTGCCATAGAAAAAAATATCTGATATAATTGGAAAATTCTTTTTGAATAAAATGCCAATAATAACCACAATCCTAACATAAGTGTGGAATACCTTGCACAATTAATTGTATTTATTTGCCTTATGAAAATGCGGAAGAAGCAAAGAGCTTGAGATTTTTATGCTCAGGACCTAAAATATGTCTCACAGGTGCTTTTATTTGGCCCTACAAACTGAATATACACATTGTAAAGGCAGCTGTTTTAAAATAATATCTGTTTGTCTTCCTCCATCACTGTGATCACCTAATACATCTCAACCTTTGTTTTTGGACCTAAACTTCCATTACTTCCAGCCAATGTGGCCAATAGTAAAGGATTTTGGAGAAACAAAGTCAGACACATCTGGAGGGCAAAAGGTTGAGAACCATTGATATAATTTATGAGATACTTCACTTTTACTGTAACAGAGAAATTTATAACAGAAGGTTAAACACTAGTGGATTCAATTTAGACCCCAGATTTGGGAATAATTCTCCTTGGACCCATTTGCAGGCCACCAGGTTCCATATGGATCAAAATCAAGATCTTCATATCTCCCAATGATTATCACTGGAAATAAGAAAATGGTTACAACTTTTTTGTGTCTCAGAAATTGATAAATACTATGGGCATAGCAGATTTCCTTACATTTGAAAAATAAGCATTGTGCCACGTCCCTGTAAGTTTTGTTTTGTTTTGTTTAAAAAACAGGAATTGTCAATAAGTCCTTTATACCTTAGCATCAATTGAAATATGCACCTGGGATGGGAGGGCTAGACTAAAATGACATTTCCAGATTATTCAGTTACACAAATCTAGATCTGAATATCCTATAATAGCTAAAGCTGTCACAATAATAAATATGCACTAAGATGAAATAATACCCTATATGAAGCAATGCAAGTAGCAATTAAATGAAATTTATTTTTACCTTAAATGTTGCAACATCCACAATCCTCATGGTTTGTAGACATTTCCAGCTGCTATAGTGTTGGACAGTGACTCTGGAAAATCCCTGCTCAGACACAGAAACCCAGTGAGTGACACTCTCTCAAGCTTAGAGGAAGGCAAAGGTAAAGCCTAGTTTTAGCCTTTATATAGTTTTATCTTTTTAAAATATGTTTTATTCTTTTAATAACTATCTGTTTTAATACCGTAATAATTTAATTCCTTTTTAATGTGCTTTTTTAAAAAAACGGTTTTAAATGTACTGTTTTTAATGCTGTAAAGCCTCTCTGAGTCCCAGTCATGGGAAAAGATACAAATAAATATAATAAAATAAATAAATAAAAAAAACCCTGAATAAATCTTGCCAAGAAAACATTGTGATAGCTACACCTTAGGATGGCTATAAGTCAGAAACAACTTGAAGGCACACAACAATAACAAGCTACCACTTCCACCATCAGTCAGGGTCATGCCCTCCTCTTGTTGCAGCAAAACATAAAGGTATTAGAAAGTGTCTGTCTACTCTTTCATACGAGGCTAAATTGGAAGTATAATTTAAGGTCAATTCGAATGCAATCATGGGTTTTATGTTATTGCAAATTAACTCTTCGCACGCAAATTCGGGCAAGAGGGAAGCCAATTCGAATGCAATCATGGGTTTTACTTTATTGCGAATTAAAGCTTCGCATGCAAATTCGGGCAGGAGGGGGTTATTTTCGGGTAATGGGAAGTAATTCCGAACGGAGCAGGGGTTCTTCCGAATGGAGCAGGGGTTCAGGTAAATTCGCTAAACAAGCGAATTTACATGAATCCGCATTGGCTCCATTCGGAGTTGGGAGAAATTCCTCCCATTTGAAAGAGTCCTGTGTCTGTGTTAATTTTGTTTCTTTTAATATACCCATCATGCTGGTAGAAACATAAAGCCTTGAGAAGGGAAAGGAGGGAAGGCTGAAACATCCTGAAATTACCAAAGTAATTGGTAGTGGCTGCATGCCTTCAAATCATTTTGGACTTCTGACAACCCTAACACAAGTTGTTTTTGTCACAGGAATAAAAAACCATTATCTCCCGATATATTTGGTCAGTCTGATACAGCCTTAAAATAGTTTTTCTTTTTTAAATGGAGTTCTTAGAATAAAGCCCTTGTTTGTTTCTTTATCCATGGGGTATACTTGCCCCTTAATCAGAATGGCTAGCCTCTGTACAGCGGGCCCTCGCCATTCATTGGGGTTTGGTTCCAGGATCCCATGTGGATGCCAGAATCCATGGATGCTCAATAATGACTGAGTTTGTTGAAGAGGTAAAGGGGTATGAAATTGTTAAGAAAACAGTTAAAATTATTTGCCACATGGGAGGAAAAAGAAATGAAAAAGAAAATACCATTCCTGGGGTGGGTAGGGGTAGGGGTAAAAATAAATAAATGGAGGAAATATGATGCATATATATATGTATATATATATGGAATTAGTTAATAGCAGAGCATGCTTTTGAGATAGGATGTGATTAATTTGTTGGCTTGTAAGGTAGAATGTTTATATTAATAAACTCATATAGTATGTTAATAAACAAACAAAAAACAAATAAAAAAGATCTGATTGTGAAAATAGAAACATATTGGTATCTTGTTATGTTAATATCTCACAAACTGTAACTGTATATTATACGAACTATGAATTATTGTATTTTATTTACTAATAAAAAGAAAGTTTTTTAAAAAAAATATCTGTGGATGCTCAAGTCCTCTTAAATACAGTAGTATAATAAAATGGTATCCATGCAGTCTCCATCCATGTGTAAAAGAGTATCGTTTGCTTTCTGGAATTTATATTGAAAAATTTTTTTTTCAAGCCATGGATAGTTTACTCCATGGATAAAGAGTCCATGGATCCAGAGGGCCAACTGTACATACACACTCTTCACATAATAAAGTGAAGTGCATACATACTGGTTTGGGAGCACTCCCTACTGCACATCCTTTCGTGTCCCTTTAACCAGGTTGTTGTTCATCCTTTGTGTTTTCATCTGCCCTCATCCTTAACCTGGCCTCACTGCCCTATGCCCTATCCAGCATGTCTTTTGTGTGTGTGTGTTTTAAGTGGAGCTATGCTAATGCAGTTTAACAAATAAATGAATAAAACAACAACAATAAAAGAAAGTAGGGAAAAAAGTTTGTTCTGGAATATCAAAGAGGGGGGAGAGGAGGGGACATTAACACCATGTGATTATGCAATCCTGGAGCTACCACACGGTAATTTAACCAGCCTGAGGACTAGTGCTGTACTAGCACTATTGGGAGCGCATTGATGGATTATTCTGTCAATGGCTAGGTGTGGGCTAACCATCCTTCCATAACAATGTAGTGTGTGTGTGTGAGAGAGAGAGTGTTGTGTGGTAGGTGTTGCTAAAAGGTGCCATTTTCAGACTTTTATGGTAGAAAAAGTCCTTGGTCCGTCTGAGAGAATCAAGCTTGTCAAGTTTTAGAAGAACAGGTGGTAGGGATGTTTTTGTTTCCTTAGGTGGTCTACCTAAGGTGTGTGTGTGTGTGTGTGTGTGTGTGTGTACATAGAAAGATAGATAGATAGACAGACAGACAGACAGAAAGGCCACAGAAAGGTATGGAGACTTGAAATAGATTTATATGTTCTTACAGGAGATTGCCAGTACCAATGAGAAATCATTTTACAAAAGTGAATGTTTGACATTTTATATTCCTTTAGTATGAAGCATGAAACCATCTTAGAAAGTATGGCTGACAAAGGTTTCAGTTTGTGAACAATAGTGAGCCATATAAACCTGGCAAATTATTACTGCTTGATAGTTGGAAAAATTGGCAGACCTCTCTGTTGTTTCAAGGCTTTAAGAGAACTCTTCAATGATCATTTTATTATGCTTTCCCCAGACTATGGAGTTTATTGTATTGTTAAAAAGTGCAACATACCTCTCCCTTTTTGTAGTCTCATTTGGGATGCAGCCAAGTATTAAAATGTGGATTTTGCTGCTGTCGCCGCCTCCTGATTGCATCCAGGCAAAAATTCGGCTAAAATCCATTCTCAGCTGGCTGATTTGCAAAGCCAGGAAGCTCCCAAAAGAGTAACTTTGGAAGTTGTTTTTTGTCAATTTATTATCTAAACCAAGGACGGGTATTCACACACACACACTGGTGATACATTCTTTCAAGGGATATGGAAACTATTGCGTTTTATATATAATAGTAATTTTTTTAATAAAAATGGAAAAAGTTTTAAAAAAAGTGAAAAGAGGCCAGTTGACAGCAGATTTTAGCTGGATTTTTGCCTGGATGCATTCGGAAGGTGGTGACAGCAGCAAAATCCATGCAATAATATCTGGCTGCACCCCGAATGAGGCTACAAAATGGGAGAGTAAGTCACATTTTTTAACAATGTGATAATATCCTATGTAGATTTAGGTCCTATAGAACTCAGCGTTCCCTTGGAAATCAATAGTATTAACAATGGCATTACCATCACACAGCATAATGTGGTCAGACAGAGATCTTTGTCCCTTCACCCCCGATGGTGCAAGATATTCCTGAAGAAAGATTTCACTGTCACTTCAGCTGGCATCTGTAGTTTAAATGGGAATGTTCTTGTCTTTCTGTTTAGGCATGCAGTCCCTTGGGACAGCCCTACCAAAACCTTTCTGGAAGATCTTGCTTTGTGTGCCTTCAAGATCAGAGCCTAAATTGGTGGGCTTTCCCCTTGGTGATGCCATATCTATTTAATTTTCTTTATGGAGGTACATCTCACTGGTCCAATTACTTTTAACTTACGTCCACCATGCTGCTAATGGACTCAGTTCTCACAACTGTTTTAGTACACAGCAGTCATGGGAATAGCTTTACCTTTCCACGGTGTTACCAAATGAAGTTCAGAAGGTCTAATGAGCATGGACGATACAATCCACAAACAGGTGTAACACATGGAGAGAACTCTTATTTATACAACTGTATGTGCTGATGATTTCCTATAGACATTATCATGAGACCATGATGATTGTCTATAGATACTATTTAAAAATTATGTAGTTCAGTTCTATTTTTCACAGCATATGCTTTAGGATATCTGAGGAGCTTAATATAGTTTCATCCCCAGAGGAAAATGGGCTACACTCCTTTTTGCTGCTGTTTTGCATGTATCAAAAATAAAATAAAATAAAATAAAGGGGGAGGGGTTCCTACCTGAAGTTGAAAGGCAGGATATTTTTGAAGGGAAAAAAAAAAACACCCAAATAAAATATCTTGAATTTTCCTTTTAAATTTTCCAACTGTATTGGAAAATACAGTATTACCGTATCTTGTACGTACTTTTTCCAATTATTTATTTCCTTGAATATGGTGTATTGTGACTTTTCATAAAAATGCAATCTTCATTTTCTATTATGTCACTTCCTCCCCCCACCTCTGTACAATTCTCTTTTAAATACACTGCATATACTTTCAAAACAGGGGAAAAACTGATTGGAAATAGTTCTTCAACATTGCTTAGGGATCCAGATGGGTGCTGAGAGCATGCATCCATCATATGATTACAGTTTCATCAGGATCTTAGGCACCCAGGCTTTTTATGCATGTATGGCAGCTGGATTGACAAGACAGATCATGATGGCTCCAAAGGGTCAATAAAACATGTGCCATGAAGGATTTACACAATAGACAGTAATGGCTTCTTTGGAGCTGTTACGGTCTATTGGGTCAATAATAATCCACTTTTTAAAGAGTGCCAAAATATGAATTTACGCAGCAAGCCACACTGTCTTCTGATCTATCAGATAAATGATATGAATTATCAGCATTAGTGCCCACATTGCCCTGAACACCTAGTGATTCGAGCACAGAGACTGCAGTGTAGAAAATAAATAATGCATGTTAAAAAATATGTAGGGCATGATCCAATGAAAGTTCCCTCATATCACATTAATTTTACAGTTAAGCATGTGCTTCTCTCTGCCCCATTGAAATTAAAAAAGATGTATGTATTTAACTTTGACTGGATCATGCCCACAATGGATTGTGGAGGATTTAATAATAAAAAGATGCTTTATGAAAATGTAATAGCAATGTTAATACTTCATGAAAATTTGGAAATGAGAGCTAGCCATATTGCTCACAGAGATGACACACTGTAAGCTTTTGAAAGGCACAGCTCAGTTTCCATTTCTGTCACAACGATCCTCAGCATGCTATGGAAAAGCAACACCCAGGGATAGCAAGTTAGTGCAATACAGAACTTGTCTTTCCTAGTGGAAAAGATAGAACAGAATGACAATGAAGAAGCGTTTGGATCCACTACCAACAGGATCTTCCCCCATAGCGTGCCTTTGAGTTGTCTATTTGTAGTAAATATCTCCCATCTACAGTATTGACTGGTTTATCGGGCAGCAGGTATCTCTATCAGTCTATCTTGAATTGTTATCCAACAGAAGATTAAATGCTGCTCCTTCCTCTTTGTGATTTTCTGTCCACATGTGGGAACAGTTTCAATCAAATTTCAGTGGTGTACATTTACCTTGGGGAACTCTGAGGACTTATCTCCCCAAAGCAGGTGATTTAGGCCATATTTACCTTGTACAGTACCAAGATATCACAAGCTGCTGCATTTAGGCCTTGAAATGGTTCCCAAGGCCTTCCTTTGCCTCCCATTTCTCTCAACAGCCAGGCTTCCAGTCAATCAAGGATTTGGGAGAGAAGCACAAACACAGGGGAAGGATTATTCTAACAAAGCCATGACTAACAGATGTGTGCCAATTCTCAGAAGACTTATCCCAAATAAGCAGACCTGTGTTGTTAGTTTTGAAAAAGAAAGCAGTGTATCTACAGACAGCATTGTTCTAAACACCTTCCCTCATTAATAATGTTTTTGAATGTACTTATCACAGCTGTGAGTCAGCTCATGAATCAGGTGGGCTGATAGATGAAGGATGTCAGCCACATACTCATTTCTTGGGTTGCATTGTTTTAGGAAGTGTTGACCTATTAGGTAGAGCATGTTTTTCAAAAATAGTTACACTTATATTTTTAAACATCCCTTCAAATTATATTTGCATTTTTTTTTTAAAAAAAAAACTCTTTCATTTTCTGTTGAACCAAAGGAATTCAATAGTTCTTTCATCATAATTAAAAACCCATTTCAAGGTGTTCCATGTTATATTCTCCTCAACCATTTAGTGGGTTAGCAACTGATTAATGGTAAAAGTAGCTGTGAAAATCTGAAAAATAAAAATATCAAAATATTCTAATCACTGCACAACCATGGAAACCCACTTGGTGGCCATGGGCAAGTCACACTCTCTCAGCTTCACTGGAAGGCAAAGAGAAAAGCTCTCCAAACAAATCTTTCCAAGAAAACCCCATTATAGGTTTGCTTTATGGTCACCATAAGTCAAAATGACTTGAAAGCACACAACAAGTATATAGAGTGTGTCTGCTTATGCTGAAAGTTGTGCGCCAGAAGAGGCAATGGCATGTGTGCTCATGGTGTGTGCATTGCGCTGCACTGCAGGCACAACCCCAATGTTTTCAATGGGGCTCCAGCATACATGTGATTTCCCTTACGCGGGTGTCTGTGTCAGGAACAGATCCCTGCATAAGGGAAGGGTGCACTGTAATTAGTTTGCAACAATAATTACAACTTCCATCGACTTTTGGACACCCACATACACTTGATCTCTAACAATGGAATGGAGGTTTGGCTAAGTCTGTTGAGTGAAGAACCAATACACTGCTAGTTTTTCACACATTGGATTAGACTTCAGTGATTTGAGAGCCATGTCAGTGCACAGTTATTGAAAAGGCATTATAGTCTTAGAATGCCATGCAATAATGTTCTTTTGGCTCGCTTGGAAACTGTAATGATTAGCCAAACTGAAACACAACTCCTTGAGTTTCAATTACCTCGAAAATTGGCCCTGACCATTGAATTTGGGCCACTTTTACAATATGAATCTAGGCCAAACATTGAAAGAGGAAAATTCATTTTTTCCAGGTCAGAACTCTGGGATAGACCAGCATATTCATTTACTGTCATAGCATTAAGCACAGGAGGACAGAGGAATCTGTGGCAATTTGTAACTTAAGTTTTATGGGAAGACACAATTGTTTATTTTGCATGCCTCATTTGCAAAATGTTAACTTGCTTTCATTTCTGAATATAAAGCTTTGTGAGGTTTTGTGGGATTCATAACAGCCAAATGGGACAGCTGAGCTCAAGCTAAGCAATGCTGTAAATTCAGTTCTAGTACTTTTAAATGGGGAAACAGCAGAGAATCTGGATAGAATATTGTATAGAATATGGGTGTGTTATGAGGGATTTAGGAAAGATCACAGGAATCCATTAATTCAGGTACAAGTACTTGTGTAGGAAAGAGTATTTTGAGCTTTACAACTTGCAAATTACTTTTAAAAACTGTAGTTGCAATACCCCAAAAATGTAGTTATGTTGTAGATTTGTTTTTGTAAAGTAGCTACTTTCGATGTATCAAAATTAAATACTTACTGTTGTATTAATTAATTCTACTTGTTCTTACTTTTAAAAAGAACATTCAAACAAACAAACAGTTTTTGGTGGGGCTTTCGGGCTATGTGGCCATGTTCTAGAAGAGTTCCTTTCTGACATTTCACCAGCATCTGTGGCTGGCATCTTCAGAGAACCTCCTGTATTACTTGCACAACTTAATACCTATAATATTTGTCTTATAGTATTTTAGTCCAAACATCTTTTCCTATATGTTCCTTACCTACCAAATACTCATTCATTATACCAAACTTATAGTTGCTACATCTCCCCAGTGCTCTCTTATAAGATTAATTACTTTATCCCATACTTCACTGAATATCTCTAATGAATTATCTCTCATCAAACAAATTAATTTGTCTATTTCTATCACATCATATAGTTACCTTACACATTTAAATAGTTCCTTTTAAAGTTACTTTGAACCATGGAAGGGAATCATGTGGCTCTCAAAATGTTGTTAAACTGCAGTTTAACATTGGCTTTACTGTTCAGTCCTACACAGACTTGCAGTCCAAGAATAGCCAGAATCCTTTTTGGTGAGCTATGATCGTATAAGCACAGGAGGTACATTGCTATGCAGTAAATCCTATCCTGATCCACCCAATCCTTAATTACCAGGCAACAGCCACTGCTATTGATGGGACATTGCCACCTCTTCCCATGAACATTCTCTGATGAAACAGGCAGAAGCCTCTGTTACAATTCCTCCTTGTGCTAGAGATTGCTTGTGCAAGCGGAGTGGGGCCATCAGCCAACTGCATCCCAATCAATAAGGGAACAGACCCCCTCATCGATTGCAGTGCCTGCAGCCCAGTAAGTGACAATTAAGACACATTCAAGATCCCTATGTATCCCTTAAACTAGGGACTACATAGGGATCATGAATATAAAACAGCGATAAGTGTGTAACTCTAGGTTATGTATTCATAATTACCCAACAGGATTCTAGCCAGCATTTCTAGGGTTACACAATTTACCTGTATCTTCTTCATATTGAGTACAGCAGTAAACTATACAACCAAATTTCTATTTTAAGAATGCAGATGCATAAAGATACTGTCTTATAGCCACATGATTGTTTTCAGCAGGCACTTAGTTTGCAATTTAATCTGCATTCACTATATTACTGTACTTAACAAACTCACTTTGATGGTTTTCTCATGGTGAACATGACAGCAACTAGAATGACACTGGCAGAAAACTCAGAGTCCTAGTGAACGTGGGCTGAAACTTATTTGAGGGCCAATGGTGTGGCAATGAAGGTCCCCCCCCCCCGCTCTTCTACCAATGCATCTACAAAGGAGTTGTTCAGCAGAGCTGTTTCGAGTCTCTGTTCACCCTTGCCCATAGAACATAAACCACTCAATAGCCCACTGTGAAAAATTTGCCTAGCACTTTGCAGATAAAGTGGCTTAGTTTGGTCATTATAGTTGCTACAGATCCACTGGATGTAACTCTAGCCCTTTCTTGTCTAGTGATAAAAGGAGCTGTACAGACTGGCACTTTGTGCTGGCCTGTATGCATGGTGAGGGCTAATCATTCTCATGCTCCAAGCCCTTACCATACTGACCAGACACAATTATGGCAGGCACCCGTCCATATAGTGCATGCTATGATGATGCATGCTGGGTGCAGCACCCAAACGGTGCTGGATGGAAGGGGTGTCATCATGGCACATCGGTGCACCTGTGATGCTCTTTCCAGGGTGCAAGAAGAAGCCAGCTAATGGCTTTGCGTCCTATAGAGGCTGGATCACTGTTGTAACGTATGGTTGGCAAAAAGGGTGTGTGGCAAAAAGGAACAGCTACAGGCCACCTGTCTGTAGAGGACCAATAGATAGCTTTCAATTTGTTCAGCCCAAGGATATGGACAGGATCCTTGGAGAGCCATCACATATGTATTGGAGCCTTGTCCCTTATCACACCAAAGGAGTATCAGCTGAATGAATTATGAGAATGGCTAATGCCTCTTATTCTAAGGCACAAATCCTTGAAAAATGCTCCCATGAATCCTACTGGATAGGATAATTATCAGTTGATCTCCAACATTCCATTTTCAGTAAGGTACTGGAGCATGTGGTGACCTTTGAATTCCAGGGGTTTCTGGATGAGATGAATTATCTAGATCCATTTCCGGATAACTTTGGACCTAGTTATGGGAAGGAAATGACTTTGATTACTTTAGTGGATGATATACATCAGGAACTGGACTGCGGAAGTGTGTCCCTGTTGGTTCTGTTGGACCTCTCAGTGGCTTTTCATACCATTGACCATGTGGACTGACATACTGGTTCTTTCTTAATGAGTACTCTTCCTGTTTGGCTTCTTGTCCATTGGCCTGTCAAGTGTTTATATATGCAGATAGATAGATATGTTTTTAGTTTGCTTTGATTTTACTAATTGATAAGTTGCCTGGAGTCACATGGGGGAAAGATAGGATATAAATGAAAATAATACATAAATAAATAATGCAGTTTGATTACTGAACAAATAACATCACAGACTAAATTGTAATGGTAATAGATCTGTTCAGTCCATGTATTGCAAAGACATGGACACAATAATATCATATGCAACATGCTGCTTTTGACCTATAAAAAAGGTCTTCACAGCCAAGATGACATTTGAAGGATCACTTGTACATACATTAAGATCTTCACCAAAGGCCCTCCTCAATGTATTCTCTTCATCCAAAATCTGGCAAATGGATCAGGACAAAATGATGTGGTGGCACCTAAAATGTATATAGTCTTCTAAAGAGACTCACCTGGTACATACATTCATGTCATTTTGGTGACAAACAAAGATATTTTAATTTCCCACACAACTTGAAATTAGCTTTCTTGATCTCTGCTGATTATATTATACTGTTGCTGTTGCTGAATTGGCAATGATTGTATTAATATCTATTATTGTGTGCTATTCAATTAATTTGAATTCTTTTACTTTATTTTGACATTTCATGTCAAATTTATTTGAAGATGAAGCAACTATCCATAATAAATGAATGCATTATTCCTGATACACCAGTGCATAATCTGTGATCGCTGAAGAGATCGTTTTCCATATAATCATGGGTATGTCTCCCTTAGAAGTGTCTCCTCTGTATAAATGTTCACAGTTTTGAAGTGGTCCTTGATAGTGTTCCCTGGCAAAGTCAATACACCAGGTGTCACTTCTTAAATATTCTCCTCATGGAAATGATATGGTGAAACTGCATTTAATGTTAAAAAGAAAACCAACAACAACATGTGTATAAAAAGTCTGAAATTGAAAACAGGCATTATATATCCACTTCAGAACTCACTTTATTTGGTACCTAGGATATATGCATTTGACTGCCATTATGGCCCTTCTCCGTACATAGAAAACGACACCATTATGTGCACTGACTCCTTTCAAGGCTGACTTGGTGGATTCATCAGCTTTTCTCCAATCAGCAAGACAATACCAAATATTCCTGGGTACATATGAATCACATAATTACATAAACTGTTTTAAAACCTTTAGGCAATGTTTGTCATGCTGGCACTGTAATGACAAGCACTGGTGTGTGAAAGGAATGTGCGGAAATCATCACTCCATGAGGCAGAATGGGAAGAAAGAGATTGCCAATTGACACTTTCAGTCAGGCTAGTGTTCAGAGGCTGGACTATCTTCCTTCTTAATGAGCTATAAACACAAAAGAAGCAAATTGATTAACAGAGAAATCCTCTCTGTGTTTACTCAGAAGTAAGGCTGACTGAGGCTATGGGGACTTACTGTCTGGAAAATGGATATAAGGTTGTAGCCTAGATAATGAAAATATTTTAAAGTCACATTCATTAGACATATGATCCTATACAAATAGATATAGACTGGAAGTGGGTCCACCTCATATGGAAAGTGGGTGCATCTACACAAGTGGTACTCAACCTCAGGTCCTCCAGATGTTTTGGACTTCAGCTCTCATAAGTCCTGACTCTTGGCCAAGTTGGCTGGGGCTTCTAGGATCTGAAGTCCCAAACAAATGGAGGACCAAAGTGTGGGAAAAACTGGTTTACACTGTAGAAACAATGCACTTTGACCCCACTTTAAGTGCTGCAGCTCAATTCCACACACTATTGGGATTTGTAGTTTTACAAGGTCTTTAGAGTTCTCTGCCAAATAATGCAGGTGCCTCACAAAACTACAGATCCCAGGGTCCTGTAGGATGGAGCCATGGCAGTAAAGTGGTGTCAAACTGCATGATGTCTACACTGTAAATGCACCCAGAAAGGTAATTATCCCTTCTTTTAAAATACAGGAGAGGCTGGGCCTAATTTCTGACCAAGAACATGGTTATTTCTGTTGGTGACTTATGCTAATGTGATGGTCTATTACACAGGAATTTGCATTCCATGTGAACTTACATGAAGGAAACAGCAACAGGGGAGGCTGTTGTTGTTGCTGATGTGAGCTGCCTATATCAGAAGCTGCCTTAAGTCACACTGTAAGCCTCCAAACATCCCCTAATATATTAATTAATCCAGTTATAATTTGAGGTAACATTAGACCCCAGCATGAGCAGATGTGGCTGCATTGGCAAACATAGCACTATAACAGGTAATGTGAAGGATGCGAATGGAAAGATGTGAGGATGGAGGAGCTTGTCCCCCACCACTGTGCATTTCTGACTAAAACCAAAAGCCAAAAGATGGGTTCTGTCAGATCAAACAAGACCAGAATCCCTCTTTCATATCTTGTGAATTCCTAAACACCCCATCTTGCCCTCTCATTCCTGGGGACTCCAGATCTTGTCTAGTTATTGTAAAGTCCAAGAAGCATCATTGATCAAAATCAACCCCTCCCATCTCCCAAATATCAAAACCAACTCCCCACGTTGGAAACCTTCTCAGGTTCCATTGAGGGGCAATCAAACTTTTGGTTTCCCATGGAATCTCTATGGATTGGGGTTGATTTTAAGGTATAAATAGCACTCCAAAACTTGTCCCTTTGCTGCATTCTGCTTCCCACTAGCATGGAGACTGTTGCCCTCAGGCTTCAGTCTGAGTCATGATTCCTTTGTCTATTCCTGTCACCTGCAAACTCAATCCTCATAGTTTAAGCTGCTCTTGCTCTCCTGTTTTCCATGGACTATATCTTCAGGATCAGTAGATGTATCCAGTAGACGTTATAACTATCTATTAAGAAGCCAAGCCCTCCCTCCAATCCATCTGCCTTGGTCCAGGCCCCAGAGGGAGAAAAGAACCACTGGACCTCATCCCCTTCCCATCCCCTTCCCTTTTCCTTTTGTGTTGTCTCTTTTAGACTGTAAGCCTGAGGGCAGGGATCCGTCTAATTATAAGATTGTATGTACAGCACTGTGCAAATTTACAGCGCTATATAAATAAAATTAATAATAAATTAATAATAATGTATCCCCTTAGCCAACCCACAAACTCCACTATCCCCTTTCACTTCTCTACATTTGGTTAGCTCTGTATACCGCGTGAGAGAATGAGTTACTGTAGTATGTGTGTTCTTTATTTCTCTTCATGTAGTTCCCCATACCTGGAATCTCTGCCACTTATTACCAGTATAATTGGTGCTTAGTTCCTGCATATATTACCCCTCCTCTCAAAGCCAAGCTAAACATTGCCCAAATTAATTTAAGATAGATTGCAAATGTACAAGCCCTACAAATTTTGGGTAACAATATGAGAAAAAGGTGGGATAGAAATTAAAATGACCACTACCACCACCACCATCTAGCTGCCAGGAGTGGGGTCCTTAGAAATGATGCATCTGGGAACAATTGCCAAAGCAGGACCTCTCAAATTGCATTGATGCCAAGAAACCCTCTGGAAGGCAGATATTTGGAACCAGGGGACTCAAAACCAACAGCTACCTGAACCTGTTGCTAACTTGGGGTGCATCCACACTGTAGAAATAATGCAGTTTGACACCACTTTGAGTGCTGTAGCTCAATCCTATGGAATCCTGGGATTTGTCATTTTGCAAAGTCCTTAGCTTTCTCTGCCAAAGAGTGTTGGTGTATCACAAAATTTGTAATCCCAGTATTCTGTAGACTAGATCATGGCCTTTAAAGTGGTGTCAAGCTGCATTATTTCAACAGTGTAGATGCACCCTTTGTCATCCTATCTTTGTTGTGGCCTTTTCCATCTTGTCCTTGTGGCACTGCTACCTTCACCTCTGTTGGAAGTGTAATTTTTTGGGCAGAGCCATCAGGATCCCAGCCACAGTCTGACTTCTAAATCTAGAACCAATTCCACAACATGTACTTATTTATTTAAACCAGTGGGGATTCAAGAACATTGGAATACATAAGCATGCATGTCTTAATCAGTACTGAATTTACTATGGAGGAGTCAGGAATAAAGGCCAAGGAAATAATATGAACCCCATTCATTTGGTCTCAATCTGATGTCAGCAGTAGAACACAGAATATTCTTGGCATTCAGAGTAAAAGTTCTTGTTATAACCTGTAAATTAACAGCAAATTCATTCTCTCAGAATGGATCTATATGGATCCCAGAATGGATCTATACCATTAACACAAATGAGGAAGGCATCACCAGGCTTGGGCAGGGAGAGGATATTTTTTAGGAAAAAATGCTAAAGACGAAATTCCTCTTGAATCATTCCACTGCATATTGATCATGCTTAGTGTCAAAAGAGAGAGAGAGAGAGAGAGAGGACACAATTAGCTGCCTATAACCCTGAGTGCTCTACATTATGGCGTTTGTGTTACAAATCCCAGTTGTATCACTACATTCAGGAAGCAATACTAAATGGTTCCCTATAGCAAGGCATCAAGTTCATAATGTTGCGATCATAGAAATGGCCACACTGGGGATGCATTTATATTGTAGAAATCATGCTGTTTGATACTACTTTAAGTGCTGTAGCTCCATCCTGTGGAATCCTGGGATTTGTAGTTTTACAAGGTCTTTAGCCCTCTCTGCCAAAGCATGCTGGTGCATCACAAAACTACAAATCCCAGGATTCTATAGGATGGACATATGGCAGCTAAAGTGGTGTCAAACTGTATTGTTTCTACAGTGTAGATACACCCTGAGTCAAACCAAAGGCCAGCTAGTCCAGAATAGGCCACTACAAATCAATACTCAGTGTGGCCAAGGAAGGAGACTATAGAAGAGATTCAAAGGTTGCACAGGTCAAATCTGCACCAAAGGTTAGTGGTTATTTGCTCCTGTTTTAAAAGAATACATCTATTGTCATATTTCTAGTTTCTGTTTCCAAGGAAGTCAAAGAAAGAATAGAAAAGAAAGTGATGTAGTTTCCTAGATAATTCTTTCAAACATCTCTTGGTATTTTAAAATGTAATAGAAAGTTATGTTCATATAACAAAGCCAGTCTTTTGAAATGACTGTGGTACTGCAGTGCTGTTAAGGAAATGTGCTATTATTGGAGAATGTTCTACTGAAAAGATTCTCAGCATACACGTTCAGAAAAATGATTTAAATGTTTATAGCTCTTGTAATTGATCTCTTTTAGTTTAAAGACATACGCTTTTAAAAGCTAGATACAATTTTTCTCCCTCAATTTGTCTACAGTGCCATTAATGATGTCCGTTTTCTCAATTGCAGAGGGTATTAAATGGGAAAGTGATGTCTTTATGAAAATGCACTGCCAAAGTATGATTGCATTCTGCTTTGTCTGTTCATCCGTTAATCTTCAGGAAAGAATGACCAGTGTTTTTTTTGGTTAAGAGTTAGTACCACCCTGAATTTCACCAGCATAGATTTTAAAAATGTAAAATTCAGTATGAATGAATTTACAGTACAAATGAAACTACTGAAACTAAAATCTGACTCAAACAAAATTTCCCCCCTTTTTGGAATACCAGTGGGACAGTGTTGATTCTTTTTCATCCCATATGCACTATTCCTATCCTGTTCTCTGTCACACACACAAATGGAGATCTGTGGTGGACAATGAGTAGGTTACATACCAAACTCAGTGATGGAAGAATTTTTCAATTTTGCTTTCTGTCACAAGTTTTTTTTAAAATAAATTCTCAAGTTGTAAAACTCATTTTTAATGAAGAAATTTGTGGGAAAAAAAAATAAACTTTGAAATTGTCATCCGCCTGTATCAACTATGATCTGTAGGTACAACTATTGTTTTTACAGAACAGACCAAAACTTATCCTGCCCATCCCCCAAGCTTATCAGTGGCTGTTGGAATAAGGGGACCTCTACCTGGAATCATCTGGCTGGCATTGTGCATCCTGGGACAATCCTTTGTGCAAGGAAGTATTGGATACTTCCTTGAGAAATGTTCCCTAAAATACTAACAGTAGCATAACCTCCAGTTATACCTGCATAAGCTAGCAATAGGATTTTAGCCCTTACTAGTCCATGCCTGCCATATAGACATTAACAGGAGGAATATGATAGGGGGGAAAGTAGCAACGTTAAGTGTGCTTCACAAACATGAATGATTATACAGGCTGAATCTCCCTTATCCAGAATTATAAAATCCAAAATAGTCCAAAAACCAAAACTTTTTTCACGGATGAAAGTGATAGCTTTGTTTTCTGATGCGTCAATATACACAAACTTTGCTTCATGCGCAAAATTATTTGGAAAATATTGTATAAAATTACCTTCAGGCTCTGTGTGTAAGGTGTATATGAAACATAAATGAATTCCATGTTTAGAACTGGGTTCCATCTCCAAGATATCTCATTATGTACATACATGCCAATACAGATATTCCAAAATCCAAATAAATAAATAAATCCAAAATCAAAACACTTCTGGTCCTAAACATTTTAGAGAAGGGGGAAAATGGTGCCTCCCGCCCTCAGCGGGCAGGCGCAGTTGCTGTGGGTCTTTGAGCCCTAAGATGGCGGTGGTGGCGCTCATCCCACCAGCGGGAGGCCTGTGAGCCCACTGGCTTCCCGCCAGCGGAAAGAGTTGCAAGGCGCACTCTTGTGCGCGCGCTCGCCCGGCTCCCGGCGTCCGGGTGGGCACTGCGCCTCTTCCCACCTCCTCCCCTCATTGGCCAGCCGGCCAGGAGGAGAGGGGCCTCTGCTTGCCTCCACGCCATGGAGGCTATTTAAGCGGAGGCATGGTGGAGTCCGCGCCTTAGCCATCTGTTCAGCTCCCCACCCTCCCTCCCTTGGTTTGGGTGTTGCTTGTCACAACTTTTGTTGTTGGCGGCAGCACAGGTTCTGGATCTGGTGGGCTGGTTTCCAGTGCTCGGTAGCACTGGATCGGGAGTCCTTTGGACCCGGGAAACATCTGGTGCAATGTGGCCAACTGTGGGCACATTGAGTATATCCCGGTGACGAGAGGCCTTCCTCTGGTAGCTGCGCAGTTGCGTAATTGCACAGGGGCGTGGTGTGGCCTCAAGTCATCCCGATGCTTGGCGTACAAGCAACTTCACATCAGTCCAACCTCGGTGTTGGTGATGTGCAGATCCAGTCCTCGTGCTTTTGGGCCAACCCTACCTTGTGTTTGGTGTTAATAAAGTTGTGGCCGTTTTCCCGCCAACCTGCTTACTGTTTTTTCTTGGGGTAAAATGCCTCCACTGCAACTGTACTGTGGTTGAATCCCAAACTTGTGAGGGACAAAATCCCACACTTGTAAAATCTTTTGAGGTACATATGCTGTAGATCTGGGGAATATGTTGTTGACTGCAGCTGCCTCAAAGAGATGACAAAGCTTGATGTGAATGTTGGATTTTAAACATCTAAGCTTTGAAATGCAGGACACTATATGTATCTCATTAATAAAGAGTAATTTTCAAGCTCAGAGCAAGTTCAACTTCATTGGAATGGAAAATAGAAAGCAGAAGTTGTTCCATGATGTATCTGAATCAGCATGAGGAATTTCCAGTGGAAGCGAGAGAATGCCTAGTCTATGCAGCATGCAAGCTGATTTTACTAGTAAGTTCCTTCTCCAGATATATAGCTTTCTCCATAGTATCTGTCAATCTGGTCATGTGTTAATTTCCACCCCTCACATTTTTCCAATTTCCTTTTATCATGTTAAGCTAAACCTTTAGGTTTTGTTCTAGCAATGAAAGCACATATCAAATGTTTCCTCATTTCTTTTCAAAATATCCTGGGAAAGGGTGTTTTACCTTTTCTTTTGTGAGTTAACATAAGTAGAAATTGTCACTTTGAAATTGACAGGTATTCGTTACAGTCAACAATGCATCGTTCATACTTTAGTTCACCCACCAACACAGGCACTGCCTGTCAGATGTCACAACAGTGTGGAAACTTATTAAACTATAAAGAGCTATACTATAATATAAGGAATTATGGGTAAAATTCTAAAATTGTTTCAGCTGGCTGGAGCCAGAAAAGCCTGTCCTTAGCTAAACCATTGTACTGCTTTTTAACTGCCTGCATCAGAGTTGCTGTAACTTTTAAGGAGATCCAATTTTCACAGTTCAAGGGATGACAATTCTACTGGCCATGGACTATTAAGGATGAAAAAGTGTCTTTTCTTTACCAGAAGCCTTTAATCTTAGCTTATTCACATTTTCATTTGTGCATGCAGCAGAATAGTGTGTGTGTGTGTGAGAGAGAGAGATTGTAAGAGAGAGAGAGAGAGTGTGTTAACAGATATGTAATGTTAGAATTAAATGACCAAAGAAAAAAAGAGAGCAGTTTGAACAGAGGGCTGTGTTTGAGAGACAGACTGTTGCTGTGTGCCTTCATGGGGTTTTCTTGGCACATTTCGTCAGAGGGAGTTTGCCATTACAATCCTCTGAGGGTGAGAGAGTATGACTTGCCCAAGGTCCCCAAGTGGGTTTACATGGCCAAGCTGGGATTTGAACCCTGATCTCCAGACTCAGATGCTCCAACCTTATGCCATGTTGTTTCTATGTAGAAAGACAACATAGAGCTAAAATGACGGATTTGGCTGTTGCTGGGTTTTAACTGTCAGACCAATTCTAGTCCAGTTATTTATATGATTATTGAGGATCGGACAACATTATTTGAGGTAAATGGCTTGCATTTTTGGAATTGACTGATGTAGAAGGTCCAGCTATGTGAAGAGCTTGGAATGTTGGGTCTGATTGTTGTTGTTGTTGTTGTGTGTCTTCAAGTCATTTCTGATTTATTATTTATTTATTTCATTTTTATATCACCTTTCTCTCAGAATGGGACCCAAGGCATCTCACAAGATAAAAAACATTATATAAACTTATGGTAAGAATTTAAAAACAGAGACAAGATTTTTTTTGGACAAGATTTGTTCAGAGGATGTTTGCCATTGCCTTCCCCTGAGGCTGAGAGAGTGTGACTTACCCAAGATCTTCCAGTGGGTTGTCATGGCTGAGTGGGGAATCAAATCCTGGTGTCCAGAGATGTAATCCAGTACTCATATCAATACACCATGCTGGCTTTTGTTAGGGAGCATACAAGACAGTTTTAAAAGCCACAAATATGAGAAGAGAGATCAAATTGAAACTGTTAACACTGGAGGAGAAGACTGGAGAGAAGAAAAGCCCAGAAAGAATGAGACCGAGAATGTTATAAAATTGGCTGCAGATTGCCCACTCCTGATGTAGGGGTTGTCTTTGCCAGGTGGGTGATAGTGATAGTACTCTATATATGTTTTAATCTGGTATTAATTTTTTCTGATTGTTTAATGATGTTTTAACGTTTGCATCTTGTTTTTTTTTAACAATGTTTTTTAAATCAATATAAGCCCCTTTGAGTCCCAATCAGTCCCCAAAGTTCTAGTATTGCAGTAATTTAAAACTTCAGCTGAGAATTTAGAAATACCAGTTAGGCATTAAAAGAAAAGGGGCAGGCACTGTTACCAAGGGAATGCAAACACAGCAAATACAAGGCTCTTATCATGAATGATTCTCAATGTCTCACTTTCTAAAATGCTAGAAATACTGAAGGAAAGTTTCATTGGGGGAGAGTATTCTTATTTGAGGAGCAATGTAAATTTGAGGGGCACTATGGATTTTGCCTACCTGCCCCCCCCCCAAGCTAGACCCCAGCATATCCCTGCCTGCCATGCAATACCCTGGGAGGGATAGCACGTTGTCATAAGGATTTGCTCCCAGGAGCATAGTTGTGGCCTAAGTTACAACATACTTTACAGTTGTTCCAGGCAGCTAATACCTATAAGAAAGAAAAAAGCAACAAAAATTAGTAAACCTTTGGATGACATTGGACTGGATGATAGCAAGAATTCCAAAATAGATGACAGATCTATATATTGATTTGAAAGTTATGAATTAGATGAGTCTACTCCAGAAATTAGACCCACCAAATTCGTTCCCCACCCCTGCTTGAAAATAATAGAAGAACTGGTCTCTTAATTCATTTTGTCAGTTCTTCCCTTCCCTCAAAATGGCAGTCACAGGTGGAAAATAAAGTACACTGGCATTGGATGCTTTTAATATACCTTGAATGACTAATTAACATATTATATAAATACCTAGTTCCACTAAATTCAACAGTGAAATTATCTACTTCATTCAATAGAATAAAGACTCATTGAGAACTGGTTTCATGTAGTGTTAGAGAGCTGGATTAGAATTGAGAATTCTTGGATTCAAAGTCCCATTTGTCTATAAAACTAAATGACTGCCCAATCATGTTCACACACACTTCATGGTTCACATAGAAACAATGAGGTGAAACAAAATAGTTGTGATCATTTCCCCGAATTCATTGGAGGGGCAAGATTTCAGAATAAGCCTTTCATCCACTTTAACCACCATGAGCAGATGACTCTGATAGGCCACAAATCAAAACTGATCTGTCTCTCAATCTAAACACAGCACATGTATGTTATAGCCATATTAGCGCAAGCTATAGTATGTGCCATCCCAGCTGTGTGAATCTATAACAATTGCTTGCCAGCCTGATAAAGAATGCTCAGTCCACTTGCTATTTGTCTAGCTACTCAGACTCCATCAAATACAAATGTAAAATGCACGACACTCCTTCATCCCAACTCTAACCTAAGATGGTTATCCATATAAAAAATAGGCAAGCACAGAATCAAGAGAGGATAAGAAAAATGATAAGCAAACACTAAAAAGAACAAAAACAGTTGTTGATGATCTTGTGAGAGACTACTTGATACAGTTCCCTGAAGAGTTTATATCTTAGCGTCAGAGTGGGTCTGACAGTCTAGAAGCACTGGGGGCGGGAATATAAATTAGAAAACATGTTTTTCAGGCCATGCACTTAACACCATCTAGAATAATGCTGTCAGCACTATTTAGATCCCCATGTCCGCATAAAACAACATTTGTCACCAATACACCCCCTTTCTGTGATGGGATAAGCCAGATGGCTAAGGAAGAATTGGCTATATAGATAACTTGACAATCTTCCAACTCACTTGTTGAATGGCTAGTATACAGCACCAAGGATGGAACTACTTCACAGAGCTCATTAAAATGAATCCCATGTTAGCAGGTTAAGCTCTACAAGGCAGCTTCAGTACCTCCATAGGATGCAGAACAGAAAAGTATGTAGATTCTGACAATTACATATGTACCTTGATTGCTGATTATGGTGTGTTGTAAACACACAAAACATATATGGCAAGTGTCCCTATCATTACCACCAGGGTGTTTTATGTCCTATTCAGGGAGGCAGGCAGGAAGAAAAGGTTCATTGAAGGGTTGTTGTTTTCTTCACCAAACCAGAAGTTCTCAGGTTTAGTCCATGACATCTCCGGTTAACAGGTTTCAGTTTACAGGCGCAGGAAGAACTCCAGAAGCCTTCAAAAGCTACTGTCAAGCAAAGAAAAACAAAGTGATCCCCATATAGCTAGAATGAGAAACCTGGTGGCCTTTCAAACACAGTCGACCCTTGGTATCTGCTGGGATTTGTTTCCAGGACTCACTGTGGATACCAAAATGAATGGCTGTTCAAGTCCCATTCCCCACCAGGGACTGCCAGGAGGAGAATGGAGGACAAGTCAGGGAGGAGGCCCTTTTAACATCTGGCTCCCCTCCAGACCCAGACCATCTCAGCGTGGGAGGTGGTTCATAAACCTCGAGCGATACTAAGAGTATTGTAGTTAAATTTTAGTCTCCCCCTTTTTCAAGGTGTTAAAATGTAATCTCCTAATTGTAATTTTTTAAACAGTAATTTGCAATGTGTTATGCTGTATTCGTTTTACTACTTCATTGCTTATTGGTATCTGCTTTGTTAATTTTAGAAGGAGGGGTTGGAATTGGGGATTTTTTTCTTTTTGATAATTATTGACTGAATGTAATTTTTGTATTATGCTTTTTGCTGTTATTGTATTGTTTTGTTATTTTGTTATTGAATTAGTTTTATTTTATTATGTATTGTTATGCTATATTTGCTTATTGTTTCATGTTTATTGTTATTGCCTTGTATTATTCCCACTATTGTAAGCTGCCCAGATTCCCATTGATTGGGCGGGGTATAAATAAATCTCCTCTTCCTCCTCCTCCTCTGCATTGGGGTAGTAAAATAATAAAATCATGGTTTACTTTTTTGGAATATTTAGTATTTTCAAGCTGTGGATGGTTGAATCCATGGGTGCAGGCCATCTGTATTGACAAATGACTACACCCATAATCTTTCACCAGTGACTTGGCCAGATGAGATGGATGAGATTCAGAATCAAACTTCTGGAGGGTCACATGTTTCCCAGGTTCATCATAAACCAATATCTTGATTCAGTATGAGGTTGCCTCTTATATAGTTTCAACTTGTTAGCACTACACATGTCTCTAAATATGATTCTTGAGGTAATTAAACCTGTTTCTTTTAAATGGTGTGAATATGAGAGCCAGATATTTCTTGGTGGTGAAAGAGATTTTCTTTCTTTGTTTTATTTTACTGGAATCACAACCACTAGCCCCATCTTATACCTCCAGTTATGCAACAATGTTAGATCTAATTTAGTCTGAAGAATGACAATGGTAAAATGGTGAAGCTGGAAGGTAGACATTATGGTGCCATGGGGAGCTTGAAAGAGGACGCAGCTGTAGCGATAGAAATAATACTTGAAATATTTGAAAAAATTGTTGAAAAATATCTTGAGCATTTGGAAACCCTGACAAGTAGAAACCTGGGTTGACAAGAATTATTTTCTATGTAGGAAACATAATTTGGTGCATAGAAAATAATATTTCTGTGTAGTTTTCTGCAAAGAGAAAGCTGTTTAATATACTGAAAATGCTGTTTTCTACATAAAAATGCCACATGCAAATTTTGTGCAGCATAAGTTCTAAATTGGAAATAGTCTTTCAAAACTGCACAGTTTTTAGAGACTTTCTCATAATGTGAAGAAAAATACTAAGATTACTCATTTCTTTATTCAAGAACAGCATTAGCTAAGAAGTATATCATTATATAACAGAGTCCTGGCTCAATTATGAGCCTTGTTTGGTGTCCTTCAGTAGAAAGTAGAGTCATGGGAACTACATAGCTTTCGTTGAAAGGCACAGAGGGAATGGTTCTTCCTTTACCTTTAGCTGAAATCCTGCCCTCCACCACCTCACCCAGCCATGTCTCTGTGATATATACCAGATCAGTATGCTCATCCAGAATCAAATTTAGGATGGCCCTTATTTTGTCATTCACTGACCTGCTGGATGACCATCATTGAGGCTATCCTGGGAGATGTTTTGGTGGCAACAAGCACTCTCTTATGTTCCCCTCTTTCATAATAACAATGGTAATAAGAAAAATAAATTAATGACACAGCTAATAAGATGGCAAAAGGTCCATTCTGCACAGTGAATGCAGCATGAAAAATTCCAATCATTAAACTATTCCTGGCCAGCTGTTATATTGGCTCACCCAGTCTTGGGGAACACAATCAGCCAGGTACACATCCATTGATTATATAACCACAAGACAGACTCTTAGTAGGAAGCAATGGAATTTGTGCTGCTCTGCTAGTTAAAGCAGTGCTACATTTAGTTTGTGTTTCCCTTCTTTTTCTTTTCTTGCTTTTCCTTTTCCCACAGTAAAAATGGTCAGGGCAATGCAGACAGAATTATTCCAGGAGGTGTGCTGACCCTAGATGCAAGTATATCACCTCATGGCTGTGCTCACTAGGCTGGAGGAAATTCCATTATAAAATTCTTCACTTGTTAAAACATGTTTACAGTTTCAGCATCTAATGGATTCATGCTTTTGTTAAGGGATATCCCAGTCCCAGGTATTCCTTGGTTTATACTGATCATCCACTGTTTGGCTCTCTCACTGTCTTCCTTCCATTGTTCTGTTCCCATTATGCCCTTCTCTGTTCATCATATTGTTTTTGAAACTTGTGTTTTCTGTAGTACCTTTTCTATTGCTGTAGTCCTATTTCCCTTTAATCACTTTTCTTTCACTTCTCCTTCCTTTCACTTCCCAAACATGATTTCCTTACAGATTTGTCTTTTCTCTCCTTTCCTTTCTCCCATCTCCATATTTCTCAGGTCCTATGACCTAAATCTTACTGTCATTCCCAGCTAGATTACACCCATTGAATCAAGGAATTGATTCACCAACTTCTCACAGACAAAACAACTGGGAACAGCAAGCGAATTACAACAAAACTTTCACAAATGCAGGAAGCTCATTAGCAGTTGCACAAGACTGTGGTAGCCATTGTACAACTGAGTGTGGAAAAGGCAGCCCCCATATAATTCTGCTGGTATACGCAGATAGTATATAAGATCTTCCCTTTTGTCCAATGTAATGTGTTCTCAAATAAATTGTTTCAGAGTTCATAACACTTCCTAATTCAGAACAGTTCTTCCCCACCCTCAATACTCTACTTATACAAACAAGCAGATTTTGGAATACAGCAAGGGAGACTTGCAATATGCTCCGAGTCAATTCAGACAGCTGGCTCATCCCCCTCAACAAAACTATGGCCCATATACAAGTCAAATCTGTTTCTTTCCTTGGGCAATGATTTATTTCCCTCTTAAATTGGCTGGACCAGTTAGTTTTTTATTTTTATTAAGTCACACTATTCTTAAATGAAACTATTGATTTAAAGTCAGCTTAGTGAGGATTTAATTTGTTTTCAGGGGATTAGAGCAGGTAACATGGGATAATTTTACAATAAAGTGGAATAGAAGCATTCCTTCACATTACCCTCACCTCTTTTTTTGTTGCCAAGCTGCAGAGACATTACAAATTTTCAAGTAAATTGTGAAAATACATTCATAAATCAGTCCTAATTCCACTGCCTGTTTAGAAGCTATTCTAAAGAATCTTTTCCTCTGACCTTGTCCCTGTTTGTCCTTCTATTGATAGGCTATACATCTGATGATTAACACACAAACATAGAAGTACCTCAAGACACTCTCTCACACACCCATACACACATATCATAGGGGAAAAATAATTCCTGTAAACTTTCAGTAAAGATACAAAGAGTGTTTTTATTGGGTTCCCTGATATTGAATTAGCACATCTATAAAGAATCTCATGTACACACACACAAAAAATAAAAAATCACATGGCAAATGCTGTGTTCACAAAATGAAGTATAATTTATCTTAAATTTTACATGTTTTCCATCATTTTTAAGCTATATCCTAGATAAAATCAGTGATACTATAACTCATATAGCATATATTCTCTGCTCTGCATTCAACAATACATTATTCACTATACATAACAGGCATAGCAGAAGTGATCAAGTGCAGTGGAGGTATGTGTCTCATTTTTGCCTTTATCATAAGTCTGATATTTGGTGTTAGCATGCTGGAAGTGACACTAGAAATTACAAGGGCCAGTTTCAATCCTAGGGGAGGAGGTTGGAGAGTAGAATTGATCCTGGAGGCCACAAACAGGTAGTCAGTCATGTGTAAAAACTGTTTGCAGACCCTATAGTTCTACAAAGAAGGTCCGCTTTGTTGCGTGTATGCTGGATGTAGGGCTTGCATTCACATCCCTGGCTATTCCAGACTTTAAACTGCATCATGTTCTAGGAAAGACCTGAATAGGTCTCCAAGTTTCTAACTAATCAAATGGAAGTACTACAGGATTCTCTGTGAATTAAACCAACAATGTACTTGGTGTGTAGTCCCCCTTGGGTGCCATTTGCAATATTCTAATTTATGTACTTTAAGCACTGGTTGCATATGGAAACTTGGAGTCCAGCAGAGAAAGAAAATGGCAAGTCTGGACTGTGTTATATTGTAGTTGTTGAGGCTGATGAAAATAAGGTCTTCCCCCACCCCTTATGTACTAAAGAATCAAATGCACAGAGCATAATGTGTTCATTCTTGGCTATAATCACTAGCAGGAAGCAAGGAATACATAGGCCTCTAGTTTCCAACATCTGCAACTTTTCCTAATGTCTGTCTACACCAAGCAAGAGCTAATATTAGTTGGCTGCATAATTTTTTTTACAGAAAAAAAGCTTATAAGAGCTGGTTGCATTGCCTTTGTTTTGAAATATGGACAGTGACCATTAGTATTTTCATTGATCTCGGAGGGGTGGACCCCTGCCTAGAATGGAAATGTTTGGAATCTTTCATATGTATCACTGTGGAAATCTGGGAATAAATGAAGTTGAACATTTGGAGATATAGCATCTCAGTTAGATGGAGACCTAGGAAAAAATAGTAAAAACTACAAGTAGCATAACTATTTGCTTTACATTCTAATGGCTTGTTAGAGTCTACAAAGCACAGTGGTCTTTTGTACTTTTGCAAGAGTCTACAAAGTACGGGGTGAAGGACCCCTGTGAATGTGAAAAAACTGCAAATTAAAAAACACTATTCTTTTTACCTAAGAGAACACCTCTCAAACACGGACAAGAGTGAAGCCCATCTTTATCCTGTCCATGACAGAGATTGCATGAAAAACATTCATATATTCATGCTGATCCTGTCATTTAACTGTCAGTGAAGTGGAATTGCATTAACAGGTTCTTCCATTAATGCAAAATGAAGGGTAAGGATGGGACAATGACAAGATCAGCGTGACATCATATGAAAGTCTTTCACATGAATGTAGTCATTTGTGCTTCCCGGATGGGACAATAACCAGATCAGCTTGATGTCTTCTGAAAGTGCTTCCTGTGATTGGATGGAAAAGATGGGACAAGGGCAGGAAAAGGATGGGCTAAAGATGCCCTGTCCCCTGTCTAATAATCTCGATAAAATCATGCCGGAGGACCTACAAATGCCTAGAGAAGTGTTTTCTCTAGGAATTTCTAGGTTCTCCAGCACAACTCTATAGTCAATGTCCAGCAGAATTGCACTTGAAAAATTCCTAGAGAGAATGTACTGATCAAAACCATGAATAATCAAATCCACAAAAGTAAAAGCCACAAATGTAGAAGGCCAACTCTAACCAATTTTGGCACATACATTTTGCATTTCATATGTTAAAAACCTCCAGCAATATTTCAATCTTCATCCCTCATATGGTTTGTTGTACAGAAAGCCATACAAGGTACAAGTGTGCAAGCCTGTGCATACATTGCACCTTTTTCATATAGTACTTATACTTATGATTGTTTTATTCATTTATATCCCACTTTCCCTCTAATAATGGAACCCAAGACAATTTACAAATTATTTAAAATGGTAAAAATTAAAAACCGTACAAAAGATTATAAACACACAGAGACATACATCCACAATTTAAAAAATAGGTGAACAAACCAAAGAATTTAAACCATTTAAAATTAGTTTCATAG
Organism: Urosaurus nigricauda; assembly: GCA_034509955.1. Taxonomy (NCBI): domain Eukaryota; kingdom Metazoa; phylum Chordata; class Lepidosauria; order Squamata; family Phrynosomatidae; genus Urosaurus; species Urosaurus nigricauda. The sequence continues at coordinate 178,757,604 of JAOEGL010000004.1, forward strand.
AATCACAGAATCATAGAATCAGAGTTGGAAGAGACTTTAATGGCCATCCAGTCCAACCACCTGTCATCAGCTTCAGTTAACACTCTGGCTGCAGCTCAAGTGAAGTTTACAGTAATCAAAATGGGATATAACCAAGGCATGCATTGCTATAGTAAGATCAGACATCACCAGGAACACATGCAGCTCGTGCACTACCTTGAACTGTGTGAATGTACTCCTGGTCACCACCAAAACCTGGGACTGTGGGTTCAGAGACAAATCCAGGAGTAAATCCAATCTGTGAATCTGTGGTTTCAGGGGACTGTAGTCTCATCTAGCACAGACTGAATCCCTATTTCAAGATTTCTTATAGAGTGCCTTTCCTCAAAAAAAAAAAACCAAAAAAAAAAAACAAAACCACAAACTTCTTGACATACGATTTTAATATGGCTATATGGTTAAAGCAAAATGGACTAGAGATTTAATATGGGAGCTTCTGTGCAAAAAGTTATTAGAAAAACTCTGGTAGAGGCACATACATCAACTTGTTAGAATGTAGCCAAAGTCAGAAATCCGTTCTACATTTGCTTAGAATTAAATTCCATTGATCCCTGTGAGATTTACGATCCTCATCACATACTGAAAATTGATCTGGCACTGACATGGGGCAATCACTTGACTGCTTCACTTTGTGGTCGGCTGTAGGAGGAACACAGGGAGCTGCCTTTTAGTGAGTCAGAGTATCAGTCCATCTGACTCAGAATTGTTTACAGTGACTGGCAGACTCCAGGATTTCAGGCAGGAGTCCTTCTCTATTGTCTCTGGAAATGGGACTGAACTTGGGAGGAAGAATGTGTTCTGTTGGTGAGCTATGGCTAGGGATGAATTTGGATCTTATGAATGGCCACTGTGGATTTTAATTTTGGTCTTATGAATGGCCACTGTGAATATGTGAAGGATTGCAAGATAGACAGTATTCACATTGTCAGATACACATTAGCAATGTTTTTGTGTTCAGATATATTTTCTCGGGCATTTTTTTCACTGATGCTAAAAGATTAAACTTATCCACGCTGCAGTAAAACACAAAGAACAAAGATATACTAGATCAGTCGTTCTCAAGCTTTGTAGCCATGGGACCCCTTTACAACTACATATGGCCATTGTGTGCCCACTCCTCCCGCTTGATGTAGTACAAGAATAAAAATATTTTGTTTAGTTTCTGCATTTTTGTTCACACATTCATTTATATTCATTTTAAAACATTTTATTAGGAAATAGCATTGTGCAAATTAGCAATTTTTTAAAAAAATCCAATATCTAACTCAATACATGTGTAAATGTTACACATACTTGTCTCATCATCTTCACAAAAGAAGGCCTCTGCAATGGGAGAGAGTTGGGGCAACTCTGGGGCCAGGATACTCCAGGCTGCTCTACACTACTGCAGACAGGACACAAAACAGAATTCTCTGTTTGAGAATATCTTTTTCTGCATGAATAAAACAGCTCCTGCTTAGGATGGACTAAAAATGGCAACATATTCTATGATTGTCAGATACAGTTGTCAGCATTTTACAAGGAACAGGAGAACCCACCTATTTGTTTTTACACAACCTCTGTTAGCAGTATTTGGGATTACCAAATTTATGCTGTATAATTTTGAATTCATGCAAATTACTTCATTTTCTTTCTTTCTTTCTTTCTTTCTTTCTTTTCTTTTCTTTTCTTTTCTTTTTTTCTTTTTTTTTTTTTTTTTTGGTGGGAGGGAGAAATACAGGAACAAAGGAAGAAGGGAACAGAGGAGAAGGAACATTCTGAAAACAGAGTTCCAAAGCTAAAATGTTGGTGGAAGTATTTAAAATGTACAGAAACTGTATGAGTGTGTGTGTACACACTGATAACACTTTTGAAGGGCAAAAACATCATTTGCAGATGCACATACAACTATTCTCCCTGTTTTATTTTCTATATATACATTTTTGCCTCTCAAAAAATGTGTATGGCTGTGTATCTATACACACACATTCATACATGCTTCTGAGAGACAAAAGCATTGTTTATAATATGAACATATAGACACCAAGAAAATGCCACTGTGCTGAATTTTCAAATTTGCTGGTTTCAGTAGTCCCCTCAAAGGATACCTTATCCTGTATCCTCAGTAGCCTGTATCTTTTCTGTAATGAACATTCATTATTCTGGAGGATAAAAACAGCGAATTATACTTTCTACAAATGAAAGCACATGGCAACATTTTGCCTTCTCCCTACCTGATGTAGTATTATGTATCTGTAGTTCTTAATTGTGCATTACATTAATCAAACAGCAATAATGACAATAACCTTCCTTTGCTATCTGCTCTTCCTTCCTGCTTCAGACCTGCCCAGAATCATTTTAAGTTAAAGATCCAAAGCTTATCCCCCTTGGGATATTTTCTATTGTCTTGTTCTTTAGCTTTCTGGAAAGAATTTGATGGAAGGAAAAGGAAAGAAAAATGGAACGCACAGGGTTTCTCTCCCCCCCCCCCACTTGCATAGAGAGAAAGAGCACATAAAAATTAAAGAGGGGGGGAGGAGAGAAATAAAGGCCAGAGGTAAAATCATTTAATTGTGTGAGAGCTGCTCTTTTTTTCTGCTGGTTTCTGCCAACTGCTGCTGCTATTGCTACCTTCCTGTTTTAAGATGAAAGCAATGATGGTAGACACGTGCAGACACACAAAAGAACCTATTTGGACTGGCATGTCAGCTCATCTTTATCAAATGTTGCACAGGTATATTTTGTTGCCATGCTTCATTACCCCAGAATGGCGTGCCTGAAATGTTTGTCTCTTCTATAAACCCAATAGCTTTCCCACCGAGTCACATTTGACAGAGCAATAGACGGGTATTCACTTGCCGGCATCCATTTGGAAAGCCCTGGCAATTATATATACACACACTCACATACACTCACACACTCTCTCTGTGTGTGTTTGCATGTGTTCACACACACCACACATGTGAGAGAGCATCTGTTCATCAAAGATACAAAATACAAATAATGTGAGAAATTGGGTGGCAGGGATGGGGGAATAACATAGTAAAGTGTGTTTTCGGGGGAGAAGGAACAGCTCAGCCAAAACAGATGTCTGATTTTCATCTCCAAATATAAGAACTTGTGAATTTCACATTATTCATATATAATATGTTGGTAGAATTATCTGCCACCATAGCGGCAGTGTGGTAAGGCATAGATGACATATTGTTTTCTTACATCAAGGTGGGTAGAGAGGGGAGCTTGTATCATTGCAGCTGTTAAGATTTGTAAGAGTGGCCAACTTTAGACGAATGAGATCAAGTGATATGACCAAGAAGTACAGCCTAAGATCATTAAATGGTACCTATGCCATCTTAGATTTCTGTCCATGTTCTGTTTCCAGCACTATTTAGACCAATCTACTGTCTTACTTGGTAGCAACAATTATGCTTAAAATTGGAAAATCATCAGATAATTTCACTAGATTTTTTTTTGGGGGGGGGGAGGGGAATGCACAGTGCCATTTTAAATTTGATTTTTTCCCCACACATTGATTGAAATATATGCTTTCTTCTATGTTTATAACTGATGTCATGAAGAGCATCAATTTCAATTTAACTCTGAAAGATCAGATTAAAAGCCTATCTAACCAGTATCCTGTTTCACAAACTAGCAAACCAAATACCCTCCAATATTTCACAGATGAAAATTGGAAAATAATGCAGTACATTCTGCACTGTAGAAATAAAGCAGTTTCCCTGTTGCTCCATCCCATGGAGTCCTGGGATTTGTACTTTTACAAGGTCTTTAGCTTTCTGATGCCTCACAAAACTACAAATCCTAGGATTCCATAGAATGGAGCCATGGCAGTTAAAGTGGTGTCAAATTGCATTATTTCTACCTTGCGGATGCACCCCAAGATGGCAGAAGGTATTAACGAGGAAGGAAAGATAAGCCAGGAAGAAGCTGCAGTAGTTTACTTTGGCTTGAGTTTACTGGAAAGGATAAGATTCCATCCCCTCCTCTTCTCTTCTTCGTTCCTACTTAATTAACTGAGTGTGATCTGTTTTTGCACTTTTGCTTAGGATTTTATCACACCAGCCTAAAAATCAATACAATCATGTTGCAAACAAGAACATACCAATTTGAAAACAATCACCATCACACTTCTCAGTGATTGCTACTATTAAGCTGCTTTGGCAATCTATGGTCTCATGCTTGCTCTTCTGCACAACCTTGCTGACTCCACCTTGCAAAGAAAAGGTGCATTCCAGCAAAGACTGACATAACAGGTGAGACATGACATCATGTGATATGTAGTGGCCAAAGAAGCTATTATCCTACTAGAATTCTGCTTTACTGGCCCCATGTGATAAAGTCCTCAGTTTACGGCCATTAAAGTAACCTGAAGACAAGGGGGGGGGGGGAAACCTGGGTGGAGAAGAGAGAAACTGGGCCATTTTAAAAGCACTTGAAAAAGTGGGATAACAGGATTAATGCCAAATTGGGGCAGCTGGAGGGTATGTAACTATATATGTAGGGGAAGCCCAAAAGCAGGACATGAGCACTTTTATTATCCTTCTACTCACATTTTCTTATAGAGGCCTACTGTCTCTGATCTGGGCAGTATTGTGCAGTCATTATAGTTACTTATCATGAATAATCCTATCTTCCATTATATTTGTCTATCCCCTTTTAAAACCCTTAGAGGTGGTGTCCATCAGCCCATTACATTATGCAGATTCCACAGCCTAATCATGTGCAATGGCATCAGAGGGGAGTGTTAGCAAAAGCCTCAATCACTGCAATCCCACGGCTGAACAGGATCTCCTATGGCTACTATTTCTATTTCTAAAACATTCTTGCTGCTTAAAGAGAGACATTTCCTGTCATGTGCAATTGACCCTAAAAGACAACAAAGAACAACCTGGCAAGGATACACCAGAAAACCTTTCAAAGTGTCAGCATTGGCACTGAGAAGGCTCTAACTTTTCTGTTCATTTGTATGACATCCCAAGATGATGCAGAGCCAAAATAAACTGTATCTGAAACAAATCTTAAAGCATGAGAGCTTTGACTCTGTGTTGCAATGCAAAACCTAAGAGGTTAACAGACTGAGTTAATTGATGTTTCACTCCACCTTTTAAGAAATTAACATACCGGGGTTACTGCGCAGGTTAGGCGCCAAAAAGGACAGACAACTAGCTGGAGGAAAAATGGCCACAACTTTATAAGCTGGAATATAACAAGAACATATCTATAAGGTTGGCCCAAAGCATAAGGTCTGGATCTTAACATCAACAACACCACAGTTGCTTGATGTATGGTTGCTTGTAGATCCAAGCATTGGGGATGATGTTGGTGCCAAGCCCCGCTGGATTGCCCAGTTACATAACTGCACTGCTTCAATTCGATTTGCAAGGCACTCTAGTCACCAGGTGTTAATCGACTGTGGCTCCTGCACTGGCCACACCGAATTGCTCCTTACACCCGGGTCACGAGGACTCCTGATCCAGTGCCAGAGAGCCCTGGAAACCCCTCACACCAGATCCAGGCCTATGCTGCTGCCCCGCACCAGTTGTGACAATCAATACCCTGTAGGCAGGTAGGGTGGGAGAGCTGAACTGGCAATGGCACAGAGGGGCACCCTGCATGGCCTTATAAAGGCCCAACTGCCACTAGGAGGACGAGGAGGACGGCCGCATCACCCTCCTTGGAACCTCCAACCAATAGGGAGGTGAGGCAGGCAGCCGCTGGCCAATTATGGGTCCAGCCTCCAGCCCAATGAAGCCTGGGACATGAAGTCCCTATAAAATGGCGGGCTCCCTTCCCGCTCACCCTGGCAGCCAATAAGATGCAAGCCCACCCTCGCAATGGCCGACGGGGCAACTCCGCTAAGGGACTGCGAAAATTGGTGATTCCCACGTGTGGTAACCGTGCCAATTTGTTTAATCGGGCGGCACCATTTCTTAAACCATTGACTGTAAAGGCCATGTTAACTTCCCCCATCTTCCCAGACAATTTATTTATGGCATAGCATAGGAAATTTTACTTTAGCACCATATTACATTTTTGTAAACACCTTGCAAAGGCACATGACAGCAGAAGAAGACTCAGAGCATCTATTTCATAACCTCCCAGACATGCTGATGCTGGTAAAAGAACAAATCAGTGTACTGTTTCCTTCCTCGAATTCACAGCCCTCCTATTGCCAGTCTTGTACAACTGCATGTTAAAAAGAGGGCTGTGAATCTGAGAGGAGAAACAGTATACTGATTTGTTCTTTTATCAGCATCAGCATGTCTGGGAAGTCATTAAACAAGAGCAGCAGCTTGAAGGCCACCTCTTCATTCATAGCAGACTCCCAAAGCAGTCTGATTTCAGCCTCTTATTGGCTTTATTTTCTTCCTAGTCTCTGCTCAGCTGTTCTGTCTGGTCTAATGAAATAAGATATGCGTAGTGGACCCTGTTTGTGTCAATATTCTACTTTTCCAATGAGATTGTAGAAGATTATATAAACAAACTGTGCATAGTTAAATCTACACTTTTGACTTATCCAGCCTGATTGCATCAGCCAGTTGATTTCATCAGCCATCCCAGCACTTGCTCTGGCTTTATTCTCATGCCTGGTGGACTTTCTCTTATCTTGTTTAGAACAGAGCAAGTGTTCTACCAAGAACTTGGCTGTCATTAGGCCAGGAACACAATGTTCTCTAATACTCAACACTTTCTGTTTTCTTTTTCAGACCTTATATTTTCTGTGTCTCCTGAATCTAATATTTATGTTTTTATGGCTTAAATTTAGCAATGTTTATACAGAATTAATGCTCACTCTGTATCACTTCAAAGCTTTTAAAACATAGTGGGACACCTGTCAGCAGAGGTGTTGCCCTGCCTCCTGTGAGATGTGGCCCTTAATATGGTTGCTTGAACATTTTTGAGATAAAATGTTTTCTTCAGCTCTGGTAGTTAAAGGCAACCCTCATAGTGGTCAAGAAAATTAAATAATCTTGCATTTACAGGTCAATAAACTTAGTAAATAACCAAACACAGATGGCTAGTGGCTTCCATATCAGTGAATCCACACTGGGTTTGCATCTGAATTGTGAAAGAGCTATTCAAAGTGCTGAAGTATGTTGGGGACAATTTTCAGCACCTTGGACAGATCCACCAAAGACCTACAATATATTCAGCAACTTACTTTCATGGAAGCACCTGAACCACCACTAGAATCAAGCAAAAGGAAACTCTAAAACAATCAGTTCCTGTTCAGATGAAGTGAACAAGCACACCAGTAGCAAATTCAGCTTCTTAGAAACTGGGGAGTAACTCAGGAATAAATCAGTGAAGACAATACTGAAGTAGATGGCCTTTAGGGGTTAACTTGGTATAAGTGTGCATAAATGGATGTGTCCATGTCCCCACCATGTAGCTGGACTGATTTGTCTTTTTTTCTCTCTCTCTGAAGGAACAAAGCTTTATTTTCAAATATATGCAAGCTGACCCTTGGTTATTTTGCTCATTTAAGATTACACTATTAAACTCATTTCTCTCTTCTGGTCATAGAATCATAGAATCATAGAGTTGGTAGAGACCACGAGGGCCATCCAGTCCAACCCCCTGCCATGCAGGAACTCTCCATCAAAGCATGCCCGGTAGATGGCCATCCAGCCTTTGCTTAAAGACCTCCAAGGAAGGAGACTCCACCACCCTCCAAGGGAGTGTATTCCACTGTCGAACAGCCCTTACTGTCAGTAAGTTCCTCCAAATGTTGAGGTGGAATCTCTTTTCCTGTAGTTTGCATCCATTGTTCTGGGTCCTCTTCTCTGGAGCAGCAGAAAACAAGCTTGCATGTAGCTTTTTGTCAAACAATTCCTGCTTGAAAGGTTATGGTTAAATTCAGTTACAGTTATAGTCAGGTTTTAATTTTATACTGATCTCAAGGAGATGTTCACATTGCTGATACAGGTATTGATATAGAGACATAAAATAAAAGGGGAAAAATCATGGAAGGAGCAACAAAGCCTGATATGAGCCAAACTAGTGTAGTTTTGTTCAGACTTTGCTTCTTCCTATCCTAAATTCTCTTGTTCTGTGCAAATGCTGTCTATTTAAGATCCATGAATATTTTAAAAGCAACCCTGCCAAATCTACATTATAATTAACTGGCTATTGTTCCTGTGTCACAATGACTCTGCTATTGGATTGGGGGGAAATACTCAGCTATGAGTCATGGGCCTGATGCCACCAGCCAAGAACTAAAATCTTCTTTAGCTGGAAAAGAAAGGGGAGGGCTATGCTGTTAATTTAGGAGGGTGTTCATTCTCTATACGTTATTGGTATGAAATTTAGACAGACCTAGTTGTCATGGTGCATAATATAACACTAGCATGTTATGATCATTACCAGTTAATATATAAAGAGCTATCTCAAATTGAGTCAGAGCAATGATACATCTACCTTTGTCTTGCCTTCTTTTTATTGACAAAAGCTCATGTGGAGATATTTGCCAGCAGTATTAAGAGAGATAGGTTTTCACAGGAACTGTTTGGGGTTCAACATGAGACGCAATAGATCAAAAAACAAATACTGTTTAAAACTTCAACACAATATATTTTGTATTGAATCTTTGTGGGTCTCTGCTGGTCCTTAACAAATTCTCTCTCCCACTCAGGCAGTGGCAGCCCTATCATTAGACAAAATGGAGCAATCACCACATGTGGCAGATGCTGCACAGGGACTGTCTCCATTCTCTAAATTCTCCTAATTTCCCTCTGATGGAGGACAGACCTTTGTATATTTGCGTATTTTTTATGTAGCCCTTCTGAACATGCCTACTCTTCAGGTGCAGTATAGAATGCTATCCCACCACCAATGTATATGGAACAAGAAGAGGATGCCCTTTTATACTTTAATGCAGGTAATTAAATGTCTTCAATTCCAGGCTTTAAATATCCAGGGGTAGCTGTGTCGGCCATTTAGCAAATACAATAAATAATCCACCTAACAGTGATACCTTTATTGGCCAACCAAAATGCACAATATACATGATGCAAGCTTTTGAAGCTTCACTGGCTTCTTCATCAGGCAAGATGTTACATACCAAACAGCAGAAAAAATGGAGATGTTAGTAAGATGCCTGAATTTTGTTGTTTCTGTCCTTAGTTAAAATGGTATGAGGAGAGTAAAGTTTGCAGGCTGGCTCCTTCTCCTTCTGGCCATGTGGGAATTGGGAGATTAACAAAGTCCAGGAAATTTAAAGTCCATTTGCATATTAACAGGACTTTTCTCTTGCAATCCAATCTGTCTTCATTCATATGAGGCCACAGGCCTCTTGTAGGCAGAGGACAATGGATTTTTCAAGAAACCTCCATGTTTTTGCATCAGAAATAGTTTGGCGTAGAGGTAAAACATGCTAATCCAGCCCAAATTTAAGAAGGAAAAAATTGTTTTACCTTGGTTGAATGTTCCAGTTCACTGGCTTGTTCTTTAGGGTTCTCCTGTTGCAGCTACAATGTGGTATCTCACAACGTTGGCTATTTAGCAAATTCAAACAAAACCCCACCAAATAGTGATACCTATTGGCCAACCAAAATGCATAATATATATGTTGAAAGCTTTTGAAGCTTCACTAGCTTCTTCATCAGGCAAGGTGTTACAAACCAATCAGGAAAAAAAAGGAAGATGTTAGTCATAGGCTGGCATTTTGCTGTTTCTGTTCTTAGTTAAGATGGTATGGAGGGGCATATTTTGCAGTCTGGTCCCTCTTCCTTCTGGCCACGTGGTAACTGTGGTATGTCTCCCTGCAAGAAATGCCTCTCCATACCATCTTAACTAAGAACTGAAACAGCAAAATGCAGGCCTATGACTAGCATCTTCCATTGTTTTCTCCTGTTTGGTTTGTACCTCTGACATAGAAGCTGCTGGCTGCCTACCATTGTATCTGCCTGCCTATATGTTACTGATTAAGTGTAAAGATACATAGTTGAATGCCAAAGCAGGATTGTCCATACTATCATATTTCTATTTTCTGTGTATGGTTGTGAAAGCTAGACAGTGAAGCAAAAGAATGAATTCATTTTAAATTTTGTGCGACTGCCAAAAGACAAATAAATTGCTCCCAAAATAAATCAAGGCGGAACTTGGCTTCAAGCCTAGAAGCCAAAATTTCTAAACTGAGGATATCATACTTTGGACATATCAGGAGAAGACATGACTCATTAGCAAAGACTATAATGTTTTGTAAGTTAGAAGGAAGAAGTAAAAGAGTAAGATTGTACTCCATGGGGATAGTCAAGGAACCCAAATCTCTGAATTAATATCAGAATGATTTAGAGATCTCTATAGTGTTGCCATAAGTCAAAGTTGACTGGATTGCAAATAACAGCAAGAACAATATATGAATGGCTTGCCCCCTACATCCTGAAGCAGTGGTTAAAAAAAGAAGACGACTGGTTCCCATTATGGCTCCCATCTCTTTTGATCATATATAACAACACCTTCCAATGTCACCTTGTCCATTTTTAAACAGTTCTTATGTAATATGAGTAATCCTACCTTGATTACTTCCTAACGAGGACTGGATACTATAATAATCAGATCCCTATTCCCACATTTCTCCCAGCAAAAGTTGCATGCTAGGTAGAAGAAGAAGAGTGTGGGGAAGAAGCTCCACAGTGGTTGATTATTTTGTATAGTTTTTCTTCTTTCTTCTTTCTTTTTCTTTAAAAAAAATCTCTCTAAGGCAACTTAGGTTGAATGAATTGCAGCATAAGGAAGTGAAAGACAGGAAATGGAGTGTCTGTTATTTCATGTTGTGAGAAAAAGAAGCAACACCTTGGAGGTGAATGATAGATATTATTATAAGAGAGTTGTAGCTTAGGGCAGGTGAGTGGCGTGTTAATGAGGCGCACCCTTCTGCTTTCTGACAGATGACTGTCATTGTTCAAATGCTGCCATCAGACAGATTAATAACCGGGTTGTGTTGCCCTGCAGTTGGAGTATACTGTCTTCATTCTTCTGCTGACTTCTCTAATCTGCTGACCTGGAGATGACCTAGAAGAGGTGGAGCTCAGCCTAATGTTTCATCATCACTCTGGAACAACAGAGAAGATTCACACTAAAAGAAACGGTTTATTAAATCATCATCATCATCATCATCATCATCATCTCCATTATCATCATCGGCAGCCTGTTCTTGCCGTTCACTCTGTTTTAGAGAGCTGTATTTTTAGTAAACTGTGAAGTTGTTTAACCAGTTTATGTTATCAGTTTAATCTTGTGAGGAAAAAAAATGCAGAAATCCCTCAGCCTGCACCAATCACAGGGTCAAATTTACCTGAGGGTAATCTGTTGGAACCCTCTTAAGAGTGACAAAATATTCCTTTATGTGAGTGTTAATATGACAGAATACTAGTGGCATGATCTTGAGACAAACAGCAAGGGAAACACTAATTCCCTTGCCAGCTTTTAAAGCAAAAGATTATTACCTGTTGAGCAACAAGAAGGTATCTTAAACATGGAAGTTCCTTGAACTCAAATATTATTTTTGAGTATTGATTGTGGCTTTTTTGGCTTTTTTTTTTTGGAGGGGGTTGCTTTTGTTTTTAAAAGAAACAGTGTATCACATGTGATTTGGATCAGTAATGTATCTCAGCTTTTGGCAACCATTTTGAAACACAGGAAGGTGTTGACTGCTAACACAGTTCTCTCTCATACATATTGAGTTTTTAGTGATTGTGGATTCCCTGAAAGATAAGGCTGAGTGAACAGAGCTTCCCTTACTCACTTTTACTTTAGCAGTAGCTGGTGGCTTTTGTGTCAGGGGAGTAGTGAGTCTACTCTGGATTTAATTCCACATTTTAAAATAATGTCAAAGGTGTTGTACCTGGTTTTAAGAAAGGTTTCAGGACCTTAAATGAACTTTAAAAGTAACTCTCTGGGCAGATTCACCATCCCACTGTCATTGAATCTACAAGATGCTACTGTTTAAACTCTATTCGCAGAGGGTTCCGTAGAAGGAGAGAAAAGAGATACAGCTATTTCCAAAAGTGGGGAAATGTAGGGAATTAGCCAAATAAAGTGCTGAATCAGTGGCTGCTGAAAGTGGCTGAGAATGAGACCTCCCTTTTAAAAAATCTTTTGTCCACCTCTGTTTCTCTCCTTTTCTTTGCAGCAGGCTGCCAGGGAACGAATAAATTTCTCTCAATATACAACCACAATTAACCTTTTTTTCCCTGATCCCTCTTGCATGAGGTCTGAGTTCATTGCTACAGAGGGCTTTTGAAATACAGGGCTGAGGCCACCAAAGAATCACAGTTTGCCTACCTTTGCTTTAGAGAAGATCTCAGCATTACACTAGAATGCCAAATTTACATGGCATTAACTTCTGTAACAGATTATTCTGATTTTGATTTTTTTTAACTTTGCTTTGTTTTTCACCCGTAAAAGATGAAAGGAGGCCATGATACATTCTGTGAAAAGCTATTGCAAAGGGTGGGAGGGAAAAACTTTTTTCCTGTGCAATTTTTCTTTTAAGATTCATGAGTATTCTCACCTTTCTGAATTTAACTCTTCTTAAAATGAGTAACAGGAGTTTTTCCTGACCATCTGTAAGGTGTGGCAGGGTGTTAATGCATACATCTGTTTTGGAAACACAAAGAAATAAAAGCAGTGTAGTAACAGCACTCTTGTTTTATGGGGGTGGGGGGGGGGAGAGAAAGCCAGTGTGATCCAAAGCAAATTTATCTTTAGGGACTATCAAAATATACACCCACTGAATGAGCTTCAGGTCTTCTGATCTTAGGGAAGCTGTCCAAGGAGAATAGTGTATCTTCTGAAATAAAAATTAGATCGAAACAGAAGAATATTCATCACATGTACACACAAAGATTTACCTAGCATTTAAACTATGATAGGCTGAGATCCTTTAAATTGTAATGAGTTTAAGATACTTCATAGCATTACCAAAAACTGTGCACTAGTCTAACAGATTTTTTTTAGTTTGAAAAAAAAAAATAGAGAGAGAGGCATACCTCAGTCAATAATGCTCTGACTACGCAGCCTATCTTTCTGTTCTTTCCATTTTATTTGTGCCTCTGGTACAAAATTTTCTGTTAAAGAAGTAATGTCCAGGATCACATCTACTTCATATAGTTAGCTCTGTCATTTACTACAAGTAAATATGCTATCTGAGCTGTTCTGAGGCATGGATTTATTTCCTCACAGTCAACATCAATAGCAGCTCTTCTGGGGGCAGAAGAAGTCAAACGTGATGGCCTTCCCTCATACAGCAAAATGTATTTAATGATATGCTTAGGATTTATTTATTTATTTATTATATTTATTTATATCCCGCTCTTTTCCCAGGAGTGGGACTCAGAGTGGCTTCACAGAATTAAAAAGCAGTGCAATTAAAACATTTTAAAAAATGGTTCAACATTCCCGCCTGTCCTCATAACAATTCCTTAAATGCCTGTGTGAACAGGTAGCTCTTAACCTTCTGACAGAAGGCCATCAAGGAGGGAGCCATTCTGATCTCCCTGGGCAGGAAGTTCCAGAGTCTAGGGGCCACCACCAAGAAGGCTCTCTCTCGCATTCCCACCAACCATCTTTGTGATGATGTTGGGATGGAGAGAAGGGCTTCTCCAGAGGATCTCATGCTCCAGGCCAGTTCATACCAGGAGAAACGGTCTGTGAAATAGTGTGGACCTGAGCTATGTAGGTCTTTACAGGTGACAACTAGCACCTTGAATTGTATCCGGAAACAAACTGGCAGGCAATGAAGCTGTTTCAACAGGGGCATTGTATGGCCTCTCTAATCTGCCCATTAACAGCCTGGTAGCAGCTCTTTGAACCAGCTGAATTTTCCGAACACTTTTCAAAGGCAGCCCTATGTACAGCCTATTACAGTAGTCCAAATGGGATGTAACCAAGGCATGTACCACTGTGGCCAGATCTGGCTTCTCAAGGAACGGGCGCAGCTGGCACACGAGTTTTAAATACGCGAAAGCACTCCTGGTCACAGCAGAGACCTGGGCCTCCAAGTTCAAAGCTGAGTCCAAGAGTACTCCCAAACTGCGAACCTGTGTCTTCAGGGGAAGTGTGAATCCATCTAACGCAGCCTGGATCCCTATTCCCTGATCCACCTTCCGACTGACTGGGAGCACCTCTGTCTTGTCTGGATTAAATTTCAACTTTTTTGCCCACATCCAGTCCATTACTGAAGACAGACACTGGTTTAGGACCAGGACAGCTTCCTTGAATTGAGGTGGGAAGGAGTAGTAGAGTTGAGTGTCATCTGCATATTGATGACACTGCATCCCAAAACTCAGGACAACCTCCCCCAGCGGTTTCATGTATATGTTAAACAGCATAGGGGACAACACAGATGGTTGTTGTTGGTTATCTCATGGTGGTGATGGTTAGTTTGGGGATTCTGTTGGTGTACCGGGCACTCTGTTGCCTAACAGACTCCCTGACCGAGCTGACTCAGCTGGTCTCTGAGTTGCTGTTGGGGATGCCCAGACTCTTGATTTTGGGCGACTTCAACATCCCTCTGGAGACCAGCCTTTTTGACCTACCTGGAGCAGCTCAGAGTTCATGGAATCCATGACAGGCATGAACCTATCCCAATTGGTCAATGGGCCCACCCATTGTGCAGGTCACACACTCGATGGGATTTTTAGTACGGAACAGAAGTATCCATGGGCGGAGGTAATTAAAACCTCTGCATTGTCATGGACAGATCATTCTCTGATCAAGATGGAACTTAAAGCTGCACCTTGCCCTTCCGGGGGTGGCAGACCCATTTGAATGGTCTGCCCTCGAAGGCTAATGGAACCGATGAGTTTCCAGAAGGCCCTAGAGGGTTTAATGTTTGGTAATGTTGGCAACCCCATTGAAACCTTGGTAAACACCTGGAACACTGATCTCCCCAAGGCTCTCACAAAATTGCCCCGATCGTCCTTTCCAGCTCGCTTAGAATCGTAAACCCTGGTTCACAGAGGAACTCAGGGAAATGAAGCGGACTGGACAATGACTAGAGCACAAGTGGCGAAAGACTCGGTCCTCATCCGACAGAACTTGCCATAGGCAGCACCTTCATGCCTATTGGGAGGCATTGCGTGCAGTGCTGAAATCTTTCTGTGCTGCACGCATTGCATCTGCAGAGTTCCATTCAGCAGAGCTGTTTAAGGTAGCTGGGGAGTTGACACAGGTTCCCCCTGCGCCAAACCCCCTGCTTGACCCGACGATGGCCTGCTGTAACGCATTTAACAGCTACTTTGCAGACAAAATCTCTCAGATAAGGGCTGACTTGGACGCCAATGTTTCTTCAATGTTCATAAATAAGGTAACCAGTAACTCCACTACTGTCATTTTGTTGGATGAATTCCAATCTATAAGTACTGATGACGTGGACAAGCTCCTTGGAAGCGTGAGGAAGAAGACCTGCCCTCTCGATCCATGTCCATCATGGCTGGCCATCCAGGGAGGGGATACATTGAAGACATTCCTTCATGATGTAGTCAAAGCATCCCTCCGGAAGGGTACTATTCCATCCTGTCTGAAGGAGACGGCTGTAAAGCCTCTCCTGAAGAAACCTTCCCTTGATCACCTGGACAGAAACAACTACAGACCAGTTTCCTAGCTGCCGTTTCTAAGCAAGGTGATCGAGAGAGCAGTCGCCTCACAACTCCAAGCTGTCTTGGATGAAAATGACTTTCTTGATCCATTTTAAACCAGCTTCCGAGCAGAATATGGAGTTGAGACTGCCATGGTTGCTCTGACAGATGACCTCAGCTTGAGCAGCAACAGGGGTAGTGTGACCCTGTTGGTGCTCTTGGATCTCTCAGCAGCCTTCGACACTATAGATCATGCCATCCTTTTGGGCCGGCTGAGAGAGATGGGTATTGGAGGCACTGCTTTTCAGTGGTTCCGTTCCTTTCTCTCTGGCAGGTCCCAAAAGGTGAGGCTCAGGGATAGCTGTTCCTCTAAAATTGAGCTAAACTGTGGCATCCCTCAGGGCGCCATCCTGTCCCCGATGCTATTCAACATTTACATGAAGCCTCTGGGTGAGATCATTTGGAGGCATGGAGCTTAGTGTCATCAGTACGCTGATGACACTCAGATATATTTCTCCATGACAAGATAATCTGCTCAGACCTCAGATGGCATCTCTCCACTTAATGACTCGCAGCGGTAATGGATTGGATGAGGGAAAATAGATTGAGGCTAAATCCTGAGAAAACGGAGGTACTGACAGTCACCGGCCCAAAACCGGGTTGGGGAATACAATTCCCAGTCCTGGATGGAGTCACACTTTCCTCACAGGACTGTGTTTGCAGTCTGGGGGTACTTCTAGACCCATCGCTTCACATGACACATCAGGTGAATGTGACTGTCAGAAGTGCCTGTTATCAGCTTCGGCTGATATGCCAGCTGTGCCCTTTCCTGGAGATGAGGGACCTGGAGACTGTAGCACATGCACTGGTTACCTCACGTTTGGACTACTGTAACACATTCTACATGGGGCTACCCTTATGCCTAACCCAGAAACTTCAATTAGTTCAAAACATAGCAGCCAGATTAGTTACTGGTACATCAAGGAGAGAGCATATAACACCTGTGCTCAAATCTCGCCACTGGCTGCCGATTAGTTTCCGGGCACAGTACAAGGTGTTGGTTTTGACCTTTAAAGCCCTACATGGCTTGGGTCCAACTTATCTCAGGGACCACCTCCTCCCATATGACCCCCCTCGTACACTACGGTCCTCTGGGAGGAACCTGCTACAGCCTATCAAAACTAGACTGTCACAGACCTCCCAGAGGGCCTTCTCTGCTATTGCTCCCAAGCTATGGAATGACCTGCCAGAACAGATGCATCTTATAACAACCTTGGATCGCTTCAAAAAAGCAACCAAGACGCATCTCTTCCGGGAAACCTTTCCAGACAGTAATTAATCCCCCATCTCCTGACAACTCCTAGCTCCTTCCCTCTCCCAATGGATACATGGCCACCCACATTGGACCTCGAGATGCTGTGCTGTTTTTAGATTTGACTTGTTTTAATTGTGATAGTTTAATCCTGTTTTAAGGGGTGGGAGGTGGGTATGTGTTGTATAAATAGTAATATTTTAACCTGTATATGTTTTTAAATGTTGTACCCCGCCCCAATTGCTCACTCAGAGGGGCGGGTTAGAAATATTATTATTATTATCTCATGGTAAGTATAGCCATATTTACTATAGCCTATAAATGGGGGGAAAAAAACACAGAGAATACTGAGGTTGGTAGAACAAGTAGGTTGGAAATGGTCTCATAGAGCTTTATCACACAAGGGAGATCAAGGGGTTAATCCAAAGATATCTGGGAGAAATTGTGTTTCACATGATGCGAAAAACCCGCAGTTAAACTAGATTTAAAGGAGGATTAACCAAAGCTATTTCACATGACATTTAAAGGAGGATTAATCCACATCTTTCCAAGTTCGGATTTCTACGGAAAGTCTAAATTCAAAATTCTTTAATTGTGAAATCACACATGAACGTTAATTGTGAAATAACGTTATTTTCACTTTAAATTTGCTTTACATTTGCAAAGGCTCAAGTTTGCTTTAACACCACTTCAATGTCGTTTTAATATTGAAATTGGCCCCTAATGTGATAAACCCCCAAGAAATGTGACACTGTGATAGAGATATCTGGACAAAAATGTATGGAAGTTTTGATTGGGTTCCCATAATTTGCTACCACCAAACCGTGATAAAATGTAGAAAAAATATAGGACAAAATGTGCACAAAGTGTAGGACATTCAAGAAAAGCCAAAACATTAATAATTTTAAAACAATTAATATAAATCCTTATTTACAGAAAACATTCTTCCTAGACAAAAGGCACACAACAACAAACATAATAAAAGACACAACAGAAAGTAGAATTCAAAGATATAGTGATCTTGAACCTGTGAGACTAAATGCATCTGAGGAAGCAGACTTTAGTCTAGGAAAGCTCATGCTGCCAACCTCTTGCTGTGATTGCCTCCCTCTATCTCCTTTGGCCTAGCCAGCCGGCTACGTCCCACATGGCTCCTCCACTGCTGAAGGAAGTTTTGCTGCTGCCACGGCTTCCTTCTTTGGGGATTAGCTGGCCGGCTAGACCCGGTGCAGCTCCTCCTGTGCAGCTTCCTTCTTTGGCGCCCTACCCCAATCCCTCCATGAGCCCAGCAAGGCCTAGCAAGGCAGCTCGGCCTTGCATCATGCTGCTGTTGCCGCACCAAAAGTGCAATAGACTAATAGCAAATAGGAGGCAGAGGAGGAGGAGGTGGGCACTGGGAGCTGGGATTGGCTTCAAACCCAGGATGGGACATTCAAAAATGGTTAAAAAGTGTGAATGTCCTGCCAGAAACTGGGATATGGCAAGCCTATACAAGGAGGACTTCAATTTCATTTACTGTAGAATCAATGCCAGACTCCATTCAATGACAAATGTATGACTGATGGGTCTGTCATGCTTACATCCCACATTGTTTAACAGGCAGAATTCAGTACAAATGTTTTAATGTATACAGTATTATTATTCAGTGTTTGATGATATTTTGGGGGCTGGATGGTTGTATCACAGAAATGATAACTGAAGTTGCCTTATTTATTTATTTATTTAGAATGTTTTGTCTACATCTGTAGCTGGCATTTTCATGTAAATCACTTCCTCCTGGCCAAGGGTCACACAAGTATATATACCCAACACACTTCCATGCCACCACCCTCTGAAGATGACAACCACAGATGCAGGCAAAATGTCAGGAATAAATTCTTCCAGAACACAGCCTCATAGCCCAGAAAACCTACAGAACATTATGACTGTTGCATCTTTGGGATTTTACTCTCACATCAAGAAGTCCTAGTCGCAAATGGTGGGCATGTCACAGATGAGTCACCTTTTTGCCCTCCATTCAGAGAATATAATTCTCTGCCACATAAAATCATACCATTATAGAATCATAGTTAGAAGTGACCACAAGGCACAGCTAGTCCAGTCCGTCACCATGCAGGAATACAGAACTAAAGCACTTCTGAAAGATAACTAATCTCTACTTAAGATAGAGATTCCACCACCCTCTGAGACAATTTATTCTACTGTTGAAAAGCTCTAAACAATAAAAAGCATTTCCCATATGTTTTGATGGAATCTCTTTTCTTGTTATTTGTATCCATTGGTTTGTCATCTTTAAGTGTATTGACTCCTTGTTGGTCCTTTTCACAGCTATAGAGGATTTTGGTCAGACCAGCATAGACTTCATATTCCATGAGAAATATAGTGAGTATTAAGTACGGAATTTTCTGTTTCACATTATACCTAATTTTTGGGAAATGTTTGTCAAAATGGGCGATTTTGTACTAAAGCCCCAAAGAAGAGCTGAAGAAAATTCAACATAGACATTTCCTCAGTAGCTCATAGCAACTGAATTTCATGTAACAGAGAAAGGTTTTCTTTCATTTGGACCCTGAACAACATACATTCCAATAAATCCGTGGAGACTTTTCATAATCTTTTGCAGGTGGACAGATTTAAAAAAATAACAACATTTAATGGCATACTAAACAGGAAGACAAATATTTCCTCTGTTTGTGTCTTATGCATTTACTCATTTACTAAAGTAATATATCTTTTTGAATGTCACTATTAAAGCAAAGCCCCTGAGTCCTGATGAACTAAAACAAAATGTGTGACATCTAACTTTCCAGGCTGCACTACATAAGCCTTGATGGATCAGATCCAATTAGTAAATAAGAGCCCTGTATTTTTGTTGCATGTGGGGATACCTATAAACTGAGATATTCAGGGTTAATAAGGTAGAATGTAGAATAATTTTTGAAATTTTGAATCCAGATTGATTTTAAAAGTTACTTTTAAAAAGTAATGAATCATAATCACTCTTATTGTTTGCCATTACCAGTTCTGAATAATTTCTTTGGTTTCATCTGATAAAAGTAAGATACCATCCAAGCACTAGAAATAGGTGAATGGTAAAGAAAATGCTTGGCTAGCAGAAGGTCCCCAATTCACACAAAAGGTTTATTTTTACCTGTCTGTATACCTTGGTGGACTGGATCCCCCTCTAATGTCCTCTAGCCCTAAACTCCCTTTTATTTACATCTGAAAATAGAAAATAGTAGTGAAGAAAGAAGGAATGGACAGCCATTTAAACTTTTGCCTTCCCCGGCCTATTGTGGGGCAGGAAAGACATTTTCAAGAAACAGGTGGTATCCAGTCAGTTTTGTTTTTTAACATAACTCCTTCAAAGTTATAAAACAGGTTGGGGAAGAGATTGTGTTTAAATGGCAGATCACAAAAACTCCTCAGAGTGAACTATTCCATTTTGAAGGTCAATTTTTTGAGGAGTAGGCATGTCAGATTGTCATGTCATGTGACCCATGATCTGCACTTTGTCTCTGTGGCATAGGCTGCATCTACACTGCAGAATTAATTCAGTTTGATACTGCTTTAACTGCCATGGCTCGATGCTATGGAATTCTGAGATTTGTAGTTTTGTGAGATATTTAGCCTTCTCTCTCAGAAATGCCAAATCCCAGATTTTCTTATGATGGAGCCATAACAGATAAAGTGGTCTCAAACTGCATTGAATTTTGTAGTGTAGCAACAGCCCTGAGAAGTAGGCTCATATATTCTCCCTGCCATTTATGTCATGATCTGACATGATCTTTTTATGTGGAAATTATAAAAATACTAGCTCAACAATAAAGCAAATGGCTAATGAAATATGTCCTCTACTGCTGCAGTTTATATGTTGGATATCCTGTGGCAATATAATTCTGGTTACTGGAGAATCATATGTGATTTCATAGAATCATAAAATCATAGAGTTGGAAAACACTACAAGGGCCATCCAGTCCAACCCCCTGCCATGCAGGAACTCTCCATCAAAGCATACCCGACAGATAGCGATCCAGCCTCTGCTTAAAGACCTCTAAGGAAGGAGACTCCACTACACTCCGAGGGAGTGTTTTCCACTGTTGAACAGCCCTTACTGTCAGGAAGTTCCTCCTAATGTTGAGCTGGAATCTCTTTTCCTGTAGCTTGCATCCATTGTTCCGCATTCTAGTCTCTGCAGCAGCAGAAAATAAGCTTGCTCCCTCCTCAATATGACATCCCTTCAAATATTGAAACAGGGCTATCATATCACCTCTTAACCTTCTCTTTTCCAGGCTAAACATCCCCAGCTCCCTAAGTCGCTCCTCATAGGGCATGGCTTCCAGACCCCTCACCATCTTAGTTGCCCTCCTTTGGACATGCTCAAGTTTCTCCACATCTTTTTTTGAATTGAGGTGCCCAGAACTGGACACAGTATTCCAGGTGGGGCCTGACCAAGGTAGAGTAGAGTGGCACTATTACTTCCCTGCACCTAGACACTTATAGTTCTATTGATGCAGCCTAAAAGTGCATTGGCCTTTTTAGCTGCCACATCGCACTGTTGACTCATGTTCAACTTGTGGTCTACTTGGACTCCTAGATCCCTTTCTCATGTTGTCTCATTCAGCCAGGTGTCCCCCATCCTATATCTGTGCATTTCATTTTTCCGCCCTAAGTGCAGGACCTTACATTTCTCTGTGTTGAATTTGTATCAGATCCTTTTTTTAAAAAAATGGTAAAAATAATGTCTGCCATATCATTTAATTTGAGCCATCCCTACATTTTTATCATACTGAAACCAAGTCCAAAGTAATTTTATATTTTCAAATCAAATGAATAAGGAAGTGGTTTATTAGATTTTAATGTATTTTTAGATTCACTTGACATTTAGATAATATTGTTTCTTTTATCCTTATACTTCTTTGCCTAGAGAACTTGGAGGTCAAAAACCTCTGTTTTATACCTTTCATAAAATCAGAAGTCATGTTTTAAACTAATGGTTTATAAAATGAAACTTTGGCCCGATACATACGGGCATGAAAGGGTGCCCTTGTCACTTGTTAGGGTTGCCTGGGGGTGGAGTGTATACACGCCCCACAACCCTATCACATGATGAGGGCATCGTTGTTGCTCAGCGCTGTATACATGGCGTATGCAACCACTACGTTGCAACTGCTCAGCTTCTATGGCGCTTTTTGCATAGCAACTGCAATGCAAAAAGGAGCCACTTTTTTTGGGCTTTTTTTTTTGTCTGCACCTTTGCCACTCCGTCTGGTTGCTGCAGTGAAGGTGCCCACCCTTTTTGGACAGTCTGTAAAGCCCCTTATAGACTCATCCCAGGACAGATCACATGAGATATTTCTGAAGTTAAGTGACAAGTGTCCATTTTGTGACTGTGGAAACTATTGGACTTCATTCTTATTCGTGATACTTTGCAGAGCAAGAAATAACCACAGGCATTTTGATGTAAATCACCTGGTATTTGTTGGTGATCTCCCATTTAAGTACTAACCATGGCTGAGTCTTGTTAGCTTCCAAGGTCAGACAGGATTTGGTGCTTCAAGGTATTTAGGCCTTTGCAAGGTCTAAACTTCCTGGACCAAGGAATAAGGAAATAAGGTGCTTGAGGATAAAATCTGTATTTCTCTAGAAAATACAGACAGTATTAACATATCTATACTGTTTAATCCAAGTAACACTTATAACATACTATAGTTAGTTACCAACACAATGTATTAACTACAAACAATTCATTATTTGTTAGAAGTTACTTTTTATTTTTAATTAAATGTTATAAACAACACAAAAAGTGCTCTGATCAATCTATTTTTCCAATTCAAATGTGCAGAAATTTGAGTAATATTCATTTGAATATGTGACCTTCTGCATTCAAACTCAAAGCATAGTTTTTCCCACTGAGCTGGACTCCTTTTTATTTGTGAGCATGGTAAATGTGCTTGGGAAAGTACTATTAGTCAAATTTCTGCATGTTTGATATGGAGAAAAATAGATTTTTAAATTTTGATTGTGGAAGAAAGTGAAACAGACATAGGCAGGAATCTTTCACTTCTTAAAAGCCAGGGTTTTAATCCATGTGTATTCGGTAGTACTGAATGAGAGTTGTCTTCTTTAGTAATAGGTTTGTTATCTCTAACAACTCTATCAGAGGTTAATAAAACATTGTCTTCTCCATGCTGTTTAATTTCAACAATGTAAGTGGGGGAAGTTCATAGATTGAAATTTCTTCATTTATAGTCTCAAGTACTGTGAAATGTTCAGGCAAGGTCTGGGAAGGTCCATTGCTTGAAATCCCAGAAAGCTACTGCCTGTCAGTATTGTTGTTGTTGCTTTTAACCACCATCAAGTCAATCTTGATTCATTGTGACCCTGTGAATGAGGCATCTCCAAGATTCCCTATGCTCCACTATTCTTCTAAGTTCTTGAAGATTCACACCCATGTCCTCCTTAACTAAGTCCGTCCATCTACTATGTGGTCTTCCTCTATTTCTACTGCTCTCCACCTTCCCTAACATTATTATCTTTTCCAATGAGTCATGCCCTCTCATGATGTGGCCAAAGTATGATAGCCTCAGTTAAGTCATCCTTGCCTCCAGAGAAATTTCAGGCTTGATCTGTTCTAGGACCCATTTATTTGTTCTTGCTTTCTACGATATCCTCAGCACTCTTCTCCAGCACCACATTTCAAATGAATTTATTCTCTTTTTGTCCATTTTCTTAACTGTCCATTTTCTTGACTGTAGATAATACTGAGCTACATGGGGAAGTAAATGGTCTGAATAAGGCAGTTTCCTATGCCCCCCAAGAAAATAATCATGCGTTAACAGTGATAGTGGGTGGTTTCCATGTCATTAGACTGGTGAATGCATTTCAGGAGCTATCCAAGGGACTGATCTAATCTCCAAAATATTTTCAGTGCCCTGAACAGAGACCTGAAACTAAGACCCAGAGAGGATTCACTACCCAACAGCATGGAATCTACCAACTCCCAGTGTGTGTAAAACATCTAAATAAGGCAGGGTCTTTGTTAAAATAGTTATACATTTTCTTCAGTGCAGTATTGTTATGGTTGCTATATATATATTCCCAGAACAGATAGGCTTGTGGCATCTGTGCTGTACTTGTCACTAAGATGGCTGTTGAAGCTATTTTTCTTTATATTTTTTTGTTCTATATTTACTGTAAAACTCTCTCTCTGACGTGTGTATGTGTGTGTGTGTGTTGGGGGGACGTTATTAAGCTGGCAATTTAGAATGTCAGACTAAGGGGTTTGACTGAGCCATGAGGTTCAAAGAGATTAACCTGAACTCAGCTGTTTGCCTTGCTGATCTCATAGCAGCTGGATCTGTGACATTAAGATGTCAATAGCACAACAGAATTTATCTAACACGTCCACCATTGACATCATCCTTTGAAGATATGGGCAATTGCTTTCCTTGACACTTCAAGATATATTTCTTTCTTTGTAAATTGTCATCAGAGGAAAAAGGAGTGGTTTGAACTTAACTACACATCTGATAGTGTCTTTGTGCATGTATGTTTTTTTTTTTTAAATCTGATGGCTACACAGACATATTTCTAATTAAGACATTCAATTCAGTTTTGTATTCTTTCCCCCAGAAAACAATAAACAAAAATTTGCCAGATTTAATTAGAGTGGAATTTTCCACTTCAGATTAATAGCCAGGCATGTGATTGGTTAAAAAAAATTACTATTGGTTTCCAAGTTCTCTTCAACTGTCCGTAGAATAGGCCTCAACACTGAATCTGTAGAATGGGTTTTCAATGTTGATCCTTAGTTTGGCTTTTTAAATTGACTCTTTACACAAGGCTTATATACTGAAAATGGTAATGATGATTTAAAGCAGCGTGTATCATTTGTATTTAGTAATGTATTTGTATTATTTTTATTTGTATGGGTCTGAATTTACGGGGCCTAAGCAGAGCAGTAGAGGACAGGGAGTATTGGAGTTATCTCATCCATGGGGTCACCATGAGTTGTGGTGGACTCAAGGGCAGTTAATAACAACAACAAAATTTTATTGTGCACTACACTTCATAACCCATATTTCATTAACTTGGCATGTGTTTTGGTTATCTAGAAAACCACTACAGTAGAAAACTAATAAAAAGCTGGTGTCTTTGGTATCATCATCAGTTTGTCAACATCATTCTATCAAAACATAGTATGATTTGAAGTGGTAAACTGTAAAGCAGATCCTGGCTTTCATTCTAGAAAAGAAAACACTAACCCATAATTTAAGCATTAAAAAAAAACAAACTCCTTCATTCCCTTTGCAGCCCCTGCAACCACAGCAGCCCCCAATGCCTTTGAAAGGAACCTCAGCACTCTCTGTGAGGTTGGCACGTATTGTCCTTAATGACAAGGCATTACATTTGCACAGTGCCATAAATCAAATCTAAAGGCTGTTTTAAATAGGATGCAGAACCAACTGAGCACCAGCTCTCTAAGTGATACTTGGAGTAAGGGAGAGAAGGAGGGAGAGACACACACAGAGAAAAACAGAAGCAGGGAGACCATAAATGCCCTACCACATAATCTCCAAATAGACTAGAGCTAGCAAAGAATGTTGAATGCCTATACTTACCAAACTTTTTCATTTAAATATATTTACCTAAAGTATTTATTTATTTATTTTTTAAAAAGGATAAAAGCGATTTGGCTTGTAGCTTAATTGCAGTATACCTGCCTCAATATGTTTCCTCCCCTCACTGCACCCTTCAGTTTTTGAACGTATGGAGCTCATTTAACAAGGTGTGTCATATCTATCTTCCTTCTTTCCTCCCTCCCTCCCTGTTTCTTTCTACAAACCCTTGTGGGCGCATAAGCAGAAAGACAAGCAAGCTTACATGTAAAAACCTGCAATTACTGTCCCTGATTTCACTGTGAAAACTTTACAACGGTCACACTGAAAAATCTTCCTCTACCCCTCCCACTCCTTCTAAGAGAACAAAAAAAAATCCATCAAATTAACACATCAATGAGTTGATTGTAATCTCCAGGGTTCAGTGTAGCACTTTCTAGCCTCTCAGACAGG
The DNA here is from genome assembly GCA_034509955.1 of Urosaurus nigricauda. NCBI lineage: Eukaryota > Metazoa > Chordata > Lepidosauria > Squamata > Phrynosomatidae > Urosaurus > Urosaurus nigricauda. Next base: position 178,783,610 of record JAOEGL010000004.1, read on the forward strand.
AGGCCAGCATGATTTATCAATGCAAACCTAATAGCATCAATATGAATCTAACTAAAAATCAATATTTCATTACCAAATTGTTAGTGAGAATGAAGAAAAATTGCCAGAGTCAAAGCATTCTCTAGGGTAGGAGCATCTGGAGTTCAATGTGACAAGATGAGTGATGCATGACTCGGGGCCTGGGGAAGGACACTGGGAGGACAGGCCACTACATAAGGCCGAAGACTCAGGAAGAAAGCTCTCTTCCTCACTTTTTTTTTCTTTTTTTGCTCCAAAAGCTTTCTCTAAGAAGCAGATAAAATGCCTGGAAGAGCAAAATGGAAGACACTAGATTATTTACCGAAACAAATTCACTATAACAAAATGTAATTAAATTCAAATTGCTGAGTAAAATAGAAACTGTCTTTGCAATGTTCTATGCACACATACATGCACATACATGCATAATTTTCTTATATCCAAGCATAGGAGGGAGCTGCGGAATCACATTCCAGGTTTTAGCAACCTTACAGCAGGACTGAGTGCTGTCACCCCAGGATTATATGATTACAGTATATACAAGGTTGCATTGTGCTTGCACAATGCCATGGCTGCTAGAAACTTGGGCTGAGCATGAGAGGACTATGACACTTAAAACTGCCTTGCTCTAGATCAAGCCATTGGAACATCTTGCTTTGTATTGCTTCCTCAGTCTGGTGGTGACTCTTCAGATTTTCAGATAACAGTTTATCTGTGCCTGACAAGGGACTGAACCAGGAATGTTCTACGTGAAAATAATATGGTCTACCACCCAACTATAAAAAATAGTAATCAAATTTATTTGATTTGCAAGAACCCAATTGGGTTTGGTGGCGGTATGCAACAGTGTTACTATACTCAGATATATCCTGAAGAAGTGGGTCTCACTCCTTCTTTGGATAGCTGTGAGTCCCTCTCACTGGGCAGCCAGTAGACTACCAAGCTTGTGCCGAAGTATACATTCTTGCTCAGCTTAAAGTGGACTTAGACTCTGACCCAGTGAAAAGAATAGGAGTAAGAAAAGAAAACGTCATGAATGCTTTCTTGCAATAAAAATGGTTAGTTCAGCAGATGAAGGCTCAGAAAGGGCTGCTAAGGGTCAAGCAGATCTTCAACGTTCAGGTACCAGTTCTTCAGGTATGAACTGGTTAGTGAAACAAAAACTGTCACAAATCTACTTGTTTCTTTGTCTTCCTTACCTATTCATCAGGTCTGAGTGTGAGGGGTACATCTATCAGTAAACAATACACCCACAATCCAGTATGGGATAGAGATATAATACATATTCTAAAGTATTCCCCTCAAAATGGTAAAAAAAGTGTTTCTCAGTTGTGGGGAAATCATGAGAAGGAGAAATCTGGACTGATAAGGATCTTCACAGTTGAGATTTATTCTGTGTAAATCTTATTTTTTTTTTGTACATAAAACAACATTTCTGATGCAGGAAACAGCATCTTCTGCACAGAAAATGATATTTCTATGCAGAATAATATTTCTGTACAAATACACCAGGTGTGAATAATGACAGAATAAGTCTCAAAAATTGACTTTTTGCAAGATCTCCTTGCAACAGGAATAAAAATTCAAAAGTTACTCATTGCTTCCTCTGAGACTGAAATTCACAAAGAATTCTATCCCTAGTTTGGGTCGCAGAGTGTGAGTTCTGAAGCCATTGCGTACACTTTAACAGGGCCTGGAGATCCAGGACTCCTTAGTCCAATCTGAAACCCATAATTAGGAGGAAAGTTTGCCAGGTGAAATATAGGGCTGGGCATAGTTGTGTAGAAGATGATTTTCAGCAGGTGTTGTGTGTCATGCTAGCACCACCTATTTTAATTCCCTGTAGAGACCCAGGTTTCAGCAGTGACCAGGTGTAAATTTGCACACTGAAAGCTTTTGTGCACACTAAAAGTGAGCATTATGTGAGGGGCATCAAGAAACAATGTTAGAGCAGAACAAGCAACACTCTGTAATGTAACTGACTGGCTAAACTCACTGTCTGGAACAGTGTGCGTGTGTTTGTGTGTGTGCAGCTGAACTAATACTGCAGAGAACTCTGAATTTGTGAATGTGTCATGTAAAAGCACATATTTCTAGAACTGACAGTTCTAGATGTCTTTGTGCACTTGCAGGAGGGAAGGACCGTGGCACAAGGTAGAAAACACTGTAGCAGTCAGGACCATTGATCTTGGGAATAATGGGAACCAGCACTGCTGGTTGGTTTTACAGGGGCAGGTTACACATACACACCCAGACACCATAGTGTCATCTGTAAGGCAGTCAGCCAGAATTGTAAAGAGATTAAACAAAAGGAATCGGCGTTGTTAATTATAAGCACACAAACATGCACATATATACACAAGTAAACCTTCTGGATGTCAGTGGGACAAACTATCAAGTAAGTGTGCATGTGATTGCAAATAAACTCAAAGACACTAATCAATCCTCTATTTCCTTAAATAAGACAAAGTCTTTTGGCAGTCTGCCTCACCCTCAGGCAGCCGGGTGAAAGATGAACAAAATCAACATAAAAATGATTTCGACCCAGAGAGTGTAGTTTTCAAGTAAAGCCTATAAACTTAAAGCTCACATGCTGGCTGTGGGATTCTGAGAGTTGTTGTACAAAAAGTAACTTTTCCATGATCTGCACAAAAGTCTGAAGGATGATAACTAACAGCTTCAGATGAACGGGCTTATAAAACTCCTTGCAAGAAGGAATCCCTATAATAATGTGCATGGCTGTATGGATTTATTTTAATTTTGATTTTGCATACTGGCAGTGATTATAACAAAAGCTGAACATTTTTGATCGAGCAAACATCAAAAACTGTGATGTTCTGCTAGGGGCAAGTACAATTAAGACCCCCGAGTAGCTAACCACCAGTACAGTTAAACAATCTCACTATTTGTCTATCAAGTGTGAACTGGAAAGAGAAATTGACTTTGGGTAGATTATTAATGATTTTACAATGAAAAGGGCTATAAAAATGGAAGTTTAAAGTGAATTGGCCTGCTTATCAAGTATTTACAGCTATGTTGGTTCATTAGAATAAAAATAAAGCAAAGCATTGACAAGATAATACCTTTTTATTAGGAATTAGGATCAAGCAAAACATTGCAAAATAACTGGGCTGGGGAAAGTTAATGTTTTGGGTACGAAATCCCAGAATCACCCCCGCAAGCTATCTGGGGAATACTTGGATTTATAGACAAAAAAAAAAAAAAAAAGAAAAAAAGAAAAAAGGAATGTTTTCCAAACTCTTCATAAAAGCATAATACAACATTTTGCAGCACTCTTGAAAAAGCAGCTAAGGGTGCAGCTACACTGTAGAAATAATGCAGTTTGACCCCACTTTAACCACCATGGCTCCATCCAACAAAATATTGGGATTTGTAGTTTTGTGAATCACGAGCTCACCTTGGCAAAGAAGGCTAAAGCTCTTATAAAACTATAAATGCCAGAATTCCATAGCATGGAACTACATCAATTAAAGTCATTACATTGCAGTCAAACAGTATTATTTCTACAGTGTATATGCATCCCTAAGTCAAACAAAAATAAAGAACCAAAAGTACAATACAAAACAAAAGAGAGCATTTTAGTTTGTTTATGAAAGAAAAGTCACAGTGTATGTCATAGTGTAATTTTAGAAACACGTAAGAGGTGATTTCAGAATTAAAACAGAAGCTTCTGTCATTTTTTGTGTCATGAGACATGATCATGGTGTGCATGTTTGGAGGGGATCAATGTTTCTATTTTGTCCTGGGAACCTCAAAGTGATGCTTGGACTCTTGGGACTTCCATGGCACTAATGTGCATCTGGTGCTTTTTCATCCCTAACCTGTAAGTCTGATTTGCTTGGATTTTTTTTTTCTGTCCACCACTTGCAGACCACATCAACAAAAGGGCATTTAGCAGTTCAATTCAAGAAAAGCACTTTCTTTCGGACTGGTGATTTATAATGTAGCATGGTCATTTTGTTTTTGTTCCTGTTTAAATAGATTTTATGTTTATACAATGCTATTTTTGTTTTAGTTGGCCCTTTTTATTCCTCAAGCAATTTGATTTCCTTACATTTTGAGTCCCTCAGGGATGGAACTATGAAAATTTAGGGGGGAAAAAAACCACTGTAAGTTACTCAGTCTTGCAATAAAGTGGGATATCAATCAATCAGATAAATAAATTGATATCTTCTGCTATTGTATCACGTTGCAGACTGGTCTAGATTGATAATCAAAAGTATCTTGTTGAGATTCGTGAGACATAATGGATTTTCCAGAATTCTTTCTTTCTCTCTTTCTCTTTCTCTTTCTGCCTGTGACCTGCATCGAAGATGCTGTCATGTGTACAAGATAAGCCTGGTTCTTCTATACATATCACTAATCTACAAATGATACAAGAGATCTGTGACTAGATCTGCTACTATGTGGTTTCATAATTTGTTGTTGTTTTTTTAAAAATAATTTTTGTAGTAGCTGTACTGGTGAGGATAGTTAACTATTCCCATACCATTTTCCTGATGAAAATTGTCCCCTCTCTGAAGCTGTTACTGGTTCAAAAAAGGAAAATGTATTCATTTACTAACTTGGTTTCACACTTCTAATATTTACAAATACTTATTTATAATATTTATATGCCATCCAATAGTCAAAGTTTCCTGGCAGTTCACAGAACAAGAAGAAAAAGGCCATAAATAAGAATCAGATAACAACATAAAATAAAATGAATGAAAACAAGAGTTTTTACCCCCCACCCCACCCCCTTTACATCTCATAGTCCCAAGAGGACACATTCAAATGGGCCTTCAAGTGTATATGAATGACCTAATTTTGATTTTGGTTGTTTCCCACCCAAACCTTCAAAAGTGTTGCTCACATTTATGTGGGAGCACCTGATGTGCTGCTGTGAAGGTAGAGAGAGCATTTCCGCAAACTCTGTCAAAATACTTGAAAAGCAGAAGTGGTCCAAGAAGGAAGAAAAAGAGTGCAACTCCTCCAACATACAAGGATGTTGTACCAAGTTTCAACAGTAAGCACATGAAGAATTGTGAAGTCGGAGAATTGTCAATTGTCAAGTCGAAGAATTTTCAAACCAAGTTTCTCTCTTTTGGCACCTCATCCATGGATGTCTCTCCCATAGAAGACCAAGCTAAGTTTTCATTCCTTCTATTTTTATCACACTAGGGGGCAAACAGGATTTAAATGAGAGTTAAATGAGAATTAAACAGGAAATGCCCTGTGATAAACATAGGGCATTTCCTGTTTAACTCTTGTTTAACTCTTGTTTAAATCCTGTTTGCCCCTAGTGTGATAAAGCAGTAACGTTCTATTTTTACTTGGCTTTTGGTTCTTAAAATTAGAGGTGGCTGCTCTGGTTGTTTCTTATTTTTTTAAAAAATGTCTGTGGTTTTAGAATTATTTTTAAAAATGAATTTTAGTTTGTTATAGATTTAATTTAGTCATTTACTTCATGCTTTAAATGTTTGTACCTATTGTACATTGCCCTGTGACTTCTGGTGGGTATGAACAACAAACACCACAAACCAACCAACCAACCAATATCCTTACACCCTAATGTTCCATCAAAGGGGAGGAATCTCCTGTATGGCAATTTTCATGTTCCCATTAGAGAGCCTGAGTAGAAGGAGAAGGGGAAATCATGCTGATATGTTTTGTATTTGAACATGTTGTACCCCACCTAGAGCCTTGAGGAGAGGCAGGAAAGAAATAAAAAGTATTATTATTATTATATTCCTTGCTTTTTGCTCCAGGATTAAGCACTCTCTCACACACATTTTCAGTGAGGAAATGGTGTCCCTTGGTCTCTGCTCCTGCTCTCTCTCCAACCTCTTTTCTTTCAGTAACAGATCTCATTCTTGCTGTGAGGATTCAGTTGATCATGGAAGGCTAGGGCAGGAACTGGGGCATGGAGCAGCCAGTGGCAGGCAGACCCCATTGGTCAATGTGGCTGGGAGAATCCCCTTTTCTCACCAATTATATTACACCATTGTCTGGAAAATTATTTGGCTCCCCCAGTACTAATAGTACGATGCATGTCCAGAGGACAGCAACCAAAATGGGGTAAGATCTGGAAGCCATGCCCTATGAGGAGAGACTTAAGGAATGTTAGTATGTTTATCCTGGAGAAGAGAAGGTTAAGATGTGATATGGTAGCCCTGTTTAAATACTTGAAGTGATGTCATACTGAAGATGGAGCAAATTTGTTATCTGCCACTCCAAGAAAAGGACCCGGAGCAATGGATTCAAACTACAAGAAAAGAGCTTCCACCTCATCAGTAGGAAGAATTTTCTGACAGTAAGAGCTGTTTGACAATGGAACATGCTCCCTTGGAGGGTGGTGGAGGGGCTGTGTAGACAGCCGCCCCATTTACAGCCAGTTTGGGGCTGCAGCAACTGCACACCATGGCCCCAATCTGGCCTTTGCAGGGCACAATAGCCAAGGCTCTGCGGCTTTACAGAGCTCCTTCAGCACTGCATCATGCGGATGCAGTGCCATAGGAGCGTTGTGATGCCATGTGCCATGTGGTGAATCACACTGGCCTGGGGGCACAGCAGGGGCATATGTCATATTGACGCCACATCCTAACTCCACCCCCCAACGTGGCTTTTCCTGCTAGTCTGCATAGCCCAGAGTATCCTTCTTTGGAAGTTTTTAAAGAGAGGCTGGATGGCCATCTGTCGGGTGTGCTTTGATTGTGAGTCCCTGTATGGTAGGTGGTTGGACTGTTGCTGCTTTAGGACAGTTCATTTCTTCCTTACTCTCTCCTGGCTTGGTATTTAAAAGCAAAAAACAAAAAACAAAACAAAAAAACAACAAAACCCTACCCTGGTACAGAGCTTGAATTTTTATTTTATTTTGCTTTTTTTGCACTACAACTCCCATAATCCATTGGCCATGCTGTTAGATCCAAAAAAGTGATGTTTCCCTTGAAAACTCTGGCTTTTTTATTCAAATGGGAGGGATTTTTTGTTGTTGTTGTTGAGCTACAATGAAAGCAAAGGGGACACATAGATTTGGGACTGAATAGTGCAAACCCATTCGATTACCTGCTTTCTGTTCCACACGCAGTACTCTCCTATTGGTTTCCATGAAGAGGAGGATGGTGAAGAGAAGGATTTTACCCATTTCAAATCTTAGCTTTCCATTGTCTCTCCAATCAGGGTTTTAAAGAAAATAGTTCATGTCAAAATTTGTGACCAAATGGAGAAAATGACTAAACCTAGATTGACTTAATGCTTAGGGGGGGAAATATTCTCCAGGTGCCTGTTTCCCAATTCTGGCAGGAAGTAACCCTTATTCTATAAATTCCCATTTTATTAGTAACCCTCTCATTATTTAGTGTTCTTGCGCATGCTGCGTGCCAGTTTTGGAATTGTAATCTTTTCATTACTTCAGTGTTTTTGTTTGCCTTATGAGTTTGCTTCAATCTGTGGAAGAATTTTCACTTCTCTTGAGGCCCATGCACTTTCTTTTAATTTTTTTCCAAAAGTTAAAATCCAACCGTTCTTCCTTTTTATGAGGTATTTATAGTGTCCAGGCTTAAATGTGTCAGACCATATATATATATATTTCTCTCTAGAGTTTTTCCCTCCAGAGCTCGAGGTTAGAAGGAATAAATGAATTTTTAGATTACATGGAGACTTTTGGATGTGAAGAATATATTTAATAAAGTAAAAAATACACTGTGAAATGTATCTAAAACTAATGCTTATTAGTCCAAACATATGGTAATTATAATCAAAATGACTTTTCTTTAAATTAAAACTTATTTGAGAATGTTTAAAAAAAAACAACAACCCTGGAGACAACGTTAGAAGTGTTTGCTAAATCTGTAGTTTAAAATTATTTATGAAAGGTAAAACTCCTGTATCTCATTTACTTTGCTTGCAGCTGCCTTCCAAACAGTAATCCTCTACAGAAGGCTTAGTGGTCCAGAGACTACTATAAGATCCTTATAATTTAAGTTTTTGATTTAAAAATAAATCCATCTGCAACAAAACAGTGGTACCTTTATTGGCTAACCAAAATTCATAAAATACATGATGCAAGCTTTTGAAGCTCCACTGGCTTCTTTATCAGGCAAAGGTGTTAAAAATCAAACAGGAGAAAAAAGAAAAAAATGGCAATATTGGAGTCACCAGTCTACATTTTGTCAAGATGTTGTTATATTTGTTCTTAGTTAAGATGGTACAGAGGGATATCTGTGTAGATAGAGTCCCTGTTGTGTCGTGGTTTGAGCACTGGACTGTGATTCTGGAGACCAGGCTTTGAATCACGACTTGGCCATGTAAACTGACTGGGTGGCCTTGACCAACTTGCACACTCTCAGCCTGAGGACAGCAATGGCAAGCCCCCTTGCCATGATAACCCCTTGATAGGGTTGCCTTAGAGCTGCCATAAATCAGAAATGACTTGAAGGCACACAACAATAGAGGCCATTTTTTCTCCTTGGTCATATGGGCTCTGGGAGACAAAAAGTTGTAAACTCCAGAAAATAAAATTCAAAGTCCATTACCAACACTAAAAGAAACCTCCATTGAGATCCACCTTGTCTCTGTCGTGTGCAGAGCCCCTTCTTTGGCAGAGAACATTGAATTTCTCAAGAAGTCTCTGTGCTGTTGCATTTGGTAATGTTTTAGATGCTGTTTGGGTAAAACACACCAAACATATTCCCAATTTAAAAAAAAGTTTTACCTCTATTGGAGGTAACAACCTTAAAGAGTTAAGTCCTAGTCATTTGGCTTCCTCTTTAGGGTTCCCCTGTGGCAGCTAAAATGTGGTATGTGTTTCCCAAAACCATCTGGAAAATGAATGTGTTAAGTTTCGCCTAACAAATAATCTAGAATTAAAGTTGCCAGCTCGGGGTCATCCCAGGTCGTAAAATTTCAAGGCTTAATCCTGATATTTAGGGACACCCTCTTCTAATAATTGTGGGAGGTAGGCCCTGGTGATGCCATTAAGCATGATAGCAAAAGCATTATCAATAGCTGTACAGAGTACACATATGGTTAACTGCTGCCAAGCACACTTTGATTTGCAGTGGCCCTATGAAAGCACTATTCAGACAAAAAACTTGGACAACTTAAGAGCCAACTGCTGGCTCAGGTGAAGGAGATCCATTCAACTTCAGATTAGGGTGCAAAGAAAAGGACATTTCCATGCACCTCCCACCAGTAATTGAGGCTGCCAGAAGCACTTGTGATGGGCCCTATTTCTGATTGTCTTAGCCTCCCCTGCTGGGAGCAGGGAGTGGGTGGAAACATTATCTTCCTGACACTGACTCTTTGTTGAAGCTGGCTTTTAAGATAACCTGGGGTGGCATTTGTGTAAGCTTCCAATAAGGCTACTGAATACAGACCATAAATCTATCTGTAAATCTAGATTATGAATCTGTAACTGCACTACTGAATACCAGACACCAAAGGTGTATCCACACTGTAGAAATAAATCAGTTTGATACCAATTGCCATGACTTAGTGCTATGGACTTCTGAAATTTGTAATTTGGTGAGTTATTTAGTCTTTCCTGTCAAAGAGCTCTGGTATCTACCAAACTACAAATCCTAGACTTCCATAGCATTGAACCGTGGCAGTTAAAGCAGTGTCAAGTTACAGCATCACATTACACCAATATTAAAATCACTCCACTGGCTGCCAGTTAGTTTTTGGGCAAGATACAAAGTGTTGCTTATTACCTTTAAAGCCCTACATGGTTTGGGTCCAGGTTACCTTCAGGATTGCCTCCTCCCATATAATCCCACCCTCCCATACACTCAGGTCCTGTGGTGGACATTTATTCCAGTCAGCCAGGACTAAGTTGGCAATTGTCAGCCAGAATTTTTTTTTCCTCAGCCACCCCTAGACTGTGGAATGACCTGCTGGAAGAGTTTCATCAGCTCAATACCACTTTCTTCCTGCAGGCTTATCCAGATGCTTTTTAAATTGTGAATTTTAAATTATCAATTTTAGATGTGGATTGTTTTAATATGTATGCATCTTATTTGACCTTTTAAACTGATGTGTGTTTTATCTGATGTGGGGAGAGGTGGGTAAGAAATAATAATCACAACCACAACAACAACAATTTTTGCAGTGCGGCAGCATCCCAAGTCTAAGAGATAGGAAAATATATACGCTCACATACTTTTGAAGGTAGCACTCTCACCTTGTGCTTCTTTTCCTGTTGCCTTGAGGACCAGAGATGAAGGGCTAGACTCTGGGTTCTGGGAATCTTATCCACAGTATGAGTGACACAAAATATACATGACATCTGTCTGACAAAACCTGAGTCAAATGGGAAATCACTTGCAATTAGAAGGGATATGTAAACTGTAGTGCATGGTAAATAATGGGTAAGGAGAAAAACTATATAGAATAAAATGAGTCTGCTCTATAGATGTTACTGGTTGAAGGAATTAATGTTTAGTCTCTAGGAATGCTGGCAAAATCCACTGCAGAATCTCCTAGTGTCAAAATTTCCCTTTTTTCTGAAGGGGCTGCCTTTTTGCTATGCTTCTGTGTCTCATCTCAGCAGAGTCTGTGGGAAGGATTCCTTGTCCTTGAAATGTATGGGGATATTTATGTGTATGCCTGTGGGAAATAACTGCATTAACTCTTGGTACTGAAGGATGATGAGGAAAGTGATGCAAATAAAAGAGGAAGGAGACTAAACACATTTTTGCATATACACCTGCAATATTTGTATTCGTGTGCCTTATAGAAAAATGTGGAGTTTTTTGTTTGTTTGTTTGTTTTTGAAAAATATTTTCTATCCAAAATTGGCTAGCACAGGAACGATTCAGAAAGGGCACTCTATAGATTAATGATGGCAACCTATGGCACATGTGCCATCTCTGGCATGTGAAGCCATCTCTGAGGGCATGCGGAGTTAAAGGCATGGGAGGGCAGGGGAAGAAGAGGAATTGTCTCTAGGGAAGTCCCACCCCTGAAAGTCTCTGCTTCTGTGGAGGTGCCACCCCCAGAAGTCTCACCCCCTGAAGTGATACCTAGTGAAGGAACGCCTTTCAGTTGGACACTTGGTCACTAAAAAGTCATCACTGCTATAGATGATAGAGTGGACAAGAGCATCTGACTTAGAACATATGTGTGTTCCAGTCTGCTCTACACCCACCTGATGGCTAGGAGCAAGTAAGCTAAAGGAAATATTTCTTATCTCACCTTCCTAAATTAGAAAGAATAATATCCTCATTTCTTGTTGAACTGGGAACAGCCCTTTTTACTACAATTTCTGTCTTAGGGGATCTAAGGGGCGGCCTGCAGTCACACCTTTTCATGCTGGATTATCCTGATCTGGCCTTTCCAGGGTGTGAAAAGGAGCTGCAAAAAGTGGCTCATTTTTGCACCCTGGAAAGGGCACCATAGCCTTATTGCCACGGTTTGGTGACACTTCTTTGGTGTGCCATCATATGGACACAGCACCAAAGAAGTGCCATGATGCCGCACACTGTGTGGAGTGGCACACATCATCATAGTGTCCTGGGGCAGAGTCAGGGTGTGTACCATCTGGACATGACACCCTGACTCCACCTCCAGGCTGGCCTTAATGGTCGGTCTGAAGAAGACCTCTGTTTCTAAAGAGGAGCATATGTCCTCTCTCCCTCTGTCTCTCTCATGTGCGTGTCTATGTGTGTGAATAACAAGCTGTGAGTAACTGTTGTTGGTACTTAATGCTTAATATTTACAAGGGGACATCATTAGTTCTCAGGTTTGGGCTCCAAGACCTCTGGGCCTGAGACATTCCTGATCTGGCAACTCTACGTGCATACCACAAACAGTAATACCGTGTAGATTACAACTATACCACAAATAGAAAACCAGAAACAATCTTATTTTGATATTTTAAGGAAGTGATATGTTATTAAGATCTCCAAAACATTTTAGGGAAGAACAAGAAAAATATGGTCTCCATTCAGCTTGCAAGGTTATTTGAAAGTAGGTCCATGTGTCTGTGTAGTTTGAATGCGGAGTCTAAGGCTTTCATGACTGACATCCATAGTTTTTTGTGGAGCTTTTGGGCTATGTGGCCATGTTCTAGAAGAGTTCCTTTCTGAAGTTTCACCAGCATTTGTGGCTGGGTATTTCAGAGATTGATAGCCTGGAAAAGGATTGGATATATATATCCTGTGTGACCCAGGGAAGGAAGGAGTAATTTGCAAATGTATTGTTCTGTTGCTATTGGCAGACCTCAGGGTAGGAGAATATGCAAACAAGGATTAATGTCTGCTAATTGATGCTCATTGTCTGCTGGGAATCCCCTGGCCTTAGGCTGTTTCTCATTTGCATAGGTTGAGTCTTGACTGCTGTCCTTCAGGACTGGTAGCCAAGCCTTGTTTGCCCTCAGGGTTTCCTCTTTCCTGTTGAAATTGCCCAGGTGTTTATGGATTTCAATGGCTTTCCTGTGCATTCTGACATGGTAGTTGTTGTCATGGTCCAGAATTTCAGTGCTTTCAAACAGCATTTTATGCCCAGGATGGTTTATGGCATGTTCTGCTATTGCTGATTTTTCCGGCTGACCCAGTCTGCAGTGTCTCTCATGTTCCTTGATTCTTGTCTGCACACTGCATTTGGTGGACCCTATGTAGACCTGTCCACAGCTGCATGGAATGCGGTAGACTCATGGGGCTGTGAGAGGGTCTCTTGTCCTTGCCTGAGCGAAGCATTTGCTGGATTTTCTTTGTTGATTTGGCAACCATTTGAAGGTTGTGTTTCTTCACTACTTTCACTATTCTGTCTGTGACTCCTTTGATGTAAAAATATCTTCCCTTTGGATGGTTGCTTGTCTTGAGTCTTCTGGGTTTTTCTGGGCCTGGCAGCCCTTCTGATGTCTGTGCTGGAGTAACCATTGGCCTGTAGCGCCTGGTCCAGGTGTTTCAGTTTATCTTCCAAGAAGTGGGGTTAACAGATCCGTTTTGCCTGGTCTACCAGTGTTTTTATTGTGCTTCTTTTTTTGTCCTGGGTGATGGTTGGTGTTCTTGTGTAGGTATCTGTCCGTATGTGTAGGTTTTCTGTATATTGAGCGGCCCAAACGTTGGTTTGGTTTGCGAATGACTAGGACATCCAAGAATGGTAATGTTCCTTCCTTTTCTTTAGATACTTTGCTCAGCCAAGGACAAGAGAGAGGGCCAAACCCAATGATTTTCACCCAGGCTCTTCAGTAATTCCATTCCCAGACGTTAGTTGACATTAAAATGGCAGCCCCCCCCCCCCCGCAAAGGTCTCATCTACACTGCATCTGCACTGTAGAAACAATGCACCAATTTTAAGCTGTATCTCTGTCTCATGGAATGATGGGACCTATAGTTTTACAAAGTCTTTAGCCTTCTCTGATGTAAGAGTGCTGTGCCTCACAAAATTACAAATCCCAGGATGTTGTAGGATGAAGCCATTATTGTTAAAGTGATGTCAAACTGCATTATTTCTACAGTGTGGGTTGCACCCTCAGTCTCTTTCACATTTTTAGTGTTAGTTGTCATTGGAGAATGTTCAGTGAAATACCAATTAATTTAGCCAACTATGAAGATGGAAAATAGTAATACTGTATCTAGTTTTAAGACAATGAGTGAATCCTCATCAAAGAACTGGAAACAATGATTGAACTGATCCCACAAAAAGTGTCTGTAAATTTGCTATACTGGAAAAGTTGAGGTCAGTTGGGGTCTTTTTTCACTCCTGATGGGACTGTTCTGCAGTGCACACTTTGAGGGACCAGAGTTTTTTTATTTTTTATTTTTTAAGATATCTACATACATACATAGAAACACACATATGCATACATACAAACATACACGTGCTTACATACATACAAAACATCCTACATACATACAAACATACAAGTGCTTACATACATACTAAACATTGAGGGACCAGAGTTTATGTCAGCATGAAGTCATGCTCCGTTTGGCAACATGACATAATTTAATAGTGCTGCTCACCAATGTTCTGTTCACATTGTCCAAACTGTCCACAGTCTTTTCATAAAGATTGTTTTTGTTCATATATTGCATGATAGATAGATAGATAGATAGATAGAGTGTCCTATGCTAGTAAAGAGAATTTGTCTGTTTATCTGTTACTGGAATGAGGCTTATAGAAATTATGGGATATGATTATGTAAAAATTAACCTGTCAGGTTTGCACAGCTAGAGGTATAGATATCTCTCGCTTGTTTCATGCTATTTGGCTTTGTTCTTTGGTTTGTCAACACAGAAATGAAATGCTTCCTGCTAACAATAAGTATATCTTTGTATTAATTTGGATGTTCTTTCCTTTCTTTAACATTGTAAAGTCTTCCTTTCTTGTGTGATTGATGAGGTTTAGTTGGGAGTTTTAATCCTTTCTGCTATGACATCTTAGAAAACTTTGTAAGTAAGTTTACTGTCTTTATTTGTTTTGTTTGATCAGTTCTTTTTATAGGTTTGTGTTGATCAGGACTGATGTGCTTTTACTTCTGCTACAACTTTCATGTCATTTTGGTTTTCTGTATATATCAAACCTCTCTAAATAAAATCTCATGTTTAAAAAGGTAAAGTGGCGAGACTGTTCATTTCATCACCAGTCAGGACATAGAACCATGTCTAATTTTGTTTTACCTGTGCTTTGAATTCTTCTTCTTGTGGAAAAAAGTGCAGTTCAAAAGCTTGCATACAATAGCAGTAATCTTTTGAAGTAAAATAAACCTATAGAGTGATGTGATGCAAAGATAGAGCCTCAAGTGTCTTTAAAAGAACAGGAAATTTCAGCAGATTTAGGTTTATTCACAAATACATGACAAGTTACATTTATCAACCCTCCCCCCCCCACACACACCACAAAACCAGCACAGGACTCATGTATTCCTTTGCACTGGATTGGTCTGTGTTTTGCTTTGTTAGCAAGAAGGCTTGCACAGTGCAGTTTTCTGATCAGTTACTTGTTATGATCAAGAAATATGAATCTTAGACTTCAGTGCTGCCAGAGTTGGCAAGAATTGTTAAGAACTCATACTGGACAAGAAAAGCTGCTGCCTTGGACCCTACCCATTTTGGAAAAAAGCCAAACTTCATTATAAACTACAAGCTGTAAGTTGTATTCCACACACATACACTGCCTCCAGCAGGAAATAGTTCAATAGATGAGAGTAATCAGTGCTTAACTGGTACACCTCCCTCCCCCATTGTGAGCTATTGTGCAGCTTCCAGTGAGGTTGAGAAACCCATCTGGATTTGAAAGAAGGTAGATATCTATACAGGATTGCCTCTGTTTTGTGGAAGCAGCTGCATTGTTCTGTACTGTCCGGACCAGACCACTTAAGTGGCATTATGAGTACCTGAAGGGCACATTCACCTCTGCCCTTTGCATGCACATGTTTTTGTTTTAATTTTTGATAAAATAACACTGAGGTCATGTTTTGCCTCACCCAGAGATCTTCCTTTCACTTAGGTGATTCCCCCAAGTTAGGAAGAGAGACAGAAAGATTGAACCTTTCTCTTAGACCTGCTTCCCTGCTTTTGTCTTTGAGACCTGCCTTCTTCTGCTCCAATCTCCAGTTCATCTCCTTCATGTCAGAGGGTGAGGAAATCAATCCCATGTGTCTGTTTTAGTTTGTAGTCCCTTAGGTTAAGCTACACCCCTCTTAGATTGGTCAGGAGTAGAGTTTTAGTTTCCATGTTGTTTTTCCCCTCTTCTACTTTGAGATCCAGCTTGCATTAAATATAGACTGTTGTTTTGGTTTCTGCTCTTTTTTCTTTCTTTTAAATAAAGAAATTGTTTTTGCTGCAAAATCAGCTTGCTCTTCTACCTCATTTTCACTTGGAGTCACTCTGGTTATCTGTCCATTTTTAAAACCTCCAGTTTGTAAGGTCTTGCAGAGAGTTAGTGCCTAGAGGCCCTTTCTCCTCCCCAAACCAGTAAAACTGGTTCACTATTCCTAAGAAAAAGTAACCTGTACCCACCAAGAGGTCCAATAAGACAGTTAGTTCAGGAAATGGACCCCAGGGAGCAGCAAATGCACTGTCCCCTCCCTCCTCAACATCATTTTAAATGAGTTTTAATTTAGTGGGTTATTGGAATTGTTTTACTCTGTAATTTTTTTATCTGCTGTAACCCGCTCCGATTATCTTGACAGAGGAGCGGGCTATAAATAAAATATTTATTACTTGTTCTGCTGTGGGGGGTGTTGTCACAGTCAGCTTTCCAGAGCTGGCTATTTTTGAAAACGAGACACAAGGAAAATTGCCTATGCCATAGTCTTTTTCATGCTGGTTAAACTTTTACTTTCAATTTAGAGCCAATCTTCTCTGACTAATCTTTTTCTTCTGGCAATATGCTTGGAACAGTGGTGCCACAGCCAGCAACATCTCCACTAGCTTCCTCTAGTCTTCACTCATGATACGAGTATGGAGTATGGAGGTATCCACCTTTATCTCCTCCCTAGTGGAGGGTGACTCCTCTCTAACTGCAATAGGGGCAGTGGG
Organism: Urosaurus nigricauda; assembly: GCA_034509955.1. NCBI lineage: Eukaryota > Metazoa > Chordata > Lepidosauria > Squamata > Phrynosomatidae > Urosaurus > Urosaurus nigricauda. The sequence continues at coordinate 178,800,121 of JAOEGL010000004.1, forward strand.
CTATCTGGCTGCACTGTCGTGCATACCAGCAATGTGTGTGGTCACTCAAAAACCATGTGACCCACTGACCTCTTCACGCTGCAAGGGTAGCAAGAGAGTTTGAGTTGCCCTTGTTGCATAGCCTAGTCCAAGGATAGACAACCTGTGACCTTTCAAGAGTTGCTGGATTGCATCTTCCATTCTCATTACCATGGGTTATAGGTCTGATGGGACTACAGTCTAGGAACACCTGAAGGATCATAGGTAGCTTCATGTGGTTCTCTATTTCATTATTCCTGAATTTTGCATCTTGCTCCCCCCCCCCGCACCAAAGAGTATCACAAAGAACTGTATTTCTAGAAAAAAAGTTCAGAAATGTATATTTCAACAGTCAATGTATTCAGCATAGGACTTGTGCAGATGTAAGTGTTGCTTTTCTCTGCAGAAATGTTATATTCCAGCAGAACAGGAAACAAGTTATTTCCTCCTTTGGTCTACTGCTTTGCCAAAACTTTGCTCCAAACAATTGTTCCTATATAAATGTTTGTAGCTTTGTGCTGCCTTCTGTCACCCTATTTATCCAACCTGTAAGCAGAAAATATCGTGCACAGAGCAGGCTTAGATTCGGAGGAAGGAGGAGTAAAGATAGGAGGAAGAACAACCTAAGATATGCATGTGACACAATACTACTAGCAGAAACAAAGAAAGATGTGGAGCAATTACCAAAGAAGGTCAAGGAGGAAAGTGCCAAGGTTGGATTAATACTGAACAGGAGTAAAAGAAACCCAAAACCAAAAATAATTATCATGGAAGATCTACAAAAATTCATCCTAGACAATGAGAAAATTGAAATAGTCAAAGAGTTCCTATACCTTGGTTCAAATACTGATCAGAACCTAGACTGAAGTTAAGTAATCTGAAGAAGACTAGGATTCAGAAGGACAGCTATGAAAGAACTGGATAAGATTATAAAGTGTAGAAAGACATAACTCTGAAAACTAAAGTGAGGGTCTTCCAAGCCATTGTATTCCCCACTACCATGTATGGCTATGAGAGCTGGACAGAAGAGAAGGCTGATTTGAAGAAAACTGACTCATTTGAGATGTGATGCTAGAAAAAAAGTGCTAGAGAGAAGACAAACAAATGGGTTCTAGAACAGATAAAGGCTGAACTCTCTCTGGAAGCCAAGATGACTAAATTGAGGCTGTCATACTTTGGCCACATCGTGAGGAAAAATGAATAATTAGAAAAGATCGTGCTAGGGAAGGTGGAAGGCAGTACAAAGAGAGGCCAGATAGACAGACCACATACTACATGGATAGAATTGATCAGGAGGACACAAGCAGGACCTGAGCAGAGAGGCTAAGGACAGTGGGTCTTGGAGATGTCTCATCCACAGGGTCACCATTAGTTGAAGTTGACTCAAGGGCAGTTAATAACAACAACAAGCTTTGTATTTAGCCAGCACCAGCAGTCTAATCACTGGGGTTTCTGACAAATCCATATTCCTTCTGGGCTCATGCTAACAGGTTAGAACTGAGAGAGAAGTGGCATTCTCTTGTTTTACTTTCTGATTTGGGGTGGAGGGATAACTGTGTGCATCTTTCTGGAATATTTCCTGCTCTGGGCCATGACTGCTTTCCTAACTTTCTGTTTTCTCTTTACCATTTTCCTCTCAGGTTCTGTTATATGTCTGCTTCTATTTTTCTATCTGTAGTCAACTACCATGGATGGCTATCTTAACAGTAATACAATAACAGCTAATAGCAGTAAAACAAACACTTGAAGTATTAGCCATACTTTTATTTTAAAAACCATATACATTCTGTGCATATGAGTTAAGGCCAATTTTCCTTCAAAATTAAACAGATACTAAGTATAAAGCAGGATTATTAAATGAGTGATGCTTTTAAAATGAAAATGAAAAAGACGGTGTATTATGTACATTTGGAATTATTATTTTATTTATATATTTGTCATTAAAATAGACATCTGTTAAAATGTGGCCGATGATAAAAATGGATATTTTTCACAGATTTGCATTTTACAACTAGATGATCTTTTATGAATTTCTCCTGTTTTACATACTTCTCTGTAAATTGTTTCACAGTAAATCTGCTTAACTTTATTTATGGAAAATGACAGGTGCATTTTATGACACCTTATACTTTGGGTCTTTATTTTGACAAATGTTGTTTTAGCCTATTCATTTCTACTTGAAATTTTGTAGAATCTATTATCTCTAAAGGTAGTTTTTTAAAAAAAGAAACATGAAAAACAAAAGCCATGTATGCCTGCAGACTTTGAGAAATCACAAACTTACTAATAGAAAAAGATACCTTAATAGTTGTAGCACCCAGGTATGAAGTGTGCAAATGGACTACCACAGTTGCAATTATTTAGGCCTTTGGGATGTAACACAAACAACTAAAGAAAAGTAACATTGTAGTGGAGCTAAAAGTGCAAGTCACTCCTCCCCCCTCCAGGACACTGTATAATCTTTACTGCAGAGTATTTTAGGGAAATGCCTGCCCTTTAGCAATTATTTGTTAGTGATAATTCTGAAGAAGTGCTTTGCACATCTGCACAGTGGGGCTTTGTATCTCCTTGGGTTTGGTTCCAGGACTCTCCATGGGTATCAAAATTCATGAATCCTCAACCCACTTTATATACATAGGAACAGTAAAATGGTGTCCCTTATATAAAATGGCAAAATAAAGTTTTGCTTTTTGGATTTATTTTAAAAAAAATACTTCAGAGCCATGTATGGGTAAATCCATGGAAGCAGAATCCATGGATACAGAGGGCTGAGCGTATAGCAGATGTTTTAAAGCAAGCCAAAGGCAGACTAATGTGTTCAAAGCGGCACTAGCTTGATTTGTCTGAATGCTACTGAAGGTATATATGTTGGTTAGTAAGCAAGCACTACTTCATAATGTGACATAGTGGTTTCAGTATTGGATTAGCAGAGTGTAACTTCAGGGTTTGAATCTCTGCTCAACTAGTTGATGACCTTGGGCAAGTCATACTCTCTCATACTCAAAAGAAAGTGATGGCAAACCTCTTTTGAATAAACCTTGCCAGGAAAGCTCTATGGCAGGACCACCACAAGTTGGAGTTGACTTGAAGGCACGTAACAACCACCAACATCATCACTGCCACTACTTCAAAGCAGTCTCACACAACAGCCCTGTTCATGTGTTGGAAAGTTTCCCCTTTCTCTCAGTTTTGTTTTCTATGGATCAAAATTAACAGAAGACTTTTAATTGTTTTAATTACAGACAGGCAAACAAAGATTTACTTGAAGGAACAGGAAAGGGCTGGCATCCTTTTAGTGACATATCATGGCAGAACATTTAGATATATCTTTTGCTGAAGACTGCGGAAGGAGGAATTCATTACATCTCTTGTGAAGTGATTCTCTTCCATCACAATTTGCCTGTAAGACCCCCTCCCTCAAAGTTGTCATTTAGTGACTGTGGAAAACTCAGGTCAGCAGAGATGTGTTTAGCTATGTCCTTATAAGTGGATGCAGAACAGGGAGGTCCTGAGGATGCCTTTTGTTCCAGCCACTAAAGGGTCATATTCAAGGTGTGTGTGTGTGTGTGTAGGAAACAAGTGAGATCAGAGAATTGTGTAGAACTTTGTCCTCCTGTTCAGGAACTCAGTCAACATTTCAAGGCAGAAAATCCCCGAGAGCAACTGTGGAAGTCCATATATTTGCTCCTGTAATCTTCTTCAGCTGGAAACCCTGAACCGTCTTTCTTCTTCCAAACTTTGTGAAGGCTATCAGGGTCAGGCAGGGTGTTCTTCTTCTGAAAAAGAATCTCAGATGGTAACTATGTTCATTGGAGGAGAATTAGGAGAATTAGGAGACCCTGCCCTGTCTAGAACATAATCAGGACAATCACTTAAATTATTAAGTACAAATATTTGTTAAAGAGATATTATTTTATAAAAGAAAATATTGCAATACAATATAAATATCACAATATAGACAGACTACTACAGAATAATTTCTCCACTATTACTGCTAGTAGTTGTGAGTTAAATACATGCTTAACTCTTTAAGAAATCAAACTTTATGCTGCTTAAGTCTGGTTTGATTTGGGCCTTATATTAACAAGGAACACCTGTCTTTAGTATGCCGTCTCCTTACAGCAGCTAGGCTCAATACAGAATAGAGGATCTAATCTAGGACAGAGAGTAGAGCCTATTCTAAAACAACAGGTTAACTTCTCTGAAGATGACCACCATGGATGCTGATGAAACATCAGAAATAAATTTTTCCAGAACACGGCTGCATAGCTCAAAAAACCTACAAAAAACTAGGATGGACTAATATTTGAGATATTTTGTATATATGTAAACTAACATACCTGTATCCATTGAGAGGACTAATAAGAAAAATAACCAACAGATATAATCACCATTGGAGATCCTACTTTAGTCCTGGCTAGAGTAGCCCTGTGAAATCCATTAGATATATTAACTTTAAAATGGTTTTGACTCACAATTCAAAATTGATTGAATGGTTCAATTCTAGTTGGTACTAATTAATGGGCTGTACAGATGGGTGGTTGAACACCACCCCTTTTAGCCCCAGATGGAGGCTGCAGCAACTGCATGCCACAGCCTCTAGAGGGAACAAAAAGAAGCTGCGAAAAGTGGTTTCTTCTTGCTCCCTGGTAGGGGTGTCATAGGTGCAGCAGCGTGCCATGATGACACCCCTTCTGCACTGCATGTTTGGGCGCTGTGCTAGAGTTGCATCGTCATGGTGTGTGCTGTGTAGACCAGTGCATGCCACAATGACACCCTGCCAGCAGCAGTAGGGCTTTGAGCATGCGGACGCTCAGCCCTTGCTCTGCCCACAGGCCGGGGCGTTTCACCAGACTGTACAGGGCCCAAGAGAAGGACAGGCCATGTTTCATTCTCCTAGATGTGTAACAAAACTACCATAATATTTCCTTTTCTGCCAACACAGCATAGCTGTAATCCAATGCAATTGCTAACTTTAAAAAAAATTGCAATGAGTGGAATGTTTTAGCACAAGAACAGCACACCACTAGAACATGTTTTCTGAACAGCAAATTTTCAGGTAGTTGGCAGAAAAGAATGTGTTTGCTTAAATTGCTGAGATTAAAAAAATGTTCAAAGTCAGAAAAAGTGATATGATACAAATGGAGATCTTAAGCAATATGTTCCTGACAAGATGGATCTGAATGATTACTGGAACAACATAGAAAGGAATGGAGGAAAAGAAGGTTCTTTTCTGATGTTTTGTAGAATGAACATATCTGATCAGTAGTAGGTAATGATAAAGCCCTTTGACAAGGTTATTAAGTTGAGTCTGACTGTAGGGGGCGGTGCTTATCTCCATTACTAAGCTGAAGAGCTAGCGTTGTCAAAGACTACTCTGTGGTCATGTGGCCAGCATAACTGCACTGAATGATGTTACCTTTCCACCAAAGTGGTACCTATTTATCTACTTGCACTTTACATGCTTTTGGACTGCAAGGTTGGCTGAAACTGGGAATAGTGATGGGAGCTCACCCCATCACACAGCACTTGGGTCTTGAATTACTGACCTGTCCATCTTGCAATCAACAGAATCAGCGTCTTAACTACTGAGACACCATGTCTCATAGTCAGTAGTAACTTATCTTCACATGTCCTGATTTGGTAGAGACAGTCATGATTAATCCTCTGTCTTCCCACTTTTTCAGCTGCTTTTAAAATGTTCCAGTTTATTTCTCCTCCTCCTCCTTTCCCCTTTTGTCCTCAGCATCCTTCAGTTGCCACAAACTGAGTTCAAAGTGTGAAAGTAGTTGGCAGTCAGTTAACTCAGTAGGAAGGGGCAGAGAGGAGAGGGGAGGAGAGATAGAATTATTCCTCCCTGTAAAAGGTAAAGGTATTCCCTGTTGACAAGGTTGTCAAGTTGTGTCTGACCCTAGGAGGCAGGGCTCATCTCCATTACTAAACCGAAGAGCCAGCATTGTCAGAGACTACTCTGTGATCATGTGGCCAGCATGATTGCTCTGTCAAAACTGAGCTGCTGCAGTCTTTTCTAGCTTGTTTGTTTTTCCTCATTCATAACTTTTGCCATTTTAACCATATTCTTATGTTGCTTTGCCATACTTGTCCTGATTTTCATCTGTGAAATATTGGAGGGTATGTACGAAGTGCATTTAATTGTTGCTGTTGCTTCAAGTCATTTCTGATTTATGGCAACTCTAAGGTGAATGTATTGTAGGGTTTTATTAGCAGTATTTTACCTTTTTTCTTCCTCTGAGGCTGAGAGTGTGTGATTTACTCAATTTCACCCAGTAGGTTTTCTGAGCTAGGATTCAAACCCTGGTCTCCCAATGTCCTAATCCAACACCCAAGCCACTATACTATGCCTGTCACTGAACTGTAATATCATATATGTCTAGTGGCTCCCATATCAGTAGGATGATGGATTTTCTGCAGACTTTAATCGAAATTTTAAAATGGTGCAGCCACAGCCCAACTAGTACAATCCTTTGCTTTGCAGAACACATTGGTAACTAGCTATCTTCCCTGCTAGTGTGAAGAATATAATAACAAGAAGTGGAAGAGGAGAGGAAGTGGAAGTAGTAGTAGTAGTAGTAGTGGGGCAGATAGAAGGGAAAAGGAAGGCAGACTTAGCAGGGAAGGAGCAAGTTGAGCAGCTCCAACACTGAACTAACACTGAACAGTTAAAAAAACAAAAAACAAAAAACAGGAGAGCAATTAAATATGGGATTGTTGCAGGCCTATCGGAGGGACTTCTGGGTGGGATTTCTGGGAATGGGACTTCTGGGGGGGGGGGGAACCAAGGCACACCCTCTTAGCCTCAGGCTAGCAATAGCAAAACTCCCACTGACAAAACTTGCCATATATCTTCTCATGATATAAGGTAGCAATCCTCACTCCCATTTCAAGATGTATTTTCCACTGACTACAATCAGTCTCCACATTTTTTGGGTTTGACATTCACAGTTTTGGTTATTTATGAATGTGCCACTCCCACCCTGGAAAGGCTTGAGGGATGATTCTCCCAAGGCTTTCCAGGATGGCAGGGGCCAGAAGAAGGGAGTGCTCCATTCCCCCAAACTGCTGCTGCCCTGGAAGGGCTTGACAGACACTGCTCCCAAGGCTTTCCATGGTGGCATGGCCCAGAGGAAGGGAGCACTCCATTTCCCCGAACCCCTGCTGCCTTGGAAGGGCATGAGAGATGCTTCTCCCAAGTCTTTCCAGGGAAGCAGGGACCAGAAGATGAGTGCACTCCATTCCCTAAACCCCTGCTGCCCTGGAAACCAAGGGGAGCAGGTTATTCATGGTTTTTCCACATTCAGGGGTCTTGTTCTCCTAATTCCCACAAATATGGAGGGCAACATTGTGAAATGGAAGTATCGCATATCAAGAGCACAGTGTGAAATGGGAGTATCACTATCACTGACTACATTATCGAGAGTGCACAGCTTCCATATACACACAAAAAAAGGAGCTGTGTTCTCAGGTCCCCCTTTCTACTGTGGCAGGATTTCATCCTCAACCACATTCCCTCAGAGACGGCTTTATGTGCCAGAGAAAGCAAGTGTGCCACAGGTTCACCACAGGCCTAGTCTATTTCAATATGCAAGTCAAATTTCCAACTCAGGAATATTTGCTTCTTCTGGTTTGTGTGCAAGTCTGTTTTCCATTCGCTCCAAGTCTTTTGGAGCCAAATTAAGCAGGCGAGGGGGGATAAAAGACATTAAGCAAAGCAACTGAAATAATTAATCTTCCTTTGAAGTTGGTATTTCTGTCTCTTTGCCCTTTTGTAAGCCCAAGCCAGGTCTTGAGAGCAGAGCACTGAGAAAAGCTCACTTGCTGAAAATGTCCTCATTCTTCTCCAGCTCCATGAGCTGTCACTAGGACTTTGAGTGGCAAAGACACAGTTGTCCCTGCTATGTTAATCTTGGCAGTCAGCTGAAGCCATCAAATTAACCGTGTGCAGCTGTGCAGTGAATCTAGAAATATATACTACTTTACTCTTATTCTTCCCCTTTAAAAAAAATTCCTCTTCTATTTTTTCCCTTTTGTTTGTTTATGGCCTGCAATATTACACTGACGCAAATCTCTGTATACAAAAGGGGTTTCTCTTTACCCACTCCTGTTCCTCCCCCATTATATTCTATGTTTTTTCATTCCACTGAATGCTTTTTTTCATATATAGCGAGAGCTCTGCTTAATTAGATATTTAAATGATTGGAGCAATGCTATTTCTTTAACTTCTCGCCAACCACAAACACATACGAAACATACTGTTGGCGGCATTTAATCAACAGCAGTCAATTTATCATTTTCACAGTTTTAGTGAGTGGTTATGAATCACTAAAATCACAGGTATTGTAGACGCAAGCGTTGTGGCACTATCATTAACAAATACGCAGTGCACAGAGGGATGACTTGGTAATTGAGTGGGACTAATAAGAATACATCATTTAGCCGTGTGTGACAAACTGTGCCTCAAAACACAAGCATGGAAAATTCACATTTTGCTTAATAAATAAATTACACAGCCGATGTATTATACATAATTTGTGTCCTCGTGGATTTGAGTGATATATATAATGCATGGTCCAAGTCATTTATTTATTAAGACTAACTATATATATTGTAGGTTGGGAATTTTAAACTCCAGAGCAAGACCTGCCAAGGTAACTATTACAACTACTGAGTTTGATTGGGCAGCAAATGAGGCTGTGTGTTTGGGGACTTGCAAACACACCAATTGTTTCTAATGTTATAAGTTCCATGGTGTTTATAAACTTAAGTTTCCTCCATTTATTTAGAAGCAAAGAGGGGAAAAGTCCAAAGGCTTTCTAGGAAAATGGTTATGGGGAAAACATTTTCAGGACAAAATATAAGGCATTTTCATATTTATTTAAAGTGCAGGGGAGATGGGGGGGGAGCATGTATGTATAAAGAACAGACATGAACAATGTTTCAGTGATCTAGTTATATTAAGGGTTGGCCCTTCCTTTAGGCAGAATAAGGTGGTTGCCTCTGGCAGTTGGTTTCGAGTGTCATATAGTGATAGCATACAGAGTATTGTGCCTCCTTCTGGAACAGAAGCAGTGCAAGACCGTTTGAGGAGGGACACAACACTTTCGCAGCTCCGTTGGTGCTGTCCCAGTCATTTTCACTGAAGAGTTTGCTTAGACAAGATAGGCTGCAAACACTCATCAGCTGCTGGAAGCAATCTATAACACACAAGCCTTTTGGACACCCTGCCCTGCTTTCTGGACACTTGGATCTTGGCCCAGACTACTCTTTTACACATCACTCTTCTGGGAAGACCAAGGGTGAATCTGCACTGCAGAAATAAGGCAGTTTGACACTGCTTTAACTGCCCTGGCTCAATGCTATGGAATTTTAGGATTTGTAGTTTGTTATGGCATCAGAGCTCTCTGTCACAGAAGACTAAATATCTCAAACAAATCCCAGCATTTGATAGAATTGAGCCACAACAGTTAAAGCAGTGTCAAACTGCATTATTCATTATTACTGTAGTGCAGATCCAGACTTGGTATTCTCGGCTACTGATTGATTCCTCCATTTCTTGCCCTCTGGGTTGCTAATTTGCCACACAACATCTCTCCTCTCTCTCCCAATAAATGATGACACAGGGACGCCAGGTAAAAAGGTTGAAAAGACTCCAGTATCTTTATTGGTAGTGGAAGAGGGAATTTCAGCAGGTACAACCAGGCAACAATGAACACCTGCTGACATGTCCTAGTATATCTTGATTTCAGTAAGGCCTTTGACAAGGTTTCCCATGACATTCTTGCAAACAAGCTTGTAAAATGTGGGCTAGACAAAGGAACTGTTAAATGGATCTGTAATTGGTTGACTGGCCGAACCCAAAGGGTGCTCATCAATGGCTCCTTTTCATCCTGGAGAGAAGTGACCAGTGGGGTCCCACAGGGCTCTGTCCTCGGCCCAGTGCTATTCAACATCTTTATCAATGACCTGGATGACAGAATTGGGAGCATACTTATCAAATTTGCAGATGACACCAAATTAGGGGGAATAGCTAATACCCCAGAGGACAGGATCAAGATTCAAAATGACCTGAATAGACTAGAAAGCTGGGCCAAAGCTAACAAAATGAAATTCAATACAGAGAAATGTAAGGTATTGCACTTAGGGCAGAAAAATAAAATGCACAGATATAGGATGGGTGACACCTGGCTGAATGAAACTACGTGTGAAAGGGATCTAGGAGTCCAAGTAGACCACAAGTTGAACATGAGTCAACAGTGTGATGCGGCAGCTAAAAAGGCCAATGCTATTTTGGGCTGCATTAATAGAAGTATAGTGTCTAGATCAAGAGAAGTAATAGTGCCACTGTATTCTGCTTTGGTCAGGCCCCACCTAGAATATTGTGTCCAGTTCTGGGCGCCACAATTCAGAAAGGACATTGAGAAACTGGAGTGTGTCCAAAGGAGGGCGACAAAAATGGTGAAGGGTCTGGAAACCATGCCCTATGAGGAACGACTTAGGGAGCTGGGGATGTTTAGCCTGGAGAAAAGAAGGTTAAGAGGTGATATGATAGCCCTGTTTAAATATTTGAAAGGATGTCATATTGAGGAGGGAGCAAGCTTGTTTTCTGCTGCTCCAGAGAACAGGACCCGGAACAATGGATGCAAGATACAGGAAAAGAGATTCCACCTGAACATTAGGAAGAACTTCCTGACAGTAAGGGCTGTTCGACAGTGGAACACACTTCCTCGGAAGGTGATAGAGTCTCCTTCCTTGGAGGTCTTTAAACAGAGGCTGGATGGCCATCTGTCAGGGGTGCTTTGATTTGGATTTCCTGCATGGCAGGGGGTTGGACTGGATGGCCCTAGTGGTCTCTTCCAACTCTACGATTCTATGATTCTATGATTCTATGATTCTACGCAACCATTAATGGTACAGGAGCTCTCTCCAGTTTTCACTCTAGTAGCCCTAGTACAGCTGTTGAGAGTATTGCACTGAAATAAGAATTCTGCCCCATGAAACTTACTTTCCATTTCCAAATTTCTAGCACTGCAATAATTTAAAAGTTCATTTAAGAATTTAGAAGTACAGTTCAGGCATTCATAGAAAAGGGACAAGCAAAGTTACTAAGGGAATGCAAGCACAACAGATATAAAAGTTCTAGGAGTAAATGATTCCCAGTGTCTCATTTTTTTACAAAGTTATTAACTTGGGGACTGAAGAAGATTTTCATTTCTTGTTGATAATTGCCCTCAGATAAAATTCAACTTATGGTGACATTAAGAATGAGAGATTTCCATGTCACCCTATCCTCAACATCCCTGTTCAGGTCTTGCAGACCCAGGGATCTTTGACTGAAGGGCTGTGCAGACTGGCTATTAAGGCCGGCCTGGGGGCAGAGTCAGGGTGTGGTATCCATACGATGCACGCCCTGACTCTTGCCCCATGGTAGTGTGATGCCACATGCTGCTCCACACAGCACGCAGCGTCATGGTGCTCCTCTGGCACTGCTTTTACATGGAGCAGCACCAAAGGAGTGCCTTAAAGCCATGGTGCCATGTCTATTGCTCCCTTTCCAGGGTGCAAAAAGGAGCCACTTTTTGCAGTATCTTTTTGCACTGTAGAAAGGCCAGATTGGGGCTGTAGTGTGTGGTTGCCAAGGCTCCAATCCAGCACAGCTGGAGAAGGTTGCACACTGGGTTGCACCTTAGGGGTGGTCTGCACAGCCTCTGAGTCTATCCATCTGCAACATGGTTTTCCTCTTTTCTATTGCCTTCTACCTTACAAAGAATTATTGTCTTTTCTAGTGAATCATATCTTCTCATGTCTAAAGTACAACAGCCTTTGTTTGGTCATCTTGGCTTCTGGGAAGAGTTCAGGCTTGATTTGCTTTACTACTCACTTATTTGTCTTTTTAGCAGTCCACACTATCATGGGGTTAATTTGGGACTTCCCTGCATAGGGATTGGGGCAATTGCCTTTTGGATTGTATTCACAGGACAGCAACTATGGCTTGGTCAGAAAATGTATTTTAACAGCTCTATAGGGGAAATGAAGAGGATGAGCTCAGTGATTAGAAATGAGGGAACTTAGGAAAGAGCGGGTGGATCAGACCTGGGCCAAAACTTGGCTTCCAGGTTTTCTTATTTATGCTGCGAACATAGCTAAAGTGCAAAGTTAGCTTGTCTTATCACTGAGTTACTATATTGACAATTTACCACCCAATGTAGACTTCATAGGGACTGCATGGATTTTTATGTTTAGCCTTATAGTATAAAGCTGTAATTAATCTGTCCCTTTGTTGGGATCTGCTGTAAAGTCAGTTATGTATATGGAGTATTACCTAGCTAGATACATGCAAGTTGATGCATCTCACAGAGGATATATAGTTAATAATACCTTGACAGTACTAGTACAATGACCAAAGCAGAGAAATAGAAGACAACTATAAAAATGGAAGAACAAGAGAACTCTATTTAAAAAAAAATCAAAGAAATTAAAGCCAAGTTCATACCAAAGGCAGGGATCATCTATGGAGAGAAAAAAAAAAGATAATAATACACGAACAAGATGAAATGAAAAGATGCTAGAGGCAATACACAGAAGAATTATACAAAACAATGAGTGAATGAATGACATTTGGAATGAGAATGAAGATGAACCCCAAATTCGAAGAAGTGATGTGGAATTTGCAATAAAGGAAATGGGGAAAAAATGAATCACCAGGAAGAGATGATGTCCCAGTTGAACTGCTACAATGCCCACAGACAAATGCAACTTTAGTGATAACTGAAATATGCCAACAAATATGGAGAACAACTGAAATATGCCAACAAATATGGAGAGTGCTGTAAATTTACACAGTGCTGTACATACAATCTTATAATTAGATGGATCCCTGCCCTCAGGCTTACAATCTAAAAGAGACAATACAAAAGGAAGAGGGGAATTTGGTGGGAAGGGGATGAGGTCCAGTGGTTCTTCTCTCCCTCTAGGGCCAGGACCAAGGCAGATGGACTGGAGGGAGAGCACGACTTCTTAATACATAGTTAGAAGGAGGCATCCTGGGGCAGATGGCACAATCCTGGGAACGCTTCCCTAAACAATATATTCTTTCACTTAATTTTGAATCTGGTTAGAGAAGTGATGAGGCGTATATGTGGGGGAAGAAGGTTCCAGGAGTGAGGGGCAGCAAGTGAGAAGGAACGAATCCAGGACAGGGCGGTGGAAATCCTCGGCTGGGACAGGAGACCTTGACTACCAGAACGGAGGGTACGAGAAGGAGTGTGAGGAGAAAGAAGTTCAGACAAGTAAGGAGGGGCCAGTCCGTGGAGATCTTTGAAAGTCAACAACAAAAGCTTGTACTGGCTGTGGAAGGGGAAGGGGAGGCAATGAAGGGAGGATAAAAGAGGAGAAACATGGTCAAAGTGGTGAGCAGATGTGATAATACGTGCAGCTGAGTTCTGGACAGAGATTAAAGGATGGAGGTGAGAGAGAGGAAGCCCTGTCAGAAGAAGGTTACAATAATCTAGTCGTGATACCACCAGGGCATGGACCAGAGTCTTGGCAGCGGAGGCTGAGAGGAATGGACGGATATAGCAATGTTGTAGAGAGAGAATCTACAGGTTTTGGCGGTGGCCTGAACCTGGGGAATAAACGACAGAGAGGAATCAAAGATGAAACCAAGACATATGAGTGAAATAGCAGCATATTAGGGACAAAGGGACTTGAGGTCCCATGATTTTTTTTTTAATCCACAGGGGAGTGTGTGTGTGTGTGTTCCAGAATGAATTTCCCCACAGATATGAAGGACTGACCGTATACAATTGCACAGTAAAATGGTGTCCTTTATATAAAACGGCAAAATAAAGTTTAGTTTTTGGATTTTTAGTATGTCAATATTTTCAAGCCATGGATGATTGATGGATGGGATACATCCTGCTGAAAGAAAAGTAGGATATAAGGAAAGTAAATATATACAAATAAAAATAAATATTGTCATCCACTGCCCCTGAGAGCAACAGGTTAATTGTCAGTGGGAAGGACAGATGTGTGCTACATACTTTTCTGTCTTTGCAACACAAGGGAATGGTGATAAGACTTATGATGTATGTCTGGGGGAGCTGCTGCCTGAAGCAGTTGTCTTCTTCTATCTGGTGACTGGGTCAGTGACTGGGAGAAAGAGAAGATATGGAATCAGTGGAGGCTAGCAAGAACACATCCTTTGGAATCTAAGGTTGTATTAATTGTTCCATACTCTATGTAATGTATGTAACAAACCGATGTACTCTAAAGGGACATTTGAATATTCCTGGGTTGGGGAAGAGGGAGGAAGAGAAAAAGATTTATGAATGCTTCTGTGCTATAAACTTGTCCTTGCTATAATTTAAGTAATTTTTCTCAGCTATTTCCTATTAAACTTGCAATATCTGCAATAGTTCAAGGATTTCTGTATACTGTACTTCTCTGTCTCAGTCTGTCATTCCTGATTTCTGAGCACTGAACTTAAGCTAACAGGATGGGGAGATCAAAAGCAACCAATGAGATGTATAGATCCTTTCACTGCCTGAAATAAATTAAACACCTTCATAATGGCCTAAGGGCCAATGTATAGAATATTCTGCCTGCTTATATGACCCAAAGATTTTTTATATGTAAAAAAACTCATTTTGGAGTCTGTAGCTAGTCAGTGTGAAAGTGTTAATGTTCTTATATCACAGTACACTGCTTACACATTTTTTTACACCCAATAAGCACAGACAATGATTATATTATTCATAAGATATTTTACCTGAAGTAATAAAGCAGGCAGCTTAGTGAGTATTTCCTAATCTTAAAAAAATGAAAAAAAAATAGCTGTGTTTCTGGCCTTAGGGATAACCCTAAAATGTATGATTTTTTTAAAAAATGCTGTCTTTCTAAGCTGATATAATAGGATAAGCAGTGGCCAATGTATGCTGATTTTGTACTTTTTGTCATTTTTAAAGAACATTTACTCTGACTTATTTAAGGAAAGCCATCAGTATTTTGCTTTGAATTTCAAAACTTAATAGGACACTTGCTTATCACTGGTATAAAGGTTGTAGATCAACTCCACCTCATCATAAAAAATTGAACCTGAAATATAGCCTGAGTCTTTTAAGAATATGAAAATTAACTATTCTACTGTGAGTAAAGATGCATGTCTGGGAGAGAATCAACAAGGCAGTCTTGTGCTCTCCAGCTGGCATTTGATGGTCATATTGAGATTTACACACATACAGACAGAAATCACATGGTCATCGTCATCATCATCATCATCATCATTGTCGTCGTCATCATTATCATTACCACAACCATCATTTTAGCTTATATATATATATATATATATATCTCCTACTTTTCTTCCAGACCTGAGACTCAAGGCAGCTAACAAAAATTAAACAGAGACAGGTAAAAGCTCATACCAGGGGAAAAATATGCACACGTCACAATCTCAGTTTGAAATCTTCAGAGGATACTATTCAATGCTGTCCATGAATCTAAGCATTAAACATTTGGTTACTTGGGAATAAGTCAACACCCAAATAGCTGTGTTACCCTTAGTGACTGAGATAATGACAATGCTGAGGTTCAAAAAGTAACTTTCCCAAGGTCTGCCTGTAGAAGAGGGTGCCACATGTAGTGTGTCATAAATTGTGTGATGATTTGTTATCTTCATTGCTGACACCAGTCATCTGGAGCAAGCTGTCTCTTTTCTGAACAAGTGTCTTGAGTTGCTGGTCACAGATGGGATAGCTAGTAGGAAAGTGTTAATCCATTTAGTTTGCTGTCAACAAGCTTTAAAAAACAATTTACATTTATGTTAGAAGGAAGAAAAACTAAACTATAAATTTTGTGTTAAATTACCATTTAAATTTAAGTTAAATGTCTGCAGTAGAAGACTTATCAGAATGAAACTGAAAAATATCGCCCATGATTTTATTTCTGCTCCTGTCCTGATCTTGGGAGAGAAGGAAACAGCTACATTAATTTTTGAAAATTCCATTTCTCACCTATCCACTTAAAAGCCCTTCTCTCTCTTTCTCTTCCCATATACTCTCTTTTCCTTATTTTCTTTAGCTTATTGATTTCCACACGGTTCCCTGAAAACCTCCCTATAATAAGAATTACTATGTAGATTGATCTTGTAGCACCTTTGAGGTGAAAGAAAGAAAGCAGCAGCATGAGCTTTTGTAGACTTCAGTCTACTTCCTCAGATGCATTAGACTGAAGTCTATGAAAACTCATGCGGACAATTTTTTCTTTCAGCTAGTCTCAGAGCTGCTACAAGATCTGTCTGCATACTGATTCCAAAGAGTAAGATGGCTATATCTTTGAATTCTGTAATGTCAGAATTCAGCTTCTTAGTACAGATGAGGAATCTTTATGTCTTGTCCAGTATAAAGTATAGGAGGAATATTTCAAGCAGCCTCTTCCAAGTTGCTTATATTATTTGTTTAAAATCTTTTAACTGTGGAATTAACTAAAGGAGTGTATTCTAATCATTAACAATAATAAAAAAGGATCCCTATAGTTGTTTTATATATTAATGAACCAGACTAGAAATATAACATCTGTTGGCTTTTTAGCATAGTCCCTCATTTAATAACTAGAATTATTAATACTGAAAGTCCAACTTAAGGCAATTGATTTAACTGAAAATAAATGTAAGCTACATCTTTGTGTTAGAAAATTTCTATCTTTAATTGACTTTAATTAGTTTGTTCCTAACATTGATGGTAGTAAAATATTGAAACAAATCCGATGTGATGCTTGTGTGGTAGCTCCGTGATTTGGAGGGATAAACTTTTTATATGATTCATCCTCAAAATAACTTTGTGGAGTAGAGGAGGATGAGCAATAGCAATCCATTTAACATTGACTAAGTTACATAGCTGAACAAGGACTTGCCCAAGCCATCTTGCAGCCTGAGTCAGGACAACCAATGGCATTTCCCATCATATTACGTCAAGGTACCTAATGTCCATAGCCAGGCAATTTCTTTCGTACATGAGGCAGACTATCATCAGTGGTTCATAATGCCTCTTCCCATCCTGTGCAGTAAAACTCAGTGATAACTAATAAATAAATAAAGCTTTGCCACCTTTTTGTAACACCCTAAATTTGCTGTTCCATTCGGACTAATGATAGGACAAACCCAGTGGTTGAGTATGGATTTGGAACCAAGTCTTTCCCATGAAAGCACAGCACTCTAACTACAATGCTGGAGAGTCTAATAATGCTACCATTTTAGATGATCAGACATGTGTACAGAAATCTAAGAAATCTCATGCAGTGGGAGGTGGGCAGGGCCGTTGCCAAAACAGATCTCCTTTCTTTATGAAGAAACTTTAAAAATGCTTCATTTTTTAAAAAACAAGTGTGAGGTGCACCAAATATGCAGTCAGCACCAGAGCTGAAAGGTAATATCTTGGCAATTTGTTTCAGTAACCTGACCATATAAAACAGGGAATATTACTTTATTACTAAAAAAAAAATCAATGCAATTTTCCATTGATGCTCATCAAAGACAAAAAGGCCTTGGCCTCATCTTCTGCAAGTGCTGCCCTGTGTGAGGCATCATAGCCTTTCCCTTCTTTCCAGAGATATAAATTAATATCTCAACATTGACCATAATATGCCCTCTAACAGTGTTTATTATTACTGCATATTTTAGACAGGTGGTAAGTATTGGCATTTTTTATTATGCTGATAAACAGTGTTGGACTGCCAGGTAAAATGCATTGTCAGGGGTGATTTCTCATTTTCCCATAGCCTCCTCTGGATTTTATTTAGGCACACGTTGAAGCATTTGGCAAAGATTTCTTTCAGTCATTGTCAAATGGACCGCACACTGGCAAGTATGAGCTTGAACATGATTTGAGCTGGAGTCTTAAGACATAAGAGAAGGAGGCAGTATTGCTGTATTGTGGTAGAAAATTCTACTTCTGACTCTGTTTGGGGAAATCACATCTTTAATGCTTTCCTTTATAATAAAAACTTCTTGCAGGAAATTATTACATATAGATACATTAAAAACAACAACAACAACACCTCTCATCTTTAGTCTGAAGTGGTGCAGTCTGTTATATACCTCGTTCTTCTCCTGTAAACCTGGGGTCCATTTACATCACACAGTTATAGCATTATTATCAGAGGCAGTACTAAAAGGTGCAGGGGATGCAGACTGCACTGGGTGACACCCAAGAGGGGGGTCGACTTCTATTGATGCAGAAGGACTGGCATGCATGGCTACTGGGCGAGTAGGAAAGGATGTTGCCTTCCTTTCCCATTCACATAGCAGCTGTACTGGACCCTAAATGGGTCCTCTGGAGGCCGCTGCTGGGGCAGGTGGTGCCTTCAGAGTCTAGCTCTCCCAGCAGCTGCGCCGGACTTGGAAGGCCCTTCATGGAGTTGCTTTCAGAGTCTGGCATAGCTGCTAGGCATGTAGCCATGTCTTACCCTGAATGGGTACTCAGGGGCTGCAGTGCCATCATCTCAGCAGTGGGCAGGCACATGGCTGGAGGGAGGGGGGGACAGGGCAGTTTTTCCCTCCTGCACCCGGAGACACCAACCACAGTGATAATACTATTATTTCATTTTAATTGCAATTGTTCCATCCTATGGAATCCTGGAAGTCTGGTGTGGCACTTGAGCTGTCTTTTTGAGAATTCTAAATACCCCGCCCTATATTGCAAATCCCAGGATTCCATAGGATAGAACTATGTCAGTTAATCATTGCTATAATTGTGTAGTGTGAATAGGCCCCAGGTGCACTTTCAATACTCCTCTCTACACTGCAGATCCTGGGATCCCATAAGATGCTGCCATGACAGTCAAAGTGGAATCATAGTGCTGCAATTTGTAGTTTGAAAGAGCCCTATGATTCAGGATATAGTACTGGGGCAGTTCCCACTAGGGGCAGACTAGACATGATGCTCCGAGAGTCAATGTGGTATTATCAGAGTTTGGAAACAGTCATATTAGAGTACAGGTCACACAATTCTCCAGCCAGCATTGGCACTGACTGGAGTCTGGGGTCTGTGATTTATACACTCTGAATATGTTGATCAGAACAGCCATCTATAGCTGAAGACAATGTGATTCAAATTCCCACCCAACTGTTATTTTCAGTAAGTGTACAAAGATTTCTCATTCTCTCACTTGGACCTAAACTAGGAAATTTCCCAATGAAGTTTGTCATCTCTGTCATGCCTGTAATCCACAAAGGAGCAGTGCTGACCTCTGCTAAACAGTGACAATCCCAGTGGGTGAGAGGCTCAGTAGAAGTGGCTGCATCACAACTCTGAGCCAGTTGCTATTGTTACAATTTGTAAAAAATATTTCCTTTCTTTTCAATTTAGTATTTGAACTTCATTTCCTCCCCAATTTATAAGTATCTATATGTATGGTAAACTTCTCTACCACAATCCCATCTCTCCATGTTCAAAACTAATATTACAAACCATTGTACTGAAACCACCAATAGCATAACTCTGAAATAGTATTTCCAAGGAGACAGCCATTGTATTCTGTTTCAGCAAGACCAACAAAAAGACCTGTGGTATATTTAGGATTAACAAATCCAACACAGCAAAAGCTCTCATGGACTATCACCTACCATTTCAGAGGCATCAAATGTAGCATATAGGAATGGCTACATATGAAAAACCTGCACTGACATTGCTTAAATAATAATAATAATAATACCAACAAGAATATCTGAATCATTTGTTTCCTGCTCTAAAGAAATAAGCTTTTAAATTAAGAGATTAGTGAAGCGGTATTCTTTCAATATTGCTTTTTCAGAAATCAGAGTTGTGCCTTAATTCTGATAGCACTTATTTCAGATAAAGATTCTAGATCAGCTTCTTAGTTAAATATCCTGGATGTAACCCTGTTGGTGAGTTATACTGTAGTTATACAGATACTCAGTAAATCCTAGATGAATACTCCAATACTCACTTGCTGGGCAACACCCATTGCGATCACTGGGGGTCCTTTCCCCTGTTACTCTGGAGGCAACTGAGTGCCATTTCCACTTTCTCCTGGGAGTAATCTCTGCTGTGACACCCAACATCACAATTTCATTTCAGAATCCCTCTTCCTGTATAACTTCCCCTTGCACCAGAGATAATTCATGCATCATTTTGTGTGTGTGTGTGTGGGGAGGGGGAGGGGGAACCAGTCATTTGCTTCCCAAGCAAGAATGGAATTGATCCTCATTGACTGCAGCAGCTGCTGCCTGGTATGTGAGGACTGGAGGACTTTCATGGTCCTTACACATCAACTAAATTAGAGACTACACAGGGATCATAAATATCAAACAGTTACAAACACATAACTCTAGGTTATACATTAATAACTCCAGAACAGGATTTTGGCTGTTTAATTTAGGGATCATACAGATGGGGCAAAAGGAGTGGCCAGAGGCCTCTCTTGCCATGATCACACTAGGACTGTGGTGACTGCATGGGTCCGCTTCCAACGCGATCTGCTACCACAGTCCTCAACCCAGCTGCCAGAAGGAGCGGCTTTTTGCTGCTCCGTTTTGTGCCAGCTCTTCTGGGTTGGCGGACGCTCTGTACATCTTCCAGCCACTTCTTCCTTTTTGCTTTTCAGAGATCAAAAATATTCCTACTACAATCCGAAACCTTGAAAGATGTTGGTCATGGGTTTACATTATTTATTTATTTATATCTTCTCTTTCATTTTTTCTATCAGATTTTCTAATTTCAAGGTCCATGTTTCTTTCTTCAGCAATCCCATATAATTTAATCTTCTCCTGAGAAAATAAAGTAACAGGAATGCTACTAAATATTGTCCATCTTACCCATTTTCCAGGTTGCTTTCTACTTCCATCCTAGAATAATCACTGCATGGGTAACTTTTAACATATATTTAACTACAGTTTCTGGATAATTTTTCAGTCTTTTCTTCTTCAAATTTAACTATATAATTTTCTTTCTTCAAACATACATCCTTCCCTATTATTCTGTTAATTTTACTTATAACCTCACACTAAAATTTCTTAACAAAAGCACATTCCCACACATATGCATATACACTACAATCATTTAGCATCCCTGTATATTTTATACTATTGTCACATCAGTTAATACATAGATACTCATAACCACAGTTATGAATTCCAGCCAAAGATTAATAAAACCAAAGTTCCTGCACAGTGTATATTGGTTTCCAGTGGTATCTGTTGACTACAGTTCCTTCAGTCCCTCAGTCAGCATGGCTACTGGCCAGGTTATCCAAGCTCTGGTCTCCAGTTGAGTTCCAGCATCTTTCTGTATGGAGGGGGGGGGGGGGATTCTGAAATGACATTATGATGTTGGGTGTATCTTTAAAAATGGACGGCATAAATGGTGTCAGAAGACGTATACCTGATCATAGAAGCTAGAAGAATCACTAGGGAGTGGTATGTTTTCCAACACTGAAAAATCCCATACCACCCCAGACATTGATGAATGGATACATTGGCTGCCATCCTGTTCATAGAATCAAAGAACTGGAGAAATCCACAAAGGCCATTCAGTCCAAATCCCTGACAAGCAGGAATATACTATCAAAGCACTCCAGACAAATGGCCATCCCACCTTTGTTTAAAAACTACCAAAGAAGGAGTCTCCATGATATTCCAAGGCAGCACATTCTATTGTCAAATCTCTTTTCCTCTATTTGAATGCATTGCTTTGTTTCCTAAGCTCTGGAACAGCAGAAAAGAAGCTTGATTCTTCTCCAATTTGATATCTTTTGGGCCTTGTTTTCTGTCAATTGTACACAGTTTTAAACTGTTTTAACCCTTTTTAATTTGTTAAATTATATTTGAAATATATTTTAGTTTGTTTAAATTATTTTTATTGTTTTAAACTGCTTTAACTTGTTTGCATTGCCTCCAAACTCAAAACCCTGCCAACAGGTCACTCTGATCGCATTATCTCCCTACACCTCCCACATGTTGTTTTCTTCAGTATATGTGTCCCAACTATGCAAGCTGACCCTGTGGAGAAAGACAAATTCTACTCAGACCTACACCACCTCATACAAAAAGTCCCTGCAGAGGATAAAATCATTATCCTTGGTGACTTCAGTGCCAGAGTAGGAAAAAACTTCAAAGCCTAGAAAGGTGTTCTAGGCAAGCATGGTGTTGGAAACTGTAATCATAATGGATGCCTCCTGCTAGTTTTGTGCAGAACAGCAGCTGACTATTACAAACACTATCTTTCGGCAGAAAGATAGCTTGAAGACAACCTGGATGCATCCCCGATCCAAACATTGGCACCTCATTGACTATGTTCTAGTGCACCAGAGAAACATTCGCGATGTCCATCATACTCGAATGATGCCCACTGCAGAATGTCAAACAGACCATCACCTTGTAAGATGTAAACTAATTCTTAATCTTAAACTCAAACCAAAGAGGGGTGGCATCTTAAAGAGGAGACTTCAAGTCAACAATCTTCAACAAACTGCATTGAGAGACAACTTCCAAGCAAATCTGCAATCAAAACTTGAAGACCATTCTATAGATTCTTCTTCTACAGTGCTTTGGCAACATATCAAAAACAGTATCCTGCTGTTTGCGGAAGAATCCCTCTGGTTCTCCCACAAGAAAAACCAAGATTGGTTTGATGAAAACAACCAAGAGATCCAGGAGCTGTTGGCAAAGAAGAGAACTGCTCATCAGGCACACCTCGCCCAGCCATCTTGCTATGTAAGAAAAGCAGCCTTCCATCTCGCATGTAGTAAACTCCAACAAAAATTCCTAGACATTCAGAACAAGTGGTGGATCAATTTAGCAGAAAAGATACAATGTTGTGCAGATCTGGGTGATTCTAGAGGATTCTACGAAGCTCTTAAAGCAGTGTTTGCACCTATTTATCAGGTCCAAAGCTCCTTTTATAGTACAGATGGTCAAAGTCTATTCACAGACAAAGCCTCCATCCTGAATCAATGAGCTGAACATTTTCAAAGACTCTTCAGTGCCAACCGAGTAGTCCAAGGCTCAGCTATCCAACATATGATACAACAACCGATGAAAAATGAACTGGATGTGGCTCCCACTTTGGAAGAGGCCATTAAGGCCATACAGCAGATGAAAAATGGCAAGGCAGCCGGGATTGATGGAATCCCACCTGACGCTTGGAAACACAGAGGTCATGTACTCCATGCTAAATTCTATGAGCTCCTTCTGAGTTGCTGGGAAAAAGATGAACTGCCACCAGATCTCTGAGATGCAGTTATCATCACCCTGTGTAAGAGAAAAGGAGCAAAATCTGATTGCTCAAACTACCGAGATATAACACTGCTCTCCATTCCTGGAAAAATCCTTGCAAGGATACCCCTTAACAGATTAGTTCCTGCTATTGCAGAAGAACTTCTCCTAGAAAGCCAATGCAGCTACAGAGTTAATAGGAGCACTACAGATATGGTACTTGCTCTTAGACAACTGCAAGAGAAATGTAGAGAGCAGAACAAAGGACTCTATATAACATTTGTCGACCTTATCAAAGCCTTCAACACTGTGAGTAGAAAAGGTCTGTGGCAGGTCCTGGAATGACTAGAATGTCCCCCAAATTCCTCAAAATGATTATCTTGTTACATGAGGGCTAGCACGGTCAAGTTAGATATGGCGATGTTCTCTCAAAGCCCTTTTGTAATAACTAATGGTGTGAAACAAGGTTGTGTTCTCTCTTCAACTCTATTTACAATCTTCTTCAGCATGATGCTCCAAAGGGCTACGGCAGACCTCAAAGAAGAAGATGGCATCTATATACGTAACTGTACTGATGGTAGCTTGTTTAACTTAAGCCATCTGAAGGCTTGCACGAAGACTCTAAACTATCTAGTCCATGAGCTGCTTTTTGCTTACGATGCTGCCCTTGTTGCCCATACAGAAGCAGCTCTGCAGCACCTAACATCCTCCTTTGCAACAGCTGCAGAGCAGCTTGGGCTGGAAGTTAGCCTGAAGAAAACGGAGGTTCTCTACCAGCCTGCACCACAGGAAGAGCACTATTATCCCCATGTCAACATAAGCAAATTTGTGCTTAAGTTCACCTACCTGGGAAGTATCATCTCCTCAGACGCCAAGATTGATAAAGAGATCAATCACAGATTAGCAAAGGCATATAGTTCATTTGGAAGGCTTCACAAAAGAGTCTGGAGTAACAAACACCTGAGACGAAGCACCAAAATCAGTGTGTACAGAGCCATTTTACTGTCCATTCTCCTCTATGGGTCTGAAACATGGATCAGCTATCACCAACATCTGCAACTCCTCGAACACTTTCATCAGCGCTGTATACACACAATCCTAAATATACACTGGACTGACTATGTGACGAATGTTGCTGACCTTGAGCAAGCAGGGATCACCAGCATTGAGGCCATGCTATTGATAAGGCAGCTGTGTTGGGCAGGGCACATTTCTAGGATGGAGGACCATTGCCTCCCAAAAATAGTACTCCACGGTGAACTCGCCATGGGTCAGCATAAAAGGGGCGCCCCAAAGAAGAGATACAAGGACTCCCTGAAACAACATCTCAAGCTTGGCTAAACTGATCACCAACAATGGTCTGCCCTGGCCTCACATCGGGACGCATGGAGATGCACTATCCACAATGATGCAGCCTCTTTCGAGAGCTCATGTTGAATGAGTCTCGAAAAGAAATGACAACACAGAAAGATCCACAACTTGGAAACATCACCCAAGGAGGCTTTTTGCTGTGCTCTCTACAACCAGACTTGTTTATCTCGGATCGGCCTTTTTAGTCATCAACGTGCTTGTAGAAAGTGTGGGATGAGTCCTTCCTGAATCTTTGTTAGTAAAGAAAAGCCAGAGAGAGAGAACTTGTTTACATTAATTCATTAATTTTATTTACATGCTACCCTGAGATCTTTTTATATAGGAGGAGGAGGAGGAGGAGGAGGAGGAGGAGGATCTGATAAGCTCTAAAATAGGACTTAGACCATAATCACCTAATTTGGCCTGTCCATAAAAAGAAAAGCCTTTATATTAAATAACAAAAGGAAGAAACGTTTCAAATTGTTTTGGAATGATTTCTTGGAGTATGCATAGAATCATTTTAGACACTAAACTTGCATGCCTTATGATGCATCACACTGAAGGGGCAACACTTTTTTATTGTTTAATTTATTTTACTATCCTTCATTTCATTGTTGCTGCAGCATTTGTAGAAAGGGAAGAAGGATGAAGTTAGAACTGTGTCAGAAACCATCCCTCTCCCACACCACTCTAGTGTTGTTAGACTGTAAGACCCAGAAACTCTAGCTAGTTTAATTAATAATGAAGGAAAATGGACACTACTGTCCATTCCTCTGTTAGAGGGAAAGAACAGACAAGGTGAAAAGGAAGAGTTTAGTAGACTTGTACAAAATATTTTTGTAGTTTAAAAACAACACAGTTTTCTTTAGCAAAGTACTTGGCGAGATAACCCATGAATATCTGAGAATATAAGTAATTTTCATTATTATCTGACATGCTTATTTTGTTTCACCATGTGAAAACAATGTTTTGGAGTTGAGTTCTAAATTCTCTAAAAGCTTCATCAGATCCAGGTAAGTGTTTACTGGATTGCAATGTAAGGTATGGATCTATTGGTCATTCTCTGTAGTGAAAAATGTACAAAGAATTAATTCAACTGCTCTGTAATTTCCCCCTTTTCCCTTTCATCATCTAACTAGTTTCCTGCTTCTGGTGTTTTTCACTTTTATTGGTGTGTGTGTGTGTGTGTGTTGTGTGTACTGAATTACTCCTCAGGATCCTTCTTGGCTTGGCTTTTTGTAGCTTTACATTTGTTTTGGCAGAGTCTGACTGTATTACAATCCATGTGAATGAATACTTTGGAGCATTCTTTTTTTACAGACGTTTCTGTCATATGGATATGTTCTGGCTTTCATCTCTGTTTGCAGAAAATGCAGCTGTTTCTCATGGAGCGGTAAGGGTTCTTCCTACTGTCCACAGAGAATAAAAAACTTATTCTTATGGGACATCAGTGGCAGACCTTACTGTGGTTCACTGGTGACATATCATCAGTTGCCAATGAGAATACTGTTCTTTGAGGGGAAAGAGCTGGCACTATTGCTGAAGGACACAGCAAAGTAGTAAGAGAAGGATAACAATTGCTGCTACAGAACTATGTTGCTATGTGTCATCACATGGCTGGCAGTACTTGCAGCAACCATCATGGCCCATATTTAAGCCAGGCTTTGCTACTCTCTTATAAACTCCCTGTTTTCTCAGTGCTATTGTCCCTTCTTTGGTGCTTTCAAATATTTTATGATAAAGATATCAAAACATCCTTTTCACCACACAGAGGAAAGAAGTAGTCTTCCCATGAATCTCCTGAAGACACAAATGGCACCACCCCGAGTTACTGGGCCAGCGCTGTTGCTGCCGCATGTGTGTAGCAGGAAGGGCCCGCGCTTGCAGGGCTATTGCTCCCCGGCTGGCTCCTCGGCTATTGGCTGCTGGGGGATAGCGGGAGTGAGGCCAGCCAATCAGGAAAAGGGAATATGTGTCCCCTCATCCGTTGCATGAGGGTATCTGATTGGCTGGCTGGTTCATTCCAAGACACTGGACTGGTTGGGAGGTGCAGGGAGGACGGTGCCTCCATCATCCCTGCCCTCCTATTGGCTACTTGGTCTATATAAGGCCCTTTCATTCGCCTGTCGGTGGCAGTTGAAACTCAGCTCTCCCACCCCTCCTCCCTGTGTGGAGTGGTCTGTCACAACTTGGTTTGGGGCGGTAGCATAGACCTGGATCTGATGGGTGTGGTTTACAGGGACTGATAGCTCTGTTTCAGGAATCATTGGGACCCGGGTACTATGAACAATTTGGAATGGCCATTGTGGGGGCCACAGCCAATAACCACCCGGTGACTGGGTGCCTTGATTATCAGTTTGATGATGCAATTGCGTAATTGCGTCTTGGGCGTGGCTTGGCACCCACGTCATTGCGAGGATTGTTATTACAGCAATATACATCAATTAGCTGGGATGCTGTTGATGTTCAGATCCAGACCTTATGTTTTGGGCCAACCCTGTATTTGCTGGTTGCTGTTAATAAAGTTGTGGCCATGTTCATCCAAGATGTAATGTTATTGTGTCTTTTCTTGGTGCACCACATGCAAGGCAACCTTACTATTTCCAGGATTAACTGCTACAACCGTGGAAGTATGAACAATAACTAGACCAATTAACTATAATGTAGAAATGTTACAAGCATTCTCCCACAGCATTTTAAAAACAGAGGTTGTGGATACAGCATCTCTATGAGACAATGCAGCCTTTAAGTTTAGACATGAGTGTGTAGTCATAGGAAGACAACAATATGTACTTGTTTTTAAATACACTGTAATATTTATTAAAGTTTTATGTTGGAACAACTGGTTCTAAAAGACAACTAGGAGTTTGCATCCAATAGTTCTCAGTTAAGGTTTCATAACCAACCAACCAATGGGATCTTCCTTTATTGTCAAATGGTGGCTCCAAAGATGCTTTACTCATGAGACAATTGAGTGCGCCAATGCCTTACTGACAGGATTTACTGACAGGAGAAGTGTGCAAGGGTGTACGCCTCAATCATGTTGTTGGTTTTTTTTTTTTTTAGAAAAAAATGATTTTGGGCAATTTCATGGTGATTTACTCATATTAAGTGAGTGATATGATAGCCCTATTTAAATATTTGAAGGGATGTCATATTGAGGAGGGAGCAAGCTTATTTTCTGCTGTCCCAGAGACTAGAACGCAGAACAATGGATGCAAACTGCAGGAAAAGAGATTCCACCTCAATATTAGGAGGAACGTCCTGACAGTAAGGGTTGTTCGATAGTGGAACACACTCCCTCAGAGTGTAGTGGAGTCTCCTTCCTTGGAGGTCTTTAAGCAGAGGCTGGATGGCTATCTGTCGGGGATGCTTTGATGGAGAGTTCCTGCATGGCAGGGGGTTGGATTGGATGGCCCCTGTGATCTCTTCCAACTCTATGATTCTATGATACTCCCTAAAGGTACATTTTCATGCCACTTCAGCTAACTCTGTACTGAATAATCTAGTATTTGTGACATAGTGGTTATATTGAATCAAGATTAAGACTGAATGATTATTTTAATGGGAGGACGAGAGGAGAAAGGCTTTTCATCCTGCCCAAACAGCTTAATTGGGTAATCTTAGCCTAATACAGATGGCCCAAAATGGCTGTCTGTGGGGCAGGATTAGGGTTAGGGAGCACGCAGCATTTGCACCCTCCCTTACCCTAGCATGTGACGATGCATGTGTTGTCATGTAATGCTGATTAGACTGTGTGCATAAGCACGCTGCAGCAACTGCATAGCTTTTAGATGGAGCTGCGCAATTGTGGCAGTGGAAAGGCACCCAATGGCAGCTTTTCGTTTCATTGTGCCACAACTGCGGCACTAAAAAGGAGAGGGGTTTCCCTGCTCCTTTTTTGCTGCGCAGCTTCGCCGCTGCATCTAGCTGCTGTGGCAAAGTTCCGCAGCAAAAAGAGGTGGCGCCAGACCGCCCTTTTTGGGTGGTCTTTACTGCCCCACAATCATATTTACTCAAAGGAAGGTCCCATTGAGTTCACTGAGGCTAACTCCCAGGTAAATGTATTACAGGTAAAACTGATCATACAGCATATATCTGAAAAGACGACACATGCAGATATCAAAGAAACATGAAATAAAAATGCTACTTTGCACATAGATAGCTTAATTTCTTTATATGTGCTAAAGAAAACAAAATGAACCTTCAATTAAATCTGCTGAAGTATGATTTTAAATCACTTGGCATACTTACTGATATATTTTGCCTTAGAGAAAAGGAACCATACAGTATTGTAGGATCAAATTCACTGCCATATGCTCATTGAATAATTCCATGTACATACAGTTACATGTACTTCCATTTTATTTCAACATATGATTATCTGAATGTTTTGGAAACTCTCCAGGCCAATTGGATAAATGGGTTTGTACTATATTACAGGAATGATAAATACAGATTTATTTATTTATTATTTTTTTCTCTTTTTTTTGGCTAGGTCAGCAGGCTCAAAAGGACAGCAACTCCCCAAACAATTTAATGCCCCAGTTTGCCTTGATAGTAACCTTGGTGCCAGCAATAATACTGTTCACCTTGGAGGTTCAAGAGGAAGAAGTGAAACACTATGCTATGAACTTCCCATTTAAAACATCTTTTTTAACATTTTGTATCCCGTCTTTTGTAAAAACAATTAAAACAGCCTACAGCAGTAAAATCATACAATAATATATACATAATATCCCCCACAAAAAAGAATTTAAAAAGTTAGAATTGAAATTACATGAAAATATTGAAATCTAGTAACAATCTAATAACAGTGAGCAGAATCATAGCATATATGGGAGAGATCTCTGTGTAGCCGAGTACTTTATTCTGAAAAGGCCTGCCGGAAGTGATCCATCTTGACAGCTTTCTTGAAGCTGTCTAGGTTGGTAATTTGACAGATCTCGTCCGGCAGGCCATTCCACAGACATCCTTGTGATATTGTGTCTACTTCCTTTTAGGTCATCAGACAATGCATTCCATCCAATGGTGTTACTAGGACTGGTGTTACTCACTGCACTAAGTCATGGTATCACCCTCATGGACCAGAAAGAGCTGCTGGGTGATAACAGCATTATCAAACTGCCCAAGCCATCCTTCTCTTCCACTGCCTTGCCCACTGGGCAGCTTACCCAGCCAGCCAGACCCAGAAGGGTCTGCTGGGGGCAGCAACAGTAGTGGCAGCAGACTGTCCTGCCTTCCCTTTTCTCCCATCATGTCACTCACCTGCCTACCTGCCCAGCCAAACCTGGAAAGGGCTGCTGACTGCTCCATCTCCCAGGAGGGAGGAAGAGGCTACAGGAGGGAAGGGAAGGGAAGGCAGGACAGCACCTTTCAGTGGTGGCATTCTCCTTCTCTTCCACACCCCTACCTCCCCCATTTGTAGATGCAGTCTGGCTGGTAGTGTGGAGAGAGTGTGTGTGTGTGGATTGAGAATAACAAATGAGTGACTGTGCTACCAGGTGTTCACCCCACCTCTGAGAAGTCACATGATGTGGTCCGTACTCCCTAGTGATGTCCCTGATTTCATCCTTATCCTTCAAAAAATGAGATCATATCCTGTCTGGCCTTTGCATCCTATGAAATCCTAGGATTTTCAGTTTTGGAAAGGCCCTTTTGAATTCTTAGTCAGAAATATTTCATGCCTCACCAGACTACAAACTCTAGGATTCCATGGGATGTAGCCATGGCATTTAATGCGGAATCACAGTGTGATAATTATGTGAGGCAATGTAAAGGCCCCTGGTTTTCAATCTTCACTCAACATTTGATGACCAATGAGCATGCTCAGTAATCCTTGGGCTCTCAGCTGTGAGTCCCTAATAGCATTTTTTCTTCCTTAAAAATTAATAGATTTTTTG
This sequence comes from Urosaurus nigricauda, assembly GCA_034509955.1. Classification (NCBI taxonomy): domain Eukaryota; kingdom Metazoa; phylum Chordata; class Lepidosauria; order Squamata; family Phrynosomatidae; genus Urosaurus; species Urosaurus nigricauda. Next base: position 178,830,637 of record JAOEGL010000004.1, read on the forward strand.
CCAATAATATAATAGAGAGTCTTGTTCTGATACACAGTCATATGCTCCTTATGAAATCTCAAAAAAATGGTACATACCCACTATGACCTAACGTGAAATAAGGACTTTATTTCTTCATTTGTGAACCACCTTGGTGCATAAAATTGCTACTCACTGATCTTTGCTGCTTCTTTTTAGCAATGTTTCTCCATTTGTACTAAGAAACAACTTCTGAACAAGTCATTTTAAAAAAGTATTAAAACTATTAAATCTTTCTCTTTATAGGAATGATTTGGACAAGTCAGCATTCTTGCCTTGCATCTTTTCCTTAGAAACCAAGGTAATTCAAGCTTTGCTCAGTCTTGTATTAACAGAAGAAAGGATGGCTTAAAAACCAAAGGCATAGCACATAAAGTAGGTAGATAGAAGCAATATATTAAATTGAAAAACTTTCTGTTAGCTATCATGCCCCACGCTGTTGTCTATAATTATCGGCTGCAAAATATCACAGCTTGAACCTTATTATTGCACATTAAAGAACCTTCCACTAATAATTATGAAACAAATACAGAAACTCTTACAAGTCATCTGCCAAGAACTGACTTTGCATATATAATAATCTAAAGCATGCATCTTTCCTGAACTATTTCTAAACACACAGCTTCCTTCTTTTTCTTATTTCATATTGAAAATATATGTAAACTATAGTCCAGTGCAGTGAAGGACTAAAACTCATTTCAGGATTAGGAATTACTATTAAGGATTAAATAAGTAGAGGTAAAATGACTATCCCACACATTAGAAGGCTGGAGCTCACCTCAAAGGGTACAGTGTTTATCTTAAATTGTCCTAAGGCTTTATTAATTTTACTTCCCTATTAATTGCATCATCATGTTACCAAAAGCTTAGGTGAGCCAGGGGGCTAAATGAAAATTTTATTAGGAATGTGACAAAAATTGTTATGTTTGCTTCTAATCCCATATGAAGAAACCAGGGTTTACATGTACAGACCTCTTGGTTTGGAACCTAAATGTATAGTGTGTGTGTATGCCTTCAAGTTGCTTGCCAGTTTATGGTGACCCCATGAATTTTACAAGGTTTCCTCAGACAAAGAATATTGAGAGGTTGTTTTTCCAGTTCCTTCCTCTGAAACATAGCCTACAACAACTGGTGTTTGATGGTGGCCTCCCATCTAAGTACTAACCAGGGCTAACCCTGCTTAGCTTCCATAATGAGATGGAATCTGGTGCCTTTAGGTTATTTAGGCCCTTCATGTTTCAAAAAACTAAGAATTACTTCCTGATTTTATTAATAGATGAACATCTATATCCCATAAAGGCCTAGCTGATGGAAAAGGGGGTATTTTTTTTTAAATGATTTATGCTAGTGCTGCTCAGGCTGATATGGCAAATATGGTTTTTAATTTCTGGGAAACTTGCCATGGACTAACAGCTGACAGCTTGCAAACCAACCCTGATCCTGTACAACCTCTTTGAGTAGCACCAGTTTAAGCAAAGACAACAGAGCTTGAAAACCTCTATTATAGTCACGTGTATTGCTTAATGAAAAAACATCACTTAAAAATTCAATGAGATCAACACATACGACAACTTCATTCAAATACATCTATTTAGAAATGTCAGAACGGGAATTGACAAAATGTCACTTCTTTTTCTGAGTGACCATTCAGTATATGATGATTCTTCCCCCCCAGTTTGTCACATCATCTTTATAGAACTATCCTAAATGACTGTAGTTACTACATTTTATTTTAACCAAAAGGCTGAGAAGCTGTAGTTCTAAAACACTACCTAAAGATTTATTTAGGGTATAGCCACATGAAAAAGACAATAGTACTCCCACACTTTTTACAGTTGTGTAGAAGAAGAAATTGAAGCAGGTCTAGATAGCCAAGGTAGGGAAGCCAAGTAGTGGCAGTGTACCTGTGTGGCTTCATTAATTTAGGATTTCCAGGTTAGATATAGGATAAGGCTTCTGTAACATTAATCTGGAGCAAAACTGACATCCTCCATCAAGCAGGATGAAAGCACCTCTGCAGTCCCTCAGTTTCCAAATCCTAAATTTCAGCTTCATCCATCACCTTCTAAAATGGCTCTTGCCTAACCAGAGGAGAACGGAGGGTTATTCAGAACTGTCCAGTGATAAGAACAGAACTAGGTTCTCCTAAACATTTCCTCCACACTCTCCATCAGAGAGGCAATACTTATGTTTGGATGGGCCTGTTGTATCTCATAGTTATTGAACTAAGAAAGGTGAGAAGAGACAAGTATTTTTTCTCTCTACTTGATGGGGCTGTACAGTGCTTTGTGCTTTGTCCCAGATCCCATCTGGCAACCCTATTTTAGCTGTTACTGTATCAGTGGTGCACCCACAGCAAAGAAACAAAGAAGATGGAGCCTCTTAGATGGCAGATTGCTTATTAGATACCTGGGCCTCATGCTATGCCAATACTATATTTCAGATGTATGCAATAGTTATGGCCTTTTTGTATTCTAGTTTAAGGTTGTATGTTCTCAGCTGTCTCCATCCTCTGGCCACTGGGGCCTCAAGCCACAAGGTATTGAGCCTTCTATTTGTTTGGGAATTTTAGTCTGTTTATATGACTTATATTACTTACTGTTTCTTCCCTCTCAGTTTTATAGATAGATGTCTTATTGTATCTTACTTCTAACATGCAATTTTATTTTTAGAAATTTTAAATGAATGAATACATCTATTGATAATATGGATTTAACGACTTAGGGAGCTGGGGATGTTTAGCCTGGAAAAGAGAAGGTTAAGAGGTGATATGATAGCCTTGTTTAAATATTTGAAGGGATGTCATATTGAGGAGGGAGCAAGCTTGTTTTCTGCTGCTCCAGAGACTAGGACCCGGAACAATGGATGCAAGCTTCAGGAAAAGAGATTCCACCTCAACATTAGGAGAAACTTCCTGATAGTAAGGGCTGTCCAACGATGGAACATACTCCCTAGGAGTGGAGTGGAGTATCCTTCTTTAGAGGTCTTTAAGCAGAGGCTGGATGGCCATCTGTCAGGGATGCTTTGATGGAGAGTTCCTGCATGGCAAAGGGTTGGACTGGATGGCCCTTTGGGTCTCTTCCAACTCTATGATTCTGTGATTCTATGATTGATTATCCCTTCAAGAGCTTATCAGGATTACTAGGATTTTGGACTGTTAAAAAACCCCAAACTCCCAAAAGATTTGAAATGTATCTGTTGCTAAACCCATGACTTCATTCAATAAGTCCAGTAATCTTACCACAGATTTTCACACTCAGTGTTCCATTGGCTCATGTATCCACCTGGTAGACTGCTGCAACCCCTGACCTGGTTCAAACCAGCTGTAAATCATTTCAGGAGCAATTCTGCAGGTGCCAGTAAAGTTATGTTTTAACAAACAAGCAATACTGAACAAGCTTTCTGTAGCATGCTGAGTGTTTTCCAAACTGATCTGCTGGCAATCAGCTAAATTCATTTTTTAGAAGCCTGCAAATCTGTTAATGTTTGTAGGAAAATGAACACAACTAAGTAAGCAATCATGTTGGTGAACCAGAGCCAAGGCCACCTGATTAAAGCCATTCATATTACATTTGATCTCTAAACCATTTGGCTTCAGTTCTTTTTGGTATTAAAAAATGCCCCCAAGAACAGAGCCATACATACTAAACATATCCCACCTGGCTTACATTTTGGTGGAACGCTTGCCTTTCCAGTAAAAATAAATTAATTGTATATTTATTGTCTTACTGGTTTTACTGCTTTTATTGTTTTATGGTTACCGGCTTGTTTTAATGGTTTTTATGTCCTACTGTTTTTTATATGCTGTACACCGCCCTGATCTATGGAAGGGCGGTATAGAAATAAATCATATTATTATTATTATTATTATTATTATTATATATGGTGTTAATCCTTGGGGCTAGTGCCTGGTATGGAAAAAGCCTGAAATTGCCCTACATGGTTAATTATCTATAACAGGGTCATGCAACTTGTGGGTCTCTAGATGTTGCTAGACTGTAATTCCCATCATCCCTCAAATTGGTTCTGCTGGGTAGGGATTATGTGAGCTGCAATTAACAACCTTCATGCCTCAGATTGTTTTTACTGGCTTTGGATTTTGTGAGTTGTATTCAACAATATCTGGAGAGGACAAGATGCTGAATTTGATCTATTATGAGTGGAATCATAAAAGATGTTCTTGGATTGCTAGTCTCAATAGTCCTAGCCAGCACAATCAACAGTGAGAAATGATGGGAGCTGCAGTCCAACAATATCTGGAGGCCAATATGATTTTCTTCCCTGACCTATAGCAACTGAAGAAATTGCTTCCACCTGTTATTACTAGCTTGTGACATAACTGAAATTTCACTGACAATATTAAGGATAAATGAAAGTGGGATTAATATTCAAATACTAAAGAATGAAAGAAGTCCTAAACTGTGATGTGAAGTAAAGTTCTCTTAAATTACCAACTGATGTCATTGGGTGATGCTTCCTTAGGAAATAAAAAGTAGCCTGATATTTTCAAAAGATATAAAGCCTCCTGAATTTTTAGAAAGTGATGAATGTTTGCAAAATTCCAAATTTGCTGAGACACCGCATAATCCCAAAATCAAATATTACAGTTATTATTTTTTTTATTGAACATTTATTTCTCTCCAGCAGTATTTTATAAAACACACACTGATGGCAGATGAGGCAGATCTTGTGCAATGACTTGAGCTTATCTTCACAGCTCTAAATGTGAAGGATGTCTGTGGATGCAATCACTTTAACCCAGGCCTCTGGGAGTGATATGGGGCCTGGACAGACTGGCACTTTGTGCCAGCCTGGGCCCGAACTAGGGCTGTGGTAGGGCTGAGCGTTCACATGCTCCCAAACCCTACCACACACTGTGGGCGCCCATCTTGGCATGCCACAGTTTACATGGGGTGCGCCATGATGACATCCCTCGTGCATTGCATCCAAATGGCATGGTGCATGAGGGATGTCATAGCACCACACCAGGGCACTTATGGCGCCTCTCTAGTGGCAGAAAAAGGAGCCGCGTTTTGCAACTCCTTTTTCAAGTGGATTGTTCCTGTGAGATGCAGTTGCCATGGCAATGATCCTGCCCATCTGTTGAGCCCCATGGAGTCAGGGCAAAGAAAAACAAGAACGGAATAGCTGGTAAATTTGCATGAAATGGATAGTGTGAGAACAGGAATGATGAGAGATAGAAGATGATGTGCGAAAGAAAAGATACATATGCACCTGGATTTCCATTCTCCATTACAGTATTTGGTATTCTTTTGTTGTTGTGGTTCCAAATGGTTTTGAGGTTCCCACTAAACCAGGATTCCATAGTGTGTGTGTGTGTGTGTGTTTCTGAAAGGGATCAGAGACCATAGAGATCCATTTAGCTGCAACTCTGGAGACCAGGATTAGCATCTCCACATGGTCATGGAAACTCACTGGGTGATCTTGGGCAAGTCACACTTTCTAAGTCTCAGATGAAGACAAAGCCAAACCCCCTCCAAACAAATCTTGCCAAGAAAACCCTACGATAAGGTCACCATAAGTCAGAAAGGTACAATACAACATAAATGAGAGCCCATTCATATACACTCAGAAATGAGCAAGAGGTACTTATATTGAAGTATGCGGTCAGTGCATCTTCATTAGAAGTTTGATTGGATAACAAACATCACCCAGAATTCATGTAGGTGGTATATAGTGATGTAACCTGGGGTTACACCAGCATATGTTATTTGCCAGGCATTGCTTGAATCCCTAAGGTAGTCTGTCCTACCTTAGTCTGTTGCCCCCAAGCATAGTGGATTTCATTAAGCAGCATTAAAGTAAGATTCAACTGTCACTTCAATCAGATTCTGTACATGAGATGGAGAATGATGCAATTTTTTTTTCTTTCGGCTCAGGCCATCATACAATATATTAAACTGATCTGAAGATCTGGCCTCTGAGAAGGCATTGCTTTCCTTTTAACTTGGGAAGTCTGAAAGCACCCTGTTCCAATGTAGAGTGCTGAGCAGGTCTGTTAAAACACACCTCCTCTGTCAGCATACTCCAGTGCATCCAGGGGATACTAAGATGGGGAAGGCAGGTTTAAGAGGAGGTTTTTTTAGTGGTTTATGATAAGAAATGGCTTATTACAATATATTTCTATTAGTTTGTTTTGAAACCAATATTTTCAACATTGCAGCAAAACTATGATGCAATGTCATGTGCTGCATCAGATGAGAAGATTTATTAAACCATTGTTCTCCTTCATACTACTTACATTTAGTAAAGGTGTAATCCTATCCCCACTTTGAACAGAGACTTACCTCAGAGTGACCATGTAGGATTGTGCTGTACCCATCAAGGATAAAAATGATGTGCATTATCTGGAATTAAGTACAAATTTTGAATATTTCTGAATAATAAACTAATTGCCTCTTTTGATTTTATTCTGAAAACCAGTTAGCAAGCTTCATGATAGAATGTCTACTCTGTGTTCTGCAGCAAAAACAGATGTTCATTAATAGGCAGACTGGCCATAAAACACTGGAACTGCCATCTGGATGGGATGTTACAAAGGAGATGTTTTGTCTCTAATATTTCCTCTGGTAAAGTTCTGGCGGGAATCATGTGATTTTGTTTTAATGAATAGATAGAAATATGATTTCCACCATTGCTACCTCCTCCTAATATATATTTATACTGTTCTAACGCAATTGTATGAAAAACATTATATTTACTTAAATCTGTTTAAACTGGTCATGCAGCTAAACAGCAGCTTTCAGTTTTAGAATAATTTTGTTAAGCCTTCCCTACAGTCATTATAGAATCCAGGATTAAATATGCTGTGGCCATATCATACCTTGTTTTTGCAGTACCTTGTTAGAAGGATTGTGGAGCCCCCTACCTTTTCTGTTGTTTCTTGATTTGCTTGTGTGTGCTGTTGTCATAGAAAATCCAAAGTATCCTTTTCTGGTGAGTTTCTTGCAGGAAACAAATATGGGGTGGTTGGAATATCTATTTATTTCCAAATGTACTGACTATACTGATATGACAGTGGTGTAGCAATTAGCACAGATCCAATTAGGACTGCTTTACACATAATTGCCATCATATGTAGCTCAGTGTAAATTGCTCCAAGTATGCTTGTGAGCATAGTAAAGTATAAAGATATACAACTGAAGACTAAAATTAGGATTGTTCAAGCCATCATATTCTCTATTGCCATGTGTGGATGTAAGAGCTGGGAGATCATCACATTCATTTTAAAGCAATTTATCCCCAACAGGATGAGGTCACATTTAATTTTAAAAGTGGGTGTTATCTCACTCAGGCACAACTGGGAAAGTGCAACCCGTATGCAGCCTGAACCCCACCCACACTTATCCAGTGTCTTTTCAAAAACAGCAAGCACATATTCTCCTTTTGGCTGAATCTGCACTGCAGAAATAATCCAGTCTGACACCACTTTAACTGCCACGGCTCCATTTTATGGAACTCTTGGGATTTGCAGTTTGTTGTGTCACCAGAGGTTTCTGATAGAGAAGGCTAAATATCTCTCAGAACTACAAATCAAATTCCATATCATTTAGCCATGGCTGTTAAAGCAGTGCCAATCTGTATTATTTCTGCAGTGTAGGTGCAGCCTTCATTTTCCAGTTACATTTCCCTTCTACTCTTATTTTACCTACAGTCAGTGGACAGATTTGTTTCACTATCTGCAGTTGTTTGAAAACTTCCCTCTTCTCAAAACAGATAGCTTTCCCTTTCTCTCCCTTGATCTTTTGTCTATTTGTCAAACGTATAGAAACCTCTTACCCAAACATATTACCATGCTGCAGCAGGCATTTTGAGCTTTTTTTCTTTGGGACAGACTATATAGTTTACCCAGACTATAGAAATAATAGGGCTTGTACTAACTTAGCTCTACATATCCTTCTGTGCATACTTTCCAGTGGGAATTATTTCTCCAGAGGGTTGTTCTGTTAGTACTCAAATAATCTCTCTTTATGGGACTTTGCTAAGAACAGGGAAACCTGCCAGTATTGTTTTCTCTTCTATGCATTTTAAACAATCTTGTTCTGTACTGTTTATGATGAAATTATTGAAATCTGGAAAGATCTTTTTTTAAAAAAGAACTAAACAAAATTCTCAGCCATCTGTAGGGGCCAAATTTCATAAGGAAGGCTATTCTCAATAGTAACTATGCAGCTGTTAAATATATGAAAGCTTTTTCTTTTTTCATTTTTTCCCCAATAGAGATGATAACTGTAACTGAGCACTACCAGTGTGGCTGGTAGTACCAGGAATGCAAACCCAAAATTTTGAGAAGGAAGCTGTAGACTTGAGTAGACAAATTTGGCTAGCTTTCCTTTCTCCCAGAATCAGTTTTAAAAGAAATAAAGAAAAACTTTATTTTCCATTTACAACTCCATTTACAATTTTTAATAAGTTTCATTTTTTTAAAATGAACTGAATGAAATCCTGATCTATCCCTAGTATCAATATTTACTTATGAACCTTCTGCTCTGAGTTGTTTCCTCAGTGAAATGGGTGAATGGCTGACACTTCAATCAAGCCTGAGGTCATGCTAATATTTGCTGTGGTTGTTGTTGCTGCTGTTATTTCCATGGCGGCACACATGCCAACAGGAAACCCTTACTTAGTGCAGAAAACAAGAAATGATTTTATTAAGCTTAGCACTTCACCAGCCACCACTGGCTGTCAGTAATTCACTGTGAAACTGCTTATTAATTTGTACCCACACTGCACTGTTTATTGATATTGCTTTTATTGTGGTACCTCACCTCAGCTATGAAGGAAGAGGATGCACACCTTCATCTAAAGCTAATGGTATTGCTGCCGATGCTGCAAAGAGGCTGAAGAGCAATGGGACTAATAAAACATAACCAATAAAATAAGAAGGGGAAAAACAAACGCTGCTTCTACTAAGAAATGCAGATTGCAAGGTACTTGACAGAGCCTGGAGCTATTCCTCACCACTTGATGCCCCTCTTCCCTCTTCCCAAACAACTGCTAGCAAGGGATTACATGGCTCTCTGGAAGACTCAGTTGGGTGGTATTTGTTTGATTGGCAGGTTGCCATTCATAGAAGACACAGCCTGACTAGCTGCAGTGGCTGCCTGAGATGGGTAGATGAAAGATTTTATTCATGTAACATGGCTGGAAATTTCTCTCATCTTTAACAGAAGGAATAGAATTGACTGGTGATTCTAAGAGGGATGAGATAATTATAGTCACAAGGCAGGACCCAGGAGGCAGACAGAAGACGAAGATTGCTAATGCAATAAAAGGAATCTGCAGCTGAGAAAACTCACTGCTCTGTTTCCGAAAGTATGTAACTTGGATGTGGTGAACCTCTCAGAGCATACGCTGGGATTCAAACTGAGAAATCCCAATCCTAGCTGTAAACTCTACACATATATGCCCCATGGGTCAAGTGCTACAACACTAGGACTTCATGTCACGCTCTCCATTCTGGGCAGCCACTGGGAAAATGTAAAGATTTGTAATGTCCAATCAAGTAATTTGGGGTCAAAACTTGAATTTCCTTTCCAGTATTTATTGTAATCTTTGTGATGATTTTTGGGAAGGAGACATATGCTTAATTTGTAGATCAGATTACAGAAAAATCTATCACCCACTCCTGCAAGAAAAACATATTTACTCCAAATAGTGTGGATGCCCAACTCACTGGGCCAGCCAATTTGCTGCTGGGGGGTGGGGGGTGGGAGGGAGATGCTGGGAGTTTGCTGAGAGTTTTCTTGGGTGAGACTACAACTCCCGGCATGCACTGGGAGCCAGATGTGGCCTCGGATTAGTTTGGCCAGGACTTCTGGCCTTCCCATTGGTGGGTTGGTTGGAAGGGGCAGGGACTTTCTGCCTCCTTTCCTGTCAGCCAAAATGCTTATATCAGGCCACATGGCTGGGCAGAGGATGTCCCCACTCTCCCACTCTGGTTTACTTCTTCAAGAGGGTTGCAGGGTTGCTGTCACAGCTTCCTAGGGGTTGTTGATCTGGTGGGTGTGGCTACCTGTGGAGCACTTGCACTGGGATTGTGGAAGAGTTGCCATTGCAGGGATGATCTCCTGACCAGCATCCCCTGGTGACAAGGGGCAGAGATGCGAACATGCAAATATCTGGTTACCCCCTTTTCTCATCCCAAGGATGGCAACTGGGTTCATTGATCAGAAGTCAGGTTGGCTGATGCCAGATCCTGACCCATGTCTTGGGCCAACCTCAGCTGCATTTAATAAAGTTGTGCTGCATTTAATAAAGTCAGTTGCATTTAATAAAGCTGTAGCCTTTTTGCTTCCATATGATTGTCTCTGTGCATTTCTTTATGCGGCACCCCCTCCACTGCAAATACACATTCTACTTTACTCTCAGTAAAGCTTCCTTCTGGTTCAAGATTTTGTTATTTTCTGGGGTTTCCTGCTTAAGGAGTTTATCACATTTTTTTTTAAAAAGTTACTTACCCCTTCTGTTTTACAGTTGCTTACAGGATGCAGCCGGGGATTATCATACAGAAAATGCCATTGATGCCACCACCCAACTGCATCCCACCTAAATCCCATCTAAATCCCAGCTCCTCTTAGTCCACCACTTTTCAAAAATAGGAAGATCCTGACTTTGCAAATTAGCTAGCTGGCTGGGAGCTGGGATTTAGGCAGGATGCAGTTGGATGGTAGCATCAGTGGCATTTTCTGTGTGATAATTCCAGCTGCATCATGTAAGTGACTGTAAAATGGAAAGGGAAAGTTGCACTTTTTTAATGTGATAAACTCCTTACTTTGTACCATCTCAAAATCAGGTTTTGGAAGATGAACACCCTTCTCCTGAAGACGAACTGGAGAGGTAGGTCTATCCTAGTAGTTACTATGACTGTGAATGTGAGCTATTCTGACCAATGAAGGAATTGGTGTAGAAATACAAAGTATGTTGAGAATGATTTGTTGCTTTTCCTCTTACTGTTTCAGTATTCACTTTCTTGCCACTCCTAGTTCTATGGTAGTAGATTTTTTTTAAGACCCAGCACTCTCCCATTTCACCAGTTAGGTCACCTTCTTTTAACCACTGAAAAACATATGCTGAAAGTTACTTCTAACCACAATTTCCCCTGCAAATAACTTGCTATTTGACATTGCTGTTGATGTCATAGGAGCATAGGGCAACTTGAGATAGCATCATTCATTGTCTACAATGTGTAGACAATTGTGTTACATCTCTCTGCTTACCTAAAAAGGGGGGGAAAAAACAGTCAGTCTGTTGTCGACTGTGCCCTTTACATAGCTGTACAAAGCTCTCCCTGTGAGGTGCTGATTTACTTACTATGCAATTCATTTCTTCCCCACAAATGTTTTCAAAACTTTCATATAATCATCATCAGTCATTCATTATCAGCCTCTTCCAGTCCACTGCTGGGCAAGGTCTTCGTATATTGCTCTGGCCCCTTGTGTGGGAGGGTGTTTTTGCCAGAACTGAGTGAAGCCCAGTAACTTGTGCCAATTGGTGAAGCTTTGGAAGAGTTTGCCAGTTTCTCCTCCCTGGTGGCTTCAATACAATGGCATAGCCTCCCAAAGACAGATGTCCCTTATGAAATGAGATGGGCATGTGTTTGCTCTTGGGATAAGTTTAGAGGGACAGTGAATGAACACAGGAAAGACTAGTGTACCACTATGTCCAAGGAATGAATATTAATTAAAGGCATCATTGCAGAAGGAAAAATATGATGAGACTCCCAACATGTAGTCTCTCTCTCGCTTTCTCGCTCTCACTCTCTCATTTTCTTTCTCTTCCTGTTCTGCCCCATTCTCCAGCTCTCTATAAGAAGATAAGAATACATAAATCTTTTTCACTATTTACCTTATACTGCACATGACAATTTGTGATATTTTCTAAATTTTCCTATATGGCCTAGTTTAGCAATACAGGATAAGAGCAGTGAGATGCTGTAGGCTAAAATAGAGGTTACCTGTTTTGTCTCATTACACATCAAAAATGTCAATATTATTAAAGTTGCATGTAGTATAGAAAAATAGCTACTTCTAAATGTAATGGGCAGGCTTTAGAATGGAATGGAAATGTGTCTGATTCAAATTTATGCATGGCTTTTCTTCTTTCTTTGATTGACTCTTTATGTGGGTCAGGCCTCACCTGTTTAGGTTGCTACTATTCTATTCATAAACCTTTTGACAATACTGTCTTGCCAGTCTTTGAGAAGAACCATCACACATCAATGGCTGACTGCAAGGAATAGCCATTGCACAGAAGCTGGTGGAAATTTCAGGAATTAGGATACCCTATGACAACTGTCTTGGCACAAGCTAACCATAGCCTCTCTCAAAATTCAAATGTTTCCTGTATATATAACTTGCAAAATTTTCCAGAATGCTCCTTCAATAGTCAGACTACCTTTATTTATTTATTTATTTGTTAAAAACCCTTCTCTTGTTAGACAAATTGCTTCCAAGAGAGCTGCAAATGAAACCCAAGTTCTGTAATGGATGGTGACTTTTTGAGAACAGTATTTATTCTTCTCTTACTTTCTTTCCCCTCCTTTTGCCATTGCTGGCCTTCAGAAGTCAACTTCTCCATTCCCCCTATATGAAAGGTTCTCCCATGACACCTATAGACCTTTCATAATGGATAGATTCTTTCAATGATACAGACAAAATGAGTTTTCCTAGATGGCACTGCCCCACTCTGAGCTGATAACTTAAGACTCCACAACTATGGGTATTGCTGTGATTACGACTTTTGCACTCTGTGGTGTTTCAGGAACTTGTGCATCTTCTGCTTTATGAGATATACTTGGCCTAGGGGACCAAAGTGGAAGGATGAGGTAGAAAAGGAAATGCATAATGGTATGGCCTCCAGCACTATTATTTATGACAGTATCCTTCCAGCAATCGGTGCTTGCATAGGGTGAAAGCATGGTTTCAATTCTGCCCTTGAAACATGGATTAAGCAATGTTGCTAATACATATTTGTCCCTGCGGCTGTCAAACATTTCACTGATACTAGACTCTGTAGACAGCTTAATAGCTAGGTCTTCTGTCAATGTTACTGCAGCAGTGTCTCCTTTGCTTTAAGATGCCGTTCAGATTTATTCAAGCAATAGGTGTTGCCTGATACTTGGTAAATAGCAGCACCTGCCTGTATATGTTCACCAACATTTGCTGGCTTTCAAAATAGAAAAGAATGGGCAGTGGAAATCTGAGTTCCAATAAGAAACAAGCAAGTATATTGTGAAGATGATCTATCCATTTCTTTCTTCATGCCTTTTGCCCAATCAAGTATTCTATTATGACAAAAAGGTGTACAACTTTCTCTAAGCAATACTGTAGGAATCTGCAAAGAGACATACAAGCATATGATAAATAGTTCTGGGTTTTACATATTGCATTTGTTTTGCTAGATATTGTTCTCTATCTCCCTATAGGAATATAAGATATGGAAGTAGAATTAGATGGGAACAATAAAATGTGCTGTAACTAGCTGTAACTAGCTAAAACTCAATAAGAAATTCCTAGTTTTTGTTATTTGCCCTTAAGTCAACTTTGACTTATGGTGATCCTAAGAATGAGATAACTCCTAGAGCCCTGGTCATCAACAGCCTTGCTCAGGTCTTCCAAACTCAGTGCTTTGGCTTCCTTTATTGACTCAATTAATCTGATCTTCCTCTTTTTCTACTGCCTTCCACTTTACCAAAGATTATTCACTTTTCCAATAAATCATGTCTTATGATGTGATCAAAGTACAAGAACCAATACCTAAATGCAACAAAGGACAGATACTGGGCAACAGCAGCAGCAGCATGTGCTGACACTGTTAGAGGATCTCTCAGAGGCAACCATACTGCATTACACTGTTATAGCACTATTATTCCCTTTTTACTGCTATGGTTGCCTCATGTGCAATTGTGGGATCTGCAATTAGGGAGGGACATTTAGAATTCTAGGCCTCTTAGGCCTGACTAAACTACAAACCCCACAATGCAACAGGAGGCAGCCATAGCAGTAAAATGGAATATAGCAATAGCAATATAACAGTGTAGTGCAGCATTTTTAAGTGACAGTGGCATTTTATAAAGATACTTCTGAATGTCTTTTACCCAGAAAAACCTATAATGAGACAATCAAAATGAATCTTCCAGTTTGCATGCCAAAACATGTCCTTTGCAATGCCAAACCCTTAGAGGGAAACAGAAGTTTCTGCTGCTTTTTGCTGTTTGTTTATTTTTAAAATGTGTGAATTATATTTAAGATAGGACTTGAACGAGGAAAGGTGAGATATAAATAAAATAAATAAAACACACCATGAAGATACCATTCAGTCATGATTCTTCTCTGCTGAGTTTTTGAAATCTTAAGAAATATATTTTTTGTCATTAAAAACATACAAATACAGCACGCCCACGCCATATGCGGGCACGCCATATGCAGCTTTCAGCTTACACTGAAGCTGCACATCAGAAGAGGGAGTGGCATGCACACCCATGGCATGCACACCGCGCCATGTTTTAAATGGGGCTCAAGCATACGCATCTGTTGGAAAATATACCCGGATATAAAAACAGACCGATGTTCGCTTACAGACAGACTCGAAACATCAAGAATATATTAGTAAGAACAGAATTTGCTAGTCCTGTTATACAAAAGAGCTTGACAGCCAAAGGACATTACATCTGTGGAGATTGCTCAGTGTGTAAACATAGCAGCAATTTAAAATCTTTTGTGAATACTGCTGATGATAAGAGCTATGAATTATATAAGTTCTCCACATGTGCAAGTAAAAATGTCATATACATGATTGTATGCCCTTGTAAACTTGTTTACATAGGGATGACCACCAGACAGGTGAGGACCCGTATTATTGAACACAGAAGTTGCATCAAAAATCAAAAATTTGAAGCCCTATTGGTTAAACACTTTGTTGAGAAACAACACAGTTTTGATTTGTTTAAATTCTGGTGCATAGATGGATTACCCAATATGAAAAACATAAGACAATTACAAATATTAGAACTGAAATGGATCCATCGATTAAATTCTGAATCTCCAGGAGGTTTAAATGAAAATGTTAATTGGTTAATTTGAGTATTTTTGGATTTATTGAGTCACTTCACACCCTCATTTTCCCTAGGTATGCTTGAGTTTTTACAGGATCAAGCTCAGCATTAACACAGCTGGTTATATAAGACACCCTGATAACAGGCTAAGCTCATTACAGTTTGAGAATTTAGAAAGGATACACATATTGTATGCTGAGGAATTGTTTCTTGTTTATTATTTACATAGGCAGGCCACTGAAGAAGGCTTTGGCTGAAATGCGTTTGGCCTTGTTTTTATCTCTTTATTGTTTATTTTGTATTGCCATTGGCAAAAATAAGGGGTGTTATTTTCACCCGTTTTGTTGCTCAATTGGCCTTTTTCCAGGGCTAATTACCCTGGCATAGAGGTTTTAATATTGTTTTATCTTCCTTAGCATTTTTATAATATTAGTGGGGTATTTACCCTTTTAGATAATTACATTGGCCTCAGGATTTCATTTCATTTCGTATCTTCTCCATCAGAACCCTTTCGTTTTTGTTTTGTTTTGTCAACTTTGGGTTTTTCTGTGTCACAGGGACTGTGGGCTCTCTGGTCTACACCTAGTCAGTTTGGGCAGAGCATACTGGAAGTATTGCATTTTAGCATTCAACATTATATGCATTTTTCTTCATGTTCAGAATGGAAAAATATTGAGTAGGATGAATGAGAAAGTGAAATTGACAGATTTTCCTATCTCTAGACTTTCATATTTCCCATCCTACCTTTCCCACAGAATGAATTAAATTGTAGTAATCATTTAGTGTTCCCATTTCAGTCTCAAAGATAGGCAAGAAGCTGAGATGCAGTAACTCTGGGTCAGTCAGTAAGCCAAGCAATTCCAAGACTGTTGGTAATGGTTTGCAGGCTGTTGTACAGCCTATAATCTATTGAAACTACACACTTTCCTTGGGTTTGCTAAAAACAGAAGAATTTGGGTGAAACAGTGCAGTGGCATCATTAGAGTTGGTGCGAACTCGTGGGTAACTCATAGCGTCACCCTATACCCCACTGACCTCTTCCCATACCACACCATACAGAATCCTTAGTAATGTTTTTGTACAAATTTCACTCATAAATCATAATTCCCATATATCACTGAATGTACTGGCAATAGCTTCTCTCTCCTCCCATTGAGCCCTATCCCACTCACACCATTTCTTCCACTGAGCTCCAGCATTTTAAAGGATTTAAAATAGGGCTTTATAGGTTATAGGCAGGCTTTCAACACTTGTAGCGACATAAATATCAGTGCTCATTTTGGCATCTATGTTGTTCCAAACTAGAGTAGATTCAATGAATAAATAGAATCTAGGAACTTATTGAAGTTACTTTGACTCAGTAATTCCACTCTGGGACTAACAATTGAATTTTGACTATTGTAAGTATCTAGTGTGTGTGTGTGTGTGTGTGTTTAAATTTTAATTTTTTAAAACATTTTTTTAAATCAAAACACATGATTGTTGTTGTGTGCCTTCAAGTTGTTTCCAACTTGTGACAATCCTGAGGCAAACCTCAGTGGGGTTTCTTGGCAAAGTTTGTTCAGAGGGAATTTCTTTTGCTTCTCTCTGGGGCTGAGAGTGTGACTTGCCCAAGGTCACCCACTGGGCTTCTCTGGCCAAGTTAGGATTTGAACCCTGGTCTCCAGATTCATAGTCCAAAGCTCGAACCACTACACCATGCTAGCTCTCAAAATATATGATACTGAACTGTAATACACCTAGAAAACTCAGATTGGGTCTCTTGCTACTGTATCTTCTGTTGTAATCAAATACTATATGAACCACTGCCACTTCTAGAAAGATGTTCTCTGACACTCACTGACCCAGAAAAGTTGTGTGCTATAGGGTAACATAAGACTGTTAACACTTAAGTCTGACATTTAATGTTGGCACTGGTTACTTGTCCAATATGTAACTTAATCTACTTCTCTCTGTCCTTTTAAGATTGATGACAAGAATACTTTAGGGTCTAGAGTCTAGACTCACATTTTATTCCAAAATAACATAAAGAGCTTTGAAGATTTGCCTCTGAAAACTGGCTTGATCACACAGAACCAGCAGCAATTGTGGTCCTCTGGAAATTGCAGCAATTGACGGTGTTCCTGTTGTTTGATTATGTGGTAGTTCCATATTGGATTATATGGCAGAGAGAGTTGGCATGTACTGTTTTCATTGCCAATTCTGTCATTATATAAGCAACTATGGACAAGGAGAATGCTGAACCCCAAGGACTATCATGAAAGGCTAAATAATTGGTTTTTGAAAAGGGAGAGCCTGTGTGTCATAGTGGGTGACGATTGATTTTTGAGAGGGAAGATGGGAAGACAGCAGTATGTTATAATGTAATAAATAGAAGAGAAGTTTGTTGTTCACATGCATCTCTGTGACTGTTAATCTTGTGGAGAACAGTTGAAGGGACCCTCAGATGGCTAACAAAAATAATTGAGAAATAGAGCAGGCACAAAATTTAGTGCTATGCAGGATATAAAGTATCACCTAAACAACCTTAGCAAGGTTCTGCAGACAGAGTCCCTGCAGTGCCATGCAGCTTATCAAGCACTTCAAAGAAGATGGGAAGGCAATACAGAAACTGAAGTTCTTTTTTTCATGTAAGACCAGAAACTTGCTCTTTTGATGGACAAAACCAATGTTAGCTGTTTCTCCCAGTTTAAAACAATCAAGCTATGTCCTCCTAGCAAACTGCTGAATTTTGAAGTGCAGTGTTATTTCATTACTTTTTTTGTATTTTGGTCTAACTTGTTATTAACAATGGTAGATAAATCTGGAAAACTCTGCTAAAAGTATAGCAAAGATATTTTTTCCCTACAGAATCATAGAAACAGAGAGTTGGAAGGGGTCCCATAAAACATTGAGTCCAACCCCCTACTCAGTTTAAGAAGTCCAGCTAGAGCATCCCTGGCAGATAGTTGTATGGCTTCTTTTTGAAGATGTCCAGAAAAAGAGACCCCACGATCTCTATAGGTAATTGATTCCATTGTTGAACAGTTCTTAGTGTCAAGACAATTCTTCTGATGTTCAATAGAAGTCTACCCTCCTGTAATTTATAACCATTAGACCTGGTCCCACCATCTTGGGCAGCAGAGAACCAACCTGCAGCCTTTTGTCTGTGACAGCCCTTTAAATAACTAAAGAGTGCAATCATGCCACTCCTTAGTCTTCTCTTCACTAGGCTGATCATTTCCTCAAAATTTCCTCATGTATTTTGTTCTCCATATGTCTTATCATCCTTGTTGCCCTTCTTTGAATTACTCCAACTTTACTATATCCTTCCTCTAACATGCTGGCTAAAACTGAATGCAGAACCAGATGGGGCCTGACTAGTGCAAAATATAGTGGGACTGTTACCTCTTTGTCTTGAAAACTATGGTTCTATTAATGCAGGCTAAAATGTTATTATAACAGTGGTTCCTTTTTGAACCAAAGAAGTGGATTTTTTCCCCCCATTTGGCACAAATTTCATGACTTTCTATGGCTTTGCACCAGTGCTGACTCATGTAAGTTGTCAATGCATACAATGCAACACAGAGGTGTGTTACATGAACTGACACCTTTAGTTGAGAAAAGGTTATGATATGAATTTTCACTGTATTAAGCTCCGAGAATTCAAAGTTTATTTTCATTCTGCTATGTCCCACTCATAATGATTTAGCAAGTCATGGGAAAGCAATTTTGAATACCACTCTAATTCCTGAGTTTATATAACAAGCCTCCCTGAGACATCTCCTTATTATTTATCAAGATTTATACCTCCTGGGCTTGAGCATTTTTTGTTAGCCAGGTGGCTTCTTTCATGCCAGTACAAAATGCAGTACAATAGCAGAAGTATTCAAACATTTTCTTCAGGGCTGCTTGCTTTTTAGTTCACAGCTCTTCATGTGCTTCTGTTGTATAAAACAGGGAATCACAGGCTTTCTTTTTGTTACTGTTTGAATGTTGAAGAAGTATAGATTTTTAAACATTTCACTTTTTTATCAGTGTATATTGTAAATTAGAGTCCATAGAGAGTTGGGAGTTTGCCTTGTTCATTTTCATTGCTTTGTGTCAGGGATGGATAACTATGCTTCTTCTTCAAGATATTGTTGGATTGCAACTCCTAACATCCTTTAATATTGGTTATACTTTCAAGGGCTAATAGTAGTTATAATTATCACAAACAACATCTGATGAATTATAGTTGCCCACTAGTTGTCTTTCTCAAGCTTTTTACCTTGGAAGAGCTCTTGGAACAATTGTCAAGACTCAGGGAATGGCATGGAAAAATAAAATATTTTTGCCCCAGTCACAATCTCTCATGGAGCTACTAGCAACCTTTCACGGAATCTGAATTTTCTAAGGAACCTTAATGAAGAAACCCTGATCTATATGGATATAAAAGTTTAAAGAAACAATTAGTAATAACGAATATATCTATTAAGGGATGTAGATATGATTTTGCCAGATTTAAATAGAATACCTATTTGTAGAAAAAATGTATACCTCATTTGTTGTATTTACAAGAACGTATTTTGTAATTTATTTGTTTGATACATATGTTAGAATACATCAAATAACATAGGGAGACATATTCTATGGTAGCTTATGGGAATGTAATAGATAGAGAAAAGAAATTGTAAGAATCATTAGAAAGGGAGATAATGCAAATCAATGTCAACAAGCAGGAGGATGGAAAATGGAAGAAAATCCAAATTTAATTTTATCACACACACACACACAATTTCTCATTACTGTATTTATATATTTGAGCATTGCTTAACTTTATGTTGATCTGTGGGATGTAAACGTGTATAAATAATAAAAAAGGAAAAAGTTTAAAGAACAAAACATTTTGAGCTAAATACCAAAGGGCTCATAAAGGGAGATATGACCCTTCAAATAGTCAATAGAAAGAAGGAATCATGCAAACATTTTGTCTGAAATGTGTGGTAAGCTTGTGTGGCCTTTCAGTAATTAATCACATTGCTAAGACATTTCCATAATGGTCACATTCTGTTTCAGCTTTAATTTTAATTTGGTTCGTGAAGGAAAATATTTTGGTAGATATCTCTTGTGAAATTTTTGTGGCTCACATGACTACTCCCTTTGTCCTTGTTGTTACCTTGGTTATCCACTGCACCACCAGAGAGGGAGCCCTGGTGGCACAGTACTTAAATGCCAGTACTAAAGCCACTCAACTCACACCCCCAAGGTTTTCTGTTTGATTACAGCCAGGGGCTCCAGGGTCAACTCAGCCTGGTATCCTTCTGAAGTCACTAAAATGAGTACCCATCTTGTTGGGGCCACTTGGCTTACACATTGTAAACCTCTTACAAACCTTAGAGACTGCTTAGCTCAGTATGAAAAGGTATAGAAATGTAACTGTTATTGCTGTTGCTATTATACAGAAGAGTGGTCAGTACTGACCATTGCAGACATTAGGTTTTTATTGTTAATTAGGTAACACAAATAATCAGTTTGCTGAAATATGGTCTTCTGCTCCACAGGGGAAAACTCTTTCCAATTAGTGTATTTTAAAAATAAAACAAATCTTACTTCAGTCTACAGAGAAAAAAATAAGATTCCTCAGAATTTAATGTTCTTACTTATATGCATCACAGGAGAATGTGTTGTTCACAGCTTGTAACTTAAAAATATGTTTATCTGAAGTACAACCGTGTAGTTCTGATATGAGATTTATTGTCATATATTAAGCCATCTGTTTCCAAAGACTGTGCTTCAAAATCCAAGGCTAGCCAATATCTGACTCTGCAGAGTGTACCTCTGAATCACTGAACTCTTTTAGCATGTCTGCTGAAAAAGAATCGAAATCCCAGTTCACATTTGTTCATTTGAAGAGCACACTTGGAACAGTTTTCATTCTCCACAGGTAGTAATAAGTAATGTAGAATTACATATTTTAATTTTGACATGTGGAATAATATGGCTAGTTAATCAAATTATTGACTATAGTGAACTTTGTCTGTTTGGTTCAACAGTCACCTCTGTGTTTCTATGTACCATATGTATATTATTCTTTTCAATTGTTGTCCCTTTCCATTCAGCAAGAAAGAGGTGGATGCTGTTCCTACAGTCCAACTCAGCCAAAACGTTTATTTAACACTTGCAATCATGAATTCATCTGACTACTATAAATATGTGAGATGAGACCAGAACTTGGAAATTGCATATTAGAATTAATGTGTCATCTCTAATACACTTTAAATTTTACTAACAATCACTCAACAGTGTTAATTTTAGTGTCTAATTTGGCTAGGTTTGACAATGATGTGAGGAAAGGCATAACATCCCTGAGATTTAACTTACTAAATGGTGGAAGAGCGATGATGGAAGGAGAAAGACACCACATGGACAACTCAGTATAGATATTGAGTTGCATGTAGTTTTGAATCATATTGTCTCTGTATTGGATGAGGACAGCATGGGATGGAATAGAGACAATGAGGGGTGAAGTCAGTTGCTTCAGAGTTGTAGAAGGGTAAGCCAGCCCTAGATGAGCTACAGCAGAGGAGGCTCAAAAAGACATGGAGAAGATAGGATGTGTGTTTTGGAAAAGTGAGAGGGAGCAGAGAGGAAGGGGATGTGATAAGTATATAGAGAACCAACATATACAGGTGGGGATGCTTAACTCCTGTTCAGCCAATTGAAAAAGAAAAATGAGCATTTTCATGCCCCATGCATGTGTGGCTTCAAAACAAAATGTTCATTGGCAATGTAAGGAGGAAGAAGATTAGGAGGTGTCCTGATTAGGTTGCCTTTTTGCTGGCTTCTGCATCCTCAATCACTGGCCTCCTTTTTTGCTGAAGTGGGCATAAGTAAGAATCATACAACCAGGCACATAAAAATAGAAATAAAATAAATTTGGAATTTTATTTAAAAACATAGCAAAGAAGCAATTGATATATATATATATATATATATAAGGCCATGAAAACAGATAGATCAGATTGCGAGATTTGAAGTCCAGTGCATCTGGAGGTGCAAATTAAATGACAAAAGTGTATTTTTGAGGACATCAGTAACAAAATATGCCATTAGAGGGTAATGGTATAAATCTATCCTAGAAAAAGTGTGAGTACCCTGTTTCCCCGAAAATAAGACATCCCCAGAAAATAAGACCTAGTAGAGGTTTTGCTGAATTGCTAAATATAAGGCCTCCCACAAAAGTAAGACCTAGCAAAAATTTTGTATATAAATATATATACAGTATATAATAAATGTTAATTTTTTGTTTAACAATAAATGTGAATTCTTCTTTATGGAAAAATAAGATACCCCCTGAAAATAAGACCTAGCACATCTTTGGGAGCAAAAATGAATATAAGACACTGTCTTATTTTCGGGGAAACATGGTAGTGAGTTCAAGGGGGTATTCTAACCCCTATTTTGTAGACCAAAAGTCCCCCAGGACACCCCCACCCCGACCCGTGTCCATCTCATTTTAACAAAATGGTTGCAAAATATCCAAACTGATCAAATTATCACAAAACATTATGGTTAAGGGTAGCCTATGCCCACTGCTTCCCATCACCCACAGCACTCCAAAAATGCAAAAATAAATAAAATAAAATAAAAATAAAAATTATTTTCACCCAAAACAAAAAGTGATGTCATATCATCATGTCATTTCTGTGCCTTCCCAGCAGAGTAAGGGGGCAAAATTGCCCTGACTGCCTGCACAGGTGCTCCATTCTGGGATAAACTAAAGTAATAAAGCCATTTTCTCTGTCAGTCTTATGGGTTTTTTTAAATGAAATGGCTTTTAAATTTCTCCCCACTAACATCAGTGAAAATTAATCAATTTCTGAGCCCTATAATGAAGAAAATTAAAGTTTTTGTACCAGTATACCCAACCTTGGATAGGATAGGATGTAGGGCTCCTTTTCTTTCAGCTCTCCTCTTCCCATGGAACTGGTTTGCAATTCAAAATATTCTTCTCTCTTAGGTATCCGGCTCAGACCCGCGTTAAATGTTCATGGCTAAATCTATTGTTGTTGTGTGTCTTCAATTTCTTTCTCACTTATGGTGATCCTAAGGTGAACCTATCATGGCGTTTTCTTGTCATGATTTTGTAGGTTTTCTTTTTCTTTTTATAAACATTATTTTTACAAATACACACACACACACACACTATATATATATATATATATATATATATTCTGTTATTTTACAAATGAATTTTTCCATTGTCTTATAACCATAAATCTAATTAGACTTCCTCTAAATCTCTGGTGTGATTCACCCATTTCTCCCACATTCCTGTCTTACGACTTATTATTCTTTCATTAGTTATGATATACAGAATCATAGAATCACAAAATCATAGAGTTGGAAGAGACCATAAGGGCCATCCAGTCCAACCCCCTGCCATGCAGGAACTCTCCATCAAAGCATCCCCAACAGATGGCCATCCAACCTCTGCTTAAAGACCTCCAAGGAAGGAGACTCCACTACGCTCTGAGGGAGTGTGTTCCACTATCGAACAGCCCTTACTGTCAGGACATTCCTCCTAATGTTGAGGTGGAATCTCTTTACTTGCAGTTTGCATCCATTGTTCTGCGTTCTAGTCTCTGGAGCAGCAGAAAATAAGCTTGCTCCCTCCTCAATATGACATCCCTTCAAATATTTAAACAGGGCTATCATATCACTCACTTAATGTGAGTAAATCACCATGAAATCGCCCAAAATCATTAAAAAAAACATGATTGAGGTGCACACCCCTGCACATTTCTCCCATCAGTAAATCATCATGGAGGCATTGGCACTCACTTGTCTCATGAGTAAAGCATATTTGGAGCCACCATTTGGCAATAAAGGAAGATCCCATTGGTTGGTTGGTTATGAAACCTTAACTGAGAACTATTGGATGCAAACTCCTAGTTGTCTTTTAGAACCAGTTGTTCCAACATAAAACTTTAATAAATATTACAGTGCATTTAAAAACCAGTACATATTGTTGTCTTCCTGTATCTACACACTCATGGATGCCCTAATCATGGTTGGAGGTCATGGCAACTGTTGGTCTGATGTGTCACTGTGCAATGTATTTCCAAGGGCACTTTTTCATATCTAATCATGGTTTAAAAGCAGCATTTATAATCTCCTTAGTTTCATGACTTACTTTCTTCATGTATACCTGGCTACACAGAGTATACATAGTTCCTTCTTATCCACCCTTCAAAACACCTCTCATATTTAATAATTATAAGGAGAGGGTTGCAAGCAGGATTGTCTTCAAAGTGACAAAGAGATCCTTACAGCATCTCAAGATTTCCCACAATTATATTTCTGTTCAGGTATATTGGGTCCAGTTGTAGTGTTTAAGTTATAATGTCTTTTGCAGTAATCTCTGTTATTCAAAGCCAGTTGAATGCTTTATGTATTACCATGACTACTAGCATTAGCTCTAGACAAAATAGCTTGTTTATTTTTATTTTCCCCTCTTAGCATGCAAAACAAATATTATACATACAAATTATTAGATAATTTATGGAAAGTGGACTTCAAGCATGCAATCAGTGCAAAAACAGAACTATTCATAAACAGATGTTCAATAGAATGTTAGCTTATGTTGTTTCCTTTTCTGTTGCTTTGGCTCTGGTAGCTGTTTAATCTTTTTTGTCCCCATTTACTTTATCATCATCATTATTATAAGGTACCATAGTAAAGAAAGGATTGATATTTTTCCTCAACCTAAGATAAAAATAATCATTTTCAATAATACCAGAGGATATTAACAATCACAAAATCATATTATACTGAAATGAAGATGAGCTTTGTCATGTAGAAAGTTTCAATTACATGTTCCATTTTAAACAGTAGCTCTCTGGAAGGATGGAAAAGATATACATTGCTGTTAGGATATTTTTAATGTAATTGTCTTTTAACTTGTTGTACCCCGCCTCGATTGTTTGATCAGAGAGGCGGGTTATAAATAAAATCTATTATTATTATTATTATTATTATTATTATTAAATTATTATTAAATGTCATCAAGTTGGCTTCAAATTTTGGCGACTCTGTGAATGAGGAACCTCCAAGAGCTCCAGCCATTGACAGCCCTTCTCAGGTCCTGCAAACTAAAAGCTGTGGCATCCTTGATTGAGTTTATCCATCTGTAATGTGAGATTCCTTTTTTCCCACCACCTTCCACTTTACCAAGCATTATTGATTCATCTGATGAATCATGTTGTCTCATGATATGGGAAAAGGACAACAACCCCAGTCTGGTCTTTCTGGCTTCTAGGAAGAGTTTAGAAATGATTTGTTCCATTTTATTTGTCTTTTTGGCAGTCCATGGCAGTTCTCAGCAGCACATTTAAAATGTATTGGTTCTCTATCTCTCATTTTTCTTTGCCATTCAAATTTTACAACCATGTATAGAGATCAAAAATGCAATGGCATGCATGATTCTGATTTTGGTATTCAGTGATATATCTTTACATTTGAGGATTATCTAGTTGGATAACTGCCTTTTCTAAGTTCTAATCTTCTTCGGATTTCTTGATTAACTTGATTTAAGACTGGACCCAGATATAGAAATTAGTTGACTATTTTGACTTGATTTCATCTACATGAAGACCGAGTAAAAAATTTGTGGTCATTAGTTTTTGTTTTCTTAATGTGTAGCTGTAGTGTGAAAGGGCCTTGGGTGATGTGACATAATAAAGTCTCTGATGATGATGGATTATGTAGGAGGAAGTAGACCTTAAGATATCATAACCCCAAACCATTTACCACATTCTTGGTCAAAACTAACACCTTGAATAGTACTTAGAAAAAATGTTTGCTAAGTCAAGAGTGTGCTCTACAAAGGGTTGACCTTGACAAAAGTCTGGAAGCTGCTTTCTGAACTAGTTGAAGTTTTTCAGTGCAGGGACAGCTTTTCATAGAACATATTACTCAAGTCTAAACCTCAAGCGTTTATGGCATAGATAATCGGTGATAAGATCTTCTCTCTGCAGTTCTTAAAGCCTCAATTTCCAAAATTTAATCTTAGAACATCTGTCAAGTTGATGTTACAGATAGTATTTCATAGTCTGGTCACTCATACCTTTGGCACTGAATTTCATATTCATTATAAGTATGATGAGGGTACTGCGAACAGCAAAAATAGCTCAAACCTGAACTCTCCCTGATGATCAAATTAAGGCTGTCGTACTTTGGCCATGTCATGAGAAGGCATGACTCATTAGAAAATAATGCTAGGAGAGGATAATAGAAATAGAGGAAGACTGCATGCCAGATGGATAGACTCAATCAGAGAGGTCACAGGCCTGAATTTATATGACCTAAGCTATGTTGCATTTCTTAAGCAGTTCTATAACCTACCATACTTGCTATATCACCTTTGAGTTCTCTGGAAGTAAAATCCTTTCCCACTGGAAATAATTTGTTAATGATGACTGATCCACAATGTTTTAGTGATCACTTTGGGAGTGAAAGCCATGTTCCATTTCATGATATTAGAGGTATACTGGGCTAGGTATGGAAATGGTATAAGTGCTCCTCTTCATGGACAGCAGCAAGGAAACCGCAGACTGTTTCCTGTGATTGGGTTGGCAGGATACTAGGGACTTTATCGCATGCACTTGTCAAACCATTTTGAGGATGGGAACGGGACTCGCAGGGGCGTGCGTGAACGCATTTTACCGCACATGCAAGTGTCCACCAAGAGGCCCCGTTCTGGCACCCGTCCCCAAGCCGTCCCCAAGCCGTGTTCAGTGCCAGCGGGCGCCATTTTTGCTGCACGGAAGTCTTCCGAGCAGCACATTTAACACTTTGCGGAACGGGACAGGGATGTGTGCCAGAATGGGTCCTCTTGGTGGATGCTTGCGTGTGTGGTAAAATGCGTTCACGCGTGCCCCTGCAAGTCCCGTTCCCGTCCTCAAAACGGTTTGACAAGTGCATGCAATAAAGTTCTCAGATTCCTAAGGGTTCCTAAGAGAACTGCTGTACATTTGTTCTCTGTTCTTCAGCATCTATTTAAAAAGGAGAGCCGTGAAATAGTGCAGTTCCAATGCTGTCATCATCCTTGCCCCCTTCCACCTCCTCCTTGTATGGGGATAGTTTCATGATAGCATCATTCTACAGAATTACAGCTACAAATTTTTAAAAACCAATCATAGAACAAGGGGTGAAACAAACATGGTGGAGTAAAGAGTGTTGGCACATTTCATGTGTGAGAGAACAAAAACAGGAACTAGTACCACTCAAGCATACCTGCAATGATGGCATAACAGAGTACATTGTCATTCCACTACCTTTCTGAGTAAGCAAAGGGAAAATTGTTACTGAAGGAGATAGGGCTAATCTTATTCAATGCTTTGGAAAATAGAACTGAAATCTTGTTCATTGGGAACATTCAGAATGGAGGGATGAGTTGCTGATGACTTATGTTACTAAACATAAAGCTACTACTTCTACTTACATATTTAGCAGGAAATAATCGGTACAGTTTCAAATGTTTTGCAGTGAAGAGGGTAACCTCTGCCATTTGCAATATCAAACCCTTCCTTGAAGAATACTTGTGCTTAGGGTTGAGGTCGGTGGAACATACAGCAAAAAGAACTGGGGCTTCCTCTGCTAATAGAATTGTGAGAATGTGATGAAGCAGGCTGTACCTACCTGGATTCTGAGTTCAAGAAGGCTAATTGTGTGGCTGAATACCACTGCTTTCAATTCTTACCCTATCCCCAGTGAATGTTGTGTATACAGGGATGCAGATAACATCTTCTTTGCTCATTAAAAAGTCCTGCCATGTTATCTGGCTCCACAGTGCCACTGGGTGTGCCACAGGTTGGCTGGGAGGAGGTGGTGCTCTGATTTAGATACTGCTGATGCTGTTTTGAACATCTGACCAATAATAGACAAACATGGGCTTGTTCTTTTGTCTGTGTAGTTTGAATTACTAAGATTCCAGATTTTTTTTTCATATAATGAATAAACAGGCAACTATAACCAGAAATATTTCTGGGGTCATGGATCAAATCCATGCTCAGTTGCAGGAAACATGGGAAGGCCTCCACTGTGATTTACTCTGGGAACGAAGCCTGGGTGGACCTTTAATGGAAGACATATTCATTGACAGACCATGCTAGATTCCTCTGTTTTGCTCGTTATATCTGTTTCTGCAACTGTTTGTTAAATTAATTTGCTATATAATCATATCCAGCCTTCAGTTTGGTATAAATTTCAAGTAAGCTCTTTTTGACAAGTGAAATGATTTTGCAGGCTATGTTATCAAAATTTTCCCTTGCAAGGATAGTGTTTTATGTGTCCCCTGAGTGTCCTATAAACTTCCATTATTAATGGTGTGTTAGTAGTTATATTGATGCGTGATAGCATGGATATGGCATGCGCAGTTACAGTCTTATAGTGCTGTAAACCATTTTAAGCAATGTGCTTTTCAGAGCTAAGTCCAGATAGTATAGTATAGCACTGCTAATTATATTGATCTAATTAATCTAATTAAATGGCTGCTAGATATGTTGTACATGTCATTTATCTATACTAACACTGTGTAAACCTATTCTGCTTGTCCATGCATTTTATATACGATTCAGTATTTCCCTTGAAACCGTCTTTAACATTTGGCCAGTATCTTAGTATGACACGTATAAGATGTTCTGTTTAAACTTAATATAATTTCCCATAATTTTAAATTTTATAAGATTACATATTTTCTGTGTTTCTTCATTTTAATGTAGCATGTTGTTGAATGTTAATGATATGTGGTGGAGTCCTATGTGACCACTATGCATTATGTAGCATCATAACTATGGTGATACATAGCAGATTCCAGCCAGACCCACACTCCCAAACCCCACTTAAAGGTAAGTAGCCACTGGGATCAATGAGAGTCCATTTTCCTATTGATTGAGAAGCAACTGCTGATTGTAAAAAGGCAAGACTTATTTATTTTATTTTATTTTATTCATATCCCACTTTTCTCCCAAAATCGGATTCACCATCTGTAAGCCTGTGAACTAGGGGCTATATAGAGATTGTAAATACATTGTAGTTACAAGTGTGTAATTGTAGGTTACATATTTGCACCTGCCCAACAGGATTCCATCCACTTCTATGTGACCCTGCATGAAAGGCAAGCATAACTGAGAAAGCTAGAGAGAGAAGAAAGCTGATATGAACAGACTAACTCATTTGAAATGTGGTGACACAAAAGACTTCTATGGATACAATAGACTGACATAACAACAAATAAATGGGTCTAAGAACAAGAGAAAATTCATTTGAATTCATTTTCTTGACTTAGATATCTTGGAGGTTTCTCATTTGTAAGATTGAAGTGGTCTTGATGACAATTAACTGCAACAGACTGAAAACAAACATAGTTAGATCGATGCACAAGACCACCTGAACTGATTTAGTTATAGTTGCTTCCTGTGTGAAGCAGACAAGAAGCGCTGTGTATAAGTTTCATTCCACTACTTTACTAACATATTAAACATATTCATTTGCACCATTGTTTCCAGCTATAAGGAGGGATAATAAATCGTTCACCTTTGCTTTGCTTCAAAAAATTCAAATACTGTCTATCAGATTTATGAAGTCATTAGTGAACTTTGGTGAGTCTGCATCAAAAAAAATTGCACAGAATGAAATGTTAACCAATCTTCATGAATCAAATTCAATAAGAACAGTGATTTCCTGCATGAAGAAGACCATGTTCTACCTGGCTGTCATAGTTGTTATAGATGTTAGGAAAAACCCTAATTTAGCACCATAAACACAGGGATCCAAACCCAGACTTTGGGTCAAAACACACTGCAGAAGTAATCCAATTTGGGACCACTTTAACTGCATTGGCTCAGTTCTAGGGGATTCTGGGATTTTTTGTGGCACCAGAGCTCTCTGACAGAAAAGGCTAAATGTCTCACAAAAACTACAGTTCCCAGAATGCCCTAGCATTGAGTCAGGGCAGATAAGGTGATGTCAAACTGGATTATTTCTGCAGTGTGTTTTGGCCCTTTGACAAGCTAAACACTCAAAACATTTGGCCCAAATGAATGACTCAATGAATTTCAGTTTCTCCCATGTTATTGAATTATTTAAATTCAAGTTCTTTTTCTGTCCTGTTTGTAAAGAAATCTGAGAATTTCTGTAACTTAGTATATAAAGAAAGAAAGAAAACAAAACAGCCACCCATACTTTCCATCTACACTGCCTTTCTATGCTTGAGCAAGGAAATGAATGAGATGGAGACTAGAGTGACAGTGGCAGAAACAGGCTAAAAACTACTTGAAAATATATGGTGATGCAATAAAGGCAGCAAAAAAGGCTTTTTTAAACTAAAACTATTGCAGCTGCACAGAACTGCTCAGCTGAGCTGTTTCAAGTGGTTAGGATCTGTTATGATCTGGTCCTGAGGGGAATGTAAGACAAATCAACAGCTCGCTATGAAGAATTTGCCCACCATTTTGCTGATAAAATCACTCGGATTCAGTCTGACTTAGACACCAGAGTTAATACAGTGTGGGTGAATATAACCTTGGCTCATGCTTGTCCAGTATTGATGGATATGTTTCAGTTTGTGCAGCCTGATGATGTGGACAGCATCCTTGGAAAGGTGAGAGCCACAACATGCATACTAGAGCCTTGCTCTTCCTGGCTAATAAAACAGGTCAGAGGAGGACTGGTGGAGTGGGTAAGTGATTCATGCCTCTTTACAGCAAGGCAGGGTCCCAATATGCCTAAAAGAGGTTGTGGTAAGATCTCTTTTGAAAAAAACTTCCCTGGATCCCACTTTACTAGATAATTACAGGCCAATCTCCAGTCTTCTATTTTTGGGCAATGTGCTGGAGCGTGTGGTGTCTTCCCAACTCCAAGCATTTTTGGATGAGACGGATTATCTAGATCCATGTCAGTCTGTACCAGGTTATGGTACAGAAACAGCTTGGTGGATGACCTACACAGGGAACTGGAGAGGGGGAATGTGTCTCTGTTGGTTTTGCTGGACCGCTCAGTGGCTTTCAATACCATTGACCATAGTATCCATCTGAGTAGCTTCTCTGGGATGGGGCTTGGAGGTACTATTCTACAGTGGGTCTGCTCTTTCCAGGAGGCGTGCTCTCAGAAAGTGGTGCTGGGCCTGTTTGACTTCTTGGCCATTGGCCTGTGGTGTCCCTCAGGGTTCATTCCTGTCCCCTATGCTTTTTAAAATTAATAATAATAAATTTATTTCTAACCCGCCCCTCTGCTTGGCAACCGGGGTGGTGTACAACAAGATTTAAAACAAACAACAGTTCAAAACACACTCCGACCCAATCTCTAACCCTCCCACCCCTTAAAAATTAAAATAAATATTATTTATTTTATTATTAAAATAAAAATTAAACTAGTGCAGAATTAAAATACAATTAAAACAACATAATACAATAGAGCCAGCTTAGGGCAACACAGGTAATGGCAACAAGAGCAACAAGGGGGAAGGATAATAACCACATCAATTGAGCCAGGAAAGTTATTCCGGGAAGGCTTTCCAGAAGAGATCCGTCTTTACTGCCTTTTTAAAGCTATCAAGAGTGGAAGTAAGACAGATCTCGTCTGGCAGGCCATTCCATAGTCTGGGAGCAGTCGCTGAAAAGGCCCACTGGGAGGTCTGAGACAGCCTAGTTTTCATAGGCTGTAGCAGATTCCTCTCAGAGGACCGGAGCACATGTGTGGGAGGGGGATCATACGGGAAGAGGCAGTATCTGAGATAAGATGGACCCAAGCCATATAGTGTTCTCTCTCCTGGGTGTTCCAGTAACAAGTCTGGCTGCCATATTTTGAACTAGTTGCAGTTTCCGGGTTAAGTACAAGGGTAGCCCCATGCATTACAGTAATCCAAATGTGAGGTTACCAGATCGTGTATGACAGTTTCCAGATCACTTATATCCAGGAAAGGGCGCAGCTGGCATATCAGCCGAAGCTGATAACAGGCACTCCTGACCTTGCATTCACCTGTCTAGTCATGTGAAGCAACGAATCTAGGAGTACCCCCAGACTGCGAACACAGTCCTTAAAAAAGGGTGGTCTGTAGCCCCCCCCCCCATGAGCTTCAGATTGGGGCCAGGGCAGCCTCACCGGCAGCCCCAGAGGCCCCAATCCACCATTTATCCAGGCAATGGAAAAAGGGCAAAACACTCCCTTCTCTGAAAAGGGCTGTCCTTGGGGCCCCAAGGACAGCCCAACTGGTGGATGCAAGGAAGAAAGAGGCCTCCTGGCCCCTTTCTCCCACGCTTTGTTCCCGCAGCTGCTTTCATCACTGCAGAAAGGGCGCCATGACGTCAGGTGTCGGTCCATCTGGACGCGGTGCACACCGAGATGTCATCACAGTGTGAGAGTATGGATGGCACCATTTAAAAATGATGCCATCCATATATGTTAGGGCTGGGAAGCGTGCAAATGCTGCTTAACTGTAGCTGTTTAACACAGCTGTTCGGTCTGTCTTCTCAGCAAAAGCCTTTGTGAGACTGGAGTGGCTGAGGTTTAACCTGGAGAAGGATAAGAGGGCACAGGAAAGTCAGGTTTAAATATTTGAAAGGATGTCATATTGAGGACAGAGCAAGCTTGTTTTTTGCTGCTCCATAGATTAGGACTTGGAGCAATGGACTGAAAAAGAGATTCCAACTAAACAGTAGGAAGAGCTTCCTCAGTTTATGAGCTGTTCAATAGTGGTATGTACTGCCTTGGATTATGATGGAGTCTCCTACTTTGGAGGTTTTTAAACTGAAGCTGAATGTTTATGTGACAGAGGTGTCACTTTTTGCAGCTCCTTCTTATCAGAAGGGTTTTGCCACTGAATCTGCTGACTGAATAATTCCCGGGTGCATGCCCGCTTCCAGGAGTGCTTCTTGCAGCTCTTTTCAGATATGGGAGTTTTCTGGCTGCCAGAGTGCTCCTTGAAGCAGGAATGCCCCCAGGATGTATTTAGGTGGCAGATTCAGTTGCAAAAACCTTCCAATAAGCTCAGGATGCAGCCCAAATTAAGATTTACACTGGATAGAGAGAGAACAGATTATTAAACCACACAATAAGCTCCAGAGTAAGAACTTCTGATAGTTGCCAATCTATCTTTTCTTGTGAATCTCAAGAGGATGAATGTCTAATTTCCATTTCATTTACATTGGAAGAGCAGAATGGTTTGTCTAGTGCCCATTGTTGT
The DNA here is from genome assembly GCA_034509955.1 of Urosaurus nigricauda. Classification (NCBI taxonomy): domain Eukaryota; kingdom Metazoa; phylum Chordata; class Lepidosauria; order Squamata; family Phrynosomatidae; genus Urosaurus; species Urosaurus nigricauda. The sequence continues at coordinate 178,863,936 of JAOEGL010000004.1, forward strand.
TGATGCTGCACTAACAGGAATCAAGTGTTTGTAAACCTGGCCATCTCTGAAGTATCTCATTGATCCCCCTTGAGCTGATTTTCAGATCTTCAAATTTTATAACTCAAAAATCATTTCTCTCTCTCTCTCTCTCTCTCTCCTTTAAAGCTGCTGGCCTAATTACATAGAAATATGGTGCTATACAAGTGTGGAGCATTATTTAAAAAAAAAATTGGGAAAGCCATTGGCACCTTTCCAGTGTCAAGGGAATTTATTTATTTATTATGCTCTTTATAAACCAGCCATCTGAGCCCCCAAGTCGAGAGAAAGTTTACCAAACGATATTTCACATAAACCATATGCTACTCTGAAAGCACATAATTTATAAACCTTTTAAGCGATTGTATTTAACAACCATCCCCCATCCCACTTTCAAGACAAAGCCCTGGCCCATTCCATCTGATCAGCATCATATTCTTCATGCAGGTGTTAGGAATGTTGAATTTTATCCAGATGGCAGGTGATGTTGAGTGAGAGACAGAGCAAATTAAAAACAACCGACTGCACACATTTTAAGAAAACCCTGTTCCTACTTTCACAGGCCAGGTGACACATCTGCTCTTTTTGTCAGAAACAGCAGTAGGAGTGGTGACCATTTGGCCACTGCTTGTCACAACCTAAATGGTTAGGATGAACAAATCAAAGTATAGGGATCAGAATATGAGTTTCTCTTTATATTTCCCTTTGGATATTTATGAGCATGGAGGAGGGGAAATGAAACCAATATGTTATAAATGAAGTCTCCCCTTCCCCTCCTCCTTTTTCTTTTCTTTTCTTCTTTTGGTGATTAGCATGTATGGGTTGGTTCATGTCTGGAGTTGGTACAGCAGTCATTCTTCCTAATAAACCCTTTTGATTTGTTGAAAGGTAACCTCAGAGCCTGTAACCAAGGTACCGGTGCAATGAGAGTTCCAATCTCTGTCTATAAGAAAGGATTGGTCCCATGGGCTACCTTGCAGTGCTTGTAACAGCTAATTGGGCCTGTTAGGGTCAGCAATTAGCTCTGAGCTATTCAGAACTTCTGACAGCACCACCTTTATCTGTAAACCAGCACTTCCTCGAACAACAATGCCTTAGATAATCTGAGTTCACCTAGTACTATACAAAAGTGAAGCAAGCTTTTCTGGCAAAAGGTTGTGCCCCGGGGTCATTTATGGAATTGGATCATTCGTATCACCATCAGTCCATGCTAAATAAAAAACGGATAGCTTTATGACATAGGGGGTAAAAAATCCCTGCTATACCTTATGACTACAATGTGGCTGCTTTTCTTTTCAGATACTATTGGAACATTATTGCAATCTGCAAGATACTTAAACTGTTAAAATAAATAGTAGTGTTACTTTAAAGACAGACATTTCTAATAGTAGTGTTACTTTAAAGATAGCCATTTCTGAGCACTTATCTGTCTTGATTTCAGGAATAATTACAGATTCAAAGTATTCCAGTGCAGTTAATACTTGTGTAGGGTGACCAGATTTTCTTACATCCTTTCATGTTAAGAGTTGTGCATGAGATTACATGGAGCTCATGACTGGACTGCTGAAATCTAGTCCAAGAATGAAACCAGTTAGACCCTGAGAGGAGCTCTGTGATAGTTCAATAAAACACACTGAAGATAAAATCATTCACACTGATGCTGATCTGGGCTCCAAAAATATTGTTGGTCCTGTGGAATATTTCTTCAGGCCATTGTTTGTTGGAGCAAGTACAGTTAGTGAGGCCTGAGGATGCAGACAGAGCACTTGTTATGATTAGGCTGGCCTCACGCCTTCTTGAACTTTGCTCTTTGGTTGATTAGAACTAGCAGAGATGAGTTGGCTAGTGAATGCCTCATTATGACATTTGCATTTACAGAAGCCATGATACATCCTCTTTTGAAGAGACCCACCCACTGACACACAGTTGCAAATATACTGGACAAGGTGTTTGAGAAGGTAGTATTCAAGTAGCTGCATATGTTTATGTGTGGACCAGTATATCTACACAGTTCAATCTGGCTTCAGACTCAGAGAAAAACAGTCTTAATTGCTGTTGCATCTTGTCTCCTATGCTATTTAACACCAGCATGAACCTACTGGGAGATGTTATCTGTGGATATGGAGCATGAACTCATCAATATACAGATGGCACTAGTTCTTTTTCTTTGTTCCAGCTGAATCAGAAGATGCAGTGCTGGATTGGTGCCTAGAGTCAAGTGAGCTGGATAAGGGGAAATAAACTGAAGTTTAATGTGGCAATCTGAAAACTCTTGGGCTAGGAGGTTCTCAACCCTGGAATTAAGCAAGTGATCTGTTATGGATGGTGTAACCCTCCTCCTGACAGTCTGGGTACAACCCACTCAGAATTTAAAATCAGCTAGGAAAGCTCTGTGAATCTCATGAGATATCTCATGGGGCTACTATATGTAGCAGGGTTTTGTCATTGGTGATATCCTAGTTTTGGAACTCCTTTCCCTTTGAGAACTCATTGTCTTCCACACGTTCATCTTTCAGATGCCAGTTAAAAGCATACCTATTTGTAAAATTGTAATTGGTACTGCTTTTATAGTACTTCAGCAAAGACTTGTAATTTATGTTTTTATGTTTTTTATTTTATTTTTAGACACGTGTAATTTTGTGGTTTTTAGCTTTAAGGCATTTTAGAAAATTCTAGTTTGTGATTTTATGTAAGATTCCAAGCTATTGTTAGCCTGTTTGAGTAAGTGCCATGTATAAGTCAAATCCATCCTGCCATACTTTTTTTGGGGGGGGGGGAGGGGGTCAGGCAGGACCAGTGTAGCTTGGCAACTATGATAAATGAACCTCTCAGCTTTTATCTATGATCACCCTACAATTGAGTTTAACAGTCCTCTTAAAAGAAAAAGTGACACTCTTATTTTCATAATTCACCAAATATGCAAAGTTTAGGTGGGTGGAAGCAGATGGACAGAGATTATGGTAAAGTCAGAGGGCACAATTGTGCCGTCCTTCATGTGAGAGGACAGCTGGATTTGATATGAAATTAAGAAGATAGTAACAGTTAAAGCAGACTCAGATTGTTGTTGTGTGCCTTTAAGTTGTTTCTGACTTATGACAACCCTAAGCCAAACCTATCATGGGATTTTCTTGGCAAGATTTGTTTAGAGGCGGTGGGTTTTGCCTTCCTCTGAGGCTGAGAGAGTATGACTTGCTTAAGGTCACCCAATGGGTTTCGTGGCCAAGACGGGAATTGAACCCTGATCTCCAGAGTTGTCATCCAGTGCTCAAACCACAACATACACCATGCTGGCTCGGATCCCTTACTTGGTAGAGAACTTCACTACTTCACTACTTTACCACTGGAAACATGGGGAAAGTATGTTTGAGTTTTCACTTATATTAACACATCAAAACATGTGAAAATAAACTCACCTAGGAAAGCTAAAGTAAGCTTTCCGTGTTCAGGTCTGTTTTATGTAGAGGGAAATTCAAACAGAGCATTCAAAAACATAAACATTCAAACCTGCCTTTTGAACTGGTAAAGGGATAATACCACTGCATTCCCCCCTCCTTCATATATAACAATAAACACTCAGATTAAAGAGATTTGTACTGGAACCCAGAAAATTTAGTATGCCTTTTCACATTAGTAGATTGGGCAGGGTTATCAAGAATGTTTAGATTTTGTCAAAATTCCATTTTATTTACTAATTATTAATTATGTCACACAAATAATTAGCTCTAGGATTTGTGGTTGGCATACTGTTAATGAATTATGATGGTGTGGCATAGTGGTGTGAGTGTTGGACTTTGACTCTGGAGACCACTGGAGGAACCTTGGACAAGTCACATGCTCTCAGCCTCAGGGGAAAGCAATAGTAAACACCTTCTGAACAAATCCTGCCAAGAAAACCTGGTGACAGATTCACCTTAAGGTTGCCATAAATCAGAAAAACTTGAAGGCACACAGCAACAACAAAATCTGCTCTTATGTCACTACAGCTCACTTTTGTGATCATTGTATAGGTCCGCAGTGGCATCATTAGGGAGGTGCGAGGGATGTAGACTGCACCAGGTGACACTCTAAGGGGTGTGACACCAGTGCTCCTCAAATATCTGTATTTTGGCAGAAACAGGGCATGGCATTTGGCTGTATATCTTTAAAATGCTGAAGAGATAGTGTAAACGGGATGAGGGTCAGTGGGAGGAGAAAGAAGAGGCCCCAGTTGTTGTTTTTTTAATTAAATTTCAAATTTCAAAATCTAATTTTTATTTTTTATTTTTTAAAATTTTTAAAAACATTTCTTTAAAAGCATCACATTTTGCCAAATTTTCACTTCAATCACATGAAACTATGTATATGTAAACACATTTATTCTGTGCATATGATATTGTAATTTAAAGATAATTTTAATTTTGCCAGTTGTCACAACTATTTATCATTAGATTCAGTGATATATGGGAATTACGATTTATGAGTAAATTAGTACAAAAATTGCTAAGGATTCTGATTGGGTGTAACATGGGTGGAGGTCAAAGGGGGGGGGCACCATAAGTTATTGCACCAGTGGCACCAACCCTAATGATGCCACTTAGGTCAGAATACTGTTTTGACATGCAATGAGAAATATTGCCCCACCCCCAAAACCTTGCATTGTAAGCAGCACAGCCTCTTAACACATCTATTTCCATATTGTTAGAAGGGGTAGGGGATTGTCAGAGATGCTTTCAGTTATTTTCACGTGACAGTCAGTTGCATGGTCCTCCAGGATTTCTCAAAAGCTCTCTGCAGATGATATCTTTGCAGTGTGTCCAACTTGATGAATGCATCTGAACTCATATCCTCCATTCTTTCACAACATGGCATGGCCATGTGGAGGGGGGTGCACTGCATACCAGGTGAGTTTGGGGCAGGGATAGCACTGGGAGATGTAGCTACATGAGCCACATACATCTCCTGATACATCTTGGCCTATATGTTAAACTGATTATCATTTGGCCTTTTTTTTTTGTACCTCCCCCCTTATTCCTTCTTTTGTTCATCTACACTGTAGAAGTGACATCACTTTAAGAGCTATAGCTCCATCCTATAGAATCCTGGGATTTGTAATTTTACAACGTCTTTAGCCTTCTCTTCCAAAGAGTGCTGATGCCTCCCAAAAATACAAATCCCAGGATCCTGTGGGATGCCGCCATGACAGTTAAAGTGTTGTTAAACTGCATTATTTCTACACTGTACATGAACCCTTTCTTTCATGTTCCTATTGCTTTTTCAGTTTTGTTAGATGGCATATTAACAATATGGTTGTCCCATTCAATTGAGAATTGCATGTAATACTTCCTTTTAATACTGAATATAAAATTCTCAAGTTAATTTTGTGATATTGCTTAAGACTTATTCTATTGGCCCTTTACCAGTCAAATATCCAAACTGTGACCTTAATGTATGTGTCTCAACAAGTGTGAGTCAGGATGTTGATACATGAGTGAAGAAATACTTTCAGAAGGATTGCTACAAGAAAACTGAGAAAAATTCTGAGCATACAACCGTACTACAAGTATCCTGTGTTTAAATATTTTTGAGGCACGTTGATACAAGAAAATAAGGTAACTGAAACAACTGTATTTACTTTTGTTCTTCGCTTATATATTCTGAGGAGAATTCTTATAAATATGAAACATGGAGAATCCATTGCCTTTAGGGGATATCCCACTCAACCATATGAGAGTGCTTTCCCCGACCATGAACTAAGGTCTACATCTGGTAGAATACTTCAGGCTGCCTTCAGAGTATTCTAGCCCCTGGTTTGCACCGTATTCACCCCCTTTACCTACTGAAGATGATGGATGGCTTTGGTCCCCATGCACCAGCCAACACTACTGCTGTTGCAGCAAGTAGCTCTGGGCTCAGAACAAGGTGCCCAGCCTTGGTCTGACCTCAAAGCAACTCATGTCTGTAGAATAAGGGACCGGCAGCTGCCTTTCACCACCAGTTGTCAGGTTTTCTGGAAAATTTGGAGTAAAAGCTAAGTTGTTTTAAAGTTGGACAAAGGATAGAAACGCTGAATTGGGTCTGGACATTGTATAAACAGCCCAGACCCAATTCGGGGTTTGGAGTATAGCGTTAATGTGAACCAGCCCTTAGTCACATCTGTCATGTACATCAGTGTGTATTGTTGGCCTTTGATAACGTACCCGTTGAAAACAGCCCTCATCTGTAGTTTCAGGGGTATATTATTGGTACCTGCAAGCCTATGCTGAATCAATAGACGAGCACATTATTTTGCTTATTATTTACCTATTTAAATTATTTATAGCCCACCTTTAAGCATACAACATCTTCCAAAGCAGCTTGTAAGGAAAAGCCCATTATATTGATACAATCAGAATTTTTTAAAATATATATATATATATATATATATATATATAAAAAGTATACTGAGTCATCAGGATTCATCCTACAAGGGCCACTGATGTCAGTTGAACCCTGTAGGAGTAAGGTGGCAAGGGACAATCCAGCTGGCACAGGCTCTGAGGGCCATTAATATGTGATGCGGTAGAAGACATAAATAGAATCCAATAGATTATACATGACATAAGAATCCATCTTGAGTGTTCCCTTCAGGAAACCTATAGCAATTCACAGTTGGGTATATTATAGCCTACTGCCTTGTCAGTTGAAGCCAAGTGTTGCCAAATTGCTGAAATCTTTATAGTTACATTCATGCCTCAGATTCATGTGTTATCTAACTTTATCTCTTGGGACTAACGTTCACACATTTTTGGCATATCTGTTGCGTGCTACTGGATTAGGTGGTTTCTTTTTTTATTCCCTTTTCCTGAGGGCTCTTGAAGAATTTTATAAGACCACAAATTTAAAAAGAAAGGTGATGCCCCAGGTGCATAATACGGTTTTTCTGTCCAAAATGACTGGAATGTCAAAATTGCTATAACCTTCCAAGAGAAATGCTAAATCACAATGTGATAAGAAAGGCACCCTCGACAGGTCTGCAAATGACAGCTCTATAATTTTGGCATTATTTTAATACAATGTGGAAGTGCCTTATATGTTTAAGCTTCATTTTACATCTATTTTAAAATAATAATTGATTCATACTTGTCTGCACAGGTTTCAATAGTTTCCCTTTCTTTCATTATTTCATTGTCTGTCTTTCATTTTTATTTCACTTTTTGACTCCCTCATATTTTCCCCTTGGCCTATAAAAATAAATTGTATTTCCTAGCATATTTAATTTTTCAACCCTTTTATCAAAAGAAGCAGATCTTTGCTGGTTAGAGGCAGAACTGACTCTATTTGTATGATTTAAATGTTGCATTCCCATACTAGTTTACCATAGATTAATGTTTGACAAATGTCTGGCCACTGATTTGATTGGAATCCTGAGCTAAATAGATATTTGCAATTGTGTGGATTTAGGGATGTGTGGACGCTTAGATATTATTTATTTTCACCTGTCTAGACTTGAGGAATGAAAAAGAGCAAAAACTCTTAAACCATCCTGGCCGAGACCAATACCACTTGACTCCACCTCTCTCAGAACCTGTTTCCATCAGAAGTCACACCAAAATATAAAAACGTGAGGGAAGAGGAAAGTCTGTAAGTCTTAAACTAACTGCTGTTTGTCTCCTTCACTCCCAGAGCTGTTTTTTAAAGTTGAATAGCAAGGAAATCTAGTTGCTGTAATTTTAAGAACTGTTATTTGAATTCATTTCCCACCCCCACCTAATTTCCTTTTCCTTTCATATTATTGTAAGTGTGCAGGCTGGGGTTGTGTTTTAATGTGTTCTCTCTCCAAGGTCTTTCCAACACATGTATTGTTACTTTTGCACCATTTTGCAGACAGCCGAGTCCCACTTCATTTGGGTTAAATGTCAGACACAAGAAAGTTTGGCAGCTGTCAAAAGGAGTTGCCTCGCAGGTCAGGCGCCACAATAAGCACGAGCACACCAGGCTGGAGTGAACATGGCCACAACTTTATTTAAAGCCAAACAAACAATAGGGTTGGCCCAAAGCATAAGGTCTGGATCTGGGCATCAGCCAAGCCCCCGTTGGCTAATGAATGGTTGCTTGTAGCCAAGCATCGGGATGACGTAGGTGCCAAGCCCCGCCCCGAAGCACCGTCGGGCAACAGTGCTCCTCCCACTCGATTTGCAAGGCACTCTAGTCACCGGGTGTCAATTGACTGTGGCCCCCGCACTGGCCACATCAGCACGCTCCATACACCCGGGTCGCTAGGACTCCCGATCCAGAGCCATCGAGCCCTGGAAACCCCTCACCCCCAGATCCAGGCCTATGCTGCCGCCCCCGCACCAGTTGTGACAAATAACTCCCAGGGAGGGAGGGTGGGAGAGCCGAAACTCGCAATGGCGCCTCGCCGAGCGCGCCTCCTGCTTATATAGCCCCATGGGCCAATCAGGGCCAGCCACGGGGCATGGCCCCGCCCACCGGGCAGCGCGGACCAATCAGCGCGAGAGGCGGGCCGACCACGGGCCAATCAGGCCGCCCGCCTCCGCGCTAAGCATTCTGGGACGTGTAGTACGTCCCAGAAAAAAGGCGGGCAGGCTTCCCGCGCTCTCCCTCCCGGCAGCCAATCAGGAGGGAGCCCGCCCCCGCAAAGGCTGCCGGGAAGAAGACCGCGGCGGGAAGCCAAGATGGCGCTTCCCGCGCGCGGCAACAGCGCCGGCCCGTTAAGTCGGGCGGCGCTTATTGTGGTGCTGGGAATTAAATATTTTTGCAGTGTTACTGGCCCTGGTAAAATTATGTCATATATCAAAGATCAGTGAGGCCAGGCAGATGTAGTATAGTATAGCTATAGTATAGCTATAGTAATGCCTCTCTGGACACACTGGAAGGAAATGTGTTCTACTGGTTTGAAGGTGCAGCTTTAACATTTGTACAATCCAGATAATTTACTTAAAGGGAATGAAGGGCCAAAGGGCCAAAGATAAATACTGACCTAAACAGAGGTTTCCATTGCAAAACTAGATAGGCCTTCAAGAGGCCAACCACAACACAGAGAAGTATAGCAGACAAAATAATCTGCCACTTTCAGTGCTGTCATCCAGTTCCCTATGGTTTCTTCCCTCAAAAAAGTGGGAGAAAATGTAAAGAGAATTTTAAGCAAATTTGCTCATGGAAAGGCAGTAACTGAAAGTTCCAATTTTCCAATGAATAATCTGAGTTAAAGGGCTCTTTACAACTTCCTCCAAGGTGTTTTCTTCACTAACCAGAGAGCTTGTGACAATGACACAAGTGAAAATGGGTGACAACAGACATGGGAGTATATGTGTGTACATAGTTAGCCGCCCCCCCCCCCCAAAAAAAAGAATTCACAACAGCAAGTTATGAGTGGGTGGAAATAATTTGCAGACAATACTATCTTGTGCACAATCTCAATCTGAGATGGTGCTGCATCTTATTCACGTAGATGGGAATAAACACAGAAGGGAATGATTGAAATGAAAAAATTAAGCATTGATATGAAAGTATAAAAAAAAAATCACACCAATCACAGAAAATGCTCATGTGTAGACTGGCCCCTAGTGAAGTGCAAATAATGTGTTTTATAATGTCAGACATTCTCAATCACTTCATAAGAAAGAACACTCTTTCATTATTTCTTTTTCATGCTAGCAGGTAATAATAATAATAATAATAATAATAATAATAATAATTATTATTATTATTTACTTATATCCTGCCTCTCTGATTGGATCAAGGCAGCTTACAGCAAGGGTAAAAAATTCAATACAGAAAAAATCCATTATCCCTCCCTCCCACATAAAAAAAATTCCAAATAACAATAACAATAATTGTGGTGGAAAATAATATGCATAATAATACATTTTTTCAAGGCTCACTAACATAAAGCCTTTCAAAAACCATTTATATATGCAGAAATGGGCTTCTCTCCCTTCTGTTTTATTTGCATCTCTTTCATCATTACAATCCATCACTTTCAAAAATAACACAATATTTCCCACAAGCATATATGTAAATATCTCTGTAGATTTTGAGAAGAGACAGTCCTTCCCTTCCAGCCACATATTCTACTAAAATAATGCAGTCCAATATCATGGAGATGGGGCCCCTTTAGAACAAGGAAAATCCAGTATCATCAGATTCTGTGCCAGATTTTGCCAGCATCCTCAATCACAACAATACCTATTGTTCAGCTTCATTCCATGATGAAAACGCATGCTCCTATAGATGTCAATGGTTCTCCTCAACCATTCTAAATAGTTCACTGATACCCATCTCAAAAGAAAGGTGGTCTTTATCCTACTTAGTATTATACTACTTATCTGATGCTAAGGATGGAAAATTTTTGCAGGCTTCCCAGTGTGATGGTGAGATCCATTACATTACACAGAGAAACTATATGAGACCGTAAGGCCCTTATCTAAGTGTGGGATGGGACCAATCTCCCATTACAGACCAGTGGATGGAAGGGCAACTTTATCAACTGCACTGGGCTGTCAAGCCATCACACTGTCAAATGCAAAAGCTTTGGGTCCTTTAGGGGCACAATATTCTGAAGAAATACATACAGGCCATATTTTCCCACACTCATCAGACTGACTCAGAAAAACTACTTGACCTCTTTTATGGATACAAATAATATCTGATGTTATTTATTTCCCAGCCAAAAAACTGGAATACCAGATCTTGGAAAAAACATCTTGTGGGAGTCTGGGAACAATTTTTAAGGAAAAAAAATGTTTTCTGTGGAAAAATATATATTTTAATACTGTCCTCTGTTTATAGATATTCCCATGGTTTCATGATTGTTAAACATAAAAATCATAAAGGTTCCTGGAAACAGCATTTTTAGACCTAAAATGTATTTTGTCTTTAAAAAAGCATAATTTTTACACCAAAAAACCCCACCATTTTTAGATATTCACCTTTAGTGCAAAGGTTTGTGCTAGTCTTTCCCATCTATTCATATTTCTATATTCTTGGTAGGATAGAGACAGTGATTTGCCAACCAATTTGTGTGGAGCCTTCAAAGCAGTTTAATTATATGCATGAATATAACACATCATGTTCAGTAATTTGATGAACAGTGAGGATCAAAGTCAAAAGAATCCTAAGTGGGATATTCAAAGAGTAAAAGTAGACAAAGAAATTATGAATATAACTGACAACTTTGAAAACAAAGTTGAGTTGCTATAAACGATTTTACGGCTAAAATACTTGGGGGAAACCTAACCTAACCAAGGTAGAAGTTGCTTCTATGACATTCAGCAGGATAGTTTGTGTGAATAGTACAATTTTATACAGATTTGATAAACTCACTGCAAATTTTGTCTTCCAAATTGAACTTATTTACTGATTCATGTTATTCCCTTGCTTAGTTTGTTAAACCATGTTTATACTTATTTTGTTTATTTAGTGATTCTCTTTGATTCAATTTTCCTTGGTAAGCTTAACATCAATCCATGACGTTCTTACCCTATTGGTTTCCAGTCCAGATTTATTCCAAAAGTAGTGTTCAATATAATAAGAACAAAACTAAGATACCAGGGGAGTGACTTCTTGTAGTAAATTCACCAACTCTTGGTCCAGGAGCTTAATTCATTCACTGTCACTCTGATTAGCTTGTTGGCAGCATATCATGACACAGAGTATCAATTCAGTTTTCTGGTGAAAAGCATCAGTGTACAATTGCAGATGGTTGATGTTATGGATCTCTATAACTGTTGTTTTTCTTTGTTTGTAAGGAGAGAGTTGCTTATTTATATTATGTTTGCAAAATCTGTGCAGGGAAGGAGCCTCTTCCATCTAATTTATCCACTGCTGGCATTTTGCCACTGCCAAACTCTTCTTGTGCTCATCTTCCCTGCTTATAAGAGACTCACCAGATGTTTGGTTGTTTGTATCCCTCTGCAGACCACCACAGAGAAATTACCAGGCTACAGATTTCTAAAGAAACCATCACTGTGATATGTAATGGATAAATCAGTTTAGAGTAAAACTGAAACAGAATTTTCTTATAAATAAATAATGAGTTGGTTTTGTTTTGTTTTTTTGTAATTTTTCTTTCTTCAAAATCTTAATGTTTATTTTATTTTAATCCTGTAAAATGAGTGAGGGGGTCATGGTGAGGTACTGAAGCTACCCATCTTTGATATTAAGAACATTAAGAGTGATACATAAGTGCTGTCTCTTTGAACTGCAAAAATGGTACACTGTGACTGTCATATTGTAGTAGTACCAGAAAATACAACTGCTAACTCACTTTCTGGTGTACAAGTTGTAATGCTGAATTGGAAAATAAGTATCTCTTTAGAATTTATTGAATGACATATCCCACCATCCTTCAACATTATTAATCTGGATAGGGCTGATAAACCAGTGGTGAACAAAGTGTGGACCCCTTGGTGCATACAACCCTGGGCCCTGCTTTTGGAGCTCATGAAGTCCCTTACTAAAAAAATTACTTACATGTTTTGGTGTGATTTCCAGGAGATGCTTACCTGAAATAACACAGAAACCCCTCTAAATACATGAAAACATGCAAAAATGCAATCCATAACCACCCCAGAACCCCATATTACTTCAAATACCTGTGTTTTCTTCTGCAACTACTCTAAAAAATGATGACAGGAAGTGAAGACACATCTCTACCTGTTGCTATTTTGCAAGAAGCTGCCAAAGAAAATAATAGATATTTGATGTGTGGGAGCATGGCCCACAGGGGTAAATGAGCGGTATAAATTGGGCCTGTGGCCCACGTCCCAGGAAAGATCTCATAAGCCCAGTACAGACCGGTGTTTTGTGCCGGCCTGGGGCCAAAAGTAGGGCTTGGTAGAATGGAGTGTCCGCATGCTCCTGAGCCCTACCGCATGCTGTGGGCACCATCTTGGCACTCCACTATTTACATGGGGCATGCCATGATGATGTTGCTTGGGAACATCATGAGGGTATGACACAACCCTTATGACACTCCTATAGCACTGGCAAAAGAAACTCTTTTTCAGGGCTTCTTTTCCCATTTGGTTGGGGGCATGGTGTCTGGTTGCCACGTCTCCAACCCTGTGCTTTTGGGGGCAGGACATAGAGCTGCTCCTTTTGGGCTGTCTGTATAGACCCTTAGCGTTTAAATGTTTAATACATCAAAATGTGATTTACAAAAAATGGAGGGAGGTGTTCAACAGTGGCACAACTGAAGGATATTTATTATTTTGCATTCACAAATGTAGAAACACAGTTTAGCTGGTGCAATCGTTTACCCACAGAGTAATGAAATCATACCCTCAAAAGAGCAATGCAACAAGAAAATACTGTTGCTTTTATGTGGAAAAGGCAGATATATATCCACAATCAGAAAGACAAATCCTAAAACTTTCAACCAATTGTTCACTAAACATATTTTCAAAATACAGAGTAGGAAAAGATACATTTTTGATTAAACTAGCCAATTAAAAAACAAATATGATTCATGAATCAGTGTTTGTACAACTGAAATGTATTTAAAGCAAAATAATTTTAAGTTAGAAGGGAAGGGAGAAAGGAGTCTTGTGGCACTTTTAGGACCGAGAGATTATATTTTGTGGATTATAAGCAACCTTCCTCAGATTCACTGATGACGAATCTATGACATGCATCCATAAAAACTCATGCTAAAATTAACCAGTTATTCCTGAAGTTGCCACAAATTATTTTCCCCTTCCCTTTTGCCTCTACTTAGCAATAGCATTCAGCAATAGCATTTACATTTCTATACTGCTTTATACTGAACTAAACAGTCTCTAAGTGGTTTACAACATGTGAACTAACTGCCCCCACAAGCTAGGTACTCATTTTAGTGACCTACAGAAGGATGCAAGGCTGAGTCAACCCTGGAGCCCTGCGATTGAACTCACAACCTTGTGGCTGCAAGGCTGGCAGCAATACATCATTTAACCATTGTACCATCAGAGGTCTCCTTTGTATACTGCAACAGACTGATTATGACTATCGCTTTGAAAATAAATTTAGTTAGGTTTTATTAATTAATCATTACTTTATATACTTTGTTTTCTTCAAATATCTGTCAATACAGATAAAATCAAAGCAGAGATAGAAACAAGAAACATTATCTTTTTTTAGCTTATTAATAACATTTTACCTTATTCTAGTACAGAACACTCTTTCATGAATGATGCCTGCTGCTTTTCTTGCTCTCTGCTTGTGGAACACTACCTTCTACAGTAAGGATGCTAACATTGTGGGTGTTTAGTGATTTCTGTCAGGAGAAGGATGCACAAATTTTTTTGGGGGGGGGGGGGAACTACTTCCAAATTTAGGCTGAATCCACACTGCAGACATAATCCAGTTTGACAACATATTAACTGCCTTGGTTCAATAATGCGGAATTCTGGGAATTGTAGTTTGTTGTGGCACCAGAGGTCTCTGGCAGAGAAGACAAAACTACAAAATTCAGAAAACTACACAAGCTCTCACAAAATTACAATTCCCAGAATTCCATAGGATTAAGTCATGGCAGTTAAAGTGGTGTCCAACTGGATTATTTCTGCTATGTAAATGCATCCTATGATCATTTTTTTTAAAAAAGAAAGTTGTGCAGATTCTAAAAAGATCCATTGCCTACAGATTATTTGAGTGATACCCCAAATGTTGTTGGGTGAATTCTCTTCTGTTTATGTACAATCCCTAAAGGCTGGCATAAAGGAAAAGAAAAATGTTGCACTGACTCAGGAGAAACACCACTCTTGAAGGGATATAAACATAATGTTTTTTTAAAAAATGTAATATATCCCTATCCTGGTGCAGGGGCTGGATTGTGTGTCCTTTGAAATCTATCTGCTCTGATTTTAAAATGTTAAAGTTTCCTGTGCATATTTTTATAAGTATTAAACTGGATCTCTTATTTACCTGTAGCATGACTCTGTACCTGGGGCATTACATGAATTGCAAAATGAAATGGAACCCCTGATTGCAGTGTGCCAACTGTTCATTTCCAAGAGCTGTGGGGCAGATTTTAATTCTGCAGGGTCATACTATTCCCTGGTGCTTTAACCCAGTTAGAATGGCCCAAATTAATCCTGGTACTTAATGATAGTAAACTCAGTTTAACCTTGGTTTAAACTATGTATTTATACATATCAATGAGAAAAATAAAACAGGTTATTGATTTTACATCCACTTTCACAGTGGTAATTAAAATGTACCTTTGCAGCCTGCAGATCAGCAGACTGTATATTTCAGACCAAATAACAGTTTCTCAGTAATTTTACTTTGGTGATACCCTCTGAAACTGCAGTGTCTTGAGCAGTCTTTTTCGACTGATGATACTTCACAGAATGTTAGGTAACATGAGTACCATAGAAGCAAAACATGGACACATTCATGGAAATTAAAATACTGGAAAATCAACTAGGGTGATCCACTCCGACTATTTCTGAAAGTCTTGCTGTCAACCACTTGGTTATTGCAAGCAGGGCAAGTAACAAGTCCCAAGCAAGGCCGTGTCCTGTTAGTCAAAGTATACCAAGGAAGTTTGGCAAGATATTTTTGCATGTTGGACTTGAACCATACCTATCAACTGTCTATAAAATCACAGAGGAAATAAGGAACCTTCATTGTTTGTTCGATTGTTCAATAAACATTTCCTAATATAGGATCTAAATCTATTTCACTGTAATCTGCACCCATAATTTATTATTTGTCCTATCTTACACAGTTTCTTGTAAACCATGCTTCCCTGTTACTCTAAGTTTCCTTACTCTTGGAGAGATTTAGGCTTCATCTGCACTGCAGAAATTATGCAGTCTGAGACCATTTAACTGCCATGGCTCAATGCAATAGAATTCTGGGATTTGTAGCTTGTTGTAGCATCAGTGCCCTTGACAGAAAAGGCTAAATATCACACAAAAGTACAAATCTGAGTTCCATAGCATTTGCAGTTGAAGCAGTGTCAAAATTATTTCTGCAGTGCAGATGCAGCCTTAGTCACCAACAATAAATACAAATTTATGGGTCATTCAGTTCACATATCATTACAGCAAGACTGATGGTCAGCTCTCATCCAAGTGATGACTCACACCTATCAGAAGCCATCTCAGTAGGTTGAAGCATGGACACTTCACCAGCCTTGTTGAAAGGGTGGGCCCCTAAAGTCTGCTCCGTCAAGTGTCATCACAATCACCCATTCCTGCAAGCTGAAGTAAAGCAGGAGTAGACTAAGTATGACCCATGGGCTTCATGTTTTCTCCTATGGATCCAGTTCAGGTCTCCAATTGCCTTGGATCCCTGAGATTTTTTTTTTTTTTTTTACAAACAGTCAGTTTTGTGATGTTTTGTAGGTCGAGCCCTCTAAAATCTAGGAGCAGGTGAATAGTTTCTCTTTCTTCAGTTTGTAGAGAGAGGAGAGATAGGAATAATAATAATAATAATAATAATGTTTATTTGTATACCGCCCTTCCTGCGATCAGGGCGGTGTACAGCATAAAAGTAAACAATAAAAACAATCAACTATATTACAACATTAAAACAATGTTTAAAACAGTGTAGGAGTTATAGTAGCGGTATGTCAGGGTATAGAACCAATATGGGAAGGGGGATCAGATGTGGGAGAGTGTCAGGGGTATGCGTGATTGAACAAATATGTTTTTAAACCCCTTTTAAATACATCAAGGGAGGCGGCCAGACGGAGCTCAGTGGGCAGGGAGTTCCAGAGGCTAGGGGCCGAGATGGAAAAGGCTCTCTTTGAAGTTGTTAATAGTTTAGCCTCTGGAACTCTCAATAGCTGTTGCCCAGTGGATCTAAGTGTGCGGGGCGGATTGTGTGGGGAGAGGCGGTCCATTAGGTACCCTGGACCTAAGCCATTTAGGGCTTTATAGGTGACGACCAGCACTTTGTACTGAGCCAGGAAGCGAATAGGCAGCCAATGGAGATCCTTTAAGAACGATGTTATATGGGAGGCCCTGGGAGCACCAGTGACCACCCGAGCTGCCATGTTCTGCACTAATTGCAGCTTCCGAGTGTGATACAAAGGCTGCCCCATGTAGAGCGTGTTGCAGAAATCCAACCGAGAGGTTACCAGAGCATGTACTACCGTTTCAAGGTCCCTCCGGTCCAAGTAGGGACGCAGCTGGCGTATCAGCCTAAGCTGAAAACAGGTGCTCCTGACCGTCGCATCCACCTGAGAAGTCAGATGGAGCGACGAGTCAAGGAGCACCCCCAAGCTGCGTACAGTGTCCTTCACGGGAAGCGTGACCCCGTTCAGGACAGGTGGAACCACCTCCATTCCTGGACCGGGAGAACCTATCACGAGTACTTCCGTTTTCTCTGGATTCAGGCTGAGTCTGTTTTCCCTCATCCAGTCCATTACCGATTCCAGACAGGCCACGAGAGGAGCGACGCCATCCCTGGTCACTGCATCAGTCGGAGACATAGAGAAGACTATTTGGGTGTCATCAGCGTACTGATAACACCGCGCCCCATGCCTCCGGATGATCTCTCCCAGCGGTTTCATGTAAATGTTAAAGAGCATGGGGGACAGAATGGCTCCTTGAGGAACCCCAGATGTAAGGGCCCTCTTATCGGAGCAAACGTCCCCCAGCTGCACCATCTGGAACCTCCCAGAGAGGTAGGACCGGAACCACTGGAGCGCAGTGCCCCCGATTCCCACCTCTGCCAGGCGTTCCAGAAGGATACCATGGTCGATGGTATCGAAAGCCGCTGAGATGTCCAAGAGCACCAGCAGGGACACACTACCCCTGTCGATGCCCAGACGGAGATCATCGACCAGGGCGACCATGGCAGTCTCAACCCCATAGCCCGCCCGAAAACCGGTTTGAAACAGTCATCCGAAGGAAGACTGTTCCACTAGCCCTGTAAGAGGACTAGGGAAGTAAATCCTGCACTATTTCATCCATACCTGTGTGCAAGAATAATTTCAGTAGTTTTCTCCTCACTGCAGGAAAAAAAATGAATATTCTTACACAGTATTCTCTCTCTATTCAGGTGTTCCAAAGTGTTGTAGAGAAATTATTCTCCTTAGAAAACCATGTGGGTTTTTTTGGACCTGAGTTCAAATAATATAAATATTCTTAAGATGCACTGCCTGGTTTTTACAAAAAAAATAAAAAAAAATAAAAAAATCTTTTTTTCTCTTTTTCTTTTTAAAAAATGTTTCTCTTTCCTCTTTACCCCTTTTCCCTTTTGTGTCCTTTTTGTATGTTTGTAAATAAAATAATGTATACAGTCAGCTCTGCCTTCTCTGAAGACAGGGTTAAGATAGCAGAAGACGATACTGTTTAAATAATGTCAAAGAAACAGAAGTGACCACATATGTTGATTTTATTTGCTGTAGTCCCGCTTTTATCTGAAGGGAGAAGCAGGAATTATAAATAAATTTTTATTATTATTATATAGAAAGGAGGGCAAGCAAAAATTACAGGTATCCTAACTCTGGGAAGGTTTAATAAAACCCATAATTCACAAACTAGTGATACCTTTTTTGGACGAAAAAAATAAACCAAATACAGGATGCAAACCTTCAAAGCTTCACTGGCTTTTTCATCAGGCAAAAGTGTTGCTTGATAAAGGAGAAAAAAAATATAAAAATATGATGACAGTCACAGTCCTGTATTTTGTCAAGGTGTTGTTGGTGTTGTTCTGGGTGGAGATGGTGTGGAGGGATATCTATGGAGGCAGGCCACTTCACCTTCTGGCCATGTGGTACTGGAAACAAAGAATTTAATAGTCCAGAAGCTAAAAATTTAAATTTTATTAGCAATATAAAAAGTCACTTCCTTTGATATCCAAGACATTTCTATCCTTTGTGAGGCCACAGCCCCCTCTGTTAGGCAAAGAACATTGAATTTCTCAAGAGAAGCCTCCATGCTTTTGCTTTAGGAAACTTTTAGGGACTGTTTTGGTAAAACATGCAAAATGTAGCCTCATTTTTTAAAAAAAAGTTTTACATTTGTTGGAAGTAGAAACCCCATTGGCCCCTGATTTTTTATATCCAGGAAACATACTCAGAGGCAGCCATGTTGGCCATAGAGTAAAATAAAATAACTACAAATCAGCCTTGATGCAAAGGCTTTCAAAGCTCCAATGGCTTCTTCATCAGACAAAGGTATTAAAAATCATACAGGGGAATTAAAAGAATGACGATGTTAGTCACAGTGTGTTACAGGATGTTCTTGCACATGCATGAGACAACTGGAGAGCCACATAAACTCAAAGGTATAGCTACTTTCCTGGCACTGAGTAATCCTGTGTTTCATAAAGGAATATTTATTTTTAATAATGGGCACAATAGCTCAAACTGTTTCTTACTTTGGCATCCACTACTAGATGCTTGTAATATTGCCAGTGCATAGGCATTTCAGTGGATATTTCCTAGCTGCCACAGCTTCACGGCTGTATTTACTTATAAATTCACTTGTAAAGATTGAGTGGAGCTAAGATTTGAGAAGTGCTGCCCACTTAATTGCTTCCTCTCATTACTTTCTCTCTTTTTAAAAAACAAAGTCATGAGGTAAGAACTTGATTATGATTAGATGGAATAAGTCCAATTTGAAACCAGCATACAGTTCTATAAACACTCAATTAGAAGAGTATAGGTGGAACAACCCCTATGATATATTGCATATTACACAAGGACACATACTGACACATGGGTCATTCATAAACACACATTCTTCTCAGGTTGTATAAATACATAAACCTTGCTACTACACACTAGTAAGAAACACATTTAAAAACTATGGCTTGAAGGAGGAAAAAAAAAGGGGACACAATTGAGATTAATAGTGTTCATTACCGACTCAGACTTCTGACCTACCCAAAATTGAAAGTATTTATTTTTCTTGCAGGAAAAAAATGGGGTAAAAATATGAGGGGTGTGGAGAGAGCTGGTTTATGTCCAAATTTTGCTTTAACGCTATTATTTAGGTTACACTAAGGTGCTTTTCTGTTGGCTTTACAGTACATGCCACTGAGCAGACATACAGTAACTGAATTGTTTCAACTTACCCAAATAACATTGAAATAGACTTAATTGTTGAGCTGGAGGAAAACCCATGTGTCTCCTGAGACTATTAGTGTCATTTAAAAGGCTAAATGTATCATAAAACCTGTCTTTAACAGAATAAAATTGTACAGACCAACACAATTTTAGCTAATGTTTTCCACATTTCTTGGAGGAAAAAAAAAGAGAGGTTAAAAAAGCAGCAGTTGCAAAGGAGAGTTGATACGCTTCATATGGAGAGCTTTCAGTCCTACAAGCCATTTTGTTCCACATTTTGTACTGCAATTCCTTACTGTGTAAGCATCCACTTTATAGAGAGTTGGACTTGAGATTGCCAGGTGCTCAACCAGAGAAGGTGTATATATGTGATTTAATGCTCTGACTGTAGCCCTTAGAGAGGATGTAGTACTTCCTGCAATGCTGCTCAAGTAGTCTACTGATCTACTTTCTTTTTCTTCCCAATGTGCAATAAAAATAAAATCCTGACAACTGCATCAGGTTAAGGGAGAAGCAAAACAAAAGAAATCACATGAGATGAAGAAGGCCTTCTAGAACAAAATCAAGCCTGAATTCTCTCTTAACCAAGCCAAGATGACTAAATTGGAGTTGTACTTCAGCCGCATCATGCAAAGGCACCACACATTAGAAAAGACAATGATGCTAGGAAAGGTAGAGAACAGTAGAAAGAACAGAAGACCTCACGTCGGATGGAAAGACTCAATGGGGCTTTCCAGACTGCCAGGAGAGGGTGACATGAAGTTGCATTTTCCAAAATGCTTATCAGCTACACTGCAGGTCCCAGGGGTGTATTTAAAAAGTATAGGGCAGCTACACTGAGGGAGTGTGGGGACGACTTATCTGAAGTCTTGTCTCTTGCTCAGCCACTACATTGGAGGCTGTATGGTGTACCGGTGCAACTGCGCAGTTCGCAGACGGTAACAAAAAAATAAAAAATAATAATAATAAAAAATTAAAGGTCCAGTGCATCCAAAATCCCCATTCATTGCTGCCCATGCAGCTGCTCAGCCTGTGTTTCTAGCATCCTGACAGCCTCCAATGTAGTGGCTGAGCAAGAGACAAGACTTCAGATAAGTCGTCCCCACACTCCCTCAGTGTAGCTGCCCTATATTTTTCAGCAATGGAACTTGTCCTCATCCATCTGAAAAACAAAGTGGCTGTCAATCCACTTTCTTGCCTAAGTAATATGTTTTTAAACCCTTGTTGTGCTCTGTGTGAGATAAGGGTTAGAGAATTTTCTTGCTTTTCCGGGATGGCAACACTTTAGCCATTTTTGGGATGGAAACACATAGGTCCCCATGTGAAAAAGTCAAAATTAACAACCTAGCAACTGATTGGCAGCTTCGAATAGGGTGGGATTAGGTGCTGAACAATTTCAATAACAACACGTTTAATTTTATTTGCTCCCAGGTAAGTGAGTAAATAATTGTAGCATGGTGTTTGTAATGGCATAAACCCTATTCAGACATTTAAAAAGTAGTTAAATCAACATATGAGACAAAAATCATGTTAGCTCACCCCACTCTATTATTCCTTTGCTTGTATGAAAAGTCTGAAGGGGAGTGAATTTTGTCTGTAACCCTGGAAAAACCAAGTCCTAGTTGGTGTGGAGAATTTTCAAACAGAAAAGTTGCTGGTATTTTTCACACAATCAAAGCAATTATAGACAGGGGCATGGTTAGCATCCTCCCTTCCTTGCATGCTGATTTAAGCCATTCCTGAATGTATGAATAGGGCTATATCCTCACTGAAATTAATATAGGTTGACCAGACCTCCTCCTTTGACATGCCCTACATTTCAACTGTCTGTCCAGGAAGAATTCCAAAATGTCCTCTATTTTGAGCATGACTAACAGGCTCATTGGGTAGCACAACATTTGCTGTTCCCCTTCGTTAAATATATCTACTTGGCAGCTTGTCCTTGCTGCAGATAGGGGTATAGGATGAATCCTTCTAAGTTCTTTTTTCCTAGGAGTAGCAGCAGGCAGGACTTGCCCCAGAGCTCAGGGCATGTTTGTTTCTCAGATGGGAAAAGGACAGCAAACGTGGTTGGCAAACGGCTGCTTGAAGACACAATGAAATTTTTCAAAGGGTTTTTTTCTTTAATTTCAGCACAAAGGACAAATGAAAGGACTAATTTAAATGTAGATTAAATCAAAGGTTTGTTGCTAGTAAAGTACAATTTTAAGCCTTTTCTTGTTCAGAGTTCTATAAGTATATTGCAAGTCAACAAGGCATTTTAATGAAGTTCATCAGAAAAATACAGTTGTATACATAATAACATACAGTATATCTAATGTATCTGTAAATAAACCATCTGAAATAATTTTTTATTTATATTAGTGTTTTTGTTTTTATTTTGCAATGTCTTCCATTTTTTTGAATGTTCTGTTTTTCAGTGCCTTGTCCTCCTTTGCCTTTATGACATCTAGTCACCCTGAATCAATGGGATGCATATGGCTAGTTTAAATCCCTGTGATTTCAATGGTATTTGAGGCATAAATTATTTCCTCTGCACCCAGTTAGAAATGTGTATGCTTTATCAAAGCTGCACAGTTCACCTGGACTTATTTTTACAGCAGAATTATAATAATGCTGTTCAGAATCAAAGTGGAAACCTTAATGTGACTAATTTCTGTCTAGAAATAGAAATGACAAAAATCTTTGTGATATATAGCATTAATGAAGACTGTGACTGTTGAAAATTCTTGTATGTATGCATATGTGTGAGCTGGAGGGGGTTTTATCCATCTCATCCTGAGGACTAACAACTTTAAAGTCACACAGCTCTCTATTTAATTTCCGTTAGGCTAGACTTAGAACCATCATGATGTAGTATTTTTAGCGGTGGACTATGATTTGGAGGGACTTTGGAGACCAGGGTTTGAATCCCCCCTTTCCCATGGAAACCCACTCAGAGACCTTTGGCAGGTCACATTAATCAACCTCAGAGGAGGGCAAAGGCAGAAACAGTCGAATATGCTCCTCAGAGTGTGGTGGATTCTCCTTCTTTGGAGGTTTTTAAACAGATGGATGGCCATGTGTCAGGGGTGCTTTGATTGCATATTCCTGCATGGCAGGAGGTTGGACTAAATGACTCTTGAGGTTTCTTCCAACTCTAAGATTCTATGATTCTATGAAATCTTGCCAAGAAAACCCAGTTAGACATTCACCTTAGGGTTGCCATAAGTCAGAAATGACTTGAAGGCACAAGACAAGAACAGCAAGGCTAGACTTAAATGTATGATAAAATCTCTTGCCCAATAAGCCTTCAATCTGGCAGCTAAAACTCAGCCTACACAGAAAAATCTCACAACACATCTGAAATACTTCATTGTTGTTGTTTTTTCCCTCAATTACAATGTTCTGTGTTTTATGTTTGTTTTTTAAAAAGCTTCTGTTCTCTTTTTCACAGTCCGTGTGATAACGTTTATCCTGAATAAAAGAAATAATGGCAGTGCTATTTCAAAGTGGTGGGGGGGGGGTGAGAGAGGAAGAAGTTTAAGTATTCCTTTTATACTGTCAGAGACACAAAAGGTTGCACCTTTCTTCCAAAGAAGTTTAAAATATAGTGGAGAAATATCAAGGATAGAGACAAACAGTGGATCAAATCTCCATAGAAGGAACAAATCTTTCTATTTATCTGTCTTGGGTATTCACTGGAATTGTATTTCGACTATCATGGAAGCTTTTTCAAAGAACTTCTGCTAACATAATTGTTATTTTTACAAGTTTGGTTGCTATGGAAATACATGATGTAATCCTTTATTTCCATCACCATTGTTACTGCTTCTTCCACTTAGCCAAGCTTTACTTTTAATTTTCCTTCTCTGTTAGTCCAGTTAATTTCTTGGAAACCTTCAAACTAGGTTATAATTACCAATTTGAATGAGCCCTGGTGCCTTCCTGCAAAGACATACCTTTCCTATAACTACACTCTTTGTCAAGATTTTCCCATTACAGTCATGTGTGAATGGAAGCAATTGTAATTTCCTCATGGTGGTCTATTAAAATGAAGTTGAAACCTGTAAAGCTTTGGGAAGTAGTCTTTGGAAGTTAAATGATTGTTTATGTCTAGCTAGAGGTTGGCATATTTAGTTGTCACTTAGGGAAAGAATTGGAGGACAAAACATGGAACCTCTAGTTTTTTAGATAGATAGATTTTGGGCTATAGAAGTTATCCAGCTAAGAACCACATCATATGTTGTCACATATGTTGCAATATGTAGTTTTCCAAGTACGTTTGGTCCTAGTCCTTCTGATGAGAGGAGCATCTCCTATCTATGCAGTAGATACTTTGGTTAGTTAGATTTCTATGGCATCTCCAATCCCCATGAATATCTCTCATCTTTCATAAAAAGAACCAGCTCTTTTACAATGGAGACAATTGACTATATTTGAGCATAATATTCATAGCAAAAGCCTGCTTCCAAACATTTACTCCTACCCTGCTTCAACAAAATAGACCAATGTGACTGATAAGCAAATTACATCAACAATGCGAACAAAAGAAGATATACAGTGCAAGATTTATAGCAGGGAGGACCACTGTTTTCAGATTTCTATTTTTTTTTTTTTTTCATTTTCAACACCGGTATCATTAGAACCAGGAAATATGTGAAGCATGATTACAATGCAGTATTTTCATGATTTAAAGTCCTGCAAAGTAGTCACCAACAAATTATGATAACTAATGATTATACAGTTCTTAACCCAGATAATAATACAAGAGGCTTTGGTATCCACTGGGGTTTGGTTCCAGCACTCCCCATGGATATCAAAATTAATGGGTGCTCAAGTCCCATTGGTGTCCCTTATATAAAGTAGCCAAGATCAAGGTTTGCTTTTTGGAATCTTTTTTTGCATGGACTATTTACAAGCGTGGATGCTAGAATTAATAGATGCAGAATCTGTGGATATGAAGGGCTCTTTTGCTTAGTGGAGTTTCCCTCTCAGGCCCCCTAGCCTTTAAGAAATTTGTTGCTAAGATATACCAAATTCTTGAATTATCAGTTTTAAATTCAAAAACCAGTTTTTTGCCTCTGGTGTTCATTTTTATCCAGAAAAGTTGGTAGAAGGAACTCCTTAACTGCAAGGTATTTGTAAATAAAAAAATGACATATATATTTGGGAAAGTAAGTTACTGTGAACCCTAAGTATTTCTTTATAATAGGATGACATGAAGAAACCTCTTATAAATAAAAATGAACTACTCAATTCTTTAACTTCTATTGTCCTTATTTATTTAAAAATTTAAACTGAATTTGTACATTAGAAATTTTTTTAAAAAAATTATTTTTTACATGATATTGCTCAATATTACTCAAAACATTACACTCCTTCTTACCCTTCCCACTTTCCACAACTTTCCAAAAGTCAAAAATATTCCTACTTCTAACATAAAACTCTTGAAAAATGTGGGTCATGGATTTAATTACATTATTTACTTCTTTTTATACCACTTAGAAATAGTCAGACCTAAATGTATGAAATATAAAATGTTTCTTAAACATAACCATACCATGAACTGTTTATAATTGTTACTGGTGTCTTTCCTTTTCAGTACTAATTTAAAGTAAGCTAATAACCTTCTTCTATGGGCAAGGGATTTCACTGAAAAGTGCTATGGCAAATTAGTCGATAGATAAGTAAATGTAAACCTATAGTAGCATCTGCAAAGGAAATTGACATGTTTGTATTAAAATTAAGTATTGAAATTATCAAATCCAACAAAAGGACCTAGATCCATTTGTTAGTTGCAGTGAGAGTAGACCTACTGAATTGATTATAACTGGATAAGTGAATGGTTAGATAAATGCTGTTGATTCAGTAGGTCAGCCCTAGATGGAACAAACAGTTGAATTTAGGGCAGTGGTGGAAAATGTGGCACTCCACTTCCGGTTTAGCCGCGGAGGTGAATGATAGCGCGAGACGGAGGCTCCGCGCTATCTCCTTCAACTACAGCAAGCTAATTAGTGGGAGAGATATCCTGGAACGGGGGAGTCCCAGGATACGAGGCTCGTTAGAAACACAAATCTTTCTCTCCGGTGACAGAGTCCCAAGGGATGAAACCAAAGGAAGAAAGAATGGTGTTGGAGGGCATTCGTTGCTGTGGTGTGTTTCCGTAAGGTACCAGCCGAAGCAGCAAACTTTTCTTGTTGGAGTGGTGAGGAGTAGGGTTAGTTATCCCCCCCTTGGCTCTTGCAATTTCAGAGCAATTTCCCTACGTCATTTTTAACTCATAAAGAGATAGCCCTACCTCAAAAGAACAAGATTAGATCATTGTTTTTCTTTTTCCTTCTATTGGAGTGCCTCCAAGAGACACTGCTGAGGAAATCTTGTGAAGGATATCTACTTCTC
Source organism: Urosaurus nigricauda (assembly GCA_034509955.1). Lineage (NCBI taxonomy): Eukaryota > Metazoa > Chordata > Lepidosauria > Squamata > Phrynosomatidae > Urosaurus > Urosaurus nigricauda. Next base: position 178,890,328 of record JAOEGL010000004.1, read on the forward strand.
CATTCCACTCCACCTTTGTTTGGGCAAGTGTTATACTCCCCTCATAAGTTTTGCAAGCTGCAGTGGGAGATTCTTCATGCTGTTTAAAAGTGTGTTAAAGAAGGACAATTAACTGCAAGTCGCCTCCTTTGGGAGTTGTGTTTGGAGTACTCCGCCCTAAGCAACTTAAACAACTTTAAGAGCCCAAAGAGGAGATATTTGGTGATATCTGGAACAAACAAAAGTGAACTGAATTTATATCTCCTAATACAAGGAAATGTTGTGGTGAAAAAGAAGCAGGACCTGGAGCGAAGATAGGAGACGAGAAACAAATTATATTTACTACTGGAGACAATCGTCCTTCTCACTCCTCCCTTCATTGGAAGGGAAACTTAATCTTGAAACCCTGGGATCTAAGGTAACTGTGTTTTGTAGCTACAGGTGCTTCTCTCTATGTTTCGATCTCCATTGCAATTGGCATCCTCTGGAAATTGAACTCATTGCACCTGAGGGAAGAAGCCGCAGCTGAAGCAATTAGAACAGTCGAAGCAAAATTATCGCGTTTTGATGCGTTTTTGAGAGCAAATGGAGAGCAATTTATAGAATCATAAACTTCATTGGAGATTTAGCACTACACACCCTCTCTGAATTTCTGAGTTTAAGAAGAAACACACTGGCTTGGACTTGTTGATATTTAATTTTGTTTAATGGAAGATATAGTGTTCCCTCCCTATTGAAACAAACTCGAAGGTTTGGGGCATTTAAGAGAACAACTGGTATAGTGCATTATTGAGTATTGTTGAGACTGGCAAAGTTGTTATCTTGTATTATAGGACTTATTTGGCTGTAATAAGGTATATGCAAACCAGAAGTATGACAGCAAGAAGGGGCTCAGTAGGACAACCCGATGTTAGTAATATTATTCTCCAGGAGTTGCGGGAATTTAAAAAATCATTTAAGAAGGAAATATGGGATGAACTTAAAGAAAATCGTTTGGAAATTAAAGAGGAATTGCAAAAGTTAAGGGATGATGTGCAAAAGGATTTTGATGGCCTGGGGAAAAAAATTGATAATCTTTCTAAAGAAATATCAGGTATTAAAATTGAGATGGAAGAGGTGATAGAAAGGACAGAAAATCTAGAGAAAAGAACTGATGATTTAGAAAGAGCACAGTTAAGGGAACAGCAAATTGGACTTCTACAAGAAGTTAGATACAGAGAACGGGCTATCAAGATCAGAGGCTTGAAAGAGGAACAAGGGGAAAGTTTATACGACAGGGTAATCCCAATTATAGCAGAATACATTGGTCTAGATGAGGACATTTTAGAGGCACAAATTGACAAGATCTTTAGGGTCTCAACTAGGATAGCGTTGGAGAAAAAACTAGACAGGGATATAACGATCTGTTTTACCGGCACAAGAATAAGGGACATAATTTTAAAACGTAATTATGAAAAAAAGTTAATCGTAAATGACAAAATCGTGGAAATTTATAAAGACTTGCCAATTCAAATAATTCGAAGAAGGCAGGAGTATAAATTTTTGACCGCGCTTCTGCAGAAAAAAGGGATATTGTATCGTTGGGATAAAATAGAAGGTGTAATTTTTAATTACCAGCAAAGAAGATATAGAATTAATTCAACTGACCAGGCAAAAATTTTTTTTGAAAAGCTAACCAGGGAAACTAGGGAACACGAGGAGAGGAAGAAGGAAAAGGAGAAAAAAGAAAAGAGAGATAGAGAGGGGGAGGGAAACGGTTCAAATATAAGGAAAGAAAATCGCATAGGTAGTGTACTGGGCGAAAGTGGTAGCCAGGATCTGTTGGATTTAAACGCGCCGCCTTCAGATCTAGGTGCGGTAGGAGGAGAAGGAGGATTGGGTTAATCTCCGTGGAATAACATATCATCATTTTTCTTTTGGCTAAAAGCAAAACAGTTTATAAAGAATGGGATTTAAGATAGCAACCTGGAACGTTAAAGGTATTAGCCAGGAAAAGAAAAGAAGGAAAGTTATGCATTTTTTAAATAATAAAAATTTTGATATTTTATGTTTACAAGAAATTAAAATGAGAGACGGAGATGTGAAATACCTGAGAAATAATAAATTAGGAAAGTTATTTTATGCCATCATTAATAAAAGGAAAAGAGGAGTTGCAATGTTTGTTAAACAAAAATGGGAACCGAAACTTGTGGCAAAAGATGCAGATGGTAGATGGATGTGCATAGAAATTAAAATTGATAATACAAAATATATGATATGTAACGTTTACGGTCCCCTTGAGAGAAAGGACAAATTCTACAAAAAACTACATGCGCAACTAAACGCTATAGAATCCGAAAACTTAATCGTGTTGGGGGACTTTAATGGTGTTCTAAACCCCATAAAGGATAGAAAGACTACTAAAAGGAAAGCTAAAAAATTTCAGGGCAAATTACCCAAGAGTTTTTTTGAAATAAAAGATTTGTTGAACTTATCTGATATGTGGACACATTTGAAAGGATCCAAAGAGGGTTACACTTTTTTTTCGGATGCACACAAATCACACTCTAGAATAGATTTAATACTAACCTCCAAAAGGCTACTGATGCAAGCAACAAGAATGGAAATTTGGCCGAGAACTTTTTCAGATCATAATATGTTAGAAGTGGATTTTGATTTAGTTAAATATGGGAAAAGAAATTGGAAGCTAAATGAAAGAATATTGGAAGATGAGGAATTTGTTAATAAAATAAAACAGGAATTAAACTTTTTTTTAAAAGAAAATAGTGATAAAGATACTAAAATGAAAGTGGTGTGGGACGCTGGAAAAGCATTTGTAAGGGGTTTATTCACACAAAGAATGATAGAACTGAATAGGTCTGAAAAACAAAAAGAGACAAAATTAAAAGCGGAACTTAAAGAAAAGGAGCAAGAACTACTAGTAAGGGAAAAGGGAAAAGAGAAAGAAAGAATACAAAGAGAAATTAAAATTTTGCAAGGACAATTGGAAAAAAAAATAGCAGAAGATATAGCTTGTAAATTGCAAAAACAGAAACAAAATCATTTTGAAAATGCAAATAGGATAAGTAAATGGTTGGCATATAAACTCAAAAAAGAAAAAGAAAAAAAATAATAACTAAAATCAAGTTAAATAACAGGGAAATATGCAACCACAAAAATATCCAAATGGCTTTTGTTTCCTTTTTTGAAGATTTATTTACGGAAAAAGGAAACAAACTTAATGATAATCAGATAAAAGAAATTTTTGAAAGAAATTGTATAGTAATTAAGGAACATCAGAGGGATAAATTAAATGCAGAAATAACTGTGGAGGAAATTAGTATAGCAATAAGGAAACTCAAAAATGCAAAAGCCCCAGGTGAGGATGGTCTTACCGCGAAATATTATAAAACATTTGAGAAAGAACTACAATTACCATTACTACAAGTATGCAATTTAGTGAAATTAGAAGGCAAACCATCATCATGGGGCAATACATTAGTAACACTGATCCCTAAAGAAGGCAAAGACGAAACGATAATTAATAACTATAGGCCAATAGCCCTAATGAACAACGATTATAAGGTATTTGCAGCAATTTTGGCGGGAAGGTTAAAAACATTGCTAGAGGAAATAATTCACAAAAACCAGAATGGATTTATACCAGGCAGAAAAATTCAAACCAATACAAGAAATATTATTAACATTTTAGACTACTATAACACCCACAATGAAAAGAAAGCCGCGTTACTTTTTTTAGACGCGGAAAAAGCGTTTGATTCTGTGAGGTGGGAGTTTATGTTCCAATTATTTAAAGCAATGCAAATGGGAGCCAAATTTGTTGCCAATATAATGGAAATATACAATAAACAATCAGGAAAACTAATAGTAAACGGAGAACAATCAAACACTTTTAGTATTAGTAGAGGGACGAGACAGGGTTGTCCCCTATCCCCCCTCTTATTTATTCTGGCCTTGGAATTTTTATTGAACAACATAAGAAACTCAAATAAAATTAAGGGTATCAGATTAAAAGGTAAAGAGCTTAGAGTGCAAGCCTTCGCTGACGATTTAATGGTGGTATTGGAAGATCCTCTTAGAAATATTGAGAACTTAATGATGGAGTTAAATCAATTTGGAAGATTAGCGGGATTTAAAATAAATAAAGAAAAATCTAAAATATTGGTTAAAAATGTTACTAATGAAGAGAAAGCATTATTAAGGGCTAAATCGGGGTGTGAAATAACCAAAAAGGTGAGATATTTAGGAATAAATATCTCTGACAATAATATGAATTTATTTGATAATAACTATAAAACTCTTTGGAAGGACATTAAGCGAAAAATGAATAATTGGAAACATTTGCACTTGTCTTTACTGGGTAAAATCAATGCGGTCAAAATGTCTATACTTCCGAAGCTGCTATTTTTATTTATGAATCTCCCCATCGATATCAATAACACAACAATAGAACAATGGAATAGAGATATGCGAAGCTTTATATGGGAAGGTGGCAAGCCCAGAATTAAATGGAACTATTTAAAGGAAAAAAAAAAACAAAATGGGGGCTGTGCATTACCTGATATCAAAACTTATAGGTTAGCCTGCAATCTATCTTGGCTGGAAGATTGGGTGAGATTAAAGGACAATGACATTTTAAATTATGAAGGAGCAGTCTTGCGGTACGGATGGCACGGCTATTTATGGTATAATAAAAGCGCAGTGCATAAAGATTTTTTTAATAACCCAATAAGGAGGGGATTATTTAAATCTTGGAAAGTTGTTAAAGATAAATTTTATTCCAAAATCCCAGGGTGGGTTTCAACGCAGGAAGCCTTTGCAAATAGATGGGACATGCAAAACAAATGGGTTAGATATAGCGATATACTTGAGAACAATGTCAGTACGGGCTTAACCTAAAGCCTAGAGAAAAACTGACTGCAGAAGGAATAATTATAAATTGGTACACTTATTTTCAAATCAAGAATAGATTTGTTCAGGATATGAATTTATCGGGCGTGGATATCAAAATGTCGGAAATGGACAAATTACTCATGGAGAATAATGAAAAGAAGATCTCTAAATATTACACTTTGCTGAGAGAAAGGGACTTTGAACGGGAACCAATTAAGCAATATATGGTTGATTGGGCGAAAGATATGGGGAAAGAAATACCATTGGAAGCGTGGGAAAGGACCTGGTCTCGTACAAATTCTTTTACTCAGTGTATAAGTTATAAAGAAAACTTTATTAAGATTAGTAACAGGTGGTATTATACTCCGGCAAGATTAAAAAAAATGGGTAAGCTAAAATCTGATAAATGCTGGAAATGTCAGGAGACAAAGGGGACAATGATGCATATGTGGTGGGGATGTAAAAAAATTAAATTTTTTTGGGAAGAGGTTCATAATATAATTCAAAAAATCTTTAATATCAGTTATAAAAAAAGACCAGAACTCTATTTGTTGAATATGACTTTCTTTATTAAGAATGAAGATGAACGCAGATATTGGAAGATAATACTATACTTGATAACCACTGCTAGGTTGACCATAGCAAGTCATTGGAAGGACACAAAGGCATTACAAATAGAAGAATGGCTTCTTAAATTAAATTCTATTATACAACTAGACTTAATTTCTAACAGTTTAAAAGGGGAAAAAAATGAAAAAATACAAATGGAATGGATTAAAGTGGTATCTTATCTTAAAAAAAGGTGGAAACTGGAGGACAGGCTGGCCGAAGCACTTTTATAACCAGTAACTAAAGATGGAAAAATTCCTTATAGTTATATAGTTGTGTAAATAATATAGTATGGCACGACCGGCTCAAACTTCGATCACTCACTTTAAGTAGGGTTATAAAAATTACCCTTCCTTAAATATGGTTGGGGATGATATCAGGAATGCACCATATGAGTAGCTAAAAGGGAGCATTACATCAATTTGCGAGTGTATGTACATCTTGGCATGGAATCATATACAATGTCAGGAAATAAAAAGGGAGGGGAAAAAAAAGCTAGGAAGTTAAATTTACCGTTATTTGTGTTGTTCTGTATCCTGGAAAGTATAATTTTTATATATGGAAACGATTATGTATTCAGGAAATGTTTTGTTCTTTTTGCATTATGAAATTTAATAAAATTTAAATTCTAAAAAAAAAAAAAAGAAAAGAAAATGTGGCACTCCAGATTGACTGTGCTGGCTAGGTCTGCTGGGAGTTGTAGTCCAAGAACATGTTGAGAATCACATAGTTTTTACACCTGATTTGAGCCATGGTATGGAGGAAACCATATTTTCATAATATGAATATTAAGAACAACTCTATTATACTCTATAATATATGTAATACCATATAATACTGTATAACATGTAAAAATGTCATTTAAAACATATATTTTCAAATAGTATAGCTTTGGTTAAAGCATTTTGTTGGAATATTATTTTACTTTGATACTATACATATATACATAAAGTATGCCTATTTTAAATGCTAATAATGAAATGATTTTTTTTTTTTTAAAAAAAAACTTACATCATAAAAGAAACTATAATACAGAAATCCCAATGAAAGAGCCAGAAGTGTTATAATACCAGGGTACGCAACCCTTGACTTTTCTCATTATTCATAAGACAGTTGCTAGGTGATATGGGCCTTAAATATGCCCTGCCATTTTGATCTCTTATTGTGAGAGGTTTCAGATTAAATGTGCATGCTGCATCTGAAAGCTACCACTTCTCCACTGACAGCCTTTAAAAATATGCAAGAAAAAGTAATACATTTTTTTCCCACTGGCAAAACAAGCTGGATTTCTTTCTTTCTTTCTTTCTTTCTTTCTTTCTTTCGTATGTGAACACTTGTGTGAAGGGACTGGCCTGCTGTTTGTGCTAGAACAACCAGCAGTTTATTAAACTGTTTACCACTGCTTCAGTGACAACTGAGAAATGGGAAAGGTTGCCCCAAATTCTGCTCATGTCACATTGTGCAAGTGCTAACAGCATAATCATGGATGTGTCTGCAGAGAAGTATGCTTGAATTCCATGGGACTTCATCTTAGCTGGGTTAGCCTTAGATTAGTGCTTTAATGTTCATTTTAGTCATATAGCTTAAGCTAGTTAGTGCAAATTTGTAATCAACAAAAGGAGGATAAAGCAGATGTCTATTAAGATTACTGCATTTCAGGCCATGAACATTCTCAGAAAGTTCTCAAAATGGGAGCGGTCACTCCCACTATTATGCATAGATGGCTTCCAGTCCCAACCGCTCCTGTTTAGTGCCGTTCTGAGAACGTTCTGAGAACATTCCTGGCCTGCAATGCGGTAATCTAGAAAGACAAAAAAAGAAAAATGGCCAGTGATTTGGCTTGTTTGAAGCCAGTAATTGCTTGGCTTATTGATAGGTACTCAACAGATACCTTTAGAGAGAGCTAAGTAAATGTTGCAGTTCCTGGTGCTGAAAGTTCAGATCTATATATCAGCTTATCTTCTTGTCACTGCAGGTAGTAAAATACAGTAGGCTAAAAGTCATTGCTAAAAGATATAGGAAGGGCAAGACCAAGTTCTACTTAAAACAATCAGATTGATATCTTTTAAATGTAACAACAGCTTTCATTTACTTTATATTAATTATGAATGTAGCAGGTGAATAATTATAAGGGAACAATCTATGTAATTTATACCTATGAAGCAGATTGCATAAATGTGTCAATCGTATTACAGTATTAACCAAGAAATGTTATGTTCATCTTGAATGGATATATGACTGCTTATTCCTATCCTATTTTCTTCTCATTCTTTGTGATCTTAATCCTGGTCCCTATTCTGCTGCTCTGGCTTTTTGACATTTTGTGTTGCTGTTCAGATTTAACACTGGTAGGGGTATTTAGTTGTAGGTCTTTATTGTAGGGCTACTTCTCTACCATGTTTGCTCAATAAAAGCAATTCTATTATTCCAAATCACTAATGGATAATATTTCATGTTATTATTTTAATGTCTGATGCTTTTATTGCTGCTCTTTGCTCTCTTTCTCTTCCCCCTCTCTCTTTGTACTACTGAAAACGTACTATGTTTATTTCTGTTTTATTGCAATCATACTTTTAGTGGTTTTATATTTTGATTGTTTAACTTCTTGATTGTTTAACTCTAAAACCATTTTAAGTTTAAAGGAAGGATACAAATCTTAAAGATAAGCAACAAAATTTTACCAAAAAAACAAACAAGCATAAAAAAGGAGCATCAAAAGAGCACTAACTATTTTGCAAGTAAAAATGCCTTTGCCATCCATAGAATTCAGAAGTTTTCTTTCTTCTTTACTATTTCCTTATGACATGTCTTACACCTTGAAACAATTAGCGGGGTGAAAGCTGTCTTCAATGGAAGTCCATTCCCATCATCAGTGTTAATATGGTGTATAAACCAGGCAAAAGCATGAACAAGCAAAAATAATCACAATCATAACTTTTATAAATTGAAAGCAGTGCCATCTTCTTTTGTCTCTCAGGTATAGATTCAAGAATTTGCTATTTGGTTCTACTTTCTTTCAGTGTTCCTTTCTTTCAAACTGTTTTAAAATTAACATGAGCTTCAGGTAGCATCTTGGACCAACCACTCCACATCATACTGTATGCTTCAAGCAGCAATGAGCAAGCATAGGTTTTGATAATAATGTGATGATACCACATCAGTACTCACTGTGTTAGGACAATTGCTCACAAAGTGCTATATAGACCTACATAATCCTGGTGGTACCACTATAAGCAGGCTTGCCATCTATGCATAATAATTTTGTGGGTTGTTCACTCTTCTCTCGATAGCTATGTCTGCCTCCCCAACCATATTTTCTAAAGTCAGAATTTTGTGTAAATCTTTTTTCTGAAAGTCTCTGTGTAAGAGAGTATCTATTTGGATGTGAGAGGAAAAGAAAAATAATAACCATGCTTTCAAAATAAAGAAAACATAGCCCTGTACAGGTTTTATTGATGAACAGGATGATGTAACGTGATTGGGATAGAAAATCAGGCATATCACTCCCACCCTAGCCCCAGTCATCTCAGTTTACACTCCCTATCCTATGTCTTCAGTGAGTAGGAAAGGGCTTCTGCATTCATTGGGCCTCCATCCAGTCCCTGGAACATGAGTTTCTGGTCACATGGAGACATCTATTTGCATTTAAGTGACTTTGTGCAGAAGCCACCTTTACTTCTAGCTCAGTGCAGGAAAGGTTAAGAACAGAGAGGGAAGTTTCATCATGTATGAGGTGATATCCAAAGGTTTTAATGATCCCCTTAAAAAAAATTGAGATAAAGTTTGTTTTGATTTGTAGTTGTTAACTTATCTCTATGTTTTCACTATCTAGATTCATACATTTTCCCCAGCCCTCCAAATATTGTAGAACTCTGCAGATTGTGCCTTAGGAGGGGGTATCGTAAAGTAATAATTATCACCTGGAAGTTTTTATGGCATATTGATGAAATTTTGTCAGTGTCATCATTGGTCCCTAAGTGCACATTGCTGAGAAAATCAAAACTCATTGTGTCCTTTATTTTTGTGACTGGCTCTGCCAGAAGTGACTAAAGTGTAAAATCCTCATCAGGCGCAATCTGCAAGCTTCTACAATATCAGGTATTTAGAGGGTCAAGATACGCTGGAGAAAATGTATAAATCTAGATAGTGACTACATAGAGATAAATTAACAACTACAAATCAAAACAGATTTTCTGTCAAATTTTTTAAAAGGTGATCATTAAAACTTTTGGATACCCCATCGTAAAAGCCATGGCTTGTATTACATTCTGAACTACTATGTTCAGGCTTAGTAGATATGGAAATCAGTGTTTTCTTCAGTTTGTTATGCCTATTTTTTTTTCCCAATAGTATTGCTCGGCACTATTTTTTTAAAAAAACAAACAAACTATTAGTCATGATTGATCTGTTTTCCAACTTCATATGGAATAATTAAAATTTGATATCTCTATGGCCTGGATCCTATTGATAGCCCCATCTAAAACGGACCCATAGACTCAATTGCTACATGTAGAGGCACAGCCCCTAGTATGGGATATGCACAGCCCCTAGTTGTGAACAATTTTCCAGACTGGATAACCCTTTCTTCAAGGGTGCTATCCTTAGTAGACAACAAATGAGATTGTCTTGGGTCCTAAATGGCTTGGGTCCAAAATATCTCCGGGACCGCCTCCTTCCGTACAATCCACCCCGCACACTCAGGTCCTGTGGGAGAAATTTGCTACAACCAATAAAAATATCTACTGCCGCCCAGAAGACCTTTTTGGCTATCACTCCCAGACTATGGAATGGCCTGCCGGATGAGATCCATCATATAACCATCTTAGAGAGCTTTAAAAAAGCTGTTAAGACAAATCTCTTCCAGCAGGCCATTCCTGAATAGACACCTGGCCACCAAGAGAGAAAGAAATGAACTGATCCTGTCTGCTGTTTGCCTGCCTATTGTTGTTGTGTTATTGTTTTATTGTCCATTTTAAACTTGTTTTAATGTTCAATTCTATTTTAATGGGAGGGAGGGTTGGGGGATATGGTAGGTATAATTTTAATCCTGTAAGCCGCCCCGATTGCCTGAGGGCAGACGGGGCGGGATACAAATATTATTGTTGTTGTTGTTAGTCAGCACTTTAATTGCAGAACTTAGAGGTGTTGGCTGCTGGGCTTTTGGGTTTTTTTGTTATAACTCCCATGAGAGCTGAGGAGTTTTGAGAGCTATGGTCCAAAAATAAATAAATAAATAAATAAAAATGAAATAAAAATAATGTTTACACATTCTAGTTAATTGTCATCAGTTTTTCAGTGCTATTTCCCTGAAGGCTAACAGTTAACAAGCAATCAAACCAGTGGTAGAGAAATGTTTAAAGCAGAGACAAAATGCAGGAAGCTGATTATGGGCAGATCAACCTATGAACTAATCAGATTGGAAAGACAGCCCAGGTTACACAACTTTATGGGGCCTAACAGGATCCCATTGGTTCTTTATGACACCTGATTTCTGCTGACTGCAGACATCTGGAATGATAGACTTGTGGAATGCAAGGGATAGTAGTATATCCACAAGTTAAGTAGTTAGTATTCACAAGCAGGAGGTGATCAATTACCAGTCCCACATCACCAAAACCCACACACAGGGTCTAGTGGAGAAAATAAAACAGGGTTAGTTTTCTTTGTAAAAACTATATAGTAGGTTTAACTAGAAATATAAATTGTTTCATGGTTTGAGGCTCTGTCACATGTGCTCATCAAATATGGAAAAGAGAACTGCAGCCTACAGTGTTGAGAATGAAGAAACTTGAACTAGTTGCAGACTAACACAAGAAAATAGAAGGTGTGCCTAAAATGAACAAAAAGGAAATACTTGTTTATATGCTAAACACATGCTGTGCCAAAACTAGCAACTGCTGAGTACAGGCATACTAAGACTACTACCTCTAACAGACAGTGCTGAGATTAGGCTATTTTCCTCTGTGACATACCTTTGACTCTACTGCCAGAGTTCCTTATTTGAGAGATCCCCTGGGAACTGTACTGTGTACACATGCAGTGATCAGGATCTTCTCAGTTCATCCTAACAAGAGTAGTTGCATTGACTCAATTGTTAAATTATAAGTCAACATATAAATAAATTTGATAGAGGCAATAGTTCTACTGTAGTCGAGACTAACGGGATTATCACACATGTGGGTAAAACATTGCTGAACTGTTGCAGAAGCACCAAAGGTGGGATCATCCACCGTGCTTCTAAAATGTAATTGAGGCTCCCTGCTTTCCTTCCATTAATGAAGCGTTCATGGAGAAGCCAGAATAACGGAATTTTGAATAACAGAAGATCCCATTATTCAAAAAATGACTTCTCCTGGCTTCTCTGCAAATGCTTCATCGATGGAAGGAAAGTGGGAAGTCTCAATTATGTTTTAGAAGTGTGACAGATGATCCCACCTTTGGTGATTCTGCATCAGTTCAGCAACGTTTTACCCATGTAGGTGCCTTCGTGTGATAAGGTCCTAATAGTGAGATTGAAGCCAGTATGTCCCTGCTATTGGTGTCATCTACATTGTTGACACAGTCATGTCTACTTCTAATTGCCATAATCTGGCCTGGGAGGGAGTGATAAGGCAGGCCCAACTCCATCAGGGCTAGCCTGAAGAAGAAGAGCCCTCCCTCCATGCCATCTCACTTCATCCAGACTGAGGGGGAGTGAGAAGACAGGCCTAACTCCATCAGGGCTAGCGTAAAGAGGAAGAGCCCTCCCTTCATGCCATCTCACATCATCTGGCCTGAGAGGGAGTGAAAAGGCAAGCCTAAATCCATCAGGGCTAGCCAGAGCAAGAGGGCCCTCCTTCCAGTCCATCTGCCATGGTCCAGGCCACAGAGGGAGAGAAGAACCACTGGACTTAATCTCCTTGCCCACCACCATTCCCTTCTCCTTTTGTGTCATGTCTTTTTAGATTGTAAGCCTGAGGGCAGGGAACCATCTGAATAACTTATCTGTAAGCTGCTCAGAGAGCCTTTAGGGCTGAAGAGCAGGCTATAAATACCGTAAATAAATCAATTTATGAAAGAAAAATGGAAAATAAAGTTTTCATTTAGTATATGTATTCATCCTTGGATAACCCCTTGTGGATTTACCATATTTTTCCTTCTCAGTAATTCCAGTGAATGTGTTACCATTATTTCATGTTGCTAAAAAAATTGTTCTCATTCTTTCATGTTTGATCTTTGCCTTGTCATGACAAGAGATTCAAGTGTCATTTTTTGAGGTAATTCTGAAACCCATCACAATAGCCTGTCTATTATTGACTTTTGGGAATTTTCTAGCATTCATTATGCATCTCAGAACTGCAACTCACAATAAAATAATTTTTAAAAAAACCTGCCTCCTTTTGCCCTAATTGTATTTTGGCTTGCAGTGCCATAAGTGTAAATGATGCATGGTGATGCCCCCTTTTGTAATTGCTTTAAATTAAAAATCAATTAGAAGCTTGCTAATTACAAGCTAGCAACTTTGGGTCAGGATTGAGATCACTGGTTGAACAGATAGAGGGCATGCATTACACATCTTCAGTTTCACTGAGGCCACATTTATACTGGAGGTGGGTCACTAATTACTACTACTGCTGTCAGGTTTCTTTTTAAAAAAATATGCAATGGAATAAACAGAAAATTTGTTTTTCTTTATACTGGTTGAGTAGCTCACATCTGTGCAGGTTAGAAAAGACAAAAAAAAATGCTTGGCAAAATGGAAGACAGAAGAAAAAGAGGAAGACTGAACTGCAAATGGATTGATTCAATCAAAGAAGTGACAGCGCTACATTTGCAAGACCTGAGCAAGACTGCTAGTGACTGGGTCTCTCAGAGGTCTTGTATTCATAGGGTCACCATAAGTCAAAGCCAACTTGAAGGCAATGAACAATACAACAAACCAGGGATGTGTCTAAATCATCAGGCTATGGAGAATCAAAGTTGGCCGGTAGTGGGCTACCCCAATAGCCTATTCCCTTTGCAGCTGACACACATTATTAATTGGTTGAATGGATATAAATCATTGTTTAAAACTCAATTGTTTGTCAAGGTTGGAAGAAAATATTTTAAGGAAGTTTTACAGTCATCCCACAGAAATCTGATGGATCCATAGATTTGAAATATTTATACTATAAATATTTATATCTATTTGTTTCAACTCAATCCAAATCACAGTATGAAATTTGCAACATTTAATACTGAACATTAGGATTCTGAAGGATGGAAAAAGTGCTCTCAAATATCTGTTTTTGGGTTGTTTTTTTTTTTTAAAGCCAGGCTTTCTGCCTATGTGGATAGGTTTTGAGGAAAAATGCCATATTATTGATTTGATGGAAATCATCTATGCAGTTCTTGTATAATTTATCAACATTATAGCATCTTTCTAAGGTCTCAATGCTCATGAAGCAGTCTGACAAACATGTCCCATACTTTTTAAATACATTACCACCAACAACTTGTGTTAGTCTTGTTTGGGCCTTTGTTGCTTTGTGTAACAACTTGGTTTTTCTTGGCATGGATTCTGGCATTTATTATTTTTCTCAGCTATGAAAACTTTTCCTAAAATGTCCCCCTTCTGCCTTCTGGCTGAAATGTGTGATGGATGCTTTCCTTTCCCTAGTGAAGTTGTACATCTGTGGAGTAAACAGAGAGATTGGGCAACAGGCTGTCATGTCAGGTTTCCTCAACATTCTTGCATGTCATTTCACTTGTTGGTTTGCATCAGAACAGAATTGCCGCTACCAGCTTGGTTGCACATCGGAGGCACACATTTCATTTCATTACAGGAAAAAAATGTTTTTGTAAAGTCAAAACCATCTACTCCTGCATCTTTTATTGCTTCCCTCCAGCCCCTTCCTAACCATCTCCACCTAGCACAGACAGGTTGGTGATAATATTTTCTTCTGTTCCATGCTTTCCCATGTCTCTTACAGCAATGATATTAAATTCTATGGTCGTTAATTTAAAAGCTTTGGCTCCATTGGGAAGAGAAAATTTGTTTTGTGGATAAGAGTGACAGTTGCACAGACATAATCTTATAACTGAGGTTGGAAATGTGCACCCCTCCAAACGTTGTTGGGCTGCTAGGAGTCATAGTGCAACTTCTGCAGGATCACATAATTCCCACCCCTGACTTACACCTATTAGTAAATATATAAGTAAATATATAGACTACTTTCTCAATAAACTATATTCTTATTTGTTCTAGTACTATAGTCTGTCTTTGTCATATGCGAGGGATCCGTTAGAGACCTCCCCCCCCCCCCCGCATGTAAGGAAAAATTGTGGAACCTCAAGTCCCATTTGTATGAATGGGGCATGCCCCTGCACACTCCATGGCACAGGTACACACCTCATTCATTCTATCGGGGTTTGCCATCCATGTGACCTTAAGTTCACATATGGCAAGCCCACGTATGGTGCAGGCACACTGTATTTGGTTTTATGTATGCCTGCATCCAGTTAGACCAGGAGTGAGTGGGAAATTATCAGGGACTTCTACTCCCATGTTCGGTTACCATTGGTTATGCTGACTAGGGCTGCTGGGATTTCCATTTTGAAAAGATCGGGAGAGCCACAGTTCCCCAGGTCTACTTTTGACACTAATGAGTTTCTCATATCACCATTGAGAATGTGGCTACCTTTTATTCTCTTTCATTCTGAGAATTGCAGCTAGCTTGCAAGTGGACTGAACGATAGCATTTCCACAAGCTCAGATCATGCATGAATAGTAATATATGGTGGTTCTCCTTTCAATAGGATGATGACCTGTAGTAAGACCATTAAAAGTACTGAATCTATTCTGAGGATAGGCTTCATAACCTCATTTAAAATTTAAGTTAAAGTCTGGAGCAAATTGACTGTCCCACTGACATGGGAACCCATGGTTTTCTTCCTGTATGGATGTATCATCGCAGTCACTGAAAGTCTATGTAGAACAATAATGCATCTGCCCTATGATTTTAGCTCAAAATGAAGTTCTTTTCGCTAGGATATAATTTATAATAAGGCTGTATGACTGCAGCTGTCCATGCACTGAGAATTTGTGGAGATTTGCTCAAATAGAGTTTTACAAGTTCTATGTTCCCATCCTGATTTTTTTTTGGGGGGGGGGCATCTAGGGTAGTGTAGCCACAGATGAGCTGCAGCTATAAATCTTACAAATTAGATGGTACTACTAATGGACATTATTACACGAGTGAAGAAAGCATCCTTCTCCCACGCTTATATCCTGTTCTTCTCCCATCTGTAAACAGTAATGGACCCACCATTGGGTATTAATGGAGTTCCCATTTTTATTTTATTTATTTATTTTGCACAGAATATGTCCAAAACTGCAAATAGTCTTTGAAAATGACAGAATTTTTGATTACTTTTAACAAGGAAAAAAAAGTGAAGCTATTCATTCTTGTATGCAAGAATACAGTTTGTTAAGATTTACATTTCTGCTTATGGGTAAAGGAGAGAGGGAAAAAAACTGTGAAGGCTTTGTGCCACTTATTGTATCTCCAAAGAAGGCAATTGTTGTTCTCAAAAATATCTCAGATTTCAAGGATTTAAAACTCCTCTCTGAAGGAGGTTAGACTGACCACCTCTTTGTAGACCTTTCATTTGCAGATGATGAACCCACTTCAGGACAGGATATGGAGTTGAGACTGCCATGGTTGTTTTAGTCTGAGCATCGAAAGGGGAAGTGTGACCCTGTTGGCGCTCTTGGGCCTCTTAGCGTCCTTCAATACCATCAACCATAGTATCCTTCTGGAATGCCTGAGAGAATTACGAATTGGGGGCACTGTTTTTCAGTGGTTCCATTCCTCTCTTGGGCAGATTCCAGATGGTGATGCTTGGAGACAGCTGCTTTTCTAAGAGAGAGCTAAAATCTGGCATCCCCCAGGGCTCCATCCTTTCTCCCATGCTATTTAACATTTACATGAAGCTTCTGGGTGAGATTATTCGGAGACATGGGGCAGGGTGTTATCAGTACACTGATGACACCCAGATATGTTTCTCTATGTCTCGGACTGCTTCAATCACTAAGGAAGGCATCTCTT
This sequence comes from Urosaurus nigricauda, assembly GCA_034509955.1. Classification (NCBI taxonomy): domain Eukaryota; kingdom Metazoa; phylum Chordata; class Lepidosauria; order Squamata; family Phrynosomatidae; genus Urosaurus; species Urosaurus nigricauda. Next base: position 178,906,878 of record JAOEGL010000004.1, read on the forward strand.
CTCTGAATGAATATCTTAAGTCGGTAATGGACTCGATGAGGGAAAACAAACTCAAGTTGAATCCTAGTAAGACAGAGGTAATCACCATAGGGAACCTGAATCCAGGTTTGGAGATATGTCAACCAGTCCTGGATGGAGTCACACTTCCCCTAAAGGACTGTGTTCACAGCTTGGGGGTGCTCCTGGACTTGTCGCTCCTGCTGTAATCACAGATAGATGCGACGCTAGTAGTGCCTGTTATCAGATTCGGTTGAAATGCCAGCTGTGACTCTACCTAGAGTTGGGGGACCTAGAAATGGTTATACATGCACTTGTAATCTCTCGTCTCAATTTCTGCCATGCACTCTACATGGGGCTTCCTTTGTGCCAAGTTTGGAAGCTTCGACTGGTGCAAAATATGGCAGCCAGGGTGGTTGCTGGTAAATCCAGGTCCACATAACACATATTTAAAAATTTCTTCACTGGCTCCCAATTAGCTTCCAGGTGCAGTACAAGGTGTTGGTTATTACCATTAAAGGCCTACATGGCTTGGGTTCAGCTTACTTGCAGGAGAGCTTCCTTCCATACTACCCACCCCAGTGGCTTCATGTAAATGTTAAATAGCATGGGAGACAGAATGGCACCCTGAGGAACACCAGATGTCAGCTCTCTTTTATGAGAGCAGCTGTCTCCCAGATTCACCATCTGGAATCTGCCTGAGAGGTAGGAATGAAACCACGGCAAAACACTGCCTCCGACTCCCATCCTCTTCAGGAGTTCCAGAAGGATACCGTGGTCCACGGTATCGAATGCTGCTGAGATGTCCAAGAGCACCAACAGGGTCACACTTCCCCTGTCAATGCCCAGGCGGAGATCATCGACCAAGGCGACCATGGTTGTCTCGACTCCGTATTCCTTCCTAAAGCCAGTTTGAAATGGGTCTAGATAATCAGCTTCATCCAAGGCAGCTTGGAATTGGAAGGCGACTGATCACCTTGCCCAAGAATGGTAACAATGAGACCAGCCTATAGTTGTTTCTTATCAAGGGATCCAGGGAGGGCTTTTTAAAGAGTGGTTTAACCACAGCCTGTTTAAGTGCCGATGGAAATTTGCCCTCCTTGAGGGACACATTGATGACAAGATGGAGTAATGTCATCACCCTGTCCCCTCCTTGGGCGGTCAACCAAGATGGGCAGGGATCGAGTGAGCAGGTCGTCTTCCTAACACTTCCAAGGATCTTGTCCACCTCCTCAATACTCACTTCCAAGGAGCTTGTCCACCTCCTCAATACAGAACCTGCTACAGCCAAAGAAGACCAGGTTGACTGCTGTTTCCCAGAGGGCCTTTTCATCAGCCATTCCAAAACTGTGGAATGACTTTAAGAAGGCAGTCAAGATGGATCTCTTCTGGCAAGCCTTCCTTGACTGACTGACCTCCCAAAATGAAAGACCACCCCATCTGCCCATAGTTATTTTTATTATCTGTCTATCTTTTAACTGTTTTAACTAATTTTAACTTGAATTTGTATTTTGATATTTTTTTTTGTTGGTGGTGGGTTGGGGACTGTAAAATTTTATGATTTATTGTATTATATATTTTATTATCTTTTACTGTAACCCACCTTGATCGAGATGAGAGGCTGGCTAAATAATAATAATAATGAATAGTAATTGTTGTTGTTGTTGTTGTTGTTGTTGTTATGAACATTTTATTCCAATAGGCTTTTCTGGACAAGCTGTTTTTCAGTTAAAGGGCTTTTAGTGGTGTGATGTAAGTCTTTGTATTTTGTCTTTTACAGAATATTGTTTAAATTATTTTTAATTTTATAGATAGTTTGTGAATTTGCATTTAGATGTGGAAATCTAAATAGAAAAAGCTAAACACTTCCTAGACAGTGTTTAACATCTCCTGGCTCCAAACTCAAGATCTAGAATCTTTCCAGCTTCTCCCCCTTATGATTTCAGCTCTACCCATATAGTGCAAGTCTTTGTATTTTGTCTTTTACAGAATATTGTTTAAATTATTTTTAATTTTATAGATAGTTTGTGAGTTTGCATTTAGATGTGGAAATCTAAATAGAAAAAGCTAAACACTTCCTAGACAGTGTTTAACATCTCCTGGCTCCAAACTCAAGATCTAGAATCTTTCCAGCTTCTCCCCCTTATGATTTCAGCTCTACCCATATAGTGCAAGAATTATACCTGGTCACACTAATTTGCTACCCAACCCAGTGTTATCTGCTCTCAATAATATCAGTTATCTGGCAAAGGTCATTCATATAATCTACTATTGGATCCTTTTACCAGAGGTACCAGTTACTGAACCTGTGTAAAACTACTGAGCTATGACTGCTTCATACAATGGCAATTGTATTTCCTTCAAAATCTGATGAGACAAGGAAACTCTTCCACATCTTTCCCATAGGGATGCTCCATCAACTTCTGGAGCTGCTGAGTCAGGGAACCCATTTCTCCCAGATTTCTCTCTTCTGACATTTAGTATTCATAAAGTACTGCCAATAAATTATGTGATACAAGATTAATCTATTTTATTTTTAAATATTTTAAGGAAGTACTGTAATGACACAGGGTGTGGGTGGATACCTCTTTTTGACTTTCCAAAAGCACTAGAAACCATTTTAAGTCTGTCCATAACCATCTTTTTAGCTGCAGCAATGGGAATCATGAAACCACATGAAAATAATAGTTGTCAACAATACATTTAGTCAGAATTTGAAGAGTAAAAATTAGTTACAGACACCACAGGCTGCTAGTAATGCTTGCTGGAGTTCATGGAAGGAACGAAGTCTAGGCACAATTTTTTTCCAACTCCTAATGCCCAGAGATTTGGAGAAGATAGATTACTTGCCTTAAAATTTTGACTGGGCTTGGTATACAAAGCAATATGGTTATGAGTTTATGTGCTGATTTTCCACATGTATGAGCATCATTCATAAAACTAAGCATACAGATTCAATAGTCATGGTTGAGAAATGCATTCTATTTGATGTTGGTTGTTACAGCTGAGCAGTTAAGGAGCTAGTTTTTGAAGTCTGCAGTTTGGCTTTCAGGAGCACAGTCTTTTAGTTATTTAATCAAAATATCTGTGCCCCCATCAATGTAGTTTGCAGAGTGGTGTACAACACAGATAAAAAATATTAAAACTTTATACAACACACCAAAATTTTATTTTATTTTATTAAAATATTCATAACCTAGAGATGGAAAGACAGCCAGTGTGGTGTAGTGATTTGACTGTTGGACTATGACTCTGGAGACCAGGGTTTGATTCTCCACTTACCCACGGAAACCTAGAGCTGACTGTGGATGTGTCCTACAAACTCAGCCTCACCCAAAACCAGGTGATGTGGCCTTAGAGTTGCAATAATTTGAAAATGACTGGAAAATGAACAATGACAACAAAGAAATGGAAATAATTTTTAGTAATGAGGGGGGAAAATGAGAAAGGGGCTTCTCAAGCACCCCAAAACTTTGACAAGGAGAATCCTCCTCAAGCCCTTTTCTCATTTTTCCCAGTTCTCAGACTCAGGGACCATATTTATGCTCACTAAGTCCAGAATCAATACACAAACATACACTCACATACAACCAGTGGCCAGCAGTTATCAGAACACAGGCAAGGAGGACAATCTTTCCTTCTCAGCAATCCCCGTCTCCTCCAACACCTGGGGGCAGTCAGAGGGAAGTCAGGCAAGGATCAGCAAAGGCTATAAAACATGCAAAAACAGGCAAAAAGCATTTTAAATAATCTAGCATTAAAACAAAAGAATTTAAAACCAATTAAAATAAGCTGCAGTTTAAAACAATTTAAAGCCACACATATGCACTGATTTGGACAAAATTAGACCCCAGAAGTTTTGGAAAAAACAAATGTTTTACTTGTCCCTGGAATGACCATTTCTGGGACATCCTTTGCCAAGGGAAGCCTGGTGATTCTCTGTGTCCAATTGGATTGGGTAAGAGCTTAAAATTTAAAAGTGGGAGCCATTTCCTTTGGCTCACTGGGAGGAGGTAGAAGAAAACCTCATTCTATACAACTGCTTGCAGAGGCGCGTGCCGAATTTTTCTTTTCTAAATTCATTTTTATTTTTTGTAGTGAAGGAGAGGTGTGAATACAGAGGTGAAGGTAGACTAGGCACAGTGTTAGAAGGCAACTTATTCAATTTTAACAATTGTCTGTTCACTTTCCCCTTCAGGGGTTGTGGATATTCAGAGGAAGTGCCTCTGGAAGGAGCTAGCAGCCAGGAGCTCTCTAGATAACTATAGGCCCAGTTGATTGAGCTCACTAACAGCCACACAGGGATTCTTTACGCTGGTGTTTAACAGGAGAAACCCACAGTCTTGTTTCAGTGCCTCCTTAAGACTTCTCACTATGGACACTGAGGGACCTGCTGCAGTCACCTGCAACACTTGTGGGATGTTTGTCTTCTTGCCTACAGATGTGGGGAACTTCACTTGCAACAAGTGCAAGTTGGTAGCCCTCTTAGAAGAGAGAGTTCAGCAGTTGGAGGCCCAGGTTTCTACATTTCAGCATCACAGAGAGTAGGAGGTTCTCCTGAACAGAACAGACCGGACTGTTTTGGACAGGAAACACACAGAGAAAGTTACTGGGGAAGAAGAGGTCACTTCACACACAACAGAAGTAGATGGTTGGAGGAATGTCACACACAGAAGTAGGGAAACCACGGTTCATTCTGTGAGTTTGCAGCTACAGAATCGCTTTGAATCTCTCTCTGTTATCAGAGATGATGAGGAAAAGCAGCAGGGACAGACATCAGGGACAGAGCAGGGTAGCCTGAGAATAGCACCAAAGGAGAAGGCGTGTGGTGGTGGTGGTGGGGGACTCCTTGCTGAGGGGTACAGAAGCAGTGGTTTGTGGGCCTGACAAGATGTCTCGGGAGGTGTGCTGTCTCCCTGGGGCAAAGATCCATGATGTGACAGAGAGGCTGACAAGACTTGTCAAGCCTACTGATTAATACCCCTTTCTTTTGGTTCATGTGGGAACCAACGATACTGCAAGGTACAGCTTTCGGAATATCATAAGGGATTACGAGGATCTGGGTAGGAAGCTGAAAGAGATGGATGCACAGGTTGTCATCTCATCTCTTCTCCCAGTTAAAGGGCATGGTCCAGGAAGGGAGAGGAAAATAGCAGATGTTAACAACTGGCTCCGTAGATGGTGCCGCCAAGAACAGTTTGGATTCTTGGATCATGGGCTGCAGTTCCATGAGGAGGGACTTCTGGCAAAGGATGGGCTGCATCTCACGCCAGTTGGCAAAAACGTTTTTGCTAATAGTCTCAAAAATCTGACCAGGAGGGCTTTAAACTGAGTTATATGGGGGAGGGAGACATTATTGTGGAAGGCAAAAGGGCTGGAGGAAATAGTCAAACTGACATAGAGGGGACAAAGCAAACAGTGCAAGGACCCAACAGTGGGAAGCAAAAAAAAAAAAAAAAAAAAAAAAATTGCACAGGCAACAAGTAAAGGGAACACATATTCTTAGATGTCTCTACACTAATGCACAGAGTATGGGAAATGAACAGGATGAAATTGAACTCCTAGCACAACAAAGCAAATATGATATAATAGGCATCACTTAAACCTGGTGGGATGAATCTCATGATTGGAATGTAGAAATAAAGGGGTATAACCTTTTTAAGAGAAACAAGCCAAACAGGAAAGGAGGAGGAATAGCATTATATGTCAGGGATATTTACACCAGTGAAGAAATCCAGGACATCAGTTATGGAGGCCAAGTGGAGAGCATCTGGATAAAAATTAAAGGAGAGGAAAACAACAGGGATGTTACTGTGGGAGTCTACTACAGACCCCCAAGTCAGACGGAGGAATTGGATGATTCCTTTCTAGAACAGATGACCACACACTCAGAAAGGAGAGATGGGGGACTTCTGGAAGTCAAACTCTGGATGCCGGAAGTCAAACTCAGCCAAATCCTTAAGGTCGAGCAAATTCCTCACTTGCCTCGAAGACAATTTCATTGTCCAAATGATGGAAGAGGCAGCAAGGGAATCAGCTATTTTAGATCTGATCTTAACCAACAGGGATGACCTAGTAAATGGGGTGCAAGTGGTTGGATCCTTAGGGGGAAGTGACTATGTTCTCCTGGAGTTTGTTATACAGCAGAAAGGGGAAGCCAGGCATAGTTAGACACGCATTCTAGACTTTAGGAGAGCTGATTTCAATAAACCTAGAGAAATACTGGGGGTTATCCCATGGTCAGGAAAACTAAAAGAGAAGGGAGTTCAAGACGGATGGGAGTTCCTCAAAAGGGAGATACTGAAGGCACAATTTCAAACAGTTCCAATGAAGAAAATAATTGGGAGGTGTCTCAAGAAGCCAGGATGGATGACTAAGGAATTTTCAATTGAGATAAGCCTTAAACAGAACATGTATAAGAAATGGAGAAATGGAGAAATCACGAAAGAGGAATTCAAACAAATAGCCAGCACATGTAGGGGTAAAGTCAGAAAAGCTAAAGCGCAGAATGAACTCAGAATTGCTAGAGAGGTTAAGAACAATAAAAAGGGCTTTTTTGGATATGTCCGCAGCAAAAGGAAGAAGAAGGAAACAGTGGGGCCACTGCATGCAGAAGATGGCAAAATGCTAACAGGGGACAGAGAAAAGGCAGAATTACTCAACACCTTCTTTGCTTCGGTCTTCTCAGAAAAGGCAAAGGGTGCTCAACCTAAGGACAATGGGGAAGAAGACAGAATAGGGGAATTTCAGCACAGAATAGTAAAGAGATAGTACAGGAATACTTGGTTAACCTAAATGAATATAAGTCTCCAGGGCCAAATGAACTACATCCAAGGGTATTAAAAGAACTGGCAAATGTAATATCGGAGCCATTAACAATAATCTTTGAGAACTCCTGGAGAACAGGAGAACAGGAGAAGTCCCAGCAGACTGGAGGAGGGCAAATGTTGTGCCCATCTTTAAAAAGCGAAAAAAAGGGGATCCCAACAATTATCGTCCAGTTAGTCTGACATCAATACCAGGAAAGATTCTAGAGCAGATAATTAAACAGAGAATCTGTGAACATTTAGAAGGCAATGGCATAATCACAAAAGCCAACATGGGTTTCAGAGAAACAGGTCATGCCAGACAAATCTGATCTCTTTTTTTGATAAAATTACCAGTTTGGTAGATGAAGGGAATGCTGTGGATATAGTATATCTTGATTTCAGTAAGGCCTTTGACAAGGTTCCCCATGACATTCTTGCAAACAAGCTTGTAAAATGTGGGCTACACAAGGTAACTGTTACATGGATTTGTAATTGGTTGACTGGCCGCACCCAAATGGTGCTCAACAATGGCTCCTTTTCAACTTGGAAAGAAGTGACCAGTGGGTTTCCACAGGGTTCTGTCCTGGGTCCAGTGCTATTCAACATCTTTATTAATGACTTGGATGACAGAATTGGGGGCATACTTACCAAATTTGCAGATGACACCAAATTAAGAGGAGTAGCCAATACTCCAGAAGATAGGATCAAAATTCAAAATGACCTGAGTAGACTAGAAAGCTGGGCCAACGCTAACAAAATGAAATTCAATGCGGAGAAATGTAAGGTTCTGCACTTAGGGCGCAAAAATGAAATGCACAGATATAGGATGGGGGACACCTGGCTGAATGAAACTATGTGTGAAAGGGATCTAGGAGTCCAAGTAGACCATAAGTTGAACACGAGTCAGCAGTGCGATGCGGCAACTAAAAAGGCCAATGCTATTTTAGACTGCATCAATGGAAGTATAGCGTCTAGATCAAGGGAAGTAATAGTGCCACTCTATTCTGCTTTGGCCAGGCCCCACCTGGAATACTGTGTCCAGTTCTGGGCACCACAATTCAAAAAGGATGTGGAGAAACTGGAGTGTGTCCAAAGGAGGGCAACTAAGATGGTGAAGGGTCTGGAAACCATGCCCTATGAGGAACCACTTAGGGGACTGGGGATGTTTAGCCTGGAGAAGAGAAGGTTAAGAGGTGATATGATAACCCTGTTCAAATATTTGAAGGGATGTCATATTGAGGAGGGAGCAAGCTTGTTTTCTGCTGCTGCAGAGACTAGGACGTGGAACAATGGATGCAAGCTGCAGGAAAAGAGATTCCACCTCAACATTAGGAGGAACTTCCTGACAGTAAGGGCTGTTCGAACACAGTCCCTTGGAGTGTAGTGGAGTCTCCGTCCTTGGAGGTCTTTAAGCAGAGGCTGGATGGCCATCTGTCGGGGATGCTTTGACTGGGAGTCATTCATGGCAGGGGGTTGGACTGGATGGCCCTTGTGGTCTCTTCCAACTCTATGATTCTAAGCCATTTGGACTTTGGAGGAAGAGGGCAAACTTGACCATACCAATGAAAATCCTGACAGCCAAATTCTACTCCAATTGAACATTCAAAATTCCAGTTTCACAAATTTAGAAATGTCCCAAGATTATGAAGCATGTAGAATCTTTAAAACCCCATTCAGTATGGCCAGAAGGGCCCCTCTATTTTAAAAAATAAATAAATTAAATTAAATTTCCAAAATAACAGTTCTCACCAGAATCACTGCTGCTGATGCTCTCTATCAAAATCAAGTGTTTCTTCCTGTGCTTTAACGTTACAGTTTCAAAGTGCCATTATTTGAAATCACTGATACCTTTTAAGAGGACCATGCTAAATATTATGAGACAATTTAGAACTTAAAGAATGCAGATTTTCCAAAACATTCTCTGTTGACACTAGATGAGTTACTCTTTGACCTGTTAATCCAAAACCTCCAGCCAGCAATGGCAACTACTAGCTGGGTGATAATGAGTGTTTAATCCAAAAGCCATAGTAGCCAAAGCAATTATGAACTGGTCATATTTATACTTTAAAAATAGCCTAAAACCAAGGTGTTTTCATGGCAAACAAAGACTTGATATCCTTTCAGAAGGACCAAGAAGGCTTGATTTGATATCCAAAAGATCAAAAATTTGACTGATAGTAGCTTCATTGACTTGACAACATCCCGACAAGATCAGGAGTACCCCAAAATGCACGGTCTGGAAGGGGTTTTTTAGCAACACACCAGGGGATGAAAGGGAATCCAGTCTCTTTTGATGTAGTTATCTGAACTTGTCTTTTGATTATTATTATTAACCTTTACATAGCGCTGTAAATTTACACAGTGCTGTACATACAGTCTTAAATTAGATGGATCCCTGCCCTCAGGCTTACAGTCTAAAAGAGACAACACAAAAGGAAGAGGGGAAGGTGATGGGAAAGGGGGTGAGGTCCAGTGGTTCTTCCCTCTCTCTGGGGCCAGGACCAAGGCAGATGGACTGGAGGGAGGGCTCGGCTTCTTAATACATAGTTAGAAGGAGGCATCCTGGGGCAGATGGCACAATCCTGGGAACGCTTCCCTAAACAATATAGTCTTTAACTTAATTTTGAACCTGGTTAGAGAAGTGATGAGGCGTATATGTGGGGGAAGAAGGTTCCAGGAGTGAGGGGCAGCAAGTGAGAAGGGACAAATCCAGGACAGGGCAGTGGAAATCCTCGGCTGGGACAGGAGACCTTGACTACCAGATCGAAGGGCATGAGAAGGAGTGTGAGGAGAAAGAAGTTCAAACAAGTAAGGAGGGGCCAGTCCATGGAGGGCTTTGAAAGTCAACAAGAAAAGCTTGTACTGGATGCAGAAGGGGAAGGGGAGCCAATGAAGGGAGGATAAAAGAGGAGAAACATGGTCAAAGCGGCGAGTGGATGTGATAATACGTGCAGCTGAGTTCTGGACGGAGATTAGAGGATGGAGGTGAGAGAGAGGAAGCCCTGTCAGAAGAAGGTTACAATAATCTAGTCGCGATACCACTAGGGCATGGACCAGAATCTTGGTGGTGGAGGCTGAGAGCATGTTTGGGTTTTGTAAGAAATGACAATTGGGTGTGTGGGTATGGAGGTGTATGGGTATATGGTGTATCTTCTATCAAGCTCCTTCACTCATTGTTTTCAGCCTTCCACATTTCCACATATATGCTATATTCACCATAATATCTTTTCAGGTATTTCATACGTCATCACAGTCTCTGCAGCCCATGATGACCTTCAGCTATTTGATATCAAAATATTGTTGGTCATGGGATATCAGGGCATTTACACCGCTGGAGTTGTGTTCCAGGACTCCCCGCAGGGACCAAAATCCATGGATGCTCAACTCCCATTAAATATAATGGCATAACAAAATAGTGTCCCTTATATAAAATGGCAAAAATCAAGATTTGCTTTTTGGAATTTATATTTTATTAGAATATTATATTGAAAATTGACTAGTCATGGATTGTTGAATCCATGGATAAAGAATTTGTGGACCTGGAGGGCCACCTGTACTCTTATTACACACCACAATGTTTTCATGAGTGTTGTTTTGTATATTTGAAGAAAAGCTGAAGTATAGTTCCACTTCTTCCAGCTAAACAACTTGTAAGCTCCTTGGAATTACCTTTATTATTGAATACTTAAAACTGGAAATCACCCACCTCTTACCAAAGAAATACGACTAGTTATTTCTAAGATACCTCAAAATAAACACAAGACAGCAAGACAGTGTATGAATGCTCTACTTCTAATGCAATTTCATTAATAAAACCATAGTGACCTGATTATAAATATCTCTCTATTTTCTTCTTTGCATTCCCTATGACAGTTAATGATTCTGCCATTTGCCAGACAAACATGACATGGAGAAGTTAAGGGGAAACAAACATTCACCAGCTCCTAGAAAAAAATATGGTTTTAATGTTTTAATCTTTTCTAGCTAGTGTCAAATCTGAGTGATTTTTAAAACCCACAGTTAAACAGACTGATAGGAAAGAATGGAGCCATCACTGCTGCTTTCCAAAATTATTTTCTACTGAATTTTAAGACAGAATGATGCAACTGTCTGTTAATATTCAGATACAAGTTACAAAGGCACACTTTCCTGAGAGTAAGTCTCATTTACTTCAGAGGGCCTTATATCTGAATAGATGTGCATATTATTTCACAGTTAGGTTTCAATCCATAAATCATTTGATTGATTGCTCTTAAATAAAAACCCTGTGCTTAGCAGCTTTCATTCAAAACAAAAGAATGACATTGTAAACAAGATAGTGCTACATTTAAATTCTATTTGTTCCTGCTTACTTCTTGAATGAGAAAGTGAAAAAATTAAATTACTCTAGAAGAGCTGAGACAGTTACATTTAAGTTTATGAACTATCTGTTGTCTGTCTATCAACTTGTTTTCTAAAACTTTTCCCAATAATGCCTAGATGGACTTTTAAAATTGGTTTGTTTCAAATGTTTTCATGACAGATATGATATTGGAAGCAGTCTCTGGAATCAGAAGGATTTGAGGCTGCAGGCATCAAGTTTTGCTTCTGCATTTAATTTGTTTTAAAAATGAAAAGTTTGCTTACTCTCTGCAGAGACACAAATCAAGGAATGAAGACTGCAACAAACAGATGTTCCTTGTCTTTTTATTCTCCTGCTTTGTTCCTGGCTCTGATCACACTCTTCATGTCTTTCCCACCTCCAGTACCTGACTGGATTGATCTTTTCTCAATTGGGTATGTAAATTCTGTTAGCCACATGCTTACATACAGAGGATCTGAGACACAGCTAAAAAGAAGATATGTGCTACATTGCTTAACCTATAACTTTGACCTATTACTTACTATATTGTTGAGGCATGGATCAGGAGCTGGCAGCTCAAGGCAAGATTCCCATGTTGCTCTTGCACCCCTTTGTATAACTGAACCATAAGAACTGGATCTTTACTGTCCAATTATTGTATTCCTTCCCAGAAACAAGGTGGGAAAAACATGTTGTAACAACAATTTCACATTGTAACAGCAATCTTTTGGAAGTTGTTCCAGTAACTGTGAGGTATAACATGGGAAGCTGATACTTGGGAAAGTAACTTTGGGCCAAAACAGATGGCCCTGAAGGAGCGGCTTCAAGCTGCCCCTTTAGGGCCATCTGTTTCGGCCCAAAGATGGGTTAGGGCCATGGCAAGCACACACTGCAGCCCCGGTCTGCTTTCAACCCAGCCAAAAAAGAAGCAGTGAAGTGCCATTCCTTTTCACCTGGAAAAAAGCTGACTATTCCTATCCTGCTTTGACCAGAACCCGGCTTTAAGATGCTCCTGAGACATGTGGCATGCATAAATTGCACACTTCTGGAGTGCCTTGAAGCCACACAAATGAAAATGGCCAGGGCAGCTTCAGGGCTGCCTCAGGACATGAAGTGTATAAATGGCACACTACAAAGCTCCTGGATGGCATTGCAAAATGGCTGTCTGTTTTATCCCTTTGCTAGACTACAACTCTGAGAATCCAATAAACCAACTTAGCCAGCATTTCCATGTCAGCTGGGGGTAGTGTTCTGACAGTTGGAGTGCAAAAAGTATTTTTCTATGCACTGAAAGAAGTTCATGGCATACCGTGATCTTCCCATTTTGTGACACATTTTGACATTACTACCTCATCCTACTAAGCAGCTCTATCAGACTAAATTTTCTATAGATACTACTCTTCACTACCTTTAGGTTTGATGGGGACCTTTGTTTCACCATTCTTTAACCTTGACACCTAGAGGGCAATACTGAAATGGGTAGAAAGAAGAAACAGATAGTTCCTAGTATGAAGTCGCAATGGCTTTGTCCAGGCATTGCCTTGTAGTTATTGAGACAAGTTAGGGGCTTCTAAAGATCTGGCTCATTGCCAATCGGTTAGAGGGAGTTTCTTGTTCTCTTTTACTCATTTGTTATGCTTTACACATCATTCGTACATATCCCCTGCAGGAAGACAAGATATACCTATTTCAAACAAAAAGGAATAAATTGTAAAGTCTTTTTCTTCATCATCTTTCTTCTTGATCTGAGTCATAAGAGTACCTGTTATCCAGAATGTGTGAAGCATGAACTTTGCCGATTACAGCCCTGGCCATTTTGAGTGCTATTGAGTCAGTTTTTGTATATTAACAAAGACGTGTAATATATAGAGATTTCTTTTCTCTGTTTAGATTGCAGCCCATACTTCATTGCCTAAGTGCTACTTTAGCATCAATTGGAAGTATATAAATAATAAGTACTGTTATATATTTGTTTGTCTAGGTCTTGAAAAGCAGTAAATCAGAAACCTATCTTGGGCTAACTTCAATTCCCAGAATGAGACCAATTCATTTGAACTACTGTAGATTATTGGATGTTGCGTGTCAAGATGGTTATTTAAATCAGGCACCAGCCCCTTCTGCCCACCTCCTACAGTTTAAATAGCAGCTCTAAATTGCTAAAACTAGTTATGAGCAATTGTGGGAAAGTAAAGGCTGAAAGGCTGAAGAAAGCTTCATTGGATGCATTTACAATAGGCAGTGTGTGTGTGTGAGAGAGAGAGATTTGTCCAGACCATGAAACCAATTTTAAAGCTGCTATCCTATACTTCTTTATTTCAACAAGCGCCTTTGAAAATAAGGATTACTTCTGATTAGGCATATATAGGATTGCACTGTAAAATAGTCTTCTTTCATTACTAGTAAGTAGTAAAATAAAGATTTTCTTTCATTCTAATCTGTAATTTGTAGAATATAATGCCTTGACTGATTATTTAACCATTCAGTTAGAATTTTGCATAATTTTTGAATTATTTCTTAAAGCTACCATATTTGTAATCAAGGGAAAAAAATCTCAATTTCTGGCTGTCACATTTCACTGTTAGAAATGTTTGACATTGCCAAGTCTGCATGTGGCATGACCCTCTTCCCCATATTCTTCCCCAATATTCTTCCAGGAATTTTTTTTTTTTTTTTGGTCATGAGATATAAACCTAGGCAAATGTGTGCCTAAATATGTAAGGCCACCAGATCTTATCTGATCTTGGAAGCCAAACGGAGACCAACTGTATTTGAATATAGAGAAAATATGGCTGAGAAATATTAGTGTCCCTGTGGGAAGAAAAGTGCCATAATTATTTGTACTTGCATGTGGTGATGTGAATAATCAAGAATTTAAATCCTTAGCACTGAATCCATTGCTAAATAGTGTGTCAACACATCAGAAATCCAATTGATTTAGTGTGTCAGGCTATTGTTCTATGTGGATCCTGAAGCCCTCTATTTCTCAGGATTGTTTCTTTTTAAATGGTGTGAATTGTGGCCAATTTCTGGTCCCAAATGATACAGAAAGGTACCCAAACATCTGGAGACACCCTTCTGCTTGGCTCACATGATTTCTACTAAAAAAATTCCATTTTTGTATGCTTTCCCTCAATTTCCCTTGGACATACCCCAATCCACCTCAGCGAGCACCCCCAAATCCTGTCCTACTTTCTCAATACTTCCCACTTGAAAATGAAGATCTTTCAGTTTGGTGTGTGATGGATGAAGCCCATGGAGGGTTTTGAGAAAAATTGCCCCCTGGACCCCATGCAGTTGCCTAGTCCTGCATTAAAACTTGAGCACTGTTGTATGGGAGTGTTACAGTAAACAAAGGATTAATTAACCTATTCACAACCAATTATGCAAAGTGAGGCATTTGTGAAGATTTCCAACCAGATCCATTTATTCAAAACAGCCTTAGCCTGCAGTGTTCAGCCAAGAATCATTCCATTGACTGAATGCCCCAAACATGGTGCAAACAGTTTTTATTAACCCACAAAATATTCATTGAGCATGCGTAGTTTAACATTCATCATCATCATATATATCTGTATTATTCAGCTAGTCTAAACTAGCTGGCTCTCTGCTGGCCTGATTTACAATGAATGCCTTGTAGAACCTTATCAGCTTGGCTGACTAGCAGTAACCTCGAGGAGAGGCCCATCTCTTCCTCAGTGAAGAGAAATTCACACTTTAGCTTTCTTCCTCTTGTCTTCCCTCCTCCCTCCTAAGGTGGGGGCTACAAGCCGAATTCAAAAGGACAAGTTTTTCCTTTTGCTCTATTTCTCACTATGGCTGAACTGTTCATTATTGATCATTAATGGCAGAGATTATTGGTTTCGTTTGGTTATCAATGGCTTTATTAGCCTTTACCTTAACAGGAGTGTACTCAGTTTTTGTAGCACTGTCATCTATCCATACTATCCTAAGAGAGCAATATTGTCTTCTCAATTTAGCTTCTTCCATATTTCAGATCATTTGTTTTAAGGATTTTGAATAGTAAAAATATATTCCCTACCTATAGAATTCATCATTGCCATCTGCAGCTGATATGCCAGCATTTCTAAATTAGGAATGGTTGAGATTTTCATTTGGTTCCTTAATTTTTCATAAGATCTTTCCTAAATTCAAATTTTGTTTATGCAAATTGGAAAGAAAAAACTTAAGTTTTTTTTTAAAAATATTGAATGTGGGTGATCTTAAAACAGATTGTGAAGGAGAACTCCAGGAAAAATTAGAAAGTTGGGCTGGTGAGTCAAGAATCCAACCTCACTGAAAGTGAAAGCATTTCTGTCCCACAGTCCAACAGACCAGAATCTGAACAGAATGTAGGCCCTGAGTTCAGCATCCATACAATCTAACAGAAAAAGTACTAGATCACTTTACAGTGCTAGAATAACTTTCTATCCAACTAGCATTCCTAGCCATCATGTTATGAAGGTGAGGCTCTTCCAGACTCCTTCCTATCTGAAGATCTTAAGAGAAAGACACAAGATGAATCTAACTCTAGCTATGTACACTTATTTTTCAGGAGGAAAGTCCCTGAAACCAAGGCACACAGTTCATTAAAAATGTTAGTTCAAGTGAAGCCATCTAACCGTCATAGCTTCATATATTTAGGCAGATGGCTTTGACTGTTCATGGGACTTTGAATCTTGTTGCAGGGGCTGCTCTTTAATTCCATGTAAGGAATGCTATGAATCTACTTTGGGTTTTTACTTCCTATTCTAGAGCAGCTGTCTGAAGTGCTGAACAATATCCCAAAATGGCTTCAGTCCATTGGATAGCTCCGTTAAAGTTGGAATAAAGCCCAGAATGGATTCTGTAATGACATGACTGACTGGTTGACATGGAAGCCTCCAGCCCTTTGTTTTCAGGGATGTTTGTGGTGCTGAATTAGGCTAAGAAAATAGGGTCATCTTTGGGTCGCCATAAGGTGGAAATGATTTTAAGTCATACAACAACAAAAACCTTTAGGTTTTAAACATGAAAATATGTGAGAAGGTAAAACTGTCAGACTCTCTCCCCACCCATTTAAATAGGTCAAATTTATGATGCAGTTAAATAGCAATGATGATTGAAATCTCAGTGCTGGTAGCTGAAAACTCAGGAAACTAGAGTTTTAGTAGACCAGTTTATTTTATTTCAAGGAATCAATCTATTTTTTCAAAATTGCTTTTTGCTATTCTTTGTCAGCAACTTTTTACAGCAGGAAAAATAAAATCTTCCACTCACTCATTAAAATGGTTAGATTGTTTTGTTTTCTGCTTTCCCTAAGAGTATTTAATTTTTTTCAAAACTTTCTAAAAGCCATTCATTCTAAGCCAGCTGAAATTTCAGAAAATATGTCGATAAATTTCAGTCTTCAAACATGTAATTAATCTTCATATATTTCCGGTAATGCAAACACACCTGTGGGATGTTTTCCATTGAAAACAAGAAAGGAAAACCTGTAATATATCTCAGAGTGATAGCTTTATCATGACTGACAGAGCTGCTGGAGGCCGCTCTGTTAGGAGAATAATTTGGGAGTGTATAAAGGAGAGATTGATTTCCACAGACCCTTTTCTTTTCTTTCTCACATTTATTCCCAGTGTGTAAAATCCTCCCTCTTTTCTATGTATAAAAGTCCAAAAAGGATTTTTAAATATTTAATTTATAAAAATCAGAAAAAGTCAGCACAAACCAATGCATGCACAGCATAATCAGTACCTTGTAGATGGGCAAAGTCTAAATTTAAGTGGAGTGTGCAATTTGCCAGTGTGATGCTGTTTCAATCAAATGCCTTCTTGTCAAAACTTGTTCTTATTTTGGACATTTGGAAGAAAAGAAGTTTAACATGTGGAGCTTTTCAGGAAGTGCAGGATGGAGACAAAAGACATGCTCTAAGGCCTTGTCAGATTAAAAAACAACAACAACCCACCATCTGACATGCAATATTCCACCTCACAAAATAGATGGGAAGTAATCTTGCTCGGTAAGAGAGCAGTGTAAGATAGACTGAAGAAGTTGGTGGCATGCTATGCATACTGTAACATTCCTCCTCCTCTTCCTTTCTTTCCCTCCCAACTTACTTGCTTATTTGCATATATATATCTCTGAGGAGTGTGTCTGTCTGTCTATCTATCTATCTATCTATCTATCTTGTTGTTGCTCTTGTGTGCCTTCAAGTCATTTCCAACTTATGCCAACCCCAAGGCAAACTTATCATGGGGTTTTCTTGGCAAGATTTATTCAGATAAGGTTAGCAATTGCCTTCCTCTGAGGCTGGGAGAATGTGATTTGCTCATGGTTACCCTGTGATTTTCTGTGGCGGAGCGGGGAATTGAATCCTGGTCTCCAGAATCTTAATCCAACACTCAGACTACTATGGCTTGTGTGTGTGTGTGTGGCAAGGACCATTAATTCTTATACATCTTACAAGAAGGGAAGAAGAGTTATTGAAGAATAGCTGCCTGTAAGATGAAACAAAGGCACAGTTGGTGATGATGTGCAGAATCCCCAGTGTGGGGTCACCAAAATCTCCCATGTGAGCCCCCTTCAGGTTGATAGGTCCCTACTGGTATACCTGGCAGCAGTCTATCCTTAAGCTGATTTATGACTGCTTTTATGGGCCAAAGCAGTAAACTGCTGTCCTATTTGAATGTTATGGTTGGCCTTGAAAGACTGCCATAGCAGTTTGCCCTGTGATGGAGGAACCACAGGCTTTACAACATAAGAACTCAAACGTGTTGTTCACACCCACAGTTTTTCAAAGAGCAATTCTATTTTTAACTTGTTTTGCAGCCCCCAAACCCTTTGGTGAAGTACTCATTAGCTAGACTTGGCTAACCCTGATACGTCTATGACTTTTCACCCCACCCCAGCTGTAATTAAGAGCTGCAATAATGCATTAAATAATTAATTAATTAAGTCATGTTAAATCTGGCAAGTCTTCCCACCTAGAGTGTAATGACTGCCCATTCTCCATCTGTTTGGTTTGGTCTTTTTTAAAAGCACTTCAGCTGAGGTCACCATAAAAGGCTCATAAGGCTAATTATTAATTAACAACAAAAAAGAGAGTAAAATAATGCCTGAATGTGATTGTGAGCAAATCGCTTTTAAATGTCTCAAAGTATGACCTCAAGATAAATGTTCCATTCCTTTAGATCTGTTGTAAAGTGAGGCCTACAGAAAGTAAATCTGAAATATTTCTCAATTTGTGTGAAGAAATTGAGTAGGCAATTTACCAAGAAAGCCAAACTCCCCCCACTCTCTGAATATATATCACACATTAATACACACACACACACACACACACATATAAACTGAAAAAAAAACAGGGGAAGGTTTTCTTTCTGAAATGGACAGACAGTGAGTGAGGAACATACAAAGAAAAACATAATATATATGGAACTATTTGGTGCATTACAGGAAAGAAAACAAGCCACTTTAACAGCAAAGCCTCTACACCGTTCAATAAAAGGTTGCCCTACCTGATCAAATAAATACAATTTGCCATTGTGTATAAAAGGGATCTTTTCCAATTTAGCTATTTCCATTAATGTCTGAGTCCGCTGATCAATAATAGACATCGCTTAGCTTCTGTGTTCATAAGAAACATCTCCTTGACAGCTGTGGTTGTATTTTTCCAAAGTAGTTCTGGATGCGACAAAACAAACAAACAAACAAACAAACAAAAAACCTTTTCCCACACCCAGGTTCAATAATAAAGTTATAAATATGTTTGGATTTAAAGTAAATTAATTGTTTGGATTTGTTGCACCAAAATGGTGAAACCACAAGGTCATTTGGAACTCTAGGGTGGAGGAAAATTCACTCATATCAATAAACATGGCAATCTGTCTGCAGCCATGATAAACATCTGCTTGCATGCTCTGAGCAGAATAAGTAGATTTTAATTGAAGTTTCCCTTGTACATATTTGGTGTTTTTGAACTTAGGGCCACTTAATTGCTTTATATATGATCTGAAATAATGTCTAAGGCCTAATCTGCAATGCAGAAATAATACAGTTTGACACTGCTTTAACTGCCATGGCTCAACGCTGTGGGTTTCTGAGATTTGTAGTCTCTATCAGAGAGCACTGGTACCACAACAAACTACAAATCCTGGGATTCCATAGCATTAATCCCTATTAAAGCAGTGCCAAATCACATTATTTCTGCAGTGCAGATGTATTCACAATCATTCCATGTTGAATCATCACTCCCAATACATAAGTGAAAAAATTGGAATATTGCAAATGAGCATCCAAGGTAATTCTTCCAGCTGGGACAGTCAAGAATTAGAAAGTTACTAGCCTCTACACTAGCCACACTGTATAGAAGATTTTGGGTCTAATTGAGGTCTAAATATGTTAATTTTTACAAGCACGGGGACTGAGATTGATCTCATGGTAGATCTCTACCAGGTGGCAACCAAATCTGGAGGATTCTGAAAGAAAGTAAGGGTGGAAATTTTACAGAGGAAGATCTTGGAAAGCCAGGTACAGAAACTCCCCAGGTTTTTTGTGGTAGTCTTTCTCTACAATCAGAACTGTTAGTTGGAAAAAGTCCTATGACATCTCCGTTGAAGCACACACTTCCTTAATTTTCCCATGATACATACTAATTTCGTTCTACCAACTTGTTTTTTAAACAATAATTTTTAGAAATGCAGGTAGCAATCTTGCACCCAATTTCTATTTATACATTTAGACTGATCAGTGGAACTGTGCACATGAAAATGATTTCAGGATTACAACCACTTTCTTGATAAAGAAATGATTCAATTAGATAATAAAACACATTATCACAAGTAGAAAGCACAATGGCTCTAATGTGTTTGCATTCAGCCTCATTTTAATTTCTCTGTTCAATCTGTGACTGAGAGCTAGTCTACATGTAAATGTAATGATGTGGATTTTCACACATCCGCATTAATGGGTAATAGCCATTACTTTCCTGTGCAAATTTGCATCTATTCACATCTGTTCACCCTCTCTTTGCTGAAAATGTGTAACAAACCCAAACCATGCTGACCATACAGACAGTCACATGTGAAATAATGCACATTTCTGGGGATTTTCCCAGATATTCTGGTACTTTCTATGGTGTTTGAGGAATTCCGCCCCCCCCCCCCCAAATTTTCAAACCAGCTCTGCATAAACCAGAATTAAAAACTAACTTGTGGTTCCTTCCAGAAGCAATTAAAGCCAATTTCCAGGTAAAAATGTAGCATTGCAGCCTATTCTGGAGATGAAAATTTGCTTCTGTGTCTGCTCTAATTGTCTGCCCCTGGTCTAGGAGACTCAACAAGAACATATTACACAAACTTCCTCCTGGCCAAAGCAATCACAGGCCTGAATCCAAATTGAAATGGATCTACTGTAGTCTTTTGTCCAGGAAAGATATATTAGCAACTGTATGATTATTATTAACAACTTCTGAGTCCAGGGTTGAATTTTTTCAAGAGTGGTTGGAAACTGTATTTTAAAAAGGAAACAGGATTGTAAAGACACATCCAACTAAGGTGGTGGCAGGTTTGGGTGTGCAACACCGGTACCCTGGTGAAATCAAACTCTTGTATCCAAAAAATGCTTTGGTGCTGAATATAGAGTTGACTAAGGGGGAAGTTTAATTTAAAGAACAAAAGTAAAAGGTTTTCTCCTCCCCAGCTCTAAATAACTTGCAAAAGGGTACTTTACACTTTGGGTTTCAGCAGTCTTCAAGGTGCCATCTCTCTGGACTCGATCTTGTTTGATTTCTTCTCTCAATGAAGCTGGTGCAGGGTCTTTCAGCTTCTGATTCCTGTTTGTCAGTGGTAACTAATTGGGCTGAGGTGTAAGAAATTCCCTTTCCAACTGTCTGGGTCTGTTTTGCCACCAAATGACTGCTCTCAGCAAGTTCTCTGCAAAATCTGCCTGAAACTGCAACCTATAGCCACCAGAGCTTGCTCTGCCAGGGCAAATCAAACCCTGGGAAAAGGCAGGGGGTTCCTACATCTCCTCCCACAACTAATACAATGAACCATTCCTATACTAACATTCTATGGGCTGAACCAATATAAAGGAAAATGCAGAGATTCAAGCAGTCCTGGCTGGACATCACAAGGACTACTCTTTATCAGCAAAACATTCACCTTTCTTTGCCAGTAAATTCCTTCCTGTAGCCACATGAAGGACAAGGAGAAAACTATCTGTATTTGTCTATGTCTTGTCTTCAGGAATCAAAACCTGAAAACCTTTCTATAATACAAGACAGGAACCAACAGAGTTTGGACACTTCCATAGATTTATGTGTTATAACTGTCACTTCCAAAGCACAGTAAATGTGATATATTGGAGCAGGTGATCACCAAAGAGGACAGACTATACAAAGCTTCAAGCCACCTCTAGTTCATCAAGACTATGATAGTGCTGAACTGAGTGTACAGTACAGTTTAAGCTGCAGCATCTCAGGGTACTTGCTGTAGCCTCAAGAGGGCCATTCCCACTTGAATTTAAATTGCTTTGAGCTTCGCATTGACACTGGGTTCTGAATCGATTCAAGCAATATGTAGTTCCCACTATGGAAATGTATTATTTCATTATTCCATGAATTTGTGTCTTTTTTGACATGATTGTCATTCCCACTTGATTTGTGCTGCTGTCAATCAAATAGTGTCATTGGTGGGGAGGAAGAGGTCTCCATGGTGCCTATGGGTGCCTCTGAGGGGGCAATGTTGCTCCTCTCTTCCTCCTTAGTGCGCAGCTGAACCATGTCCTCCTCTTCCTCCTCCACCTTCATCTTCACCGCTGCTGCCCAACCACTCTCAACAAGAGGAAGAGTGAGGCATAGCCAGAGAAGGGAGAGCCTTGTACTCCTTGTTGGTGAGGACATTGGGTTATGGGGTTGGACCCAAGTTAAAATGTTTGAGGCTCCATCCCCTCCATACACCTGTCAGTGTGTTCCCCCACTCTCACAACCATTGTGTAAATGGAAAGACTGGGGAAATGACTCCAGGTCTAGGTGACCACAGGTTGTCCTCCTTTCCCAGGGTACATCCTCCATTTCCACCTTCTGTCCAGGAGGAATTATAAAGGGTCCTCCATTTGGAGCAGGACTAAGAAGCATTAATTGGCATTTATATATTAATGCTTTTAGCACCGGAGCCCTTGCATTCACATTTAAGGCTGGCATTGCATGAAGTCACTGGGAGCCCAATGGCAAGGAATTTGGGCCACTGAGGAGTTACCAAGGGAGGAAGGGAAGGAGGGAGGAGGAGAAAGAGAAAAGGAGAGATGACAGAGAGAGAGAGAGAGAGAGAGAGAGAGAGAGTGGCTTTCTTTCCCCAGCTAAACCTTCAACTCAAATGGAAGACCTGCCAGCAAAAAAAACACAGCATATAAATTCTTTCTTCCTAATTATGTTCAGTATGGAGGACATTTTGGAATTTCTCCTGGTCAGAAGGTTTGAATGTAGGAAGGGTCCTGGGAAAGGAGGATGACCCTAAGGCAACCCTATCATAGAGTTTTCTTGGCCAATTTCTTCAGAGGTGGATGTGCCATTGCCATCCTCTGAGGCTGAGACAGTGGGTTTCCTTGGCCCAGTGGGGATTCAAACCCTGGTCTCCGGAATGGCACATATTATATAAATGTGTGTGTGTGTGTGTGTGTGTGTGAGAGAGAGAGAGAGAGAGAGAGAGAGAGTTTGTGTGTTTGCATTATATAGGAACCCAGAACTCACAGAGAGGGTATCCCTAACTAAGCATTGAGGGCAGTGGCAACCTGCAAGTGACTCTGGAGCCCAGGGCCAGGGATGGATGCCCTCACCACAAAGGAGGACCTGGCACCACCAAATAGAGAACCTGCCAGCAAAAATGGGGGACATCACACACACACACACACACACACACACACACAGAGACAAAGGCTTAAAAACACAGCATATAAATTCATGCTTCCTAGTCACACTCAGAATGGAGGACATTTTGGAATTCCTTCTGGACAGCAGATTGTCATGTTGGAGAAGTCCTGGGGAAGGAGAGGGGAACATTATTTTTATTTTTAAAAAATTGATAGAAGATTTGATTCATTGGATTTGCAACTACTTGCTTCACTGATTGCAAGTAGTTGCAAAATCAGTCAATCAAATCTTCTGTCAATTATATATATATATAATATATTATATATATATATATATCATGTGCCCATAGGTCACACCGCAAGCAGAAAGGCAGCAATGAAAGAGGGAGGGAATGGTGGATCTACCAAAAACTGAGGAAGGATTATAAACATCCCTCTGCCCCTAGTTCCTTGCCTCCAGAATGATGTGATTCAGATCTGTCATTCCCACTTGCTGAACACTCTTCGGAATCGATTCTTTTCAAAAGAACTGCTAGGAAACTAGTGTCTGGAAAAACTGATTTTATTTTATTTTATTTTATTTTTGCATTTGCCTCACTTTATTAAAACAGAAATCAATCAAAGTAGGATTGGAACCGGATTCAAATGGGAACAATGGTCATATACCCTGATCAGCAATTCACTTTAAATCATAGTGGGAACACACCCAAGGAAGTGCTATGCTTCTCCCATTTCCAGGTAGAGGAAAAATCACAGGGCAAGTTAGCACAGAAGGAAGATAAAGTTTGCTTCATATATAGGTAGTGGCATTAAGGATTGGGTACTCATTTCTGCCCATTCCTACCTGGCAGCATTTATTTTAGATCAGTCCATATTTTTATATGTATTGTGCTTGTATAATGCCAGTGCACCAAAGATCAATGGCTTGGTACAGAGGCAGTGAGTGCATACCCTTGGTCAATTGTGTCATTTGGAGCATAGCAGAGTAGAGCATTGCCATTACAACTTGTTAGTCTTGTTATTTAAACACAGTAACAACAATTCTACCAAGACCAAGAAGCTGAAATATCCAAGGCTTGGTAGTGAGCCTTTCTCCTCATGAATACTATAAGGACATGCAGGAAGTGAGACCTAGTAACTGCTGCAGTTACTGGTATTGCTTTCTGCCTAGCCTCCCATAATTTGAAAGTAGCCATTTTACCTGGTAGCCTTTTTACCTGGTTAGCCAGGTTTTATCTAAATTCTAGTCCTTTTTGCTTGGACTGCCCTTTAGCCCATTTCTACAAACAGGTGATCTAGTTTTGGCCCATCTAACAAGCACTGTCTGCCCAGTTCTGTGGCATCACAATTAAACATATGAGATCTCAAAGGCCTACCTTCTGATTCAGCAGTTGACTCATCCTTTGGTCTCAGATTTAGACCCTGTACTCTTAGATTAGAGGAAGTTTTTCAACTGAAAACTCTAGTGCTGACAAAAATTATTCAGGTTTCAATAATCTACACCAGAAACATATCAAGTAGATCTCATTATCTCAGTTGGACATTTTCTCTCAAGAAATCACATGGGGTGGGGAGAATACAAAGGCATCTGGAGGAAAAAGTGGTTTCATTTTTGGCTCTGTGGGCAGCTGTGGGGACTTGGCTCTGTGGGGAGCCTTCTAAGACATGATGCTGCACAATATGATAAATCTGGCTCTAGGGAAATGGTATTGGTGTAGAAACTGGCTTCTTCTACAGGCCAGTGGAATCTTAATGTGGTTCCATTTTACATACAGCAACAGCACAATCTATAAGTACAATATTAACAATCTAAGATACGTGGTTAACACCATAATACTAGCAGAAAACATCACAAACTTGGAGCAGTTATTAAGGAAGGGCAAAGAAGAAAGTGCACAGGCAGGCTTAAGAGTGGACATAAAGAAAAGATAAAGAATGTCCACAGAGGAGCTACATACATTCAGCCTAGACAATGAGGAAATAGAAATAATAAAAAGAGTTCCCATTCTGTGGATCAAACATTGATCAGGAAAGAGACTGTAGTCAAGAAATCAGAAGAAGAATAGGAATGGGAAGGGCAGCTGTGAAAGAACTAGAAAAGATCCTAAAGAGTAAAGGTGTACAACTGAGCATTAAAGTTAAAATTGCACAATCCACTGTATTCCCCATTATCATGTATGCAAGAACTGGACAGTGAAGAAAGTAAATATGAAGAAAATCAATTCATTTGGGATGTGATGTTGGTGAAGACTGCGGAGGATACTGTAGATTGTCAAAAAGATGAATAATTGGATCCTTGAACAGATCAAACCTGAAATCTCTCTGTTACCAAAATGATCAAACTTAGGATGTCATCCTTTGGACACATTATGAGAAGACATGATTCATTAGAAAAGACAATAATGCTAGGAAAGATGGAGGGAAGCAGAAAGAGAGGACAACCATACACTAGATGGATAGACTCAATCAAGGAGACCATGGTATGGATTTACAGGATCTAAGCAAAGCAGTAGAGGACAGTGAGTCTTTGAGATGTCTCATTTACAAGGTCACCATGAATCAGGGTTGACTCAAAGGCAGTTAACAGCAGCAGCAGCAACAGCAACAGAACCTGGCTTATGCCTATCCCATAGAGCAATGAAGAACATTGTGATTAAGGAATGGGAAGAGAGATTATTTATGCTGATCTTTAAATCCAGATTTTTATTTAGTAAAGAGGTGGGTTATGTGCAGCCCTGGGGCTCAATGAATTCCCTGAAGGCTGTTTCAGTGATCCTTGACCCTGCCAAATTCTCTAGAACAACTTTTTTAGTCAGAGAGAGAGAGAGAGAGAGAGAGAGAGGATAGTACGTCTCTCAAAAGCTCCAAAAGCAGTATTTCAACTTTTAAGCAGCATCTCCTGCACTGTTTAACACTTTTAAAGAAGAGGACTTCTGCTCATTTCTGAGCTTTTAACCAGAGTACCCCTTTCAGAATCAGCTGTATACATTCTGGGCAATAAAAATACTTTTAAAGAGGGGGGAGGATTATTTGCAAGGAACTGAGCTGACATGATCAGGATGCTGTTGCTGTCAAAAGATATCAAACCAATGCGCTAAGTGAATGCCTAACATTAAACTACAGTCACTACTAGCAGGAGTAGGAGCAGGAGTTAAGTGCCCAGATTCTTGTAATGATAAATCTGTCACTAAACTGAGTACAGCAGAGATGGCATTGTTAGAGCTCAGAGGCATCATCTTTAGCTTCAGGACAAATGCTTTAAGAATCAGTGACCCATGTCATAGTTTCATTAGTAGCTTTGGTCCAGTTTTAATTAGGTGATGATATGTGCATGATAGTAGTTTAATAACAGATGGGGTAATGGTTATTATATGGATACTGTTGGAAGTTCCCATCAAATATTATGCTTATGATGTTCTACATTAAGCCCTGGGCTTTTCTGGGTCACCTCCATTTTAAGTGGCAAAGTGTGTAAGAATGTTAAAGTTCACTGAAATGGATATCATAGTGGCAGGAACACTCAAAGCATTCCAGCACAGTGCATTAGCCTTTCCTCCCCCCCCCCTTTTTTTTGACAGTTGGATACCCAAATTTCTCCCTGTAATTAACTACATTCTAAGGGCCCATTAAGATGGCAAGTGATAGCCCTAGGCTGCAGATTATTGGCCTGCGCATGGCCTTGGAAGGATTAGAACATCAGCAAAATAATTTAGTGTGTATGCCATAAGACTGAAATATAAGGAAGCTTTGTATGAGTGAGAGGAAAAACAAGTGGAAGGTCATTGCAAATGAGATGGAAGATTTGATCACTTTGAACAAGAGCATCTTTTTTTAAAAAAACACCATTTTAACCAAGTAAAGCCCATGAATTAATGAAATGTTGTAGAATTTTGAATATCAAAGACATCAAGGAACAAGTGAGGAGGCCAAAGGAGCATCTTCTAGATAAATGGCAAAAGAACAACAACCACAAAATGTTACAATCACATCAAAATTGCTAACTTAGTATTAGCAGCATAGATAAGTGTGGATGACTTGCAGATGTTCATTGAGATGTAAATTTCTTTGAGCCTGATGGGACTTACTACTAGGTAGGGCCAGACATAGGATTAGATCTCACGAGGCAACCATCATGGGGGAGTACATCCTGAGGGAAAACAACATCAACCCCTTGGGTGTTTTTCCCCAAATCTCTTGCTGATTTCCATCTGTTGGAGGACATAGTTGCATGTGCTACATGGCTTGTCCTGTTATTTCCCCAAAGTGTATTGCTCCTCATGTAGTGCAAGGACGTGTTTCATTCTCATATGTAATAAGAGGAAACTGTAGTACAGTCTGTTTTCCTTTCCAGGGGGTGGGTTTTCTCTGATGGTCTTAAGACTTTTCTCAGGTATGAGAATGATACATTGTGCACATTGCATGAACTGCAAAAATGGTGTAGCTAAACTATGACAGCCCTGCTGCGTGAGCCTTAGAAATTAGAAATGTCTACTTGGATATTTGTCATCTTTTCCATCAATCAGTCAGCCCTTACCTACTTCACAAAGGGGAATTTCACTCTTTTCACACAGATTCCGCAACATATTGCACAACTTTTGGAAACCTTTACAACCACAAAAGTGTTTGTTCTGTCCTTATGTTGGTGTCAAGAAATTTCATGGTGTTAATAAACTCTTGACAGGACATCTCAATGTAAACTCTTGACAGGGCATCCCAATGTGAATGAGTAATTTAACATGATTTCTTCACATGGGAGGGATGGGACTGCATAGCCAATATTAAATTGTTAGTGTCCCCCCTCCCACCCACCCATGTGGAATGGAGGGAGGTACACCATTTTCTTCCTTACCTCAACACAGTAGGGCTTTCTAGATTGGCAGGAAAGTGTGACATGAAGTTGCCTTTTCCTTAATGCTTAGCAGCTGCACCACAGCCTGTTCCTCAGTTTTTCAAAAAGAAGCTGGGAAAACCAGCACCTTTTTAAAGGCGCTTCTTCTCCCCTAAAACGCAAAAAAAAAAAAAAGCATTTTCATGGCACACTTTCCCTTTTCCTCATCTAAAGGCTACAGTTTCATGCAGCCATGAACACACTTCTTTTTGCCAATCTAGAAAGCCCCAATGTTATGAGGAGGCCTTGTGCTCAAATAGTGCATAACAGGAATATAGCTGTGGCAAGTAAGCTATCCTATCTCTTAACAAAATACACACAATCAAATACTTAATTTTTCTCTCTATGCTTTCAATTTAACATCAAACATAGCATTTTTTATTTTATACAGTTTATCTGACAAACTTAAGGCATTTCTAAATTTTTACACTGTGTTATCAGAAGACATATACTTTAAGAAAAAAGCAGGAAAGGATGGCATGCACAATGGCTAAATAATTATAAAATGTAGAACTGGCATGTCTAGTCTTCTCTTCTTTCCCAACAGTCTTGTAGTCGACAGAGTAAATTTGAACAGACCAAGTTAAACATGCACTTCACAACCTTCTGTTCCATATGGCCTTGTTTGCAAAGGGAAGAAAATATGTCAGTAGTAGCCTTGAAGCAGTTGGGTTTCTTGTTCTCTCTGTAATTCACTATTTTAATCTTCCACTTTTCTTAATTAAAAAGATATTTCAACATTGTGAAGGGAGATGTGTCAGGACAGCTATATATTTTTATTGCTGTGGTCCATGAAGAATATTATATTTATTTATTCAATTTTTTATATATCACTTTTAAGAGCCACACAGCCCACTTAAGGCATTTGAAACAAAAATACAATTATCACAAACAAACAAAATTAAATATATTGGGACATTGAACAAAGCCAGTATAAAAGTAATTAAAAAGACATCTAAAACATACAGCAAAAAGGCAATAGCAATTTTTAAAATTACAAATTACAAACTATTTTTAAAATAATTGGGAAAAGGGGAAACAATACCTTTATTAGACCAACACTTCAAATAAAGTATTCATCTAAATTTTCTTTGGCCATAAAAATCCCAATATAATATCCTCACTTCTGTTTTGCCAGTCATAAGGTTGATTCTTTCACTAATTTTGCAAGAGTTGCTTCTGGGAAAAAACTCAAATGACCTGTTTGCTCCTCCTATAATAATATTTCATGTGCCATTTGAACTGGGTTTTTCAAAACCAAGGAATAGGCTTCCCATAGAGAAAAAGCAAGGCTCTGACAGATGTATTTAGTTATGAGCACAAGCTCCAGCTGACCTGCTCTTAAAACTCCAAAATGGGTTCAGTGTGCCCTCCTGGATACCTAATGATAATACAGTGCTCTTGCTCCATTAACTGCTGTGTACGTGCAGCCATCCTGCTGACTGGCTGCTAAGCACTTTACTGCCCATCTACATCTAAGTCAGTGCTACTTAAAGCTAATCACATACTAACTACGTATCCCAGTGACAAAGCTGCATTCCCACTCTGTCTGTATTGATCTCCCATCAGTCATTTGTAAGTGACTGTGCTAGACATGGCCCTTGGGCATTTTTCCAATACAGAAGCCACTTAACATTAAAATTGCAGGATCTCTCTTGGCTGTTTTACAAGCCTTTATCAAAACCATTTAAAAACCTACCCTTAATCATAACGACTCTATGAATTCTTTTCACCTTTGAGCCCTGACCCCTTTAATATAACAGGAACATTTTTTTGTCCCCAGTTGCTTCTTCACTGGTTTTGTTTCTCCCTCCATGACTTGGTTCTTATAAAAGGCTATTTTCTTAAGCAGGTACCTGAATAGTTACTATATTGCCCATGTTTGGTTATGGGTTATATATGGAAATTTTCTATCTTCCAATTCTTGAACACAAATAGATCCATAGTGGTTTATAGTATAGCCAGGAAGATATTGGAGTTCCTTAACTTCAAGAGATGAGAGCTTTTCCAAAAAGCTGTGCATTCTAAAACATCATGAGTTGGTTTATTTCATATAGCTTTCAGGAACTAGCATTGGACTAGGATGCTCTGTGAAATACTGAAGACAACATGGATTTGAAGCAGAAAATAGACTCTAGACATGTGATGCACTCTGATGTGGTAGATATGTCAGTGCCTATGAAAGCTAACAGACTTCTGTTCTTCCAAGAGGGCTTGCCACAACATTTTGCTGTTTGATATCTCCTCCCTGATTCCATGTACAGAAACTGATTGAATTACCAATTCAAGTTTGGGAGGGATATACTTTTTCATTTATTTCATTGTTGCAACCAAGAATGGGGAAAAAAATTATCCCCAGTGAGACAGTGCTTGAAAACTGCACACTTTCTGAGAAACATTTGTGGTTCCAGACTTACTCTACTGTAGGAAACAGGTTTTCTGTGCAGATTCTTGTGGATTTGTTTTTTTTTTTTTTTGTGGGGGGGGGGTTTCAGATATTTTTTTTCTGTGCAAAAATAACCACATGTTTGACCATGAATGATGCAGAAACTCCATACATCCACATTTGCTTGGCAGAAAGTCCCCGTAGTAAAAACAAACAAACAAACAAACAAACAAAAAACAAACAAAAACACACCTCTTTTTAATCAATTATTGGAAGACAGACAAAGATTATTTACATCCCTGAACACTGGTGATGGGCTACCATCCTCCACTGTACCTAAAAAGAGGAGGCTTACTTAGGAGAACCTTATATACCACATGGAGCTCTGTCTCCCAACAGAAAGCAACAGCTTGAGTACTTAGAAGAAAAATCTAAGAGTCTGGTGCTGTTCAATATTGCCAACATAAGCAGATGTCTCAGTCTGAATAATGTTTGGAACTTCTCTGTTTTCCACTCCAAATGTGTTCTACCACTGCTATTCACAGAGAGCAGTCATGTCCTTCATTATCTTTGGCATGTTGCTTTCTTTTGGTGATTAACTGAAATAGTAATACACTTTCCATAGCCTCTTTCATAGTCTCCTTTTAACCCCTTGACCTGTAGAATGCATTTATTTTTTTGTATCAGAGAACTGTTATTTCTGGATGTGAAAATATTTATGTAATATTCAAAAGAGGTTTAAGAGAATTTCAGCAAGTTATGTCATAGTACTTTTCTTGGTACAAAACTATTTCTCTCACCTGTCCTATGCTCCAAAATGTGATGTTCAAAGTTGTTAAGAAAACATAGAAATAAAAACAACAATAAAATTAAGAGTAATCTTATAATGAAAACAACTCATAGTCATCCATACCCAAACCTAAACCAATAACTGCCTTGATTACAATATTTGCATTGGCTAAATAATGGATCTCCTACCAATACGGGCCTTAAAGCTGTAATTTCCCATCATTACAGAGCTTAGTATGGAAAGCCTTTGCAACAATACGTTGAGCCAAAAAGGTTTTGTTTAATTGAAACATATCATGAGTGAACTTCTCTTTCTCCATAAACAAAAGAGTATTAGGATAGCTGAAGGCAATATGCAGAAATGACATTATCAACTATGAGCAACATGTCAAAAAATAATATAC
The DNA here is from genome assembly GCA_034509955.1 of Urosaurus nigricauda. Lineage (NCBI taxonomy): Eukaryota > Metazoa > Chordata > Lepidosauria > Squamata > Phrynosomatidae > Urosaurus > Urosaurus nigricauda. The sequence continues at coordinate 178,938,340 of JAOEGL010000004.1, forward strand.
TCAGACCGACAAGCCATCTTTAGTTGTACTGGATCTACATTTTGGATTATATATTTTGATTTATGTCTCCTGACATGCATCTATTACATAAATGCTTGAGATTTTGTATGGGAAGAAACACAGCACACAGGGTAGCAATGGACAAGAAAAGGTCAAAAGTGCTGTGACCCTTCTTTAAAAAAAAAAAAAAGTCTAGGAAAATCCGTGTATTAAAAGTTCATCTTTAGAGATGAAAGATGAAAATATAAATGCCACGATGGATTTTGACTTCCTAATCAAGGAATTGTAGTGTTTTGCTTTGTATGCCTCACTTCTCAAGGTGGAGATCAAACTGCTAAATATTCACACTTCCCAGGGAAATGGGATACATTTTCTGATGACTTTATAGTCCTTCATTAAAACACAAATATTTATTTTATTTATTTAAGCATTTTCTTTGTTTATAAAATGATAATTTAACCTTCATTGCAAGCATATAAGGAAGCTTACAAAAATTAAAAAATATCCAAAGATAGAGAGAGGGGGGGGGGAGAGAAAGCAGTGTCACATGCACACACACACACACAACCTCTTTAAAAGTTAACACCACAATATCTCAATAACTGGAAAAAAGAAGAGCACAGAAGCCTAAAATACGAGGAATTATTCTATGAAAACAATTCATACAAGGGGGTCAAATTCTCACTGATGTAAAGAAGATCTCATCTGCTCATCTGTGATTCTGCCTTAGATTCTCTTAATTAGCATTTAAATTTCTAACATATTTATATTATATAGATTAATAGAAATTGGGGCACAATCACAGATCAGGACTTCTCTATACAAGTGAAAATCAATTTCTAGAAAATAAAGAATGAGCAAGTGTAAGGTAGGGTACAAGAGCCCTCATTGAAATTTTACAAGCCCAGCTCCTGGATTCTTTCTAATTTTATACACATTCAGTTTCTATAACAGTAGTTAAGGAAGTCATCATGAAAGATTAGGGACCTCTAGAATACAGACACTTTGTAAGCCAAAGCAGGGGAATTCTATTGGGCAATGATAATATGCAGTCTTTAGTGTTTATCAAAATATAAAGCAAATAAGTTAGCAATTCCTAAATTGTGTGATATTGTCCACATACAAGCTCAAAAGAGTACTGCCAATGATATGATATAACTTAAAGATACTTACAGGTTTTCCATGAGATTTGCCTATGATTTAGGATTGTTTCTTCATTCCAATTTAAGACACTGGCTGTTTAGTTTTTGTTTGTTTATTTGTTTGTTTTAGTGATAACTGTGTTTAGTTTCCGAGCACAGTACATAGAACTGCCAATTAGTTCCCGGGCACAGTACAAGGTGTTGGTTTTAACCTTTAAAGCCCTACATGGCTTGGGTCCATCCTATCTTAGGGACCACCTCTTCCAGTATGAATCCCCCCGCCGCACACTTTGGTCCTCTGGGAGGAACCTGCTACAGCCCATGAAGACCAGGCTGTCGCAGACCTCCCAGAGGGCCTTTTCAACTACTGGCCCCAGGCTGTGGAATGGCCTGCCAAATGAGATGCATCTTATTGTATCCTTTGACGGCTTCAAAAAAAGCCTTAAAGATGCATCTCTTCCGGCAGGCCTTCCCAGACAATGCTTAATACTCCTCAGCTCCAAACCTAAGGCCCAGAGTCTTTCCAGCTTCTTCCCCTCTATGATTTTAGCCTTACCCATATTGCTCAAGAATTTTAGGCTTAGGATATTGTTGTATTTATGCATTATGTTTTAATTCATTGCTAATTTAATCTTCTTTTAAGAGGTGGGAGGTGGGGATTGGGTTGTTTCAATTTTAACTGTTAATGTTTTAATATTATTGTACCCCACCCCGACTGCCTGTACAGAGGGGTGGGCTATTAATAATAATAATAATAATAATAATAATTTACAAATGGCTCATAAATGGAGAGAAGAATGATAATACACTCACAGTTGCAGTGCGACACAAGCACAATAATTCTTTAATGCTGTATTACTCAAGCCAACATTGGTATTTTGGAGGAGGTAGTTGTTTACTGTCTCAGTTTTGTATGGTTGGTGATCCTGTGATGATATGTCCTAATTGATGATAATGTCACCAAAACCAAATAAAATATAATTTCGAAAGAAATGAGAAGAAAAAGAAGGCATCTGGCTTCATATTAAACAGAATGGGGGTGTGGAGAGATGAGGATAGGATACTTTGGGCATGAAAAGTGCACCAAGACTTTTAAAAGAGTTGATCCAAGCAGAAGTGAGACTATCATTTAGAATTAATTTCAGGGACCATGATAACTTCTGCATGCCCTACACAAGAGATTTTTGCTCAAGTAATAATAGAAAGACCTTTGGTACATCAATGGCAGAAATTATTTCCTGTTCAGCCCCTATGTGCACTCCCCATGTGTTCCGTGTTGACATAAACAATCAAAAGGATGCTTTTAATGTTGCATTTTATGTTTTTACCTCCCATCTGATTCACTTTAAGATGAAATTTCATATGCCTGCTTTGGAGAAGATTGATTTTAAAAGAGAAGTCATTTTATTTCATTTTTACAGACCTAATATCTGGCTATTGGATAGATGAATTTAAGGAAACAACTATGAAATTTGAATTTAAAGAAAGAACTTGAAACAGTTTTTTTCCCTGATGTCATAGATATATCTGCTTTTAGTTTTTTAAAATTTATTTTTCTGCCTATGAACACAAAGTCAAATCAAATCATCATTATTTGGAATAAATATAGCGTTCTCTAAAATATGCACCACATGATCTCTCTCTCTCTCTTTCACTCACTCCCCCTCTTTCTTTTCATGTAATTCTGTGTATATGTTGCTACACTGAAGTTACCCTGAATTAAAATTCCTAGATACAAGCTTTTTAAAGTGCTAATCTGAAGGAAAGAAAAATCAACATTCAAATGGTAATTATTTAGAAAGTAAATTGATCAATTTGTTCTAAGCTCCACAAAGATGAACTGAGGTCAATCCACTTTCCCTATTAAGATTGTGAAGATATCTAGTTGGATTACTTTCACAGTAAAAGCATTTTTCCCCACTGGGGTTTCACAAGAAAATAGAATACCAAACTCTGTTAGGCATCAAGAAAAACAAAGTTTTTATCTTTTATCCTACAGCAAATTATCCACCCAGCCTCCAGTAAAGTGTCCATGTAAATAACTTCTCAGTTATTAGTTTCTAATACAGTAGCTCTCCCCAAGGTCTGTGTAACTAAACCACACTAGTTATCTAATTCCCTTTTTTATCATTGAAATAAATTGTTATCTAGACATAAGGGTATAAAAATTATGTTTGCTACTTCAGATGAATAGTTGGAAGAGGTCTGCTCCTTCAGTCTGGTATAGAGGGGAGAACGCTGATATAGAGGGAAGTCTAGTTTCAAATCACCACATTGCCATGAAGCTCATCTGTGAATCTCTTTAGGGCAATCAAAGTAAGAACAACTTATGCCATAGAATTATATAAGATAATATGAGAAGAGGAATATATAACACACTGAACCTCTTGAAAGAAAATGAGAGGAAAATAACCATTGGTAAATAATAAGAAATAGGATGCTTTAATTTTTTTTATTGACATATTGCTACAAGAGTTAATATGGACAATTCTAAAAAAAATTCTGGAAGATATCTGTAGTACTGTTCAATGAAGAATAATATAACATCATTGAACCAACTGAACATCTTTTAAAAAAATCATGGAAAGAATGGCTCGGTAAATTTTGAACTGAGCATATATAAATGAGAATTTCTCTATTTTCCTTAACGCTAATATGAGCTATCCAACCTCCTTTAAATTACAGTAGTTATTCTCTTCAAGTTCTGTGAAGTTGAAAAATAATATCAAATATTACGTATATCAACAATTTGCTAAGAAAGGATTATTTGTGTTACCACTTTTGTCAACAAATACAGTGATCATGATAAGAGAATAATGCGGTGTTGCTCATGATACCTGACCTCATTATTTTTGAAAGAAAAGAAGAAAAGCAGAAGGTCTGTGGTGCTTTTTAAGTAAAATATTTACTCCCTTAAGGACCCCAATTTGCAGTTGCCACATTATTTATTTATTTAATCATCTATACATTAAATAAATAATATGTAAAAATAGACTTACACTTCAATCCTATGTATTTTTTTCTGAAGTAAAACTCAATCAGTGTTGCATTCCATACTTTTAAGCAGGGATGGAAACCAGCATGTAGTGTGTAAGTCAGCTGTTCTTAAACTACATATTTCATCAGCCGTAGGAGAGCTGTAGTCCAATACTACCTAGAACACCACAGGATTTTTATTCCCACTTTAAAGTACGGATGAAGGGATTACATATGCCATTCAACAATGAAAAAAAAAAAATTGTCAATTACCCCCAGATTTTTCACAATTTTTTTTTTGCACAAATATTATTAGCACAAAACAAAACAAGAACCTGCTCTTTATTTTTCCACACATGAATGGAACTTTTATGAACATACATAAAAAATATGTTTTGCACAAAACAAAAAGTCCCATCATTATTTACTCAGAAATAAAGGTTATAGGATAGTAGTAATCTCTTGTTAAATTAAAAAAAAAATCACAAAACCATGTGGCACTGTTGGCTGTGTAAGTAAACTTTTCAAAAATCAATGAAATATATAATGCTTCTGCTATTTCTAAATATTTTAGGGTAAAACATTTAAAATATAATCAAAAGTAACTATCTTTTGAGTTCCAGGTATAGCCTACTTCTTCAACCAATACAATGCTTAGTGTGTCCACAATTCCCACAACAGCACATTAACAACCCAGGCATCTACATAGTTCCTGCTGGTTCCAATCTCCTTATAAAAGGAAGCATCCTCATAAAGGATGGGTTCTCAGTTTTGTGTGCTCAGGCAATTAATAACTTGCTACAAGGTTTTGTTTTCCTACTGGACTCCAGACAAGTTACCTTATTCTACAATTTGGTGGGGGAGTGGGGGGGGTGGGGGAGATCATGTAACTGGACAGCTTTCTAAAATATGTTTGCCATGTTTTCCCAAATTTATGAAGTTATATTCTCACAACATATACACACTCTCACATGCACTCAGACTAAATTCAGGTAGAGTGACAGGTAGTGCAGGTTAGATGTAACATGCTGACAGAGACAATTTTCAAATGAGTAACTTTGTTGGTGGGAGGGAAAACTGCAGTTGTTGTCCATATATTAACCAAGATCCAAGACCTCAATTCAATTTTATAAACAGTTCCACCAGCGGAAGGGGGATGACTCTGGACCCCTCAAACCATGTCTAGAGAATTAGGAAACACTGGAAGGTTGCAAGACAAGGAGAAACAAAGAGCTATAGGAGGAGAAGAAACTGTGTCCCTCCTGGTTCCACAGGCAGATCTCATCTGAGGACTGTCAATACTACAGAATTTGGCCCAAATCTTGCACCAACATAACTTTTGATTACAACAGTGGCTGTACTATTTAAATTAGTGCATAAGAAAGTTTGTTTGAGCCTTCCCCTGAAATTTGCTGAGCCTTCCTCTAAATGCCAATTGTATCCTGGATTATTATTTGCACCTCTTGATCCCTCACACAGGCTTTTTCCCGTTTCTCTACAGCATACCCTGCAGCACGTTGGATAAAGACACAGATCTGTACCCTTCTCCCATGATTAGAATGGCTGTGGATCATCTCCGAAACATTCTCCAGAATGGCTAGGAGGCTACTCCCCATCTTCCACACACTATTGCCACTACTGCCATCACCTCCACCTATGTAGGTATAGCCTTCATTCATGTTTAATACTGTATATAATTTAAATTATATCATTTAATTTGGAATTGGGGGTTCATAAAATTTGCTTTCTTTTTGTGTTGCAGCTGATGCAGAAAAAAAGGTTGCTGGGTTTCAATATGCACCAATATATCTACTTTTATAGAAACTGTGAGGCATTGGTATTTTTCCCTGTAATAGCCAACCAACCAACTTTCCACCATGCTGCAATAGCATTCTAGCAGTCAGTGCTATCAAATGCTTTGCCTGCTACATTGGCAGCAGTACAGTACACCTGTTATAGGCCATGCTGTCTCTTGTTTGAAGATTCACAGGCATGTAAGAGCAATGACTAAGGACAGCTTCATATTTTTCATCGGCATGTGGGTGTTTTTCACAACCACTAAGTAGCATCATGTGAACCTTCTTAAATATCCATCTGACCTTATAAGCTTGATCTAGCTGTGGTTACCATTCAAGGTATAGCTGAATCATTGCTTAATGTCACATTCCACTCATTCATACTTTTTCTGTTGGCCCTTTTCCTGTGATTCAAGTAAGACAGGGTCTGACCCCAAAATGGAGGGATTCCGCCCCACCCCCACCAATTCTACCGGTAATGATAAGTGGCCCATGGTAGCATCTATGCAGCAAATGTCATATAAAATAAGAAAATACTTCCATAAGCTACTAGCTTTTGAAAATGTTAGCCTTGTTATCAGTCAACCATTTAGTCCAGGGTTTATTTATTTATTTAGACATAATGCAATATTTGAATACAGTAATTGTACCAAATCATTCACACATAAGGCCTTCATGCTTTTATTGCTAAAAAGTTGGCAGATCACTGTGTTTTTTAGGCTTTCAAAAAGATGCTCCTCTTCTTCTTGTGCTACAAATCTCTCTTTATATATATTTTAAAATAGTTTTCCCCTCAGAAAATGGATTCTAAGAGAACTAATATGAATTCTAGTAGCAACCAGAAAGGTAGTGAATGCCTTAAATCAGTTTGTTTGATCCTTCCCCTGAAATTTGCTGAGCTTTCCTCTAAATGCTAATTGTACCCTGGATTATTATTTGCACCTCTTAAACCTTTGATACCATCCATGGGTTGTTTTTATGAAACCTGATGTAAGTACTACAGCATATTTACCTAAGCAGCACAAAAATCTGATTTGGCATGTGGCTAGTACAAACTCTTAAACCCCAAGTATTAGAAAAAGGCGTTAGATACAGTCACTAGTATATGTCAGATGATAATGGCAGCTCTTTTGCTAACTGTAAACCAGTCAGCCTCAAAATTCATTAAACTGGTATGAGTTCCAGCACTTGGGACTTATGAAATTCCATCAGCTTCATCACATATACAAACAGAGTCAGGTTTCACATGCTTTGGAAAGTAAGAAGTACCAAGAATAGATAAAAGGGGGGTTTGTTCTCAGTCACTATGATAATAATTTTGTTCCCCCCCATCTCTGCATGAAAAAGAGACTATTGTCTTATACATTTACATGCAAGACATAATAGATTCACCATATAATGAATTGTCTTCATCCTGTATGCATATAGTTAAACTCCCTTTTGTTTATTGCACAAAAACCCATTCTAAGAAACAACTGCATGAGTTCACTCTCTCCCGAAAAAGGAACACTCTAAAACTCCATGGTTTTATGCAGCTAGTAGGTGCAAATGAATGGATCTAGAGTTTAGAGAGTATTAACTGCCCTGTGTGAATGCAGAACTCATGGAGAGAGACAGGGCCATAGGGGTGAAGTGGAGTAAGAGTAGTTTCCCCTTAGCCTACATTTGTTGTATATAAGAGGTTAGTTTCAACATTTTAGCATTTTTGTGTCTTTTATAGCCAAACAAAGCTTGCTTTGGCAGGCCTTTACATTTTGAACTTTTATTCAGCCAGTCATTCTGACAATTAAATGATACTATATATATATATATATATTGAGGGTCTAAATGGTAATGTTTGCCACTACCAGTTTTAAAGTACAGATGCAATTGCAAATTACCTCTTTTGCTATTCATCCTTATTTATTTATTTTTACAAAATCACTGTAATATTTAATTTTCCATTATTCTTTTCTTTATCTTTAAATACAGCGTTGTGAACTTTTCCACTCTATCAGGCCACTACTTGGTACCCCTGAATACAGCTGATTAAAAGAAGAAATAGCTCCTGAAGATCTATATATAGCACGGTATTCTCTTTACAGTTTTTAAAAAGCAATCCTGGCTTGCTAAATTAGCATCTCTAAAAAATGACAGTCTTTTAAAATTTGACTTTGTCATGTTTTCTACATTTTTTTAAAGGTTAATATCCTGCTAGTGAATTACACAGACTTACATCTACTTTACAACTGCTTTTTGGTCATTGCTGAGGACAAAATTCTCCACCACCACCCCAGCTATAAAAATGCATTTTTCATACTCCAACACAGTCATGTAATGGCTGGTGGAGAGGAAGGGTTGTTTAGGAAGCACCTAGTTTTATCTCCATGGACAGATGCATGATAACAGCATCATCTTTGGCAGAACTTTGAGAGATTCCATAAGGTGACTTTATTTATTTATTATATTAATTTGTATCCTGCTTTTCTCACAGGCTTGTAATGAAGATAAAGTGGAGAGGCATGGAATTATGTACACGGCCTTGAAATTCTTAGAGGAAAGGTGGGAATGAATGATGAATAGGTGAATGTACATTATTAACATGAGATATTTAAGGAACATGTCCATAAAGGCATGGGAGTGCCAACACATCTGATAGTCCTGATGAGAAATCTGTACTCAGGACAAGAGGCCTCATTCAGAATAGAACATGAAGGCACAGAATGGTCCCCAACTGGCAAAGGGGTCAGACAAGGCTGTATCCTTTCACCCTATCTGTTCAACTTGTATGCAGAACATATTATAAGAGAAGCAGGCTTGAACACAGAAGGAGGAGGAGTGAAAATAGGAGGAAGGAATATGAACAATCTAAGATATGCAGATAACACCATAGTACTAGCAGAAAACCTAACATACTTAGAACACCTACTAAGGAAGAGCAAAGAAGAAAGTGCAAAAATAGGTTTAATTTTGAACATAAAGAAAATAAAAATAATGACCACCAAGGACCTTCACAAGTTCAACCTAGACAACGAAGAAACAGAAATATTAAAAGAATCCCCATACCTGGGATCAAACATTGATAGAAATGGGGGCTGCAGTCAGGAAATCAGAAGAAGATTAAGAATGGGGAGATTGGCTATGAAAGAAAGAGAAAAGACTCTAAAATGCAACTGAAACTGAACACAAAAGGCAGAATCATACAAACCATCATATTCCCTATTACCATGTATGGATGTGAGAGCTGGACAGTTATGAAAGGAGATAGGAAGAAAATCCATTCATTTGAGATGTAGTGCTGAAGAAGAGTGTTGAGAATCCCAGACAGCCAAAAGGACAAACAAAGGGGTCCTAGAGTAGACCAAGCTAGAAATCTCCCTGGAAGCCAAGATTACCAAATTGAGGCTGTCGTACTTCGAACACATCATGACAAGGAACAGCTCATTGGAAAAGACAATAATGATGGGAAAGGTGGAGGGAAGTAGGAAGAGAGGAAGGCCACCTGCTAGATGGATGGACTATATTAAGGAGGTCATGGGTATGGGGTTTCAGAAATTAAACAGAGCAATGGATGACAGAGGGTCTTGGAGATCTCTCATCCATACAATTGCCAAGAGTCGTGATCGACTTGAGGGCAGTTAACAGCAACAACACTATCAACCCACAAAGAACTGGTGACACTTTTGCAAATGCTATTTGATCTCTGGCAGGCTTCTAATCTGGATGTTGATATAAAGTCTATTTTGGAAGCTTTTGATGGATTACAGAAATAATGGAATGGTTCCTTGATTGCATATAGTTCAGACTTTGTCATGTGAAGGCTTGCCTGTTAGAAACCTAGCCTTTTTTGTATGTTTCTAAAAGAGAAGAGATAATTCCTCATTAAAAAGAAAAAGAAAAACCATTGTGTAGGAAAAATGGTTTGCTTCAAGTTCACTGGATCTGGGGGTTACTTCACTTGTTCCCCTTGCATTCAAGATCTATGTGAGATATTGGTGTTGTTGGATATTAACACTCTTCTGTATTAAACAGGTGTTATAAACATTCAGAGGACCTCTGTGATGTCCCACAGGATGTATCAGTTGTTGCAGACAATTAAAAATAATTTCAGGCATGTCTGGTTCTGTTTGATTCAGGTGTTGTATTGTGGTGTAACACGTTTTGTTTTTGTTTTTTTAAAAATGTCACTACAATAAAGAAGGAGTTTACTAGAAAGCTTATGGGCAGCTCAATGTAAAGCCTACAATAAGTCCATAAGCAGCCAGTCATTCCTTTAGGAATCCTCCATTGCTTGGTTTGTGGCTCCTTTTACATCTAAAATGGGATGATATATACCAGATATTTAAAATAACTAAATGCTTGTTTAATGCAATTCAGTTTTATGTTGTGGAAACATGCCTTTGTACGCTAACAAGATTTTAAAATGTAAGTAGGGTGGAAGAACAGCTTGTTGTTGTTTTTGTCGTTGTTGTGTGCCTTTAAGTCATTTCTGCCTTATGGTGACCCTAAGACGGCCCTATCATTGGGTTTTCTTGCATGTTTCTTCAGAGGGTGCTTGCTAGTGCCATCTTCTGAGGCTGAGAGAGTGTGATTTGGTCACTCAATGGGTTCATGGGTGAGCAGGGATTCAAACACTGCTCTCCTGAGATAGTTAAGTTTATCGCATAAGAACCTGTAACATTACCATAGCATCCCGAAAACGTTCCATGGGAGAAACAAACAAACAGCTTCATTTATATACCACTTCATACCACCTAAGAAATGTCTAAGCGGTTTACAACTGTAAGCTACTTGCCCCCAACAATCTGGGTACTCATTTTAGAGACCTCAGAAATATGCAAGCCTGAGTCAAGCTTTGGCCCTTTTTTGCTGGTATTGAACTCGCAACCTTATGGTTTTGAGTTTTGAGTGAGTGGCTGCAGTACAGGCATTTAACCACTGCGCCACAGCTCCTGGGCGATTCTAGGAATGGGACTCACCACATTTGAGAAGAAATGACAGGATGATAACATAATGGGAAAACATTTTATTGCACAGCACCCCCTTTGAATGGGTACTTTTGTGTGTGTGTAGGTATACACATATGAATAAATAGTTAGATATACATACATATACATATAGCATATGTGTGTGTGTGTGTGTATGTATGTACATAAACAAACACATATATGTACAGATATATATATATCCACAGCAATTAAAAATAATTCATATGTAAACATTTGTTTAAATATGATGTGGGGTGAAAACTGTTTTGGCTTTGAGGAAAAGCATTCTGACATGCTAATGGTTATTATTATTTTTTTAAATTGCACCACCCGGAAGAGCATTAGACTTTTTGGATGCTCTAGCACTGCACAGGAGGAAATTGTTTCAGCCAATCAGGACATGAGGACTGTTAGAATGGATAGGATTACTGCACTAAGTTCTCCTGGACTGGTATGATAATGTTTCAGCATGTTGAGAATTGTTTTTCATCATTCTCGCCCTGGAATGCTGTTGGAACACTTTGAGTATGGAATGGGAACCCAATGGGAATGAAGCTGTGTGGTAAACTTCATGGCATTCTGTTATCATTCTATTCCTGGAACGTTATCATATTGCTGTGTGATTATCTCCATAGTCCAATGCTCAAACCACTACACCATGCTGGCTCTCAGTTTGCAGAGTGGCCAGAACCACCCCCCATCATTGTGCATCATTTTACTCATGAGTAGATATGTGCATGACAGGGATGAAGAGTGCCCATAGTACCCCCTCCCTACCGCATGCCATTTTACTAATGGGTAGGCTGGCACATGGCAGCAAGGTGAGGAGACGTGTCCTTTTGGCCCCACTCTCAGAAGCCCTGCCCCTGAAAGTCCTCCCCACACACACACATTGGGTGACACCTCAGGCAGTTACATCACTGTCTGGAGACCAGTTTTCAATTCTCAGCTTGGCCATGAAACACACTGGGTGATCTCAAGCAAACCATATGTTTTCAGCCTCAGGGTAAGGAGATGGCAAACTTCCTCTGAATAAATCTTGCCAAGTAAACTCTACAATAGGTTCGCCTTAGTGTCAACGTAAGCTGGAAACAACTTGAAGGCATACAACAACAACAACAACAACAACAATCCTCCATTCTCATGGTGATTAGTCCAGATGATGCAAGGCTCAGTCTCTGATTCTGGTGTGAAGTGATCTGAGAACATATGGCCAGTTCAACACTGAACCTGTGCTATACCCCTCCCCCCCCCTCAACAGATTTTAAAAACTCACTGGGCGGCTGTTTACAATGTGTCCCACTTTGCTTCTCTCCACCACTGCTGTCAGCATGAGTCATGAGTCACTTTCTCTGAGGTCCAAACAATCCATCCAGCCATGGGATTGAGTCCAGGACCCTCATTTCTGACCTCAGAGGGAGCAACTCGTGCTGCCACTGCAAAAGATGGGTGGCACAGCAGGATATGCATGTGAACAGACTCCCAGCATTGCTTCAGGGTCAGAATACTCTGGGCTGTTTCTGGGATGGAGGAGGCAAGATGGTGATTAGCAGGCAAACAGCTCTTCATATTCTCAGCTTTTTGGTGTTAAAGCATTTAGTACCACTGAAATCATCTTCACCACCATTAGATGATAAGAATTGTTTCTATTCCTATTGCACAAACTTATTTCTAGAAAATCTTTAAATATTCACCTTGGACTTCAGGCGTGTGGCATACACAGTGTTTTATCTTCCCTCTCTTTCTCCCTCTCCCACATCAGATTTGCTTTCAATGAGGAAATTCAGTTTCAACAACTATTAACGAAAATGTCTGTCAGCTATTCCATTGCTGACTGCAATAGTCAATTGAGATTTATCAATTTAATGGGCCTGTACAGACTGGCCCTTTGAAGCACCCCTGTCTCATGCTAGGATTGCCTCAGGGCGGAGCTTACAGATGCCCCACAACCCTAGCATGTGACGGGGGTGTCATTGCTGCGGACCACCATTTACGTGGTGCATGCAGCGAATGGCGCTGCCCGAATTAACGGGCCGGCGCTGTTGCCGCGTGAAGGAAGGCCTCTCCCCTTCCCGCGCGCCAGGCTTGGGCGCCCCAGCAGCCGGTACGAGCGCGGGCTCGATGCTGATTGGCCACTGGGAGGAGCAGGAAAGGAACCTGTCTGATTGGCCACAGCAGGGTATGGTGTGCCCTCCTATTGGTGGAGAGCTCGGAGAGGGTGGTGCCTCCATCGTTCCTGAGCCCTCATTGGCTGTTGGGCCTATTTAAGGCCGTGTAAGGTGAGCGTCAGCACCATTGCCAGTTCTGCTCTGGGAGCCAGCAGATCAGAGGCTTCACTGCCTATTTCGCCGCACGGTAGGGTCTGACAGCCTTCCTCGCTGCCTAATAGGTGGGGCATTTTGTTGGGGAGGGCATCTTTACCACCTCCCCACTTCTTGGTAAAAATCACCCGCTCCTTCAGGTTTGTTGCTAAGGGACTGGCAGACAGGGTTCATGTTTTTTGAGAAGGCCTTTTGTTTTGTTTTGTCCTCCTTTTTTAGTCTTAATAATTAATAATTGTTGTGCCTGCGGCCTTGGCCCCTGCTGATCACACATCCAGTGTTCGGAATTTTGGCTTCAACTGTTTTTTCAACTGCACGGTGCTCCCGGCGGTGTTCAGAATTTTGGCTTCAACTGTTTTTTCAACTGCACGGTGCTCCTGGTGGTGTTCGGAATTTTGCCTTCAAACTGTTTTTTGTTTTGGTTTGGTTTGTTTTTTTGTTTTAACTGCACAGTGCTCCCAGCTTCAACCCTGCTGGGCACGTGCAAACAATCGTCTTGATGACTTTGGGGCTACACACTGTTCTTCGGCACGGTGCTCGCGGCTTCGGCCCTGCTGGGCACGTGCTCTCTACTTGGTTGGTGATTATTGCACTGCTGACTTTACACGGTGCACGCGGCTTTGGCCAGCTGGGCACGTGATTTGTAACCAGTGCTTGTGACTTGACAACGGTGAACTGTAATTTACACGGTGCTTGCGGCTTCGGCCCTGCTGGGCATGTGTTTCCCTTCACCTATAAGCAGCTTTGCAATATTTTTTTCTTGCTGACTACAGTCCCAATCTTAGTGTTGTCAGACGAACCAATTTCAACATGTCACCAAAATCAAGGAAGTCAAGTGGTGCTGCACAAGTTACCAGTTCTTTGTGAAAACAAATTGTAGGTCCTGGGAAGAGCTAGCCCCAGGGACTAGGAGGTGCCCAGCACGTACGTATGCCTGTAGACAGGGGAATTCGACAGTTGTGGTGGATCCTGCGACAATAGTAATGGTCCAGGCCCATCCTTCCCCATTGCAGGCATCTTTGATCATTAGCCAAGAGATGGCTGCAAAACTGATGTGGTCCTTCTCAGAAATCATTGCTAAGGCCATGGCAGCCTCCCAAGTATCGACATCTGCTGGTGTTGCATGTCTGGATCTGGATCCCGGGAAGGCGACAGGGAACAACAGTTGGCGGAAGTCTAGGGTGTTTGCGGGCTATGTGCACCCTGATTTGGACTCTTGCTCAAGCGGATGCTAATAATGTTATTTGTGGAGGGTTCTTTTTCGGTTCTTATGGTTGGCGGCAGGCGCTCTTTCAGACCTGCCTGTGTGGCGGCAGCATAGGCCTGGATCTGGGGTAGGGGTTTCCAGGGCCCGCTGGCACTGGATCGGGAGTCCTCATGACCCGGGTAAGGAGAGGTTCGCTGTGGCCATTGCGGGGGCCACAGTCGATTAATACCCGGTGACTAGGATGTCTCGCAATTCGATGTGAAGCAGCGCAGTTGCCTAACTGCGCAACAGGGCGGAGCTTGGCACCTACGTCATCCCGATGTTTGCCCCTGCTACCAAGGGTACATCAACCAACCAGGGTGTTGCTGATGGCCAGATCCAGACCTTATGCTTTGGGCCAACCCTATGGTTTTGTGTTGTTCTGCATGTGCGGAACAGTTAATAAAGTTGTGGCCTTTTTTCCTCCAACCAGGTTTCTGTATTTATTGGGGGGGGCCCTGACCTGCGCGGCAATGATGTCGCAGCTGTGTAGCATCTATATGGCGCTGCACAGCTGAGACATCACAAAAGCTCTGGCAGTGCTTTTTCATCGCAACTACGATGCAAAAAGGAGCTGCATTTTGGCACTCCTTTTTTATTGCATAGCATCGCTGCTCCATCTAGTTGCTGTGGCAATGGTACGCAGTAAAAAGAGAAGGCTACAGACCGCCCTTTTTGGGCGATCTGTAAAGCCCCTAAAGTGTCAGAACTGAATTCTGTTCAAATTTATACATATTTTACTCATACTTGAAAGGTAAGGTAAGTGTTGTTTATCCTTGGAATTTTTTAAACTTTATTCTGATGGTGCTTAGCAGAAAGGGATACAAGTGATTGGGCCTTGCCCCTTCAGATTAGGATATTGTGTCTGTTAGGGGAAAAAAAACCAATGCAAAGTTACAGACTTTTTTGGTTCCAAACTGAAGGATCCCTCTGCTATAGACCTCCTGGTAATGCCCCTATCTGTATGCAATGCAGATCCCTGACATTGGTCCCTAAGTCATCAGGGCCTAATGAAATTATCTAGTAGGAATTACACCGGGGCTGTCTATGAAGCTAATGTTACTCAGATGCAGTTTTTTTTTAGTGTAACTATGCCAATGATCTCACTCCAGCATTCTGGTTTTATTGTTCACACTATATATATATTTATCAGAACTGCATCTAGACACACCTCTGTGAGTACTGTTGCTCACACCTGTCAGCACTGCAAATAAAGATGGAGTCAATGATGAGGATGTCTTTGAAATATGTTCAAAGCATACACAATTTTATCCTGGTTGATTCTGGGGCTATTTGCATCAGTTATTCACACAGCAGACAATGTGAATCGTTTAGGAGAACTTGGGGAAAAACAAGACTTATTATCCCAGTTGTGTGTTTTTTTCAGCCCCCACCCCCCCCCACCCCAAAAAATCCCTCAATTAGATGCATTTGAAATCCATGTGAACAATAAAGATGCAACTCACATTCTACCAGGATTATTTTTACTGTCCAAATAATCTGCATGTTTCTTTGCAAAATTCTGATTTTGAAGTTTATGGTTCTTGATAGCCTTAACTTGTACAAATCATTCTTTACAATTATCCATAATAAATTATCCAGGGTACAGTTGTTTGATGTGAGATACTACAGAGAGAGAGAAAGAGAGAGAGAGAGAGAGATAGAGAGAGAGAGAGAAGAATGTCATGCCATTGTTCAGCTGGATGAACAATGTCTGAGGTACAAAGTTCACCAAGCAGTAGTATGAATAATACTTGGAAACACAACGTATTAAAAAAAAATCATTTGCTATGTTGCAAAGTATTGCTGCAACTTGATACATTTTGTGTTATATTACTTGCCATGTTTAGTTCCTTTAAAAAAAAGTTAGAAAATGGCTTAATTTTTTTTTAAAAAAAAATCTTGCACATGTCCAAGAAAATGTTTTAGTCTAAAAAAAGGAAGTACAGTAACAAGAACAGCCAGCATTACTCATGACATGGAAAAGGTATTGACCTCTGAAAGAAAGGAACATATTACCCCCCCCCCCCCCAAATATATGTGTCACATAGTTGTAATATGTAGCTTCCAGTTTCTGTTAAAGTTATAATACTGTGAAGATGAATTGTTTTGCATATAAAATATCTGAAGTAGCAGATCTAGGAAAGTGATATTATTTGAGGACATCATCTCACTTTGTGAGGTTTTCCTCTTATGAGAGCTAATGTTATTTTACTATACAGACAAAGTCCCACATACCTAACAGATATTTTAAACATTTCCAGAAACACACACACACACTCAGAAAGCCAACTGACTAATGGAACATACTACCAGATATATATGCATAAGATTGGATCCCAGTGACTTAATTGGATTGAAATCTGATTAGTAGATACAAATGAGATTGAACTACATGGTATGTGAGTGGTAGTAGAACTTTACAAATCCAATTTTAACATGCTCAGAAATTATGTTTCTGCACTCTCTCTCTTCCACAAATGTGAGTGCATGTGTATGTACAACACATTTGACTCTTCATGTATATACCTTCAAATCACCTGTTGACTTGTGGTGACTCCATGAATTGCATAGGGTTTTCTTAAACTAGGGAGTTTAAACTGGAACTCCAACCCAAAGCCATTCCAAATGGAAGGGGAAGCAGAGTCTATTCAGATCCAAGGCAATTCATGTGATTAACTATCACATGTGAAGAGCAAAATTGTGGTCATTCCTGAGGCAGAGCGGAATGAGTGCACATTAAATTATCACATACCATGTGGATTCAACTATTCGAATTGGCACCCGTGCGCATGCTCAGCGGGGGTCTGAAAATATTGTGAACCTTTGCACATCTGGGGTGAAGAAGGGGGTCACTTCCTGGTTCCACTTTCATGTAAATACTAGTTTCTTCACGTTTCTTTTTCCCTTCTATTTTCCCATCCCTGGCAACAGCATCCCAAGGTGCCCCCCTCCGTTTCAGGCCCACATCCCTGTCATTCCCTTCCCATTCTTGAAGGAGTATTGGAAGCAAATGGAGCAAAATTGCAGTGCCGCATCATGGGAAGTTTGCCACCTTGGAGGTTTGGGGGGGGGGGGTGTTGTACCAGGACAGAAGCAAAGTTGCATTCCACACCAGAGCATCGAAGTGAACTTGGAAATAATATATGTGAATTTGCTTGTTAACCGAATTCACCTACATCAGGAGTCACTTTGGATTGACTTTGGATATGCCTCGGAATGACCCCCCCCCCATAGAAAGCAATCACGTGTGATAACCTATCACATTTTAATGTGAATTCACATTGGTGGACCAGGAGTGACTTCAGATTGGAGCTGCAAAACCCATTCTGTGATAAACTCCTAGGAGTACTCTGGGGTGGTTTGCCCTTGTTTTCCTCTGAAATATAGCCTGCTATTATCCCAAAGTTAATCTTAGGGTCATCCTAAATCTGAAAAGACTTGAAGACATACAGCAGCAGCAGCAGCAGCAGCAACAACAACAACAAATTACCCTCATGGCAACTTAGGATAGCCAAAAAGATCCATAGAGCAGTTTAAATGAGATGAGTAATAAATGACAGTCTGCTCACAGGATTACAAGTTAAAAAGAGGGGGAAATGAAAGAGAGATACAGAAAACAAACTGAGAATCTGATCCCTGAGTTTGTTTCTTTTCATTTTCTTCATTAGCATTTTTTCCACTTTTCCATTCAGCTTGAAAGGAAACACCTTGAGGAAAAGGAAAAACCTGTAAGGATTGGGCTAATCCTCCCATGATATTGTGCTGGGGAATCATATTATGTATCATGTGTTTGATCCAACTGTGATGTATGATAATATAATATGTAGGGTTTCAATGGGAAGATTTAAGTTGGAGGTTTTGCTTTATATAAATATGCTGTGGAATGACATGAATATAATGGGGGTTTTATTTTAGGTGTGCTAATTGATATGAATTTGGTCCAAATCTGATAGTCTGATGCTTTGTACAGGACTGTTGTTAGGTTGGTTGACATGTGTATGCTTTGATATATAGTATTACACATATATAGTGTTACACATAGGTATAGATTCATGATGATGTGATACATTGTTCCTACGAGGGGGTATCGTAAAGTTTTAATGATCACCTTTTTAAAAATTGACAGAAAGTTTGTTTTGATTTGTAGTTGTTAACTTATCTATATGTAGTCACTAGCTAGATTTATACATTTTTTCCCAGCGTATCTTGACCCTCAAAATACCTGATATTGTTGAAGTCTGCAGATTGTGCCTTACGAAGGGGTATTGTAAAGTAATAATTATCACCCGGCAGTTATTATGGCATATTGATGAAATTTTGTCAGTGTCATCATTGGTCCCTAAGTGCACGTTGTTGAGAAAATCAACTCATTGCGTCCTTTATTTTTGTGACTGGCTCTGCCAGAAGTGAGAAAAGTGTAAAATACTTGTCAGGCACAATCTACAGACTTCTACAATAATGGTATTTGGAAGGTCAAGATACGCTGGGCAAAATGTGTAAATCTGGATGGTGACTACATAGAGATAAGTTAACAACTACAAATCAAAACAAACTTTCTGTCAATTTCTTTTAAAGGTGATAATTAAAACTTTATGATACCCCTCATAGCTTGTATGGTGTGTGAAAACTGGTTTGTGTTATCTTGGGATGGAGAAATGTGTTAAACAAACAGGTAACATAGGTTTTGATTAGATTAATAGTTATCTCTCTCTGGCTTTTCTTTGCTAATGAAGATTCAGGAAGGAGTCATCCCATGCTTTCTACAGATGTGTTGATGACTAAAAAGTCCATTTATGAAGATGTAAGTCCAACAATAGGATTCTGACCATACTTTCAAAAAGTAATGATGTCATAAGGATTATTTAATTGTTTTTCCCCCTAATGTTTCCTAAGGGCCTTGCATCCTTCAGTAGGCCGCTAAAATGAGTACTCAGCTGGTTGGGGATAATTAGCTTACACATTGTAAACTACTTAGGGAGTGCTTAGTTCACTGATAAGCAGTATAGAAATGTACTTGCTGTTACTAGTGCTATAATGTTCTTATTATCAGAGTTTTAGCTTATTTTTTGTTTGCCAAGAGAAAAGTGGCATATTAATTAAATATTTGACTAGTCACAAAGGATCTTTTTGATACCAAGACCAAAGGAATCTGCAGTATTTTAAAACAACGAGGTTCCAAGTACAAAGTACAATGTAACAATCACTGGATTACCTTTGGTGCAATTGTTCTGAGATTCAGAAAATGCTAGACATAGATATTTTTTAGCAATCGCAATAGCAAGTACATTTCTATACTGCTTATCAGTGCACTTAAGCATTCCCTAAGCAGTTTACAAAGTGTAAGCTAATTCCCCCCAACAATCTGGGTACTGATTTTAGTAACTTCGGAAGGATACAAGCCTGAGTCGAGCTTGAGCTCTTTTGCTGGTATTGAACTCACAACCTTATGGTTTGTGAGTAAGTGGCTGCAGTACAAGCATTTAACCACTCCGCCACCAGGGCGGTATATGTACACATACATCAGAGTCAAACCTCTCAAAAGCATTAGCTCTACTCCACAAAATTGGCAGGCTCAATTATTTCACTGTTCTCAACACTGTTGGTTCTTCTTAGGTTGTTATTTTTAGCTGGTAATGTATTATTCTTATTTAGTAGCAGTCATTTCATCAGGTTGTATAGTGGAGACAACAATGCGACTGCAGGCTTACTCCATCTGCCCTGCTAAGAGACCAGTTCTGTTGGCTTTGTGAAGAACTAGTTGACCTTCCCCCAGATTCAATAATTCAGGCTTCTGTGGATTCTCAGTAAGCTTTGTTTTAAGATCAGGGAGAAGTAGCTAGCAGGACATCTTGGAGACAAGTGAAATCTAAGTACACCTACATCAGATTCAAACCTTTCAAAAGCATTAGTTCCATTCCACAAAATTGGCAGTCTCAGTTATTTCACTGTTCTCAAAAACTGTTGGTTCTTCTTAGGTTGTTTTGCCTTCTTTCCCAGGAAGGCTTTGCCTAGTTGTTTTAACTGCCTCGGTAGCAGAAAACAGAGGCCATCAGAAACCAAAAAGTACCATTCCCATGAATTCCTTTCCCAAGATTTCAGCAAAACTCAATTATTATTTACACATCTTGCAATTATCTCCATAAAAAATTGTAAATATTATTTATAAAGCAAATAAAAAATGAAAAATATACAAAAAACCCCAATTATTATACAAGCTTTCTCTCTCTGAAGCTACCTTAGCTAATATATTTAATATTTATATAACAGCAACTGCATGCAGTGGCACCAATCTGCTCCTTAGAGGGAGCAAAAAGAAGCCACCTCAAGCAGCTCCCTGGAAGGAGTGTCATAAGTGCCATGGCACAGCGTTATGATGCTCCTTCCATGCTGCACCATTTGAGTGCTGTGTTGGAGGTGCGCCATCATGGCACATACTATCTAGAAGGGCATACACCAAAATATCACCCAGGCACTGGCATAAGGGCTTGGAGCATGTGGATGCTCGGCCCTCACCCCAGTGCCGGTCTGTATAACTCCTCAGCCAGGGAAGCCATAGACCTGAATTTGCAGGACCTAAGCAGAGCAATGGTGGACAGGGAGTCTTGGAGATATTTTATCTACAGGGCCACCATGGGTTGGGGTGGACTCAAGGGCAGTTAACAACAACAACAAGAAGAAGAAGTTCCAAAATGTCTCTGTCTGGTAAAAGGGCTGCCAGCAAAGTAACCAATGCACATTGAGAGCCATTGGGACAAATGCATGACAGGATTTATGTACAGTGGGACCAATGTATATTAGGAGCAATGTGCATCAGTCCTGTTGTGCAACAGTCTTGATGCACATCAAGACACTGTTGCTGGTGTCCTGTTACACATTTTTACAATTCACTAACAGAGTATCTTAGTAGCTCTGCTATGTAATTGAGTATTTGTTGCTGTTGTGTACCTTCAAGTAGTTTCTGACTTATGGCCACTTTAAGGCGAATGTTTCACAGGGTTTCCTGAGGCTGAGACCATGTGCCCACGGTCACACATTAGGTTTCACTAAATATATCTGGAGTTCTAAACTATAGTCTGTGGTAAAGGCTAGAGGACTTCCCCCCCCCCAAAAAAAAACAAACACAAAGCTATTAAGTTGAAAATACAGCAGATATGCTCCATAGCAGGCTTCCTGCAACCAATTAATCATTTAAAACCTATTTTAATAAAAATGTCTTTGTCTTCCATTGAATAGAGAGCAGAAAGAGGGCCAGCCTAGCCTTCAATGGAAGGGAATCCCACAGGCTAGGAGCAGCCACTGAGCAGAACTTGGGAAAATTATTTTGATTATGGGACCCCAAATCACCCAGCATGCAGTCCAATGGCCATGGTGGCTAAGGGATTCTAGGAATTTTAGTCCAAACAAGTAAACTGGTGATGATACTGTACTCATGAGAAGGAGAGAAGAATCTAAACAGAGGATAAGCAGAGTTAGTATTGTGGAATATCCAAAATAAAGGTTAAGGGAAAAGAAGGCAAAGTGCAGGTTCTCTACCACCTCAAAAACCTTGTCTGGGTGCCAAGAACTTGGCATAGTGCCATTACAGCGTTTTCTTTCTGACACTTCTCCACCATTTTGAAAACAACTTTTCTACATGCCAAATTGTTTTCCAATCACCTGCCTTCCCCCCCCCCCCCCCGAAAATAAGAGAAAAGCCTTACTTTTTACCAGAGTATTTTAGATATTTAGAAGACAATTTAATTCCGTGAAAGGGTATTTATGGCTGCAGAACAAAAGTCAGAAATTCATTGTTGACAGACAAGCTCCAATTATGTTCCTGGCTCTTTAGATTTAGTGCTAACATACTGGCAAGCGGGCAATAGTCATGAATGTGATGCAGTATTGGAAATGACCCTGGTTATTGGACAGTACCTATGTATCTCCTGGCACTTAGGCTCAGCCAGTCCAGATTTTTTAGAGGCAATGACCCTCCCACCCTTCTGTTGGAAGTTCACATTCTATCCAGGTTTCTCACCTGTTCCTTTCTTCAGTTGGTTGGCTACATATATGAGGGAAAAAATGTTGTTGTTTTTTAGGTTTGTCTGTTTCAAAGTCACATAATTCCTCCACATAATGTTGATGAGAAAACATGATTTCCTGATGAAATATCTTGTTTTGTCTTCTGCCAGTGTTTATTAGGGATCATTATCAAAGTGAAAGTCTGCAAAATAAAACAAACAAAGGAAATTTGCAGGGACAAAAGGGAATGCAGTTGATGGGCCAAAGATAATCCTAACAGGATCCCTCCCCTTTGTTTTTAGTTTTGAACTACCTCTTATCCGGCTAACTCTGAGATCCACGCTGGCTTTGATCTACCAAACTAATGGATGACTCTGCCTAAATTATGGAAGTTTTATATATGCTACCCAAAATTGGTGTGTTCTTGGGGTGTAAACATATTTCTTACTTATCTAAGGAGATAAGTTTGTGTTGATCCAGCCAATCAAAAGTAACTGCTGGGATGTGTGAAAGCAATTAGGAATTTCTTTCAGTTTCTCAGCACACACATGTTCTTCGAAACACCCTGTCCACCCGAGAGGAGTCAGTTTGATAATAGTTAACAGAGGAGGCATTTACATTCTGCTCAGTTTTACTGACCTTTGTTTTGCCAGGATTGGGGACCATGAAGTCCTCCCAATGTTGATGGGTCTAAAGCTCCCACCATTCTTCATTATTGGCTATTCTGCCTAGGGCTGATGTCCAAAAGCATCTGGAGAACTAAAAAGTTTGTTTGTTTGTTTGTTTGTTGTGTGCCTTCAAGTCATTTTTGACATATGACAACCCTCAGGCGAACCTATCATACGTTTTCTTGGCAAGTTTTTTCAGAGCGGGTTTTCCATTGCTATCATCTGAGGCAGAGAGCCTGTGATTTACCCAAGGTCACCCAGTGGGTTTTTGTGCTTAAGGGGGGAATCAAACCCTGATCTCCAGAGTTGTAGTTCAATGCTCCAACCACTACACACACTAGCTGAAATCCCAGTCTAAATCCAGTTGCTAGTCCTATATAGAATAGACCCATTGAATCAATAGAAGTTAAACAAGTGTTGGCTTATTATTCAGTAATTGAATCAATGGATATTTTCTACTTGCAGTTAGATTTTGGCCTTAAAGACTGGGAACATTAGCACATGAAGGGACACTGAGAATGGCATATCACTTCTTCAGGGTGCAATTATCACAAACACAATCCTGGAACTGAATTAAAACACAGCTTGTTGCCACATCAGCATGGAGATACTAGGTAGCTTTTCACAAAACAACTGCAATAAGAACAAATACTTTTTATACGGTGGATACAGATCTTTAAGATGACAGTGGCTAAGATGAGTGTGGTCACCATCCCTGTTGGTCTCCCCACAGGCCGAATGTAGTTGAAGAGCAATCAAAATCTGGTCACATCCTATTGCTCCCCTCCAAAGAACTATGGAAGCTACAGACAGCAGCACCAACCTCAACATACACAGACTTTCAGGTCAGTTATGCTTTCTATGTCTTAGTGAATTGATCATCCCATATCCCCCTTCATTGGACAGCCTTGAAAGCTGACCTGGGTTTCCCTCTGTTCCTCAAGTTCTGGTCCCCAGTTCCTAAATTCCTAATACCTAAAGTTGTGGTCTCCAATCTGCTGTTCTTATATTTCTCTCTCACACTATACTCATATGCACTAATTTATCAGAGCAACTTAACACCCATTTCCAACAACATAAGATGGGGAATGTGAATTGTGTGACCAATCCAGTATGAATAAAATAAATAAATAAACCCTAATTGGTTCCACTAAACTATAGTAAGTAAAAGCTATTCTCATCTAAAGGTAAGTGAGAAGCATGTGATTTTCCCTCAAACCGAAGCTTATGGAGTCAAGAGTATTTTTTTACAGCTGTTTGCTCCTCCCATTTGGATGTTCACAGAGACCGTAAGCCCCACAAAAAACTCATTCCTGTTTCATGATAATTCATTTAGGGGTTGGGGGAAAGACACACATACATGGTTTCCTGTAATATGTGGAGTGAGGAATGGTAATCTCTCATTCTGTAGTATTTATAACATAAATAGAGTATAACACAAGATGGCTAATGGAATGCACAAAGGAAGTCAAAAAGAGAAAATCCCCATGTTCTCTATAGACTAGAGCAAAGCAATTGACTGTACAGATCATGAAAAGCTATGGATGGTTCTTAAGCTCACAAGAGTGCCATTACATCTGTTAGTCCTGATGAGAAAGCTGTAGTTAGGACAAGAGGCTGCTGTCAGAACTAAATTTGGAGAAACAGAATAGTTCCCAGTTGGCAAGGGAGTTGCATTTTATCAACCTAATTGTTCAACTTGTATGCAAAAAAATATCAGAAGAAGATCAGGATTAGAATCATATGAAGGAGTCAAGATAGGTTGAAGGAACATGAACAATCTTAGATATCTGGATGACACCAGAAAACATCACAGACTTGGAACAATCGCTAAGGAAGGTCAAAGACAAAAGTGGAAAGGCAGGCTTAATGCTGAACATAAAGAAAACAAAAATAATGACCATGGAAGAAATACATAAATTCAACTAGAACAATGAAGAAATCAAGATAGTTAAAGAGTTCCTATACCTAGGATCAAACATTGATCAGAATGGAGATTGCAGTCAGAAATCAGAAGACTAGGTTTGGGAAGGGCATCTATGAAAAAACTAGACAAGATCCTAAAAAGTAAAGATATATAACTGAGCACTAATGTTAGGAGCATCCCTATCATCTGGTATGGATGTGAGAGCTAAACAGCAAAGAAGGCAGATAAGAGGTAAATCAATGCATTTGAGATGTGGCGCTAAAGAAGAGTGTTGAGGATACTGTGGACAGCCAAAATGACAAATAAATGGGTCCTAGAGCAGATAAAGCCCAAAACTTCATTGGAAGCCAAGATGATCCAGCTGAGGCTATTGTACTTTGGCCATATCACGAGAAGGCATGATTCACAAGAAAAGACAGTAATGCTAGGAAAGGTAGAGGGCAGCAGAAAGAGTGGAAGATCACATGTCAGATGCATAGACTCAATCAGGGAGGTCATAGGCATAGATTTGCTAGAACTAAGCAGAGTAGTGGAGGACAGGGCTTATTGGAGATGTCTCATCCACAGGTCACTATGAGTCAGGGTTGACACGAGAGCAGTTAACAACAACAGTGTTTATTTGACAAGCTCTATGTTTAAAGTTTTCTTTAAAGAAACGATAGCCCTCACCTCATTGCAAGTGATCCAAGAGTTACTGGAAAAGGCATTTCATAATCTTGGCGAGTTGTGCTTCCCTCTTACGCAGAAAACAGAAAATGACTTCCACTGGTTCAGGAGGAGGAAACATTTAGAATGATAACTCCATTCAGGAGTGGAGTCGAAGGCTTTCATGGCCGGCATCCATAGTTTTTTGTGGAGCTTTTGCATATCCTCCCACCCTGATGACTGCCATTAGCAACAGAACAATACATTTGCAAATTACTCCTTCCTTCCCAGGGTCACACAGGATATATATCTCCAATCCTATTCCAGGCTATCATTCTTTGAAAATGCCAGCCACAGATGCTGGCGAAACGTCAGAAAGGAACTCTTCTAGAACATGGCCACATAGCCCAAAAGCTTCACAAAAAACTATCCATTTAGGAGACTGGTACAAAAGAGTTTGCCCATTGCCACTATTGCTATCAATTTCTTAAAATTTATGCCAAAGCAAAGGATTTCACAGGAATTTTTGGTGTAAAGCTTAAGGCCATCTTTATTTTTCAAATATTTGTTAAACTATATGAGGAGAATAAACCACATTTTCTTTCATAATCTTTATTATACACAAATGGCAAATTCATGAAACTATTCACGTAATTAGCGCCATTCTGTTTCAGTTGATCTTTGTCAAAAATGCATATGCCCCCTTGGGATGAAGAATAGTAATTTAACTTTTATTTCACCCCCACCCCAACCCACCCCCCAGTAATAGAACTAGTCCTTTAAAAATTGCTATTTGTACCAGTGCATAGCCTTCTATTAAATAATCAGTAGCATAATAATGGACAGGAGTATGTTTTTTTTTCATATATACAGTATGAAGACATGCCACTTAGCAAAAGATAGTGCTTGTTCCTTAGTCCCTGAAGTTGACTTACAGAAACCTCTATTTAAATTTTGACTCAAATAATTTCCTCTTGACCAATTTAGTAGTTATACTATCTGCAGTTGACCTTATATTGCAACCTCTGAACCACAATGCTTAATGTGAGTGAAATTACATCATGTAAGAAATGTCCTTTGGTCCATTATCCTGGTTACTGCCATGACAGGGCTTAGCAAGAGCCATGGAACTGTAAATGAGCAAAGTGGAGGTGTATGGAGAAGGGATGAGTGGAATCATCTCCTTAAGCCTTACACCAAGGTTCCTAATATTCTTAATGTCGTAACATGATCACTGTGAAGAATGATCATGAGGTGTTCCATCTTGGCACTCTGTCAAATGGAGAATATTTTATGCAAATTGAAATAGCTTGTTCCGAGAAATAATAGATCTGTAGTGATATCATTCCCATGTTAAAGTAAGAAGGTTTTTCATTGAAAAGATGGGCTGGCCACAACTAGGACATCTTGTTGAGTCCAGGAGGAATATACTGAGAAGAAATTGATGGTGTGGCATTAGCTAATAGCAAGCAACATATATTGGAAGGAGAGGTCACCGACTTTCTTTAAAAAAATGATATGGCATAATTGATTATTCTGATTTGCTTAATGAGGCCAAGGAAATTACTGGAGTGTGTAAAAGTTAGAGGAGCAGAAGACAGAACAGGGGGTCATGACAGATCATGTAGGGCATATGTGCCCCCAGTATACTCTTCTGGATCATCATACCTGTTCTGTCAGCACTAAGTGATCATGTACATAAGAACATGTAACTGAGCCAATGGAAGAAACTTGTGCTTCAAGGCTTAAGCTGCGTGTACATTCAAGTTTTAATCATAGGAAGAAATAGAAGAAGTCCTCTGTATGATGGCAAAGTGAGTGAATACAGGTGGGGAAATGTATTAATACATTTGATAGGATTAATTAGCTTAATGATAGCCTTGCCATATTTGATTGGAAACATGCAGCCATGTGCAAACACATACCCTTTCCCATGAAGATAAGATCAATTTCCTGAGATTCAAAAAATTTCCAAGAGTACAGTGGTGCTGTGAAATGCTTTCATTTGGACCAGTGTATCAATAACACTCCTCTTTCAGATTTAGAATGCTAGAAAGACAAGTTGTCCATAAGTTATAATTTTGATATCTGTCTACAGTATTTCATTAGAGGACCACATGCCCTACCTATTGATGGTATACTCAAATATAGAATGGAATGAGAGATTGTATGTGAAAAATTAGATGTACTATATGGACAGAATTTCTAGAATTTTTAAATAATCAGTACAGTAGGCTCTTCCCATCCATGGGGGTTCAGTTCTGGGCAACATGAATGTGCCTGCATCAGTGTTCCCATGGGTGTGCACCACCATTGGCTAATATGGGGCAGGGTGATCTGCAGGAGCTCCAATATACAGATGGCTAGCTCACCAATACAGCAGGGTCACTGTATTATTTGGTGCTATTTCCTGCAAATTAAACACACGCACACAATCCTGGGGAGTCTGTCAAGTTCACTTTCTGTATTAAAATTAGGAGTGACTCTATGTTAAGGAATGTATTTCCCCTCTCTCTTTTAAATGCATTTGAGCACAGAGAATTTAGGAGACTACAAAAGTCACGAAATTCTTTCTAGAGAATGGCATTATGGATTGGGAAGGTGTCATCTATTGAAATTTGCATTGTCTTGTTGAAAGATGAACTTTAAATCTGGCATCCTGTTGATGAAAATACTCTTGCACAACTAAAGGTTGAGCCCACATATGTATATTTTCCTCACAGAAAGAGTCTCTAGTATCTTCTCCTGCAAGGCCTTCTCCCAGGTGTGCAACAGCTGGATGAAACTCCATGTCCCCCAGCCATTAATCAAATGTGGGAACTAATTCTCTTGAGCAAAAACAAGGAAGCAGCAGCCTTATTCAGAGAGGTGAAGTTTTTTCACCATTCCCTCTGTGCTCAATAGCAGCCAGAAGAAGTCCAACTACACTGCACAATGGTTAAGTTGTTGCAGCGTGCCTCACATTATAGTGCACACGAGAAGAAGCAGCTGGGCAGAAGGAACAGCCTTCCACACCTGTAAGCTGGCAGAGATTCAGGACATGATCCCACAAGCCCTGCTTTTGTCAAAACTGTGCTAATTAATGAAAATGTTAACATACTGGCTTGTGAGCAGCCATTGTTGTAATTCTTCACAATGACATGACTAGGGCTTCTGCTGCCATCTTGCTTTCTTCTGACTTCCCCTTAACCTTGCCCTGTGCCCTACCCACCATGCCTTTTATTTAATTTTATTTTTACTTTTAAGACACAGTTCTGCAGTTCTAGTAATGCAATTCAAGTTTTAAAAAAGAAAAGAAAAGAAATTTAAAAAGCAAATCAGCCTGCTTGTCAATAGTGAGAGATGGATTCTATTGCACAGCTCTGTCCCTGGACAGTACTCATCCCATACCTGTCCCGAGATTCTCCCAGACCTTTTAAAATAACAGGAAAATTCTGGAGAAATCCAGATTGGGTACAGAATGAGTGCTGCCTGGGGATGGAGCTATGCAACAGTGCCTAGCACAGGAATAAAAGCCAGTGCAATAATCTCCTTCCTTAGTAGTTGTTCCAGGTCTGAGAGATTTTCTGCCAGTATTATGGTGTCATCTGAATATCTTAGACTGTTGATATTACTTCTCCTATTTTAACTCCTCCTTCTTCTATGTCCAAGCCTACTTTTCTCAGAATATGTTCTGCATATAAGTTGAACATGTAGGGTAATAAAATGCAGGCTTGTTTGACCCTTTTGCCAATTGGGAACCATTCTCTTTCTCTGTGTTCTGACAGTAGCCTCTTGTCCTAAGTACAGATTCTTCATCAGGTTTATCATATATATAATGAGATTTAATGAAGATGGAGAGACCGAGGATCTGTGAAATGGCACGAGGTATGCATTCCCAATATTTTTTAGATCCTATGTGTCTTTCCAGTTGCATCTCTCTCCAGACTTGCAAATACATTACAGGTACACACTACACTACATAGGTTGTAGCTCAAAAAGGTTTGGATTTTGGAGTACTTCAGATTTTGGAATTTTGATATTCAGCTTGTGTACATCTTTTCTTACAGAGGTAAAACAAAACTGGAAAAAATTTTAGTGGTCCAAAATCTGTAGATTTTATTGTCCAGATTTTTTTTATATACTTGGTAGGTAAAGGCTTCCCTTTTGACAAGATTGTCTAGACGTGTCCGAGTGTACAGGGAAATGCTCCTCTCCGTTACTTAGCCAAGGGAGTCAGCATTGTCAAAGATGACTCTGTGGTCATGTGGCTAACATGACTGCACAGAAAGCTTTCACGTTCCCACCATGAAGTGGTACCTATTTATCTACTTGCACTTTTACATCTTTCAAACTGCTAGGTTGGCAGAAGCTGGGACTAGTGATGGGAACTCACTCTGTTACACAATGCTTCGGTCTTGAACTGCCGATCTGCTGACATTGCAATCATCAGAATCAGCATCTTAGCTGCTAAGCCACCCCATTGCTTATACCTGGCATCTTACCTTAAAAGAAAGTGGGTTATTATTTCATTCAGTTTTTCTCTACTCCTTTTATTTCATCTTTTATGTTTAATTCTTAGAATTTATTTTATATTATGCACCCATAGGTACTGAGCAGAAATATACTCATGAGATTTGGTCCCATGCCCCCATGAAAATCAAAGGGCCTGTACCCTTGGCTTTCTACATTCATCCTGTAGCATATTTTATGGGCTTGAAGTGGTATTTTAAGCAATGATACCAAGACCAGAAAGCAAAAGCAAGGTAATTGAGGCCACCAGAAATGGGAGCTAGCTCTTCTAGGAGCTGACTTCTATCCTTTATATGTGAGAGAGTGAGAGTGACCTACATGGTTACATTTCATCTCCTCTTGCATGCATTATACAAAATGAAGGCTCCAAACATATAACTACTGGTCCTGTTCCCAGAGATTCAGTGGTGTAGTGGTTTGAACATTGGACTGTGACTCAGAGACCAGGGGTTGAATCCCCACTCAGCAATGGAAACCCACTGGATGACTTTGGGTGAATCACATTCTTTCAGCCTCAGGGGAAGGTAAAGTCAAATGCCTTCTGAACAAATATTGCAAAGAAAACCCCACAATAGCATTGCCTTAGAGTCACCAAGGCTCAATCTAGATGGGCGCAAAGAGCCGTGATAAGGGCTCTTTGCGCCGCCTTTAGGGTTCGGGAGTGTGCAGCATCTACACCCTCCCGAATCCTAAAGTGTATGGGCGCCGCATTCCTGGGGCGACTACGGACAGCCCCTTTCGGGCAGTCTGGAAAGTCCTCATAAGTCTAAAATGACTTGAAGGCATGCAACAACAGGCTGTTCCTCAGAATCATATGATGAGTATCTATGCTGATCATGGGCATCATGAATCTCCCCCCCCCCCCCATCTCTTTCCTCTACATTTTTGGAGGCCAATAAAAAGTAACTTGAGATTTCAGTCACAAACAACTTTTACTTTATACCTCAGTCAGACTAGTGGTTTGCAGCTCAGTGCTGTCTTTTCTAATCTCCAAAGTCCCATATAACTAACCTTCCTAAGAACCCAAGAGGCACCATTGAGTGAAACCTAAATCTTATACTTTTCTCTTGTATCCCATGTATATTTAATTTCCTTAAATGCCTGTTCACATACTGTGGTCTATCATGTGCACTAAAAATGGAAGAATATTCCATTAGGGAATCAGATCAGAATAGCCAATGCTCACCAGAGCACCATTTTTTGTGCAGTAGACCCCAGGTCATCCCCTAGCATTCAGTCCAGATAAATCTGGAAAAGATTCTTGCCTGGAAACCTGGAAACATGATGCTAGTCAGTTTAGACAAAACTAGTCAAGATATAATAATCATTGCACATATTATACAGCAAGATCCTGTGTTCTTAAATATATCTCATTATCCCAATTACTGATAATTTATCTCAGGTGAACCAGTATTACTGAGTGTAAATATTGTTAAGAGATTTTACTCTTTAAAAGTCAGGCATGGATAACCTAAACTCAACATTGGGATTTTTCATACTGAAGCTAAAATTGTGTTTTCAAAGCTGAAGCAATAGACAGAAGCTCTCGAGTGCAACCATGAGGTTAATACTTTCAGAATTGCTTTTACAAAATATAGGTACCACATCTATGGTTCTTTTTGATGGTGCAGTTTTAGACAGTCACTTAGAAGAGCATTGTTTAATGGGATTGGGTATGTTTCACATACATCCTATTATTATACTTCCACACTCCCTACAATTGTCATGTTTCTATTTTTACATTGCTGGCCCAATCACTTGGCAATGAGAGAAAGTCATATCTGATGTCACATGATGGATTGCATGGATAGTAACAGAATGTTGGAGTAGAGACTTGTACATTCCATGTTTTTCATGTTTTCCACTCAGTCCATGCTGTTCTGCTGCCTCAAGTGCAGAAGATACTGTCTCATCACCACTGTTGAAGTACAATCAAACTATCAGTCTGATGAACTTTTCAAAAATGGTGTTGGGGATGCTATCTTTTAGTCCCTATGACTTAGGTGCCAAAATTCTTAGTTTGGACTTGTATTTAACATCATATCTCTTCCTACTGTTCTTTCTGGAGTTTTGGTGGGTTCTGTAGAGAGCTTGAAAATAATGTGTTACTTGTAATGAACTACTTCAGTAACTAGTCCTTTTTTTTGTAGGAGTGAGCCGAATGTGTTACTTTTTTGCCTTTAACAAGTTGTAACTCACCACTTTTCAGGGTAACTTAATGGGGCTTCTATCTTTATGTTCCAATTCTACCTGATCCACAGGAAGGGGAGAAAGAAGAATCACATAGGTGATTAAAAGTTATTCTGCTTTTTTTCCCCTTTCCTTTTTTCTTTTTTGCTTTGCTTTCTGCCTTATGTCAAAAGGAAAGAGACTACTGCCAGGAAGAGGAAAGGAAAGAGAGTCAGTGGCCCTATTAAGACTTTTTTTTTAGTGGGATTATCTGAATAATCTCACCATTGCATTCCAGGTTTGTTGTTCATGCTATTTTTTTATATTATCGGAACCACATCTATGTGAATCTCTAAGAGTTCTGTTGCTCACACATGTCAGCACTAAAATAAAGATGGAGCTGATAATGTGGATGTATTCAAAGCACATTCAAGGCATGCAGAGTTCTATCCCAGGTCTATTCACATTGGTTGTTTATACAGCTGAAAATGCAAATCTTTAAGGAAAACTCAGGAAAAATCTCAGGATTATCCCAGGTTAAGTGGGTTTTTAGCAGTCCCCATCCCCCACCTCCAACTTAAATGGATGCATTTGAAATGCATGTGAACAAGCCAGATTCTACTGGGGTTATTTTCACTGTCTGAACAACCCCAATGTGAGTTCATTGGGATGTGTGTGAGTAAAATGAATGTTTTGACCTGCTAGGTACTTCAAACTGCACAGGACATGCACTTGGACTGTCTGGGTTTGTGTGAGCTATGAGAGAGTTTAGAGCAGAGTGTGTTTCTTTGTGTGTCTAGGTCAACTCAGGCAGGAGATTTTTTTTTTAGCAATTATTTGTTGGAAAGAGAAAGATAGGGGAAGAAGATGGCTTGAATCAATGACTACTCTAGAATGCCCACCCAAATCATCTGATTACACTATATATGGGAGCTGTGTTGTCTGCTGTGCTCTGCCTAGACAAGTGAGGGTAAGGAAAGCCAGGCAGGTTAGTCCACTCAGAATTATCATAATCAGAGATGGGATAAACTAAAGAAAATTTTCCTGTATTTTTCAATAGTACAGTAACAGTAATGGTTATGATGCTGTAGTAACAGTAACAATATTGCATTGGTAACAAGTAATCCAGTGAGTTACTTTCTGATAATAAGTAATATCTATAGAGTGATTAAAATAAAGGGTAATGCAATTAATTCCTTTTAAAAAGTAGCATTTCAAGTTCTGGTTTCAAGCTCTACATATCAGAGCCTCAG
The DNA here is from genome assembly GCA_034509955.1 of Urosaurus nigricauda. NCBI lineage: Eukaryota > Metazoa > Chordata > Lepidosauria > Squamata > Phrynosomatidae > Urosaurus > Urosaurus nigricauda. Next base: position 178,971,963 of record JAOEGL010000004.1, read on the forward strand.
AGACGTGGGCTGTATCTGCACTGGGCAATCTGGTTTGACACCACTTTAACAGCTGTGGCTCAATGTAATGAAATTTTGGGAACTGTAATTTGTTGTGGCACCAGAGGAAAGTGGTGGGATGCAGCCCTCTAGTACTTTGCCTAGTATTGTTGTCATCATGCTTCTGGGGAGACACAGCAATGTCTTAAATGCAATAAAAAGGTGGTGTGTTGTAGAACCAGTAGAATGTGTGTGTATGTATCTTGGAGATATATTCATGCTCTGAATTATAAGAATTTATGGATTACATGCACTTTATATCCAAAACAAATGGCCATTTTATATTGGTGGGGCCCTCTTCTGTGTTCCTGCAGTCAGAACAATATGTTGTCATGAGATGTGGGAGAGGGACTTCTCTGCTGTGGCACCCCAGTTATGGAACACCCTCCACTTAGAGGCCTGATTGGCATTTATGTTGCTGTCATTCTGGTGCCAAGTGAAAACATAGTTGCTTACAAATGCCTTTGGAGACTTGCTGGCTTTATATACACCATACTGTAAAGATACCAGATCTCATCTGATCTTTGAAGCTAAGCAGGATCAGCAGGATGGTAGATGACCAATGAACAGCTTTGTTTCAGGCTATATTTAAGGAAGGAACTGACAAAATCACCTCTAAGTATTCCTGGTCTAAGAAAATCATATGAAAATCATGGGATCACCAAAAATCAATAGGCATCTTAAAGGCACACACATATTTATATGGTTTTGAATTGATTTAAATGATTTTAATTGGTTTTAATCTATCTTCTTTTAACTTGTCAAATGGTTTAATATATTTCCAGGCTTTTCAGAATCACTTTACTGTTTACGCCGATTTAAATTGATTGTGTTGATTTTATTGTGTACCTTCTTGAGATCTTTAGAGAGAGAGCAGATATAAATATTTTAATAAATATAATAAATAAATAAATATTGCAACTATGACAGTATTGTCTATCTTTAGACAATTTTGTCTATCTTTAGACATCAGTATGTCTTCCAAGCATGTATTGGTGTCTTTCCAAATGCTATGAAAAGTAGTCTGCTGGGAATTTCTCTACACAAAAAAATAACTTCATTGCACTCCTAATCTGTCAGATTGAACAGTTTTTCCAAGTAGGTTGTTCGAGCAGTGGCTCAAGTCAGTTTTTGAATTCATTAGGACCCTCTTTCCTATTCTGTGAATTATTGCTACCGCTTAAATAAATATTTATATCGCTAACTGTTGAACACTTTATTATGACATTTTATTGTTAAGACTTCTTGGGGAGAAAAAGGTTAAATATAATTACCTATTTGTTCTTAAATGATAAAAAGTGGGTAACATCTGTGCCGACTGCTGAGTGTGCAGCAATAATAACTGAGTGTTAACAAAAACACAATGACCCACTCATGTGAATGTCACTGCCTTTTACCTGAGTGTCTCCAGCAGCTAGGAAAATAATTCCTATTCACCAAAGACTAATTTTCACATTTAAAAAATCTTTATTATGGGTCTAGTGCAGTCGAATTGCTCGACACAGTAGGGAACCCATACTTAGACTGGCAATATAAGTATGAGGAAACGCCTCAAGTCACAGTCAAGCTGGGCAGTAATTCAGGCGTCTGCAGCTACCAATTACACTTGAAAGCCAGCAGATGGCACAAGGCAACTCAGAATAACACTGAGCATGCTCACACTTCTAGCTACAATAAATATCTCAAGGTAACATTTATTTATATTCTTGTTTATCTATCAGGCAGAGTTGTTGAAGGACTATGTTGGTACAGAGTCATGGTATCTAAGTGGAATAGAACAATGAACTCTGTCATATGAGGCTTAAGGTATACTCTTGCCGATAACATCACCATAATGTCAGAGCAAAATAAAAATAGCCATGGAACCCCCCACCCCCACCCTATTCCAAGGCTGGCCAAACAGAACTGGATCAAAATGTTCCCAGAAGATGCACAAGCTCAAGCACTATCTAAGTGCATGTAGGTAGTGCACATCTATTAAACCCGACCCCACACCTAACTAAACATAGTCTGAACTAGGCTCCATTGAAAACCATAGTTAACTGAATGTATTAAACTAATTTAAATCCTACCCAGAACACAGAGAAGGATTTAATTTCTTAAGTCTTCAGGGCTCCAAATGTATGCATGTGGGGATCAAGTTAGCTCCATGGTTTTCATTATGCAGTCTTGGGCTATGCTGTGGTTATTGTTCATCTAGCATTCAGCACGCGTGCACACACACACTTACATGTCTTACTTTGACTGTTCTCCATTTTTATGATGCCCACATCCTTGACAGCACTTAATTCATAAAGGAGATGATTAGAATTTAGGTGCTAGAATTCCATGGACATCCAGGCATCGCTCTTGCTCCTCTCCTACTCCATTCCTCTCCCTCTCATTCCATTTTTCCTCATAATAGGAACAGCACATGACTTTGAAAGAGCCACAAACTTTAAATATAGGGATATATTTTCCATGAATACCTTGAAGAATATTTCAGTGATGCAGGTTTTTCCTCCATCAATGCAGATAACAACTATTCCAACCCTTTTTATTTTGTTCAGTTCCTATCCATACCATACTATAGGAAATTAATCTCATTTGCTGGAGAAATCCTTCATGTTCTGTGCATGTGAAATGGATAACAATGAAGTAGTATTATTGTCCATCTAATGTCTCTTAGGAGTTTATCAGAAGGGAGGAATTTCTCTTTATTGCGAATGGAGCCAATTGGAGCCAATTGGAGCCAATTCGAATTCACATGAATTCGCTAGTTTAGCGAATTTATGTGAATTCCAATTGCGTTCGGAATGCGTTCAGAATGACTTCCCATTACCTGAAAATGACTTCCCATTGCCTGAAATTGCGTGAGACGCTTTAATACACAATAACGTAAAACCCATCATTGCATTTGGAATGACTTCCCTTTTGCCCGAAATTGCGTGAGATACTTTAGTACGCAATAACATGAAACCCCATGATTGTGTTCGGATTGCCATTAAATTATACTTCCAATTTCCCTCATCTGATAAACTCCTTTGCTTTAATATTGGGAAATGCTGTGTTCACACTGCCAGCTAGTATCTCCTCTTGTCTGTTCATTATCCAAAAGAGGGTCTACTCTCCACAATTAGAGAATTTTGATTCCACTTTTGCTGCCATGGTTGATTCATATGCAATCCTGGTATTTGTAGTATGGGGAGGGCACAGAATTCTAAATATCTCATGAAACTCCCAGGATCCCATATTATGGAATCATGGTGATTAAAGTGAACGATAGTACTATAATTGGTGTGTGCGGAAGGACCATGATACATCCCACAATCTATTCCAAATCTTCAACTTTCAGTTAGTTATTGTTAGCTGCCCTTGAGTTGACCCTGACTCATGCTAACCTGTTGATGAGCCATCTTCAAAGGCACATTTGGTGAGGACCTGGGGCAAAGGCATCTTGGTGAATGTGCCCAAACTGTAGAATTCTGTCCCACAGGAAGTTCAGTTGACCTCATCTGCTCTATTTCCATTGGCAGGAAAATACCTTTTTATTTAAGCAGGCCTCTGGCTCTTAATTCATATGACGTAAAGGGCTCTTAATGGGTTGTACTGTGCTTATATCTTTTTATTGTGTTTTAACTTTGTGTTTTAAAGAGAATTTGGTTTTTTAAAACTTTCATACTGACAGGTTTTAAAAGTTGTACTTTGTTTTAATTAGTGGAAACTAACCTAACTAGTTCTGGGAGAAAGATGGTGGTCTGAAAAACAGCGAAAAGATCTGCCAGAAATGTTTAGCTTCATGGACATTTACCCCAGCACATGCACAATGGTTGTGTGACTTGGCAGCTTAAAACTACATTAGAGTGTATGAGTTATGAGTTAAGTTCTCCCATTTTGTTCAGATCTGGTCTGTAAGGGTATGAAAGAGAAATGTGTTTCTTTCAATAAAGCTGGACATCAGCATGGCCTTTTAATATGTCTTGGATAGCTAGGGAAAGAAATTCCACTTCAGTGGAATGTAAACAATAAATGAAATGAAATAGTTGCCTATGGTAAACCCATCAACAAGACAAGAGGGCACTAGCCTTCTCCTTTTCTTGTTCCTCAGAAACATCTGTTCAGAGCCAGGGTCTGGAAAACCTGAGGAATTGTTATCTTAAAAGAAGAAGAAGAAGAAGAAGAAGAAGAAGAAGAAGAAGAAGAACCCAATCTCTATCCCAGTTCATGCAGCTTGTGTTCCTGGAGGCAGCACATAGTAATACTAACCCATGGCATTTTATAACCTACCCTCCTTTGTTTCCTTCCCTATTAGAGTCTCAGGTTCTTCCTTAGATCAAAAAAATATTTTCCCCCTTCATTTCTTCCTTTCAAACACCTATGAAATATATAAAAATACTTGTAGCATTTTTATAAATGCTTGACATACTTGAACTACACAGAATAGAACTAAAATTTACAGATTTGAGTTCCATATTGGGAGAAAGGTGTGATGTAAACTAATTAAATGAACAAAAAGTAATATAATGTGATCCTATACATATCTACTAGTAAGTCAGTGCAGGATGACTTCAAAGTAAGTGGCTCTAGCCTCACAAACTCAATTCAGTTAAGCATATATTTCAGACAATTCATAGCAATAGCAGTTTGAGCTAATTTGGAAAAATTATGTCAGAATTTTTCCTGACCAACTAAGTCATCCTGTTGTTTCAAGCTTTCAGAAGTTGATTGGCCACAGGAGCACAAGATGGTACCCTCTGATCATTCATGATCCTTTCCTCTAGAGATTTTTCTCTTCTGTGGCTGGTCATGCTGTCAAATCCCCTTTCACAGAAAGAGAATGAATCATTTGTTCAAGGTCACAGAGGATATCAGTAGAAAACCTTGGGACAGAAACCAAACCATGTGCTTCAATAGAAAATCCACCTCAGTGGCTCAACCGGCCATGGCAGAAGGACTGCTCTGAAAATTAAGAGTGACTGTGCAGCCAAAGAGCCATTTAGGTTTAGAGACAGTGATTACTGACTGTCTGACTGAAATGTGCTCTTTTTTTTTTTTTAAAGAATATTCTTTTTGTCCGTTGTGTTTTTCTCCACCTTCCTTTTAAGATGTGACTAGTTGTATATTTTAGTCATTAAATATACCATTTGGCTATTCAGTTTTCAGATTATTTCCAATGAAAGCAAGCCAATATTTTGACATCACTTACCAATATCAGTGATGACTCTCTTTGAGAAATTAGGGGTATGAAAATGTTAATTGGTAACTCTGAGGTTATATTGAGTTGACCTGGCTAGAGCTGACAAAGTCAGAATCCTACAGTTCTGTTTGAAGCTGTGTTCAGGGTCACTTTGAATGAAAGTCCCAAAATCAAATGAAAATATCAGAACAATCTTCAGTTGTCCCATCATAGAATTAAAGATCTGGAAGAGACCACAAGGGCCATCCAGTACAACCCCATGCAGTGAAGGAATACACAATGGCCATTTGTCTGCACTCCTGACAAATGGCCATCCAGACTCTGTTAAAATTCTTCAAAGAATGAAATTCCACTACACTGGGAAGCAGCATATTCCACTATCGAACTGCGTTTGACATCAGGAAATTCTTTCTAATGTTTAGGTGGAATTTCTTTTCCTGTAGTTTGAATCCATTGCTCTGTGTCTTAGTCTCTGGAGCAGTAGGAAACAAGTTTACCCCATCTTCAATATGACAGCCTTAAAATATTTATACATAGCTATTATGTCACCCCTTAACCTTCTCTTCCCAGGCTAAACATATCCAACGCCATAAGCCACTTCTTTTTGGGCATGGTTTCCAGACCTTTTTACCATTTTGGCCACCCTACACTCATCACACTCCACCTTGTCAATATCCTTTCTTGAATTGTGGTGCCTAGAAGTGGGCACAGTATTCCAGGCAAGCTCTAACAAAAGCAGAACAGAATGATACTATTATTTCCCTCAACCTATTGACTCAGTGTAGAATTGCATTGTGTTTTTTGTATGTTGATTCATATACAGTTTTTATTCTCTACTAAGACTCCTAAGTTCCTTTCAAGTTGTTTTGTTGTCAAGCCAAGTGTCACCCATCCTATAGCTGCATTTCATTTATTTTTTTCTGCCTAAGGCCTTGTCTACATGAGCCAAAGGGCCCATTCCCTCTCCCTTTCTGGTGTCATCCTGTTCAGATGGCACACATCCAGATGACATCTGGCACATTCTTCACCAGAACAGGGGTCTATTAAAATGCATTAAAATATACTGGTTGCTCTGCATTTTCTGGAAGATCTGGAGCTGTCATGGCCAGCCAAGAGATGGAGTCAGAGGATGAGGACATGGCTCCTCAGGAGCAAGAGGAGTTGGAGGCTAAACCAGGTCCCAGTTCTGCCATGCTAGACCCCAATCCTGACATTTCAGCCCCAGGAGTGGGAGCCCAGCCAGGCTCTAACACTGTGGAGCTCCCTTCAGAGGCTAAGCAGCTGAATGAGGTTTCAAATGAAGAATCCAGTTTGGTGGTTCCATCCTTTAAGGAAAGGAGGGCTGAGAGTGCTGGTGTACGTCAGTCCTGCAGGCTTGCTGAAAAGCAAGCTGGTAATAAAGCACAGCTGCCAACAGGGAGGGTGTCTCCTATTTAAGCACCTGTGGGACGCCATCCCTTTGCCAGAAGTTATTGAAAGTCTCTTGGTGTGACTGTGTGCTGGCTTCGTGTCTTTGGAACTCTGGTTTGCCTTGACCTTGGAACAATTTGGACTTTTGCTGCTTTCTCCTTGCTCTAACCTTGGACCGGACTGACTTCTGTGATTTCCTGAACCCTGACCTCGACTCTGGCTTTTGGACTATTCTTACGATTAACGTTTAGGTTTGTGGAACTGCCTTATCAGCTTTTGTTGGTGTGTGCTGGCTGCAGTCCGGGACAGGAGCCTTCAATCTGTGCACCATGAAACAAGGTGTCTAGCCATGTGCTTACCACTGGTCACCTCACTTTGAACTCAGAAATGAATGACCTATGACAGTAGCAGATGTGCCAGGTGGCTCAATGAGAAATCCATACAGATAGCCAGCATGGAACAGGAAAAGACTGCTATGTAATGAGGGAAGATGGCGGCTACAGGGCCAGGATACACTGAGCCACCCCCAGAGTATCCTGGCCAGTGCAGACAAGGCCTAAGTGTAGGACATTACATTTTTCCCTGTTGAAATTCATTTTGTTAGTTTTGGCCCAGCTCTCTAATCTGTTATGGTCATTTTGAATTTTAATCCTATCTTCTGGGGTAATAGCTACTGCTCCTAATTTGGTATCATCTGCAAATTTGATAAGCATGCTCTCTAGTCCTTCACACAAATCATTGATAAAGATTTTGAATAGCACTGGGCCTAGGACAGAACCCTGTGTCACCCCACTAGTCACTTTTCTCCAGGATGAAGAGGAGACATTGGTTGGCACACTTTGGATTTAGCCAATTAGCCAAATATAAATTTACCTAACAGTACTGTATAGGACAAATTTTACTAGCTTCTTTGCAAGAATATAATGGGGAACTTTGTGAAAAGTCTTACTGAAATGAAGATATGCTACATCCACAACATTCCCTTAATCTATCAAGACTGTAGCTCTATCCAAAGAGACAGACAGGGAGGGAGGGAGATCAGATTAGCCTGGTATGACTTCTTTTTGAGAAACCCATGTTGACTCTTAGTGATGACAGCATTGTTTTCTAAGTAATTGTAAACTGTTTAAAGATCTATTCTAGAATCTTTTTGGGTATTGATGTAAGGCTGACTGGGCAATAATTATTTGGCTTCTCCCCCCCCCCTTTTTTTTTTAAGATGGGAACAACATTTGCCCTCCTACAGTCTGCTGGGACTTCTCCTGTTCTCCAGGGTTTTAAAGGTTAAAACCAACACCTTGTACTGTGCCCGAAAACTAATTGGCAGCCAGTGGAGAGCTTTAAGCACTGGTGTTATGTTCTCTCTCCTGAGTGTTCCAGTAACAAGTCTGGCTGCCATATTTTGAACTAGTTGCAGTTTCCGGGTTAAGCACAAGGGTAGCCCCATGTAGAGTGCATTACAGTAATCCAAGCGTGAGGTTACAAGAGCGTGTACCACATTTTCCAGGTTCCTCATTTCCAGGAAAGGGCGCAGCTGGCATATCAGCCGAAGCTGATAACAGGCACTCCTGACAGTCGCATTCACCTGACTAGTCATGTGAAGTGATGAATCAAGAAGTACCCCCAGACTGCGAACAGAGTCCTTTGAGAAGAGTGTGACTCCATCTAGGACTGGAAGTTGTATTCCCAAACCTGGTTTCGGTCCAGTAACTGTGAGTACCTCTGTTGTGTCTGGATTGAGTTTAAATCTGTTTTCCCTCATCGAGTCCATTACCGCTGCAAGATAATCATTGAGAGGAGAGATGCCACCTGAAGTCTGAGCAGACGATCTAGTCATGGGGCTGATCTAGACTGGCAAAAAGGGGTGTGTTCATGCCTGCATGAAAGTGTAGCTTTTAGATGACCCACACTGAAAGTTTGGCATGAGCGCACTTCTTTTGCATTTTAGTGGGGAAAAGCAGCTTTAAAAAGGACCTGCTTTTCCCAGCTTCTTTTAAAAAAAGGTGTAACTGTGCAGCTGTGTCTAAATGCTGCAGTGCAACAGTGCAGTTTTTTAAAGCTCCCAAACCCTAGCTCCAGCCCTAATCCGAACCCTAGACATGCGCAGTAGGGACTCTGGGATGCTGTAACTGTGCATAAAATGTCAATTCATTCATAAAATAAAGAAGTTTATTCATAAACTTAAATTGTAACGGATTTAATATCTTTTTAAGGGGGGAGGGATGCAATTTGTTTTATTGATGTAATAGTATTTTAATGTGTAAGCATCCTCGATTGATTTCAAAGGGGAGGGGTATACATTATTGTTGTTGTTGTTGTTGTTGTAAAATAAAGGGGTTCATTCATGCTGCACTGATGCAACTGTGCACTTTAAAAAGGGAAGCGAAACCACAATGGTAATTTGACAGATCTTCATAACTGCACAGTTCATGTGTGATGTACTTGCGCAACTGCGCAGTTCGCAGCTGGCAACAAAGAAAAATATTAAAGGTTCAGCATGGCCAAAAGCCCCATTCATTGCCACCCATGCAGCTGCTCCGCCTGCGTTTCTAGCATCCTGACAGCTTCAAATGTAGTTGCTGAGCAACAGAAAAGACTTTAGATAAGTCGTCCCCATACCTCCTCAATGTAGCTGCCCTATGCCTTTTTATTACACACCTGGGACTTGCAGTGCAGCTGCTAAGTATTAAGGAAAAGGCAACTTCATGTCGCACTTTCCTGCCAATCTAGAAAGCCCCATGAAGAGGTATATCTGAGTGTCATCAGCATACTGAAGACTTTAGCTTTTCTAACTTTCTCCCTAAATGAGCTGGCTAGTCATTTGAATTCTTCTTTGGTGATTTCCCTCCTTTTCATTTCTTGTGCATGTTCCTTTTGAGTCTTAGCTCAGTTGAAAGTTCTTTAGACATCCATCCTGGTTTCTTTACACCACTCCTATGTTTCCTCCTCACTGGAACTGTTTGAAATTGTGTCTTCAAGAGCTCACGACACTTTCATAAACCATGAAGTCCCTTCTCTTTTGCAAAAGGGATCTTATAGCACCTCTGAGACTAACTCAAAGAAAGAAGCTGGTATCATGAGCTTTTGTAGAAAGCTCAAATCATTGACTCAAGTAAATGAAAGCTCATGCTACCAGCTTCTTTCAGTTATTCTCAAAGGCCCGAAACAGACGGTCACAAAGAGGTGCCGTTGCGGCGCCATTAGGGTTCAGGAGGACACAGCATTTAGTCCCTCCCGCACCCTAGCACGTATGGATGGCACCATCTTGTTTGTGCACTGTCCATACATGTCCACCACAATTACGTCGTGGCGCGTGCTGCATTTAGACATGCAGCGCATACCATGGCATAACGGTGCCGCGGGAGGTCGCCACCGGTGCCCTTTCCACGGTGCCAAAAGGAGCTCGAAAACCGAGCTCCTTTTTTGTGCCTGGTCCTTGGCACGGCCTTTAGACAGCCACACCAACGACCCTGAGGGGAAAGAGGCCGCAGCAGTGGCCACTTTCTCCCCTTGCCAGTGCTGGGGATAGCTGGGTGCAGCAGGCACCCAGGGCACCCACTGCTCCCTGCTTTCAGGCCACGGAGAAGCAGCAGTTCGCCACTTCTCTGCAGCTTGCAGAAGCACCGGGATGGGGCCTCTGAGGCTGCCGATGAGGCAGCCCTGGCCCTATCTCGCCACTTCTCTGGAAAGTATAGACCACCCCTTTGGGGTGGTCTGTACTGCCCCATTGATGTCACAAAGATGCCTTTGAATACTGGTTTCCCAGACTAACATCGTTGTGTCTTTGAAATATCCCATCTCTTTTAGTATTCTTGACCTCAGAATCACCCCCAGTATCTCCCTAACTTCACTGAAATGAGCTTTCTTATAGTTTGCTTGGCTTCCCTTGTACAACAAATTCCAGGAGAACAAGGTCACTTCCACCTGAGGATCCCATTTCCACCCCATTAGCAAGGTCATCACTGTTAATTAGAATCAGATTTGAAATATGTGTCCCCCTTATTGCTGCTTCCACCTTCTGGAGAATGAAATTGTCTGCAAGGCAAGTAAGGAATTTCTTGGACTTTATATTCTTGGCAGAGTTTGACTTCCAACAAATATCTGGATAGTTGAGATCTCACATTACTATTACATTTCTCCTTTCTGAATTTTTGGTTGTATGTTCCAGGAAGGCATCATCCAAATCCTCAGTTATCAGAATATGCATATTGCATATAGTTTTAGTTTATAATATTTACCAAGTATTTGCTTCATGGCTTGCATCACATGACCATAGTTGGCTAATGTATTTTTTCTAATGATTCTGTGAGAACAGACATTGTTTCACTTATACAACACTGCCTAACATCCTATTCAGCATCCACAAAGAACTGTGAATTACAACTAAAAAACCTTGTGTAAGATCCAAGAATGTTCTTCTGTTTAAAGGAGTTATTCCTGCTAACAGGAGGAAGTTTTTTTCTTCTCCCACTGCCAATCCTTTTTTCTTCTGCAGCTTACACTGTTGGCATATTTTTCAAAGGGAATAGGGCAGAGGAGGCTTCAGATGACAATTTCATAGCTTGAGAATGACTAGATAACATAACTGTTTTGATAATTAATTCCTTTTCCCGATAACAAATATTATATTAGGAACCCTATATTGTGTTAGGATTCTGAGTTTATAAGGAATGCCTCCACTGGTTTTCTGGTATTGTTATTATTGTTGTGTGCCTTTGAGTTGTTTCCAACTTATGGCGACTCTAAGGCTAATTTCAACACTATCTCACCCCATCCTCGGGGGAGCATCCTACACTCATCTATTCTCTTCACCTACAGGTTACTTTTCAATGCCAAACTGGTCTTGCCTCTTCATTTCCATACACATTGGCCAGTTCTCAATGTCTTTGTTCACTAACGACCATAGTTGAAATTAGCCCGTGCTACTTCATTTCCATACAAAAACGATTTTGAATTTCTATTGACATTCTCACATACCAATTGCATATATATCTCTGTCCCTTGTTTCAACTCCACTATATGCACCTGAGGAAGTAGACTGAAGTCTATGAAAGTTAATGCTGCCAACTTCTTTGTTTCATTTAGTCTCAAAGATGCTACAAGATCTCCCTACATACTGATTCTACAAACTTACATGGCTATATCTTTGAATTCAAAGGCTAACTGTAACTAATAATTCTTTTTATACTTATGGGAATGTGATCTCACCAAACAGTAGCATACAGATGTCATATGCTATTGTCTTATGCTCTGTTGTGAGTTGAGGTAACAATGAGTTGAGCAGAATCAGTGTGTTTTGTTGGGTAGGCTAGTGATCTGTTGAATTCAGAAAACTTTTAAAGAACTAAAAGCATATGTTGCTACTTTTAAGAAATTCATAATCAAACAGTTACTTTTTGATTCATAACTATAACAGTAACAAATTACCTTGAAGCAAATTTAAAATTTAACTATAATTAATTACTTTTAAAAGTAACTTTACAAAATCTGGATAAAAATGGCAAAAATAACACCTCCCCCATCTGTCTTTACATAGCAAAGAGTGGAGCAGTACTCTTACAATGAATACTCGCAGTGCCATAGGATGTGTTCTGTTAGATATTGTCTACAATTCTTATTTTAAAATTTGTAAACTACTTGGAAAGTTTTATCACATGCACACAGCCAGTTTCATGTCAGATGTTGGAAAGTATTTGAGTATCCAACCAGGTCTCTAGTCAATTCAATGGGATGGATAAATTTGACAATTTTAATTATTATTTTTTTCAGATATCCTAGTCCTCAGTTAGTTCCATCCCATTTCCATATTAGGTTGGGATTTAATATGTATGTGTGTGACAAATCCACACATATACTCACAAAGATATGTTAATTTTCATGTACATTTCTTCTAACACATGCATTTTCTAACACATAACTTTCACTTATAACACACATTTGCCCAGCATCTCTTTAAGTAATACTCTTGCTTAGTATATTTTAATGATCAGTTTACACATTTTTAAATGAACATTTATAAGCAGTGTGACTGTGAAAGAATAATTGCGTGCCAGCCTACCAAGTTGGCAAGTTCTTATCAAAGTGTGAACTGAATGAAATTCTCCCCTCTAGTCTCCTGTTGGAATAGGGTGAAAAGGCTCCTGCTGAATTGCATGAGTGTTGATGTATCTAAAGAGGAAAGATTCCTGCAAATGACCAGAACACTTGGCAATACCAGTGACTTCCAGGTGGTCTAGAAAAAGGATCCTACTGGAAATCCTGAATGGTTGCAAGTCATCAAAGTTGACAATACTGGTCTAGATGGATCATCTGGTTCTCTTTAAGAAAGCTTTCCATATTCCTACTGAAGATTTTTTTCCAGAAGCATGAAGTTACCAGTCTCATAAACTTGTCTTGCTCTGTTCCTTGTAAGCTGTACACCTGTTGAGGAATAACACTCTAGTTTTGCAACCTCTGTTTTTAAAAGGAATTTTGTCAAGATTTTGTTGCTGTTCTAATGTGGTCAAAGTGGTTGGGAAACCTGGGATATGTATAAGTGGAAGATGATGCTTTGTCTGGACAAGCCATAAAATTCCACGAATATGGGAGGGTCTTATGGTTCTTGAATGTTTCATAATTTTGTATTATAAGACAATTGTCTTATAAAGCAATTGCATTGTAGAAGCTGGAATATTAGAGAAAATAAGGTAAAATGTGAGACCTGGTAAGTGGTGAGTGACTGTGAATAAAAAATTTGGAATATGCTAGACAGAGAGAGAGAGAGAATACAATGGTTGGAAAAGGAGAGTGAAAAATGACAGTGGGGAATAATCTGAATATGGGAGGTGGTTCTGGTAGATGGTAGAGTAGACAGGGATTTACTTTAGGAAGCTATCTGAGCAAGCGTGTTGAAAAGAATAAGAAATTGTAACCATAAGCATATGTGAACATATTTCTAGTCACATTTTAAATACATATTGTTTACTCTACTACAGCTGCTTATTTGGCCTAGTTCTCAAATATTTTGTCCAAAAGAGATATTTTAGGATATGATATAGCAGCCAATTATCTGTAAGAGCTGGAAAAGGAAATTAAGTTATTTTAAAAGCACTTTAATGTGCCAGAGGTGTGGATTTGAGTGAGGATAGTATAACAGGTCTTGGGTGATACTGTACACCTGTGTTTCCATTCAGAAAAAGGAAATGGCAAATTCTAGCTTGGTTGTGGTACCATGCTGCTTCTCCACTTCATGTCTCATCTTCTCTCTGAGCAAAGGTTTGAAGGAATGAGGAGAATTCTATTGGTGATATTCTAGAGAAATCACGAAATTACACGACACCATTTCACATGACGTCGTGAAAAACCCACAGTTAAACTAGATTTAAAGGAGAATTAAGCAACACTATTTCACACAACATCACAAAAAACCCGCAGTTAAACTATATTTAAAGGAGGATTAATCCACATCTTTTCAAGTTTGGATCTCTACAGAACATGTAAATTCGAAATTGCTTTAATTGCGAAATCATGCATGAACGTTAATTGTGAATTAACGTTATTTCCACTTTAAATTTGCTTTAAATTTGCTTTAAATTTGCTTTAAATTTGTGAAGGCTCAAGTTTGCTTTAACACCACTACAATGTCATTTTAACTTCGAAATTGGCCCCTAGTATGCTAAACTCCATACTGAGAATGTTGAAGGCTGTATCTTTCATCATTCCAGTTCTCTTCTCCCTGAAGGGCAGAAAAGGCATTGGAGAGATTGGGTCTTTTCCTTTATCAATTTTCTCATTATGTGTTGGGAAAGTTTCAATAAGAACTTTTAAAAAAATAAAACTACTAGGGGAGCTATTCTTTTTGTTCATCCACTGTGCATATTTGCGTAAGTAGCATATTATTTTTTTATAAAGTACCTATTCTGAATATATTGCTGCTACTCACACTACAAAGAATGAATCTGGATCAGATAAAGTTCCTTAGACATAGCTGGATAACACCTAAAGATGTTTACTTTTGTTTTCCTTGCCAGTAATTCTCCTTTGTCCCAAAGCACATCTGTCAAAGGCTAACCTCTCTCAGTTCAGGGTAAGAACTGCTTTTGTGGATATGTAGGAATGGCAACTGTTATCTATGCCTATTTATAACAATGAAATAATAATGGTTTTTCAACAGTGACAATCATACAGGATAATATATCCCTAACTGTAGAAATAGAGGCTGGCATCCTGTTCATGAATTTCGGTGGCATACATGACAAATGCCATTGCAATTCATTTTTGCAGTCATTGTACAGGTGAGAAGACAAAATCTCTCCCCCATTCCACAAAACCTACCTTTTAAGCAGTGCAGTCTCCCTAAGGCTGCATCGACACTGGAGAAAATAACATGGTTTGGCACTGTTTTAAGTGCCCTGGCTCAAGGCTATGGAATTCTGGGAGATGGACTTTGTTGTGGGCCCAGAGCGGAGCCTAACACAACCATTTTCAACTTGCCAGCAAGCAGGAGGATAAACAACAGTGTGACCAGGTCTTTTCCTGTGAGGCCTGCACTGCTTAAAAGGTAGGTTTCAGAGGGTAGTATCAAGAGATGTAGCTATCCCTCTGTAGCTGCATTACCTAATGAAGAATCCCTTAGCAGTTTCTCTCAAAAGCAATATTTTCAAATATTATTTTCAGAAACATTGCTGTTGTATGTCATCAAAACCAACAGTGCATGGTAGAACCATTTTTGGATACATTTTTGAAAAGGTTTTAAAAACATTTGACCCAAAGAATGAGAAATATTTTCTGTCTAAGGATTTTTTATGACTTTTGATAGTTTGTACAATCACATGAAATAAGTCATAATACTCCAGTTGGAACCCAGTTTCAAGTCCACAAACTCCAATAGTGGTTCACTGTCATTCATGTGAAAGCTATTCAACCCCTCAATTATAATTTCTTTTAATATTACCTTCCAATCATGCTATTTTATTGTATATTTATTCAAAATAGATGGTGCCTACCATCAGACTACTAAAGCAGAGACCAAATAGGACAAACACATATGGGAAAATTTAAAGCTTGAATTATATACTGACACATTTTCTCAAAATGTGAAGCTCAGCTACTGAGAACAACAGAGCCATCTTCCATTCAAATATGATTTTATTTACTTTTGGTGTCTTTTAAGATTAAGAATGAGATTAACAAAAGATGGTACATTAAAATTCTGTATAAAAAAAAAACTAGGATGAGAGTTTTATTTAAAGAAAGTCTCATGGAAATTAGTAGCAAATCCTTGCCAAAGTAGAGGTTACACTGTGACCCCAATTAGCCCAACATGGTTACATGAGGGCTTCACTACTTCTTAGTGACTTTCTCTGCTGATGTATTGCCCTAGTATTAGCACTTCTGTTGGAAGAGACCTACATCCCCCTGAGACATAAGTAAGATATTTTCCTAGCAAGGAATGGAAAAACCCTTACCTTCTTAATAAATTATAGGCATTGATTAGTTATCTATCTATTTGTGTTCATTAGCTTGTTAAAATGCTGTTTGGCAGGAAGACAAAAGTGTCCCTATGTTTATTAAACAGAACAGTGTGCCCAGTTCACTAGAATGATGCTGCTTTACATCAGTCAGAGATGTGAACTAGTTTCTTATAAATTCCCATTGACACCCAGTTCAAGATTTCTTTTGCTCTGGTGTTGGATTTTTCTCCAAAGTTAAAAACAGAAAAAAAATGCATTGTGAACTCCACATCTTGTTTTTCCTATGAAGCCTAATATGAAAATAAACATTCAGTGTAGCTACCCCTAGCTTCTTTTGCTAATGTTCCAGGATTGCAAATCCTCACTCAACCATGGAAGCCCACTGAGTGGCTTTAGGTAAGTCACACTCTCTCAGCCTCAGAGGAAGGTAAACACAACCCCATCCCTGAACACATTTTGCTAAGAAAAAATCTTGGTAGGGTCACCTTAGGGTTGCCATAAGTCAGATGTGGCATGAAGGCACACAATGTCTGGAATCGGTAATGGACTGGATGAGGGAAAATAGACTCAGCCTGAATCCAGAGAAAACGGAAGTACTGGTGATAGGTTCTCCTGGCCCAGGGATGGAGGTGGTTCCACCTGTCCTGAACGGGGTCACGCTCCCCGTGAAGGACACAGTACGCAGTCTGGGGGTGCTCCTTGACTCGTCGCTCCATCTGACTTCTCAGGTGGACGCGACGGTCAGGAGCACCTGTTATCAGCTTCGGCTGATACGCCAGCTGCGTCCCTACCTGGACCGGAGGGACCTTGAAACCGTAGTACATGCTCTAGTAACCTCTCGGTTGGATTTCTGCAACGCGCTCTACATGGGGCAGCCTTTGTATCACACTCGGAAGCTACAATTGGTGCAAAATATGGCAGCGCGGGTGGTCACTGGTGCTCCCAGGGCCGCCCATATAACACCAATCCTGAAGGATCTTCATTGGCTGCCGATTCGCTTCCGGGCTCAGTACAAAGTGCTGGTTATTACCTATAAAGCCCTATATGGCTTGGGCCCAGGGTACCTGAAGGACCGTCTCTCCCCATATAATCCGCCCCGCACACTAAGATCTTCTGGACAGCGGTTATTGAGAGTTCCGGAGACTAGACTAGTGAGCACGACGAAGAGGGCATATTCCATCTCTGCCCCCTGTCTCTGGAACTCTCTACCTACCGAGCTCCGCTTGTCCCCCTCCCTTGTTCAATATAAGAAGGATCTAAAGACCTATTTATTTAAGCAGGCATATTGTTGAATGGATCTTTTTATCATTAGCCTGTAGTAAGTCGCCTACTGTTTTCCTGCCGCACTCGCACTTGTACTGTAATGGGAATATTGCTTTTATTGTTTCTGTTGTTTTATTGTAATTGGTTTGTTTTTAATGTTTTAATGTTTTATATGCTGTACACCGCCCTGATCTATGGAAGGGCGGTATAGAAATAAATCTTATTATTATTATTATTATTAACAACAACAAAAGAAATGAAAAGGAAAATTACATCAAACTTTCTAATTACAGACTGAAAAATGATAGAACCCAAAACCATTGCATCTTAGGTTAGATACA
Organism: Urosaurus nigricauda; assembly: GCA_034509955.1. NCBI lineage: Eukaryota > Metazoa > Chordata > Lepidosauria > Squamata > Phrynosomatidae > Urosaurus > Urosaurus nigricauda. Next base: position 178,989,644 of record JAOEGL010000004.1, read on the forward strand.
TGTGGCCCTCAGCCAATACAACTACAGTTAAATCCATTGCTGAATTCCTGGAATAAGGTGAACATCTCTGTGTGGGACCAGTGAACTGCTCTGACTCAGTGACAGAACTATAATATTGTACAATCAAAAAATGGAATATTCAGCTTCAGACCTAGTGGTTGATACAACTGAGAATCTGTTTAGATTTTCTAGTAATAAACTCATTACACAATGAAAAATTCCTGAAAGTGATCAAAGTATTGTGGAACAGATGAAGGTACTGTTAGAACAGAGGAGCCTGCAAATATTACTTTTTTAAACCACATCCCCCAGAATGCCCTTCCAGCATGGTAACAGTCACACTGTCTGAGGGATTCTGGAAGATATAGTTCTGAGTTTTGCAGAAGTGTAATAGAAAACTATGCTGCAAAAGCAATCATGTCGACTGATATTTTTTCTGAAATTAAAGACTGTAGCTAAGAGTATGATGCACTCAGCTGCCAGTCATTGTTTCAGTTTTCCAGCATAATGTCTCATCCAGTTTCAGGTGGTTTTGTCTCAAGTGGCTTAATCTACTTAGGTACATCTGTCAATGGGAAATTAAAGAGCCTGAATGTCTAATTGTTGTGATTTCTGTCTTTTAAAGAGACAAAAGTAGACTCCCTGTTCATTCAGTCACTCACCCATCTTTCCTGGAATATAGATTGGAATCATATTCATAAAGCTCATTTTGGCTTGTCAGTCAAAGAGGGCAGTCAGTCAGACCTCATCAGTGTAAATAATGAATGTTCAAAGTGAATTAGCTAACCTGCTCAAATCAGAGGTGACAGTGAAGAGAAGGCTTTATGGTCGGATGTGTACTCATTCCAGTAAGGAGTTGCTTGCATCTGGATGCAAGAACAATTGCCTTGCCCATCCCAGAAAAGTGGTCCTTTAACATTTTTCGTTTCACCCTTGTATCAGAAAAAAGCTTCCTAGTGGGTGTTGTTGTTGTTGTTGTTGTTGTTGTTTTCCCCATCCTGCACAGGAATATAAACTCTACTATGGAAACTAATGTATATGTATTAATGTACATGAGAAACTCAGTTGAGATGTTTGAAGTGAAATAGTTACTTTTTAACTATTGTTGTAATAATGAAGTCTGTGATTACTCTGGTAAAAGACTATGGGGCTGTAACACAACCGCATGCTACAGCCCTGATCCAGCTTTTCTGGGGCAGCATAGCAGTGGCACCACAGCTGTACAGCACTGCTTCACTACTTTATCATCAAGACACAGTGCCAGAGGAGTGCCGTGACACTGCATGCCATGTGGTGCTGAGCATCGTGTCACACCATCCTGGGGACAGAGCCGGGGTGTGCGTTGTGGAGATGTTATGCTCCAACTCCACCCCCAATCCAGCCTTTAAGTCCAGTGTGCACAGGGCCTTCGTTCAGAACACCGCTAAGTATGGGTGTGAAGAAAGAGAATGTTTTTGCACCAAGATTAGTGTGGCCGCTGTTGGAGATGCAACCACAAACAAGTTCCAAAAGAGGGATGGACAGAAAGAGTATATTCTAAAATCCTATGCACAATCACTTTTATTTGGCTTAGGGCATCAAATCATATATTTTTGAACTTTTGAATGGTGACTACATTCAGTATGAACAGCCACCATGAGAACTGAGGAATTCTTGGAGATGTAGTCCAAAAAAGGGAAACTTTTCAAGCTCTGAATATAGCTTATGGATATGATTCTAAGTTCCATCTGAGCATGTGTGGCAGAACATAATGGGTTGATTTTTGTACTTATAAAGGCAATGAAAACTATCAATACTTTAAAGAAATTCAACTGAAGGCACAGAAATTAGAACCGACAAAAGATGCCCTGATAGAAAGATCAAGCATGAGCTTAAAAGAATCAATCCAAAGATCAGAGTTTTTCAGAGAATGAGTGCCATCATAAATGAGAAGATAATAGAAACTTGCCATTTTATCTTGTCTGAGAAAGATTAATAGCAAGTACCACAATATGGCCCAGGAGGGCATGCTGATGATAAGTCTGAATGTCAGATATGGGTGGGCTAGGTGGAGAGCAGAAGGAAGACTCAACACAGCCATGTACATAAAAGCTAGAAAACCTATTCTGTACATGGGTTTTTTTTTTCTAACATCCAATATTAAACATGGGAAGAAAATTGTATAATGCTGCTTTTTACCTAGGCCATGGCTAGTTATTGAAGTGGAATAACTGTTTCCTGTTTTACAGTAAAGAAAATATGTTGGCTGAGATTAAAAGAAATAATAGATACAGTTGGCCTTCCTTATCTATGGATTTTTTATCCACAGATTTGAGCATACACAGCTTGAAAATATTCCCCAGAAGTATAAATTCCAAATAGCAAACCTTGATTTTGCTTTTTATATATGGGACACCATTTTGTTGTGCCATTATATTTAATGGGACTTGAGCATCCACGGATTTTGTTATCCATAGAGGGTCCTGGAACCAAACCCCAGCGGATAACAAGGACCCACTGTATTTTGTTTTTAGGGCTGAAAGCTTTTCACAGTAGTGGAATGAATAATCAGAATTGGGGCTCAACTATTATGGGTGTGGGTTTTTAAAAAGTCAAAGGTTTTGTCAACTCTGAAATCATTATTTATTTATTTATTTGAGTATTTATATCTCACCCTTCAGCCAGGCTATCAGAGCAGCTATCAAGAGTTTTGTCCTAGGGATTTAAATGTTCATGTATTTTGTTCTTGCAAGAAATAATAAATAATTTTATCATTTTTCTTCCTACTGTAAGAAAGTAATTTCATTTTTGTAGTTCAGGACTTAATGGCCAAAATGTGAGACAGCCAGCATGGTGTAGTAGATTCAGCATTGGACTATGACACTGGAGATCAGGGTTTAATTTCCTGCTTGGCCATGGAAACCTACTGAGTGACATTGGGTGAGTCACACACTCAGACCAGAAAACCTGTGATAGGTTTGCCTTAGAGTTACCATAAGTCAAAAATGACTTGAAGGCACATGAATGACACCAACAAATTGTGTGAGTGACAGAATCATAGAGTTGGAAGAGACACAAGGGCTATCCAGTCCAACCTCCTGCCATGCAGGAATTCAGAATCAAAGCATCCCCGACAGATGGTCATCTGGCCTCTGTTTAAAAACCTCCAAAGAAGGAGACTCTGCCATAGCATAGTTCTACTTACAGAATTTTTGCACCACATTCAGTAGCACATGATCAATTCTGGCTTTAAAATGGTGAGGATATTGTCATATAGATAATGGCATTTTCAATAATTTTGGTATGTAAAAGTACCATTTTCAGCACAACAAATGATATTTTCAGAGAGAAAAATGTGCATTTTTCACAGAGATGTCTCAAGCTGTAAGGATTTTTACCCACTGAAAGAGATTATTGCACCCAGGTATCCTGGCAGGAGAGATGATGGATCTAAAAGATGAAAATGAATGTTATGTTATTTACCTGTGTTCGGGCTGTATCCACTCAGGCAGCCCACCTTCCACCCAGATTCTTCTGTAGCTTTTTCCAGAATAAGATTTTCCCATTCTTGAAAAAGCCATGGGCGAAGTCTGAGTTGCAGATGGGCTGCCTGAGTGGATACGGGCTTCCTTCAGCCCAAACATGGGTAAATGTAATAACATCCGTTTTAGTCTTTTAGATCCTGGGTGTCTTCTGCAGGGATTCCTGGGTGCAATAATCTCCTAAAATGCCCCTTGACCAGGTTCCCCAAAACTTGAGAAACCAACAATTTTTCAAATATTTTCAAACATTCTTACTATTGCTTGTGCTCAACAATGTAATAAAATTGGACTGTGCAATGGGAATGTGTTTTATTCAATCGTTCATTCCCACTGATCAGGATGTCTAATTTAACACATTTTTCCAAACTTACAGATGATGTTTAAAACTATCTGTCTGTCTGTCGGTCTGTCAGTTGGTCGGTCGGTCGGTCTGTCTCTAAAAAGTCTTACAGGAGGGAGAAAGCATGTAGCATCAGGCCAGAATGGGGAAGCCATCAAGAACTAAGGAGGATATAGCCTTCCCAAGTTCTCTCTTGCCTTCCCACCAAGCCAACACTGAGAGGCTGGAAGGAGTCAAACAAGGATCTAGGAGGCTATAGCCTTCCACAATAATGTCTCAGTTCCTCCTTGCCTACCACTGGCCATGAGTGGCAGGATGGAAGGAAAATGGGCAAAAATTAAGAAGGCTTTAGCCTTCTACAGTCACCTCTTTACTACCCCACCCTCCTGCAACTTCAGAAGACAGAGGAAAGCCAAGCAAGATGGAGGCAGGAGTTGTTCTTGAATTTATTAAAGGAATGAGGGAAGGGAGAAATGAAGGATCTTGAAGAGGATTTTCTTCACTTGAGTTTTCAGACACCAAAGAAACCGCTTTCTCATGTTTCTTCTTTTTTATTCTTTAAAGAGTCTTTCATCTCTATTACATTACATTACATATCATCCTGCCATAGGATTCCAGTTCGCTGGGATTATCAGTATGATAGAGGCATGGAATGTTATCCTCAGCTAGGATTGAATAACCACATCATGTCATTAAAACCGTTAGATTTCTATCAGAAGCAGGCAAATTAGTCAGGTCTGTGGGCCAATTTTCTGCCCCAAATGGATCCACTTCCTATCTTTTTTCAAACAAACAAACAAACAAACTTGTAAAAGTTTTCAGTTTGCTTGTTTCAAGGGAATAAGTGTTGTCCATGAGAATGTGGGGTCAGATATGCAAAAAAATGCTGCCCCCCCCCCGATACATTTTATTGACCTCTGGTTACATAGTACTGTGATGTGAGCCCAGGCTGTACTTGCTTCTTCAGTATTTGAGTTGGATGAATCTAATTAAGTGAATACACAGTAAAGCCCTAGTTTTTTATTTCCAATTGTTGGTTATTCAAAACAGTTCTTGGGAAACACGTATCAGTATTTGTATACTAGTAAGGGATTCACACAAACCACCACACTGCTAGCTAGGAGATGCTGGGACCTGTACTCAAAAAAGTAAGTTTTCTGAGTCCAGAATAAGAAGCATCAAGGCTCAACCATTCATATAAATGTGATTGAACTAGGTGTAGTAGATGCTAGAATAGCCCCAAAATACCTGTTTGAAAACTCTTCCTGTAGCTTCTTTCACACACCCCAAAGTACAGTGGGCCCTTGTTATCCACTGGGGTTTGGTTCCAGGACCCTCCGTGGATAACAAAATCCATGTGTGCTCAAGTATTAGATATAATGGCACAACAAAATGGTGTCCCATATATAAAATGGAAAATCAAGGTTTGCTATTTGGAATTTATACTTTGGGGGAATATTTTCAAGCCATGTATGCTGAAATCCGTGGATAAAAAAATCTGTAGATAATGAGGGCCAACTGTATACCAGAGACTACAGTATACATCTATTACCAAGATCTTAGGTATTTGACAGTTTGGTATTTAGGTCTTAAAGGGCAGCCTATGATGGCAGACCATATGGCCATTTCCTGTCCTTTAATGTTCCTATGAAATAATGCATTAACAAGGCAACAAAGAGACTATGGAAATAATGCCATCTGCTACCACAGAGAAAAACAAATTAGAAAGTTAATAAATGAAAGACAAGAAACAACCAACCCTCAACAGACTCTGTTTAATTTTTGCTCTGTCCATTTGCATAGTATTGATTACTTTTGATTGCTGTGGAAATTTTCTCACTAGTAAAACAAATGATGACATAAAAAATGGATAATTCATAGATAGCTAGGTAGATAGGTATTGACAGCACACCCTGCATACCCTGCGCTGTATTTAGGGTATCCATATTTTCATATTTCATATCTGGAGCCAGCATATTCTTTATTATTATTATTATTATCATCATCATTATTTTATTTTCTTATATCCCGCCTTTCTCCCAATATAGGGACTCAAGGCAGCAAACAAGTATAAAAAAGTGCAATTCAAAAACAATACATTATATTAAAATACATAAATATAAAATTCAAGAAAAAATTCAACAATTTTAAGGATTAAAACAGTTATAAATTAAAATATAATATATTAAAATACAAACCATTAAAATTTGTATAGCCCAGCATTAAAATCACAATCATTCTCAGCTTAATAAGGCTGACTGCACAGGAACATCTTTACCTGGTGTCAGAAAGATAGTAAGGATGATGCCATCCCGGCCTCTCTGAGGAAGTTCCAAAGCTTGGGAGCAGCCACTGAGAACGTCCTCCCTCCTCTTCCCACCAAACACACCTGAAAGGGTGGGAGGACAGAGAGAAGAGGCTCTCCAGATGATCTCAGTACTCTGGTAGTCATGTACAGGGAGATATGATCCTTCAAATACCCTGGATCCAAGCCATATAGGGCTTTATACTGTAAATCAAAACCAGCACTTTGAATTGTGCCAGGAAATGGACTGGAAGCCAATAGAGCTGTTGCAACAAGGAAGTTGTATGCTCCTTGTAGCCAGCTCCAGTTAACACCATGGCTGCAGCTCTTTGAAACAGCTGAGGTTTCTGAGCAGTTTTCAAAGGAAGCCCCACATAGAGCATATTACAGTAATCCAGACGGGATGTAACCAAGGTATGTACTCCCATGGCCAGATCTGACTTCTCCAGGAACTTGTGCAGCTGGGGCATAAGTTTTAGCTGTGCAAAAGTACTCCTGGTCACTGCTGATACCTGGGTTTCCAGGCTCAGTGCTGAATCCATTCATTTTTCTGCCCTAAGTGCAGTACCTTACATTTCTCTGTGTTGAATTTCGTTTTGTTAGCTTTGGCCCAGCTTTCTAGTCTATTCAGGTCATTTTGAATTTTGATCCTGTCCTCTGGGGTATTAGCTCCTCCTCCTAGTTTAGTGTCATCTGCAAATCTGAAGCAAAGAAAGTGTTGAGTAATTCTGCCTTTACTCTGTCCTCTATTAGCATTTTTTTGACAACACAGAGAACACTTAAAACACAACAGATAAAACATTAATACACAACAATATATACAAGGCTCCAAATAGATAACATAAATATAAGAGATACAGTCTGTAAGTAAATAAGCCAACCATACCTTCCAATAGACTATATAATACCCTGCTATTATAACTAATTTCATTCCTTTTTTAAAAGAAAGGGTGATTATTTAATTGTCCTCTAATAAAAAACTTGTCCTCTATTAGCATTTTGGCATCTTCTCCACACAGTGGCCCTACCATTTCCTTATTCTTCCTTTTGCTGTGGACATACCCAAAAAAGCCCTTTTTGTTATTCTTAACCATTCTAGCAAGCCTGAGTTCATTCTTTGCTTTAGCTTTTATGACTTTATACCTACACATGCTAGGTATTTGTTTGAACTCATCTTTGGTGATTTCCAGTTTTTCCATTTCTTATACATGTTTTGTTTTAAACAGCTCAGTTGACAGTTCGTTAGTCATCCATCCTGGTTTCTTGAGACATCCATCCTGGTTTCTTGAGTGTAACCCAATTCCCAGATCTGTCTTTTGACTGACCAAAAGCACCTCTGTTTTGTCTCACTTAAGCTTCAATTTGTTTGCCCTCACACAATCTATTACAGCAGTCTGACACTGGTTTAGGACAGAAACAGCTTCCTTGGAATTAGGTGGAAAGGAGTGATAGAGCTGGGTATCATCAGCATACAGGTGACACCTTACTCCAGAACTCTGGACAAACTCTCCCAGCGGTTTCATGTAGATGTTAAAAAGCATTGGGGACAGGACTGAGTCCTGAGGGACTCCACAGACCAATGGCCAAAGAGTCGAACAGGAATCCCCCAGCACCACCTTCTGAGAAGGCTCTCCAAGAAAGAATGGAGCCACTGTAGAACAGTGCCTCCAAGTCCCATCCCAGAGAAGTGAGTCAGAAGAATACCATGGTCAATTGTATTGAAAGCTGCTGAGAGGCCCAGTAGAACCAACAGGGATACACTCTCCCTGTCCAGTTCCCAACATTGATCATCCACCAAAGTGACCAAAGTGGTCTCATAACCAGACAGACATAGATCTAGATAATCCATCTCATACAAGAGCACCTGGAGTTGAGAGGCTACCACACACTCTAGCACCTTGTTCCGAAATGGGAGATTGGAGACTGGTCTGTAATTATCTAATACAGTAGGATCCAGGGAAGCCTTTTAGGCATGTTTGAACTATGCCTTGCTGTAAAGAGGCATTAATGACTTCCCTTGCCCACTCCACCAGTCCTCCTCTGGCCTATTTAATAAGGCAGGAAGGACTAGGATCTAGAATACATATGGTGCCTGTCACCTCTCCAAAGATCCTGTTCACAGCATCAGGCTGCACGAACTGCTTTGGTACAGCTTCTGGCCTCTTAGGATGCATGCATCATTTAAACAGCATACCTTCAAAGTGACATGAAGCAGCTTTATTTTGGTCTCTGTGTTCAAGCCCTTACTGTTTATAACAATAGTCACTTGATGTCTAGTCAGTGACTTTGCTAGAAAGTTAGGTGTTCCTGGGGAGTAATAACTTATTGTATGAAGTACACATGAACTCTCTCAATGTGCTGTCATTGCTTCTGGTGCTTCTACACAACTGCATGTGAACTGGGTTAAACTGACCCAGACTACCGCCTAACCCAGAGACTGTTTGACAGCAACTGCTGGCATATCAACTTTATTTCTTTAATTTAGACCTTTCATTCTCTCACCCTGAAGGACTGAGAAAAACTTTAATTATTTCATTTAAAAAAATAATAATTTGTAAACAGAAAAGTATAGCTAACATGAGTCAGACATCTGTTCTAAAGACAATCACTCAAAATCTCCAAAAGTTAAGAATGGTTTCTTATTGCATATTTCTAACCATCAAAATCTTGCCCAGCTGCAGGTTTTCTCTTCCTTTTGCAAAAATAAAAAGCCAGCCTTGCCCTCTAGTGGGTCTGTGTTTTGTGATCTGACCTGGATTCTAACACAACTGAGATCACGTTGCCCTCTTGGCAATACAAACAAACTTTGGCCAGCTGCATCCTTTAGAAGTGAGGCTCTAAAACCCTGAAGGAGCCCTGAAGCCTAGTTCATATTGACCTGCAGCATAAAGACATGACTAGATTATTTTTTTCTATTGTTGTTGCTTTTAGAGTAGTACTTCTTGAATCAGAAAAATGAAACTAATGCACAGACTAAGATCAGAAGGTAGCAGTCTGATTTTACTGATCAAATATTAGCTAGATCAATTTCCATATGTGAGTTTTTCCCTAGCTCCACGTTCTACATTTCTGTATGTCAAGCTACACCTTAAAGGGAAATTCTTTGAGCCAGAAGGCAAGGTGATGACTATAATTCTACTTCACCAATTTCAGTACATGCATTTTCCACAGCTGTTTCGTGGGCACCTGACATGGGAATTACAAAGTAGGAAACAGGTATAATAATAATAATAATAATAATAATAATAATAATGTTTTATTTATACCCCGCTCTTCAGCCAAGACTATCAGAGCGGCTTACAATTTGTTAAACAAACAGCTTCATTTACAATTGTAAGCTATTTGCCCCCAACAATCTGGGTACTCATTTTAGTGACCTCGGAAGGATGCAAGCCTGAGTCAAGCTTCAGCCCTTTGCTGGTCTTGAACTCGCCACCTTCTGGTTTTGAGTGAGTGGCTGCAGTACAGGCATTTAATCACTGCGCCACACAAAATCTATACTTCATGTAGCCTGAAAAATGCCCAAGACATCACTGAAATTCCCTTGTTCTTTCACTACTCTGAAATATATCATCGAACAACCTACTCCTCTGGTCCACTGAAGAAAATCTAATACAAAAATGTAGGGGCAGGAGTTGACACCCATGTCATAAACAAATATCCAACCTAGTTTTCAATTTTGAAGACAATGCCATCCATATAGAAAACATACTGACACAAGTATGGGAAATGTCTTCCTTCCACACACTACTTTTTATGTTGGCTCTGCCATGGTCCCTATTGGCATCATCTTCAGAAACATCATGTTCTTTCTAGTCCAGTCCAGCATCTAAATAAAGCATTCAAGGAGTTAATGGAGTCTGCTGCAGAATGTTTGCTTTCTTCTGTTTGAAATCAAACATCTGATCTTTATCTGAGGTGACAGGTTTAATGCCTTTCTTCTCTGACAAATTTTGAGCTGAAGAGGAATGCAAACACATATATCGGTGTGGTTTTATAAGTGCTTATTGGAGCAAGCCAATATTGGCAGCTTCACTCTCTAATAAACAGACAAGCCATGAGCTGGTGCCCCCATGCTTTTTTATAAAAGATAAATTATATCCTTGACATCATTTACATGGTTTTGGTGGGATTTGTTAGAGGTCAAGTTATTTGACAAGGATAAGGGCAGGGAGGGAAATTGCCACTTTCTTCATGTTTGATATGTTTTACCTTAATCTTTATTTGTGCTGTAATATAGAACTCACATAAGGTTACCATTCCCAGTGGTGAGAGACTAACTGCAAATGAAAATAATTCAGATTTGTGATATCAAGAACAGAGTTATATGTAAGTTAAATCTGTGTGTGTGTGTGTGAGTGTGTGTATCCAAGAGTGAAAAGTAGTATATAATAACATAGAAAATGTAAAGACATAGAAAAGAATGAATCAAAACTTGAAAGGTCTTTTAAACAGCTGGAAGGATAGGCCTGAAAATAAATCACTAAGCACAAAAATCAAGATGAAATTAAATGAATACACAGTAAAATAGGTATTTGGGCAAAATGAAGAAGAAAGAGAAGGAGAAGGAGAAGGAGAAAGAGAAGGAGAAGGAGAAGACAACAAATCATTATAGAGATTGGTTTGGAGATTATCAGGGCTAAGCCCTAAAAAAGAGTAAGTCATGTAAAGACATTGGTTACAGTGCAAATGCCACTGCATCGAAGGGCTTATTCAGAAGGGAGAAAAGTCTCTGGATTTTCCAGTTCTTTTTGTTTTGATTTTTACCTACATATCCCAAGTTTGTACCCTGGATTTTCCTCACTCCCCTCCCTTGTTTTCTTTTTTCTGCTGTCGCTGATCACATGTCATGTCTGAACTCATGCAACATTTCAGAAATTGATTTTCACCAATTGCACTTGCTAACTTTAAAAAAAAATTATTCAGGAGTTAAAGTCAAAATGCTAAAGTGCATAAGCAATATTACCCTAAAAATATTAGGATCATTTTGTTTGGTTGCAAACATTCCTCTTTCCCTCATTTTATCTTTGTTTAATTTTTGTCCTGGAAACAATAGCTGTGTTTTTGCCAGCCCAAAAAGTAGTGGCAAAATACTTATTTTTGAGCTGGCAAAAAGCCAGGTTTTCCCTCCCTGCCACAGCTTTATGGTTTGCAGCAAGTGGCATGTAAACGTTGTATTGCTGGAGTGCCCTGAAGCTGGCTGATGGGTAGGAGGGCAGGTGGACAGCATGAAGACACTTTCCAGGCATTTTGGGGATGTGTGTTGTGCTTACACCATGCCTCCAAGCTGGCTGGAAGCTGGTTTTTCATGCCAGTCTGTACTGGCCCTTAGTTAGTTCCTGGACAATACAAAGAGAGATACATATAATTTAGGAGAGATATATTTAATGGGTTAATTTAAAGTGACTTGGGAAGTAGGGAAGAAAGGTTGTTGGTAATGCTATACTTCAGGACAAAGAAAATGTCATGGGGCTCTCCAAAATAAAACCAGTTTATACAAAAACAAAATATGTGACTTTAAGAGACTTTTCTTTTCATGGGGGGGGGGGGCTGTAAGATGTGGAAGATAATATATATTTTATTCTGAATTTTGTTCTAGATGGAGCAGAAACATTTTAGCCAACTTGGCCATTCCTGCAGATGTCAACTGTGGCCATGGTGATACATGCCTTGGTTACATCCCGTTTGGATTACTGTAATGCCCTCTATGTGGGTCTGCCTTTGAAAAGTGCTCAGAAACTTCAGTTGCCCAAATAAATGCAGACAGGTTGTAAACTGGAACTGGCTAAAGGGAGCACATAGCTGTCTTGTTGCAACAGCTCCATTAACTGCTGGCCTATTTCTGGGCACAATTCAAAGTGCTGGTTTTGATTTATAAAGCTTGGGTCCAGGTTACATAAAGGACTATGGGGCACTACAGACCACCCAAAAGGGGTAGCCTGTAGCCGCTCCAAGAAGAGGCACAATGGGGCCAAGGCTGCTGCACCTGCAGCCCCAGAGGCCCCATCACGCTGCTTCTGGAAGTCACGGGGAAGCAGTAAACTGCCGTTTCCCCGCAGCCTCAAAGTGAGGTGCAGCAGGCGCCCTGGGTGCCCACTGCACCCTGCGTCCCTTGGTGGAGGTGAGGGGGGAAAGGGGCTGCCGCCGCAGCCCCTTTCTCCCCAGGTCTTTGGCATGGCTGTTTGAAAGCCACGCCAAAGACCTGGCGCAAAACTGAGATCCTTTTTTGTGTCACGGGAAGGGTGCACTTGGCCCCTTCCCGCAGCACAAAGTCATCATGGTGCACGCAGCATTTAGAAATCATGGCGCGCCCGTATGGATGCCACCATTTTAAAATGGAGGCGCCCATACGCTTTAGGGTTTGGGAGGGTGTAAACGCTGCACCCTTCCAAATCCTAAAGGTTCCCCTTTGAGCCCTTATCACGCTTCTGCAGGCGTGTGTAGATTGGGCCTATATCTCCTTTTACAAACCCACTAGAGTGTTGAGATCTTCTGGAGAAGCCCTTCTCTTTGTCTCAGCCTTGTTTGGTGGGAACAAAGTAGAAGGCCTGCTCAATGGCTGCTCCCAGGCTCTGAAAGTCCTTCCCTAGGGTGACCCCATCCCTGATCTCCTTTCAATAGCAGATAAAAACATTTTTGTTTCATCAGGCTTTTTGAACTGATAAGGGATAGGCTTTTAAATGCTGTGCAAGTCAGATATTAAGGTCTGTGTGGAATTTTTAACATATTTTAATTTTTAATGTGTATAAAGCTTTTGTATTGTTTTTAACTTGTACTGTTTTAAATTTGTTGTTAGTTGTTTTGAGTACCTATATTGCAAGAAAGTTGGGAAATAAATAAATAAATAAATAAATACTGGCCATCCTCATACATGTCCCAAATGGTATAGACTAAACTACTGCAGTGTGTTTACAGGGTGTTGCCTTTAAAAAGTGTTCAGAAACTACAGCTGATCTGGAACAGTGCATCTAAGGTACTGATCTGTACTAATTAGAAAGAAAATAGCTCAAGTTCTGAAACAATTGCTTAGTTTATTAGGGAATTTTCAGAGTGAATTCAATACATGGATAGTAATCTTTTAAAACTAAGCCATAAATGATGTGATCCTAGCTATTAGAAAAAGTGCTGAACCCCTCACACTCTATAAGTTGAGACTAGGAAAAGGAAAGGAAATTCTTCAAAAGGAAGACTACATCTTTTTGTTGCTCTGTCTTCTATGATGTCACACATGACAACCCAGACAAAAACTTTGCTTTTTCACTCTTTGAAAAATCTTGTTGAGAGTAACATAGCGTATCCCCTCCTTCCCTATTTTAGGAAGTTATAAAAGACCTTCCTTTTTAGGACAAGTTTTATGACAGTTTCACAACAGCACATATTTTATACTTCATGCTGTTCTATCACAATGTTTATTGCTCACATTTTATTGCCCTATTTTTGGTATGTATTTTATCTTATTTTACTGTGAGCTTCTTTGCAGGCCTCTTCAATGTGGTACTCTGGTATAAATGTAAGTTGTTAATAATAGTAATGATAATAATAAATGGCTCCCCAGTTTTATTATTACATTTCAACATTATATATTCAGGCAGGGATAAGTGCACATAGTTATTTTGGATTTTTTTCATTTTTTTCAGGCTTCAGCTCATTTGCACCTTCGTATTATTTTTTTAAAAAAGAAAGACAAGTTTGCATAGAATTTTTATATGTACTCTTGTCAAATATTTACATGCTCTTTTCAAATATATGCATGTTGTATGGATATTTGCAAAATTCATGTATTTTCCTCATGCAGTTTTTCCATGAAACAACAGGTTTTAAAAATATTTTTTCCACAGTAAACATATTGTTGTGCACACTTTGTCTAAGTTTCATTTTCAGCTGGGACAATTGTATCACAAAATCAAACACAGCCCTAGTCCATATATTGAATCAAGAAGTGTAAATTTGACAGGTATATGCCTGTGTGTGCGCGCTGATAAAAGATTAATGAGCAGAATTCATCTTATGGAATGAGGTGTAATAGACACTCCAAGGTGAAAGGTCAATTTTTTTTTCTTCTGCCCTTTTTCCTTGTTTCAGAACAGTCTGAGAGATACATAGTGCCAGGGATTCCAGGCCATAATGGAACTGGTAAACACCTTCCCACCTTCTTTTTGTCGAATCCTCAACTGGATCAGAACTGGATCTTTCATGTGAAAAATGGAAGACTCCCCAGCGTTCAGAAAATAGTCTGGATAGAAACTATAATTTTTAAACAAAACTTTAAAATGATGATTGCATTGCAAGAGTTTTCAGTTTCAGACATATCATTAATAGTATCTTTGCTCCAATAGAATGGTGAATTAGTGAACAAATAGTTTAATGTTTGGACCAGAGTGCTATTTCTAACATCTTAAATGATTACTAGATTGCTGGTGGGATTAAAAAAATAAATTCTAGTAATGTAACGTGGACTGAGAAAATGGTAGGACTAGAATTAACTATGCATTTCACCTACTTTTTGGACTTCATAACAGTTCTCCCAATCTCCTGCTACATGATATAAACCTTTAGATAATAATAAGACTCAAGTTATCAAGTGTATCACTTCCCACCTTAGATCTCTCTAAACCAGAAGTGGCTAGCTTCAATCTACAAGCTATGTTTAAGCTGAAAAGCAAGCTTATCTCCCTCAATCATGTTTCAGATTTCAAAATGAGTAACAAATAAAGTTCCACCCATGCATACACAAATGAAATTCATTTTCAAAAACAGTGCGTGTTGACATGTTAAGATACACTATCAAAAATAATAATTGTCTACTGCCATTATATTGTCACCTCTGCGCAACAGCAAAAACACTGGCATTTTCAACAGCAATAGGAAAACATATTCAGTTTTGTGCAAAAAAAATTGTAAAAAGAATTCGTAGAGTTTTTTTTCTTCAAAAATAGTCCTGAAATGCAAAAAATAAAATAAAATACACAAACATGAAAAGAACCATCTGAAATCTCTCTTAGCAGGAATAATAATAAGTATTTATTTATTTATTTTGCATTCTTGATAGGGAGCATGAACTAAACAAAGCTATACATCTTTAAGATGGACATGCCATTTTTTGTGCTTTCCTACCCTACTAGGAATCTCATAAAATGAAGAAATATAGGGCTGTTTCAGATTTCTTCTTGGCTGTGTTTCTGTTAGTTGAGTAGCTGTATTTTCTGCTAGACAGGGATAGAGTTATCCCAGGAAAGGGAAGACAGACCGTACTCCTGTAAGGTTCACATGTACAAACAGTACAGGAATTAAGATACCTATTGTTAACGAGGAGAATATGTTCTCATTCCTTTTTTTTAAAAAACCCAACCAGTTATAATTGATTTGTTCAACAAAATGCAATGGTGAAATGAATATGGATTAAAGCAATGTATTATCATAAAAGAGATCATGTCTAGTTTTGAGACTGAAATATTTAGACCTAAATTCTATTGCTAGTTCCATCTACAGAGGACCCATTGAAACAACTGTTGAATGGTAAACCAACACCATTAAATACCACTAATTCAATGAGATTACTCTAGTTGAGACTAGCAACAGGATTTAAGCTATAGTATGACCAAGAGAAACAATGCTAAAGGATATGTTAAACAGCAAGAATCTAAAAATATTTTAGGCAATTGTTCCTTCTTAGAAAGACTAATAGGTGGGTTAGGACACAGCTGGACTCCTGTTCTTTATTTCAGCTTCTCTTTACATGTGATACAAGAGTTAGAGCAGCAAAGATTTAAAATATATTTGAACTGTTCAGATGAATCAAGGAAGTAGACCGTTTTCATTAGTCCACCTTTTTAAAGTGAACCAAACTGTTTCTTAGTTCACAAACTGCTTTGTAGATCAGAGCCTTTCTCCAAATTTTGCAATGTAGTTTTCAAATCAAAGCATATGTGTATTCAATCTTTTAGTCAAAAACTGAATCATAAAATCTGGAGAAGGACTATGATGTGGGACATAGTCTGTGAAGTGTGAAATAAGTTTGTTCACTTTTAAAAGGTGGACTAAATTAAAACCCTCCCCATCCCTAAAGCTAAAGGTAAAAGGTATTCTCCATTGACAAAGTCGTCAAGTCATGTCTGACCATAGGGGGTGGTTCTCATCTCCTTTACTAAGCTGAAAAGCCAGTGTTGTCAGAGACTACTCCATGATCATGTGGCCAGTATGATTGCACAGAATGCTGTACTAGGGTTCAGATCCCTGCTCAGCCATGAAAGCTTGCCGAGTAACCTTGAGCAAGTCTTACTCTCTTAGTCTTCACAAACATCCTCTGAATAAATCTTACCCGTAAACCCTATGTTAAGGTCCACTGTAAGTCAGAGTTTAATTGAAAGCATGTAAAAGGAATAAATGCTATATTAGACAAAGCTGCATATAAAAATTAACTTAGATTTTCATGCATTTAGAAATAAATTCACCAATCTGAAAAGCCGACAGAATGGACCTGACTGATTGCATGCAAAACTGACGTAAATTATAGGCTGATTTGTAAATCAGTAATGTGAACTTGACTCCTGTTTGGCAAGTTACAGCTTCTAAATAATCTTCTTGAGAAGAACTAGCAAATGGATCACAGTAATATCCAGACACCATTTACCATATAACTATACTGGATGCACCATTCACACATCCTATTTCAGTAACTAAATGTAGACAAGCATTTCTATTTCAATTGTATTAGGACATGTTCCTAGGATGACATTAGCCAGGAGAACATGCATTCGTGTGACACTCTCACACACACACAAAAAGAAAGGCAGGCTTGTTCAGTGACATCTGAAAACTTTTCCGGCTGCAGAGGTACATGATAATTGACATGTCCCTGGCAGGTCTGTCTGACCACATGGACTGCAAACAATTACTTTCTTCAGCTGTTAGATTTTCAGACATGATCTATAGAGCGATGCTGACAGTAGATTTTCTGCCAGCAATAAAGGTGGCCTGATTCAGAGAATAATTATTGTATGCAAATGAATGTGATTTGCCTCTGCCCTTTTATGGATGACTCTGTTCTGCCATTCATCAGAGCCACAAATTTCAGTTGGTAGGAGATGGATTTAAAGAGACAGCAGCCTCTAGAGTCTTGATTTGGACTTACTAAAACCCATTCTTAAGTACCTACATAAACAGGCATGCATATGCCATAAATAGATGGCACATTTCCTCTAATTACATACTGCTACTTAAGAAATGGGGAATCATCAGAGCATTTGGTCCAAGAATTTAATAGCAGGCATTCTCTTACATGAAAAATCATATACAGCTGGGAAGAGGAACCAGATTACTTTGGGGTTGTGTTATCCAATCCAGCCATGTGGGCAGATTACATTATCTGTATGCCCCAGGGAGGAGGGGGGGGGTTGTGTACGAAAGTACTTTTGTGCCTGTCTGAATTCAGGGGAAAAGGCAAAAGCTATTTTTCCCCTGACCATGATTATTCCCTAGATAGGCATGATGTCATCATTCCTGGTTAAGAGAAAAGGAAAATGTTGGATGCCATTGTGCCATTTTTGTAAAAAAAACAAAGATGGTGAGCAGTATGTATACATGTGAGTGTGAGTGGTAAAGGACAATGCAGTCAGTAACCAATGCTGGCCACAAAAACATGATTGTAACCTCACAAGAAATCTGTAGTACATGAGATGTCACAGATAAATATCAGTTTTGGCATTTGTACCCTGCACATGGTGCGCATCTTCCTCTGAATAAGGAAGAAAGAGAATTGTGTGACTGATATAAATGGAACAGGTCCATCTGTCAGTAGGCTGTCTTGTTACTCATACTGTAACAATATACTGATGTCACGGTAGAGCCAGAATGCTCCCTTTCTCCTAGTGCCTCAAAAAAAAAATGAGAAACAAGAACCTGTGGTGCATGCTTTTTATATGTGTGGTACTTGTATACCCAGTACACCACAAGAGGCCATGATATACTTAACTCAGTAAAAATGAAATAAATACAATTGTTTTAGGAAGAAACCAGAGACCAAAACTCAGTCCCTTACATTGCCAGAGTAACATTACTGAGCTGAATGAATTGTTCCTTCAGTTTCACTGCTGATCAAAGCATTGTTTGTGGAGGGAGGTTACTAGAACAATTACAAAAGACTGTAATAAATATTCATTAGTCTGTGTTTTTCACAGAAAGTGTGAAAATGTACCATTGGAATGAAAATCCAGAATTTGCTGTGGATCAGAACTTTGGCCAGGGTTTTGGGGTGTTCTATTTTGGATTATAACATTAGAATCATTCAGCCAGCAACTGGTTGTGCAGACTGGGAGATTTGGGGAGGTAAAGTCTAAAAAAGTAATTTCCCCCCAAGCTATGACTTCAATCCACCCAGGAGCACTAGAGCAGGGGTATACCCTAGCCAGAATACTCCAGGCTGCTACTAGAGTATTCTCTCCCCAAAGCAGCCCTGAATTTCCCGTTATCTCTGCATTCTGGAATGACACTCAGTGGCTATCTACACATGCATCTCACTGTGCTGCCCACTATTACTGGCACAGATCACTCCCTCTGATGTTGAAACAAGACACTGACTATCACATGGCAGTTCTTTTCGTTGTGAGCCAGAGGGAGCAACAGTGTGCATGGCATTGTAAACATAT
Source organism: Urosaurus nigricauda (assembly GCA_034509955.1). NCBI lineage: Eukaryota > Metazoa > Chordata > Lepidosauria > Squamata > Phrynosomatidae > Urosaurus > Urosaurus nigricauda. The sequence continues at coordinate 179,008,454 of JAOEGL010000004.1, forward strand.
TCTTTGCTTAGGGGAATTGTTACCTCAGTGATGGCTGGGTTACACAGCCCTTGGGATCTTTTCTGTGTCTATGGAGGTGGGAGGTGAGAAGAACTGCAGAGGCAAACTCTTATTGTATTTTATTTTATGTGACAAGGGAACTCAATCCACATGCATCACACACTCACTCACATAAGCCCACAAGAACTGAGAAACAAAGGCGTTAGTGTGGAATAGAATTAGGCCTTCTAATGGAAATACAGTGGACCAGTAGCATAAGTGGGGGATCCATTCTGGACCCCCTCCCCCATGCATAAGGGAAATCCCACATATGGTGGAGCCCCATTAAAAATAATGGATGCACACCCCATTTCTTCCAGGACATGCCATGGCTTCTTCTGGGGTGGCTTTCAGCATATGCTGAAAGCTGCGTATATTGTGCCTGTGTATTGCACCTGAGCACGTTGCTCCGCTTGAAGATGTTTCTTGGAAAGGGTAATGGGAACTCTATCACTCCCAGTGTTTTGGTGAGCAAAAGAGGGGTCTAGCCCAGTGAAAACTGGCAGCAGACCATCCTTTAGGGGCAGTCTGTCCAGCCCCTAAATTTCCACTGAGGATGAAGAATGGGACTTTTCTGCTCACCGGTTTATCCATAGGGCTTAAAAGGTATTTAGAAACCTCTAATTATTTCACAAGTGGAATTAGGTTTTTGTTTTTAATTATTGCTAAGGAGAGACCTAGATTATACTTTCTGGAATATATGTAGTATCTGGACATTTTTCAGAGCTAGCACCTTATAAGTCTAAAGATCAATGGATATATCTCATCTTGCAATATGTTCAGTTTTTCTGAATAAAAACAGCTTATCCCCAGCTCTTTGAATCATCACGTCTCTCTCTTTAACAATGGCAATAGCACTTTACATTTCTATACTGCTTCACAGTGAACTCTCTAAGCAGTTTACAATGTATTAGCCAATTGCCCCAACAAGCTGTGTACTCATTTTACTGACCTACAAAAGGATGGAAGACTGAGTCAGTCTGGAGCCCTGTGGAATCAAACTCACTACATTGTAGCTGCAGCATTGGCATTTAACCACTGCTCTAACATGGCTCCCATATACCCTGGTGAAGAGAAAGACAGTAGCAGGAAGGGTTTCAAAAGTTGTAGTACTTTCCAGACTGAGATCTACAAGGGTCATTAACTCTGGTTTCCCTCATGTTGCCCTGTCCACACAATACAGGGCCAAAGCCACTGTGACTGAGAACTATCTTCAAAAAGGAAGGCCAGTTCCACAACAAATGCATGTTAAACCACATTTAAAGTCTCACTGGGAGGCTGTTTCCACATACACACATACATACCAGCAAGTGAGGCTACAACAATCAGAACCAAAACCTTTGTCACATCTCTGTGTTGCAGCCTTGCTTGCTTGGCATCTCTGTGTATGGAAATATTATTCAACTATGCCTTGACTGCAAGAAGAACAGATTTCCTTCTCTCAGTGCAGTGGATGCCTGGTAACGTAGTTTGAGTTGTGTGTATCATACCAGAAGATGTTTCTTTAATTAAGCAAAGCAATTCAGTAGACCAGGCTGAATTCTGATCTATATTTTTAAGCAAGTGACACAACAAATGTACAGTGCAGCTCAAAGGAACTAAACAGAACCAGAAAAACAAGATGTAAAGTCAAAACTAACAAACACCTAATAACAGTTTCAAGAATCAATCAGATTCACGCAGAATGGCAAACATACATTAGTTTTCTGCCAATATTCAGCTTTACCTGACAATCTGCTATTAATGTCAGTTTGTTTTTTGTTTGTTTGTTTTTGGAAGACAAGAATGTCTGACAATGTGTGACTGAACAATAAAATGGTTAACATATTCCCAGGATAGGTTTGGGTGCCATAATTACACTGGGAGCTAAATATCATGCTAAAGGTTTGGCTGGTTTTACAACACGTCCAGGTCAAAAGGTTCAGCAACAAAGACATTAAGTACAGCTATGCTTTCCCTATGCCAACAAATGATGAGGAAAATATTATTTAAACAGTGGATGAAATGAATCATGCATTCAAAGCCCTGGTTCAAACAAAAATTATTAGACAGGAGCTAGCACTTTTAATGGGCAATTGGAGAATGTTGTTAAATTAAATCTGTACTCCGAGCACTGCTTGCTGTTCTGAATATGATTCTTTATGGAACATGAATAAAAAATGATGGCATTATCACTCAACTGGCTTTCTCTAAATCACAGCTTCTTGGAGAATTTTTTGGCAAACAAAAATGAAAAGCAACTGCAAGCATAGACCAGAGTGACATACTACCTACTTTACCTATATTTGGGTTTTTCAATATATGGGGAGAAAAAATGAGAAAAAGGAAATTGTACTAATATTACATTGACCTGTCACTCTCATGTGTGCTAATATTGGAAAGGTGTTCTCCTCTTTACAAAAGTGCTGTCTTCAGCTTAAAAAAAGTTTTAAGATTCTGTGCTTTTACAAAGTATAATACCATTCCAGCATTTAATGCAAAACTGACTGGGAGAAAGGTATGGAGGACATAGGTGGACATTAATCAAATTACAGTAAGCATCTGGTTCATTTTTATGCCCGTGAAACTGAATTGGCAGTGACACCATACTCCTTCACAAGCCATTTGTCACCCATTAGTGCAGTGCCATAACACTGGCAATGTGTATGAGCAATGATGGGCAAGACAGGATTACAGAATGTAGTAGCTATGTTGTATTCTGCATCAGTCAACAATTCGAGCACATGCAGTGCTATATGTACAGTGTTCTGAAACTTCACACACAAATAGAGAAGGAGAAAAACTAGCCTGTACCTGCACTGCAGAATTAATGTATTACAGTGACTCTGGCCTTTCTTGGAGGGGTGGCCTCAGAAGGTGGTGCTGGGGGGTGCTTGTTTGACACCCTGGCCCCTATCCAGGGCTCGATTCTGTCCCCCATGCTGTTTAATGAAACCACTGGGAAAAGCCATCCAGAATTTTGGGGTTCAGTGTCATCAGTATGCCGATGACATACTCTCTCTTCTCTGTACATGACAAATCTCTCTCTTCTTTCTGCACGACTCCTATGAAGCTGTTTCTGCTCTAGAACAGTGTCTGCTATCAGTAAGGGACTGAATGAGAGTGAAAAAATTGAAACTTAATCCAGACAAGATAGCTGTGTTCCTGGGCAGCTGGAAGGTGAATCAGGGAATAGGAATTCAGACTTTAGTGGATGGGGTTACACTTCCTTGAAATCTCAGGTTCACAGTTTGGATGTGCCTCTGGACTCTGGTCTGAGCCTGGATGCCCAGGTTTCAACTGTGGCCAGGAGTGCATTTTCACAGTTAAAACTAGCATGCCAGCTGTGCCTGTTTCTTGAGAAGTCAGATCTGGCCTTTATTGAAATTTTGTTTTAAATGTTTGTGGTGTTTTCACTGCATAAATAATTTTTTAAAAAATAATGTTTATGTTTAATTCTTTTTTAACTTTTGTAAATTAATGTTTTAATTTGATCTTTTTAAAAATTATTGTAAGCTGTCTTGAATCCCATTTTGGAAGAAAGGCATGATATAAGTGCAATAATAATAAAAAAAATAAACAGTCCCTTTCTGTTCACTGAACTTTTCTCCTCTTGTGGCAACTACTATGACAATGAGGGAGATGATCTCTCTCTTCTCTTCCTGGTCTGGTAACCCCAAAAAAGTACGCTGGTACATCTAGTACTTCAAGAAATTAATGGATGTGACTTTCTTTTGTTCTTTTGTTCTCAATTGGCACCATAAAATAATAATAAATAATAATAAAACTTTTATTTGTACCCCACATTTTGCTGGAGCAATCAAAGCAGTTTACAGCATTTAAAACCATACAACAATATATATCAATTACCCCCCTTAAAAAGGAAATAAACAAATTACAATTAAAATTTACATTAAAATGATTAAAAATAATATTTCAACAGTTCCCAACAATAACAGTGCAGAGGTGTTGTCCTATGTGCCTATGTGGAGGGATAGTTTTGGCTGAGTGATTTATTCTGGGAAGGCCTGCCGAAAGAGATCCATCTTGATGACTTTTTAAAGCCATCCAGGTTGGTAATTTGATGGATCTCGCCTGGCAGGCCATTCCATAAAGTGGGAGCAACTGCAGAAAAAGTCCTCTGGGAGGTCGCAACCAATCTGGTCTTCACTGGTTGCAATAGGTTCCTCCCAGAGGATCTGAGTGTACGGGGCAGATTATATGGAAGCAGGTGATCCCTTAGATAAGTTGGGCCCAAACCATGTTGGGCTTTAAAGGTGATAACCATCACCTTGTACTGTGCCCAGAAACTAATAGGCAGCCAGTGGAGTGACTTCAATATTGTTGTAATATAGTCAGTCCTTGCTGTTCCCGTATTTAGCCTGGCTGCCATGTTCTGTACCAACTGAAGTTTCCGAACTAAGCACAAGGGTAGCCCCATGTAGAGCACATTGCAAAAATCGAGTCTTGAGGTTAACAGTGCATGTACTACAGCTTTGAGGTCCCCTGGTTCCAGGAAAGGGCGGAGCTGGCGTATCAGCCGAAGCTGATTACAGGCGCTCTTGACTGTTGCATTCACTTGATCTCTCATGTGAAGCGTCGAGTAAAGAAGAGGAGAGCGTGAACCCCTCTAGGACTGGAGGTTTTAGCCCAATGCCTGGTTTAGGGGGTCCCTACTGTAAGTACCTCCCTTTTGTCTGGATTCAACTAGAGCTTGTTTTCCCTCATCCAGTCCATTACTGCCGCAAGACACCAATTGAGGGGGAAAATGCTATCTGTCAATATCGCTGATGACCAAGACATGGAGAAATATATTTAGGTGTCATTGGCATATTGATAACACCCCGCCCCATGTCTGTGGATGATTTCTCCCAGCAGCTTCATGTAAATATTAAACAGCATTGGGGACAGGATGGCACCCTAAGGGACGCCACAATTAAGCTCCATTTTTGAGACGCAACTGTCCCCAAGCATCACCCTCTGGAATCATGAGTCTCTGTGAGCAACCTACATCATAAGGGGGATTTGGGGATTTCAACAAATGTGCCTTTGCTATGGGGAGCTCCATTTGTAAAAAGAGATGGATATCATTGGAATCCCTCTGAATTCTCAATAGATTACTAGCAAGAAAGCTGGAGGATCACTATCCTCTACCTTCCTCTGTCTTTCTCCAATCTGTTTTGTGCCCCAGTGCTTCCCACAACTTAGCTATAAATATGGTAGAAGAAAAGGAAGATTTATCATGCAATGCTTGAGTGCATTCCTGTTATTTCGGGTTGCAATCTCCACATGTGGTACCATCTTTTGGTACACCAAAAAGGAAGAGTGATGCCTTTCAGCTCTTTCATACAAATGAATATGAGGATATGATCAGACAGAAAAGGTCACAAACCTTGGGGAATGCCTATGTACTTTCATGATAGTCTAGCAAAAGGTTAAAAAGAAAAGTTAATAGGAGGTTTACTATTATATCTCTAATAAGGAAAAAAAAACAGATTGAAATATTACTTTGTCACATCTTAATAACTATTTCACTATTTCTTCCTCCACTTTTTTGTTTCACTCTTCAAGGTAGCTTGCTGGTAATGATAGATAAAGTAATATTTACTGCCTAACACAGCACTTTTGCATTTTCTGTGAATCACATTTATTTGTCTTTCCATCGTGCGGAAATGAATCCTTCTGGGAACTAGGTCTTCCCATTCCATTACCTATGATCCCTAGCAATTCTTTCTCATACCTTAATCTCTGAAGCTTCCATCATGTCCTAACAAATGCACTGCCAAATGAGAAGCAGCTACATTACCTCAAGCCACATCTTTGTTGATCTGTTACCCGTAACTCCCTAAAGTGGACAACAGATCTCTGAAACACACAGAGACAAACCACAGGAGAAAGGAAAATAGATCCTCTGTACAGTCAAAGCATCCCACAGTACCTCCATGTAATATTTCATGGCATATGACCAAAATAAATAAATAAAAATGACATGTCTTATCAACAGTCCAAAAAAAAAAAAAAAAAAAAAGACAACCATGTCCTTCACCACTGGACGACCCCCCCACAACATTCATATGATTCTTATAGTTACAAACATATCCAATAAGGAGTAAAACAGATTATAGTCAGCCCTGTGTATCCATTGATTTTTTTAATTAATGAATAACAAGCATCCACAGCTTGAAAATATTTTTTAAAATATATAAATTAAAAAAACCAAACAAACCTTATTTTTGCTATTTTATATAAGGGACACCGTTTTACTATTCCACTGTATTTAATGGAACTTGATCATCCATCTACAGAGTAGCCTGGAATCAACCCCAGTGGATACCAAGGGCCCACTGTCTTTACTTCATTACTGAGTTGCAACACTTTTTTCAGATTGCATCCCAAAATATCTCCCCAATTTGTGGATGATCTTTTCAGGCATTATACCTTTTTGTGTTCTCATTTTGTATCCATTCTAATCCTATCAACACCCTCTCAGCCTTCTCCTTCCTAATGTTCTTGCAAATGTCCCTTTATTTTTTAAAGAAAACCCTTAAAATATGAGTTGATTGATATATTTTAAGGTTAAAGCAAAGTGGTGCATTTTAGGAGTAAACGTATAACACCTGAAGAAGTCGACATCTTTCAAAAGATTTTTTTGGGAGGTTGTTTTGGTCATTCCTTAGAAACTTCACAAGGTCTTAGCAACAAGCTGTAGGTTTCCTCATGTCTTTCGTCTTTCCGTCTTTGTGCTTCCTCTCCTCAGTGTCTTTTCACACACACACATAGAGTCCTTAAGTTAGTTTTTGGGAGCAGCTGCCCCATAAGAAATAATATTCAACAGAGCTGGTGCCTGTCACCGCTTCCCATCACATGCCTGGTAATTAAACTCTGACTGATTTATTGACTGACAGCCAACAAATCCCAACCCAGTTTTTATGATATACATACTTCCCCAGGCTAAATTCACTCAAACAACAGCCCAGCTGAGAGAGAAGGGTAAGGCTGTGTAAGAAGGAAAAGAGGAGGAAAAAAAGAGTGATGTGGTAAAGCAACATACACTTTCAAAATCTGGTCTCAGTAGATGAAGAGAATACATTTTGTAAAAGGCTTGGGGAGGGGGGAACCCTGTCAAATGCAACATCTCTTTCAAAGCTTTGAGAGGGAAAGGGAAGAAAGAAATAGTAAACATTATTACTTCAGCTTTAAGATTCATTTGAAACGCCTCACGTACAAAAGATCTCTGAAGGGGAAAACAAGACGTGCTTGCAGCTAATATTACAGTCAAGTTCCAATTTTACCTAAGGGAAAGCAGCTTTATTAAAAGTCATGACTGAAATTGCGTGACAGGTGCCAATATTCTCCACCCTGACAGATGTGTCAGTTTGCAAATGCCATTTTCTTGTCAGCAGTCCCTAGATGGAGTTGCTCCCATCACCATTTGTCTCTCTTCCAGCTAGATCACACATGCCCATTGCCTGCCTCCAAGCTGCAATGCATTGTTTGATATGTGGAATCTTCACAATGAGACTTATTAAAAGACAGTCCATTATTTTTATTTAGAGCATTTCCAAAACAAGCAGAGCCGCCTCACAGAGATAATTTTAAAAATTGTATGGCAGGTCATCTCTGGGCCAGAGCAACTCAATTTGAAATGCATAAGGAAGAAGTCTCCCCCCAACCCACCCCCTCAGTTCATAATGAGGGTGATTTGAGTGACATTTAACCCTTGAATAATGGCTTTGAAAGACTGGAGTACAGTACTGGTATAAACTAGATACAGGCACTGTTCAACATGAAGGATGAATTATGCCCCGGTTTTTCCTAAATCTTTGTTCCCTGTGCATTCTCTTACTTTGTTACGGGTGGACCTGGCTACCACCATGATAACAAAATATAAAATACTCCTGATCAACTCTGTTTTTAGACCCTTTTGGCTGTCTTTTTGGATTTCACCACAAAATAAAAATGGCATCTCTTCATTGCACCTATATGAGCACCAAGCAAAGCTAGATATATCCTTTTCTGCACCTGATGAAAAAATTATTACCAGTGAAATGATTCTGTTAATAGAAATAATGATAGAACAGTTTTAATCCAAGAGAAATCCAGGGGATATTTGTGGGCTTGTGGGTAATACAAGAAATTAAACATTTGAGCAGGAGGATAATCTCAAGATTGAGCATAATCTCAGACAAAATTTTAGGCTAGAATGTTCAGGTTGATACAGGATGTGTGCATTTATAATATTTTTATACTGTCCTTCATAATATTCATCAATATTGTCTTTGATGGTGTATGGTGGAATATAGGCAAATAAAAATAAGGTACTCAAATATATGTACATACTTACACACACTTGTAAACAAAATGTGCATTTTGCTGCACAGATAATCAAACCTCTGTTTGCCATTGAAAATTCCCAGCTCCTAATATATGAATTATAAAATGTGTGAAAAGAGAAGTGCCACATCTTTTTTCAAATGTACATTCTGGCTGCAATGGCAAATGGAAAGTTGGTTGAGACGTCCTCGAAACCAACATTGAATTTTAATGTTGGCCTATACCTTGTAAACCTTAATATACTGAATTAATTTGTGATGTGTCCTTTCTTTCTTTGTGCTGGTAAGTTATGTCATGAAGTCTAAGCGTTTTCCATTTCAAATCATCTATATGAGCCCCCCCCCCACACACACACACTGGTCCTCTGGGAGGAATCTGCTGCAGTTGATGAAAACTAGGCTGTCGCAGACCTCCCAGAGGACCTTCTCTGCCGCCGCTCCCAGACTATGGATTGGCCTGCTGAATGAGATGCGTCTTATTACATCTCTTGATAGGACATCATATTACCTATGCGGAATGGCAAAAAGCTTGGAAAATGACTAATACCTTTACCGCTTCACAAGATCTGAAGGAGAATCATATGAAAATTCTGAATAGATGGTATATGACACCAAAAAAAAAAAATCTTTTATAAATTATCAGACGATAAATGTTGGTGATGTAATCAAAGTTCAGCTTCATTATTGCACATGTGGTGGACATGTCCAAAAACAGCTATATTTTGGAGAAATGTACATTTATATATGCAGAATATCTTTAAGATAAAATATAGTATGTTACCAGAATTATATCTTTTGAATATAACTACACCTCTGCCAAAGGAAATAGAAAAAAAACATGGAGAGTAGTATTATACCTTATAACTGCGGCAAGACTACAGATCACAAAAAATTGGAGAAATGAGATGTCACCAGAAATAGAAGATTGGGTAATCAAATTACAAGATATAAAAGAAATGGATAGATTGACTAATATGATTAATAATAAATCAAGGGACAAACTGTTAAAGAATGGTACCCAATACGACAATATTGGGAGGATGACTGGGGATTTAAAAAGATTCAGCATTTTATTAGCACTTTAAGACAAATCTATTAGAGATATGATTTAGAAACATATTGGAGAGATCATTTTGGAAGAATTTATTCATATTTTTTCAAAAATAAGAATGCTTTATTTTATGAATTATCACTGAACATGCGTATGTATTCGTATATATTGTTATTGGAGTGCATGTGTCATTTTGTTTGTCTTTTCGATTAAAAAAAAAAGCCATAAAGACGCATCTCTTCCGGCAGGCCTTCCCAGAAAGTCCTTAACTTCCGGCTCTGTTAGTGGGTCACACTCTCCCCTCAGTTTTTACATCTCGACCCCAGATGCTCATGCAATCCGACTGTTGTTTTATGCTGTGAGAATTTTAATTATGTTGTTTTTAACTTGATGTTAGTTTAATCTAATTTTAAGGGGAGGTTGGTTGGGTATGGGTCGTTGTAAATTTTACCTTGTATTTTTAATTGTTGTAACCCACTCTGGTTGGTTGACAGAGGAGCAGGCTATAAATAAAATATTATTATGAAATGATATATATGGCATATCTCAACAGACTGTATTCATACTTTTGACCATGCATGAGTCACTTGAAGAATGCAATTGAAGAACTGCATTGGAACCAATTTTTCTTTTTTAAAATTTTGTTAGATCTGGGTCATGTTTGAGAATTGGTATATAGAATTACTAGTGGACTGAATGAATGTAACCTTCTGAAGCTTAGTTCAGGTTTAGTTGATCTACTGAGGGTGGGGGGGGGGGGTTAGTCAGTAGATCAGTACTTGTAGATGGCCCACACTTTCCTCAAACATTTCAAGGTATTTTGTTGTTTACGAACCAAGATATGTTGTTATGGTACCTATCCAAAACCATCATGGATTACAATATCCCTTCCCAGCATCTCTATCTATAGAACATTCCATAGGAGTTAGGATGCCAAATGCAGCCCAGCCTTTGGCTGAGGGAGGATTTGAAACCGCTGAAAGCTATCTACACAGTGTTAGAAATATTCTGAGTTCATAATTTCTAGGTTCTCACAGTAAGTTAATGACAAGATCTAATACAATAGTTCATGGACCAAATTGCTCAAAGCTCACTTATAGTAAGTATTCTTTGCTACTATTCCACATTCACATGTGATTCTCTACATTTACCATGTGCTTAATTCTTCATGCATTATCTCTGACTAGCCACAAAATAGTATCAAAACATTTTGAAGAAATAAGCATCTAAAGAAAAACTCCTCAGGATTTTTTTTCTCTTTTGTCTAATGTCTGGGGAAAAGAAAGGAATTAAGCCAACATGCTGGAACTCAGCCTGGGAGGTTTAGAGCTTGGAAAAATATTTTTAAGAGGAATCAGAATATTGATACACTGAAGATACCCATAACTGAGCAGCAGTAGGATAATGCTCTAGGTCCCAGCACATCAACCTACAACTAACTATTCATTTATAGATGGCTTCAGCATGTTGTCACATTTGTTCTTAGCAGTAACTTTCCAATCTCTGGAAGGTGTTACATCATACTGAAAGACAACTAGCAGTTCTAGGGCACCGGAGAGAGAAATACATTACTATTTTTATTTTATGATATATTAGCATTTCTTTCCTGGTGATATCCACAGGGAGTAACCGACAAATGGGGCAGAGAAGTAGAAAGAAACACACCAAATGTTTTGTAGATTTATTTAACTAATTGCCTACCTGCTGCCAACATTTCAAGAGGCTAGAGAAGTGCAGAGTCCTCAATTTGAAAAGGGCAAAATTGCTTTCATAAGCACTTCAGAGCATTTCAGTGGCTTGTCTATGGAAGTGCTGCCCATTAGAACAATTCCTCTTGGCAAACTGAGCCAATGGAGTATATTGGACCCCTTGTGCAAAACTCTTTACTCTGGTGAAGGCTTGATAAACAGGAAGGAAGACTTTTAACTCTATATTGTAGAAAATGTAACAGTTCCAAATCCTGTTTGAGTCAGTTCCTGATATTTGTCCTGCCTGCCCCATGTGTTTGCCTACATATGTACATAATGATATAAGTGTGCTGGTGTCTTTATTATTATACACAGTGATGTTGTGTATAGAGTAAGAAATATTCACTAGTTTTTCTTGAATGTAAAAACTTACATAGTTTCCTCCCTGTTGGGTAAGACTATTTTGAGAATAATTTTGTGAAGGGTCCTGCCCCATACACAAAATGTAATGTTTTTGCACAAAATACAATGTGAGGGAGTGAGAAAAGTCATATTCGAGAGGGGTTTTTTTTTTTTCAACCAGATATCTTGATGTATTGAGAACCTTTTATTTTTAAAAATGATGATAGTTACAAATATTCTTTGCAACCTTAAATAAAGACGTTATATAGGAGGTTTTGCAGAATCTTGCCTTTTACATCAGTTGCATATATCTGTCAAAGGTCAGCTTGAAGGCAGGGTTCATGGAGATACAATTTTATTTTAAAATTTTATACTAATGATTAATTCACACAATCAAAACCTCTTAGGGGATTTCCAGACCACCCAAAAGGGGTGGTCCGTAATCGCCCCTTTAAGTGGCAAGATGGGGCCAAGGTTGCCACACCGGCAGCCTCCGCAGCCCCATCCCACTGCTTCTGGAGAATGCGGGGAAGTGGCAAACTGCCACTTCCCTGCAGCCTCAAAGCAGGTGCAGCAGCCACCCTGGGTGCCCACTGCACCCCGCTTCCCTTGCTGGGGCTGAGGTGAGAAAGGGGCCGCCACAGTGGCACCTTTCTCCCTGGGTCTTTGCCACAGCCATTTAAAAGCCGCAGCAAAGACCCAGAAGAAAAAAGAAGCTCCATTTTGGAGCTCCTTTGTGCACTGTGGAAAGGGCACTGTGGAAAGGGCCCTCCCGTGGCGCAAAGTTTTCATGGTGGCACAGTGTATCTAAATGCTGTGCATGCCATGATGACATTGTAACACGTCCGTATGGATGCCACCATTTAAAAATGGCGGCGCCCATACGCTTTAGGGCTAGGGAGGGTGTGGATGCTGCACCCTCCCTAACCCTGAAGACGATCTTTTAAGCCCTAATCGTGACCCATTAGGCGCGTCTAGATCGGGCCAAAGAGTTGGAAGGAGCTCCATGGGCCATTGAGTCTCATCCCGTGCTCAATGAAGAAACTCCAGCTAGAGTATTCCCAGCATGTAGCTGTCCATCCTCTTTTAGAAGACATCCAGAAAAAGAGACCCAACGACCTGTCTAGGTTTGCTGCCAAAATGCTGTTACCATTAAGAAGTTCCTTTTAATATTCAATTGAAATCTACTTTCCTGTAACTTAAAACCATTACACCTGACCCTAGTGCCTGTGGCAGCAGAGAACAGGGTTGTCTCTGTGACAGCCTTCAACATATTTAGAAAGTCACCTTCAGTCTTCTCTTAACCATACCAAAGATGCCTTGTTCCTTCAACTTTTCCTCATATGCTTCATTCTCCATACATCATATCACCCATGTTGCTGTTCAACTCACTCGCAACTGTCTATGTCCTTTTTAAAATGAGGTTCCTCGAACGCAGTGCAGTACTCCAGATGAAGTCCGATCAGTGCAAATTATACCGGAACTTTATCCTTGATTTGGATAAAATATTTTGGATAAATTGTTCTTATTTTCTTATCTTGATTCTCCAGTGCCTTCCTTTCCCCCACTGCTGCTGCATCTGTAGGTTATTGGTTGTCTTGCCATTTTGTCATTTGCTCTGGCAAAGTTATAGCCAGCTAGTGGTAACAAAATAGTGCAGGAAGAAGATTCCAGCTGTAGTAGCATCCCTGAATGTATCAGCATCTCTTATTAGCCAGATGAACTTTTGCTCCAAAAGAAAAGTCATTTACAGTACAGTGATCCCCCGGGTTATGAAGGTAATCCGTTCCGGATTACCTTTCGTAACCCGGAAATCTTCGTTTCCCGGGGGACCGCTATTTCTGCCGGACCACGTGGCCGATTTAAAGGGGCCGCACGGTTTTTCTTATTCGCATCCCGGGGGATCCTTCAGATCCCGGGGGATGTTTTTTGGTCCCGCCGGTTTCGGGTCCCGGGGATTTCGTTCCCCGGGGGATTCGTAAACCGGGGATCACTGTATATATGTAGAGCTGTTTGAATGGTGTTTTAATGACAGTTGCACAGAGTGTGCCATTCAGATCAAAAACACCAAGTCTGACAAATGAGAAAATACACACTCATACAAACAGGTGACACCCCGGGGAGGGGTGACACCTAGTCAGGCCTCCACACCCCACCCCTCCTTGCTGCACCTTGAGTTTCCTTGGAAAAATCAGGCTGCAGCAAGGAGCTGGGCCAAGCATGTGCATGGCCGCACACACCTTCTTGCCACAGCAAATAAGTGCAAGGGGGGCACATGTGCTTGGCACGGCTCCTTGTCATGGTTTAGTTTGGCTTAGGAGAACTGGGCCATGGCAAGGAGCCAGGCTGAGCGGGTCTATGCACTCTGCCCCTCCTTGCTGCAGCCTGGTTCTCCCCTGAGAAAAACTGAGCAGCAGCAAAGGAGGCAGGGAGCACACTGTGGCAAGCAGCCAGGCTGAGCATGCAGAAGCTTCCCTGCCCCTTCTTGCCTTGGCTCGGTTTTCCTCAGGGTAGAACTGGCCTGTGGCAAGGGGGGGGCAGGGAGGTGTGTGTGCCAATCTGGCTCTTTGCCGCAGCCCTATCCCCTGGTGAAAAATGAGCAGTGACCAAGGAGGGGAAGGGCATGCCTCCTTGTGGAAGCCCATCCCTTCCAATTGTAAGCCCCACCCTTCTGCTCAGAATCCCCAGCCCTGCCCTCCCCAGTAGCCCCCTCCCCCCGACACACACACTGGGTGACCCCACAGTCCAGGATGCCACTGCAACAATGCAACAAATACACACACACACACACACACACTGTACAGACCGACAAAAAGGGGTGGTCTGTAGGCACCTAGAGAAGTGCCGGAATGGGGCCAGGGCTGCCTCACTGGCAGCCCCAGAGGCCTCATTCTGCTGCTTCTCCAGGCTGTGGAAAAGGGGCAAAATGCCAGTTCCCCGCGGCCTGGAAAGGGCTGTCCTTGGGGCTTCATGCCCCAAGGACAGCCTGACTGGCAGAGGACAGGGAGAAAGGGGCCTCCTGGCCCCTTTCTCCCTGCCTTTGTTCCCACAGCAATCTAGTTGCCATGGCAATGACGCGCGGCCTGAAAAGGAGCTCCATTTGGAGCTCCTTTTGGCACCTCTGAAAAGGTGCCCTAGGCACCCTTCAGTGGCACCATGATGTCAGGCATGCACCGTGGTGTGTTCGTTTGGATGGTGTGCAAAATAGATGGGCTGGGAAGGGTGCAAATAGGGTGCAAACGTAGTAGGGCTGGGAAGGGTGCAAATACTGCATCCTCCCCAGCCCTACTCATGCTCCGGTGACATCCCTTTGGGGCCGTCTGTACTGGGCTAAAGACACACACTTACTTATATTTGTATATACTTTACATACCCAATCTTCCAATATTGCCAATATGACAGCTACTTTTAGCATACTATCATAGTTAACACTGAACCCCAGAGTTGCAAGACTGATTGTACAATGGTCACAAAGGCCTTGAGCTTATCTGCTTTATACCTGTCAAACTTCCCACCCACTCAAGCCATGGGCCCAACACTATGTCCTACCGCTGTCCTCATAGTGAATAGTCTGGCCAATGCAGTGCCCAGTTCCCTGTTGTACTCCAAACTGTCTGGATGGTGCCCAGCCAATTCTAATGGTTTAAAGTCAATAAGTTCTGCATCAAACCCAATGTATATCCTGATTGCACCATTTTAGAAAAGTTACCTTTTTATTCATTTCTTCCATAGTCTTTTGAAGTAATGGCAGGTGGCTGTTTATGATGTGTTCACCTGTGCTGACTGCTGCTACAAATCATACCCTCTGAGCTCAGGACAAAGTGCTCCCAAAGATCAAGGTGCTTTGTTTTCAGTCACAGATGAAGCAACTGGTGGTGGCAGCAGTGGGCAACAGAGCAGGATGCAAAGGCAAACAACTGCCCACTATCACTCTGGAGTGCCAGGCAATGGAAGGGCATTGGGACAGCTTTATGACCAGAATGCTCCAGGCTGCTTTTGACCCATGCAGACGTCACCTCTGTCAAAACAGAGAGAAAGGCTTATATGCATTTTTCCAGAACAATTGTCTGTACTTATTGGGGCGGTACAGTCTGGAGCCACCTTTTTTTGCAGCACAACTTCACTGCAGCAGCTAGACGCTGAGGTGAAGCTGTGCAGTGAAAAAGGAGCAGGGTATCCCACTCCTTTTTTGCACTGCAGTTGTGGTGCAAATGAGGGAAAAGGCACCATTGGGCACCTTTCCGCTGCCACAACTGTGCAGCTGCATCTAGCAGCTGCTTAGTTGTGGTGGCGCCATTATGTAAGGTTTCTAAATGGTGTACTTAATGGTGCCTGTGCCATTACGTAGTAGGGTTCGGGAGCGTGCAAATGCTGCGTGATCTCAAACCTTAATGGCGCTGCAACAGCACCTCTTACTGCTCATCTGTTTTGGGCCATTGTTGCATTTCCTCTTTCATTCTACAGACTTATAGCACTATGATTCCATTTCAGTCTCCATGACAACATCTTACAGACTTTTGAGGTTTGCAGTTTTGTGAAGCACTATAGCTCCCAGGATTCTATAGGATGGAGCCATGGCATTAATGTGGGATCACAATGTTATCATTGTGTAGTGTGAAATGCTAGCACGGTCATTTTTATGTGAGTCCAGCTTTGGTAATGAGCTTCTCTTTAAACAGTTTTTCTTTAATTCTCCCACAACCATATCACTGATATACTAAGGAATATACCGGGGAAATGGAAATCTCTTAGTTTCAGTTATTCCTGCATTCATTCATTTTCAAAAGCCCCCAAATTATTTCTTTTTTTTTTTTTTATAATTTTTATTCATTTTTGATTGCACATACAACATAATTGTGACAAAGAAAAGAGAAGTGCAAAACTTTACGTAACATCTCACATATTCAAAAGAAAAAAAAAAAGAGAGAAAAAAAAAAGACAATAATATCACGACAAGAGACATACATCCATATAGTCTTGGACAATGATCTATTTCTAAGATCTAAGGTAAAATACATTTAACATAAAAGTTTACTTCCTTCCTTATTTGGATAACTCTATAGTTTACATTCTAATACTACTATGTTATATCTTCCTTATACAGTTTAATGGTTTCTTTACTTTAATCTTTTCTTCTGTACGGTATTAAATTTTGTCTTATTACATTTCTAATTTTTTTTTTTCTTTTCTTAGCCCCCTTTTATTAACTGATGTTCTTATTTTTTTTTGGAGGGCTGAAAAAAAAAGAAAAGAGTAAAGAAAAGAAAGGAAAAACAGAACAATGATATTAGTAATAGTAATCTGTTTTCTGCTATTCGTCTATGTTGTGTATCTGTCTTATCTACTATTTCTATAGTTACATTATAATATTATTCCACTCTTTTCGTATATAATCGTAGAAAGGCGACCATTCTCTCCTTATTTTTTCTTCTGTCTTTTCTTTCATCCAGCTTGTTATGATTTCTAATTCCGCAGTTTCAAAGGCCTTCGTGAGCCATTCTTCTATATTTGGGGATTCTTTTGATTTCCAATTCTTGGCGTACACTATTCTTGCACATGTTAATAATACAAAAGATATCCTATCGTGCTTTTTCTCTATTTTACCATCAGACATCCCCAAAAGAAAGATTTCTGGAGTGAAAGTAATATTGATCTTCATTTCTATTTTAAAAATTTTATAAATTTGTTGCCAATATTTCCTTGCCTTATTGCACTTCCACCAGATATGGTAGAATGTGCCTATGTTGTCTGTACATTTCCAGCAGCTCGGGTCTGCTTTCTTTGACATCAAGGCAATTCTTTGTGGCGATAAATGCCATCTATACATCATTTTAACTATATTTTCTCTCAGATCTTGACTGATAGTAAATTTTACTCTATTTCTCCAGAGATCTTCCCATTTTGCTAGTTCTATATTGTGGCCCACATTTTGGGCCCATCTTATCATGCTCTCCTTTACTACTTCATCTTCTGAATCCCATTTTAAAAGAAGTTTATAACATCTTGCAATCATTTTTTTATTGCCTTTTTCCACAGTTTCATCCCATTCAGTTTTTTTATTTTGTAATCCCTCAAGTTTCAAATCCATTTTAAACCTTTCCCTCAATTGCCTATATAAGTACCAGTGGCAATCTATACCTGCATTTTTAATCTCCTCCTGTGTCTTAAATTCCCATTTGCCCTGGTTTTCCTTCACCAAGTCCATGTATTTAAGCCACTTATTAGTTTGAATCCCTTCTCTTCCAAGAAGCGCCTCATGGGGTGAGCCCCATAACGGCATTTTTGGACAGATTCTTTCTTTGTATCTCTTCCAGATATTACTTATCACCCTTCTAATTACATGGTTCCTAAAGTCTTTATTAACTTTTTCCTTCCCATAAAATAAATAGCTATGCCAACCATAGCGTAGATTTTCACCTTCTAATGTTAATAATTCTTTATTCTCCAGATCCATCCAATCTTTAGCCCATGTAAGACAGCACGCTTCAAAATATAACTTCAGATTTGGTAGTCCCAAACCTCCTCTTTTTTTATCATCGCATAGAATTTTTTGTTTTATTCTTGCTTTTTTATATTTCCATACAAATTTTGTTATTTCTTTTTGCCATTTTACTATTGGTTTATCGTTGTGTATTATTGGGATTGTCTGAAATAAAAAGAGGAGCTTTGGGAGTACACTCATCTGAATCAATGCTATTCTTCCCAGGAGAGACAATTGCAATTTACCCCAATTGTTTATTTTAGTAGCAATCTCCTTCCATGTCACCTCATAATTATTATGAAATAAATCCGAATTTTTATTAGTTAGCGTGATACCCAAATATTTCACCTTTTTCTCTATTTTTAGTCCACTTATTTTTCCCAATGTTTGTATTTCATCATCCTTCATGTTTTTTGTTAATATTTGCGTTTTTTCTTTATTGATTTTTAATCCTGCTATTTCTTCAAATTCTTTCAATATTTTTAATAAATGTTCTATACTATCATTTGGGTTTTCAAGTGTATAAACAATGTCGTCCGCAAATAATTTCGTTTTATGTTCAAATTGTTTAATCTTTATACCTTGAATGTTTTTTTCCTGTCTGATTCTATTATTGAGGGATTCCAGCACAGTAATAAACAGTAGGGGGGAGAGTGGACATCCCTGTCTTGTTCCCTTAGAAATTTGGATTTCCTCTGTCTTTTCTAAATTTATGATTATTTTTGTTTTCTGATCTTTATAAATTGCTCTAATCCAATTTATAAATTTCTCTCCTACTTTTATTTCTTCCAGTGTTTTAAACATCATGTCCCAACGTAAATTATCGAAGGCTTTTTCCATGTCGATAAAAATCAGTGCCAGTTTTTTGTCGCTATGGTTCTCAAAATGTTCTAATATATTTATGATGTTACGTGTATTGTTTGCGATCTGCCTTTGTGGTAAAAATCCTGCCTGATCTTTATGAACCCATTCTTTTAGTATTTTCTTTAATCTTTCTGCGAGTATTGTTGCAAATATTTTGTAGTCTGAATTTAACAGAGATATTGGCCTGTAATTTTTAATCAGTGTAGAGTCTTTGTTTTCTTTTAGTATTAATGAGATATTTGCTTGTTTCCATGTATCCGGATATTTACCTTCGCCAATTTCGTCCAGTACTGCTTTTAAAGGAATTAGTAACTGGTCTATGAAAATTTTATAATAATTTGCACTGAATCCATCAGGACCTGGAGATTTTCCTTTTTTGCTATTCTTGATTGCTTCTGTTATTTCGGAAATCGATATTGGATTGTTTAATACCTCTCTTTGTTTTTTAAGTAGTGGAGATAATTTCGCTTTGTCTATAAACTGTTGCATTTTCCTTTCAGATGTTTCTCCTTTGGCTTTATATAGCTCTGTAAAGAATTCTTGAAATATTTTTTTAATCTTACTTTGATTAGTAATAGTATTTGCACCTTGTTTTATTTCAGAAATAACTTTTCTTTCCCTGTTTTTTCTAATTTTGTAAGCCAGCCATCTCCCTGGTCTGTTTGCTTGCTCAAAATGCTTTTGTTTTAAAAATCTTATTTTATTTTGTATTTCTCTGGTTTCTTCATTTTCTATCTGTTTTTTAAGAAGTTCTATTTCTTTTTTTATTCTCTTATCTCTTGTATTATTAATCAGATCCTTTTCTTTTTCTTGTAATGTTTTGTATAATTTTTCTTTTTTCTCTTTTCTATTCTTGCATTTTATGTAATTTTGTTGAATGAAAAAACCTCTCATCACAGCTTTTGAGGCTTCCCAAACTGTTATAATATTTGTGTCTTCTTTTAAGTTTTCTTTAAAGTAAAATGTTAATACCTCTTTGCCTTTATTTATCACCTCCTCGCTTTGTAACAGTGAGTCATTTAATTTCCAGACAAATTTTTTCGGTCTACCTTTTAGTGTTATCGTTATTGCATTGTGATCTGACAGAGTTCTAGGTTCTATTCCTATCTCATGTATTTCTTTACATAGTGATCTAGATGTTAGAAACATATCGATTCGGGAGAATGATTGGTGTCTTTCTGAATAATATGTGAATTCTTTAGCATCTTTATATTTGAATCTCCAAGCATCTTCCAGATGATGCATTTCCATCATTCTTGTAAAGGATTTAGGTAATTTACCTTGGGATTTTTTGATTTGTTTTTTAGATTTTCTGTCCTTTTCTGGTGATATGACTCCATTCCAGTCACCTAGTAGGAGCGTTTTTTCATAGCAAAAATCACATAATTGTTCATTTAGTTTATCATAAAATTTATCTTTCTTGTCTTGAGGGCCGTAAACCCCTACTATCAAATATTTAGAACCTATTATCTTAACTTCTACCCCTATATATCTTCCCTCTTTATCTGTAAACAATATTTTTGCATCATATTTTTTATTAACATATATAACAACCCCGCTTTTCTTTTTGGATGATGTTGTAATGAATTCGTTTCCACATTTATCATATTTAAGAAATTTTTGGTCTTTATCCCTTATGTGTGTTTCTTGTAGGCAAATAATTTCTGCCTTTTGTTTTGTTAAATAATGAAAAATCCTTTTTCTCTTTTGGGGTGAGTTCATTCCCCTCACATTCCATGAGAGGATTTTTATTTTTTGCATTCTCATTCAATTTTATTTATTTTTTGTTTTAAAATCTGCAATTAAGTCTCTGTATCTGTTTCTCGTTCCTCTTCCTCTTCGCTCTCTTCTCTTTTGTCCTCTTCCAGCTCCTCTGTGTTTTTTTTCTGTTCCCCCCTACTTTCTTTAAGATCTTGTTTTCCATCTTGTAACTCATTTCCTTCTACTTCTTTTCTATTATTTTTCCTTGGATTTGCGTTTTCTCTTTTTTCTAATTCCTTTTTAAATTTTTTCAGAAAGTCTTTCATTTTCATTATTGAATTAATTCTGTACAGTTCAAGCTTGTATCTGAAAGTTACTCCCTCCAATCTTTCCCATCTATAGTTGATGTTATTTATTTTTAATAAGGTTGTAAGGGGCCTGTATTCGTTTCTTTTCTGAAGCAATCTAAGTGGGATGTCTTTATATATAATTAATTCTTCTCCCTCATGTTCCAATTTTTCTTCATAGTTAATTTGAATTATCTCGTCCCTGATCTTCTTTCTGGTAAAATAAATTACCACGTCTCGTGGTAATTTTCTTTGTCTTGCCATCTTTGAGTTAATTCTATAAATTTTATTTATTTCATGTTGGAATTGATCTTTCTCTGCACCCACATATTCAGCTAATATAGGGACTAGATATTCATATAAGTCTTCATTTTCTTTCTCTCTTAATCCTCTGATCTTTATGCAGTTCTCTCTCTGTTTTAAATCCTGTAAAGCCCTTTCATCCAAATCCTTTTCATATTTGTCCTCTACTTGTGTAACTCTCCTGTTTATATTTTCTGTATTTTCTTCCATTAAACTTATTTTTTTGTCCATTTTCTTTATGTCTTCAGTTGCTCTATTTAATGTATCCTTTATTCCTTTAAGTTCTGTCCTTATTTCTTGACGTATTTCCTGTTTTATCTCCTTCCTCATAGCATTCATATCTATTTTTAATTCTTTTATGTCTTCCTTCATTTCCAAGTATAGTGCTTTTAATTCTTCCAATATATTTTGTTGATCTTGCAATTTAGGTAGTGTTTCATATGATGGTCTTCTTTGTTGGGATGTTTGTAATTGTGTAGTTCTTCTTGTAGTCATATTTATAATTTTGGATTTCACTATTATTCCCTTCTTTGCTTTGTTTTTTGATTCTTTGTTTTGTTATTTTCGTTCTTCTTTTCCTTATTTGTTTCTATTTTTTCTTATTTCGTCTTCCTTGGCCCTTTTTCAGTTTATTTTCCCCCCTTCCTTTTATCCGTTTGTTCTCTTGTCTAGATTTTTTATTTTGTTATTTTGTTCTTATTTGTTCTTTTGCTCTTATTTTTCTTATTTATTTCTATTTTCCTTATTTCATCTAGCTTAGTCCTTTTTCAATTTAGCTTCCTCCTTCTTACCTTCCGTTTGATTCCTTTATCTGAATACTCCCTTCCTTGTCTCTACTGCCGGGTTGCCTCTCTCACAAGATGAAGAAATGGGTCAGGTCCTACTCAAAAATATGGGTAATTCACTACAGCATACATAAGCTCCAGGAAAAAAAAAAAAAAAAACATTCAAGAGAGGGCAGTCCTTGCGCTAATGTACCTGTGAAGTAACTCTTTTAGAAGTCCTCTAACAAATTCTCTCCAGAGTCACTCCAATTTAACTGCTGTCTCTCCGTCGCGGCCCTCCTCTCCTCCTCCTCAGTCCTCTGTCCCCGTAAGACTGCCTCCTTCTTTCCTTCTTTCCCTTTAGTGCTTTCCCCCGGTTTTTCCCCTTTTCCTTACTGTAGCTTGCCTCCTCCTTCTCTCTTTCTCACCCGGCTTTGCCTTTCTTAAATTCGGATCTCTTCCTCCTTCCCGTCCGTTCGTTCTCTCGCCGATTTCTCCCTTTTTTTGCCTCGGCTGCTGCGTCTCCTCTTTCTTACCCCCTCGCCCGGCTTCACCTTTCTCCACTTCAATTTTCGTCTTAGTTTCCGTCCTTTTAACTCTTTTAAGTCTTCCGTTCAATTTTCACTCTTTCCTCCTCTTCCTTGCCTCCAACACTATGTCGCCTCTTTCTTACTCCTTCGTCCCTCTTATGCCTTTCTCCATTTATCTCAGCTACTGTGTCTCCTCCTTCTTATACTGTCGCGCGGTTTTCACTTTCTTCGAATCCGTTTTTTCTTCTTCCCTTTCCTCCCTTTCGCCCGTTTCCTTTCTCCTCTAATTACTTTCTCCTCTAATTACTTTCTCTCTTATCTCAGCAGCTGTTCCTTCTTCCTCGCTTGGCTTCTCGCCTGGTTTTAACTCTTCCCTTCTCTAAGCGCTTTTCTCTCTCGATCTGTTTCTCCCTTCCTCTCTCGCCGCTGCTCTACTTTCTTTCGTCTTCTCACCCTCCTTTCTTTTCCAGCTTTGTCTTCTCAGTTCTTAGCGCTTTAAATTTTCTTCCCATCTAATTACCTCCACGTTTAGTATTTTTAACTTATCTCCTCCTTATCCTTGTTGTTGTTATTGTTGTTATATTACATTGAGGAGATAATAATGTCCATTCCTCGCTTAGGAAAAACCTTTTGAGTTTATGGCTCTATATTTGTCATTTTTGTAAAGAAAATATGCCAAGATATTATTTCTTCCTCTACTCCAGTTTCCAAATAAGGTTTGCTCTTTAATCTTTAGCTTGCTTCAAATTTAAAAATAAATTGGTGGCTGCCTTTGTCCCAGTCGGTCTCCCACCAGTGGAGTCGGGATGCTTCGACCCTCGCTGCTTCTCCCCCCCAGGGCCAAGTCGGGGACCCCAACTTGGATTCCCTCTGGGGGTAACAGCAGGATATAGGGTCTTTGAAAGCCCCTTCGCCCCCCTTATGCCAAAGGCAGGGGTTTTTCCATACCGTGGTGTTGAAAACGGTTGGAATTCACCTCTGGTGGATGGCGTTCTTCAGGAGACTCCTGAAGATGCGTCCGACAGGCTGCCGTTCCCAACCGGAAGTCCAAAAGCCCCCAAATTATTTCTGTATGTTTGTGGATGTTTTGACAATTCACAAGACCTATTCAGGTTTTATACTACAACTGACTCCCCAGTATAGAAAGCCCTCAAAATCTACAGGGGATCTGTTCTGGACCACCACCACCTCGGTGCGGATAGCCAAATCCACAGATACTCAAGTCTGCATTGTCCCCAAGGTCAGTACAAGCACATTGCTGTGCCACCATTGGGGACGTCCCTGTTGTCCTGTGGTGGAATGTGCATGCGGCTGTACTGCCATTGGGGACAATGGAATTTAATGGCAGCACAGCTGCATACACGCAACACCACTGGACAATGGGGGGTTTCCCTAATGGTGATGCAGCCATGTGCATGTGTCGCCATTGGGGACAACATGGGCTTGCCATCTGCAGATGCTTGGATCAGTGGATGGCAAGCTTGTGGATACAGAGGGTTGACTGTATATATCTCCATAAAATATAAATATAATACAGTGGTCCCCCGGGTTACGAAGGTAATCCGTTCCGGGATCCCTTTCGTAACCCGGAAGTCTTTGTAAGCCGGGGGACCGCTTTATTTGTTGTGCAGCGCAGCAATTTAAAGGGGCCTGGTTGTTATTTTTTTCGCAACCCAGGGTTTTTTTCGGAGACCTCGGGCCGTTTTTCTGGCCCTGGCTCTTTCGTATCCCGGGGGATTCGTAACCTGGGGGACCACTGTATAATATAAATCAGAGGCTTCTAGGAATTATGTACGGGGCAAATGATATGTGCTTTCACCCTAGCAAAGACTCCCCCTTGAAATGGTGTTGAAATTGTTGTTTTCTTCCTTTGTACCTTTCTATAGTAGAAAAGGGTAATGTGTTGTCATCAGGATGTTGGACTGTAAATTCTACCATCATTCACTAATGGCTATGCTAATAGGACTTGCAATCCACCAATACTTGGAAGGCACCCATTCTACAGTTAACAAAAGACTGCAAATGTGATATAATAAAGAAACAGGGAAAGTATTCCCAAGACCAATGATAAAGGAAATGTCATGCTTTACACAAGCCACTGTTTTGCATGGGTTGACAAATAGGTGAAGGCTGAAACCCGTTTGTTCCAATTTCTTAAAAATGAGACATATGGGAATAGGAAGACTAACATCTAAGGATACCTAAGGACATTCAAGATGTTTGCCAACTTCTTCTTGCCTTTCTTCCCTGTAAAAATTGAGAGTCTTTCATATTTCTAGCAGAACAGCATGTTAGGCAGCAAGTAGCTGTAAACAAGTTTCACCTCCCAATTTACTTCAGGTCTGTCACTTCCCATCCCTGAGAATAACTAAGTTTATAAAGATCCCCAGGCTCCTGGCCTTCTTAATCATGATAACTCTTATCAGACTCCCATATCTTTGAAGCAGGACATTTTTCTTGTCCTCCCCCAGGAAAGAGTGGTGTTTATAAGGCAATCTGTTGTAATCCTGTCAATTATCCTTTGGTGGAAGGAGGCCATAGTGTCATACAATCTCCAGAGGGGTCAAAGTGAAGGATTTATTCCTAAGGCCTTGAAGTTTGGTGTATAGCTTTAACTTTAACTAGAAATATCATGACATCTTTACTCTTTACAATCCATTTTGTTTGAACAATATTCAACAAATACAGTTCTGCGAGCAGAATACCATGAGATTCATGTCCTATAATAGAACTGTTGTCATAGCCCTGTCCTGTGATGAATAAATATATCATTTATAATACAAATGAATGAGTAAACTATATAACTGTGTAATTTTCAGTTAAATCTGTGGCAAATGGTGTGGCAAGTTTACTGTCTCATTCCGTATCCTACTGGCTCACTCTGGTTGGGAAAAGAGATGTGTGGACATTTTTTTAAGAGGTCAGACTCAACTAGGTGTATAACTTTTATTTTAAGAAATACTCCCACTAGAGGCAACAGAGCCATTAGTTATGTATGCCAACTTCAGGCTGATGTCACTGAGGGGTCCTATTGAGGACTAGGTTGACTATGGATCCAGAAGACTCAGTTATCTTGGAAGATTCAGTCTTGAGGCTTTTTCCTGATTACTACCAATAAAAGGACTCAGGGAAGTTGCTTTCTTGCCTTACAGCTCTTTGCAGACAAAACTGAGCAACTGGAGCAAATGTACCATCTACCTATGGGCTGGGAGCAAATGAGTGACAGGATGAAGAGAAGCAAAAGTGTTCCAAAGTTATAAGTAATTCTACAGTCCCCTGCCATTGTATTACTTTCTAGCAAGCCTTTAAAGAATCAGTCATAATTTCAGCAGCTTTCTGGAATTTCTTCTGAGCCCAGTGTTTATGCTTCACCAGTCCTATATAATCCCATGCATATCTACTCAGAAATAAGTTTCATTATTTTCTGTGTATTTTGCTCCCAGGTAAGTCTATTTAGGATTGCGGTCTATGTCCTGAATCCAGTTGATAGTCCCAAGTAGAATAGATCCATTTAATCAATGAGTCAACACGCATGTGATGTCTGTTGATTTAGTGGGTTTGCTTCAGTTAAAATTGACAACTGGATTTAGGCCTAAAACTGTGTCCACATGGAGAAGAAAAAAAATGTTCCCACCTGTTCCTTCACTGATCTGTTTGGATGATGCATGGGGCCAAAATGGGCAGAACATGTGCCCAATCCATACTCCAGGGTGATTCTCTGGAGTAAAAAGAATCCCATTTTTGCTCCAGATCAGGAAACTCCAGAGAATCCCCTCAGCATGAATACATAGGTCAATCCTAATGGCGAGTTCAATGATGTTGATTGAATTATCCGAACGCCCCACCCTACCATTAACTTTTTTCTGCTGGATAAAAGTGTAATTTAACCAGCTGAACTCTAACTTTACCCTTTTATGGTATAACTTCAATTTCTTAGTTCTAGAGGTGTGAGCCCACTAAATGACAGAGGAGGAATATGCCTTGGTTCAAATGCTGGTATCCTGTCTTCTGTTGTGAATATGGAGGTAATGAAGAGGTGGAATAGAGGAGTGTGTTTTGCTTTAGAAATCATCCTATGGAATGGCCACCAGTGGTTTTCATGACAGTGAAATGGGAACTCTGTTCTGGATGTTAGTCAGACTTTAAGGGAGCTATTCTATGGGATTTCAGTTCTTGAAAAGGTATCTTGCTTTTATATGCCTGTCTCTCCCACCAGTGAGAGAAATAAAGTGTGGGGGAACAGGAGAGAGGGCCTTCTTTGCTGTGACACCCCACTTATTAAATACTCTTTCCTGAGAAAATAGTTGGTTCAAATGCTGGTATCACTTTAGCACTAAGTCAAATCATAGAATCATAGAAACATGATTAAAAAAAGCTTTGAGGGCCTAATTGATTTTCACCAATTTCCAATATTTCAAATTGTTTTAATTGATTCTGAATAGTCTTAATTTTAGGTGTTAAATGGCTTAATTTGCTTTTCATCTTTTAAAGTTACTCTTATTGTTTTAAACTGTTCTAAACTGATTGGGGGTGTGTGTATAAATATTTAAATCAATATTTGAATCAATCAGTCCATGAAACAATGAATATCCAAGGAGCTGGACCTATTCTGAGGACTGGATTCAATGCCTTGGATAGTTGCTTTAAAGTATGGGATAAATACTTTACCAGATTCACTGCCTCATTAACATGGAAGCCACCTATTCCCACTGTTCCTATGTTATCTTTTACCCTCCAATCTTCCCCTTTCATTCACATCCTCTACATCTGGATTGCAGGAATATGGAATTTTTCTTAATGGGTATGCTGCCACTCCCATAGTGAAATCCTATAATCCCTCAGAAAAGGTAACTATTCTAACCACATATATTATATATTGTCCAAATTATTGGAAGGAGGTTGGGTTGATAGTTCAAAGATGAATTTAGGAAGTTGCCTAAGTTTTTGATTTCTCTTTATCTTGATTTTTATCTCATTGCATTTTACAGCCCTTATTCTTTGTTATTCTGTATCACTTTATAACGTTGTAAACATCCTTTCTTGTAATAATACCCATCAAGAAAATACAATTTTGTATTAACAGGGTTTTTTTTTTTAAAAAAAAAATGTATAATGTTTTTAAATGTTGTGTGCCACCTTGGATCCCTTGTTGGGAGAAAGGAGAGATATAACTTAAATAAATAATAAATAAACAAATAAAATCAACCAGTTTCACCTAACAAGTACAAAAGAGCCATTTTCCCACTTCCAGCCTGCTGTTCAGCATCAGTCCAAGGCAGCAAAAAACAGAAATGCAGGCTTTTACTTCTGGTTATTTTTTATAAAAAGACTTTGTGTGAACCCAAACTATTCTCCTAGAGCATTCCCCACATCCCTCTTCTTCCCCCTCCTTTTCACCATCATGCCCGGAATAATCCTGCTCCCAGACTCTACACGCTGGCCTTCAATAAGGACAGTATGTGTTGTGTAGCAGCTGCAACAAGGCCTCACAAATGCTGGCTGACGAGAAGTGACAGCTCTGTATATCTCTCACTGGCACTGACAGCTGACAGATGGATACCACTCACACACAGAAAAAAAGCCCCTAGGATGATTCGCCAACATTACTCTCTGTTCATAGGGGCCACACTTGATTGAGTGCTGCTCAGAATAATAAACCCTTGTCGATCCATTTCAGAGCCAGTTTGCTCACAATGTCCTGATTTTTTCCCCCTTGAAACACGTACAAACCTACACTCAAGCTTTGCTTTGTTATTTTGCCTCGCTTTGTCTTATGGATGAAAAAGCAGGGAGGGGAGCTTATCTCCCTACTAGCTCTATTGCAGCTGCTTATTAGTGAAAGTAAACCATCAGCAGCTAACTTAGCAAGAGCATGTTAGTGGTTTATTCCTTTATAATTCCTTGCTACCTCCCCGACTGGTTTCTTATAATCCTTGGGATTCTTTTTATTCTATTCTATTGCTCAACCCTTTTTCTGAAAGCAGTGCTGGTTGGTTAGTCAGAAGGCAGTCTTGTATGTACAGACGGACAAAAATGCATGTTGATGCAAAAGAGGAAGTGAGGGGGTGGTGGAGAGTAGGAGAGTCATAAACCAAAAGAGGCATCCATTCACAGGAAGAGATGTGCCGAGACAAAGAACAGGGAGGAAAAGAAGACGGAAAAAGTGAAAATGTTTCCACAGAGCAGCTAAAATCTCTCCAACATGTTTCTCTTAAAAGATCTGAAAGTAATGCCATGTCTGGATCTCCCCCCTCCTTTTTGGCTGCGCTTCCATTCTTTCCACAAACCACTCCATTATTTGTACCCCAGGAGGTAGGTAACACTGCCAAAAGTCATTTTCAATTGGAAGAGAGCATGCATTGCTATCATCCCCCTCTCCTTTCAAATTACTAGGATATAGCTCAAATAGAAGACACATTCTTACAGGAAGAAGATCAACTCTTAACAAAGGAGAAACCAACCAATATAAGCCAGAATGCCAAATGCAAACAAGTGTATGTAGTACAAGTGTTGTTATCTAGTTGTATGTATATATGTATGTATTTGTATGTATTTTCTCTACAAAGAATAATTTTCTCAGATGGCCAAACTCATCCACCCACACTCCATGTGTGGGCATTACAAATTACAAACAGCAGCTTTCTACAGAATAAATGCTCTTCATCTTTGCAAATGTGCTATTTATTTCTGACTGTCCTAAAACGTTGCCATTGATTGGCCATTGTCAAAAAGCATATGCCACCAAATATATTTACATACATGATTAACAAATTAAACAGATACGGTCACCTGAAACTAGGTAGAATCAATGGGAAACTAGGCAGTCGTCAATGTGGAAATAACTAAAGAATGAAAGTGTGGTTGAAAATATCCTAAATATTATGTAAAATATATGTTACAAATGTCTTCCAGTTTTGGAGTGTTACATGTTGTTCTCGTGGTTGTGTGCATTCAAGTTGTTTCCAACTTATGGCAATCCTAAAATAAACCTATCATGCGGTTTTAGGGGTTGAGAGTGCGCGACTCACCTAAGATCATTTAGTGAGTTTCTGTGGCCCAGCAAGGAATCAAATCCTGATCTCCAGAGTTGTAGTCCAATATTCAGACCACTACATGAAATTGGTTCTTCTCAGTATGAAATAATCTTAAAAAACCAAATGCAACTGAAAACTGTATACAAATTAAATTGTATTCTGTAATTGTCATTGAAACATACCACAGACTAGGTCTGAGTGGTTGCAGTTTTAAGAGTGTCTTTTCCATTCATGTGCCTGCAGATACATGTTCCTCCTGGCTTGTAGCAAACCCAGCTTCTCCCTAACATGGCTGATATATGTATCCTGATTCACTGTTTCCCTTTTGACTACAATGATGTAGACACTCGCTTGTGTTAATTGTGAGAAATGACATAACTACTGCACTTTTTCAGAATTTTTAAGTACCAATTTTAAAATGATACAGATTGTATGGGGCTTCACTGTATTGCCCATTAAGTAACTAGAACCAATACCATACCTAAATCAGGTACTTGAAACTGAATGAAAATTGTGACACAATGTCCTATACACCTCTTCCCTGGTGGATATACCATAAAGCTAAGAAGAGGAGTCTATAGTTCTGTCTAATCCAGTGCAGTTCATTAACTCATGACAAGGCATAGCCATGTAACATATCCAGAGCTCAGTTCAGTGATCATCCTGTAGCAATAGTTACAATGGGCTTGTATCCATATATATGAAGTCTGCCTATGAAAGCTCAATTAGGCTGTGAATTGAATTACGACATATCCAAAGCACCTGAAATCATCTACATATTCACTGGCACAATAGGAGCAAGAAATTGATTCTTTTCTTTTTTTTAATTAATGCAGTTTTCTTCAGGCATGTTTTACACTGGCTGCTGAAATCAGAGCAGCTTATGTTTGTGAGAGGAATTGGATAAATGCATTTCACAATCACATAAATATTTAGGTATTATTTATTTTGGGGTTATATGTCCCATCTAATCACTGAAGGCTCAGCATTTGTCCCAAGCATCATTACAAAGACTTGTGCAATAACTGTCTTCTAATAAATTCAATTCTTTTTTTGGGGGGAAATTACCTTGTCATTCCCAGCTGTAAAATCTGACATGGGGGTATGTTACTTTGCACCGGAAGACTTAATAGTCATCTATTAAGATAGCTCTGTATTGTCATCAAGAGAAAAGAGTTATTGGGAAAGTATGTAGATCCCAAGCTATTTAGAATTCTATATACAGTTTGCCTGCACTATCTATAGGCTTGCCACCTGTGGACTTGAGCTCACATGGATGGCAAACCATGGCGGACAAAATGGTGTGGGTGCCGCAGGCGTGCATGCATGCAGTACCACGCATGAGAGCAAACTACCATAGGAATCCATAGGATTCTAGCATAGGTGTTTTTTTTCCATGCACTGGGGGGGGTGGTGGAATCTGGAATAAATTCCCCGTGTATAGGAAGGGCCCACTGCATTAAGCCAGCATCTTGAATTTTTCCTGTAGTGGAAGAAGAATGCAGAGCAGAGGCTGAATCACTACAGTACTAGCTGTGGTCATCCTTAGGTAGTTACAAACCAGTTTCCTTAACTTACCACAGAGAGCTCTGATGCTATAGAGTAAGACCTTGTTTTAAAGTCTGAGAGATTTGGTGAGTCTGAATCACACCAACTAATTGGAAACTACTTTTGCTTGATGGGATCAGGCAACCATTTTAGGATCCAACTAAACATTACTTTAAGGAGTCTAGTGATTGGTAGGGATGTTGTCCTTCTCCTTCTGCAACCTTCATTTGGATCAGGCCCTCTGCACTTTCCCCCCCCCCCCCCCAAAAAAAAAAAAGGAAAGGAAAAGGAAAAAGAAGAAAGAGAGAATCCATTCATTAGTCTTGACTTCAGTGAGCACAAGTAACTCTCCCCTGTAAACTCCTCCTAATTAATCTGTTTAACTTAATCTGCCATAGCAGAAGGTCTATGATATTCTCACACACCCCTAGGCCATACATCTCACCAAGGAATTGTGATAGGGATTATCCAGGAGAAAGATATGAATGAACATATCCTAAGGTGCATAAAAGGTCATGGAAACATTTTCCAATTCCTCCTTCTCAACAGTTATAAAAATACAGACTAACAACTACTTTATGTCAAGGCCAAGACCACATGATATGGATGCACTTTTTGGGGGGTAAGGCAGTCTATATGCACAGTGTAAGTGACTAAGAAAGAATGGAGGCATCCCAACATCCTGTCAACACCAGAAACGTCACTCCAGCAAATATCACATGAAAGGGAATTAAGCTAGAGCAGAACAACAGCTCCTCTTTGAAAGGAGCCCTTTGTTTTCCCTACTTCTGATGTTTCCTTTTTGACATGACAAACCATGAAGGGGGAGAACAGTTTGGTATCTCCTGCACTAGCTCTCCTGCCTTATCTTTCCTGACTGGACCACTGAAACAACATTATATGTTAAATAATATTTTTCTCCACTATAGTTGTCCTAGGCTAATATGTCTGATAGCTACAGAATGTCACTGAGTGAAAGAGGGGAACTATATTTAGCTTCAGAGGAGTCTATATAAGATTATTTTGATACAGTAGGTGCATGTATCATGGTAAAAAAGGCAGATGAAATGCACAAAGAGATTTTTCTAATACCTCCTCCCATTTTTCTGTCAGTCTTCTATAGGCCAAAGTATTGCTTGTAGATAATCATGGATTAATTGTGAAAGTAAAGAGAGACACACGTTTTCTTTATCAAAGCTGTTGCCTCAGGGCAAACTCCAGTGCCATGAAAACCGAAATGTTTTCTTTTATCAGAGTTCCCTTTCTGGCACCTGAAATTATTTCTTTCATGTCTGATAGTGAAGAATGAGGCTGCATAGCTCCCTAGAGATGAACGATTGTTACCATGGTCTCATAACATATTGGCAGCCAATGTGGCATCCATGTACACCTGTCATTCAAATGGAGCTAAATGCAGATGTGGCAGGAAAGCCTCCGTTCAGACACTTGGCAGGCCCTCCTCCAGCCCTGACAACCGAGATGCGCACAGATGAGTGTATGCAGGGAGACACACATACATGCACATGCTATACAAGAGCTTTTTAGGCCACACATTTGTGAGGCTGCTCAAATGCTATCAGGCCTATTTAATACAATGAACCTGCATTAGCATTTCTGCAGGGCAAACACATATAAATAGGAAG
The DNA here is from genome assembly GCA_034509955.1 of Urosaurus nigricauda. Lineage (NCBI taxonomy): Eukaryota > Metazoa > Chordata > Lepidosauria > Squamata > Phrynosomatidae > Urosaurus > Urosaurus nigricauda. Next base: position 179,041,161 of record JAOEGL010000004.1, read on the forward strand.
GCACAAGGAGAGACAAACAAAGCTAATTCCTCTTTCAAACAAATGAAGGAGGGGGGGGGATCTCTTGCAAGTCCATCACATCTTGAAAGGAAAAGAAAGGCACATAACTGGTTAGATTTTCTTTATTGGGAAAGGAACTAAGATGTTTTTAATGAAGGCTGCAGGGGAAAGGGGGAGAAGGGTTTGCAGTCTGATTCAGAGAAGAATCTCAGGTGCCACTGTCATTTCAGAAAAGGGTGAGTGGAGGTAAGTACAAAAGGGCAAACTGAGGTACATACAAAATAGGCCAATCAAGGACATCAGGGATATATTACATCTTGGAAGATTGTTCTAATTCTTCCTATCATAATAGCTTGAATGTTTTAGTCTACTGTTAAACAGCAAAGGGACAAAAGAGGATATTGGTGAGAACATTACATGGAGATGAAGGATTTGAATGTGCATGTTTGTGCAAGTATTTGAGTATGAAATCATGCATCTAAAAGACTGTGCATGCAGGTTTAGGTGAACTGGATTTACTCATCCGAATGATCTAATGCTTTTGGCTACTGAGACAAAATGTATAGTGCAGAGTGATGGAAAATGCAGACCATTTTTTAAAAAGCAAATTGTCAATTTAGCTCCTGGGCTAAAGTAAACAGTACATTCACATTTTAAAGGGGAAAAATATGACAACAAGCCCAAATGCATTAATCTTATATTTATAAATGCATCGCTTTATTGAACCATTTGTCCATTCTTATATGTTGATTTATAATGAACTTAACATGATTCATCATGTCATCTTGTAAGTAAATGTGACACTTCATTAACCACAGTAATCAAATTTAAACAGTCCTACTTTCATGTTAACATCGGGGACCTTAACAGTTCTATTGCTCTGGAGATGTTCCTTCTATAATGAGTTGGGAAGGGGGGAAATCGGGGAGCAGTTGTAGGTCTCCAATAGTTTGGAAAGAAAGTAAAGATACTGGCATCTGGATGCTTCTTATATGCAATGCTACAATGATTTTCTTGAAACATTCACAGTAAAATCACTATTGGTTACACTGCATAGGGGAGGAAATAGGCATTACATTTATCCTAAGCCTCTTTTGTGTGAGTGTGTACACATATACTAGTGCAGCCATTATTTATATTAGGTTTAATAGTGAACACCAATAGCTGTCTAGGAGGAAAGACAGCAGGAAGGACACCAACACTGAGCCATATAGGGCTACATGGAAAGAAGAGGGCACCCACCCAAGAAAGGAGAGAGTTGAAGTCCACCTAGTAAACATTGTGTTCCCACAGATAATTATTATGGAGATAATTTCCTTCCGAGCTACTGTCCTGCCTACCTGTCAGTTCTGTCTATAGGTAGGGAATACCTAATCAGAGGAAGCATGGTGTAGTGGATTGAGTGCTGGACTAGGTCACTGAGTAACCAGGGTTTGAATCCCTGCTCGAGCACTGAAATCCACTGATCACAATCTTGTCAATAATCTTGTCAATAAAACCCCATGATAGGTTCATCTTAGGGTTGCCATATGTCAGAAATGATTTGAAGGCACACAAGAATGGTCCAAAGATGTTCATGTCCAGTTCTGGGCACCACAATTCAAAAAAGATGTGGAGAAACTGGAGCATGTCCAAAGGAGGGCAACTAAAATGGTGAAGGGTCTGGAAACCATGCCCTATGAGGAATGACTTAGGGAACTGGTGATGTTTATCCTGGAGAAGAGATGATTAAGAGGTGATATGATAGCTCTGTTTAAATACTGAAAGGGATGCCATACTGAGGAGGGAGCAAGCTTGTTTTCTGCTGCTCCAGAGACTAGGACCCAGAACAATGGATGCATGCTATAGGAAAAGAGATTCCACCTCAGCATTAGGAGGAACTTCCTGACAGTAAGGGATGTTCGACAGTGGAACACACTTCCTCAGAGTGTGGTGGAGTCTCCCTCCTTGGAGGTCTTTAAACAGAGACTGGATGGCCATCTGTTGGGGATGCTTTAATTGAGATTTCCTGCATGGCAAGGGTTGGACTGGATGGCCCTTGTGGTCTCTTCCAACTCTATGATTCTATTATTCTATTTTATGATTTTACTACTAAGCTATACATATTTTATTGGAGGTAAGCCCAATGAACTCAGTTGGACGTAGCACATTTAACTCTTTTGTTGAAAACAACTGAAGTAAAAGTGACTTCTCAGTGATCAAGTTATATAACTTAACAACTATCAACATCTTTTACAATTTGTTTTTGCATCAGGTTTCACATGAATCGAATTGAACAATTGGTTGGACAGAAACATTTTGCAAAAGTATGCTGTTGAACTACAAAACACATTTTGAGTAGAGATTTATTTTTCCCTGTGCTATTTTTGTATTTGCCATCTGCAATGACACTGCAAGCTGACAATCCTGAGAACAATGTGAAATATTTCTATCACATACCATTAGTTACTGATTCATCTGGGAACAAAGGTATGTGAACAACATTAGCCAGATATCTATAATTAAACCCCAAGTTTGTCCTGCTTTGAAGATCAAGCAACCATGTACAGAAATCTGTTTCTCCTCAATATAGTTATGTTGGCCTTATGACTAATAAGTGGATATGTACATACCATATTCTGCAAATATTCAAATCTAAGCTATATAATAAAGGAAGAAATGTTTTGTGTATTTGCTTAATTTCTTTAAACACAGTCTAAAGGACTGCAATTCTATGTAATTCTTGAACATCAGCTGTCCATATTAAGTGATGTATGACTTTTGAAACTTAGAGGTTTAAAAGCATTTTGTAATACAACATGGGGCTGTGGTCTTCACAGGAAAAAAACAACCATAATTTCCTGGGTCAGCATAAATCCTTGGACATTCCTGTAACATATGAAGCCTAGTTACTGTTTTCAGCCTGTTCAAGAACTGTTCAATGTGAAAACTGCCTAGCTACCTGCACTTTAGAATCCACGAATGTGAGCTTGTGGCAGTGCTGGTTTGAAACTGTTAGTGGGCATCTTGTTCGGAATATCTATAAAAAGGAGAAAGCCCTGGATCCTATCTTCCCTGCAGAAATAATACCACAACACTGCTTTAATTGCCATGGCTCAGTGCGATAGAATTCTGGGATTTATCCTTTCGTGAGATACTTAGTCTTCTCTGTCAGAGAGCTCTGCTGCTACAACAAACTACAAATCCCAGAATTTCATAGGATGGAGGCATGGCAATTAAAGTGGTATCAAACTACATTATATCTGCAAGGTAGATTAGACTTCCATTCTCCTCTTCTATATTGGTTATGTAGTTGTGTCTTCATTCACATTACACTGTTGTCAATAAAATTCAGTAGTTTTGCAATCTTGAACATACAGAAGATCTAATTTCTCCCTGATTTATACCAATAACTTCAATAGAGATTTGGTTTGTACTATGTATGCAAGGGATGGACAACTGTGGAGTTTTGGAGGGATCTCCCCAGAAGCCATTTGGGGTCTATATGCACACTGCTGAAATTGGATGTCTATCAATTTTGCCATTACAACCAAAGTCACTAATATTGGTTGGTAACTGCAGTATCTCTCTATGGTGTCAGAGAACCTTCCTGCACCATTGATCTCTCCCATTATGTAGGGTAAAGTAGTCCAAATACTGTTAGTGCCTTAAACATGTGTAAATTCCCCTATGGAAGTAGTTGGACATTTTTGTTTTGAGGCTCAATGTCTCCATTCAGTTTAAGGTTACAAAAGTAGACCTGTGAAGTTGATGCTGTTGTGGATGCACATTTTTGTATAGCCAATGTATAACCAGCTCCTGAAATTAGCCATAGTATTCCAGTTGTGCATTCAGATGTGCATTCTGTTGTATATTAAATTACACATTTCAATACATGTTTGGTTACACAACCTTGCCAGTCAACACAAGGGTCAAATTGAACTATAGGTCTGGATATGGAGATTTATACTAAGCAACTCTGCTACAGCTTACCTTTCAACATTACACAAATGAAAATGGGGACACATGTGGCCGAGCAATAAGAGAGTGTGATCAAGCTGAGAAAAGTTATTAAAGAAAGACAACACAGAAGCTAGGAGAGGCTTGTATTTTATTTTATCTAAAAATTTATTTCTTTTTTGTTTGTTTGTTTGTTTAATTATTTATAATACAGTAAAGGCCTAAATATCCCAAAGGAATCGGGTCCCATCTGATCTGTTAACGAAACAGGGTCAAGTTTAGTTAGTACCTGGATGGGAATCCACAAAGAAGTACCAGGTGCTGGTGTATTTCAGAGGAAAAAACTGGGGGAAAAAATCACCTCTGAGTATTCCTTGCCTGAGAAATCCCTATGCAATCCATGGGGTCACCATAGGTCAACAGGTGACTTGAAAGTACACACACACACACAGAGGCAAAATGTACAGATCACTTTCTCTAAACATACAGAGTACACGTTTGGCTTACAGAAGCAATATGGCTCAAATAGTCAACTGCACAAGATGTTTTCATGAAAATGCAATGGTGAAAAGGGTTCATGACTATAAATTGTTATGGAATATAAGTTCTTTTTTCTGACCCTCTAGATGCTCTTAGATCAAAACATTTACAATCTTCCTAACCAATCTTTTTGTTGGCCTCATACATATATAGACTTACATGCTCTGTATCCTGCAGGGGAGATAAAAGGGAAATGACTACATATATACACACATACCCAAGCCATCATCATATGCAGAAATGGTGTCCACATTATGAAAAGATACATTGGCAGTTAGAAGACACTGTGATCCATTCTGTCAAACTGAACTGAGTACTAAAGTTTATGCAGTGTGACCATAAACCTTTGAAGGCAATCATGTATTTCTGCAATCTCAACAGACAAAGAGTGATTTCTTCTCATGAAACAGTATACTGTGACTAAAAACATTTCAAAAGAGTAGCTAGCAATGCAGTGTTGTACAAGTTAATTGTTTGGAGAATAAGTATGTGGATTGAGGTACACTTGTATGAAAAAAGTATTATTATTATTATTATTATTATTATTATTATTCTGTAAATTTACACAGTGCTGTACATACAATCTTATAATTAGACGGATCCCTGCCCTCAGGCTTACAGTATGAAAGAGACAACACAAAAGGAAGAGGGGAAGGTGGTGAGAAGGGGATGAGGTCCAGTGGTTCTTCTCTCCCTCTAGGGCCAGGACCAAGGCAGATGAACTGGAGGGAGGGCACGGTTTCTTAATACATAGTTAAAAGCAGGCATCCTGGGACAGATGGCACAATCCTGGGAACACTTCCCTAAACAATATAGTCTTTAACTTAAATTTGAATCTGGTTAGAGACGTGATGAGGTGCATATGTGGGGGAAGAAGTTTCCAGGAGTGCAGGGCCTCAAGTGAGAAGGGACGAATCCGCAACAGGGCAGTGGAAATCCTCGCCTGGGACAGGAGACCTTGACTACCAGAGCGGAGGGTAAGAGAAGGAGTGTGAGGAGAAAGAACTTCAGACAAGTAAGGAGGGGCCAGTCTGTGGAGGGCTTTGAAAGTTAACAACAAAAGCTTGTACTGGATGCGGAAGGGGAAGGGGGGCCAATGAATGGAGGATAAAAGAGGAGAAACATGGTCAAAGCGATAAGCACATGTGATAATACGTGCAGCTGAGTTGTGGACAGAGATTAAAGGATGGAGGTGAGAGATAGGAAGCACTGTCAGAAGAAGGTTACAATAATCTATTTGTGAGACCACTAGGGCATGGACCTAGTCCATGTATGTGTTTAAAAGATAGAAACTAAAATGAATATTAATATTAATATCATCACAAATAGTCATTTCAAATATAGCACATACCTGTTCTGGATACCTTGCCTCGCACTACTGAGAATAAATGACTTTTGATTGAACCTTTTTAGATTGGTTCAACAAACTCAGTTCCATCCTGTGTATGTGCCTTCAAGTCATCATTTGACTTATGGCAACCCCATGGATTTCATGGGGTTTTCTTAGGCAAGGAATACAGCATACAGCATCTGGTATTTGTTGGTGGTCTCCCATCCAAGTACCAGCCAGGGCTGGTCCTGTCTCTCTTCTGAGATCAGAAAGGATCTGGTGCTTTTAAGTTATTTAGGCACAGTTCCATAATGTCGCTAATGTGTGTCTTCAAGTCAACATGACAGCCCGCAGGTGAACTTATCACAGAGTTTCTGGGAACTCTATAAGAGGTATAATTAGGTGGTTGAAGGGTTATGGATCTGCACCCTCTCTGTATTGGGTGATCTCCCCCATCATGTTCCTTTTTGCCTCTTTATGAGACTGGAAGGTCACTTAGCAATAGCAAGTACATTTCTATACCACTTATAAGTGCATTTAAGCACTCCCTAAACGGTTTATAAAGTGTAAGCTAATTGACCTTGGAAGGATGAAAGCCTGAGTCAAGCCTGAGCCCCTGGGCTGGTATTGAACACACAACCTTATGGTTTGTGAGTGAGTGGCTGCAGTATAGGCATTTAGCCACTGCACCACCAGGGCTCATCTTCAATGACGTCTTGGTACGACATGGTAGAGGAATCTGATAGGATCTCCATCTCCAACCTTACAGTATCATCAACAATCCCAGATATATTTTTGATTCAACCTTTGGCCAGGGGATGCATGCAGAGGGCACCTTATGATTGAAGCCTTAATGTCCAATTGGAACTGATTCATTCTCTTATGTGCAGACTGCTATACAGTTCAGTATCTAATAATATAAGGACATTGTTAGAATGAAGTCTTGATAGTCTATGCTGTAATGGAGACAACAAATATTTCATTGGAGTAACTGTCACAACAATGTTCCTAGTGTGGCCAGTGAGATAGTTGTGTGTGGCCAGTCATGGCTGTTGCATTGCACGGAGAAAGAAGTAGGATGATTGCTTGACTGTTTTCTCTGTTGGACAATCCCCTGCCAGTAGTGATCTGCTGTGTGAGGTGGCAATCCTTTAGTAACAACGGACTTGAAGTTGTCACCTTGATAAATTGGCCTCACTCCTCAGTGTATTTCCTCACTATATGCATGCAGAAGTGACAGAAGGAAAGGCTACTAATTATTAGAGACTACATGTCACTTCCATATCACTTGCATAAGCTCATGCCAAACTAAATTAGCCACTATGGTGTTTCTTGTTAGGTGCCAGGGTGCAAATCTGTCATGAAGACCCAAGTGTCCTATTCCCTAACCCATCATGACAAGTAAGGAGGTTTGATTTCAGTTGCAGCATTTGCATTATGAACTGGCTTGATCATTCTAGACCTCAGGTGGGCAATCTGGTACCCTCCAGATGTTTTGATGACAAGTCTCAGAATTCCTGTCATTGTTTAATGCTGGCTGAGTGTTATAGGAACTGTAGACCAAATCATCTGAATGGCTCCACTGATAGCTACCCATGACCTAGGCTGCTTCTGCACTGCAGAAATAATGCAGTTTGACGCTGCTTTAACTGCCATGGCCCATTGCTATGTAATTCTGGGATTTGTAGTTTTGTGCAACCTTGAGCATTCTCTGTCAGAGAGTCCTGGCACCACAACAAACTACTAATCCCAGAGTTTCATAGCATTGAGCCATTTTTATTGGTTAAAGTGGGGTCAAAGTGCATTATTTCTACAGTGCAGATGCAGTCCACAATCAATGTGTAGATTAGAAAGTTGCAATCCGTCAGATCTCACACCCCTCCAAATACTGCAATGTAGTTCTTGATTTTAAAAATACATCAAAATGCTTCAACCTCACCCCTCTCCATATTTTGAGATAGAATGTTGGTTTGCTCTCTCTCTCTCTCTCTCTCTCTCTCTCTCTCTCTCTTTTGTTTGTTTCTGCAAAACACATGCAAATGACCAGCTGCAGTTTTCAGTTCAGAACTTGCCTGATGCTGACAGGGATTTATAGATGATGCCCCCTATCAACGGCTACTTCATGAGAGGGACATCTCTCTTTTAGCCTCCTCCATTTCTCAACAGAGAATGAGCACAGTGGTTTGAAAAGATGCAGCTTGGACTTAATACATGCTTTCAAAAGGCAGCCCAAAAAGGGATTCTAAAAACTTGAATGTTTTTAAAAAGCATCACCACTCAGACCAAAAAGGGCAGAGAAGGAAAGGTAGTAAGAAATAGAAAAGTGAGAGGTGAATGAAAGGCTTGAAAGCAAAATCTGATTCCATGTTTTTGTTTGTTTGTTGAACTTCCATTCCACCTTTTTCCCAGTGCAAATCCCAACATCACTTTACAACATCAATTAAAACAAAATATAGATAAAAACAATAATTTAAGTTGAAAAACAATGAATACATTATATTAAAAAAAAACCACTGATTTTTTAAAAGAAAATTATTTTCCTGAAACAGGACATATGCTGTCACAGGAATCTACACAGCCCTCTGGGGGTCCCCTGGAGATTTCTTCAGGGAACATCCTTGTAGTGCATCCTTGTAGTGCACTATAAAACAGCTGGATGCATCCCTCCTGATTCCCCTGTTCTCCAACCTTATAATACTGCCACTTCTGTTTTGGACAAGTCATAATTCCATGGTTTTAGTAGAATGAGGTTTCCTCTCAGGATCCGGATAATAAAAAGGGGATGGTAGAGACTCACCCCTTGCTTTATGTCTTCAAGATATTTCTGACATATGGCATCCCGAAGGCAAAGCTATCACTGGGGTGTTTTGGCAAGATTTGTTCAGAGGCGTTTTTGCCTTTGTCTCCCTCTGAGGCCGAGAAAGTGTGGGTTTCCATGGCTGAGTGGGGATTCTAATCCTGGTCTCCAGAGTCCTAGTCCACCACCCAAACTATTACAACACATTGTCTTCGTCTCAAGTTCTTGGAGACTAAGGAGTTTATCATATGATGGAATTTGGGGGTATAATGCAATGGCAATCCGAACACAATCATGGGGTTTCATGTTATTGTGAATGAGTGTATCTCACGCAAATTCGGGCAATGGGAAGTCATTCCCAACACAATCATGGGGTTTCACGTAATTGCGTATTAGAGTATCTCACACAATTTTGGGCAATGAGGGATCATTTTTGGGAAATGGGAAGGCCTTGCTTGTGAGGAAGAAGATCCCTCCCTCCCTCCACCATCTTAGGCAAGCCAGTTCCAGCAGGCCTTGCCTAAAAAGAAGAAGAGCCCTCCCTCCAATTCATCTGCCATGGTCCAGGCTTCTGAGGGAGAGAAGATATTCTGGACTTTCCCCCTTCCCCACCACCTCTCCCTTTTCCTTTTGTTTCGTGTCTTTTTAGAGTGATTCTATGTAAGGGAAATGTCTAATTAACAAATTGTAAGCCGCTTTGATAGCCTTGGCTGAAAATCGGGGTATAAATAAAAAGTATTATTATTATTATTATTATTATTATTATTATTACATTATTATTATTATTCTGAATGCATTTTGAAGGGAATCAGATTTCATGTTAATTCGCTAAACTAGCGAATTCATGGAGTTGCGAATTGGCTCCATTCGCAATTGAGAGAAATTCCTCCCATGTGATAAACTCCTAAGAAGGGGATGTCAGACACAAGCACACACACACACACACACACACACACAAATGCAGAGGGAACTGGATACTTTATAAAAGTAGGGGCATGAAGAGCTTGTGTGTGAAAGTGAAAGTACGAATGCATGTGTGTGTGTGTGTGTGTGTGTGAGAGAGGTTATTCAGACGTCATTTTTTAAACAACAGTGTAAATCATTTCACTCACATATTCCAGGTATGTTGTTCACACTTTGGAACCACATGTCTGCAACTCTGGTTGCTCACACATGTCAGCACTCAAATAAATATGGAGTCAATAATGTATTTGAATAATAATGTATTCAAATAATGTATTTGAAGCATGTTCAGGGCAAGCAGTTTTATTCTGGTTTATTTCAGGGATATGCAAACCTTTTAGAAAAACTCAAAAAAATAAAAAATATAAATAATACCAGAAATAAATAACCTGGTTAACTGTTTGTCTTTTTTTGGCAGCTCCCCTCCAAAATATAATCAATTGCATTAAAAATGCATGTATGTGTGTGTGTGGTGGCGGGTGGGGGAGAGGTTTGTTATAAAAAATAAACAGTAGATAATATTACCCATCATAAGGGGCAAGCCAAACAGATTTTGCCCTTGAGTTGACAGCTTTTACATACAAAAACAAAGTTTATACTCTCAGAGCTGGCTTCCATTCTAATCAATGGTGCTTGAATGAAGACCATGCTCTGTTCAATCAATACCTGCCTTCTTGTTTTGCATCCTGCTCACCAGCCACCTCTACATTTTCTACATGTCAAAGGTAAATATTTGTAGCTCACCCACTACTGGCACCATTTTATGTTTGTTATTACGCTGGTAATCATAAAAATAGATGCTACCATAAACCCACCAGTTTGACTAGCACCTTTTGGCACAATGTTTGTAGCTAAGATAATACACCAGGGGGGAAAAAACCTGCCAGCAAGTAACATAGCCTTATGACACAGGGCAGATTTAGATGGGGTGACTGTTATGGCTGTTCCCACTTTCTTATGCTAGATTCAAACGACATAAGCAACCATCTGCACAAAGAAGTTCTCATTACTTGCCTATTCCTAGCATCTGTACTGCTGTTTTGAGCCTTCAAGTATTTTCTGATATACTGGGACAAACCTATCATGGGGTTTTCTTGTCAAGATTTATTCATAGGTTTTCAATTGCCTTTCTCTGAGACTGAGAGAGTGTGACCTCACCAAGTGTAGTTCTTTTCTTTTCTTTTCTTTTTTTTTTTTTTACATGTTTCTCATCTTAGTGCAAATTGCCAGATGACTTCTGGTCATCTTGCAGAAAAGGACTGCAACCATCACTGCAATGATGCTCCACAAACCATTGTAAACTATAACACCATTGAAAGAATAATAAACAAAGTACAACATACAAGCGATTACTGCACAAGGCAAATTCACCTACAAAATTCCTTTCTTTGTCAATAAGAATGGTGATAGGCTTCATTAATGCACCACATACTTCTAAGGCCACATCCTTTCTTTGCAACAAGAGAAAAATCTTAAAGAGATTTTGGGGTAGAGGCAGGAGGGTGTGGTCATTGGTTCCATGGAATCCATACTCCAGTATGCCCCCATCCTAATGTCTACAGAGAGGCCAGCCATGTGGTGCTCCACCTGTTGGCAATAAGGTGCCATTACTGCACCATATTTACCAAGGAGGAAATGCTTGATCATGATGAGATCAAGACAGAAATCATTATGAGGCAAAAGAAGAATGATAAAGCAGGATAGGTAACAGGAGGACCACCCCAGGCACTCCCTTGACCCACTATGAAAAGAATCATGCGAGTTAGAGTATGCAAGAACAGCATGGTGTCGTGGTATGAGCACTGGACTATGACTCTGGAAACCAGGTTCAAATCTCATCTCGGCCCTGAAAACCCATTGGGTAACCTTGGGCAAGTCACAATCACTCAGCCTCAGAATATGGCAAAGGAAAAACCCCTCTGAAGAGACTCACCAAGAAAATCCTATGATTGGTTCACCTTAAGATCACCATAAGTCAGAAATTACATGAAGGTACACAACAAGAACAAGAACATGTGAGAACAAGGCATAGGATTTGTCTTGTAAAGGAAGGACAACAAATTCTTTCCTCTCCTCTCCTCTCCTCTCCTCTCCTCTCTTTATATCCACTTTTTCCCCAGGGTGGGATCCAAGGCAGCTTCCAGAACAACACTATAAAACCATTAAAATCCGTCTATATAGTGCAATAGAAAAATATGTGGGAGGAGCATTCAAGATAACACAAAGTGTATATATCTTTGTAAATCTGCCCACAAGCTTATTCAGGCATTTAGAAAGCATATTGACCAAAGACATAAAACTGAAGAGAGAAACATAGTAGCCCTGTCTTCAATTCCAGTTTCAATCTTCTACTTAAATAGATAGTTATGATCTGAAGAAGAGAGGGTCTGCTAAGTTTGAAGGCTGTGCAAGGGATCCTCAACTCTAAAAACAAAAACAAACAAAACAACAACAACAACAACAACGAAAACCCCAAATTCTTGATTTTTAGGAGAGCCTCCACCCAGAGCAGAAGCCTTTCTGTTCAGACTTGGTGCTTCTCATACGATGGCTTCAATAGAACAGGAGATGGGGAGATATGGCTAGGGAGCTCATTTCTTCACAAGCTGAGTCAGTATGCATCCTGAACACTTGAAAAGGGTCATAGTCTAAGAAGATGTGGAACAGTAAATGAGAATCAGGCAATTTATACAACATGAACTTTCTGTATTGGGCACAGCACAGGTGGAAAATGGCGCCGCCCGAATTAACGGGCCGGCGCTGTTGCCGCGTGAAGGAAGGCCTCTCCCCTTCCCGCGCGCCAGGCTTGGGCGCCCCAGCGGCCGGTGCGAGCGCGGGCTCGATGCTGATTGGCCATCGGGAGGAGCAGGAAAGGAACCTGTCTGATTGGCCACAGCAGGGTATGGCGTGCCCTCCTATTGGTGGAGAGCTCGGAGAGGGTGGTGCCTCCATCGTTCCTGAGCCCTCATTGGCTGTTGGGCCTATTTAAGGCCGTGTAAGGTGAGCGTCGGCACCATTGCCAGTTCTGCTCTCCCACCCTCCCTCCCTGTTTAGGGAGTTGATTGTCACAACTTCTGTTATGGGTGGCAGCATAGGCCTGGATCTGGGGTAGGGGTTTCCAGGGCCCGCTGGCACTGGATCGGGAGTCCTCATGACCCGGGTAAGGAGCGGTTCGCTGTGGCCATTGTGGGGGCCACAGTCGATTAATACCCGGTGACTAGGATGTCTCGCAATTCGATGTGAAGCAGCGCAGTTGCCTAACTGCGCAACAGGGCGGAGCTTGGCACCTACGTCATCCCGATGTTTGCCCCTGCTACCAAGGGTACATCAACCAACCAGGGTGTTGCTGATGGCCAGATCCAGACCTTATGCTTTGGGCCAACCCTATGGTTTTGTGTTGTTCTGCATGTGTGGAACAGTTAATAAAGTTGTGGCCTTTTTTCCTCCAACCAGGTTTCTGTATTTATTGGGGGGGGCCCTGACCTGCGCGGCAATTAGGATTACAATTTTGCCGAGAACCTTGATCAAGGAGAAATCAATATTATTTTTGCTTTTAAAAGTTTTTTTAAAAAAGCATCTTCATGATAATTTTTGACACTGCTAATAGCACCTTTTTGTGGTCACATGGCTGGAAACTATAATTGCTGGTTGGTCAAAAGAAAAATGTTTGTGTCTGCCACGGTGATAGAGCTCTAGCCATTCCATGAGGAACTAACAATTATTGATGATCTGATCTTTAAAGGTGAAAGACTTGTAGCACCACAATCACTGAGGTCTGAAATGACGAAGATCATTCATTCAGGACACACAGAAGCAGAGGAGTGAATTTTGTTGCTAAGGCTTGGCATGGATGCTAGGTGAATGCACTTGACTGGGACAAATCCCTGATCCTAAACTGAACAGCATATATTAGAAAGATTTGGGGTTTTTTTTTCCCAAAGCAAAAATACTTTGTTAATCTTTCCAAAATACTGTTGCCTTGCTTATGAATGATTCAAAAATTTAAAGGGGCACAGAGATGTGGACAGTGTCTCTCTGAAATATCTTCGTGCAAATTATCCATATAAGGAAAATACCAGGAAGAGAGGGAGAAGGGAGGAGATGCAATTTTGTGGCCAACAGCTTTAGCTTCAAACCACAGAACAAATTTAGCAGGGCTCTGTTTTTCCCTTACTAACACAGTGCAGGGAGAGAGGGCTAGAAGGAATTTATTAGAGGTAGTGTCTGTGTTTTCAGTAAATTTTCTGGCTGTGTGTCTGTAGCAGCAGAAGTAGAAGCAGCATTGGCTTAGCTTACTGGAAAGACAGCATTAAATGGGAGATATCCCTGGATGGCTGTTGGTATGGCTTTGGGTGCATGCAGCCATATTAATTTACACAATGTGTTACAAACTTGAGTGAAGCTCTTGGGTAACTTGGTCTCACAACCTCTATTGCCCTCTTTCCCACAGCTTAAGGTTTAGCATGATGGTTATCTAGCCTGTTTTCTCTGAAAAAAGAAGAGTAAGAAGGACATGTCCATTTGTGTCAGACAGAAATCAGGGAAAAGGCTACTTTGAGGGTCATTATGACATCCCCAACCCTTACAGTGGACCAGATCCAACATAACCTAATGCTTTGGCCAAAATCCTGAATCAGGGTTGTGTACTGTAGTTATAGAGTTACACATTGATTTTATCACGCATCCGTTGTGTTAGTTAACCCAATGAGCAAACTCATGCACAATAGAACATACAAGAGAATGCTCAATGGAATGCACCACAAATCATTAACACTATAGTTTTAAAAATGGTATTTTAACTTTTTATTATCAGATTTTTAGCTCTATTTTGTTTTAACGTTGTTGTAAGCTACCATGTGTCAACGTCAGTCAGGTATTAAACAAACAAAATGCACAAGCAAATGCCCAACTGGAGTTATATCTGTACTGCATGTGTGACTCTCGGTCTGTGACTTTGTGCTGCCCATGAAAGTTGCACATGAGAGGAAAAGGTTCAGCAATGTCCACAGGGCAACTGACATATATGAAAGATGCTAGAAGTTTTCAGCCTCTGGGCATTTTGAAACACAGTCATATCACAAAGAATATTGCAACTTGAGAAGCTTTCCATGCTTTATATAAAATGTGAACATATTAATTAAGTGTCTTCCATCCACTCCATCAAATATGAAGCACACATAATATCTGCCACTTTAGTGCTGTCACCTGAGTAGAAAACAAAAGAAACAAACAAAACTCTAACACAGTTTAAAAAAAAAAAATCATTACCAACCAAACCTGCCCCCTTTCCTTCTGAAATTCTCCAGTTTTCTTAATTAGGAGCAATTTATTAATCAATCAATGACACAGATGTATAGGAATAGGAAAACATAGCCACTCCCTCCATTTCTTATCAGTTTTAACGGTATCTAACATAAAATGCATGGATTTCATGATGTATTTATCTGCCCTTTGTCTAAGGAGAGATCTTAGCAACAGTGGCTGTTCCCAGATCAAGGTGAAATGAGGTGATTATTTCTTCCTAAATACTATTAACTTAGGGAGATGGGAGAAGGAACATTTAACCTGGCCTACTTGTTTATAGCCAAAAAGGAAATGCAGAGCAGAGCATGAGCCCTGTCGCCACAATGATGGGGAGGGAAGACTGAATCTCATTAAGCAAAAGACCTCCTGGAGAATCTTTGTAAGTTGCTGCAAGAAATTGCAAAATTGCTGCAAGAAATTGTAAGTTGCTGCAAGAAATTGCAAATTAGATAGAAGATAGATAGATAGACAGACAGACAGACAGACAGACAGAATTTATTACAGCTCTAGGCCAGCTCACACAAAATAAAACAATTAACAGACTACATATGGATAAAAATAGCAGCATTTGCATAAAACAACCAATACCACATCTATTATATTTGGCATAATTATCTAGCAATGTGATCATATAATAACCCTGTCCTCTTCAGTAATGGTATACCCTGTACACCAAATCAGGGAAGGATATCGGTATCCCATTAACATCACTTTTCCAGCATTTTAAAATAAAGTGATTGTAGTAAAAGCTCAGCCACTAACGTTAAGAGATAGTTCAAAATCTCAATATGAGATAACTTGTAACTCATACCTTGTGTCACAGTCATCTGCACCAAGCAGGTGTAATGTGATAGATTTGTCAAAAATGCAAAGATTAGATGCCTATTGTAAAAAGGTGATGCTTTACTATCTGAGCTGGAGATTTGCATACAGCCCTTTCTTCCTGCCCAGAGATGACCCTCCCCCACCCCTCAAAACTGGAGAATTTGCATCCTCGTTTCCTACCTTGAGAATACCTATGAAAATTGGAAAAAAGGGCCAGGCTCTAAGACCTAACCAACCCACCAAGCATATATTTTTTGCACAATTAAAAAGGCAATAGTAGATCCAGTCACTGCTCTTCTACATGAAGTTGAATTCATGTTCTAACACATGTAGTTACACAATGAAAACTATAGGATATACAGTTTGTCAGATTAAAAAAGGAAAACTCTCTGAAGCAAGCTGAGCCTCTAGTTTTGAAAAGCACCACCTTTGTCTTTATCTTTCTGACTGGCACTTTTCCATGATTTGCTGATGAAGCCCTAAGAAATATAGAAGCTGACTGAATAATGTACACGATGCTGTCAAGCATTCTGACTTGCTGGCAGCAATATTACTATTATTTATTATTTACATATTTAATGACCTTATTGCTATTATGCACTGTTAGCCCGACTAATTGTAATGCAATAAACATAATTTACAAGTATATACATAATCAGCCCTTAGTGGCAATACCTGAAGCAGCTGCAGACTTTCCACCACAGTCCCTTTAAAAGTGATATCATCATGATATGTGTCTGTTTTGATCATCGTATGCATCAAGTGACCTACATAGAATCATTTTTGTCTTCTTTAATGAGAAGTGATCAAAGCTATAATTAGGATATGATTATCTTGTTTTGAACTGAAGATAGCAGGAAAAAAGTAAAATCTCACATACAGAAGGTATTTGCAGAGAAAGACATCTGCTCTGACTTGCATGCTGCTTCTTTATCTTTTTTTCCCCTTTTTAAAAAAAAAAAAAAAAAAAAAAAAAAAAAGCTAGCTTGCTTTTGATAAGTCCAAAAACATTATGTTAGTTTAACCTTGACAGGCTCAGCCTGCTTGGTCCTACACTAATTTAACTGTATATATTTTCAAAATTGAGGCAGAGAAATCAGTGGGGTATAAGCAGGTGAACTAACTTTGAGACTGAAGTCAGACAGTGCAGTCCTATGCATATTTATTTGTAAAGAAAACCAGATATGCAAAGGTTTTATTGTTGTGAAAGGCTTATAGGCAGACAGTGAGGATGCATAAGAATTTCATTTCAGTTGACTTTTGAACAGAATGTCTTGAAAAACTGAATGTGAGAGAATGCAAAACTGACAGATCTGGCCATAACTGAGGTGAAATGTTTTCTTTAATCAAAATTTACAAAAAATCTTTTGTAAAATCTGAAGATGAGAGAAGGTGAAATTGTCAAGTTTGTCCATCCTTACAGACAGTGTTATTTTACATGTATCTATTGAGAAGGCACACTGAATGAAATAGGGTTTACTCCCAGCTGAATGTTTATATTCTCAGGCTGGCCCTACCTTTAAGTGGAATGAAACAGATGAGAGAAAAGGAAGTTGTGATGGACCACTGGAGTACATACAGCTTACCCTGTGTTCTAAGCTACCTGTTCCTGAATTTCTAGTACTGTAGACCCAGATACTGAAAATTCTGAATGAAAGTTCTCACTTGAAAACCTAAATATCCGTATATCTGCTATCTTCACTTTTTTGGGGGGGGGGGGGAGTAACTTTGCCTGCCTCTTTTCTTTGGATGCCTAACCAGCATTTCAAAATGATCGACTGAGCTTTTCAGTTAATGCAATGCTAGAAATTTGGGAAAGAATTAAGATGTCACTGTAGGGGCATAATTCTTATTCGTTGCTACACTCCTGAATAGAAGCAAGCATGATGGGGCTTCTCTAACCATGTCTAGGATTCCTTTGCCTATCATATTCTTCAATAAATCTCCCAGTCTCCCCCCCCCCCCCAATTCATTATTACAAACATCTTGAGTAGTTACGCTAGTTTTCCATTCTGATATTCATCACTAGCTGATTGTAGTTTGCTAGCATAAATACCAAATATCTGTATAGATTTTATCAGGTGGTCTTGATTTTTAACTCCCACCAACCCCTCCTGCTTTGCCTTGTTTAAATGTAAATGAAGTGCTTAAATGAGTTCAGGACTTTTTTAAAAACAACAACAACCCTAAGATAATTGATTATGTAAACCAGCTTTACAAAGGCTGGGATGATTGACTTCCTGACAATGACAATAATCTGAGAACATAATACTATCTTTCAACTGCTTTCTACTAAATGTGCGACTGTTGAATAATTATCTTTAATGTGTGAAAAGATTTGACCCACCTTTATTAAAACATCAATATTTATGCCTATTAAAAGTGGATATAACTAGCTCAGAATAAGGTTGGATTGTTTAAGCATTAGTGTAATGATGTCAGTACCACCATTTTATTATCATGATGCTATAGGTATTGATTACAGATAATCATCTGAGGTTTAGAGCTATGATTTTCATAAGGGGCATAGCTGGCTTCACCTTTAGGGACAGAAGTTACCATAATACATTTCTTGATTCTGGCATTTTATATTCCATGTGAAATATGATATTCTCAAATAAGGGGTAGGGATTTCTACTTGTGGGGGGGGGTGCAATGTTTCAGTTTGATCTGACATTAATTGTTCAAATATTATTGGAGGGTTTACAAGCAAAACCTCTGGTAACCAAGAAATTTGTTGCTTCTGAAAACAGAGTAAGGATGGGAATTATATAGCAGATCCTGTTGGTCCTACATCTGGAGAGTTTCATGATTTGTGCCCTGTTGCATGATTGCCAATCTGTTGATAAATTCCCATTTTTTTTCAACAGGTTTGACAAATATCTGTTGCAGGCAGTGCAGTTACCACTGTACTGACTTGACCTTTGTCTTCTAAAATTTCCTTTTGTGTATTATGAGAAAGAATCCTTACTCAGTTTCCAGAAAATTGTATGAGGACACTATTTGTGTAGGGGCCATGTCTTTGCCAACAACATTTGTTGCTTTGCTCCCATCTGCAAGATTCTTGCACATATTTTGTCCCACCTGAATCCATTTGCACCCCTTTTACATTTAGTACAAATGTCTACAGTGAGATTCTAGCACATTTATCTGAAAGTGCTTAGAGGTTTCCTCACAACAGAGAATCTAGGGAATACCTGCACTATATAGTTGCAGCATATTACCATGTCTTCAGGCTACACAGTCATGGGATTTGGTGAAATATTGAAAATTATCTCTTAGAGATCTTTAATGCTGTGGTTTAGGGCTTAGCACTACAGCTCTTGAGGTGCATCATCAAAGCACAATTCACAGGATTCCTTGACAGTGGATTTCACTGGTATTTCAAAGTGCCATAGGTGTGTAGTGTAAATATAGTCTGAGAATCTCTTCACCTGTGAAGTTGTGCACCTATGCTCTGCGGCAAGAGCCAGCATGATGCAGTGGTTTGGATAGCAGACTAAAACTCTGGAAACCAAAGTTCAAATCGTTCTTTAGCCATGGAAACCCACTGGTTGATCTTGGGCAAGTCACACTTTCTCAGCATCAAAGGAAAGATGGAGCAAGTTTGTTTCCATAGACTAGGACACGGAGCAAACTACAGGAAATGAAATTCCACATATTTCATTAGGAAGACCTTCTTGACAGTAAGAGCTGTTCAGCAGCGGAATGTGCTGCCTCAAAATGTAGTGGAGTCTCTTTTCTAGATGTTTTTAAACAGAGGCTGGATGGCCATGTGACTGAGGTGCTTTGATTGTTTATTCATGCACGACAGGCAGTTGTGGTCTCTTCCAACTCTATGATTGGGACAAAAATAAAGGAAACAATGAGCTGATTTTCTCAATATCGTCAATGATGATACTGACAAAATATAATTAATATACCATAATAACTTCTGGGTGATAATTATTACTTTACGATACCCCCATCAGCAGTGCAGGAAGTATATAAATGCATCAATTCCAGTTTGGAATCTGGTGTGCTGCTTACATTGCCCTCCTCATAGGTTGGGCAATATGACTTTGCAGCAATATTTCCAGTGCTGAAGAAACAATACATAGTAAGTAATTTAAAATGTATCATTGAAATTGGACTGAAACTATCTATTTGGAAGATGAAAGGATCTGTGGTACATCAAGATGGGCTCAATAAAATTGAATTCAGCTCCTGAATTGGGCCAAGGTAGTGGCAGAACATAAATGTATTCATGTATGAGAAACTCAACACAGACAGGAAATTGTGTTAACTGGCCCTGTTCTCACTGTAGCCAGGGGAATGTAACAGTGGAATTCTTCTGGATTCATGTCACACCCAATGAAAATTCTCCTTTGGGATGCCCATTTAATTAAAATATCCTGAATGCCAACATCAAAACTTGGCCAGAAGCCTTAAAGAGAAATCACAGATTTAATAAGGTTGGAATAACAGCACAATCACTGAGAATTTATTCGCGTGGGTAGCTTTCATGCTTCTTTATAAGGGATCTAATAAAGCCTCAGAGCTTTTCTGTTCTTTCTAGTTACAACCTTTATGGCACTGAATCAAATGCAGGACTTAGAATCAGAATTCAGATATTATTATTATTTTGCACATAGTTTCCTTTAAAACTTTTCCACATTAGAGTATAATGATGTGATATAATCACAATTTCATATTTATCTTTTATGTTGTCTTTGTCACAAATGTGGTGGAAAATGTAAACTTGTTGGATGTCCTTATGGCCTCAAGCAAAAAGATCAAGCAGTGAAGAAAAGCTGGTCAGTTTCTCTTTCCATTGCTAGGATATCCGCTGTGTGTATCTACACACAGTACTTACGTAGTAGGGAAAAATGGAGCTATAAAAATGTTTATAAAGATCAAGGTTTGTAAATTAGCTGCTCAGCAGGAATTTCAGGAAATGTCAATAATACTACCTTAAGGGTGCCATGTAATTCCTATTAGAAAAGAAATCTACCTGTCACTGAGGTATATAAGCATCAGGCTATGCTGTACCACTGTACATTGCAGTTAGGACTCACTTGATTGAATGTTCTTCCATGTACATATTCCCTACAAATATAAAATTACATACGAGGAAGGAAAGTTTGGGTCTAACATAATTGTCTATATATTCCTTGCCCCCAAGTTGTTGTTGTTGTTGTTGTTGTTGTTGTTATTAACCTTTATTTATATAGCACTGTAAACTTACACAGTGCTGTACATACAATCTTTTTAATTAGACAATTCCCTGCCCTGAGGCTTACAATCTAAAAAGACATGACACAAAAGGAGAAGGGAATGGTGGTAGGGAAAGAGATCAGGTCCAGCAGTTCTTCTCTCCCTCTGAGGCCTGGACCAAGGCAGATGGACTGGAGGGAAGGCTTGGCTACTTAATAGGGCAGCACTTGGGAATGCTTCCCTAAACAAAGTAGTCAGTTGGAGAATGTTTTATCATGTGAAGCTCAGCTTTGATATAACATCATGAGAGTCTAACTAGACACAATGACCATAGCCACTTTCATTTGCTTAGGCATTTACTCCTTTCATGATTAAAGCAAGAAACCAATACTTTCCTGAAAAGGACTACAAAAGTGTGAGGCACAAAATTCTCATCTTCCTTGTATTTCTGAACTTCATCATTCTTTTTCCTTTTTCCCAGAGCAGGTAACTACCAGTACTGAAATGGTACTGGGTGAAAGCTCATAGGATGAGGAAGCTACGACATGATGAAGGATGGGTTTCAGCAACCATTCCTCAGTCATCTCAGGAGGGTTCAGGTCTCCACAAACCTCCTTCAGAAAGAAAAGACTATGCACATGGGTGTTTCAAACTGTGATGGCAGCTGCCAAATCCAGTTTGACCAGACAATATGTCATTTGAGGACAATCTATCAAAATCAGGGAATCTTTACATGGAAATATTGTTGATGTAAACAAGCAGAAGTGCACAGTTCAAGCAATCTCAGATGCCTTTGGAATTACCGGCAACCCTGAAGCTTCGGCTTTATCAGGAATCCTCCTCCCAGTTGATAAAACAGACTGGAGCCAAAACTGTCTCCTCAGAGGTTTTTATTCTTAAGTTGCTGTATTTACAAATATAAATACAAGCTCGACAAATCTCTTCAACCAGCCACTCACTACTCCACCCAACCTCTTCTGGTGATTCTTCTTCCTTGTGTTACCTACAATGTTGTCCCCTCAGTCAGGAAGACTCTTGTTGTTTACATTAGGCCTACGTGCAAGCAAGCACATACTGACCTTGAGCAGTGTCTGTTTTCCAGCCTCCAGCTGCAGACAGCTCCAACCACAATTTCTGTTTTTCCATTTGTGCACATCTGTACATTGCATACTTAGGCCTCAAAGCCTAACAAATATGGGAACACAATGCTTAAGCCTGGTAAGGAGGTGGGTATTGAGGTAAATTCATATATCAGAAAAGTGAACATTGTAGGTCTGGAGCAGGCAGGAAGTAATTTGTCAAAATGGGGAATGCAGAGAGTCAGACTG
The DNA here is from genome assembly GCA_034509955.1 of Urosaurus nigricauda. Taxonomy (NCBI): domain Eukaryota; kingdom Metazoa; phylum Chordata; class Lepidosauria; order Squamata; family Phrynosomatidae; genus Urosaurus; species Urosaurus nigricauda. Next base: position 179,063,383 of record JAOEGL010000004.1, read on the forward strand.
CAAAGGCTGAAACGATTTCTTCCCCAGGCAAATGCCAAGTGAAAGCTTGGATTCTCTTATACTAGTCTTCCAGAAGTCAAAGGGATGTTGGGACTGAAACAAAGAATGCTCACAAAAGAAGGATTCTTTGCTATATGTAAATTAAATAAGACAGGATATACATTAAATAAATGTGCATGTGTGGAAGAATAGACAGAGACCCCAACAACAGGTGGGGCTCCATATGTCACATAAGCCATATGTTGTTGCTCACCCCAATACCACAATATTTTTGTTAGGTTTGAACAAACTGATCCGACAAATGACTTGGATATGCAGTTTCTGCACTGCCTTTACTAGACATACTTCCATGACATTAAATGTAATTGTAATTAATTGTCATGGAAGTGACATAGACTAAATCCAAACTGAGAAATATTTAGCAGAATACAATAAAAACCACCATACAACTGGTATATCTAGTGCTGCTTTCCACACTTTCACTATAACAGTGTATGGTGTCAAAACAATAGCTTGGGAGATTCCTGTGTTGAGCCTTTTTCTATATGAGATGGTAATGGAGACTTTCTAATGTTATAGATTAGTTAAAACTTCACATTGTCATAACTGTGAGGATGTTGCTGCTCAAGTGCCATTCATCAGCCAGAGGCAAATGATATATCTCATTGGGAGCTGAAAATGTGTAGGTTATCACTTTGATTAGCTCCTATAGGCAACTGGTGGTTTCCATAATTGCCTCCACAAGTCTAAAATGAATATACACTTCCTCTGACAAGGAAAAGGAGGGAATAAGTGCCTACTGGAAACTTTAGGTTCCTATAATGCCATGAAGATCAAATTAAAAAGGGACAGTGAGAGGGAGGAGGGAGGGAGAAAGGGAAGGAGGAAAGGGGGAAAGTCTGTTGCTATAGTATTCTGTTAATTCAATATTAAGAAAATATGTGGCATTGACAGGTTTGGTAGATGGTTGTTAACTGTTGGGTAGAGAAAAACATTCAAAAGTTTAGACTTGCATTCCATATAAAACAGTATCAGTTAGGCATTTAAACATTACTGTAAATTACTATTGTTTTTCCAATGACCTACATACTCTTTTCCCCCTAGCTGTTATTTGAAATTACATATTAGTCTTGGTCTCAATGAAAGGAAAGGCAAATAAATTCTTACAGTTCTGCTTAAATGTTTGCATGTGTAAGCTGGAGGGAAAGTGCAGACAAAAATATGAATGGATATTTTGGGTAAGATCCAACAGTCTCTTTCATTGACCCAAACCATCAGGAATTTGGGAGGTTAAAAACTGCTTTCAAGGAACACGCTCACTTTTTGACAAGTGTGTTTGGAGCTGGAGATTAACAATCCTGTTCATGTCTACTCACTGAATTCAATGGGGCTTATTTCTAGGTAAGTAGATATAGGGCTGCAATCTTCATCAAGTCAGAAATTCACTGGCATACTTCACTTTTCAGAAACACTAGCACTCCTATCAGTAAAAGGAAATAATCTGGATTTTATTGAATAACAAATCAAAAGCCAAATTTCAGTATTGGGGGGAGGATGAAGAAATTCTTGTATGAGTGAATGCGATGAATCTTTCAAAATTAGCTTTAATTCTGGTTTTTCATCTGTATTTATTTTCCTGTAGCCCATATACCTTTTCTATCATGTCAGTAGCCCCATCTGCCTTTTTTAAAATGGCAATTGGAACATTTGTAAACAAGACACAGTTCCACAATGGTCTTCCAAACTGTTTTCTTGTTCTTATTCTACCATTTTTAAATATGAAAATGAGATTGGTGCTTAATGATCACACTCATTACAATGAAAATATGTACGTGGGGGTTTTTTACCATTTGCAGCCTAAATATTGGAGGTTCCTATAAAATAGAACTTTTTTTATTATTCTTCATGAATCAGTCCCTATATTTGAAACAAATCGTTGCGGCAACAAGGAATGACAGCCTGACAGCCTAGGAGGTTATTAATGGCAGTGGCAGCCTGCAAATCAAAAATCATGCCAGTGCATCTGTATGAACGGCAATTTGTGCTCCACTGAATAACCACAAAGCCCCTACTCTCCCCCCAACTCAACACTGGAGCAATTGGTGGGGAGAGAAGGAATCATAAATATAAAATGTTTCCCCAATGGGAAAAATGGCCAGAATGTAATTGGTAAGTTGGGAGATCAACAATGTGCAAAGTTTTGTTAAATCCCCCTAAGCTTATTGTCTGTTGTATACTTAGTGGAATTCTAAAACTGTACTAACAAAAAGCATATTCTCTCTCTTTCTCTCTCCTGTTCACTCTTTATATAGTACAGGGCCGGACAACTTATTATTTATTTTTGATGTACTTCACTGTACAGAAAAAGCAAAAGGCAGGAAAAGCAGTTCATTTTCATGTAGCAGAACCACACGAACAAGTGGATAGGGTTCTTAGAGCTTTAATAGTTGTGTGGATGAGGGATCTTCAGGAGATGTAGCTCTCCTGACCTGCTGAAATGTCCACATCCACACAACTACTAAAAGTCAAGGATCCTTGTATTCTCCCTCCCATATTTGACAAAAAATTTAGGAATCTGGGAATGATGCAGCTTAAACTTTGGACAAGTGCTTGTCTTCCTCGGGTGCAGCTTAAAAGAGGAGAATGAAAAAAAAACATGTTTCCTGCTTAATTGTGCTTTGTCACTGTAGGAATACTTGGTGTCTATATAAAGCAGAGTGCAGCAGACTAGTGCAATATGAGCGTGTGGTAGAAACAGTAGTAATTATGCAGAATTCTCTTGTATGACAAAAAAGAAAATGTACCTTTATTGTCTCCAGAAATTCATCTCAGGATAGGAATTGAGGAAGGCAAAGGAAAATGACATAAATGTGGTAGGAAGAGCCTCTAAAAGCATGTATAGGTCTGAGCTAGCATCCATTATTGGGATTGGAGTCTCATGGATGCTCCTTAAGAGACAAAGGGGACAGAAAGACTAGCTAACTTCTTAAGAGGAGGGGGAAGTGACCTTTACAGGTAAGAAGGAAGTGAACGGCTTCAGTAGATAAACCAAAGAAAGATACAGGAAGCCATTGCTTATCTGACAAGCTAAGGGACCAGAGCAAAGTGAAGAGTTGAATAGTGAGGCATCAGAAAGCAGGGGGTTCCTGTACAAAGAAGTGAAAACGAAGGACAGGCATTATCTAACATTCCCCTCTTTTACTAATCACTTTATACAAGTGTTAATGCCTTTTTGCTTCCAACAGGCATTGCATCAAGGTGGTGGCAGCTGGTGACTTCCACGTCAGTGGGATGATAAATCTCCTCCAAGTTGAGTCTGAACTTTAAAGAATCTTTCCAAGGTGCTGAATCCTAGATCTACTATCCTGCTGAAATAGGAGCTACCAGCACTTAATTGAGTCCTTTAATAGAAGAGAAGTGAAACTTATTTTTAGAAAGGGTCTTACTACTCTAGTAATATGTCCAGAGTTTTTGAGAAGGAAATAGTTTATTACATGTCTTTTAAAAAGCAGTACATTTGGCACAGTATAATTTATTCTAGCTTCATGTGGGCTAGACTAGACTTTAGTTTCATTCACTGAGGCTTTCAAAGCAAAGTTATGCAGATTCTACATTTGGATACCTTGTGCCTCTCCTGCCATAGTGAGATCACTACTGCTAGGACCCCTAGGCACAGTTGCAACAGTTATACATTCCTAGATCTCCCAGAGGGAAGGGTTTGCACATGCCAAAATGAAGTACTTGCACCGACGGTTTTTTAAGTCAATTTTTTTACTAAAATTTCTAGACTTATACATGAGTATCTACAGTATATAAGGAATATGCCTGACAATCTGAGCTTACATATCTGCTTCCTAATCACAGTTAAATAGCTAGAAAAAGGAAAGGCAGTCACTAAACAAGATATGTAAGAATAATAGGCCTTCTTAAGCACTTGGGGACTCACAAGGAAAGGTGCCTTACCTAATTTGTATATTTTATTTATACATGTTCAACATTAGTGGCATAAATTTTGCATGAACACAGTAGATACTTTTGGGATTCTGGGGCAAGCTTTTCACATGAGGAGGCATAGCTTCTAGAAAGGCTTATTCCCCACCTGTCTTTTGATAAATTAAGCACTGTCAGGAACCTACTTCGTGTGCATGTCTGTCTGTGCGTGTGTGTGTGACTATTTCAGCTGTTTCCACCTAGTTGTAAGCCGATAAACTATTAAGCAAGGATTTTGTTTTTAAGTATGATTGATCAATCCATATTCAGTATACCAGCCTGCATGAGTAATCCCAGGAGGCAACACACACATAATTAACCACTTGACAATAAAACTTAATTGCTTCTGATTTGTTAACATGGTAGCTACTCCCAAATCATTGGTCACTTCTCGGTTCAAAGAAGGATTGTGCTAGTGAACAAACATTCCAGGAAGGAATGCTTTTTTTAAAAAAAAAGCCAAGATAGCGATCTAGAGACTCAGGGGTCCAATTATGGGCTACCAGAGTTATTTCCACTGGCTGGGTCTTGTTACTCTTGTAATGTCTGTTAGGAGGAACCATAAGAACGAAGCAGCTAAAATAACCTAAAGGAATATAGTGGTATAGACTAAAGCCATAAGAAAGTAACAGTTACTTTCCAACACTGAATGATGTGTAGACTGACTTTTAAACTTACTTAGTATCCAAATTGTTCTCTTGATCTCACAAGCTCAGTTTAGAACTGAGGTGAAGCTGTGGCCTTCCAGATGTTGCTCAATTGCAGTTTCCATCATCCTTCACTATTGGCAATAGGCTAGGGCTGAATGACATGTCAGCCCAAAATTGAAATTCTAATCAGGCAGAATAGCTACTGGTGAAAGATGATGGGAGTTGCAATCCAGTAACACCTAGAAGGCCACAGTTCCCTACCCCAGAACCCACAGAAATGTTGACATCTTAAGCAGTAGAGCAACAGCTTGCTGAAAGATGATCCCTAAACATACTGTTCTGGTATTCTACAGTGACCAAGCATGGTATGGGTATTTATTTCAATTTTAATATGAATGTGCTGAACTTCATGCTTCTTGAATTAATATGCGAACAGTTACCATTTCTGTGGGGATTTCTATTTTATGACAGCATCCAGCACTGAACTTGCACTGACAGAAAATAAAACAAGAAGAAATGAGGAACAAGACAACAGTAAGAAGGCTCATCATTGTTTTTGAAATTACATTAATAATTAATGATTAGTATCATATATGCTTGACTATAAGTCGACATCATGTATAAGTTGAGGACAGATTTTGGGTCCAAAATTATGGCTTTTGATATGATCCATATCAAGGGTAAAACTTAGGTGTATGTAACAAAGGATGGAAAGGATGAGACAAAGAAAAATGATACCAAGAATTTATAAAATTCTAACAGGCACAATTGTATGTGCTCACCCTAGAGGCTGAATGGATGGTCAGGTAGAGGAGGGGTCAGTATTTCCAGGACAGATTACACTCTTGCATTTCACCAAGAGATGCTTTCCCTTTTTAAAAAGTAAGACTTAAATTACAGTATTTACACTGACCTGTGGATAAGTCGATTCAATTTATCAACTTTTTTAACTAAAATTTCTAGACTTGTACATGAGTATATACAGTAGTTGATATAAATGTTTGTTCATTAAAAAAAAACAACTGGAATAAATGTTAATATCAGCATTTCATATTATTTCTGCCTCATATTAATACTGTTCCAGATTTTTATGGAATTCTCATTTCATGATATGAATATAAAGATGTTCATAATAGGGAGAAATACACACTAAAATCTAGGCATCAGTGTACAAAAATATTAAAATATAAACATTATATTAAGGGAAACAGCTTGTAAAACTGTATATTTCAGGAAATTACATATGTACATTAGCGTAAAAGCATATGAAATACATATGCATTCCCCTGTGAATTCTTAAAATTTTAGCAAATTGATACAGAAAGAAGAATAAATTAGTACTAGGAAAATGTGGAAGTGAAAGAAAGCAAAACTGATGGATTCAACATCCTAGTCAGGATTAATCTACTACTCCAAGCCTTAATCTACTCAGAGAGATTAATCTACAATATAGAGGAGAGATGCAGACCTACTTATTCTGTATTTACTATGCTGTCATGGGGTTATGAGGATACTTCATGAAGTCAGGTATGTATACAGCCAGCAATTTCCATTATACCTTTCTGGTACTGCCATAGTTTCCTTTTAAATATATATGAATCAGATTTTCTCAATTATCCTGCCGCTACTTTCCAGTGAAGGCCTTCTGAAAAGCTATCTAATGTGGATATGTCTGTTAGCAATACAACTGTGTCCTGAGCAAACTAAAAAAAAATGGCAAAAAGGAAGCCACCAATGTTCATTTACATTTTAATGTTTTTAATAGCCAAGGTGGCAATCTTTTAGAGATTGTTGGGCTGAAAGATTCCATTATCTCTCACCATCACCTATGCTGGCTAGTGATGATGGGAGCTGTGGTCCAGGAACATCCAGAGGTCTACACACTGGCCAAACACTTTTGCAGATTAATATAAGAACAAGGCAAGAAAAACCTCTTAGATGAGAAAAATACCTCTCCCTCCCTCCCTGGTACTTTGGTGTGAAAAAAGCCCACTTGTTCTGTTAAGGCAAGCTTTTCTTTCCTTTTTTTTTTTTTAATGTCAACACAAAATATAAGCCATGCAGCAAAATAGATTCCAATGGGGAACTGACTTAGTCCATCTGTTATACTAAGAAATACAAACAGGCCTACACAGAGAGCTCTGATATTGTATTGTAAAGATGCAAACACCAGCAATGGGGGAGATAAGATATAGGCTCACAGGTAAGAATGAAAATGGTTGGTGATAAGTACTAAACTAGCATAGAAAACATCCAAAACAGGATGAAGCAGATACACATATCTAGAATAGTCCCATATAACTGGTACATTTGGAACAGAAACTTCAGAGTTAAGTATGAGATACTTTTATGGACCACATCTGAACTACTGGGAATAGCTTTTTGCTCCATCCAGACATCTGCAATGCTGACTTACATGTCCAAGAGGTTCAAGGTGGAGTTTGCATAGTTCCCTTCAATTATATCTGTCTACATTTTAATGAGCTGTGCACAAAATGTGGATATAAGCCTAGTGAATATTATCTATTTTGTTAGGACATTATTTGCTTGGGAGGTTGGCCCTTATGACCCCTTCCATCTCTATGATTCTATGTTTATTCATTTAAAAATATTTGTAGCCCACCTTTGCTTCTGGACACCCATGATGGCTAACAACAAAAAAACATAAATTTCACACACACACATAAAATCCTTATAGAATTTATTGTGATCCAATGTGGCATAGTGGTTTGAGTGTTAGAATACAATAATCTGGAGACGACATTTTGATTCTCTGCTTGGCCATGAGACCCACTGGGTGACCTTGGTCAAGTCACAGCCTCTCAGCCTCAGAGAAAACCCTGTGATAGGTTTGCCATAGGGTCACCATAAGTCGGAAACAACTTGAAGACACACAACAAGAAGCAGAGATGATAACGGAAACCACTAAACATGAAAACCTAAAATAGGAGAGGCCTGAAATAGAATAGGTCTGCCATGAAAGGAAATTACAAAGGCTACACATAGCCCCTTCCTGAATTGTATATCTGGGGTTATTGGGACATTTAAAAAGTTCTTTGAAGGTTATCTCACAAAGGCAATTAGTTTCTTCTGTTGTGCTGATGGGTGCTGCATTTGTGGAATTGTATTTGCGTAGTATGAACCACTGATAAATGTATGTTCAAGATATTCAGTAGGACCCTCTTTTAAGCAGTTAAGGTCTCAAACTGTGTAAGATCCTGTGTGCCATAGTGCTTATGTGGAATACAAGTATGTACTATTTCTTTTCCATAACTGATGTTACTTTGGCTAATTTTCTGTGGTGAATGAAACAGACTTCATCTAGCTGAGATCTGAGCTGCTGCAGATGTACAAGGAGAAAATGCAACAGAGTTTTCAAACAGCCAGCAACTTCTAAGGAAAGTCAAACACTGCAAGCATTATTCATGGTCCAGAAGGACATAAAATTGACTCTGGCAGCTCAGTAAAATAACTGGAGATTAGGTAATGCCACTTCCCATACCCTGAGGGAGATATAAAATACAGACTTAGAACAGATACTTCCTCTGCTTTGATCTTGCCAAATTACCTTAACAAAGTTTTTGTCGATATCTTCAGATACCTTTCTAGAAGAGATTGGGGCAAATGCTGTATTAAACCATGGCATGGGAATTACCCATGTTTGTGAAAACCATTCTTTCGATCAGAGGGGCTGATAAATCAAAACAGTAGGTGAGAACAAGTTCCAGGTATAGATTATATTATTTGCTTTAGCACACACTACACTTTTTACCTGTATCATGGCTGCTAACACATTTCTTGATCCGATGTAATGAAGTCCACCCAGAATTTAAGGTCTATAAAGCTGTGATAGCAAAGTTGGTAATCTGAAATCTTGTAAATGCAAATTTTGTGCATACATTTTTATTACTTGTTTAAAAAAATGCAACCTAGATCAGGATTGCAGCTTCTCCAATGGGATCTAAAATGTACAGCAAGATGTCTTTTGTCAATGTGGGACAATTGTCATTCACCTAATGCTGTTTTCTGCTCTCTTGATGGTTTGAGCTATGCTTTGGGGGGTTTAGCTGGTATCAAAATGAGGCCAATGTTGGAAGCAATCAGGCCAGTCAAGGAATGATATTCCACAACTCAGATGCCACAGCCACCCATTGTTACCATATAATATGCTTGTCCACCCCACAGTTCATCTTAATGCTTAGCAGGTGTACAAAAACACTCTCTTATCAAGTTCTAGGGCATTTGTACCTTTGACTGAATTCTGGCCAGAAAATAGTTTGTGCAGGTTCTTTAGAAAAGGTAAAATGTAGTTTCTGTGTGATATCAATTTCACAGTTGCATTGTGCATTAGATGTAGCTTTTGTGTCATCTTCAAAGGTATCAGAGAGGGCAAAACAGCAGCAGCATTCCTGTTCTGTGTTTGGCCCAGAATTAAATGCAAAGTATCAACATTGGTGCCAGCATGAATAGATCTTTCCACAAAGGAAACATTCCTTATGAAAGATAGCAAGTTCTTCTTCCCACCTCCATCTTCCAGTCTACACTAAGTGCTGCACTAAATAGTACTGAGGCAAGTAAAGCTGAGTGAGAACCACAGCAACCTGCCAGTCTACTCAGGACTGAATAACACTCACCAAGTTGGCACCTTTCACAATTCGGTTTATTATAGATTAACTTGGCATTTAACAGAAGCACCAGTAGTTCAGTCCACAGGGCAAGCTAGATCTTAAAGGAAAGGAATGCAAAACAATAGATTTCAGCTATCTATCTTGTATTTTCCTTGCCTGTCTTCTTTCACCCAGGTTATAATTCAAACAAGAGATAAAAATATAACCCTTATATCAATCAAACTAAGTTTATTTAATTTATTAAACTCCTTAATCCAGAGTGTGATGCTCTGGAGCTGCCACGGGTTAACACCATGTAGGCCACATGTGTCCCAATGGGCTACTGGGTGCCACCACAACATCCCAGTGGCACATCCCACTTGGTGCCACTGTCTTGCCAGCCAAACAGCTCCCCATGAGAGCCTGGCCATTGCTGGCACTTTGGCTGAGTTCAGAACAGGATGCTCCACCATGTGATCCAGAAGGAGAAAGTTGCTCTATCCCACCTTGTTTATTACGCAGGCACGACATTCCGACCAGGCTTTCACACTTTCACATCAAGGATGCAGTGGCTCCCAAAAGGATCTATTCCCTGCACTACTTAGCACAGGATAGAAAAATGGCACCATGTTTGCTCTTTGATTAAACCCTACCCAGCTGTTCAGACAGCCAGGAGAACTGGAGGTTCTCTGGAGTTTCCTGGAACTGGATTAACAGTTTGAAATATTGGCTTTGGATTGGGTGTGGTCATGTGTCATCTGGACCGGGTGACCAGGGTGAGTCCGGTGAATATCCTTAGTATAGAAAAGCCCTCAGTTGTAAAAAATCCAAAATTATTTTAATTTTCAAAGGCTCTCAATTTATTTGAAATGCACCAAACCCAGCAATACATAACTCCAACTGCTGACCTTCTCATTCTATGTAGACTTGGAGTTCCTTCCACCCTTGGAGTCCCTTCCACCAAGGGAGAAAATGTTACATACTAATGATTTGGGGAGTGGTACATAGTTGAGGCAGCTGGTGGATCAGCTGCTATGGAGGTGTATTCACTCCGGATTCTACTGTTGCTCCTCCCTTAGCTGCTACAAGCTGAATGGGAGATCCACCAGTACTGGGCTGTGGTGCAGCTCTCATTCATTCTCAAGCAACTGTGCAAACAACAGAAGGAAAAATTCTCCAGGGTGTAGGTGAACTATTAGTACATCCATGTTTTAATTCATTCTGTCCCTTAAAAACTTAACTGTCCAAAACAAGTCCAGCTAGAAAATTGGTGCAACATCTTCATTATAAACTTGGTTTTCTCCCCCAGAAAAGGTACCAAGTTTCTGTAAAATAAATTATTATCAAGAAAATTTGCGCTTCTATTGTAATAACCACAGTGGCAATGGGTAGGCATGTATCCCTTCCTTTAGTGTAACTCACTATGATAAGATGAATGTCTTCTGGCAGCATTTGTGTTCATTCTGGCTTTGCTGAATTTCATTTCCTATTCCTTTTTACAAGATGGCATTTAGTTGCTTTTTCATTAACTGATCCTTTTCCCAATATTTATCTGACAGCACTGAATTTCATGAAATCCCCTTTATATGCATCTATAGCTACTTCCATTTATTGAAAAAATCAATTGCATACAATATTCAGGGTTACCAGGTCTATTGAGGATCAGGCTCTCCAAGTCAGGGGGCAAAGACGGGAGCAAAGCATTTGGTGATTTTTTAAAAAAAAAAGCTGTCAAGTTTATCCTAAAATGACCTGCAGTGAAAGATTATTGGCCATATGTTGTCTAACTATACTGATAATGCCTACATTTGTATATTCCGCTTGGTCTCTGTGCAGAAGGGCATGCTGGGAGAAGAGATGCTTAAAACTTTGTAATGAAAAGAAGGCTGGAAATCAGCACTATATAAAATAATTTTCTGTTTCTGTTTCTTGTTTCTTCATCCTTTATTCATTTAATATTCATCAGTGGAATAGAATAGGTGGACCCTCCTTTAGTGGAGATCTTTAAACAAAGGTTAGATGGACATCTTTCAAGTGTGCTTTAGTTGTGTTTTCCTGAATGGCAGGGCATTGGATTAGATGGCCCTTGCTGTCCCTCCCAACACTATGATTTTATTATTCTTTTTTCTGGACAACCTGAAAAAGAGAATAAAACTTCAAATCAAACTGAAAAAGTTGAGTTGAATCAAGTAACAGTGAAAAAATTACTTCATATCAATGTTTGAAGATGTAAATGAGGTGATCCCAATTAGATTGCAGTTCTGTGAGTTTTAACAATATTTCCATTAGCATTTGCCAAGCATATGTTTAAAGAAGATACATTCTGATTAGTGATGACTATAATGTGTTAAGACTACATGATATGGATACTTTGGGTGATACCAGAAATAGACAGTTTGAGCTATTGTGTGTCTTTTTCTGCCTTTTGGTCCATATAATTAACAGTGCGAAGATGCTTTTGCATACTGATCCAGACCAGCACAGCTATGCCTGATTTCTACCAAGGTTCTTACCTTGGTAGAAGTCCAAGCCATAGCTGTGCTAGCTGCTAGAGATTAAAAGGTTTCATTCAAAAACTGGAAGCTTTGCTCAAACAAGTTGAACTTTAAAAAGCATACATTTCCACAAAGGAAATTCAAGCAGAAAATAAAGGATGGAAAAAGAGATTTTGAATATAGCTAATAGCGTTGCAGTCATTCCGCAGATTCAATTCAGGAAACTTTGGCTCCTCCCCTTGGTTTCATCACACTGATAGTCCCCAAGTGGTTTGTCAGCAAAAATTACACAGATTCAAATAACTTTGGTCATCTTAATGACTTCAGGGAGAAATAAATCATAGCACAAGTAAGTAATTTAAACAGGAAAGCGGTCAATTAAAATGGTAAATATTATAAATTAGCATAATTCCATTTTTATAATGACTATTTTTCCTCCCTTTTCACTTTTTCCTGTTTCCTTCCATTCATTTCCCCCTAATAACATGCTTTCCTGGCTCCAGTCATGGTTGAGCCTGTTGCTGTCTACCTGCACAATGGAACGGCACATGAAAGTATTTTTATTTATTTATTTTTGCACTCCTGCTACAAAACATCCAGGCCCTTGTTGCATGAATGCAAGTTGCCTCTTTCTTGTGGAGATCACCATGTTCATGATAGCAAATGGCAACAGTCATGTATTCCTATGCCAGTGGGGTTTTTCATTCTATCAGCTTTTAATAGGATCCTAGTTTATGGAATCACCGTTTATATCATCTTAGAGTTAATAGAGTTTTAACAGAAATATCACATTCCTCAGAAAATCAAATCAGTTTCACACTTACATGATTAATTCCAAATTTTCCTTGATTTTTTTCAAAAAGTATGTTCAAGAAGTAATCATGGATTGAAGCAATGGGCATCTGTCAAATAAAAGACTAAATTTACTCTCAAAAATTTTATTGAGGGCATTTGATCAGCTGCCAGATTTAAGCTTACACAAGAAGGTAAGCATCTTTTAAAAAACATATCAAGTATGGATCATAACTAAGAATGGAGAAAGCAAGGTTATTTCATACTATATGAATGGTTGGCAGAGTTTCATAACTGCTTCTTTTAAAGTGGGTTGTGTTTGGTACAATACATGTCTGCACACTCTATCACTTATACCATTTTTCCAGCTAAATGTTGGCAATGTAATATTTCCCTGTGTTACTTAACTTCAGAAATGTCTGGAACTGAAACTCTGACACCATTTACTGGACAAACATACTGTTCCAAAAAGCTTTAATTGTTGCATAGACATTATGTGGTCCAGTAAATGACATAAGATAGGCCTAAATACCCTAAAGGCACTAGATCCTGTCTGATCTTGAAAGCTAGTAGGGTCAGCCCTGGTTAGTAGTTGGATGGGAGACTGCCAACAAATACTAGATGCTGTAGACTATGTTTCAGAGGAAAGAACTGGCAAAACCACCTCTGTGTATTCCTTGCCTAAGAAATTTCTATGAGATTCATGGCCTTACCTTAAGTCAACAGGCAACGTAAAGGCACATACAGAAAGGCACATACAGAAAGTGAGTGGTTCAGCTCCAGAAATTTCTGAAGCCAAATTTCAAAGAGCCCCCATAGATGGCCTTTGAGACAAGCCAAAACACGTTAAGCTTAAAAAAAAAAAGCAATAAATACATTCATAAATTTTAAATTTTGATTCTTTTAATTATGATTAGTTTAATACTGTTTTAAGGGGAGGGAGGTGGGTATGTTTGGAGGATTTTAACTGTATGTGTTTTTAATATGTTGTACCCCGCCCCGATTGCTCACTCAGAGGGGCGGGTAAGAAATAAATTATTATTATTATTATTATTATTAACCATAAGTTGAGCATCTTGAGGCATGTCTTCAGTTTTTTCTGTGGGTATCGTTCAATAATGAAACTTCCCTCTGAGTCTGAACCACTCCCCCATAAATAGCTCCTGAAGGAGAATATATTATTTTTGGTTGAAAGTTCAGACTAAAACTCAGAACGGATTCACAGCCACTGGATCCACCAACCTCCACTGAGTGAGATTTTAGTCATTCTGCAACCCGTTCAAGGAATGTGTAGTTAATGGCACTTGCAAATGTTTGCAAGTGGAATTATCAGGCAGAGTTGAAAAGAACTTGTGATGCTACCTGTCTCCTCTCCTGAATGGCAAAATAAGCAGTTACCCACAGAAAGGCTCCTAGAAGTAAGTGCAGTATTCTAGTTGATTATCTACAGAAAACAATGGAGCCTCTATCCCTCTTTAGGGAGCACTCAGCTCTGGAAGGCAAAAGAGTATGTGTTTTCTGCAAAGTAGCAGTAGTGGTCAGCAATATCTCTATAGTAAAGCTGGACAAAAAGGCTGTGGCATGTGAATGGATACAACACAGAATAATTATTCAGATTATATTTAAAACCTGAAGTGTCTTGTTCTGTAGAAGCAGGCAATGAAAGCTGACAAAAACAACACACAGATGCATCATGAAATTCATACCAGAATATGAGTCTGTCCTGGAAGTATCTACTGATCACCATCCAAATTTTGAAATTAACTTACAAAAAATAAAAAAAAGAAACCAAAGGAGATCACATCAGAAGTATAAAACAATTAATCACCAAACACCAGGGTTCAAAAGACAACAACCAAACATCTTCATAAGGTTCCAACTTAACATCTGGGGAAGCATGACATGCAAGTTGAATTCCAGCATATGTTCAGTTGCTATCCAGCTGGTTATTTCACATAAAGGATTTCCCAGGCATGAAAAAAGTGATAAAAGTACTATTGATAATTTCATTAATATATCTGCAAGTAAGATAAGACAGTCCTATGAATTTTCTGATTTTGTGGTCTGATCTAACTTATGATTGCTGAAATATTTCTAAACAAAAAAAAAAAGTTTCTGACCTAGCTGAAGCTGGATGACAATGTAGGGGAAAAAACCTCTCACTACTTTTTATGGCACATTCAGTTACAACAAATTATTGTACGCTTGTTTATAGTACTATATGTAGAGGCAAGGGGGAAAAGGAAATGAAGAAAAAAAGAGAAAGGAAAGGAAAGTTATCCTCCTTTACCATGTAGTAGTGTTAGTCCTTTAAAAACGTCTAGCTAAGGTTGTCCAAACACAAACATAAATTAATAAGCAATGATAGATGGATATTTATATGTTTCATCAACGACCCCCAAACATCTAACCTCTTTCAAAAAGATACTACCCCAAGGCCAAGAATTGTGGCATTTAAAAATAAATTAAAAGTGTAAACTCTTCCCTTTGCTATTTGCCATAAATATTCCCTTTTCCAATTAGAACAAGGTGTTCTGGATCACATAAATCTCTTTTATGGTTGTATTTGGTTTGATACTTAATCAGGCACTGCTTAACAGTGAACTTTTTAACTTTTCTTTTCAGATAAGTGCCATCAATTTGCAATGTGATTTAGAATGCAAATCATGAATAGTGCTCAATAATATAAGCTCTAGTCCTTTATGAATCAGGACCCCATAAACCTTTGTCAATAGCTGTATTAAACACTTATTGACTAAAGTTTTATAGAAGCCTTAGTCACAATGGAATGGTGCCTGTGACATGACTCTAGAGTAATGAGAAAGCCCAGGAATAGGCGGGCTGAGAATAGGGAATGACTTATGTTTCAATGCTAAGTGAGTATCACTACTGCCAGAAGAAGCATGCATAAATAAACAAACAAACAAACAGCTAAGTCATAAATATGAAAGGTCTAAAAAGGGCAAGATCTCCATAATTCTAAACAGTTGTAAATATAAACCAACTTTTAAGCATGATAGCTGATTTTTTTTAAAAAAAATCCAGCTCTACTGCATTTAAGGAAGTTAGCTCAAATATAGTTTAAAAGGATCAATGTGATGTTAGAGAATTAATTGGGTGGATTGGTCACCACATATTTTCATAGGAAATTTTCATAATAAATAACTGCAAAAGTGTTCTTCCAAGTGAGCTATATGGCTTGTGCATATGAGCTAGGTAAACAAGCTATACAAATAACCCGAACAACCAAAACCTTGAGTTTGGGGGAAATTCTTTCCAAATCCAAACAGCCATGAATCAGTGATAGAAATGACTGATTCAACCAGCTGCATACAGCATGAAAAGATACTGGGCCGGATGACCACTTGCATCTTGAAAACCCCAGAGGACACGTTTTACAAAATATGTGAGCCTTGGCATGAGCGAAAGACCTCTTAGTCATTTAGCTCTTTATAAGATGAAAGGAGCAGATAATAGGAAAGTTTATGAATATGCTATGGTACCAAGTCTGAAATGATTCACCACAAAGTGACCATATTCAAAATATTTTACCACGAATAAGCCTTTAGCCTATTACCAACTAAAAAGGTCATACAGAGTTATTGGGGCAGGGGCTTTTTTATTTTGTGCCATTTACAGCATTTATACATTGTAAAATGTTCCCAAAGTGGCTTGCGACATAGATAATAGCATCAGTCTTTACCTTGAAACTGAGGATTTTATCACACCAAGCTTGAAAAGTGGAATTAGAGCAGGATAGCAGTATCTGTGGCCCTAACTTATCATATGATTCTGTGTCTGTCCAGTAGCTGGAAGGCATTCCATCTGCTGCTGGGTGCTCCTTTTCATTGATAGGTAAAACCCATCAATGCTTCCCCAACTGCATTGCTTTTTCACTATTTAGAGAGTGTGATAGTTTCTTCCTGAAGCAGTTCTGATATGTGGTCAGTCACATGTGCTGCTCTCCTCCTCTCATTTGCAATTCTCAAGCAGGCTGTTTTGTTTGCTTTGCTTTTTTTCTTTATTATAAAAATATTTATTTTTTTCATCTAATGGATGGCCATAATAATGTAATTGTACTAAAAATAAATAATTACAAAAATAAATCCAGACCAAAAGACATTCTGGGAAGGGGCTAGGGTAGGGAAGCAGGGCTACGGAGGCCCTCATGTGGAAGACAGAGGCTGGAATGGAAGCAGCACCATCACACTTTTGGAGAGTTGTGTGATAATGATTGCCACCCACCCCAACATGTCTTTGATAGGGATAAAGACAGAAGGTTCATATTTCCCATGTTTTCTTGTAGAAAAGAGAGAATAACAACATCAGCTCTGCTTCAGAAATTTATATATCAGTATCTTTTATTGAAAAGTTCTGCATTATTTTCTGGTAAAAGAAATCTTGGGACCACACACCCAATACTTTTGTAGGACATTTAGTTATTTCTTGAATAAAATCATATGGCAAATATATGACAGAATGCCCTCCTCCCTATCCCAAATCCTCCTTTGATGAGCTAGTTGCATTAGCTTTCATTTGTAATGGCTCCAATGAGACGCTGTCATTGACTTCTTCAAAAAGGGGTCCTTTGGAGTTGATATGATACTAATGGAAGTGCCTTATAAAAGCTCTTTAGGAAATCATGTAGATGTTAGCATCTGAATTGCTCTTTTGGGGAAAGAGACACTTGCAATGACATTGTCGTAATGACTGTTGCTTTCACCACATAATGTCTATGCATGTAAGACACTCTTGAATTATAATTAAAGCTTTTTAGGATGGTGTATTGTACCATAAACTATAGGGCCAAAAGTGCAGAGTATGCAGGTGTGCTGAATGAATGTCCTACATTATGTTATTACTTTTTCATCAGAATGTAAGTATCCTAGGTTCATCAGGGACACTCTCAGTGGTATGGCTGCTGCAGTAAATGGCTTCTCTATGGCTAAGGGATGCACAGAGCAAGGGAATCTTTAGGCAACTTTCCTGCTTAGCCCTACTGGAATGGAATATAACTGCTGCTGAAAGAATATTTGGAATGCACTTGTTTTTTCTTCTGCTAACTATGACAGCCAACCCGATCTGTTCTAGAATACAGTAGGCCCTTGTTATCCATGGGGTTTGGTTCCAGGAACCTCTGTGGATAACAAAATCAGTGGATGTTCAAGTCCCATTAAATATAATGGCAGAGCAAAATGGTGTCCCTTTTATAAAATGGAAAATCAAGGTTTGCTATTTGGAATTTATACTTTTTAAAAAATATTTTAAAGCTGTGTATGCTTGAATCTGTGGATAAAAAATATGTGGATAAAGAGAGCTGACTGTAGCATGATCATGATTAGGCCACAATTCATGAAAAAGTAGGACTTTCATTGCTCAAATTGACCACATTTTACATGTATTTTTAATTATTGTACTTACTGGTTCATATCAATATAGGCTTAGGCCAATATCACTTCTTATAAAGAGATCCAATGACTATACAAGCTGTGAGCATTTTGAATATTTGTGTTAGGCATTATCTTACAGGAAAGGTTTCCCTGTGCTGATGCCATTGAGCGTGGTGGCTAAGAAGGATGGAATTGTTGTTCAAAACACCTGTAGGTCAGCAAGTTATAGAAGGATAATTTATGTCATTGTTGGATGATCCTTCCTTCCCATAACTATAATACTAATATTTTCTCAACAAAAGCTTATTCCATATTCTTTTCACATCACTTTGTATTTTTAAAATTGCAGAACATTCAGACACATAAAAAAATCACACTGTTCTTTAATATGCAATTTTTGTACAGAATTTTCTACAATATATATATATATATATATATATATTCCCCAAATGACTATACACTATAGTTTTTTGTGGGCTTTTTGGGCCATGTGGCCATGTTCTGGCCTGATAGTTGTTGGCATGGTACAGAACTTCAGTGTTTTCAAATCTTGAATTTAAAGTTTTATTAAGGTTATACCGACTCATTGTGATCTTGCCAGCTAAACTGGTATGGACCTACTTAGTACTTGAACAGAAAACACTTGGGGAATACCATGATGTCCAGGTAGGGTTAGGCAAGAATCCCAACTGAGAACTCTTAATAGCCTGCCAGCCAACCTCTATGATTAACTTAAGTCTGGATGAAACTAATTAACTACAGATATTTTCTAAAGATTAACATTATGACTCATGTCAGTATATAAACATACTTTTGGAAAGAGGTAGAAACCAACATATATTTGAAAGAGGTTTTTCTTTCACGAGGTAGAATGATCTGACCATTTTATGCCCAGTTTGGTTTATAACATGTTCTGCTACTGGTGACTTTTCTGGCTGGCCCAGTTTGCAGAGTGTCTCTCATATTGCTTGATTCATGTTTGGATGCTCCATTTGGTGGTCTTTATGTAGACTTGTCCATAGCTGCACAGTATGTGGTAGACCCCTTCGGCCATGATAGATTTGCTGGATTTTCTTGGTCAGTCTGTAGTTCATTGGAAGTTGTGTTTCCTCATCAGTTTTCTTATTCTGTCTGTGACTCCTTTGATGTATGGTAAAAAATACAGACAGAAAAGAGAACCCTGAGAGTAAACAGAGTCCTAAAAAACTCAGCACATGAAAATGAACACTACCCAGGGTCAGGGGGTTTCTCTGCAGACAATGGATTGCTAATTAAATAGACACACATATCCTTCCACTCTGAGGCCTTGCCATTCAACAACAGACCAACATGTAAATAAACTCTTCTAGAACATAGCCTGAAAAATCCACAAAAAACTATAACATGTAAGTCACTTCCTCCCAGCCAAAGAGGACACACATACACACACCACTCACTTCCATGCTACTACCCTCTGAAAATGCAGCAAATTTCACCACAGATACAGGTGAAACACTGGGAATACATTATTCTAGAATACAGACACATGGCCGAAAAACCCACAAAAAAACTATGAATGATGGCTGTGAAAGCCTTTGACTGTACACTATTTTTCATCAGTGCACATTTTGTATACAGTTTTGATTGGGGAACAATAAAATTTGGAAAGTTCGAGATGTTAGAGATTATTGTATTCATATTTTGATGCAGAAATGTCAAACTAGGTCATTGGGGCATGGCAATGTTGTAGAATGCTCTTACATTGAAGTTCTAGCTCCATGTGATGTGAAATCTGCAACAAAATGTGATTATAGGGGACTAAGAGACCTTTCACAGTTCACAGTTACAGCACTATGATTCCACTTTAATGGACCTTATTATATCTTGTGGGATCCTAGGGCTTGCAGTTTGCAGAAGCATAAGAGCTCTCTGGATAAGAATTCTAAGTGTTGTTGTTGTTAGCTGCCTTTCAGTCAACCTCAACTCATGATGACCCAGGGAATGAGATGTCCCCAACCCCCTGCCCCCCACATACTCCACTGCTCCACTCAGGTCTTGTAGACTCAGGCCCATGGTCTCCCTGACTGAGTCTAACCATCTGCCATGCAGTCTTCCTCTCTTTCAACTGCCTTCCACCATCCCCAACATCATCGTCCTTTCTAATGAGCCATGCATTTTCATGATGTGGCCAAAGTACAACAGCCTCAATTTAGTCATCTTGGCTTCCAGGGAAAGTTCAGGCTTGATTTTTTTCTGGGACCCATTTGTTTGTCTTTTTGGCCATCCATGGTATTCTCAGCACTCTTCTCCAGCACCACATCTCAAATGAGTTAATTTTCTTCCTATCTTCTTTCTTGAGTTCCCAGCTCTCATATCTCTGCATGGAAAAGGGGAATAAAATGGCCTGGATGATTCTAGTGTTAATGTTCAGCTTTATATCTTTATACTGTAGGGCCATCTCTAGTTCTTTTATGGCTGCCCTTCCCATTTCTAATCTTTTGATTTCTTGACTGCAGTCTCACCTCTGATCAATATTTGATCCAAGATATGGGGAAACGTTAACTATTTTGATTTCCTCATTATCTAGGTTGAATTTATGTAACTCCCCCATTCTCATTATTTTTGTTTTCTTTATGTTCAGCATTAGGCCTGCCTTTGCACTTTCTTCTGTGACTCTTTTTAGTGATACTTCCAAATCTGTGATGCTTTCCATTAGTAGTATGTCATCTGCATATCTTAGACTGTTGATGTTCCCACCTCCTATCTTTACTCCTCCTTCTTCTATGTCTAAGCCTGCTGTATGTATCATATTTCTGCAAACAGGTTGAACAGATAATAAAATGCAGCCTTGCCTGACCCCTTTCCCAACTGGGAACTATGCTGTTCTCTGCATTCTGTTCTTACAGTAGCTTCTTGTCCTAAGAACCGATACCAGGATTCCACAAGAGGAAACCATAGCACTTAGTGAAATCATACCACTATGACTGTGTAATGTGAAATTGACCTCAATTACTTTACAAAGGCTAGATCAATGCACCATGTTAAAAAAATCTCTCTTGTGTGTTAGAGGATTCTCCAGTAGGCTATGGAATAAGGATGTGGGCCTGCAAAAGAAAGAAGAATGAACTCCAACTTAGGCAGAGGAACCTCAGGCAAGCAAAATTCTATTCACTCAAAGAGCCCAGGGATAAAAGAACAGGGACTTCCATGAGCTTTCTTCTACTCATAGTTCTCGGGATTCAAGCCATTTCTATGAATTCATTCATAGAAGCCACATAGCTATTGGAAGTTTTTCTTTTTTCTTTTTTTTAAATTTTTTATTGGTTTATGATTCATTAAAATCTGGTATGTAGTATAATTTCTAATGTTTTTTTCTTCCTTTTTGGGGGGTGTAGCAATAGCTTCATGTTTTCCTTCCTCAGACAGTATTTTCAGCAGCAAGCACAAATTAAGACCCCCTTAACAATCCTTGTAGTTCTAGAAATATTGGGACTATATTCTTCCAGCACTAAATATGTTGCTTGATAAAGGCTATTTTTCTCCTCCTCAGATTAAAAAAACCCTGCTAGTTAAAAGATTTAAACAGCTTTAGGCTTGGCACTGTGTTTCTTTTGCGTAAATCCTCATCAAGTATTAAATAATAGTCAAATGTGTCACACAGTATATGATTTACATGACAAAATCAGTAGGGGCCATGCTCGTCAAGAAGTACTCTACAAATCTCAATCATTTCATTAAAAAGTAAAAATACTGAAGCAAAATGGGCACTTCCTTTGCTATATTTTACAAATCCGAGAGCATGGGAAATGTTCAGCTCTGAGCTCAATAAAACCTACTTCCATCAATAGAACACCCCCTCATTGGCTGGTCAGGTATGTGGAACATGAACCAAGTTCTTATGGGAGAGAACACTAAAACCACTGTGGTAGATCTGGGTTGTCTGTTACAATAGTAGTTGCGATGCAGTACATTCATGGCTGAGAATCAGCCCAGTGGACATCATGCAAAAGGCCTGGAATTCAGCAAGGCTGGGAAAGGCTTCAGACAGGACCCCTGAAGAGCCACTGCCAATCAATATAGACAATACTGACTAAGACAGATGGTTAGTTCTTGAGCAATAAGCAATTGATACACCAGTGCCATCTGGTAGTTTGTGGCTAAGCACCGCACCCACATCATAAAATGAAGCATCACTGTTAAGGTGCAGCAGTATCTGTTTATGTACTAGGGAGAGAAAATGGGATATCAATCATTTCTTCTTATTCTATAATTCAACTTCATGTGAGTGAGCCCAGCTCCAAAGTACTTCATTTCTCTCTAGGTGACAAAAGTGGACCTGCTAAGGTTTGCCTCTTGTGGAAGAAAAACATGGTTGATATTGAGTAGCCCCGGGAAGTCTTAAAGCTCTCTCAGTCATGGATTGCACGTAACTTGTCTTGGCTGGGATGAATGCCACAAAGCTGTTAAGGAAGGACTACTATCAATTTGTTAAAGATGAGGAGTCTCTGGGGGGGAAACTAGCAACATTAATTCAACTCTAACATGGCTAAATACAGAGGGATTTACAGCCAGACTTTTTAGGACTTAAGCACACAAAGTGGTCTGCCTCAATGGACCAATCTGTCAGTTTCACTTTTTCTCTCATTTTAAATCTCACAGTCTTTCCATCCTGAATATGGGTGGACATGAGAATTTGAGTCAGTTCTTATTTTTTAAAAAATGAAACAAAACTATTTTTACATCACTACCCTCAACTCATAGTGACAACTATTGAATCCCTTTTCAAAGAGGTGGTGGATCCTGGGCTTCAGCCCCAGAATGAAATAGCTATCCAATGAGATGAACTTCTTTGGGTAGTTCCTTTGAATATTGGACTAAAAACTATTGCATATTCACTATCTCACTGACATGGGAGTCATCAGCCACCTCGTCACAGTGCTCCCCCTGGTGAGTGATAGTCACACGGGCATCTCTTGCAACATCATTTAAAAACAGTGTAGTAATAAAATGCAAGTGACAAGAACTCAAGTGATCCAAAAAATACTAACACTAAAACAAAGCAGCCACTGGATTACATAACTTAGATCAAAGTCAGAAAACAACACATAAGGTGAGGGCCATTTTTGTCCAGCAAGCTGCATAAGCATATTTTGGGGTGCCTGAAGTGATGTTATGTCACTTCCAGCAACCATTTTGGCCAATTTTTATCTCCTTTTTAATTTGCTTTGTTTGTTCCTGGTAGGTTTGGAGGGCTCCAGTGGATCAGGAAAGCAAACACCACATTTCCAGGCAGTTTTGTTTATAATTTGTTTGTAGCCAAGAAAAGGTCACCCTAACTATGAGTGTGAAAACCACCTAAGGTGGACTACATTATAGGTCCAAATCATTCTGCAATGAAATGCATGCAGCAGTTGGAATTTTAGCCAAGGTTACACATAGGTTTAAAATCCTAAACTGAAATCTTTGGGGCACACATTTTAGAGTATAAGATAAAAAGTATGTGATCAGATATTTTCTCTGATAATGCCTAGCACTCATTTATTTCTGTGCCTAAAGCTGTGGAATTATTTGTAATTTAATGACTGATTCCCTTTGCATGGCATTTGGAAAACTCATATGTATATAAAGTCTTGTCACCTCAAAGTTTTCTGCTGGAATGCTGCAAACCACAGTGTTTATATAAATCCCTAAAGCTTTGTTAAAAATATATCGGTGTATAAAAATGGAGTAATTTCTCTTTCCTATTTGTCCCAGCTGTGTGTGTGTGTGTGTTTTACAAAATCAGCAATTATTGCTTGTCATCTGTTCTCAAGGAAATATATAACAGCACATTTTTATAAAAGAAAAATATTTCTCACACCCCAAATGCCATTTCTGGCTTTAAATCATAAAAGCAGAACAGTAAATTTTTACATGCAGACACAAGGAACCCAAATGAAGAATAGACAAAAGAAAACATAACGTTCCCCAAAGCTAAAGCTTTCCATAAGACCAAAGTTAAAAAATATTGTTTTAAGGGTAAAAGCTTGTAGCTTGTAGACTCTGAAACTTAATAAAAATATGGTTAGTATAAGTAGCTTCTGCTATGTGCATGTGCCATATATCTTTTTCCTGTAACCATGGCTGCAGTCCTAGAGATCAGGGCTGGGGATCCTGTGACCTTCCAGATGCTGGTGATCTAGATGTCCCAGGAGCACTAGCCTTCATAGTCTATTGTGAGAAATTCTGGGAGCTGCAGTCCAACAACTTCTGAAGCACCATAGGATCTCCACCCCTGCTATACATATTTACCTGGAAGTAAGTCCCATTGAATTCACAGTCCCATTTATTACTGCATGTGTATAGATTTGCACTGTAAGATGTTATAATATAAGCTTCTGTGTGTGAAACATAAAATGGTAGTCCCATAATAAACAATGAGCTTTTTGAAACTCAATGCATTTAAGCCATGATTTTGCCATATCTAGCACTTAAGATGCTAAAATTAGAGGATTTGTGGCTCACTTTTACCTGGAAATCATACACAAGGATGTGGAAACACTCCCCATAACTCTCCCATACATAAAATATATAGGAAAATTGTTCTTGGTTACTCAATGATGAGGTGAAAAGCCTCTGGGTGTATTTAGAAGCATAGTTAGCTTTAATATTATCTCATATATTCCAGAGCTATAGGAAACAGGTTTTTGGCCACCAATACCAGTGTTCTGCAGCTCTAATTAGGGGCTGGTTATGCCAGAAATTGATACATAGGAACCCACGCTGAGCACTAAGGTGCCATTAAATGCAAGAAAGGATAGACCAATGTCTAATCTTACTACTAATGTTTTGAAATCTCATAACTACAAAGTTTCAAATCATTTTCATACATGTACACACATCCTTCTCAGTTTCACAAGTTTAGTGAGGTGCTAATGGCACTTCTCCAGAAATTTGAGCACTACTGCTTTACAAGTTCATAAATATGACTATCACATTCCTTTGTAAATCCAATTGGGAGGGAAGCATTCCTTCTTCATTTCCTAAAGGATTATTAACATTAATTTTAAGTTATCAATAACTCAGAAGACAATGTTAATAATTAAAATGCCATAGGAGCAGATAATCTAAAATGACAATGAAATCAATTGACTTTCTTGTTCAGTTCTGATCAGAAGTTGTTTCAAACAAGGAAAATGGGAATCAACAGGGATGATGAAAATATCCCTAAATGGTGAGAATGTCACATTTTAATGAATACAATCCACCCAATGAACTCTGTTTAAATTGTGTGCTATGTGGAATATGACTTTTCTTTTTCCTTTTCATTTTTTTTCAAGGCTTCCTTCAGGTGTTTCATTTTACATTCTCACATTAGAACATTGCTCTTACATTGGGCATGTTCAGAACTCACAGATATGTATTAGGACAAAGTGAAGCCAGAACTCTTGCAAGGATATGAAATTAAAGGGCAAATTTTCACACCGACTCTTATTTTCCCACACAGTTTCCATTTGCACCCTGAATCAGATGTATTTAATAGGTCAAATGCCTTAACACTGTCCACATGTACCTTGAGATATGACAAAATAATGTATAGAGATCCAGGAAATTCCTTGTGCACCTAATTCACTCAGAGGAACTATAATGATAACTAGACAACTCTCAGAATTGTAGTCCCAAAAATAACTGTTCCAGTTAGTAACCTACTCTAAGCTAAGTCTGGTTCCTGAAGTGATTAACAATAAAATAATGAAACAACAAAGATAAGCACAACCTAAGAAGTATACTCGTATAAACCACTCCAGAAAATCCACGCAATAAAAAAAAACCCCTAATATTTTCTTGCTATTTAGTGTTATATAGTCTTTTGGAAACCCCAGAGAGGCAAGACAAAATAAATGCTATCTTTGGTAGCCTAGCACTATTGAAGCTTCTGAATCCAAGCTTTTAAAAACAATAGTTAGAGAATGGAAAATAAAGGTATATGCTGTGTCTCTGTCACACTTCCTTTGCATACCTAAGTCATCAATAAGTAGTAAGCAGTTTACCAGAAATACTTGGTCAAAAAATCTGCTCTGAAATAAATTATTTGAGTTGTTGTTATATGCCTTCATGTTATTTCTGGCTTTTGGTGACACTAAGGCAAATGTATCACAATGTTGTTTGAGGAAGAGCATGTGTGACTTTCCTAAGGTCATTCAGTGGGTTTTGACGGCCAAGTGAGGATTTGAACCCTGATCTCCAGAGTTTAATACAGAAACCACTATGCCACGTGGGCTCAATTTATGAGTTTACACTAGCTTAATTAAAAAGTGATAAATCTTTTCCCCAAGTCTATTTGGGGTGTTTGCGTGTGTGTGTGTGTGTGTGTGTGAGAGAGAGAGAGAGAGAGAGAGAGAATGAGACCAGGTAATTTCATGAATCACTTCCAAACATACTTTCTGCTTGTCTGAATAGGATTACAAAAGGATTACATGAGATCATGAGATATAGGGCTAATTCAGAAGAGATAAATATTTTAAAAATGAATTCCTATTTATATTAACTCTTGTTATATTGTAATTGGCTTATACAAATATTTTCCTCTGATGGTGTTTGTATATGTTTTAATAGCAAAGTATCAAAAGCAAAATAACAATGTTTACAATCTTTTCCACATTTTTTCTGTTAGCACATGTAAAGTTTCTCTTCTGCCAATTTGCCTATGTGTATGCATGCACAGTTCTATTTTTACTATCTTAAAAATGTTCAAATTATATTTTATACATATTAATTAAACCCATGAGTTAACATGATGATGTTTTATGACTTTTAATGACTTTTATGTTGCTAAGTGTGAACGGTCTGAACATGCTAATTACAGGATCAAGAATACTAAACATTTTGCAGGCAAAACTTTCCCAAAGACATTTGAAACAGGCTTCCTTTTAAAAAAAATCAGGAAAATGTTTCCACTGTTATGCTATGTTATGTTGCTAGGTTTCTGTTACAGCTTGTGTTGTATTCTGAAAATTTGTTGTTTTAAAGAACCATGGATAAGAATGTGTGATAATTTCCTTTCAGTTCACCTTTAAGCAGAATTGGCCGATGCTGAATGTGTATATGAGGAAAAGGAAACAGAAAGATTTGTCAATTGCAACAACATACAACATGAATCACTCTGCTTTCACATTTTCTCCTAAAATTAGAGTTAATTTAAAGTTAATCTGAAGACTACCATATGTAGTGATTAGAGTATTGGACTGGATAAGCCAAATTCAGGTCGTCACAGAGCCACAAAAATTACTTGGACTATTTCAAGGGCGACAATCAAACAAACTTCAGCATATTGTTAATAATAATAATATAATAATAATTTATTTCTAGCCCGCTCCTCTGAACAGGCAATCAGGGTGGGTTACAACAAAAAGATTAAGACAATATCAGTTAAAACGTCCCATCTCTTCCCTCACCACCACCCCTTAAAAAGAGAATTAAACCACTATATAATTAAAAACATAAAATAAAACAAATTACAACAGTAAAAAGCAGCAACAGGGAAGTGGGCCTGAAAACATAGGCTGTAAAGGGGTGGAAAAGACACTGGAGAAGGACAACTGGAGAGGCACTAAGCAATTCACAACATTTTCCACCATTGACAATGCTGGCTAGGGTTGATGGTTTCAAATAATATTTCTAGACCTAAATATTATTTCCTGTGCAGAAGAGGCAACCTTTTTTACAGAAAATGCTGTTTTCTGTACAAAACAATGACACATGAATTTTGCATAGAATAAGACCAGAATTATAAATAGGCTTTGAAATTTTACAAAATTTTCAAAGATTTTATTGCAGCAGAAAAAAAAATCCTAAAATTATTTGTTGCTCCTTTAGAAGAAAACTACTGAATAATTGCATCCCTGTTGTGAGTTGTTCAGGTCAATCCAATTTTTTTAAAAAAAGGATCATTGTAGAGCCAGAAAAGTTGCTTGAAGGATTAATCCAGAGAGACAGGAGGAACTCCTGAAAAGTGCAATGCTTGGAGTTAGGGAGAACATAATAGACATATATAAAATTATGCATGTTGGAGAGAAAGTCAATACATTGACCCTCACTTCTCTCATAATACTAGAACCTGGAGATAAGCATTTAACAGTAGTGGTTTGTGGGTATTATGTTAGTGGGGCAGTGAATTCACTCAATGGGTTTGTCTGGTCATTAAAGGACAATTCAAGGGGCTAAACTCTAGCCTGAAAATAGCTCAAATACTTTAACTTTCAGACTAAAATCAGAAGTAGATATACTATCCTCTGATGTGGTTAGATCAAGCAGGGCTCATTTTGCATTTCAAACATCTACTTACTTCCATTAGGCTTTCAGTACCATACCACATTGTATGGGCCAAGAGCATACAATCCTCAATCAGGTTTAAAATGCATTTTTCTTGCTTGTGTTCCAGTGACTCTGGGCAACCCAGGAAGAAACACGCCATAGGTCTAGTTGCTTCTTTTCTTTTTCCATCCTATGCCTTTTTGCCATTCTGTTCTTCTTTCATATAAAAGGGAGGGGGTGACAGCCATGTCTAGAAAGAGGTCTCAACTACTGTGGATAAATCAATCCATCACACGTGCAAGGAAAAAAAATCTGCCATGAAACTTAATCACTAAAGGTCATGTCGGGGAGCGAGGAACAGATTAAATTAGCATAGTATTAGATATGGAAA
Source organism: Urosaurus nigricauda (assembly GCA_034509955.1). Lineage (NCBI taxonomy): Eukaryota > Metazoa > Chordata > Lepidosauria > Squamata > Phrynosomatidae > Urosaurus > Urosaurus nigricauda. The sequence goes on from JAOEGL010000004.1 coordinate 179,091,970, forward strand.
ATGATTTCTGTCAAAATCATCTTTACCACAATTATAATATGTTAATTACGTATTTCATTAAGGAAGTTGATTATGGTTCACAGATGAAATCATGCAGACGAAGACACCTGGAAGGAAGCACTAGAGCCTGAAGTTAGGGAGTGGGGTGGGGTGGGGGCATTGTGTGTGAGTGTGCACACCCAGACAGACACACAGGTGCTGTTGCAGTTTCAGGTCCCTAGAAGAAAGCTCCTATCAGCTTTCATACAGGAATACTAACAGGAGACTCAAATATGACTGTTCTCTTCCAAAAGAGCAACTTTCTGTGTGTTCTATACCAGTCAGAGATTGCTACTCAAAGTGATGGCCCTACTACCAGTACCTGAAGACTTTCCAGAAAAGAAAAGTAAAAATTGTATAGTAACAGTCCCTGGTATACTCCAGGGGGGTGAGAGAGTACGCCCACCCCCCTACACACACACATCCGAAAACATAAGAAGCATTGCTCTGATAGACCAAACTGTTTTATTGCCTTTCTTCTTCCCAGCCAGCCCAGGGCCATTGAGGATGTGACACGAGGAACCTAATTTGATTATCTGCCATCATATCCTCCCAACTCATCTGAATGCAGACTATGTGATTTTAACAATGTCACTACCCCTCCACACACACACACACACACCATCTTTTCCTGCTGCATGTTTTTAAAAAGAACATGAAGAAACCTGTGAATATGAAAGCTTGCACAGAAATGTCGTGCCTTTTTGGATAGCCCCCAATAAAGGTATTAGCTCAAGATGAGTAGCATTGGGGTGGAAATGTGATGGTGCCATACATGAATGAACATCTGTCTGAATAGTAAATATGTACAATGGTGGGGATATTATGTAAGTGCAACATGAATGGGCTGCTCCCCCTTTTCCTCTTTAATTGCTTCTTTAATTCCTCTCCTGGTAGAATTCCATGACTACAAGTAACTCCCACCAGTAGAAAAAACAGCAACTAAAATCACAATGAAGGGTGCACCTACATTGTAGAAATAATTCTGTTTGACACAACTTTAAGTGCTGTAACTCCATCCTATGCAATCCTAGGATTTGTAGTTTTACAACGTCTGCCAAAGTGTACCTGTGCTTCACAACACAGGGACATTTTAAAAGCACCTGAAAAATTGTGGTGATAGTACAGTAGAGTAATTGAAATTAGCTTTGCAAAATTGGGACAGTTGGAAGGGGTATGTAATGTTAAGGACATATTAAGGTCTTTTACATTCAGAACCTGAGGATCCAGGGATAGTATCCACAACTGTAGAAATAAAGCAGTCTGGCATGACTTTAACTGCCATGACTCTATCCTACAGACTCTTGGGATTTATAGTATGGTAAGACACTAGAGACCTCTGATAGATCAAACTGAATACCTCACCACACTACAAATTCCAATATTCCACAGTATAGAGCCAGGATCAGATGCATACTGTCTAATTTTCACTGTATGCATAGCAGGCAGTAATCACCAGGATAAATCAACAGGCCTCTGTTCTCTACAGCTGACCTTACTTCCATGTAAATATGCTTAGGATCATGGCCTAAAATGCAAACTTTACCATGTGTGTTCAGATGGTGCTGAATCAGTAGCAAGGGAGAAGCTATAATATAATGGGAAAGGGGAAGAAGTACCAGCAATTCTAACTAAAGTGGATCCAAAATAGAGTGCCAAATTATAGGACATTAATGTCCCTACAAAAATAACCTAGTGATAGACCTAGAAGGAAAACATACAAGCCTTAGTCAAATATAATTACCTCATTCTAGTATTTCTTATTGAGCGTGGATGTGTCAATGCAAGTGTGCCCTTCTTCTGATAGATTTTGCCACAAAGAATAATCATTGTGGGAATTAAAGCACAATTGTCAAGAAAGACTTGGTCATCATGAGAGAGATCATCATGTCTCATCCAACTGTCCTTTTGCTTTCCAGCAGTAATTACTTCAGTAATTAATCTCTGTCATTTAACTGTATTACATTTTGAAAAGAGAAAATGGAAGAAAGACCTGTTTCCGACTAATTTACATCACAGTTTAAAATCCTAGAACAGGGCAAATCAAATGTCAAACTTTAGCCCTCTTGTAGATTTCTAAAACAGTCTCATTCTGACATGCCTTGAGAACAGAATGAAAGTTAGTTAGCTTAAATAATCTCAATAATATTGCATTAGTATGGAAGACTTTAATTCTTCAACATAATTTATACAACTATGGTCTTCCGTAAGCAATGCATGGTAATACATAATATATGGGGACTTAACTAATATATGTTAACTTAACTTACTGTATATACTCATGTATAAGTCTAGAAATTTAGGTCAAAAAATTGACCCCAAAAAACTGAGTCGACTTATCCATGGGTCAATGTAAGTACTGTATCTTAACTTTTATTTAAAGAAGGACCCATCCCCTGGTGAAAAGCAAGAGTATAATCTGTCATGGAAGCAGTGACCCCCTTTACTCTCTCATCCATCCAGTCTTAAGAATAAGCACAAAGAGTTATGTCTGATGGACTTTTGGAAGTTATTTGACATTGTTTTGCTTTGCTTCATCCTTTAGATTCTTTCCTATATGCCCCTCAATCTTACACCCAACTTATCCACGGGTCATAGCAAAATCCATAATTTTGCCCCCAAAACTTGCCCTCGACTTAAACATGAAGTCGACTTATAGTCGAGTATATACGGTATATTGTATACTTACAGATCTCCAAGGTATTAATTTGGAGCTACCAGAGAGGTATTTTCCCCCATGTCAACCACCTCCCATTTTCTGATTATTTCCATTTCCATCTGGGTGGCCAGTTCTTTACTTTAAAAAGCAAAAACAAAAAACATGGTGAGGGTAGCTAGTGAGGCAGACTTACCTGTTTTCCCAATTTCTCTGTTTTGCTGTTCACAAATGCTCAGTAAGGGATTCTGGAAGCAGCTACTGTCTAACTTGCCTGTTATAAGCAAGCACATACATCTTAAATAGGATCTGCTAGAACAGAATCTTATGCTTGCCCAACTCAGGTTTTATTGTATTGGAAATAAATAAATGAATAAATACTATAGACATGCTGTTGCAGGCTGATACAGAAAGTGTGTGTTTCTCCATCCCTTCTTTGCCATCCTCCCAATTCCAATGATGCTTTAAAAATGTCCAGCTCGGCAGAGGACAAGGAGAAAAGGAGGCTAGGCAGGCATAAACAGACTTTATGAAAAGGGTTTTCTTTGTCAGAAACTTTGTTTACTGAAGCATAAATTTCAGTTCACATCAGGTGCAATGTTGCAAAGCTATTGCAAGGCATAGCCTTGATTATATTGTTAACATAAACATATTCTTATACATTTTATGTTAACACTATTATCATTGTCAGTTCAACAGCTGATCAACAAGCTTTATATCTTGTAGAGGCTGGGGCAGATGGGCAGGAAAAAGCTGCTTGGTTCTGTTTTTTTCTAAAAGTTGCTCCCACAGCAGGCTGAACACCTATGGGCAGACTGCACAACAAGACATCAAGCCGTGCCACTGGGCAATTTTCTTTGTTGTCGCCCCATCATGCATGTGTGCCACTGCACCAACACACCACCTGCAACCTCCAAGTACCTCCTACATTGCACCCAGATGACATTCCACTGCAGGGCCACCCTTTTGATTATCCACAAAGTCATATGGACAATGCTCCACTGGTAGAGGGCAAAGGTGCATTCGTGTGCAAGTGATACATTGGCAAAGCACAATCATGGAGGCTCCCATACCTGTCCCCTTAATCCCCTTTTTCCCATGCCCCCTGTTGGACTATCTGATTGTAATTATATCCATTGGAGTTGTTGCTGTCTCATTTTTCCACTTTGCAGTATCCTTGCACTGATGCTGGGCTGTTTAGCTGCAGACATGAAAATACGAATTTTCCCTGGCTAGCTAGAGTATCCCAACTTCTCTTTGCTCCGTTTTGTAGCCTCACAGCATGGCTTCATTTCACTTTCCTCCCACCTTCAAAAAGCAACTGGAAGCAGCTTTATTTTCCAGGATCAAATTCTAGCTATAGTTCAGGGAACTATATCAGTAAAATGTTTGCTATGTATGAAACCTACACAAGCCTTAAAAAGTTGTTCCTGTAGTAAAATGCAATATTAAGGCAACGTTTGAAAATGTTAAATGTTTCTCACAGTAACTCCTAGGGGATTATCACACAGAGGCTTACTTTCTCTGAAACGTTGCTAAATTATCCGTAAAGCAAGAGAGTGCGATCTCCAGTTGCGCTCCCCCCTGTGATTAAATCATCATAGAGGTGTCCCATATTAACGCATTCACAGAGCAGCCATTTCTCTGCATAACGGGAACTTCCATTTTGCAGAGAAATTGCTGCTCTGTGAACGCTTTAATGACGGGACACTTCCATGACGATTTAATCACGGGGGAAAAGTGTGTGACAAGCGATCACCTTCTCATGCTTTATGGATGATTTAGTGATGTTTCAGAGATCGTAAGCCTTCATGTGATAATCCCCTAGACTCCCCAAGACAACATGGGCAGTAACTTACCATGTTATTTAGGCTTGTAGCTTCCCTTGGAAGTAGCATTGATGGAACCATTAATCACATCACCCCCCCCCCCCCAACATAGCTGTCACCCCACATGACCTTTATAGTGGATGAGCATCCAAACAGGGCATTCTATGTGTCAAAGAGTAGCTATATATTTTTATGTCAATATAAGAGCCTAAGCCCAATAGCTAGTCCCCGCAAGAACCAATTGCTAAATTGTTGTTCAACATTTCAATAAAGCACATTGATTCATTGAATCTACTCTTGTTGGAACTTTTAACTGGATTTATATCAAAATGACCCAATACTTTCTTTCTCATTTAGTTTTACCCGCAAACATGCTTTCTTTTGTTTTTCGTCTACTGGTGAAGAGGTAAAATTGAAACCTGAAACAGAATTCAGAGTGAAACCTTGATAACTATCTGTAAATATTATCTAAGCATCAATAGATCAGTCTATTTCTGATCTGGGATAATTTTGCATGCAGTCATTTCATTCTATCCTATTTCGACATCAATCTGTGGCTTTCTTTTTAAAAAGGAAAAAAAATCTGAAAATTAGCATTTAAAAAAAATATATTTATCACTATATCTATATTTCAGATGCATTTTTCTCTCAACAAGCTTCTCTTTACACATTTTAACTGGAAAATTTTATTTATTTATTTATTTGTTTGTTTGTTTGTTTGCTTCACTTTTATCCCACTTTTATCCCAGAAAGGGACCCAAGGCAGCTCACAAATAAAAACACTATAAAAGTACCTTGCAGTAAAAATGATTAAAAACATTAAAAAAAAAACCATTATAAAATGTCATACATTAAAAAGTACACTTTATACATTTTACATTTTATATATTTTTGTCTATCCCACAAAATACAGGGAAAGATGACTGCACTTCATCCCTATATTATACTGGGAAGCAGGAGCCAAATGAGTTTGTTTAAAAATGGTGGATGAAATTGAATGCTCATGCCACATTTTCTGGAATCCACTCTTTATCTTCAACTGGAAATGGTTGACATTCTTCCTGCCCACCAAAACTTTAGGACTGGTTTTGGTAAAGGATGATCTGGAGAGATATGTGGTCACCAGAGCTGTTTTTACAGCTCTTGGTGCTTCGGGACTATTCAGCCCACTCCTTTGGTGACTCAAAAAATGAATTTTCTGGTCTAAAAGCCTACAGGAGTGGTAATCCCCATCTTGTTTAACATTTTAGAAATACTAATTTTTCAAAAGTAGAAATGTATTTTTGGCTGATTATTTTTCACAGTCCATGAAGCCCATGGATAAGCCAAGGCCGTAAAATGCCTCCTGGCTCTGCCCAGTCCTTATCTAGAGCTTAACAAGGAGCTTTTACAGCTTACCTACACCAGTTAAGTTGACAATAACTGCATAATACATTAATAGATACAATAGTTGATTGACTCGCTGACTTTTTTTTCTTTCCATAGCAGATAGCTCCCTTACATTATGTTTCCAAACAGTTTGATATACTGAGAAAGTTTCCCATGAGAAAATATTGCATGAACAAATTATATGCAGTTCTCTAGACTCCAAACAATAATGTAACAAATGGATTTGGGACAGAATTAGATGACAATGG